>CM057826.1:81412369-82689869 GCA_030068075.1 Paguma larvata | reverse complement strand
ATTTTGTAGTTTTATGATTTCAGATGAAGAACCCAACAGAACACTGAGAAACTTTCCCCACAAAAGAAAAGGAAGTCAGTGGAAAAGCCAGCATTAGAGAATGCCTGGCTTCTTAAGCTCTCTCCTAAAATAAGAAATATATTTTTGAACGATGATCGTGTTGTTTGTTTATTCAGAACCTCTTTTGGAAGAAGTGGACATTAGAATATAGTACTTGTTTACATTTGTAAACATCCCCAAAACAGTGTGCGGATGGATAAGAGAGCCTGGAAAGACCATCAGGAGATTCTTGGTTTGGGTGCTGAACAGAACTCCAAGCATGATTAGCAGTTACATTTTGGGTAACAGTTTGGATCTAAGTTCATTTCTTCCTTGTATCTTACACAGTGTGTTTACACTTGACCACCCAAACGGAAGAAATATCAATACAGTGGTTTCAGACAAAGTTACAGTCAAGTTGGCCTAAAACGCTGGGAACATTAGAAATGTCCTTTCGTGAGTTCTTCACACAAATCCCTATGACTTGGTGTTGCTCCGACATTAAAATTACCGAACATATTGTTTCCATCTTCTTCTGTTTGCCCAGTGCTAGAACACAGAAATGTTATTAACTCATAGCGAGAGCACCCATGCGCGCACATACACACAAACACACTCACGCATGCACACACAAAAAGCTCAGCTTGTCAACAGCTTTGGCAGAATAAAATACAAATGATAATTAGAAACATGTGTCCCCAGCAAAGAGGCACAGAAACTAAAAGGTCATCTTTTTCCAAATGACCTAATTAGAAAAGCCTGGAGTGCTGGCTACAGTATAATGGTTTTACACAGCTTTTAACTCAGACTTCCTGTTTTAAAACAGTGCAATTTACTGCTCCTGTAGCAAATATGAATTGTCACTTAATGCCAACAGAATTACGCCTCACAACACCACCTGCCTCCAGCAATCTCCTCATTGTTAGACCCATCAGCTGAGGACTGCTGATTTACCATCCCAGAATGACCATTTAGAACCTACTGCCAGGATTGCTGCCAAGTTGAGAACAAGGATTTCATGTAGAAGAGAGCCCACGAGGTACTTTACATTAATGTCGATTGAAATATGCATGAATAGAGCAAAGGGAAAAGCAGTTGTTCCGAATCAGACTATCAGTGAATGCTTCTTAGATTCCTTTTTCTGGTCCCAGAGCTAAGATTTTGATGCTGAATAATTTTAATTGCCCAGAGACAATAGACACACACACTGGCTGAAAATGCCACATGGTAGAAACTCACACAGGCACCCAAATAGAATTGTCGTTTTAAATAGATGCCTGTGTAAATTTGTATTTAATCTCTCTCATATTTATTCAATATGTTGTGATGTTTCATTAACTATTCATTTTGCTTGTCTGTTTCATTGCCTCAATTCTCGCAACTGAAACACCTAACTAACGATATGAGGAAGAACATTTATCCAAGACTCTAAAGAACTGAAAATACTAACAGCAATGGGTGCCCAGCTATGAATTGTTTTTCCCAACGTCTCTTGTAACTAAGTGTAGTCAATGACTAAGTTTAGGCCTACAGGATATGAATGGAAGGGATGAGTACAACTTCTGAGTCACCTTTGTACACACTTATATCCTCCATCCCTGTCACTGACTGTGGAATGGTGATTACCAGAGCAATCATGCATGACGGAGAGGCTCTTGACAGCCAAGCACCATTCGCCTATACACTTTACCGCGAGAGAAAAATTGCTATCACTTAAGACACTACAGAGCAGGTACACATTGTTGGGTTTTTTTGGAACACACTCATCTTTTACTTTATATTTTTTTGGAATTTTGAGTTTTTATTTAAAACTAGTTAGTTAACATAATGCGATATTAGTTTCAGGAATAGAATTTAGGGACTCATCACTTATATACAACACTCAGTGCTCATCTCAAGTGCCCTCCTTAATCTCCATCACCCACTTAGCCCATCCCCCTACTTCCCTCCCCTCCAGGAACCCTCCTTCTCTCTTTATTTTCCCCTATGTTCATCTGCTTCATTACCTAAATTCCACATGTGAGTGAAATATATGGTATTTGTCTCTAGCATAATACATTCTAGCTCCATCCAAGTTGTTGCAAATGGCAAGATTTCATTCTTTTTAATGGCTGAGTAATATTCTGGTGTGTATATAAATACCACATTTTCTTTATGCATTCATCAGCTGATGGACATTTGTGATCTTTCCAGATTCGGCTATTTTTGATAATGCTGCTATAAGAATCAGGGTGCATGTATCTCTTTGATCTGTACTTTTGTACACTTTGGGTAAATAGTTAGTAGTATAATTGCCAGATTGTAGGGTAGTTCTATTTTTAACTTTTTGAGGAAACTTCACACTGTTTTCCAGAGTGGCTACATCAGCATGCATTCCCACCAATAGTGTAAGAGGGTTCTCCTTTTTCTGCACCCTTGCCAACATCTATTGTTTCCTGAGTTGTTCATTTCAGCCATTCCAACAGGTACAAAGTGGTATCTCATTGTGGTTTTGATTCGTATTTCCCTGATGTTGAGTGACATTGAGCATCTTTTCATGTGTCTCTTGGCCATCTGGATGTCTTCTTTGGAAAAGTGTCTATTCATGTCTTCTGCCCATTTCTTCCCTGGATTATTTGTTTTTGGGGTGTTTAGTTTGATAACTTCTTCATAGATTTTGGATACTAACCTTTTATCAGATATATCATTTGCAAATATCTTCTTCCATGCCGAAGGTTGCCTTTTACTTTTGTTGCTTCCTTCACTGTACAGAAGCTTTTTTTCTAGGCACAGTCCCAATATTTCATTTTTGCTTTTGTTTCCCTTGCCTCCAGAGATGTATCTAATAAAAAGTTGCTATGACCAATGTCAAAGAAGTTGCTGTCTATGTTTTCCTCTAGGATTTTGATGGTTTTCTGTCTCACATTTAGATTTTTCATCCATTTTGATTTTATTTTTGTGTATGGTGTAGGAAAGTGCCCCAGTTTCATTCTTTTGCATGTTGTTCAGTTTTCCCAATACCATTTGTTGAAGAGACTATTTTTTTTCTATTAGATATTCTTTCCTGCTTTGTTGAAGATTAATTATCATATAGTTGTGGTTCTCTAGTCTGATCTTTCCATATGTTTTTGTGCCAGTACCATCTTTCTCGATCACTATAACTTTGTAATATAACTTAAGTCCAGAATGGTGATGCCTCCTTCTTTGCATTTCTTTTTCAAGATTGCTTTGGCTATTTGCCATCTTTTGTGGATCCATACAAGTTTTAGGATTGTTTGTTCTATCTCTGTGAAAAATGTGGTATTTAGACAGGGGTTGCATTAAATGTGTAGATTGCTTCGGGTAGTATAGACATTTGAACAATATTTGTTCTTCTAATCCAAGAGCATGGACTGTTTTTCCATTTCTTTGTGTCCTCTTCAATTTCTTTCATAAGCATTCCATAGTTTTCAGAGTACAGATCTTTTATTTCTTGGTTAGGTTTATTATTACGTATCTATAGTTTTTGGTACAATCGTAAATAGTGTCAATTCTTTGATTTCTCTCTCTGCTGCTTCATTTTTGGTATATAGAAATGCAACAGACTTCTGTATGTTGATTTGGTATCCTGAAACTTTACTGAATTCATGTATCAGGTACACTTTGTTAGCCTGTACCTCACCTGATAAAACAGAAGCATCAAGAAGGTGCTCCCTCTCCTTGCGCCTTTGATTTTGTATGTATCTCTTAAATTGTTCAGTTCATTAGTGAACCAAAGAGAAAGTGATCTTAGACTAATCCTTACTAATACTTGAACCTAAATCAGTCTTAAAGATCAAACATAGTTCATGGGATCTTTTCTATAAAATGAAGAGGATGACCGTTGTTGGAGTTTCAAAATCCTATGGTCTAAGGTTCTATACTGCACTATGACTTGAAGGAGATCAGATCTGAATTCTTTTCATGCATTGTATCAAAAGAGATATGTCTGTAAATTCTGTTTCTAAATTTCCCAGATAAAAAGACTTTTGTTACATGCATTTCCTTCATTTAATACTTTCTTTGCAATACTTTAAATTCCTCTTTCTCCTGGCTCCTTTTCTGTACGCTTAATCACATAAAGGTCTATTTCAATTTATAAAATGTTTTTATTGGATTCTTCTGTGCCTTAGATAATTTTATTTTATATATTCCTTTCTCAGTCCAAATTTTGCAAATGTGTGGGCTAGGTCAACTGTCTCTAAGCCTACATTCTCATTCTCTCCTTAAATCCCTAAAACCTGTACCTCTCTTTTTCCAGTCTACTAATATTTTAAAAGATAAGTACTCTATTTTCCTAATTTTTGTGTTCCTGAACCATTGTGTTTATCCAACAAAGAATTGTTGATCCTCTCCTGTGTATCGTGAAAGAAAGGGATTGGAATACAAAGCAAAGTTCTCAAGGATCTCACCATTTTGTAGCACTGAGCTCTTTTAAGGAATTTCCTTGAATGTGCCTTGATTAGCATGGATACACCATTCTGCTTCTTATACTATAGCTATGATTATTCTGTTATTTTTTCTTGGTTATTCTTCCTCTTCCAATAGCCCTTAAAAGAGGTTTCCTCCACCACTCAGGAGCAAGTCCTCTGTTGTGTCTCTCTAGTCTTTTCTTTTGGAAATAGCATAAGTTTTCCTGGCTTTAATTATCACCTCTTATGAATGATTCTTATTTGTATCTAGGCATAAATTTTCACCCAAGTTTCAGTTTCAAATTCCCAATTATACTTCATTATCCATTACATTCGAGATTCCAACATGTCCAAAACTAACCTAAATTGATTTTCCTTATGCATGGTCCCATCCCCACACTCTATCTAACATATTCCCATACTGACATGTAAACTAGCTCCCATATCTCTCCCTTTCTTTTCATAGGTTACCCAAGCCTTCCTATGCAACAGTAGGAACAGAAGTTCCCATTGAAGCAACTTATTTCCTTGGCTGTTTTCATTCGAGGAACTCGATCACTGCAACAGGAGAGCAAGCATTTGCGCCTTCTCAGAGCATGGTTTCTTCCATGCAGTGCCAAGTAGTTGGGAGAACAAATGAAGGAATGTCAATAAGCAATTACATAATTTACTACCAACATTAACCTGACAAGAATTAGTGGGAGAGGTAATATGCTCAATCCCCAAAGAGATCTCAAATACTCAGGCTTTGATGAATATATTTATAAAAGCATTTTACTGCAGAACCAATTAGAGGACTACTCCTTGTTCCCTCCATTTTTATATTATTATAAAATGGTAAATTACATGTTTCCTTCCCTTCCTTGACTATGATTGATGCTAAACTTACCTGTCTATTGTCCTTTTCCTTTTGGTTCCACTTTCTGTCAGAAACCTGTTTTTCTTGGATTATGCCTTACATGTTTACATATTTCCAAAAAAACCATGAGACCTACTTTTGTCTTATTTTATAAAATAAATAAACACATACATTTCACACACACATATTTCTTGTTTGTTCTATCATTTAGAGTTCTTGGATGCAAGCAGACACAGAAGGAGTCTTAAAGAATGTATATAGAGTGTCCAAGACCACTTAACAATCAGGCTTAGAGACTACTTAATCAGGAGCAATGCCCAAACCGAAGTGAAGGACAACCTAGAAAAGACCCCACCCAGGACAGGACACTAGAATGTATTCTACTGCTGCTTTGTAAAGCCAGATATCTCTGCCACCACCTTCACCTGAAATGACTTACTCATTGTGCCTCCTTTGTCCCACTACTCACTTCTAAACTGAAGTCTCACTGAGAGCTATCTGATTGGTGATACCTCAGTTACATGACTACATCATATGTGCAAGGGAAGTTGTGAAAGTGAATTACTGTCCTCAGCTTCAGAGCGGGACTAATAAGGTAAGCTCTATTGTCAAACTAGAAAGGATATTCGGGGATTCTGTGCAAATAAAAATGTCTGACAAATGTCCACTACATTCACTGGCTTCCCTTCCTAACTTCTCTCTTTGCCAATATTACTGTTATTTTACCAAATAACCAAGGCTTCTACTATCAGTCATGTGTGTATCTTTTTTGTCCTTCGGTTCCTGGATCGTATCAATCAACGATTATTTTCAAGTCATTCACTACTTGTCCAGCATACGTATTGGTGCTGGGGGTAGTCAAAAGAAGAGTAAGCCATAAGTTCAAAAATCTGGAATTAACATAAAGGAAAATGTTACGAGCCATTTTGGGCTCACAGGTTGAGAAACCTCCCTGTGTGGAAAAGGCAGTTGAAGCAAAACTCCTGCTGGCCAAAAAGGGCACCCCAATACCACCTCCTTCAAATAACCTTTCAGGCCTGGATTTCTAATGCTCTTTTGTTTTATGACATTCAAGTAAAAAAGGGAGCTTGGAATGTGATGCATTGATGGATAACATCTGAAGGAGACTATGTAAATGTACTTATTCATAAGCAAAAGGACAAGCATTGAGAGTTCCACCCTTGCCAGATGGGTTGCACCTCCCCCATTCTAGTTGGAAGTATAGGCCTCAAAGCAAGGCCCTGTTTTCTCCTGTTTATGGATAACTAACATTAAGGCCTCAAGGAAACACCCTGTTCTCTCCCCCAGCCCTAAATTTATACGTTAATTAACCTGAAACCAACATACAGGATTGAGGAAGTTGCCACCTTGCTGGTAAAAATGCATTATTGTTAAAGATATCAAACTATGGAATGTCACTCATCGATGTAATGTCACTTACTACCTTCAAAAATAAAGACACTGAGACCAGCAGGGCGGAGATGCCAGAATTGCCAGGGCTGCCTGCTTGATGATCAGACCACATCTCTCTCGTGGCTCTCTCATTTCCTTTCGCCGACCGTCCATCATTCGGGGACCCCTAGATTCACCGGAACTGGACCCTGGCAGGAAAAAATTAAAGTATTATAAATGATAAAATACATTTATTTATTATAACAGAATTTTGAGGAGAGATCTATCAGTCGAGAAAGAAATCAAGAAAGGAGGATTTTACAGAAGAATTTACTACTCTATTGGGCCTTAAATTTGGGCTAAAGATCAGGATTGTACATACAAACTTACTTGTTTTCTTCCCAGGACCTCACTAAAATAATAGCAATCAAATAGAAAATTATGAAACTCTAACAAGTGCTACTTGCTCAGGAACAATGACCAAACCACACTAAGGAAACCTCCCACTTATGCTGCCCAGGTTCTCAGCATAGAATCTGGAGAGGATCCATTGCAGAAGACAGATTTTGACAAAATTATGGAAGATGTTAAACAGTAGAGAAATAATAACTGAGGTGGACAAAACCACAGATTAGAAAACTTTCATAGAAGGTTGCAGTTAATAAAGAGGTCAGTTAGACCCCACAAACTGTAGACTCATTTGTCACATACTATAGAAAACACTAGCAATTGGCCTCTACACACTGGGAAGGAGAGTTAATAAATGTTTTCACCTCTGGAAGAACTGAATGAGCTTAGAGAAAAAGTACCACATTCTGACAAATAGCACTTCTCTAACCATAAGTGTCAGCTTCCCCAAACAATAACTTCAAACTATCAATCATGAGCTGCATCCAAAAACATAGAATCCCCATTCGATTTTTTTTTGAGGTCTTTCTTTTAAATATAAACACAATCATGAGACTTAGAAAAAATGTTAAGGTGTAAGAAAGAAATAAAAACTCAGTCCATATATGTGAACACAGAGAAAACAAATACTGAAAACATTTGTAAACCCCTGAATCATTATGCTGTGTCTATAACTCATAAATAAGGTGCTATAAAAAAAAAGCAATAGAGAAGAACAAAGAACCCTTGAAAATTAAAAATCTTAATGAAATAGGGGCACCTAGGTAGCTCAGTCGGTTGAGCATCCGACTTCAGCTCAGGTCATGATCTCACTATCAGTGAGTTCGAGTCCTGTGAGACTTTATGCTGACAGCTCAGAGCCCAGAGCCTGCTTTGGATTCTGTGTCTCCCTCTCTCTCTGTCCCTCCCTCACTCACAGTCCATCTCTCTCTCTCTCTCTCTAGTAGGTTCAACATGTGACAAAAGAGGGAAAGAACATATGGAGAGAAGGAAATTATCAAAGAAAAGTATAAAATAAAATTTCCAAAGTTTGTGAGATTGGTTTCCACCTTTAAATACTCTACTAATAGAACAGAAATATTGATAAACAAATGGAAATAGTCATAAAAGGAGATGTCCTCGTGCGATTTAGCTATTTCTTATGGAGGAACATAAATTTAGAATGCTACTTCTCAACAACTGAGGGGGAAAAAATGGAGCATTGCCTTCAAATTTCAATTTGACTTTCAACATTGATTTCTGTAGAATTTAGCCAAACTATAAATAAAGTGTCTAAGTATAAAGACATTATCAGACATGCAAGAACTCATACAATTTTCCACTCACAAACCCTTTCTTGGGAAGTTGTTTGGGAATGTGCTCCAGCAAAAAGAAGGAGTAAGTAGAAGGATAAAAGCTGAAAAAGTAAATAAAAAAAGTAGGAAGATATTGAGGGAAGTTCTAAGATTACTACTTTATAGCAGGTTTGGTGATAACCATTCCACAAGGCAAAAAAAAAAAAAAAAGAAAAAACAAACAAACAAAAAAAAGATTCCACAAAGACACCAAGAAAAATATCTTAAAAACTTAAAAAAAAATACCTGATAGGATAAAGGGATGAAAAATAAATAAAAAGTTATTAGAAGGAAATAATGATAAGAAAAAAAAGAACAAAACTTCAGAAAAAACAAACATTCAGAAAAATGAAATGAGAATAGCAATTTACTTAGATCTGGAGAGAATAACATTTACATAGTCATAGTAATGAAAATTGACTTGATTAAATATAATATTACTATGGAAAGAGTCTAAACAGGGGAAATGAGGAGTGGAAGAGGTCTTTATCCTACATTCAGGGCAGGAAGTAAATAGTTTCTAAAATTGTTGATCACAAAATACCAGCACAGAGAGTTAAATAGCTAAAAAGCGCTCAAAATTCTTTCCTCTGGGAAATAGTCTAGGGGGTTAGGGAGTAAGAGAGGGTTAAGTTTTCTTTATAAGCCTGTCTATGTTATTTCCTTTTTACCATGTGTGAAATTTTGTTTTTGTTTGTTTTGTTTGGCTTTTTAAGTTGAGAGCTTAGAAGGACGAATAGGATTTGGCAGAACCAAGGAGGAGGACTCGCACATCAAAATCATCAAGGAGGACTAAGCACAGTGTTCATCTTTAGGCAGTTGAAAAGCCTTGCCGATCAGAATTGACGTGTTACTGTAAAGCACAGCTTGAAATAAAGTTCATTGGGAGCTTTCAGACATACCTGAATAACACCTAGATGAAAGCAATGTTTTAGGAAGATATGATTGGCTCTGGTGTGCAAGATGACAGAGAAGAGGGAAGGATTCAACTTCCAGTGCACCCGCCCCCCCCCGTCTAATACATCTGTCTAATATGTTTGCTAATTCATTTTCCCTCATAATCATAAAGCATATGCATCACGCACTCTTCTCACTTGTCAACTGGTGCCATAACGAAATCAAGTGAGCATGCAGGGCTCTTCATGATCAAGATCAGTGGTTCTCACCACCAGCTTCTCACTAGTATCATCTAGGAATACTTTGAAAAAAAACAAAACAAAACAAAACATGTCATTTCTGGGCAACACTTCGAACCCGACTTTCCAGGTAATGGTTCAAAATAAAGTCCCTAGACTAACAGCATCAGTGTCACCTGGTAACCTGTTAGAAAGTAAATTTTTGGGTCCCTCCCCATGATATTAAGTCAAGCCGGACCCTCCAGGTGATTCTGATGCTTCCTAACTAAGCACCATTGCTGTATGGTATGCTGTTCTAGTCGAACATTGGAGTCAGGAAGCTAGTTATATGCTGCTGAGCAATGCTTAGCTGCTCTAAGCCTCGAATTCCTCATACAAAAAATGGAGATAATAATGTCTACCTAACAAGTTTATGGTAACGATTAATTTGTATAATAAGCTTAGTGTGGAAGAGCTCAATAAATGATTTTAAAATATTAGGGTTTTAAAAAATGATATAAGCTATATACTTTTATACTATATACCATAGGAACTATAAACTATATACTTTTATATTCTCTATGGTCCAGACAAGCCAATCTACTTACCATTTCCTGCACCTGTGTCCACATTGTATTAACTGTCAGTAATATGGTTCTTCCCACAAGAAACTCGCAATGTTATGGAGAACCACACAGATTGACACACTAATAAAACTTAAACACTGGGGCACCTGGGTGGCTCAGTCGGTTAACCGTCTGACTCTTGGTTTCAGCTCAGGTCGTCTTCAGGTTTGCGAGTTCCAGCCCCGCATCAGACTCTGCACTGACGGTGCGCAGCCTGTTTGGGATTCTCTCTCTCTGTCCTCCCTTGCTCTCTCTCTGCCTCAAAATAAATAAATAAAATTTTAAAAACTTAATAAATGCTGAAACTTGCCTTTAAACAAAATGTTATTAGAATAAAAAGACATTTCGAATTCAGTCTTCCTTAAAATGGCTCAGAGAAAAGCTTAATGGAGAAGGTAGAATTAAAAGTCTGGTAGGATATCAGCAGCTAGGAAGGGAGAAGAAGAGAGTAATGCCAACAATCCCAAGAATGTGTGACCAGTGAAACATAATTCGTTCCAGCACATTTGATGCCCTGCAGCGGCAACCTCTCCTTCTCTTACTACTTCCTTCTCGAGCTGATCACAAGCTACATTTCACCTCCACGATGAGCAGCACAGGCGGTCTTCTGAGACCAAACATGGAGTTCATTACGTGGAGTGTCCAGGGTGTGCCTGGACCTTCAGGCAGACATTTCAGCACTCTGACCCCACAGGCTTCCTTCTCTTTGGTCCTCTCCCCTTCTCATACAGCTCCTTTCTGCTTCCACCAACCTGCCCTCCCCCACATAAACTCTAGGCCTCTGAGCTCTATCCATTACTTTCTGTACCAAGAATGCTCTTCTCTTATGTCTCTCAAAAATCACATTTTACTTTTGGACCAAAATTCAAATGTTACCTTCTTTTTACAATGTTCAGAAACTCCCCATTATTAAAACGGTATTCCTAAGTAATCTCAGTATTTCTGCATTTATAGTATAGTCTTTAACATGCGTGTGCTTTCATAGAGCTACCAGCATACCTCCTACTATACTTATGAAACTTTAAAGAGCAAATATCCTAATTTGCTCATCTTATTATGCTCCTCTATAGTTCCTTACATGTACACTTTCTGTTTTTGTTAGTTGAAGTGAACTGAATTGACCTCTTACTCAGAAATCTCCAGCTATACCCATGTGTCTATGCCATCGAGCCCAGCACCAGAATCCTGCCATCTTTTGTGGCTGCCTAATGCCCCCTCGATTTTATTTTCCTACTTGACCCTAACACAAAAGTGGGAACTTGGGCAAGTTAACATCTCTGAGTCTCAGTGTTCCGATATGGAAAAAGTTTGTGATATTTTGATCAATTATTGTGAAGATTAAATGGAATAAGGTATATAAAACACTTAGCAGTAGTAAGCAATCAGTTCATACATACTGTATAAGTGAAAATTTCATACCTAACTTCTTTTAAAGCAACACTGTTTTGAGAAGAAGTATCTACCTTTTAAGCACTTTCTTCAGAAATAAAGATGAGTATCCTTTAGGCTTTATGGCTATATCTAACCAGATTATTTCCCCATACCCAAGCTTAGCTACGTTATTATTATGTTAGAATGTTCATTACATAAAATGTTCTAAGTCATTTCAATGCTTATGGATATATCATTGAATTATATGCAGTTGCTTACCACTTACAGATTTTAATTTAGTTACTAAATAGTAGGAAATTCTGATTAAGAATTCACCAGAGGGGAGAAACCAAAATGAAGGGGAGTGAAGGCCGTATCATGGGCCATTTAGCTGAATTAAACCAGCTTCCATGAGATGGTACAGAGAATGATTAGGAAGCCACATCTCTAGTTACTACATTCAGTCGATTACCAACAAATCTGCACCTCTACATTTTCACACTCACCACCCATGACTTCAGAACATTTCAGTAATGAAACTCTACAGGGAGAAAAACTTTGAGGGTTTTTCCTTCACCTTGTCTAATCTCACTTAGCTATCTAGCACAGTAGCATTGCCCCCAAACGACACCACTGAGGAACATGGGAAAAGGGAAGGCGAAGGCGAGAAGCGAGAGCAGGGGAAGGGAAGCAGGCAGGGGAAACGATCACGGATCACAAGTCATAGGACTATAAAAATCAATGGAACTTCATTATAAAAAATACAGGAAAAAGTTTTCAGATTTATTTACTTTGCTCTGAATCCCACTCTTCAAAATGTTTTATTGTTTTGCTATTTAGAAAGTGCTAAGAGATTTTTTACAACAGAAGTACTTCACTGTTTTATTAAAGATTATTTCAAAATGAACACTGAGCAATTTATAGAAAAATCCATGTTCTCTTTGACTCATGTGGTTCAACCCTACCTGTTAAAGGCTCAATAAACTGTTATTGCTCCGTATTATTGAATCGTTGTAACTATGAAAACAAAAACAAAGCAGCTTCACATTCCCATTCATCCTTCGCATTTCATCTCCTTCTGGAGTTTTATTCTTTCCTTCCTTCACCAATGTCTTTGCTTTTACTATGTATACACGTTCACACTCTTTAAACAGTGTTTCCAGATCAAAGCACAAGTTTTCATCTGAAATGTATATGTTTAGCAATTAAAAGAGAAAAAAAAGCAGCTTGACAGGTTCAGATTTTTACTGTTCAATTTCACATACTGGGTATAACTGAGGCAACTTCTGACATAGAAGCAGTGTAATGTACACAAACTGGTTTTTTTTCCCTATCGAAGCACATACTGAAACGGTCGTCTTATTGCCTAAAAACCAATTAACAGAAGTTTTGAAGGGCCTCATCTTAGAATATAGAAATTACAATTTTTTTTCTCTTTTCAGTTTTCAGTTTTTGCTTAACGAATTTAAGTCAAAAACAGAAGTAGTAGCGTCTGTTGTTTCTGCCTAATAATTAGTACAGGCGGCAGGGTTACAAGGTTAACACGAGGAAATCATTTGTTTCTGCCTACACATAAGAATATGAAAACACTTCTCAATGTAAACATACTTGAGATGCTGAGGTACATTGTGAGGAGTTAAACTGTGGGTCTTGTGTAAATTCCCTTGTCTGACAAACAAGAGCATATTTCAAAGGTTATCTATGCCTGGAAGCTATACTAGGCAGAGAGACTCCCCCCACCCCTTTTTTATGTGCATTTGGGACCCAGTGGTGATGATAATATGTATTATGAATGAAGTGCAGAAATTAAGAAGAGTGAAGGAGAAAAACGATCTTTTTTCCAGTTAACACAAGTCGGCTATTGCTTGCTCTTCCAAAGGCCAAAATACTACAGCTATTGGGAAGTCAATGAAATTTTTTTCCAGTCTTAGGAATTGACATAACAGAATAGAAGATCTTCTTCGTTTAAAAACTTATTTTGCAGTCAAAATAATCCCGCCAAGCCTTCAGTATTTGGTGGCAGTGTTTGGTCGCAGTGTTTTGATCTTTGAGAAAGAATACACAAATTAGAATTATTTGGGGACCCACTCACCACAAAGTGACCAGTTTTTAAAGTCAGCATTAGTGCTAGCATAGCAACACCTACTGGTACATTTATGAAGTAAAGTTGAAACCAATATGGCCATAAATTGGTTCCTCCATCTTAATAAGAAAACTTGCAATCTGCTTTTTACATGTGATGTTGACACATAAAAATGACTACTTCCAAATCAAAGAATGGAAAAGAAAACTATGACTGTTGAAGAAAAATAACTCTATTTAGAGTTCCACTAAGGTGATTGTTACATTTCTCTGTAAACTGAAATTGCCATTCAGCCTGTTTCTAAAAACTATGTCATGTAGTTCACATTTGAGACTGATTTCCCTCCCGTCTCCTTCCCCCTCCTCTTCACCCTTCTCCTCCCCCCTCCTCCTCCTCTTACTCCTCTCCCACCTCTTTCTTCTTCATACATTCTTTAAAGGGAGTCAACATAGTTACAGGAAGCCATTCAAGAGAGTACTGAATGGATTGAAGTAAGCTGAGAGGCATCACATTTATTTTTACCACAGATATGAAGTCTAGTCACCAAACAATGAATAATACAGCATGTAATGTCGTAGTCTGCCAGCTCTACCAACTCCTAAACAACATCTTAACTTAAGGAGACATTCCGGAACAATAAGGACCACAGAGAGCTGCAGAGACTGTAATAAGCACCAAAAGGAAAATACACCCAGCTCACTACCAATCCCGACATTCAGTAGAATTTGACCTCATGGATATTTAGAAAACCCGTAGCGCCTGGTAAACTCCTCTGTTCTGTAATAATTCCTTGAAAACACCAACCCCAGAAAAGTAAATAGGAAGCCGCGTACTGCTAGTTAACCAAGTTGTAAGCTGGGACACTGATTGGCTCCCCCTCTGCTTTCTCGAGAAAGGTGACATCAAGTTTTCATTCACTGTCAAGGGGTCCACTGAAAGAATTCAGGAGGTAGGCAAAATGAACTCTATACTAATCCATGGAAAATCAAGGCTATGGAAAAATAAATAAAGAATATCCAACCAAAGCCAGTCTGGTCAGTCTCCAAAACCTTGAAATAAAAATCCTTTCCCTCCTAGATAAGGTAGTAGTTTTTACTTATAGTCTTCAAGGATTATATAAATAGAGTCTCTGCTACTCTGCAATCCTACATTTCAGTTAAGTTGGACTCCATACAGTTTTTGTTCTTTAGTTACCAAAGCAGATACTTTCTTAATCCCTACAGCACATTTTGAAGTACCCCATTTGATTTAAAGCTACTGAGGTTAATGGCCTCTCAGGGAACATTATGGAATTTTTGCTCCCAAAAGACAGACATATGCGGGTTTTGTACAGAACTGGAGTAAGTCTTGACCTTTATCACCTGATGCCTGGCTTCCTCGGTCCACCTTCTAATTGCTCTCTTTAATACCATGCTTACCCTTTTCTGAACATTCCTGCCAGATTTACTTGTCTAATATATTTCTTTCACCGAGTCACGTACCTTCTCAGAAACCCTACTTTCTCATCTTGGCAAAGAGTCTTCAAACTCCACAGCTTAATGCTCTGCTTTCCAGTATTCATTTCAGCCATGGTTTTCACTAGCCCCTTAGCACAAACCTCCCTCCCCTGTCAGGCTAACCAGCAAGTTAATCAGCCTCTGCCTCTTAGGCACACGTTCATTAATATTACCTCATGTCCTAAAGTGGTGCTGTTTGCCTCCTCCTTGCTCTGTTATTATCACTTCTACCCCCTCACCCACCCCTGCGTCAGTGCTTTCGCCATTCCCTCTATCAAAGTCTTCTAGAAACCTCTAGATAGACCTCAATAGTCATTCCAGCCGCACATGAAGAATTCCTCTGGTTTCCTTACTACATTTTTGCTCTTCGAGACATATACAATCTGGTAACTTAACTTTTGCTGATTGTGTATGTTCTTTCTTCCTAATGTGGCAACAGACTCCTCTAGGGTGGGGAGGGAAATTTACACTTATATTTTAAGTATAGCCTCTGTGACTCCAAACACAAATCAAGAGGTGAAAAGAGAGAAAAAAGTAAAAAGTTTCGAAGTTACTAGAATCACACTCTGAGAATAGTACAAAATAACATCTAGAATAAAAAAAAATAACTCTCATGTTTAAGCACTTTCACATGCATTTGCTCATCGAGTGAAGTATTAGTATCTCAAAATAGAGCCAAGAAATCCAGGAAACTCTCATCGTTTCCAGAGGAGAAGAAAACAGAAAAGGCAGCGGAATCAGATTGTGAGGTACCTATAACACCTTTTCAGTGATTCAGTAAGCCTTACTTATTCAAGGAGGATCCATCTCCTGAAATATTGTCATGGTATATTTTCTGTAACTTATAGTCAAATCACTGACTTTTATTTTATATATATATATATTTTTTTAACTGCATATTTTAAGAATGGCTATTTTGCAACTCAGACCTCCCTAGTTTTTTCTCATTGAGTATTCCTTCTACATTTTTTAAAAAAGTTACTTCTTTGGACTTTTGTACTTACCTATTAGGAATATATCTTGGAGAAAAAAACATGGGGAATCCTTTAAAAACTGCTTGAGAGTTTCATGAGATCATAAATGTAAAAATACGCTCTGGAACATAAGTCTCTCTACAAGTTCCATTTATTTTTATTACTGCTACAGTTATTATGGAAATATTCTTAAAAAGCAAATTTTCCTGGAACACCCGGGTGGCTTGGTTAGCTAAGCATCTGACTCTCGATTTTGGCTCAGGTCATGATCTCACGGTTCATGGGATCGAGCCCCACATTGGACTCTGTGCTAATGGTGCAGAGCCTACTTGGGGTTCTCTCTCTTTTTCCCTCTGCCCCTCTCTCCCACTTGTTCTCTCTCTCTCTCTAAAAATAAAAAAAATAAACATTTTTTAAAGGAAATTTTCCTCATAATAAAATGCATTCAGTATCTCAGCAGCTAACCATCTTATACTGAACCCTCTTTTAAAGTATATTGAAGGCCCTATGCATTACAGTGGTCTGTTTTTCCTACCATGGCATCTCAAATTACCAGTATAGGGAAGGCAAATATTATGACAAACGGTTTGTGATGAACTTGCTTTTAGATGCTCTTTCACTGTAGTCTTTCTTTCCAGTCATTAGTTTTAAGCTAGAATCACTCAACATTCTCCAACCGTAAAAGATAATAAGTAATCTTCAGAGCCCTAGAGATCACAGGCGAGCCATCCTCCCCACGAATGTTGTTGAGTCAGGGGACTCTTCTCAAGGGGAATTCGACGCAGGCATGGGTGGTGGAGAAGAGGAGAAAACGTGGCATTCACACCATGTAATTTCCATATAAACTACTACATGAACCAAAGCAACACGCCTGAAAGCTAAACAAAGTCAGCACAAACTTTGTTACAATCATTGGCATTGAGGAAGATAAGCAAGCCGCCATTGATCCGCATCCTTCTTGCCCTTTAGATCTCACTTGACACGACACAACGGTATTTCCCTTTGGAACTCCAGGGTCTTGATCTAAAAACATAACCAGTCATTTTTCAGTGAGCGGGGAGAGATTAGTTTTGTTAACATCTGTTTTTTAGGCTTCTTTATTTTTAAGTTCTTGTCGAAATCTCCTTGATCTGCCTATCAGGGAATTGGAGCACATGCCGTGTGCCTGCTGCCTAAATCTCTGTTCTCTTTATTTGCTCTACAGAATATTGATTTAGATTTTGGCCTATTCGCATTACTTTAAACTTTTAAACACTGGCTCTTATAGCTGGAGGAAACACTTTGCTGAAGCTAAAATGATCGCCCAAGAGAACTTATTGGGGAAACACATAGACCAAAATTAGCCCTTGGCTCGGAATGTACAGCTCCCATTGAAACCAGTGGAAGCTGAACTCTTAGGATTTGAAGACACATTTTCCTTTACATTGAATATAAAGGCTTTTTGAAAGGGTTGGGCTTATTTGAGTTTCTGTTAAAGAAGCTGAATTAGCTCTTTGTCATATTATAAAAAAAGAGGCAGCATTGCTTCTCCAATTTGTCTTCTAAGGGTTCTTTTGATATCTAACAGAATTGCAAAGACACCCTTTTTTGTTTCTGTACACTGATTGTTTAATATTACAAAGGACCAGGCATTATACCAAGTCCTTTCACTCTTTTATAGTCCCTACGACATTTTACTATAACATTCTCTAATCCTTTACAACCAAAATAGCAATAAACACAGAGTGATGTTTAGAATCAAGACGGGAGAAGTGGGGGAAAGATGGTAGAAAACTAGCAGTGGGATTCTTTAATGATAAAAAAAATCTGAAGTTCTGACTTTACCAACAGACTATTGCCATAAATCCTTCTGACTCTCCAGAAAGCTCTTTTATTATGCTGTGGATAGTGCCTCACCTTGTAGTCAGTCTTACTGCTTAAATGCTCAGGACAAATTCACTGGCAGAAACTGACTCTTAAGAATCTGTGGTTCTATACATTCTGAAAGACGAAAGTCGTGCGGACATGCTGACCAGAGGAAAACTCTGCACCGGCACTGGCTCTCCCACAGCTTGCCTCAGCAACAAAGCATTTCCGCATGCCAACACGGCACCATCACAATGCTGGCTTATTCAAGAGAATCTTGCCCTTCCCATCTGACCACACAGATAAGATGCAAGTCCTACACTTGGAGGTGAACGACGGCAACAGCTGTGACTCACTTATTTCCGTGTCTCCTGTCCCTAGCAAAATTCCTAAACAGACACAATTAACTAATGTTTCTTGATTCCAAATTCATGATGAATGAGAGATGCCAATTGATACAAGGTACATTATGGGTTCATAAAAAACAAACTTTGAAAGAGCTTGAGATAATTTAAGCTGGTTTTCTTCTTACAAACTAAGACTATACTTAAACCATATGCACAGTCTCAGTGATGGAGTGATTTGGGGAGCACAGAGGAGGAAACCTGACCTACCCTAAGAGGGTGCCAGGATTTCCTGGAAGCCTTGAATCTTGAAAATAATAAGAGGGCGTGTGTATGTGTGTACAAGTACTTCAGGGGTGCCTAGGTGGCTCAGCCAGTTAAGCGTCCCACTGTTGGTTTCAGCTCAGGTCATGATCTCATGGTTCATGGGACAGAGCCCCAAGTCGGGCTCTGCACTGACAGCACAGAGGCTGCTTGGGATTTTCTCTCTCTCCCTGTCTCTCTGTCCCTCTCTGCTCACAAATGCTCACTCCCTCTCTCTCTCTCTCAAAATAAATAAATAAACTAAAAAAATATTCCAAACAAAGAGAACAATTTTAAGAAAAAAGAGTATTACAGATAATGGGTACATTTAGCAAGGAGTCGTCCTGGACTGCAGTCATATAAGCAACTTGATCTTGTCTCTAACTGTCCCTTTAAGTTTGTTCAGTGAATGTAGCACTTCTTCCCCTTTGAATAAAAATTCAGACTTTTCTGCTTATTTTCAGCTAATAGAAACTATAACAATCCCTATAAGTCACAAACACATTCAGGTTTCAGGTAATAGAAACTATAACAATTCCTATAAGTCACGAACACAGTGTTTTAATTTCTTATTTTGAAATAATCACATGTGGACAGGAAGTTGCAGAGAGGCCCCATGTACTCTTCACCCAGTTCTCCCTAAGGGTTCATTTTACATAACTATAGTATGGTGTCAAAACCAGGAAACTGACATTGGTACACTGTGTGCAGTTCTACACCATTTTATCACATGTGTAGATCTGAGTAATCACCACTGCAATCACAGTTCAAGCTATACTACTATCACAAAGATCCCAAACTGCTTCTTTTTTTTTTTTTAATGTTTATTTATTTTTGAGAGACAGAGAGAGAGAGAGAGAGAGAGAGAGCATGAGTGGGGGAGGGACAGAAAGAGGGGGAGACACAGAATCCGAAGCAGGTTCCAGGCTCTGAGCTGTCAGCACAGAGTCCAACATGGGGCTCGAATTCATGGACACTGAGATCATGACCTGAGCTGAAGTCGGACACTTAACCAACTGAGCCACCCAGGTGCCCCAGAATGCTTGTTTTCAAGTCATATTTAATATCCCTGAATTACTTACTAACATTTATAAGCAACTCGGGATTCCTGAAGTACCCTTGACTCTTATCCACATTATAGAAGAGGTGTGATTATAATAATCACTATGGTTAAAATTTTTTTTAATGTTTATTTATTTTGAGAGAGACAGAGACAGGGAAAGAGAAACAGAATAACAGTGGGGGAGGGGCAAAGAGAGAAGGAGACACAGAATCTGAAGCAGGATCCAGGCTGAGCTTTTAGCATAGAGCCCCCATGCAGAGTTCAAACCCACAACCACAAGATCATGACCCGAACCAAAGTCAGAGACTTAACCGACTGAGCCACCCAGGTGCCCCCTAAACTGCCTCCTAAATGTCATTCCTGCACCCTGCAACCACCACCTTGAATCCCTGGCCACCACTAATCTGCTTTCCAAATCCATACTTGTGTAAATTCAAGAATTATGTTTAATGTAGCCTTTTGAAATGGCCTTTATTTTTCTTTTTTTAGATAGAGAGAGAGAGAGCACAAGTGGGAGAAAGGGGCAGAGGGAGAGAGAGAGAGAATCTTAAGCAGGCTCTGTGCTCAACACAGAGCCTGATGCAAGGCTCAGTCTCACGACCATAAGATCACGACCTGAGCCAAAATCAAGAGTCCAACACTCAACAGACTAAGCCACCAGGCTCCTCAATACTTCATTCCTTTCTATTGCTGAGCAGTATCCCATAGTATGGATGTATCAGTTTGCTTAATTTTTCACCAGTTGAGAGCCATTTTGGTTGTTTCCAGTTTTTGACTATAATGAATATAGTTCCTATGAATGGTCATCGGCAAGTTTTTATGTGGACATAAGTTTTCTTTTCTCTGGGATGGCTGAGTCATATATTAAATGCATGTCTATGTTTTTACGAAACTGCCAAGCTTTTTCAAAATGGCTTTATCATTTTACAATCCCAACAGAAAAGTAGGAAAGATCCGCTATGTTTTGTTTTCACTGTTCTAATAGGTGGTGATGATATCTCATCATGGTTTTCAGTTGCTTTTCCCTGATGCCTAGTTATGTTCAATATCTTTTCAGGTACTTATTTGTAATCCACTTATCACTCAGTGAAATGTCTGCTCATGTCTTCTATCCATTTTCTGACCGAATCGTTTGATTTTTTTTTTCTGTTGAGATTTTGTATTAATGTTTATTTATTCACTTTGAGATAGAGAGAGAGTGTGAAAAGGAGAGGCTCAGAGAGAGAGAGAGAGAGAGAGAGAGAGAGAGAGAGAATCCCAAGCAGGCTTCAAGCTCAGTGTGGAGCCTGACATGAGGCTTGATCCCAAGGCTCTGGGGTCATGACCTAAGCCAAAATCAAGAATCAGATGCTCAACTGACTGAGCCACCCAGTCACCCCTTTTCTGTGGAGACTTAAGAGTTCTTTACGTATTCGAGATAAATGTCAGATATATAGTTGGCAAATATTTTCTTAACAGAGCCTTTCATAAAAGTTTTTAAATTCGATGAAGTCCAATTTATTATTCTTTTCCTATGGATCATCCTGTAGTGTTATATCTAGGAACTCTTAACCAAGCCCTAGGTCTAGAAATTTTTCTTCCATTTTATCATCTAAATTTTTTATAGTTTTGCATGTTACATTTAAATCTATGATCTACTTTGACTTAATTTTTGTATGAGTAAGGTTAAGGTCAAGGTTCATATTTTTGCCTATGGATAGCCAATTGGTTCAGCATCATTTATTGAAAAGACTATCTTTCTTCCATTAAACACCGTTTGCAACTTATCAAATATCACGTAGCCTTAGGATTTTTGTGGGCCTATGTTGAAGCTTTCTATTTTGTTCTGTTGGTCTGGAAGTTTATCCCTCCACCTATGGCATATAGTCTTGAATATTAACTCTTGATATTGGATAAAATAATTCCTCTTGCTTTATTCTTCTTTTTTAAAATTGTTTGGCTATAATAGTACCTTTGCTTTTTCATATAAATTTTAGAAAAAAAAACTTGTCTATATCTACAAGAAATCTTGTTGGGATTTTCATAGGAACTGCATTCAACCTGTATAAATTTGAGAAGAATTGACACCTTTGTGGTAGGGTCCCCTCCCTAAGGACAGAAAAGAAAAGAAAAAAAAAAAAAACCAAGGACAACAACTAACAACAATTCAAGGCAACCTGTCAATACATGTAGGTGACAACATCCCCTCGTGACCTTGTAACATGAGACCACTTAATCAGACTGCATGTTTGTGTGTGTTACCATATAGGGGAGACAAAGAAATAGAAAATGTATACAAAATTATACCGCGTGGTATTTGGGGCTCAGTTTTTCAGGTACAAACCCAGCTGAGCAGTGCCAGTAAGAATAAAGTTCTTCCTGGAAAGAAAAGCCTCAGTATCACAACTCTCTGTGTGACAATCCTGCTACACCTTTACTGTGTTTAGGCTTCCAGTCCGTGAACACAGCATATCCATTCATTTATTTTAATTTTCTTTGTTTTCTTTCATCAGTATTTTGTAGTTTATAAAATTCCTAAACCTGTTTTGTTAGATTTACAACTAAGCGTTTATCTCTTTTTTTAATGATTTTAAGGGCACCTGAGTGGCTCAGTCAGTTACGCATACAACTTCAGCTCAGGTCATGATCTCATGGCTTGTGAGTGAGTTCAAGCCCTACAGCTATCTCTGTGCTGACAGCTCAGAGCCTGGACTCTGCTTCGGATTCTGTGTCTCCCTCTCTCTCTGCCCCTCTCTCACTTGCGCTCCATCTCTCACTCTCAAAAATAAACAAACATAAAAAAATAAATGATTTAAAATGATATAGTATTTTTCATTTCAGTTTTCATTCACATTATATAGAAATACAATTTATTTTTGTATGTTGATATTGTGATTTTTGTGTCTCATGAGCTTGCTGAACCAACTTACAAGTTCGGGAAATTTTTTTAGATTCTTTTGTATTTTCTACTCCCTCCTATCAGGTGGTAGAAGAGCAATAGTTGTTTCTTTTTCATTTTGTCATGTTTGCCTAGGTAGAAAAGTTATTGTCTTAAAATTTTCTATTAGACTGGTCCTTTGATGAGAAAGAGCAAGAATTTGTTGTGTGTATGTTTTGGTTTTTGTTTTTATCTGTTGGCGTTTGTTTTTGTTTTTGTTTCTGCATCCATTGGCATTTCTGGATTAATGACTTCTCTAGTACCCTGTCTGAGATCTAAGAAGTAAAAAGAAAACCCAGAGAACTCTCCACCATGTTGTCCCTCGGGTCCCCAGTTCCCTAGCTGGTCTCTAATGTTCAGAGTCAGTGTCTGTTTTACATATAATGTCCAGGGATCTTAGCTCTACTTAATAAGAGGAATATCGAAAATAAAAATCTATTCCATCTCTTTGGAAAAATAAGTCTTTCAAACCAAAAACACTTTCATGTCTCAATTAAAGTACTTAATTTTTTGTTTTCCCAGCTGAAACCTCTATTTCAGGTAAGGAAGAGTGGTTGACTTATTTTTATCCTTCCTTCCTTCCTCCTTGCCTCTGTATTCTTTCCTTCCTTCTTTGCTTCCTTTCTTCCTTCCTTCCTTCCTTCCTTTATTACTTTCTTTCTTTCTCCATCTTGGAGTTTATTTACTTCCACCAACTGGATAACCACAGCTTTTAGCCCTTATGTGATTGAAGGCATTAAAAGAAAGAAAGGTAAAACGGTATCATACCCTTTAGAACAGGTGACTATTTAAAGGTAACTCTTTCTCTTATGGATACTTTCACAGGTCTCAAGAATCTCTCCATTGAAGCACCTCTGAATGCCAGTCCCTCATCATAGGACGTCAGGTATTTCCAATCACACCTCAACTGCAGATTCTAGATAGTACACTCCGTAGCTTCTTGCTTTGAGAGCTCTCCTTTGGCAAGATTTCTCCTGCCCCCGCAAGGAAAAAAAATACATGAAATTGACAAAGTCTCAGGATACAAAATCAATGTACAGAAATCAGTTGCATTCTTGCACACCAATAATGAAGCAACAGAAAGAGAAATCAAGAAATCAATCCCATTTACAATTGTACCAAGAACCATAAAATACCTAGAAATAAACCAAACCAAAGATGTAACAGATCTGTACGCTGAAAACTATAGAAAACTTATGAAGGAAATTGAAGAAGACACAAAGAAATGGAAAAACATTCCATGCTCATGGATTGGAAGAATAAATATTGTTAAAATGTCAATCCTACTCAAAGCAATCTACACATTCAAAGCAATCCCAGCCAAAATTACACTGGCATCTTCTCAAAGATGAGAACAAACAACCTTAAAATTTTATGGAACCACAAAATACCCCAAACAGCCAAAGTAATGTTGAAAAATAAAACCAAAATGGGGGGTATCATAACCCCAGACTTCAGCCTCTACTACAAAGCTGTAATCATCAAGACAGTAGGTATTGGCACAAAAACAGACACATAGATCAATGGAATAGAATACAGGACCAAGAATTAGACCCACACATGTATGGCCAATTAATCTCTGACAAAGCAGGAAAGAGTATCCAGTGGGGAAAAGACAGTCTCTTTAGCAAATAGTACTGGAAGAACTGGACAGCAATATGCAGTAGAATGAAACTAGACCACTTTGTTACGCCAGAGACAAAAATAAACTCAAAATGGATGGAAGACCTAAATGTGAGACAGGAAACCATCAAAACCCTAGAGAAGAAAGCAGGCAACAACCTCTTTGACCTGAGCCACAGCAATTTCTTGCTCAACACATCTCTGAAGTCAAGGGAAATAAAAGCAAAATGAACTATTGGGACCTCATCAAGATAAAAAGCTTATGCACTTCAAAGGAAACAATCAACAAAACCAAAAGGCAACTGACAGAATGAGAGAAGATACTTGCAAATGACATATCCTATGAAGGGTTAATATCCAAAATCTATAAAGAACTTACCAACTCAACACCCAAAAAACAAATAATCCAGTAAAGAAATAGGCAGAAGACATGAATAGACACTTTTCCAAAGAAGACATCCAGATGGCCAAGAGACACATGAAAAGGTGCTCAACATCAGGGAAATACAAATCAAAATCACATTGAGATACCACCTCACACCGGTCAGAGTGCCTAAAATGAACAACTCAGAAAACAACAGATGTTGACAAAGATGTGGAGGAACAAGAACCCTTGTGCACTGCTGTTGGGAATATAAATTGGTGCAGCCGCTCTGGAAAACAGTTTGGAGTTTCCTCAAAAAACTAAAAATAGAACTACCCTATGACCCAGCAATAACACTACTAGGAATTTATCTAAAGGATACAGGAGTGCTAATTCATAGGGGCACATGTACCCCAGTATTTATAGCAGTGCTTTCAACAATACCCAAATATGGAAAGAGCCTAAATGTCCATTAACTGACGAATGGATAAAGAAGATATTCTTTATATATAAAGTGGAACACTACTTGGCAATGAGAAAGAATGAAATCTTGCCTTTTGCAACAACGTGAATGGAACTGGAAGGTATTATGCTAAGTGAAATAAGTCAGTCAGAGAAAGACAGATATCATGTTTCACTCATATGTGGAACTTGAAAAACTTAACAGAAAACCATGGCGGAAGGGAAGGGGAAAAAATAGTTTCAAACAGAGTGGGAGGCAAACCAGAAGAGACTCTTAAATACAGAGAACAAACTGAGTGTGGATGGGGGGTGGAGGAGAGGGGAAAATGGGTGATGGGCCGTGAGAAGGGCATTTGCTGGGATGAGCACTGGGTGTTGTACATAAGTGGCGAATCATGGAAATCTACCCCCAAAACCAAGAGCACACTATATATACTATATGTTAGCCAACTTGACAACAAATTATATTTTAAAATAATAATAATAATAATACAAATAAATAATAAATAATAAATAAACAATAAAAACATCCTCCTGTCCCTGGGGAAAAAAAGTCCCCAGGAAACAATTCTATTAAGTTCTGCATCTGTTTCTTAAAATTTAAGTTCTTTGGCTCTGATGGAGGGAAGACAAGGACTATGTCAAGATACCTACGCATGGCATCTATATATCTGCCAAAAGCTTTTAATTCTTTTTCAAATGTAAGCAAAGCTAGTATACCATGGCCTTTCAGTTAGGAAACACTTATAAAACATTTCCTCACCCTTCCTGGCAGTGGATGGGGGAAAAGAGAGAGAAGGAATCATACCTCAGCTTTCTCCAAAGAAATCATGTTCACCAAATCATCTTGAATTTTCAACTTTCCACTTTTTTATATTCTCAAAATAAGTAAGGGGCTCATGAATCCTAAACCTGTTCTCTATCATTTCCGTTGAAAATATGCATAATCATGTGCTACCTCTCCCTGGCTAACGATATTACCATACCTGGTATCAGAATCAAATTTTCCCATTTAACATCTTCTTGCACAGTTACAGTGAGGGCAAATTCAGTGGCACTTCTAAAATATTTGGTGAATGAATGTGGTATTACTGCATTTATTTAGTCCCTCCCTCAATTAATTAAAATGAAATGAAAGGCTCTTAGAAAACAACTGGATTTCTTCCCAATCTTAACTAAGATATCTATACACAGGATACATATAGTAGGTACTCAAATTATACTGAGTTGAACTGAGGTACACAGAAATACTATTATTCAACCAAAGGTCAAGTAGCATATAGTGAATTAGCTGGCATGCTGTAATCATGTGTTATTGAATTTGGTGATAATTTACTTATTATCTGCAACGGGTTTCTGAAAAATCTTTCTCTTTCCATTAAGGATTTCATTTTCAACATTTGCTTGTCAGTTAAATCCTCACATCACTAATGCAACTTCTCATCACAGGCAGAATTGAATATTCATGCCGAGCTCAAATCACTGTTACTCTGGCCTGTTGCTTTTTTTTTCCCCCCCCAGATATTTAACCCATCATTTGTATGGAAAATTTATTACAGTTTGACATTTATAGACTCTCTTTCAGTCTGTTCTATGAACTGTAACTTTGCTAAGATATTATATTGGATTGCATGGAGGGTAGGGACATAAAAATTAGACACATTAAGTAATAATCTTATATTTATTCCACCAATTGAGACACTTACCATTCTTCCTACCTTTGCTGAATATTTCTACACTTAACAAAATTCTCCCACCACTGAAGTATTCTTCTGAAGTTTTAATATCGCTAAATGATACAATCGTACATACACTAATTAGTGATACACTAATGATCGTATTAAAGATCGAGGCGAATTAACCAGTGTATGTGCTTTCTGTGTATGTGGACAGGATGAACTCCAATGATGTCAGATTACAAAAAAGCGTACCACTTTTTCTACCTGATAAATAGACTTGCATTTTAATTTTTTATTAGATTATTTGGTAATAGACCAATAAATGTACTCTAGCATCTTTTGTAGAAGTAATGAATTCTTTGTAATATGAGATTTCATGACAGCTCTTTGTCATTAATAAACTTCATTGAGAGTAAAGAGAGATGACTGAGTTAGTTTGAGAATTATTGGATCTGCAGATTAGCGGAATGAATGAGTCAAGTTCTACTATGTCAAAAATATTATCCATAATAATTTGTATGCTAAACAGTGTATAATGATTCTGGCCAGCAGCACAAGAAGCCACTATTAATTCATACTGATAACCCAGGGCTGGCATGTTCCTTTACAAGGCGACATATGAAAACAAGCCCAAATTATTGTTGATGTTTAATATTAATTAGGCTCTCTCTTGCCCTGTGGCTTTCCCAAATAACTCTCTGATAGTAAGTCAGCCATTAAATGGCTAAGCATGACCCGAAACAATATGTGTGTCATCAAGGGAGTAATGCAAAAAGAGAATTGGATTAACTGAGTCTCATAAACAGCATATTCCATAGAAATGTGCTTACTTTATGGGAGTTTACAATCTGAAGCCTGATATTCATCATTGATATCATACATATTGTAGCATAATCACTTCCTAAATGAAGATTAGTTGCATATTAACAAGATAACCCCCTTATTATGCCTTCATAGAAAACCAAAACTCTACAATTCATTATCAAAATAATATCTTATTATTAACTAAGTCATAACAAGTGTAAAATCCCTAAGCATGTTCAGGCTTAAGTCATACACTATAATCCATTCGGCACCCATTCTAGATGCTTCTACGTTATATTTGGCTCATTCTAGCCATACACTTCCTCCTAAATAGGTACAATAGCCTTGCAACCTCCCTGCTTTCTTATATCCCCAAAATTTCTTCTCTCTCTCCTTCATAACAGGTCCTATAGTTACTGAAATACCATTTGCTTCCTCCCAACACCCACGCTGCCCATCAGCCTACCTTCGTATCTCCTATTCAACTTTGGACCTGTTGCCAATATTTCATTCAATTTAAGAAAGTTTTGTTTATCTGTCCCTTAGGATTAGGATTTATTTTTTTCTTCTGAAGGAAATGAAGGAAAACTTGATCTTTCAATGATTATGATTTGGAATCAAGAAACTATAAGACAATCAGAATTTTAAAATACCAAAGGCTTTCTACTCTCAGAAGGGCACACAATTCCTACGAGTTATTATACAAAAAGAGTTTTTGCCTCTTCTTTTCCCTTGTGATGCATTACAAAAGGCCTCTTACTGTTACCCAAACTCTATTAGAATCTGGCCTCAGAAGGCAGACCGTTATGTGCAGGAAGCCAATATGGTGTAGAGGGTGGCAGGAAAAACAAATCCCTCTTGCCATTATACAGATGAAGGAATATGTGGCCCGAGACCTCAAAAAAATGTGTTTGAAAACTAGGCTCATTAATTTCGATTCACCAAAAGTGACATAAATCAACAAACAAAATCCTAGAACCTAATGGTTGTAAGGAGCTTGAGAGATTATCGTGTCTAAGGTGGACCATGTAAAAATTCCCTACAAGTGCCTTTCAGACAAGGAAATTAATTCCTTGAGTGAAGGTCAAGCACTTGAGAGAATGATCATCATTAAAGGATTGTTTTTGCCGGGCACACAATCAGGCAAGGCATTTTGTGAAGCGTTGAGATAGCATGGCTCTGAGATCTAGAACATTACCAAAAAGTTACTAAAGGAGCTATCATAGAGCAAGGGGCTAAATGGCATGCCGGGATCTGGTCAAGGTTAAAAACAGAAATTACTTTCCATGGAAAAATGACCAAATGTAAACATCATGTCACACTGACAAACTAAAGCAGTCTCAGAAAATTTAACAATCTTAGCTGTAAAGTGATGGGTTAACAATCTACACTTTCAGAGGGGAAAAAAAAAGTAAGAGGCCAAAATAACAGTGATTTGAGCTAGGCATGAATATTCAATTTTGCCTATGATGAGAAGTTACATTAATGATGTGAGGATTTAACTGACAAGTAAATGCTGAAAATGAAATCCTTAATGGAAAGAGAAATATTTTTCAGAAACCCATTGCAGATAATAAGTAAATTATTACCAACTTCAATAAAATATGATGATGAACACGTAAACCTTTAATGTCTAACATTAGGCATTACTGAACAATGGAGGTTTCAGGAAGATGAGCACCTTTTCATGTTGCTCCTTTTATTTTTAAAGTATCCACCTTTCCTTGAGATTTCTTTTAGCTACTAATAAAAGAAAAGCTGTTAGAGGGTTTTAAAGGTATTCTTTACTTCTTAAAGGAATAAGGGAAAGTGGAAGTTTCCCTGTTTCCCCACTAATAAATGCAATTTTTAAAAGTAGTATGTGATTATATTGTCTTGGACATGTCAGTAAACGCATATTTATAATTTGTAGGTTAAATTTTTACCAATAAATAATATTTAGACCTCCACTAAATTAGACATAAAACAGAATTTATTTTATTGTTCTTTAAATATAAAAGTGTCCCATTCTATTCAGTCAATTAGTTTGTGATTCTCAGGGGCAAAGAAGCAAAACCAAACCTTTCACGAGATTCTTGTTCACAGTGCTACTTCACAGGGCAAAATTTATTTGAAATTCACAGTGGTTTGGCCCTTCTGGAGGAAATGCCCAAGCAGAGGACAATTTGTCAGTCAACTAACAGTGCAAGCTTGGAGAGGACTTTTTCATTCCTGCTTTAGTATCAGCCTCTTCCTGGGTTAGAAAACCATCAAGATGAAACCTATCAGGATGAAGATCAAAGACCCTTTCTGAAGTAGAATAGAAAAGGAAACCTACAACTGAGGTAAGGTGCTAATTTCCGCTATCCTCAGTGACTGAACTACAGTGAAAGAAAGTAAGTTGGCCCAAAGTGGTGGGACCTTGGTAATCCTGGGAGTCAGAATTCCCAAGAGCTCTCTGGCTGCAACAGCCTTTGCACTTCTACAAATGTCCAATCAGAATGGTGGAATCCCTCCTCCATGTAGTGATCTGAGAAAACTATTACCTGAGATACCTATTCCACTGAATGCTTGGAATTATCCTCCTGATGCTTTCTGCTGGAAATAATCATTTGGGAAAAGAGAGGACACGAATTATTTGGAAAATAATTTCTTCTCTTCTCTTGATCCCATATTGAATTAATATGAATCTAAGAGCTCTATTAAACTTCAAGATGGGAAGGACCTCAAGAAATAAAAATTGTTTCAATACTGACCATGATATTAGTTAGCATTATAACAGCTTGGAGTAGTTCTGAGTTAAAGAACTCTATATATTCTCAATGAGTACTTTTTATTATATACAAGTATTCCTCTGAACACACTTTGCGAAATACTGCCCCAAGCAATAAAACAATGATATGAATCTTCCTTTAAGCAATATAAGACCCGGTATTTGCTTGCTCAGAGTTTCCTTTATCTTTCTAGTACACCTTTTCTTTTTTTTAACATTTTTATTGTTGAGAGACAGAGAGAGACAGAGCACAAGCAAGGGAGAGGCAGAGAGAAGGGAGACACAGAATGTGAAGCAGGCTCCAGGGTCTGAGCTGTCAGCACAGAGCCAAATGCGGGGCTTGAACTCATGAACCGCGAGATCATGACCTGAGTCAAAGTCAGACGCTTAACTGACTGAGCCACACAGGCGCCCCTATTTTTCTAGTAGATCTTAATGATTAGAGTTGAATCTAAAAGGAAAAGGAGCCCTCCTTCTATCAAAAACCAACTTGGATCATTGAATAAAATTGTAAAGAGGTTCAGTAATCTGTTTTTTACAGAGATGAAACCTGAGCTGAAATGAAAACGCTCATGAAAAGAGTAATGCGGCCAATCACATAGGACGTATGGCCAGGACTAGCATATGTCCCTGCTTTTAACCCATTATGTTAACTAAGCAGAAGCCCAAGCTGCAGGCCCACTTTTTCTCTCTATCATTGTCTAAGTCTGCCTCCCACTCATCCACTCCACTAGTTTGCACTCTGAGAACTCCTGATTTGTCAATCCACTCCCTCTCCCCCTATCAATCTCTCTTTCCTGAACGATGCCCTGATTCTGGATTGCTTCTTCCATTCACACTTCAGCTCCTACCACCATCCTACTCTTGGATACAAATCTTGTCCCTGACTTTCAGACCCACTCACTATTCTGGTTCCATCAGATCCATCCAAAGGAATCAAGCAGAATCCAGATCTTCAAACTACTAATCCACACATTATTCTTCATGTTAGATTCAGACTCAACATCTCTTCGATAAATACACTCATTTATCTTATTCCAAAGAATAGTCAAGATGGCAGGTTTTCATTGGAGGCAGGGGCATGGGAAGTATGCAAATAGTTTAACATAGCAAAAAGTATTATTTCCCTACACATGGTCTTTGAATTAACCAAATACAGTACCCTAAGGTTTTATTGTAGTTTTTAATTGAAAACTGTATGATTAGCAACAAATTTATCACAACTTGAGTTTCCATTCACCAGGATGACCAGATAGAGTTATCCAGGACAAAAAAGCAACAAACTTTCTTGTGTAATGGGAATCCAAATTTTCCACATAGCTGTTTATAGAAGAGGAAAAAACTTTTCTACCTTCTTAGGTTTAGTGTCAGGGTCTATGAATTAAACTGATAAAAGATAGAGTAGAGAAAAAAGAGTGTATTTACACATATAGTGAGCATACACACAGGTGAACTCAGTGACAAGTAATTCAAAGGAGTGGTTAAAATTGCAGCTTAGGGGTGCCTGGGTGGCTCAGTCAGTTAAGCATCTGACTTCGGCTCAGGTCATGATCTCAGAGCTCGTGAGTTCGAGCCCTGCATTGGGCTTTGTGCTGACGGCTCAGAGCCTGGAGCCTACTTCTGATTCTGGGTATCCCTCTCTCTCTGCTCCTCTGCTGCCCGTCTCTGTCTCTCAAAAGTAAACATTAAAAAAAATTTTTTTTTAATTGTGGCTTCTATACCATCTTAACAAAGGGCAGTAAATCACAGAGAAATGACAAGACAAAGAAAAAGGATTTGGTCTTCTAGGGATAGTAAATTGTAGGAAGATAAACATATGAGGGAGAACTAATGGAAAGTGAGAGTTATTTGTTACAACGTCTCATCTCAGTGCTAACTTTCTGCCTCCTGTGATAAAGATTGTTGTCCTCCTGTACAAGAGAAGGGAGGGAAGCAAACCTTCACAAAAGGAAACGTATGCCCTGCTTTTCACAAAGAAAGAGGAAGAGAAGAGAGTGCTTCCTGTGTCACCTGTTTCTTAACTGCCTTCAGCTCAAAATAATCCTTATGCTAAAGTGCATAAATCCTTATGTCATACTGAGGGGGCATATTCTGATTCCTTTCGGCATAAAATGGAATTAAAAAAGCTATGTCCATTCAGAACTGTAGGGATAAAAACATAACCAGCCTTTGACCTACAAAAAAAGTATTTTAAAATGATGGCTCTTTATTTCACTTCGTATGAACTGATAATTGAGTCATATCATATGAACCATATTTGATTCTTCAGAAAATAAGAAAACTTACAAGTATAAATCAAGAGATAAAAAGTATGAATAATCCCTAAACTATCTATCCATAGCATCTTACTACATTAACCTTCCTCATTGGGAAGTTAGACAAATTTATGTATGAATATTTGGGACCTGAAAACTTCAAGTAAAAAAATGTATATGTTCTATAAATAAACACCCTATTACTGGCAAGGTGGTCCTCTCATTTGTTACAGCTGCTAATACACCTAGAAAAAAATGAATAAGTAGTTTTTCCTAATTACAAAGAATAAGAATACCTAATTCGAGAATGAAAAAAAGGATGCTTCTCAGAGCAGGTATTAGAGGAGAACTTAGGTGATTTTTCACATAAAACTAACTGGTAGAAGGCCAGTACTGTGCTTATTCTGGCGATGGGTGTAGGGAAGAACTGAGGAGCAAATGGAACTGAACGGTAACCTTACGAAAGTCCAAACTAACTACAACAGCTTCTAGCCTCCTCTCCCCTCCACTCTTCTCTTCTTCTCTCTCTCACTCTCTCTCTCTCTCTCTTTTCCTTTCCCTCTCCCTCTTCTGCTCCTTGTAGTCAGTCTTTGGTCTCTCTTTTTTTTTAATCCATGGAACTAAGATTTGGGGTAACATGAATATTTTTTATTTTAGTCTCACGAGTTTTTATGTATATGATGCTTCCTGCCAAATAGTTGAGCCATTAGAATTATAGATCTAGCCTGTAACATTGCGTGTTGTCCTTTAGTTGACCGTCTGCACCAATGAAAGGCACTGTTGTCAAGGCATGCCCCTTTGCCCTTGTGGTTACCATTTACTCCAAAGGATTTCCAAGGGTGAGCTATTATATTGCTTCAGCTACTGTATTCACCCTACTGAGTCACATTTTGGCCAAAAGCCTAATAGAAGGCAGAGTCAATACTGAATTCAGATGAATTTATTCTTCAATATTTTTTAAAAGACACTTTTATAACAAGACCCTACTGGCAATTAACGGCAATATAATTGACAGTTATAAAATCAAAATAACATAGACGCATGTGTCATTTAATTTAAGTAATGCTTTAAAATAAAAAACATTCTTATATAAAATGAATTCCTTTTAACCTGTCATTGATTTTAATCTAAATTCAGATACACATTCTGCTGGCAAAAGTTTGCGCTCTGTATGTGGTAGCAGTTATAACTCAGAATGTGGTTACTTACACAAAATCAAATATTTAAAGAAAAGTAACATTGTTCTGATAAAACATTAATAAAACCTTCAAATTTTCAATGTAACAAACAAAATATTATAAAATAAAAATAAATAATAAACCTCTACTAAGAAAAACTCTGAAAATACACTTTTTGCCTCATCTGATATGCTTCTACAGAGAAAGTAAATCCTAAATCTAAAATATTCTACTTTCCACAAGCCTCAGAATGCTCCAAACTTTAGACAATTGTCTTAATTTTAATATTTGTACTTTAAACGCAATTTGAAGAAAGTGATCTCTAAGCACTTGGGTTTAATAATCCTTGGAGCCATTTGGCTGGTAACTTGCTGTGTTACCCTGGAGAATCCACTTTAAATCTCTGGACTTTCAGGTTCCACTTACAGAATTAGGAGTAATAGGAAGTACACACTTCAGTGGTTTTCACTCTAAGGTTCTCTAGAGATGCTTGAGAGAAAGTAAGAGAGAAGCTCAATTTTGTCTCTATTATGTACTCAGGTCTTACATAGGGAGACCACACAAAACGGATTGTAGGGGATTCAACTGACCTCCAAGGAATCATCTCAAATAAATATACTACTAAGTAAAAATAGCATGCTAGCTACATAAACACAGCTTCAAGACAAGACCTCAGCTACAACATACCCACAAATAGGTTGTTGCCCCCCAAATCCTTCCATATAGAAATTCTTAAACCACCACTGGACCACTGACTGCTTCATTTTTAAAAAGTTTTTGGGAGGTTTGGCTTATTTATTTGTTTGTTTGTTAAATGACTACTGTAATCAAATGATCATGGATTTTACCGTTAAACCAATTGGTACACAAATTCCTCTTCTACTTTCTGCAAAACCCTGGACATATTCTTTATTATCTTAGAGCTTCAGTATCTGCATTAAAATTTTTTTTAATGTTTACTTATTTTTGAGAGAGAGAGAAAAAGAGAATGTGAGTGAGGAAGAGTGAAGGGAGAGGGAGACAGGGAATCAGAAGCAGGCTCCAGGCTCCGAGCTGTCAGGACAGAGCCCAAAGTGTGGCTCGAACTCACAAACCATGAGATCATGACTTGACCCAAAGTTGGATACTGAACCGACTAAGCCACCCAGGTTTTCCTCAATTTCTTCATTTTTAAAACAAGGATAATAATACCCAACTCACAAAGTTACTGGAGTGATTAATAAAATACTACCTGTAACTGGGATGTTAAAAATTGGGCAGCTTTCACTGCGCTACGAGAACTCTCCAGTCCTTTGAGCTAGTATTTCCAAGAATTCTGATAATCCCTGAGGCAATATACTCATTGGTGTAGCTCTGGCTTCCTCAAATTTTACCTCTGCCTCATTCCACAGGAAAATCGGTCTCTTGTTTCAGTTTCCGCATGCATTCGTAAGTAAAGATACAATTACATTAGGGGATTTACGTATTTCTCTTCCTCTCCCACATCTATCTCTACCTTCCATTGCCTTCCTTCAGGATTGGCCTGGGAACTCTAAATTTTTCTCTATCATGAAAAAAATCTCTTACTATAAAACTTTGGCAATAACTATTATTCATAACGTGATTCTAGGCCATATATTGTACATGCATTATTTTCAACAGTTACCAAAAACATACTTGTAAACAACTCTGGGCATTGTGATCATCTCCCCAACATTCATTCCATCACTCATTATTTAGCAGTTATGCTGGTTAGATTCAGATAAGTCTTGTTACTCAAAGTGTGATCCATGGATCAGACTCTGTCAGCATCAAATGGTAACCCATTCAAAATGCAAAATCTCAAGACCCATTCCAGACTATTGAGTTGGACCTACAGATAACCCCACCTTTCTTTTTTTTTTTTAATTTTTTAACGTTTGTTTATTTTTGAGAGACAGAACATGAGGCAGGGGAAGGGCAGAGAGAGAGAGGCAACACAGAATATGAAGCAGATTCCAGGTTCTGAGCTATCAATCAGCACAGAGCCCGACGTGGGGCTTGAACTCACAGACCGTGAGATCACGACCTGAACTGAAGTTGGCCGCTTAACCAACTGAGCCACCCAGGTGCCCCATCCCCACCTTTCTTGCTGCACAATCCTTGAGAGTTCATGCAACTACGTCTAAAACCAATCAGTGCCATAAGTTCCCAGTTTCAAAAATCAGTCCAGAAGGTGGATAATGCTAAGAATGTCCAATCAGAGTGATACTCAGGATTTCTGCTTTGCATTTATCAGCAAGGTTGTATCTATTCTACCACATCATCTCTCAAACATGAGTAAGAAGGCACAGAAACTTGTTGTGTGTTGCTATCTTGCAATGATGAAGGAAGAAGTTGGAGGAGAAATCCAATACAAAGAAGGTCTCAGTTGGGGCGTCTGAGTGGCTCAGTCAGTTGGGCGTCTGACTTCAGCTCAGGTCATGATCTAATAGTCTGTGAGTTCAAGCCCCGCGTTGGGCTCTGTGCTGACAGCTCAGAGCCTCGAGGCTGCTTCGGATTCTGTGTCTCCTTCTCTCTCTGCCCCTCCCCTACTCATGTTCTCTCTCTCTCAAAAAAAAAAAAAAAAAGAACAAAACAAAGAGGGTCTCAGTTAGTCTGAGTGGAGTAGAATCAGAACTCTGATGAACTTCCCTCTGTAGTTCATCCTACCTTTCAACACATAATTAAGCAAGTTCACCTTCATTTTTAAGACTGGGTGAGAAACCATGACCTAGAGCCAAATTTGGTTGGTACTGCTCCAAACTCAATGATTTTTGCATTTAAAAAAAAAAGGTAGGAAGAGAAGAAGGAGGAAGAAGAGGAGAATGAGAAGGGCAGAAGGGAAGGAGGAAGAGGAGGGAATCTAAAATATTTACTATCTAGCCCTATACAGTAAAGGCTTACTGACTCCTAAGGCAATTGAAGCATCCAAACAGATGCTGTCTTCACCTCTTCATGCATCCAAATGGCATAGCACTTAGCAAACTCAATTAATATTAGTTCTCACTACATCTGTCCTGCTAAATTCTCCCTTCTCTAAGATTCTGTGATATCATACCTAAAACTAGCAAGTGAAATATACAAATACAATGTTATATAAAATCATATTTCCTTACATCAATACTGCTTTTGTAGATGTGTTGTACTATCAGGAGATTGGGTTGTACTATACAGTGGTTAAGGCCACAGTTCTAGAACTAAAATGCCAGAGACTCAACCTGATCACTCACTAGCTCTGAAACCATGAGCAAGTTATTTAACTTGTCTATGCCTCATTTTCCTTATCTACATTGGAAATAACAGTCATAGCACCTACCTCAAAGGGTTGACACGCTGGTTAAATGAACTGTTGTATATAAAGTACCCTAGATTGTGCCTAACACATGGTAAAATAAATCAACAAAGGTTATCTTCATCATATCTCTGCTTTACAATTTTCTAAAATGTTAAAACACCAGTCAAGATTCATCCTAATGTTGGTAAAGATATGTTCACAACAAATGTTGTGTTCAACAAATGTTGTGTTCAACAAATGTTGACAATTGCGGAGAGTAAAGAACAGATTGTTCCCAACACTACAAACTATCTCTAGCTGATCATTGATATTTTCATTCATGCTTTTAGCACATTGTTCTTGGGTAGTGATGGTCTGGGATTGGTAGAAACACACTCTGTTGCCTACCAGTTCTCAAATTATAGGCACTGGGAAAGGAACAAGGAAGAAGACCAAAAAGGTACTTGAAGAAATTGCTATTCAGCTTTCTCTTTTATTGGTTTAAATGCTAATCCATCACTTCTGAAAACAAGAAATTTCCCCCAGAGAATTCCTTTTGACCTTTCTTAACTTCCTCTCCTTTCTTTCTCTCTGATTTTATTTTTAGATGGATATCAAACAGGAAATTCCAGTCCACTAGGAAATGGTGAATTTTCTAGCTAGAGATCAGAGGGTGGAGCCCATTGGGAAATCAGTAATGGAGAACAGACTAGGGGGTTGGACAGGGCAAGAATGGATGGATTCTGGTGAAAAAAGAGACCATCCTTATTTCTTTTTTCTCCTCCTAGGGATGAAACCCGTAGCTTCCATCTATGCCTAAAGAACAACTTTGAAAAAACAGACCAGTTGATTTAAGGCAAAACTCAAAAATCGAAAGACTGGCAAGACCTACAGAACAGTTATAGCCGCAGAACCATTCTAATGCCCCAACACCGGATGGATGAGGGTGTGTAGGGTACCGAGAGACATAACAGTGATTTGCCACTTACTGCTAAGTGTTGCCAAATGTGCTTTAAATACCTCATGTACTGGAAATACACTGCAAATTACCTTCCTTATGTTGTGAATAGGGAAAGAAGCTTTTTCTTTCTTTCCTGTTTATACTATCGATCACTGCATATTCAAATCCACCTCTTCTGCCTTGTAAGAAATTGATGTCTAGGATATACTTTATAACATTTTCTACTTTTTGGATTTGAAATCATAAAATGTCGCAGTGTATGACCTTTCTGAATGAGTGTATTAGTGTATTAATTGAAGTTTCAATTTTGTAAGCCAGCAAATACACAATCTTACATAACGACTAAATTTTTCACGAATTATTTGGGATTATATAGTAAGTTGATCCCAGGTTAAAGAATAAACTGGAAACTTAATTTTATAGATTAATATTACTAGCGATCTCTAGCTTTGGTTTCTGTAGTGTAAGAAATCTGGAAGAAGGCTTCCAAGTTGGGAGATCAGCATCTTTGCTGAAGTTTGCACATAACCAGATAAAAAAACTGTTACATATTTACATTACCAATCTGGTAAGCTCACATAACAACTGTAGAAACTGGCCTGCTGATCATAAAATTCCTTCCTATAAAAATAATGATTAAGAAAAGATTTAACACTATGAAACTTAAAGTTTTAATCTATTAAAACTCATTAAAAATTAAGGTGCACTTTTAATTTGTCCTCTCTTTTTTTAGACAAGTAATACTTGCTTATGGTAAAAAAAAAAAAAGTGGAAACAGTACAAAAAGGTAAATATATCTATATATGTGATTCCACAGACACCATCATAGAGGAAACTATTACCAATGGTTTGTTATATACTTCCCCAAATTTCAATATATTGTAGGAAGATACAACCTTTTTTAAACATGAATGAGATCTCATCTTCTCCACTTTTTTTTTTTTACTTAATAACATTTTGGATGAACTCCATTCTGATCCTATAGTCTTTCAACCTAGTGATCAAATCCTGAAATCTCATGACCAAAACACAAACACGAAGTGTTATTTATGCTTCTCACTGCACCTTCTGCCTACCCACGTGAAAGGATGGTTGGCCATGTATGAGAAGCACTCTGTTCAAAAAGGTAAACAGCCTTCTTTCTTGCTGAACTTTTCAGATTTCTGAATATATTAGTTTACATAGTGACCCAAAAGGTTTATGAAATACACTACCTTTCACAAAGTAATTTAAGCAAGGGGTTTTCTCTCAGAGGAGTACTTTTTGCAATTTGTATTCCAAAGAACACACTTGGGGAACTGCTTAGCTACAGTATCTAGTTTAATCCTTCTAAAAAGCTGGCACATAGGTTGGATTATGCCCATTTTGTAAAATAATAAAGCTGAGGCACAGAAGGTTTAAGTGACTTTTCCTGTGGTCACCAGCTGGTAAGTGACAGAACTGGCATCAATCCACCAAATCTATTGTCTTCTCTCTGTACCACACAGAGCACAAAGTCCCTTTAGCTTCACTAAGCACTAGTGATATTAAGGAAATGTTTCTTGTCTTTGATCTAACTGAAGAGACTGGACTTAAAAATACTTTGACAGTATAGGTCTGGATATCAGAAAGGCCAAAATCACACTGTATATAAAATGTGCCACATGATGTCAGAGAAGGAAGAAATAACTGTGGGCATAGGAGTACAGGAAAGGCTGATCTGTCTGACATGGAGCATGTAGTCATGTCCTTCTGTGGTCCCTCTCTTCAGCTACAAATCTAAGATAATGCCTTTCTGGTAGTGTTTCTAACCAGATAAATGACAGCTTGTACACAAAGCCTGACTTCTCAGTCAATGTTGGCTCTTATCACCATCTTTAAAATTTGTTTCCAATTTCCTTCCTCCCCTAACTGTTATATTATTGGAAAAATTAATCATTTTTCAGGAAATTGTATATTCTTTCTGCACGATTCACCTAAATTTCCAGCTTCCTGGAATCTAAAAAAGCTAAACCTTTAAAAAATATTTTTAAAAAAATTTTAATATTTATTTTTGAGAGAGAGAGAGTCAGAGCATAATGAACAGGGGAGGGAACAGGGAGGGAGACACAGAATCTGTCAGCAGAGAGCCCTATGTGGAGATCAAACTCACAGACCGCGAGATCATAACATGAGCCAAAGGCTTACACTAAACCGACTAAGCCAACCAGGTGACCCTAAAAAATATTTTTAAAGAAAAATTCAAAAATATACTTGAAGATCTCCAAACAAAAAAGTGTAAGTATTTGCAAAGTAAGGGTCACGCCTTGTAATTTTTGCTAACAGATTAGAAATGGAAGTGATAAGTTGACAGAAAAAAATACTACAAGCCTCAGGTAATGAGGAGAGTTATAGCATGAGGTCAGGAAGTGACCTGGAGGAAAAGTAAGGAAGTCACAGGCTTCTCCTCTGTCACACTGAGCTGAGGTGGAAAGCGCATGGGAGGAGATCGGGAGATGTCTGTTGGAGAGGGCAGCAGAATAGAGGGTATTGTTTTTCCTCCAAACGTTCCCAATTTGATATGAGAATATCCTTGGAGTCACAGTTTTCTCTCTCTAATCACATCCATAACCCCAGGAATAACATGAGACGTTTGGTGTCCAACCTTTGCTTTTAGTTGCTCTCTTAACTGTTAGCAACTTGACCTATCTTTTCTATTTCTTGAATTTCTGACATTGTCTCCTCTTCCTTGCCATAGTTATCTATGATCTCTTAGTTTTGACAGATATAATGCCATTTCTTGGACTAGTTAGTGGGCCTCTTGCTCCAGGAAGATGCAATGTTTCCTATTGAATTCCTGTAGCAACATAATTTAACATCAACTACATAGTGCCCTGCTCAGTGCTTATTTTATATAGGGTTGATCTTCCCCCCACTCTCACCTTTACTGAATCTAGATACCTTAAATGGAGGAACCAAGTTGAGCTCATCCATTTTTCAATTACCAACTTAATTTTCTCACCCTGAACTTTTAGCAAAGTTTTTATAAGACATTCAAGAAAAGATTTTTAAATATCCATTTCTTATTTTGGCAATTATATCAAACACCTCTTCTGTACCAGTTTGCACATTCTGTTGGTGTTCCTAGTGTTCCAACCACTTCTGCAGCAATCAGTCCTGCAGGCTTCAACCACCTTCAAGCTGATGCAATCTGAAAAGATCTCACTCTGAACAATGGGACAAAGAAGCCAAAGGACAAATATTTCCTCCACTCTTTCCACTACCAGTTATGAGATGTAGTTCTCATGGTTTCTCAGAAAGTTCTATGGGATTGAGAAACCAGTTGTCCATTGGCATGACCAAACTGATAACACATTGTTGTATGGGCTCTTCCTTCTTCCTGTTTCACTCCTCTGTCTTTGTTTCAGGTGCCCTTAGATTACATTCTTACATGAACAACTCTCACGCAGGCCTCTGCCTCCAGCTCTGCTTTTGAGGGTAAGTTGGTGTGTTGACCAAGAGGGAAACAGAAACCACACCAGAAATCTGAGCAGAGAAAATATGATATAAAAATGATTAACTTGCACCAGAAGATTAACTACAAAAGGGTAAGAAAATAGTAAAGAACATGAGAAGAGCAGATAAAGGAAGCAGCCACTACTTCTGGGGCTAAGATGAAGTATTCAGAGAAAGAATAAATTTGGAAGAGGGCTCTCCCCCAAGACTGAGAATTGAGTCTCATTAGGGAAGATGTGGCTGTGGCCCTGGGAAGCTGTCCCCCAACACTCTGTGAGACCCTTCAGGAAGCCACCACTGCTGCTGCCAAAACTAGCCAGAAAGCCATCCTCTGGAGTATTGGTGAAACTCATGGAGAAACCACCCCTGGTGTTGACAAAACTACCGGTGGAGCCAGAACGAACAAATACACTGGGAAGATGAAGAGAAACCTGTTCCTCCTGCAGTGTCCTTCCAGCTCTTTCTACCAATAAAGATAACACTGTGCCAGCTAGCTAAGGAAAACCATTTACAGGCTTTAGCTCCAATAGCACAAAGCAGGGCAAAGAAGGATGGGCTGGGAACAGAGAGAGGTAATAAGTCACAACTAGCACACAAGGCAGACAGCTTTCTGCCAATAATGGGCAAAACATGTTCCTTCCCCTTGGCTGTTTACCAGAGTAGTTGGGACAGGAGGGCTCAGCTGTGAGCAGCAGTTTCATCCCAGCCCGTGCCCAACCCACGTCCCAGTCACCTACTATTCTTTAGTTTGATGCTCCTTGTTTCCCCAGCTCGCAATAGCACCTGAGCCTTCTCTGCTCTCATGACTTACATCTTCCATTCATCAGCTCCTCGTATCCATGACTGCGTGTGAGAAGTGCTCTTGTGGCTCACTTTTGATCACAAGATCTCACACACACGCCAGCTAATGAGCTTCTCCGCCAGGGAGAGGCAGTCGGCACCGCCCTTTCTCTCACACTTTCATTCAGAAATAGCGCTTCCATGGAAGGTGCTAACCAAACCCTTAAAGTCCTACGTCAGTAGGTGATCACATCACATCGACTTCTTTGTCACTCAATAAAGCCATCGTGATAACCGTTAAACTTTGGACTGGCAACCGCTATGAATCAAAATACTGTCAAAGTCCTGTTATGAAGAACATTCATTCGCGAGTCAGACAAATCAGTTTTCAAATTCTGGCTCTGCCACTTGGTAGTCATGTGCTCTTAATCAAATTTTTAGAGTTTTTAACCTTATCCTTTTCTGTAAAATAGAGATAAGGTTTGCTTTCCAAGGTTATTTTGAAATTTTAAAAAAAGGAAACAAGAAGCATACATTCACCCAACAAATATTTGTTGAACATCTACTATGCGTCAGAAATTTTACTAAACACTAAGAGAAAAGGTAATGTATGTAAAAATTTTTAATGTTTATTTATTTTTGAGAGAGAGACAGAGAGTAAGGGGGAGACACAGAGAGAGAAGGAGACACAGAACCTGAAGCGGGCTTCAAGATCTGAGCTCTCAGCACAGAGCCCAACCCTGAGCTCGAATTCATGGACTGCAAGGTCATGACCTGAGCCAAAGTCAGACGCTCAACCGACTGAGCCACCCAGGCGCCCCAAAAAAGGTAAGGTATGTAAACATCTGGCTCATGGGAGAAGCTTAATACAAGAGTTTCTTTTTCTTTACCTTCTCTTTATGCCTGTAAACATTATCCATAGTCAGTGAGCAACACAATTTAGTTACCATTATTCCCCTTATTTGCATTTCTTTGTTTCGTAGGAAGCACAATAGAAAAATCTTTGTAGATTGCATTCATATACTAACAACATTAGGGCTAGTGTCTATAAGGATACTCAGGCTGACTGCTGTTGGTAATGAAGCTCACTGTTAGTGATCATATATGCTCTCTATTGCATCCATTATAAATAATAGTACACACGTCAAATATCTTTGATGTTCTTATTATTTCAAAGACTTTTGTAAGCATAAAATATTCACATTTTACATATGGGGATGGAGAGGTTAAATCATTTGCCCAAGGTCACTCAGTACATCAGTGACATAATTATTAGCTAAACCCTAGGTTTCTGGTGTCCTGGCCCTCCTTCGTCTTCTCTCTCCTTGAGAAAACACTTGCCTACAGGGATGCCTACTTCCCTTTTACTCTCTTCTTAGAAAGTACAATGAAAAAAAAAAGTACTTGCATTTTCACCCAAATCAAATTAATCAGAAAATAAAATTAAAGTACATTTATTTAGCAGAAAGCTACTCTTTCCATTAATGAGAATTTTATTAAATATAATAAAATATTTCAGGCAATTCCTTTCTTTCTGGTGTTTTTTTTCTCCACTTCCTTTCTCAGATTTATTGAAAAGCATTTTTATTAGTGCAATAATAGGCTCCAGGACATGCAATTATATTGAGATGCTGACACTTTCCTGTTAGTTGCAGCCTTTGGCCTGAGGCCAAACACTGCACCCAAGCACATGAGTTTCTGTGCAGGCAGTCCTGGCATGTCACTCGCGTGCATTTGTCCTTACAGCAACCTCCAATTTTCACCCACGATAAGGAGAATTAACTAATTTTTCCTTCCCATTACAATTAATCCAAGTGGATACTCCCATCTCTTTTGTAGGGAAAACCAAAAATTCCTTCCGAAAATTTTGGAGGATGCATTTGAGATCTGATTATAAGCTTTTGACTCCAGTTTCATATAGGGAAATATCATAAAGAGTTTCATTACTTTATGAATCATTTACAAACATGAAATGCAAAAGCTTATGCCTTTGTCATGAGGGTTCTTTATAGCCTTCATGTCTGTACATTTTTTTATTGCAATTCCTCCTCCTTCTAAGCTCTAAACCAGAGCATCTCAGAGTAAAAGTATAGATATTGACTACAAATAAGTATTCAAACCTCTGGAACTCTTTTTAAAATTTCTCAGGCAGGAATAAACTATCCTTTAAAAAGGATGAAGAAACGACCAGAGGATGCTTCCGAATCCACTTCCACTTTTTGTTTAAAGACACGACGTCCTGAGCTTAAAGAAGTAAAAATCTCATCTTTGCTAGAGTCTCTGCCACAGACCTTCACCACATATTCCAACCTCCTTCTTGGAAACACCGTATGTGTTGTTAGAAAATTCACATACAACCCTTAAAAACTGCTTTTCAGTTAGATGTAAAGAATGAGAATGCACGCATGTGCACACACACACGTGGGCACGTGCGCGCACACACACACACACACACACACACAATTGGACTATGCCCTCTAAAGATGTCTCTGGCCAGAATGAGAACAAAAACAAACACCAAAGTTGGTTCCTACTTTCCCTAGCCTTGCCCAGCAGTGTGCTGATGACCTCCAATCCCCGCAGGTCCTATGACTATTACAGCAAAGCCTGCTGGTGTTTTGGGTGTCACTTCCTCAGCCAGGAGGTACTAGAAACACTAGTTTTTCTGACCTAAATTTGGTATGAGGGGCTCCTGGGAAAGATCCCAAACAGCTGTGTTCCCCTCAGACTACCATCCTCCAGCACTGGACATATTTTCTCTCTCTAATGACTAGACTTGGTTTCCCGGAGCCATTTCAATCCCATTGGATTAGGACCTGTCTGCAGTGCAGCTCTGCTCGGTCTCCCTTCCTGAGTCCCCGCCAGACAGCCTTGGAAGCAGAGTGCCCAACTTGGTGATAAAAATTATTGTGAGTATTTGAAATCCTGTTGCCAACCCAGATCAGTCCAAGGGCTCAGTCCCTTGGACACTGACTGAACTCCTGCAAATCTTCCTTTAGGTTGGCAGCCAAGTAGAAGGCAAATGAAACCCCAATCCTCTCAACACCACCCCTGCCACTGTCCTCTCAGACATCCCACGTGACTCTGAGTTAGTCTCGGAGATTCAAGTGGTGCAAAAGTCAGAAATGACCATTGTCCAGGAGCGCCTGGGTGACTCAGTCAGATAAGAGTCTGACTTCCGCTCAGGAAATGACCTTATGGTTCGTGAGTTTGAGCCCCACCTCAGAATCTGTGCTGACAGTGCAGAGCCTGCTTGGGATCCTCTGTCTCCCTCTCTCTCTGCCCCTTCCCTACTCATGCATGTGCTTTCTGTCTCTCTCAAAAATAAATAAACATTAAAAAAAGAAAGAAAGAAAGAAATGGCCATTGTCTATTCAGGGAGGTATAAAGGAACAAAAGTCTCAGGAATCTCTGGGGTTCAGAATAGTGTGAAGTTGGGAGCATGGGATACGGGGGAGGAAAATTGAAGTTGTAACCAGAATAGCCTTTTCATAACAAAGGGGAAATTCTGATGAGGTGGCCGGCGATACTTTGCTGACCACCAAATCATCTCCAGTGTAGCATCACAAAGAGCTGGGATGGAAGAAGGAAAACTGCTTGGGAGATAGGAATGGGCAAGGGCCTAATTTATAGACAACAAGTGAGGTTACAAGTCAAGTCCCCTCTCCTTACATACTGAGTGCAAGACAAGGAGCCAATTCTTCCACTGATAAAGCAAGATAATACAATCTACACAATTTTTTAAACTATGCACATTTGTTATACCATTCTTTTAATGTAGTCATAACATGATTGCAAACATAAAATATAGAAACACTCACACATGTATACACATGAATATGTATATATGTACACATATATACACATATCATGATATGGTCATATGTGGATGTATATGATGTAATCATACACATATCGAATGGTGATACATTAAATTTATCACAGACTGGAACTCTCTTATCAGAGAAGACATTCTCGTGTTGTCCACCTCTTAACAACACATACACCCCTTTATATATATTCCCTGACAGCGCCCATGATTTACCTGGCTTCTCTTCCCTTCCCACCTGCCCCTCCACCCACAATCTCAGTCTTGACCATCTTGTATGTTGCATCTCCCAACCTCCTCTTTCTATCACTGGCCAATGCATCACTGATTTGCCTTTCTCCTTCTTAAACCAGCTTCATCACCTCTTCCCAAACCAATATTTTACCATTTTATTTAAATAGATACTCACAAATAAGAAATAATCCCCATATAATTTTGGCCTTATAAATATCATTCAAGTACATCAAACTTTCTTTGAAATTTGAAATTGCCTCTTGGTTTTTCATTTTTTAATGTTTATTTATTTTTGAAAGACAGAGAGAGAGAGAGAGAGGGCAATGAGTGGGGGAGGAGCAGAGAAGAGGGAGACATGGAATCCAAAGCAGGCTCCAGGCTCTGAGCTGTCAGCACACAGTCTGACACAGGACTTGAATTCACAAACCATGAGATCATGACCTGAGCCAAAGTCAGATGCTCAACCACTGAAACACCCAGGCGCCCCTGAAATTACTTCTCTGCTTTTAATCAGAGTCTTAAAATGACATGGACAAAGACTAAATGTAATTTTAACTAATAAATTCTCTTCTAACTTAATATCTGAATAAATATGTGGATAATAATTGCCATTCCTCAGAGAATCATTAGGGTTGTACAAATTGAGAATTACTCTATTTGAAATGCTTATTTCATTGGAATATATTTATATAAAATATTTCAGGGAACTTGTTTCTAAAACAACATTGTAACATTATCACATTGTATAATGTTTGAGAAATATATCTTGTTCACATTTCATGCACAGGATGAATGAAAACCCTATCCAATTCAATACTCACATAATTCACAGGTTACAAAGGATGGGAGTACCACTGTTTACAACTTAGGTGTCACCTTCAGGCAGAAATAAAGAAAATACAGTTTCAATACTTGGTCTACTTGACCCATCAGGTTTGAATTGTGGAATTATTAGAATTTTTTTAAATTGAGAACAGCTGTTTCAAATTTTGAATACAAATTGAGACTTTATCGATAAACAAATAATCCCAAAATGAGCAAATAAGGCTCAAAGCTATAAAAAAAAAAAAAAAAAAAAAAACAGGGGTGGGGAGAGAGGCTTACTACCTCCAAATTTTAAAGAGATTTACCAGTGATTGTAAACAGACACCTTCCCCAAGGTTTACCAGGAGTCAGCTGAGAGGACTCTACCTACTTAACTACTGACACCCTGCCCCCGCCATTAACGTAGATATTAGCCATGGCCAGGGAAAAAGGAGGAAGAGTCACTGGGATCATCAGCCTTATGAGAAATTCAGAGCTCATGGTGAGGAAATGTTCTCTTGCCTCCTCAGGGGAAAAGGAAAGGAGCACCTTCTCCCTACCAGACAAATGAGGAGGGATCCAGGAGAATCACTTGTGAAGTCCAGAGGAAGCCACATGGGGAAGGAGACTGGTGTACTGCTCACAGTAAGGTAGTTTTTGAGGCAACGGACTCACTCATCTGCCTCAGTGCCTGTTTTAAGAGAGAAAAAGAGAACTGGGGATGTGGACAGTAGGGTAGGAACAGCTGGCAGGTTCACACCAGTTTTCCATGATTCAAGTGAACCGGGCAGTCGGTAGTTGACCTGAGCTATCTAACCTGAACTCCACCCAAAAGGGAGACCACAATTCAAACCTGAACCCACAGACCAGGGAAGACAGAGTGAAGTAGCCCATCCCCTACCCATCCCCCAGGTCTTCGAAGAACTTGCATACATGCCCTCAGAGGAGCCAGCCTGCACATACCTGCCATGCGCACCAGGGAAGCAATGATAACTAAGTGTAAACTGGTTAAGGGACACATCCCCTCCTCTCTCTCTCCTACAGTGCCAGAAGATCTAGACCCAGCATAGGGAGGAAGTCGAGACATTCAAGACAAGACACATAGTGTGAGACCTTCCCTCCCAACCTACTAAAGTAAGAAACATGAGACCTCATTCCCTTTCTCCCTTCTGGCCAACTCTGCTCTGGAAGTAGGAATGGTGATCCAAGTCAAATCAGTCAATGAACTGAAGAGTTTCACTGAACTAGACTGAATCAACCCAGAAAGTTACCCAATTTGCAGAGAGTGTGTCTATGTGCTCGACAACCCGGAAAGATTTGTAACAGTATGCTTGAAGGCAGCATCAACATTATTAACATTATTAAAATGTGAGTAATCTACTCGGTGGAAACTCTTCAATAAACCAGATATATTTTTATAAATCCCAAACATAAATTTACATAATCTGGATTTGTATTAAATTACTATTGTGTACTCTCCTTTTGAAAAGTATGGTGTTTTGAAACTTGAAAATATGGGTGTAAAAGTAGCTACCAAGTTGTCTTAGAGGGGATATTAATGAATCTAGCCCAGATGGGTAGACGGGAATCTACATCTAAGCCAGATGGTAACCTAGGTTCAGCCTATACCCAGAAAGTCTAGCTGTACTGGTTTAGTCACATAAAGTACAAATTCTCAATGTTCTTAACCAGTAAAATTAATGATTTACTTAACATTTTTGTCATACTTTCTTACCAATAGTCCAAAACTGATAAAATCTGCCTTTGTTACAACCAGGAGGCACTGGTCCAAAATTTTCCATTTGTAAATTATAGGCCAATTCCCCTAATTCAGTCATGAGTCAGTTTTTAAATGAACAGAGCTACAAATGCAATCACTGTCCGGCACAAACATGATTGTTTTGGTTGTATAAACCTAAGTACCTAGATTTACATCCAATTTGTTCGGCTTTGGAAAGGACAGAAATCCAAGCTTAATACTGATGGTGAACAAGTATGATATTTTGATTGACTTTTCTGTGCTTTTGAATATCAAGGAGCCCATTTATTTAAAAGTAGAGCCCTTTGTTTTCTGTCATGTTGATAGCAGACAGTTGCAGCATGAACACAGTTCATCAACGTCTTCTGTTGCAAGGAGCCACATTAAAACAAGAGTGGGTCAAGCAGCAAACAGATCCAAATTGCACAAGGTGTTTTTGACCTTGGTTTCTTTCTTGAGCAGAGACCAGCAACACATACATAGGTTATCGGAGATCAGAATAAGCCTATATTCCAAGATGAAAACTGATGTTCCAATCTGTTTAAGGAATTTTTTTATAATTATATTAATTCATGAAATCAAAATGCAAATACCCATACTGAGTCTGTATCTATGATAGCTGGAAGTATATTTAGTGTACTAGTGATAATTAATAAAAAGTAAGAACTCATAAATATGAATGTATATAATAACAACACAAGCTTTAAGTCAATATCAGTTATATTGGAATACAGGCTGCGTGATATAACTATGATCTTTTTTTCTTCATTCAAATAATTTATGCTTTTGCCATATAAATTTATAATTTAGCTTCATATAAGCAACCAATTAATTTCTTTTGTTTGGACTTCTAAAGTCTTTGTGTAAAGGGAAAACAAATTCGATGTAAGCAATTTAACTCCATTTTTTCCCCAAAATAACAAAAGCATTTTTTACCTACAGAGTGCCAAGAGATTTCTCCTTATAGAGTTAACTCATCCTATGCAACCGCTCCCATCAACTTTGTAGCCAGTGACAATGTGACTATCTAAGTATTCTAATGATTCATGATGGGAGCCAAATTTAGCTACAGTTCAGCTTTTCACTGTTCTGACACTTTATTTTGAATTAAAAATAAAAGTACAATCTGTTTTTCTGACCTGAGCAGACACAAATAATTTATAAAGTTCAAAAAGCTAATTTTAATATTAAAAATATATATATTTATTCTTTATGTACATTCGGGTTGTCCTAAAAATAAGATGGAAAACAATCTGCAAGAGTCATTTCTTCTATCTGTTTTGATAAAGCTTATAAATTACACTAAACTCATGAGAAAGTTCAGTCTCAAAAGGTCTCTAGTTTGACATTTAGGCAAAAAAAAGTAAGTAAAAGCTCCACGTTCTTTACTACTTAACTCAAAATTCCTTTCCACATTGCAGAAAGGAAGGAAAGAAGGAAGGAAGGAAGGAAGGAAGGAAGGAAGGAAGGAAGGAAGGAAGGAAGGGAGGGAGGGAGGGAGGGAGGGAGGGAGGAGGAAGGAAGGAAGGAAGGAAGGAAGGAAGGAAGGAAGGAAGGAAGGAAGGAAGGAAGGAAAGGGAGAAAACAAATCTCATCTACAAAAGCTAGCAAAACTTAGTAAGCTATTTAGGTAGTGAAAACTTCTGAAAGTAAACAGATATTGTAGAAAAAGAGGAACAGCTATTGTTCAAAAATTGGTGTCATTATAAGAAAGTTTACTTTCTTTGTCAATAAATAATTACAAAGTGTCTTTAGTGTGCCAGACACTGTTCTAGAAGCTGGTGAAACAGCAATGAACCACATAAATAAAATTTCTCTCATAATAGAGCTTGTATCCTAGTGGGAGAGGCAGATTATTAACCATATAACCAATATAAAATGCAATGGTAGGCAGTAATAAAAGCTATGAGAAAAAATAAGCAAGGTGTGGGATAGTTGTGGGTAGGGAGACTTTTGTGAATAGGTTGGACAGGGAAGGCTTCTCAGAAGAAGTGACCTATTTGAGAAGACCTGGAGGATGGGAAGAGAGCCAGGGAAGAGTCTAGGGGAAGATCATTCCAAGAAGGGGAAAGAAGAAAACCAAAGTAGGGATTTTCTCCTGATTACTCATATCTGATTCACATGGCAGCTTCTCTAACTTGTACCAATGCACTCAATTTTTATCAGATTTCTGATGATAATTTCGTACTTAAGAATGACTATGTTTTCAGTGCAATAAAGTCTACATCATATAAATGTGCCCTCTTTTTAAGAATGTTTATTTAAGAGCTGGAAAGGATCTTGGAGACAAAGTGTTTCATAGTTTCCACATCTGTAATACGAGAATAAGTCCCAGAAAAACTATATGATCTGCCTACTATCACATAACAAGTTAACAGTAGAACCAGGATTAAGTATAAATCTTATCCTGACACTTTTCACAATCTATCTTGCCTTGTGGTTATTTGTATTCATTTCATTTCCTCAACTAGGCTCTGAGTTTCCTAGGAATAAAGAAAAATAAAAAGTGTGTGTGTGTGTGTGTGTGTGTGTGCATATGTGTGTGCGTGGTCTAGTAGGATGCCTTTCATATTAATATTTCAAGAATGAACAAATATTCTTCTAAGTCAGCCATTTTTCAAAACCCCAGATTTCTTCAAATCCTATACAACCTCTTTGGTAAAGCTGTTTTTTCTCTCCTACTGGAATTCTTCAATAAATTGGTAGGGATCTACTTCACTTACTATTCTATAAGTGCTGATAGGATTAAGGCATGGATTTACTGAATAGTTCATGATCTAAATTAGAAACAAAGATAGAATATAAACACAGAGGAATCCAGTAACATGTTCATTTCATGCCTGGATCGCCCTGCGGAATAATACGTAATTTTGAGAGTAAACAGTTAAGGAAGAAACGTTGTTTACTGTAGAGACCTGAACACATTGTTGGCATGAAATAATCAATACTGATAACAGCTCAAATTTAGGCAATGTGCTCTCAATAAAATATATTAATCTCTGTTGACTGGCATATATGCTATTAATAAACATTTTCTTACTAAAAATATTAGGCTTCCTCTATTGTATACATGCCACACATATAAACCCAAATCAGGGATACAAAGGCACTATCAATTTGATCTATATAATTTGTGAATAATAACAAAATACGTTGTGATACAGCATGGGAATATATAACTGGGGTAGTTGACAGTTCTTAAAGAAAATAAGTTCTTCCTAAATTTGTTCTTCCCTTACATAAACAATATAAAAAAGAATTAAAGCCTTGCAGAAAGACAGCAAAAAAAAAAAAAATGACCTGGTTTCTGTGCCCAAGTTCCCAGTACTCTGCAGAGCATAAGTTAAAAGTCTCAGCTTTTCCACCGTGCAATTCAGAGAATGTGGTGGGAACAGAATTCGAAGGCAACTCAGCTGGAAAATATCTTAGATGAAATATTTTTGTCGAGCACTTTTCTCATGTGAATTTGCTTCTCGTTTGGTATATACCAGTCATCAGAACGCGGCAGTCACTTTACCTCATGTCTTGAGGATGTTTTTAATCAACAAACTGCTTTATGTGTAAGCCAGCAGAACAAAAGCAAAAAAACGAAGCAACCATGTTTAACAGGAGTTATCTCTCTTATAAGGTCAATAGACAAGAGTCAAATTTTAATATCCTCAAAGGTCCTTTCCTATGATAAAACAGCAACAAGAGAAACTCCTTAAGGCTTTCTGCCTAGTTGACTTTCTTCTCAAAATCAGACTCATCAATGTCCATAAGGATTCATTTCTATTTTTTAAAGATACATGTCAAGTCTGATAGCTTTTTATTCAAAGCAAATAATAACAACCTAAATATTAAAAGCAATATTTTCCCCCAGATGTGCTGATGTCTCAATAGGTTCTTTTTTATATAAAGGAAAACAAAGCACATACAACTGCTTATCAAATTAACAGCCTGTAGAACTGATGTTCTGGACAAAACAGCAGTCTATCCAGTAGGTGTAATCTGATCAAAAATATTTCATATATACAAAAAAAGAAAGTTAAGAGAACCATATGAAAATGTGATAGCCAGAAAAACAATCAATTTAGAAATTAACTCCTTAAATAAAACAAAATTAAAGTTATCTTGAACCCATTAAAAGTTTACATTCCTAAGCAGTGATTCTCAATTGCTCTCAAATTTCATTGTTCTGGGATAGGGGCCAGGAATCAGGATTTCTTTTTTAACTCCATAGGTGATTCTAATGTGCAGACAGAAATGGAAATCAATATATATGTTAACAATAAAAACTAAAATAGGAAAATGAGATCTAACTCCAAATAATTTCTCAGAATACAGCAATAAAGCAAAAAGGAAAATACAAAGAGCCTTCAAAGTCTAACCCTGTTCACCCAAATCATCATTGAATTTTGTTTAACACTAATCACCAACTAATCAGATTCTGGTGGGGGTGAATCTTCCAAAGTGCAGTCAACTCCTATGCCCTCCAGCCCCACCACAATTCCATAAACCCTCTTCCACAGAGTACCAAGGAATGATTTTTTCTTATTTACTGCAGTTCTATCTGCACCAAATCTGGCTTCAAAACTGCCAAAGATCACACAGAACACAAAGGAGACAATCATTCCACACTAATTTATTTCTACAATGCTGGTACAGCCTTAGAAGCCCTTCCTGGAAAATAATCTACAAAAAGAGGATGTCACCTCTGCTGAAAATGTGTTACTTTTTTTTTTTTTGCAATCGTTTGAGGTAATGAATTCCTTTGTTTTCCCAAAGACCCAGAATTTCTCATTTTTTTTACGTCACCAAGATTCTAAGATAAGTGGGAAAGAATGAATTAGTCAAGATGTAGCCATTAGACTTTCACTGCTTTATTCCCACAGCTCTACTGAGGTATAATTGATATAAAAACTATACATTTGAAGTATATAATTTGATGAGTTTGGAAATTGTATACAATGATGCCATCACCACAGGGGGGCAGGGAAAATGGGAGCTGAGCATTGAGAGGGTACTTGCTGGGATGAGCACTGGATGTGGTATATGAGTGATGAATCATGGTAATCTACTTCCGAAGCCAACACTACATTGTATGCACTGTATGTTAGCTAAGATGACAGTAAATTATTAAAAAAAAAAAAAGAATTCTCCATTTCCCTCTTCCTTGGAAATCACCACTCTACTCTCTGCATCTATTAGTTTGACTATTGTAGATTCCTCAATATTTGTCATTCTTTGACTGACTTACCTCACTCAGCATAATGTCTCCCAGATCTATCCATGATATCACAAATGATAGAATTTTCTCCTTTTTATAAGGTTGAGTATTATTCTATTATACATATATGCCACATTTTCTTTATCCATTAATTATTTAATGGATATTTGGATTATTTCCTTATTTGGGCTATTGTGAATAATGCTGCAATGGACTTGGAAGTGCAGATCTCTTTGAGACTTCAATTATCTTGAATATATACCCACAAGTGGAATTCCCTACTCATATAGTCATTCTATTTTTAATTGGAGGGGGGGACTACATTAAACTAAAAATCTTCTGCACAGTAAAAGAAACAATCAACAAAGGGAAAAAGGCAATCTATAAAATGGAAGAAAATATTTACAAATCATATACCTGATAAAGGGTAAGTATCCAAATATCCAAAATAATAGCAAAAAATCAACTCAATAGCCAAAAAAATTAAATAAATAAAAAAGTAATATGATGAGAAACAGGCAAAAGACATGAACAGACATTTTCAAAAGAAGACCTACAAATGGCCAACAGGTATATGAAAGTGCTCAACGTCAGTAATCATCAGGGAAATGCAAATAAAAACCACAATAAGGGGCACCTGGGGAGCTCAGTTGGTTAAGCATCCAGACTCTTGATCTTGGCTCAGGTCATAATCTCATAGTTCCTGAGATCAAGCCCCACCTTGGTCTCTGCACTCACAGCAGGGAGCCTGCTTGGGATTCTTCTCTTCCTCTTTCTCTGTCCCTTCCCCACCCTCTCAAAATAAATAAAAATTTTTAAAACCCACAATAAAATAACACTACACTTGTAAGATGACTGTTATCACACACATACTCAAAAAAGGTAGCAAGTGAATGAGTGTTGATGAGGTTGTGGAGAAATTGGAGCCTTTGTATACTATCAGGGGAATGTAAAATGGTGTAGCCACTATGAAAATAGACCTATACCTGATACCAACGAGCCTATAGTTTCTCTATGTCAACACAAAAAGAAAAAGAGGAGCAGAATGGGTCAGAACTTAATCCTTTAAACCTCATTTTAGAATTTGTAAATAATTCCACTTAAATTTAGTCAGAAAACAACTATGTCTACTATTATCCCTTTTCCACAAAGAATTAAGAATACTTTTCATGATGGGGTCCATGTGGCTCATAAAGATAAACTGGTGTCAAAATCATTCTTCAGAAAAGACAGCTATAAACAGAAGGGCACAAGGGGTGAGGGTGGAAATGAGAGAAAACCTTGATTTATAGTATTTGTCAGTTCCCCTGGTGTAAAAACTTCCATCATGGCAGAACTCAAGCTAACCAACGTGATGTCGACCAACTAGCAAAATTCCTAAAAATGTAACAATTGGCTCCGGTGAGCCAATACATGGGAATTTAAGCACACCACTGTATATTAGTTTCCAGTTTATTTTACCTAATTCCCTGTTGTATATGCCCTAAAAGCTTGATCCCATAGAAGTAATTCCTTATCAACTCACGAATGCTAAAATATATTAAGATTATATTCCATGGGAAGACATGGCTTGAAGGAGACACTCCCCAATCAAGATTTATACCCTTTATTTAATGTGACTTGCCCCGTTTCTAGTCCCTCATAGGAAACACATTAGCAATCTCATTCTTAAAATAAATTTAACTTGGTCATTTTAATTTGGATGTAGTAATGTGGTATCACAATGTGCCAAATGTTGTCAGTTTTCTAGTCCTAGCTCTGAAGATCCAGGAATCTTGTAGCCCTGAGGGAAAAACCACAAGGCCCATGTAACCATTTATGGACCACTATTAATGAAGGAAGTACTCCCCATCTAGCAGGGACAATGCTATTCTTGCAGAGGAAAGTCCAGGAATGACATTCCAGAATCTCTCACTAGGAATTACAAGGGGCAGAAGGATATTCTGTAACACAAACTATGATAGAGATCAATTATACGACCCTATGAAATTTAGCAATAAATCATTGACCAAATGTTTGTTTATATAAATTTTGTGTTTTATATAATAAAAAAAATATTTTCAACAAATTCTTTTTTGAAGTCAGGAAAGAAGTCCTATTCCCTTGGATCTTGTATAAGTTCATCCCATTCTCAGCAGGTACTAGAGGAACCCTAAAAGAAAAGAGAGAAAGAGACAGAGAAAGAACATTTAACATTTATTAGTTTACAAGGTCTAGTTGTAACTGGTCACTCTATTCATCTTTTAACGTATTCTTTGAGTCTCCTTGTGAGGGGGATGAGAACTCAGGAGAGAAAAATGTTTCTTTTGTCATTTGTCCCCTGCAAAACACATCTAGTCATAGATACTAGGACAGCATCACTCACCAAGTAAAATAGGAAAGAAATATTGGGGGAGGAAACCACCTCTCAACTATATCTGAAACAGAGATGTGTTTGTTGCAGGCTAAGACACAGGTAGAACACAGTCTATTAAACAAAGCAAAACCCTGACTTTGTATTGGGTTTGGGGGAAGCACAGAGTTCTGGCATTGTCTGAATTTTAAAAATGGGAATATAAGGTACTGTCTGACCTTCAGTGTTTTTAGTGATTGGCGGGCTTTCAGAGGCCTGGACACCAGAACAAGACTGCTATTTGTTGAGGAAAGGTTTACAACCACTTCTGTGGTTGTTTGCTGACAACTGGGACTAGAATAAAGAACCGAATCCTTCTTGTACTTCCTTGCATGAACTTAAAGAATAAGAATGCTTTAGACTCAGAAAAAAATCAGAATGGCGATTGTTAGAGTCCAGCGTAGAATTTTTCATAGATAATACTTTCTTATTATATTTTATAAGAAAATATATATGTTGTCTTAATTTTTACCTCATTAACAGACACTAAATATTATATATTGTATGATAATAACACATTGTATTTTTGTAATTAATTATCAAATCTCTAATGATTCAAATATGTGATTATGTCTAGCTTTTTTTTTTAATGTTTATTTATTTTGAAAGAGAAAGAGAGAGAGAAACAGAGTGCGAGCAGGGGAGGGGCAGAAGGAGAGGGAGTCAGAGAATCTGAAACAGGTTCCAGGCTCTGAGCTGTCAGCACAGCTGAACCGTAAGATCATGACCTGAGCCGAAGTCAGATGCTTAACCCATTGAGCCACCCAGGTGCCCCAAGTCTAGCTTTAATGCTGAGAGAATAAGCCTGATCTGAACAACCCATATTAAAAATGTTAAAACATGGACTACTGCATATAGAGAGTTTGAGGACTTTCTGTCCTATGTTTATCTACTTCCACAAGTGGTCATATGAGGGCGCCTTGATGGCTCAGTAGGTAGAACATGTGACTCCTGATCTCAGGGTCGTGAGTTTAAGCCACACATTGGGCATGGAGCCTACTTAAACAAGTATTTTTTTTAATGGAAATTTGGGAATCAGCTAGATCTCTTCAAAATTTGTCATTTACTAGGTGTCTAACTGTAGAAAAGTTACTCTCATTTTCTTCATTACAAATAAGGATAGCAATAACTTAAAATATTGTGAGAAGCAATATACAAAAGAAATGCCTGCATTCGTATACAATACATTGTCAAAATTATAACCAGAAAAGGAATGCGAGAAAAGTAAATGATAATGTTCCATGTCTCTGCAACTACAAGAGTTGTTGCTAAATAATGATGAAGACAAGTATAATAAAATTATAGAAATTCTGAATTATGCTTGGCAATATATTTCTATCATTTTTGTATATGATTTTATCTTTACTTTCTCCCCAGGTTAGGTTGAGACAAGTTTTACCACTTTCAGGACGCCTAATAATTTCCATGCCTTAATTGTACTTAATTGATGAGATGCACATTTGTTAAGACTCGTAATAGCATTTTCATTTTTCTATTTCCATAAGGCAGTCAGAAAAAAATACAATAAAATATTCAAATCATTGCACTAATTGCCAAAGACGGCAAATCACTGACTAGGAGGCAATGCTGCCAATGAAACACACGAAATATCTTTTTATTGACTCAGGTGTGGATGCTGCAATTTGTTGTGAAAGAGATGCTGCGTTTATATAGTAGCCATTAGCAACATGGGGCTATTTAAAATTAAACGTAAAATAATTAACATCAAATAAAATTTTAAATTCAATTTCTCACTAGCCATATTTCAAGTGATCAATAACCCCATGCTGCTAATGGTTACCACACTGCACAAAATAGGGAAAATATCAGAAATCACAGAAAATTCAGCTGAATGGAGCTGGTTCAGAGACTTTTCCTTGTGTAATGTTTGAAAATGTAAATATTTTCTGAAGTCTGTCAATGTTTCGCTCATATTTCATCCTTTTCTTTCTATTCTCACAGCTTTACTTTCTGAGTCCGGGATTCCCATGAGTTAGCTCTGGCAATAATCTGTAAATGATTTCACTGTTTCTAGTCTCTTCTCTAGCCAATCCACCCTTATAAACCAAAGTTGATTCATTTTTCTCAAGTAATGTCTTTTTACCCACCCAAAAGTTTCAGGGTCTTCACCTTATGATATATGGCACATATATACATACCAAGCAAAAATGTTGAGTTCCTAAGAATCTTCCATCAACTGGCTTATTTCTGTCTCCTACAAAGAGGTCCCCAGCCCTAAGCCAATCTTCTGTTCCAGCACAAATATCAGCTCATTGTCCCATCATTATACTTTGCCCATTTCCACTTGGGCTCAAGTTATCTTTTTCTATTTAGAAATACTTGTAGATTCTGTCCTGCATACTTGAATGTTATACCATCGTCCTATCAAATCCAGCTGGTCTGATTTTATCCATACTGCTGAACTTGAACACCTCATGTTAGTGATCTCTCCTCTGTAATTCTGTTAGTCTCCATTGACTATCATATTTTATGATGTCCATCATAGCTGCTGTTCCTTACATTCAAGAAATTTACAGCCTGTTTTCTAGAGAGAATGATATATCTATAAACAGTAACCAAGACCTGTGGGAGACTTTTTGGGTACTCCACACCATCTACCACCCATGTTTCATGAAGCTTAGTTTTTAAAATAATAGATTCAAATTTTATCTAGAAAAGGGAATGAAAAGGTAGAGAAAAATAATATTTCCTGAGCATAACTCTGGATCCACACAAATTATTAGTAGTTCCATTTCATAGATGAGGTTCAGAGAAGTTATTTAAATTATTTGAAGTTATAGCTCAGAAATGGCAGATCGAGATTTTAAAACAAATTCTAAAACTCATAACCTTTTAACTAAAAGTCACATCTCCTTCAAGAAAGGGGTTAGGCTTTTTCCTCCAGAGCCAATACTTTGAAAAGTGCTCATGGCACACAATCAAAAGTCATCTCTACGATTTTTGTCTTCCTTTGTACCTTTAAATGTGATCAGAGCAGGAAATTCATCCCTGTCATTGAATTAAAAGTCAAGCAGGCCCCATGATTTTCTAGTCTCTTCTTGGTAATAGAAATTCCTATGGTCACTTTAAGCCTTCTCTCAGACATCACTGTATTTAATCCAATCTATTAATGAATGCTTCAAACTTCATTCACAGCTAAGATCCTTGTACTACTCTCCAGCTAAGGCTGGCAGCAAATGGACTATGAGCCTTCAGGAATGAGGTGTGGTCCATTTCTTCTCTCTTTTTCCCTCATTTTTCTTATCTTTCTACCATGGTCAACAGCTGCTGGGTCTTGTTCTTAGAGGTTCAAATGGGTGGTGAGAGGTGGGAGAGGAAGAAGACATAGAAAAGTCCTTATGAACTTTACTGTCGGGGAGAGGTACCATGATCTTTAGACCTCACAGAATCATTCTCTCAGAGGTGTTTTTGGAGATTCTTTGGAGACTTTCATGCTGAGAACCTGCAAATGTGATTGCCTTGACCAAGGCAGTGCCTCACCTACCACTGGCTGCTCCTAAACCTCCTGTGGCTTCTGATCTGAGGGACATATCCCTTAGCCACTGGCTCTGGGATCTCCTCACCCTAATGCACCATCTTCTTTTGCAGAGTCCCATGTTTAATTAACTTCAGGCTAATGTTTTTACTGAATTTTCCCATGGCTACAATTGATGCACCTTTGGCCCCTTAACAGAGGCGTACACAGAAACTTTCCAGATATGTTCTTTTTCCCTTAAAGTCTGCTTCAGCTTACTCGGGCATGAATCAGATGTCAAACCACTCTGTTCCTAAGTAAAAAACACACATGTAGTTCCCTGAGTCGAACTTCTCTCACAAGACTCCAATACCTCCTGTGTAGAGGAAGGGGGACCCCCACAGCACTCAAAGTTCTCTCCAAAAGTTCTCCTCACAAAAATCCTGCTCTTTCTCCTCTTTCTTGGTCCTCAACATAAGCTTCAGAATCATCTCTCTGATTCTCAGGTAAGAGCTCTCCCTCATAATTCATTCTTAAATGTAGCCTCCAATGTCTTCATGACTCTACCAAAATTGAGAGAAGAGTTTCATCTTAACATCCTGTTGCACATGGCCAGAATAGCATCTCTGTTGTGGGTTATAGAGTGTACTGATCACAAAGTGGCAACTTATTTCTCTAAAATACCTATTTTCTTTTAAAAAAAATTTTAATGTTTTTATTTATTTTTGAGAGGGAGAGAGAGAGAGATAGAGCACAAGTGGGGAGTGGGGCAGAGAGAGAGAGGGAGATAGAGAATCTGAAGCAGGCTCCAGGCTCTGAGCTGTCAGCACAGAGCCTGATGTGGGGCTCGAACTCTTGAACCATGAGATCATGACCTGAGCCGAAGTCGGACGCTTAACCGACTGAGCCACCCAAGTGCCCCTAAAATACCCATTTTCTATGTATCAACTCACTCTGCCTCCTTTCAGTTCCCAATCATTGTTTGATGGCAACATAATTTTTTCACTGTTTTCATTACTGCATATATCATGCTTAAATCTTCCAAGTTCTTAATTATATTTTGTTTTCATTTTCATTTCAACTCTCATGCATGGCTTTCTTCCTCCTTTCATCTTTCTCCTTTTACCTAGATAATGTTGTTCAGTGATATTCCACATCCCCACACATTTTGAGTCAGAAAAGGCAAAAAGTAGATATTGTTTTCTCTGTCTCTAATTTCAGAGAAATTTCTAGTCTTATTGCAAGTAGTAATCTTTCCTCATCCAGTTGTCTTTCACAAATAGAGCAAAGCAGAATCTGCTTCTAAGTTAAACAAAAAGCAGAAATCAGAATGTCAAATTATAATTGGCATATCCCAGACATAATCAATATTGCCTTTTGCAAGTTCCTCCCGCAGTAAAAGCAAACCCTGGTTAGCGCTGGCCAAATCTTGACTAATTTGGCTTCAAGTTATTACCATACTTAATATCTCTGAATCAACAGTGATGACTAAGATAAAGTGAACTACAAGAAATGATCAGTCTTCAGTGCAAAAACTTTTTAACTTTGTGCCAACTATCGCTGGTGCACCTGTTTTATGTTCAGAGTGGGAAGAAAATCAAAAAAGACATGGCCAATTTTGAAAGAGACACAATGTTTTCAGTGTCTTAAAATAGCTCAAATACATAGCATTGCTTCTACTACTTATTCAAACTACAAGGCTGATTAAGCATATGTGTAAGGCAATATGCAAATAAAAAAATTTACCTATTCACTTCCCACCTTACTCTCCCAGGTTCCAGTTTCTTATCTAAGAATTGGTACTGCACCAAGACAGAGAGAAACCAGTAAGCCAGGGAGTTTTCAATGGGGTATACACAAAGAAGCGATATGAGAGCAATTCCAGAATTTCTGATACTGCATTTGCTAAGACCTCTAGAAATTATCTACACCGGGGCCTGCTTTTTAGAGGGAAAACTTAAATTGTAGTTAAAGTAGATTGCACTGGTTCAGCTATCATGAAAGTTCAATAAAGCCTCTGTTATCTAAACCCTAGAAAATTGAGACGTGGACTTTATGTTAACTAGAGTCAGATTTTTTTCCCCAAAGTTGTAATCCTAGAACCATGACAGGAGTCACAGATCGGTGATAAGGATGTATTTTAAAGGACTATTAAGTGAATAAACCAATATAATGTGCCTGAGGATCTCACAGAGGGAAAGTGGAACTGTGAAGAATCATGTTCTAGATCCATTCCTCTATCAATTTTGTGGGTGCTGCAATTCCTTCCAGGGTTCAAAACATGGGATTAGATACATAGTGGAAGTCTAAGACTCACATTTGTGCCGATCAGGTGTAGCCTGTAAAAGACAAGAGAGTATGTCCAACCATCAAGCACAATGGATGAACATGCTCTAAGAAGACCTAAGTGAGACTCAAAACTGTAGATAAATCTATAGGGAAAAAGAGATATCCAGGGTTTTCATACAAATAACTACAAGTTCAAACCAAGTTCAAGATTCAGAGTGTGTATCCAAGAAATACGGAATAGGAAGTGTCTAGAAATCCAGATGGGTAAGGATGCACGTCCAAAGAAGATTGTAAGCACACACTAGCAAAATGGTGGAGAACATACTGACACAATGCCTCACCGAAGGGTGAATATACATTATTTGTACGGATATTTATCAAAAATGTCATTTCCTTGACATTTTAAATAATTCAACAACTCTTTCTAAAACTATTAGGTCACATTTTTTGGCAACTGATCCATAATTGAGTTTCATATCAACTTAATACAATATAATGCAAAAATATGTTTCCTTTAACTCTCTGAGACAAGATAACTAAGATATAATGATGAACAAATATAGGATTCACCTTCACAGAATTCATAGTGTGACAGTAAAAATACCTAAACAGTTAAAAATGTGATGAGTGTTGGGAATGTTATGGGAGTACTACAAGGGGAATTCAGTCTAGTATATGAAATTAGAAAATATCTCCTAGACAAAGTGATATCTAACTGAGATCTAAGTGTAAGTTTTCCAGATAAAAATTTAAAAACGGATGGGGGTATTTTGGACTATCATCATAACTAGAGAGGTTCAACTGGCGTTCATAGGAATCAACTGCCCAAGCAACCAACTAAATTGTGAGAAATAGCATAGCATCGTTGCTCTAAACCATTTGGTTTGGGCGTATTTTATTGTTTTGCTTTTGCATGGCCTAGGCGGGTGCTAATAAAGCAAAAATGGTCTTCCGATCATCCCAAGACACTACCGATTTCTTTTGCTTTTGCAGACTAAAAACTATGGGTGCCCAAGATTGGATCAGGCATTTAAGTATTTGATTGCCATAGTGATGGAGGGAGCTAATAGCATTTAGTGGATGGAGCCCAGGAATGCCAGACATCTTGCACCATAAGAAATTAGTCAGCATCTCCTTAGACTTGAGAATATCATGCCAAATATTTAATTAGGTGGAAACCTTGAGCTTACCACTTAAGTTCCTTTCAAATAAAAACACAAAGTATGCTTTGTGCAGTCTTTAGGTCCATAATATTAGAAAAATGTAGCTACTATGGAAAGTGAGAGAAGACTGTATTTTATTTTGTTTGAAAGCATACTCCTAGTTGTTCATCATTCTGGAAAAATCACACCACGGAGAACAATAACAGTCATGGTATCTGGACTGCTCGGATAACACAACTGTGTCAGTTTGCATTTATATCGTGAAAATCCACACAATTCCTCAAACAGGAGAGTACACCTGACGGCTTCATTATGTCTTTTAGGGTACTTTGCCAGAACATTTACATATGGAAATATATACTATTTTAATGTTAATAAGTTAACATTAAGTTAATTATTCCCTCTATATAGAAATAGTAGTGTTATCGATTTTATATTATCTGTGGATTTTATTTCAGGAAAGCATAGGTGACATTACCAAATAAATATTGTAAAAGGAGAACTTTGGTTCAAAGATGACTAAGCTCTAACGTAAAAATGTGACCGCCATAGCCCATCAAATTCTTGGAAGCATTTTTAAATGTTGGCATTTTAAAAGAAGATATTATCTTCGCATTCAACTGATCACTGCCCCATTTTTAGACAATTCCTTTGGAATGAAATATGACTCAGATGTGCAATGTTTATAGCCAGTCTTAATGCATACAGTTATTGACTGCTATCTATGTGTCTCAGAGCTTGGGTGAATTTTTTAGCAGTTTGTCCCTATTTCCCCCCGACCAAAGGACAGGATCTCTTTGATCATTAGTGCAGCCCAATCTTTTTCATTCAGAGTTTCAATCGATTCTTCTACTGAATATTGAAATTGTCTTCTTTGAACAACTCAACCATGAATCTGCATCAGGACTATTTGTCCATAGAAGTTCCCTGAATTAACCTTTCTTGCTTTTCCTCAAATTATTTCATTTTCCATCTTTACTCACTGCTTTATATATAAATTATTCCCATAAAATCCCAATAGACATATTCCTTATATATTGAATTTTCCAGAACTCTTATACTTTCTAACCATCTACACTGCCATGTAAGTCTTCAAATCTTCTCTCCTGGTCACTAGATTTTAATTCAATAAATCTCTAAATCAGGTACCCATTTCCTGATTTTTTGCCTCTTCCTACACAAATGCCTATAAACGTGAGGCCATGTAGAATTCTGTTAAATGTTTTTGTCATGCAAGAAAAAAGGTGGGATGTTTCGTATAACCTCGAGTTTTTGTGTAATTTACACAAATCTCTTAACCTCTTTTGGCCTTAATATCCTGATATGTAAATTGAGGTTAATAAGAAAAAATCTTACAGAGTTGTGAGGATTAAATGAACTAATACAGATTAAGCAATGAAAGCCATGTTTACACATAGTAAGCACCACATAATATTATTATTATGCACGATTTTGTAAGTTATATTTTACAGTCTAGCTTGGTTTTTAAGCTTTTTAACTATACTTAGTAAAACAAATTAATTTCCACATAATTAGAAAATGTGCTCATTATACAAACACACTCTATAAAATTCTAGCGCCCTCCAGAATCTGACTTGTTTCCAAATGGATTTATCTTCAACACCAGCAGCATGGGTGAGGCAGTCACCAACAGTCAGTAAGTAGGCACTGTGCTGGCCTTTGACATTCACTAGTGTTTTGATCCAACAGAAGCTCGGTAAGCCCTCCAATTTGGCAGCATCATAAGTTCACTCCATGTTGTAGGATGTGAAAAGTCATCCATTGGGCTTTCTAGAAGCTTCAAACTCTCAAGAAAAATGGCTCACCATGTAAGCAGTTGTTCTGTGCATGCCAAAAACAAAAAAGCCCAGAGAAGGTAAGAAATCAGCTTAAGATCTTACCTGTATGAAAATTAATCAGGAAAATGTTCAATTCTTCCCCTTAGCTTTCAAATCTGTGCTTTAATTAGACTGGTGAGGGGGAACCAGACAATAAACTGAAACCAGTCATGAACCTCATTTCATTAAGCCCCTGGCAAGCTTCCTTATTAATTGCCTACCCAACATCGCTTCCTTGAATGATAAGTTCATCCAGTTTTGCAAAGGTCCAAAATAGAATTCTAATTGTATGGTTGAGGACCTTACATCATATCTAATACTTCATCCTGAGATTTTCAGAAAAAAGTCAGGTATGTCCCAAGCAGTTAGTTTCAGCAGTTGAGATTGGGTGTGAGAAGGAAATATGAACACTCCAAAAGCATTAGGACTTAAATCACCAGAAGAGAGATGGTTTAAAGAGGTGCTGGTTCCCACATTCCCTCCACAGGCACCAAGACGAGCCTGGACTTCAGATAAAGGTGGAATTAGGGAGAGGCAGAAGTGTGGGTTGCAAAAACAGTAGAGTAAGCAAGAAAGAGATATTGGGTGCCACTCAACAGTCATGGATTTCAACAGCCATTAGGTAGGAGAAAGATGCTTTTCCAAACCTTTGGAAAGAATATTCAGGGCTTAGGTGGTAGAACAAAAAATATAAGAAATCAAAATGCAATAAATGAAAGATTCTTTCCCTCAGTGCCTCTCATTCCTTAACCGGCCACGCCATAAAATTGTATCTTGAGGCACCTGGGTGGCTCCGTCAGTTAAGCAGCATCCAGCTATGATTTCAGCTCAGGTCATGATCTCACCATTTGTGAGACAGAGCCCTGAATCAGGCTGTGCACCGAGAGCAGGGAGCCTGTTTGGGATTCTCTCTCTTCCCCTCTCTCAGCGTCTCTACCACTCGTGCTCTCTGTCTCTCTCTCTCTTTCTCTCTCTCAAAATAAATAAACATTAAAAAAATAAAAATTGAAATTGTATTTTTGTATGACTTGTGAAATGTATATTTATGCCTCTCACTAGAAAACAGATTATACTGCCTGAGCTTGGAAGTTTGGGGGTTTTCCTACTTTTTTTTTTTTTTTTTTGCTAATGATCATTCTGCCCTCCACAGGAAAAAAAAAAAAAAAAAAAAGTAGCTACATTGAATAGCTCCTTTGCTAAAACAGTAAATCATATAACATAGTTACCAACTTTTTTAAAGGACATGCAATTTATCTGAAGAATTTTGTTGAAGATATGAATTAACATACAGAACATTCATCATTTGGATGGTTCACTCAGTTCTAGATAGTTACAAAGTTATAGAAGTAAAATAATGATTTCAATGACAAGCAAAAAATATTATCTCCATTTCTTCCAACTGGTTATTTTTTTAGCAAGAGATTTCAAAAGCATCTCTAGTGTGTTTTAATTACCTCTTATGCCACATGCCATTTCTTTAAAGGGTATTTGGTAAATATCTTAAATGATATCACTTCCTATTTATATTGGGTATTTGGTTTATAAGATCTTTTCATACCGTGGGATTTGACAATCACCACAATTCTATAAGGGAGACAGAAAAGTCATTTTTTATTTGAATTCTATAGATAAGGAAATTCAGACTCAGAATATATGACCTTCCAAGAATTCATTTAGTGTGATTGGCAGAGTTAATATTCAAGCCAGGGTCTTCCAACTCTAAGTTTAGTGTATTTGCCCTACACCACAGAACTTCTTTAGTTAGAACCACCAACCAAGGGAAATCACAATTTGAGCAAATGAATTACAGCAATGGAAGAGGTGAGTCCATGAATAAAAAGAAAGTACAATACTTAGACTTATCTTCAAATAATATGCTTTTATTGTCATTTAGGGAAACAACCATTCACTTTTAAAGAGTTATATTGACAGAATATAAGCAGTGCTTCTAGTCAGATAATACAGAAAATATTAACAGCAAAAGAGAGTCAGATATTCATGCCACTTCATACCCCAACATAACCAGACACATCAACAGTAGCCCACTCCAACTACAAAATATCAAATTTTTTAAGTGAGACCCTATGTTAATAGCCTGAGAGTCCTCAATTCTTCTAACTGTATTCAATCTTCCCTACATTAATTTAAAAAAAGATAATACAGTATCTCAAATATGATGAATAGAAAACCCAGTCTTGGGGAGCCTCAGTTGCTCAGTTGGTTAAGCATCCAATTATTGATTTCGGCTCAGGTCATAATCCCACAATTCATGAGTTTGAGCCCTGTGTTGGGCTCTGCACTGATGGTGCATAGCCTGCTTGGAATTCTCTGTCTCCCTCTCTCTCTGCCCCTCCCCTGCTCTCTCTCTTTCTCTCTCTCTCTCAAAAATAAATAAACATTTATAAAAAAGAAAGAATGAAAGAAAATCCTGTCTCAAGCCCACCCCCCAAACATCCTCAAGGTTCTCTGCTTCGTTATTTTTCTTTTGTTCACCCAGTTATGAAATATGGCCCATTTTCCCATCAATTCTCCCCTGAGTACCAATAATAAAAGGCACTAGTGAATAAAAGGCAGTGCGTGAAGTGTAGATTTTTAACTACAGGTAGAATGTGCCTGAAGATAAAAGGTAATACATGGAAGCATCGTGCAAACCAAAAACTTAAAAATGTATTCCAGACATCCTTACTCCTTAAGTGCTTGTGCCAAACCTATCACGGCATTTTTCCCCCACAGGCAAAATTTGCTCTTTAGGCCTTGGCCTCTGACCTCCTCACATCACCCTCTCCCTTCTTGCTTTGCAGCTACTGGTTTCTCCTCTATCACTTGCCATTACCATCTCCCTGTTCGGAAGCCCTTGAAAAAAACATATTTTTCAAGCAGAGCCATTGAGGCCTCACCTTCCAGACCACACCCTAAGACCTATATTTTCACACTCAAATGCTCAAGTGGCCCAATTATTTGCTCTACTAGGAGACCAAAAAAAAAAAAAAAAAAAAAAAAAAAAATCTCTCCCAAAGAGGAAGTATGATTAAAACTTTTAGAATAACCTAATTTTTCTCTCATCACAGAGGTCTTGATTTTTATCTTAGAAACCCCAGAATTCCAGTAGGAATGTTCTAGGCTACTCTATAAAATAACCACTTTTGATATAAAGTATTGTTTTGGTTTTTCATCAAGTAAAATCAATACTCAGAATACATGCACAGAGAACAATTAAGACAAATAGATGGAAGTTACAGGAAAATGGGATTTTGCTCAAAAAAAGTTAAAACATTCCCTAGAGTTATTTGAAGCCTCACAAACTAAAGGTGTTGGAAACTGGAAAGGGTCAGAGAGACACTAGATAATGACTTATGGGATAGGGCACGGAGAGAGTCATTCGTTATGTAGAAAGTTGGGTTCCATGGTCTCTAAGGTCCCTTCCAACCCTTAGAGCCTAGAGGTCTAATGTCACTGCCAGTTAGAGCACAAGTCTCTGCAGACTTGTAGGCCTGCCTGTGGTTGACAGTGTGCCTTTATTGCTTGGTTCAAATTCTTTTCCATGTCCAAATATTTGTACTTAATATTCAAGTAGTAATATCAAAGCATATTACAAATTTCAATAAAAGAAACTTTTAGAGAGCTGTTCACATAACTAATCTGCTTTAGTGGTGTATATATAACCAAGACTTAGTTACATTGGTTATTATGAATAATATCTATAGATTTCAAAATTTGTTCTAAATATAATCTTATCTAATCAGGTATGTTAATTGTCATTCATCATACATATAGAGTTAAGGAAAAAAGAAAGACAGCCTTCAAACATCCACATATCAGCTGATTCACACAGGAAAGTAAATAACAAGCTCTGAATGGAAGCTGGATATTTGGGAATACAGAGTATGGAATCTATAATCTAGTGGAAACATCCTTATGTCAAGCACATCATAAAATGTTTCCCAGAAGTCTTCCTTATATCAGTCATAATAATATGGTATATAAGAATTCTGCTAGGTGATACCAACAATTTTAATTAAATGAATACTTATAGTTTTTGTCTCCTAATCCTGTATATCAAGTGTCAGTTATAAAATCTAGAGTATTCCATATTCATGCCCTTGACAATACAAGGTTAAAATAGTCAGATATCCAAAGTGCTTGGAACTTCAGATAGTTTTTTTCCATAATAAATTCAAGTTATCCTCAAGATCCTTTAAGCCAGTTTTCCTTAGTATAGACTCATTTACTCAACCAACCAAAATGTCTGAAGTATCTGTTAAGTGATATACACCATGTTAGAAACTAAGGATAAAAGATACTACTCCAACTGATACCAACAACAACAAACAATACTTATCACACACTTAGGGTGCACCAGGGACAATTACGCATTTTGCTTGCATTATCTTTTTAAATTAATAATCCATCATAATAGATTTAGAAACCCAAACTTGCCTGGTGATACATTTGATTAACTCCGTGTAACTCCAAACTCCACCTTCCTAGCCAGTCTTCTATACACCAGGGCTACACACAAAAAAATGAACCAATGGAGACAACACAATGAAATCAAATGGTAGAGCCAAGCACAGAAAGCAAGGGAAGCCCCTAATTCCGCCTAGGAAGTGGGTGCCCAAGTCAGGTGCAGGAGTTGTTTCAGTGCTTATCAGAGATAGTTTTTGATCCGAGACTTAAGGAATGATTTGAATTTAGCCAGAACGTTGAAAATAAAGGGGAGAGCCAAGAAAAAGAAAGAGAATTTGAAAAGTCACAGCCTTATGAAAGACCAGGTGTATGTCAAAATCTACATTTCTCTGTAACTTAAATGGGAATGGCAGGAGATGAAAACAGACAAACAGGTAACTTGGAGACATCAGTTGTTTATTGAAGACTTTGTCTGACTTGTCAATTAATTTTATTTGAAGATAATAAAAAGTCACTGAGAATTTTAAGCAAAGGAATGAAGCGGTCAAATATGCATTTAAGAAAATTCATTCTAACTGCTTTACTTGGTCAATGGATATGGAGGAAAGAAGATGCATTCAAGAAATAGGCATTAGGGACCAGATGAGGGTGAGAAGAGAACGGAGAACAGAGGAACTATAAAATGTCCATGTTCTGACTTAATCAAATGGGTTGATGGTTCATTCGCTGCAACAGTGAAGAAAGTGATAGAATAACTATGAAGTAAAATAGATGTTCTATTCTGCTTTAGATTGTTGAGACCTAAGGTTGAAGATCTGAATTACTTTAAATTTAAATTTAAAAGATCGAATCAATATTCCTTAACTTTTGACACATAGGCCTATCAAACTCAGAAATCAAAAGAGTAGAAAAAACAGCCTTTGGATGTCTAAATTTGTACCCCCTTTAGACTTAGAGAACGTAGAGAAAGAGAAGCTAATAGGCTAATTTCCTATTAGCCAAGGAAGGAATCCGTTCTGGGTGATAACAGGGCTCTGCAGCTGTGAACATGTGACTGAACACTAGTGACAATGGACCTAGAATTCCAAGGTGAAAGCAGACCATGATGATGTAGAGGTGGCTTGCTCAAAGATCTTACCTATTCAGGTGAATGTAATTGGGATTTGAAAATGAGAGCCAGAAGCTTTAGATTCCAAATCTCCTATTTTGACAAATGGCTCCTTCCTTACTACTATGGATAATTTTCCTCTGATGTCTATTTCATCTCCGACTTACAAATGCTTTTGTTAATGCCATGTCTACCATCATCTTGTATGGTTTGAGGAGGTGAATTTGTGGTACACGTATATCTGAGTGATGGAAACAGGGTGTGACTAGTACATAATTAGAAAAAAATCACTCTTCAAGATGTACAAATTATACAAGAGCAACACTCTGAACAGTGAATTATTAAATGTTCCCCTAGTTGGGATAGACCAACTAGCAAAAGGTGCCCCCTTTCTAGGGACAGACACAGCCCCATGATGCATTTTCCAATCCCCAGCCAGCCCTCAGGAGAACATAACCATACCTGGGGTCCCTCAGCACAAATAACATCCTATTTTATAATTCTTACAGACAGCAAAGCACAATCGATATTCCATAGTCCCAGGGCCACTCCAATGCACAACTCCAGGGGACACCAAGCACATGAAAACGTCGTGAGAGTTCCCCTGGTGTTGTGCTGTATGGATGCATGCACAGTATTTCTCTTACAAGAATGGAATAACCATACAATTGTGTGAGTGGTTAGTGGGGTAGGAAATCTTCGACAAGTGTGACTTTGTCGCAAACCCTTCCCTACTATACATTGTTCAACAGGCATCTGATGTATCAATTCTACCTATCAATTCAATATTCATTCAATATTCATAATCTAACAATCAACCCAAATTATTTCTTGATTCCACGTCCCCCTCTCCATCTCCACCTTCTTATCTGAGACATCATCCTCTCTTAGCTAGACCAATGTTCTCATATTTCTATATGTTCCCTCCTCCAGTATATTTTCCACAAATAGCTACAGTGATTTTCTTTAAATAAAATTCTGATCATGTCAATCCTTCTTAAAACTTTTCTGTGGTTTTCTATTTCTCTTAAAATAAAATCCTAAATCCTACATCAGCAAAGTCTTTGCAGGGACTTCTCCTGAATGTGCTTCCATAGAGAAGCTTCTGAACCCCAATCGAGTCCTATCGTGAGGCAATAATCGCTCGTTTTCTCTTGCTCTTTACTGAATACTAATCACAATTTATGATGAGATAATTATTTGTATCATGTATTCAATGCAGCTCCTCGGGGGTATGTGCTGTCAGGGCAAGAGCAGTGTCTGTTCTGTTGAACGCCAGATCTATGCACTGTACCTAACTCAGTGTCTGCTATGTTTGATGCATAACAGGGTAGGTAATGGCTCATTAGCCTTTAATCCATCAACCCATTGCTATAAAACATTTATAGTAAGGACATATGCTCAAACATCCCTATGTATGGGCAGGCTTATGCCCAAGAAAGTCAATTCCCTGCTACCCAGGTGGAAAAAAAAATCTATGTGAAATTATGGTAGAATTTGTGGTAGTAGCATTGAAGGTACCAGTGATGTTGGCAATGGTAATAAAGAGAAATTCTTGTTTTTCCTACTCACCATTTTCTGCACAATTTTAGTAACCTGTTTTGATGTCAAACTTTATCACAGCCGAGTACTAACTTCTAAGCACATACACTACAGAGCATAAAATCCTCCTCTTAGAAAACCATAGGCAGTTTTGACAATATATTTGAATTCATTAACCTCTTAACTCTGGTACAAGTCCATATTCACAAGTATGACAATGATTAAGTTAATGAGTTAATCATTCCCTTCTAGTTACAGTCTTTCTTAATTAGTTGATTTAAATTGGGGAGTGGGAGGAGGAAGGGGAAGCATCTTCTGTGGAGTCTATTTTCATAGTGCCAGATAAAATTTCTGAAGGCTTTTTTTGAAAGATTTAGAAATGTAGACATCTTTTCCATACCGTTTATGATTTTTTAAGCTACCAAGTCCTACTAAGCCGATTATCATATTTTAGCAAAATAAATCACTTGGCAAGCACTTCGTATATGCTTGCCCTGCAGAGACCATACCCTAAAATCGGGCCCTCCAGGAAACACAGAGAGGCCAAGGGATGTGACGCGGGCTTTGCAAGCTTGTGAATTTAAAGTTCGTTAGTAATCTAACCAAAAATTAAGGGCCATGGATCATATTTTCAGGATCAGCTGCATCCCCTTGCCGGGCGTTAGTTCACACGCACCACGGTGTTCCCAGGCTTTAAAAAAGAGTGTGAAAATTTACTCTAATGTCCTCGCATAAATTGGAGCAGGTCCCACAAATGCCCTATCATTATATTATGCAGACATTGTTCAAATAATATTCTCAACATTTTAATTTCCCTTTCTCGTTTATGATTTTAAGAGCTCTCTCAAGCGACCTGAAATGAATGCTAGGTGGTAATCTCAAATTTCCTCACTTCAATAATTTTTCTCTTATCAGTGCACTTGCAAGTTTTTAAATATTTTTACCCTTTCCCCCGCCCTCTGCATAGTACACATAATTGGAATGGTGCATACTTGTTTTATACCTTGGGAGTTCAAGAGTCTTTATAGTGTTGTATCCTAGTGTCTGGAGCAGAAAGAAGCAGAAAAGGTAAGTTATTTAGTGAAAGAAAGCTGAGCTGAAGAACTTAGAAGGTGATACCAGAGATTCAGTGAGGCACTTGAAAGAAGTGATTTACACGCAACTTCCCTTTCTACTTCCATTCTCCTCCACTCCCTAAAACACTGCTCACTCTTTGCTTCTAGGAGTCTATTTCACATATTCCTCATATAAGCAGAAGCATACAGTAGTTGTCTTTCTGCGACTGGATTATTGCAGTTAGCATAACGTACTCCAGTTTCATCCATGGTGCCATGTATACAGGATTTCCTTCTTTTTTAAAGCTGAATAATAAAAGCAGAGAGTGGAATGGTGATTACCAGAGACTTGAGAGAGGGTGAAGTAGGGAGTTATTCAACTGGTATGTAGTTTCACTTACGCAATAGAGATCTGCTATACAACGTAATGCCTGTGGTTAATGACATTGTATTGTGCAATTAAAAATGTGTCAATTGGGCAGATCTCATGGTAGGTGGTCTTACCACAATAATAATAATTTGTTTAATTTTTCACTTTCTCTGCCCCTGCCCTACTCCAGCCTTCTCTCTCTCTCTCTCTCTCTCTCTCTCTCTCTCTATGTATATATATATATATATATATATACACATATATATATACATATATACATATATATACATACATATATATACATACATATATATATACACATATATATATACATACATATATACATATATTACCTAATACATATCACTTTAATACCAAGAACAACTCTATGTTGCTTATACCTTTTATATTTATTTACATTATATCATTTCTTACCATACATATACATGTATATTGTTGTCCTCTTCCTACCAATATCTCAGTTCTTAAAATAAAAATCTTACCAGGATGAATTGATATTTTTTTCTTTCCACTACTTTTTAATCAAACTCAAACATATTTTGATTTAAATATTTTTAGGTTTTTGTTTCTGTTTTTGTTTTTGCTATGCATCAAGCTCTAGTACCCAAAGTAATCAAAACTGGAACTTTGTAAGGCTATTATTCAGAAGAATGGAAACGAGAATTTTTTCTTTAGAAGCTTTGTTAGGTATCACCTAATCGTTTATAAATTTTTACAAATTTCTCTTACTTTACAAATGAGAATATTAAGGCCTCCCTGGGAGTGAACTGTCAGAATTTTCTTTAGTAAATGTAACCCATTATAATAAAGAAAGCTTTGAAAGGGCAGGAATGTATTGAAAACTGAATCCTTTTTCAAAAAGGCTAATGATACCAGAACTTCCACCTGGCTCTACAGAGAGCTCTTACCCTTTGTTTGGTTTCTCCTTGGTTTAAATATCCGCCCTCATGGCAAGGGGGATGGGGTCTCAATGTAGCTCTGAAGTCCCCAATGGGACAAAAAAAAAAGAGGGGATGAGGGAAAAAGACGCAAGCTAAGCATTGACTTTGCAAAACCATTCTGTTATTTAGTTACCGATTTGTATTTTTTCATATATTCTGAAAAACAAAGGCTATAAGAATTATATGTAAGAAATCAAAAGCATTGTTCTGAAAAGTATTACCTAATACATATCACTTTAATACAAAGAACAACTCTATGTTGCTTATACCTTTTATATTTATTTACATTATATCATTTCTTACCTTGTTTTCATCCCAGATTACAAACTTCTTGAAGGCAAGGACCCTGCCATACTGGCTTGTACATACTGCTTAGGAATCATAATGTATCGAGCACACATGTGCTTGGATGAAATGGAATCAATCATTACTTAAAATTTTAGCGCCATAAGAAGGAAACGAAATGTTTAATATTGATTTAAGAGATATTAAGTTTTCCTGTATTTCAGTAATTTTAAAATGTTTTAAGAAATATTTTTGATAACTTTACGCAAGTATTTCTTGTTTACCTGTCATTTTAAAAGCTAAAAATAGCAGTGTATGATAATCTCAGTCTAACCTTGTGTGTGTGTGTGTCTGCATATGAGGTAATGTGTACGTGTATTTGTATATGTGTGTGTGTGTGTGTATAACATGTGTACAAATATATGAGAGAATAGAAGGAACAAAAGCATCGCTGAACAACCACCTGAAGAGGACTACAGCCAGCATGGCTTCTTGCCCTTAAGATTATACACTTAGTCAGTACCTGCCTTAACACTTACAAGTCAAAAATCTATTGATTTGCAGCCTCCCTGCCTCAGAATGTCCTATTGGTGGAGAGGGTGTCTGGCAATGAAAGAACTAAGAGTACAAGACACTGGAGAAGAGTGTCGTCCACTCAGAAACAGGTCGCAGGGCTTTCCTCTTTGTGATGCATCCAAAGGAAAGCAAGAACTCAGAACAGAGACGCGTATGATGCAAACAATATGATCAAAGAAAAATAAGTCCCCAACAAATAAGAATATGTAACTCATGAACTTGACTTGATACAGCACAGGGTGAAGAAATCATGGGGCACCTGGGTGGCTCAGTCGGTTGAGTATCTGCCTCTTGATTTTGGCTCAGGATCATGAGATTGAGCCCCCACGTGGGTTCCACACTGAGCAGGGAGCCTGCTTGGGATTCTCTCTCACACCCTCTGCCCCTTCTCCCACCCCCCCCCACACACACACACTCTCTCTCTCTCTTCCTCTAAAAAAGAAAGAAAGAAAGAAAGAAAGAAAGAAAGAAAGAAAGAAAGAAAGAAAGAAAGAAAGAAAGAAAGAAAGAATTTAACCATTATAAGTCCAACAGATCCATATAAGCAGTCAATGTTTCGATTAAAATGGTCATTTTTTGCACTGGTTTACGCAGTTTGACAGTTTCCCTTTCTAAATCAATTGGTTTAAGCAGATTGATCTATGTCACCACTTAAATTCTTTCCACATGGATACAGTTGAAGAATGTTACAAGAATCTAAGAAAGCCCATATGCATAATCATTTCGTAGATGGTTGACCAAAAATGAAATTTCCAACACTAGATAAAACGGTTACGATTATGTGGATGGTGGTGGAAATAATGTCTGTGGTTTAAAGCTATGAAACATGATACCCTAGATGTGTGTCCTGTTTTGGGACAGGCAGTATTGTAAGAAGGGTTAGGGACAAGACAACAGATGCTCACAGAAGCATCCCTGGGCGAAGGAAAGAACTTTTAGGCCACAACATTCTCTTGAGTTCCAAGGAGTCATTCTCAGTGAGAGGGACGACATTCAAAGAGGATTGACAGTTTAGACTGAAAACAGCTTTCGAAGAGACTAATCTTATAAAGTATTGCAAATGAATAAGGCAACGGGTGTAGGTATTCACCTGCCAGTCTCGGCCGTGCAAGATGAGAGCCTGTCTGTACTCACACATGTGCTGACTTAAAAAAAAAAAAATCACATAAAAAACAACATCTTTGCTTCGGAGACGTTTTTAACAAGTATTACAGAAAGAGCACCAGCTACCAAAAAGAGTTGCCAAGGCCAGAAGGAGCCATCAATCGAAACAGTTTACATTTCAAAGTTTTTCCAAGAAGAGTGAAAAACGTCTCCCTGCCTTGATGGAAAACAGAGGCACTGGAGTAAAGAATCTATGTGCTGCCTTCTCAGTCAAGTTTCTTTCTCAAGAGTGGCCTTTTAAACCTGAGGTTGGTACCTACAGGTAAAGAGAAATAGAAGTGTTAGCATCTCCTGGGGCTTGTGCCCTGAGCAGCTTAGCGGCCTGTGGAATCAGGATAAAAATCCTCTTCTGTTTATGTGTTTCACAAGAAAAAAAGCTTTATTGCTGTTGGGCACTATTTGAGATTAATCGGTCACTTTTACTTCTATGCTATGTACTTCCTGACATCACTTAACAAATAATTACACATATCTGCCTTGGAATGTTTTCTTCCCTCAGAGATAATTCCGGAATCGCGTCTTACTTATCTTGGCCCCTTTTACAATGGAGGAAATGAATGCTAACAATGCTATATTTTAACCAGGGTGTGCATTTGTTTGTCCCTCGTAAAGAAAATGTTTTTTTTATTTGAAAGAAAAAGTCTGCATGCTTTTCTTTGGCCCCAGGGAAGGAAAAAAGAACATTTCTTAAATTCAGTAAGGATTTTCAAAACATACATAATCTAATGGATACTTCTGGTTTTAGCTTTTAATTTTCTGCTTAATTTTTCCATGACATTACTAAACACCAAATCTAATTTCTTGAATCTATTAGAATAAATTCTACATACTTTGATTTTTCGTTCCAGAAACAGGTCAAATGGAAACAATAGTCTAAGAAAAAATTTTAATTTCATAATTAAGACTTGGGAAAGGAAGATAACACTGAGAACCTTTTGTCATTGATTTGTGTCCCATGAAAATGGTTATTTGTGCACTCTCTCCCACACACAATATGTCGGCAATCCCTCTACTAGATTCAAATGTGTCAACACACCCGTTTGACCAATAAGTAATGTGTATAACCATAACAAAGACTCAAATGCCCTGATTACCCAGAAGGAGGGCCATGACCAATTTCTTAGATTGCATAGAATAGATTAAAAAAGGACCACCCTCTCTTTTTGCACACACACGTAGGCTGTTCATTATGAGTACAAAGGTTACAGTCACTTTCTTGGATTGACCTATTGATATAAATCACACGATATCACTGGAAAATATTACTAATCTCCATACCAACATCCTTTGTAAATACCACTGGTTCTCAATGAACTCCTTCTGACCTCCTGGTCTGAGGCTGTCACCATATGATGTACATAATTCTCTCAACACTGATCCATTACTTCTGCTCAGTGTTGGGGGTCAGGCCAATAGTGTAAAGTCAAAGATAATTAGCGGCCCTATCAATAACCAGCTCCAGAATTGTCACCTAAGTGACAGGCCAGCAAAGCCAAGAAAAGAGGTAGCAATAGAAAGTAGAAGAAAAAGTGCCGGTACATTCTGTGGTTCGAGCAGCTGCTATGGACTATCAGCATCACCAGGAGACCTCATTGCATTAGCATAAATTCAAATGACAAATGCACAGTGCTATTCAGAGACTCATTAATTTGCAATGGGTGCAGTGCTCATGACATATTAGTGCAAAATTCAAATGTCTTTGTAGCAATGTGAATTTGGTTGTGAGACCAAAGTCGCTAAAATGAAAATGTGTGGTTTTTTTTAGCAGTTTATTAAATTATGAACTGTGATGACTATATCCGTGCATCTTTTTAAGCAGATGAGGTCCAGCGTGCTCCAGCGGCAAATCGCATGGTTTGTGTTGATATTTTCCTGTCAGACAATTTCCAAGCAGCAGAAGATACTAGACTGTCTGTTCTGCTCTGCGGCATGCGGACTGAGAGCTCCCCCTTCTGGACAAATGACAATGCCACTCTAAAAGAATACACGACTATTTATTGTCTTCTTTTTGTATCTTTTTTTTGTAGGTTTTGATACAAAGAATTTCAGTGTCCACCTAAAGCCAAAAGAAAATAATTTGGTATCATTTATTGTAAAGGGTAGTATATGACAACTTTCTGCAAAACGCAGAGTCACCCTCAGTTGAAATTGGTCTTACATAATTTTCTAAGAAGCGACTCCAAGATCTCATTTACAAGCATCTTTTTTAAAATAATTGCCTGGTTTACGTATAGTTACAATAAAAGCAAAAAAAATTTTAATTGTTATTATCATATTGTTTCCATAATACCATAAACAAGCTTACAATTACTAAGCATTCAATTGTATAAGAAAATAGCAAGCATATACATAGACAGAGCCTTTTAAACAAAGCTACTAAGTGTATCTTAGTTGAATGAGATTATGAACAGACACAGACAAGGAAAGCCAGATCATACCTGTGCCACTTGTGTCTGGAGGACTAGTTTGTCTTTTTAACATAACAAATCTTCTGCCCAATTGTTTCAAGTTAGTTAAAGCAAATTTATCAATGCTGTGCCTTTTAAAAATGTGCCATATATATATATGTATATATATATATATACATATATATATATGCACATATATATGACTCAGATCATTACAATAATGGAACGAAGAAAGAGGTTAACTTTGTATTGACGTAACCCCAATTTATAAAATGAAATGTCACACCCTCACTTCTCAGTTTCCAGAATTCATAGTTTCTTAGAGCAGACCTGAATCCTAGTTTCTATTACACAAATACTCAAGTTCATAGCTAATACTTATAAAGACATATATTTAGCATTTTTCAGTAGAAGCTATAGCTTTCCAAATCATGTATCAAACTTCTGGGAAAATTGAAGAGCAGGTTACTACTTGAAAATTGCTGTTAGGAGAATAGAAAATCTACATTTACCCTTTGGCCATTCGAACTAACTAATCTCCACTGAGCTATCCGAAGTGTTCTTTAGCAGATCCTTAAGAAAAATTATGTATATCACTTTCTAAACTTTGAATACTTTATGTCATGTAAAAAGGGGGCTATGCCACCCTATTATTGCTTCTAGACTTAATTATATACTCTCCGTGCACTCAATTTATATATAGTGAATTTGGAGAAAGCCATTCCACTAAAAGCTGTGTACTTCTAAATTACATTTTATATCATTGATGCTTTGTGTCATCTTCAACAATTAAAAGTAAGATCACTATAATCTATTCTACTTACTTGAAATTGAATTGGTCTTGAGTTATTTAGTAGGCTCATTTTATTTTACAGTAACTGCTACATGAAAGCTACAGAGCTAATGAGGATTGAGAAGGATCGCTGTACATTAAATATGTGGAAGGAGCATATAACTGAGTGATATCAGATTTATCTGTGTAGCTGGACGTCTCGGCATTGTTTATCCTTACCACAATCCCTTTCACCAAGTAATTAGAATCTCCGACTCACAGAACGTGAGAGCTGGAAGGGCCATTGTTGATCATCTCTCATTTTACAGACACAAGGAGAGACTCTGAAAAGTTCAGCACATTTCCCAAGATCTAACACCTAGAAAGTGGTAGAACTTGAGAAAAGAGCTCTGGTCTCCAGACATTCCTTCTCAAACTTCAGCACACAAAAGAATCACCTGGAGGGCTTGTTAAAACACATTGCTGGGCCTGCCAGCAGAGTTTCTGATTCAGTGTTAGGGGAAGGGATTCTCATTTCTAGCAAGCTCCAGGTAATAATGCTCTTGCTGGCCCAATGGCCACATCTTCAGATCTTAAAAACTACTGTTCTCTAAACTAGTTTTTTTAAACTGCTGTTATCTTATTCCTGATAACTTCTCTAATCATGATACACAAATCACACTCAAGTTAATATCACATTACTTTTTTCTGTCATCTCTCTAATAAAGGACAGGGGTAATACTTACAGTGTTAAAAATCTGGAAGGGCACAGGAAAAGAAAACAAAACAAAAAACCAAGGTACGCAGAGCCATATTAAGGCATTTAGGGACACTAAACACTGAAAAGATTATGGTCACTTAGGTGAATCGCTATCCCAATTCAATGCATCTAACTCTCCAGGTAAAAAGCAATATTAAACCATGCACGGTGTAAAAAGAGCCAATCAAAGCCTTACAGCCTTAAGGTTCTCTCCCTCCCTCCCTCTCTCTCTTTCTCTCTCTCTGTCTCCCTCTCTCTATCTCTCTCTTTCCATCTCTCTCTCTCCCTCTCCCCCCTTTCCAAACCCTCACTTACACCCTAAGCATTTTATAGTGTATCTATCAGGTTATTCTAAAGACAGCTCTATTTCTGCATTTCTAAGCTACTCTTTTTCATTTTGTCTTACCATGATCACTTGTCTATTTTGTGAGTGTAAAATGAACTCTGAGCTGCAGTTTTCTTAAATCGTTACAGAATCTACTTAGAAGCCAAATATAGGCAAGAAGTCCTTATCTCTGTTGCCTTCCTCTACTAGGTATCAATATTGAGGCAAACAGAAGTTTACCTTCTTCTCAGTGTCTAAAATAAAATAGCATGTACAGATTTAATGCATCAAAGTGCAACTTATCATTGCCTATATAATGTATTAGCAAATTTAGGTCACAAGAACCTGAAAGAAAGAGCTCCTAGGTAAGGAGATTTGAAATTGCCTGTGCTTGAAGAACAGCTCAGAAGAACAGAAGTACCTTCCAGTATTTCATCCAGGCCTTTGCCGGTTCCTGAGCCTACTGCACAGAATCCAACAAACCTGTTCAGCACTCTGGTCTCACAGTTGTAATATCAGTGCCTTTTTTTTCCTGGTTTAGAGAATGACTGTAATCAAGTTAATCACAAAAAACCGATACATGCATCTATATATTGCTTTTAAAATAGTGTCAGTTTGGAAAATGAAAGTGACTAATGATAGGAAAAAATTGTAATTACATATATAAGCCTTGATGTTTCTGTGTTCTTTCTGCCTTATTTATTGGAGTACAATTACCTTTTTTTTTCCTTAAGATTTTAAAAATTACCTTTTATCGGTTTCTAGAAAATTTCTGAATTCATGGAATAGATTTTCTTCCAATTTGTACTATGAATACTGCATTTTTCTGAGCATTAAGAATCCTCTCCCAAAAAAAATAGCATCCCTATTTCTGGAGTCCTCTAGTAAGTTACAACATTAAAATCCACTTTAATATATTATTTAAACTTCTACAGAAAAATAACTTTTCATTTCAAAATAATTTGCAAATATAGTTTCCACGCAAATTTTGCTGTGTTTTTGCCTTATATTTTCTACCATCATCCCCATTTTTCAACCAGTCATAGAAAAATTAACATAGGTTTGTCATGACTGCCAGGGCATCCATGGTGTTACTGGGCTTATTACGTGCCTAAAGCAACAAGGTATGTTCACCGTCATTTCACCTAGACCTTCCATTAATATACTCCTAATCTCAAATTCTTTCCCACGCTAGATGCTTCCTTTCACATCTCTTCTTCAGGTTTAGATAAAATAGACGTCCTATCTACCACAGTCCTGGAATGCTATGCAATTTCTGAATTGTAACAAAAGTTTTAATTTTTTCTGTCTAAATTAAACTGAATTCTTTAGTGTTTCAATGAGTGGCAAACACAGAATTTGTTTTTTCAGGACAAAAGACTGTGCATATGATTCTTCTTTATAACACAATAGAATACTTACTCCTTCAAAACAATTCTGCCCTTTAAAGAAAGGTATTAAGTGAGATCAAGTATTGTAACTCAGAGGTTATTTGGAAAAAAAGTTTATTAACGTAAATGGCTAAAATCTAGCCTCATGTGAATACTAAGGCAGATAAATAGCAGTCTATTAATTCAGGTTATCTGTTCTACAACTGCATTTTTATTTATATCCTTTCGTTTCAAAATATATGCGCATATACTATTTTTATCTCTCAGTAAAAATAAAGCCAGATATTTTCCGGTATATTAAACAAGTCTGTTTCACCTGTTTCTAAAATCTTCTCTCTGATATTTTTAAGACAGTTAACTCACATAAACTCTAGAAATGCAAAGGCAATAAAAATGAATGATTTTGTCTCATGCAGGAATCTTTATTAATGAATATGCGAACATTCTCTGTACAATTTAATATGCTGTATCCACTCATATAATTCTACAAAGAAGTATATTTTTGTGCATAAGCTGATTGGTAAATTTGATTTTAATAAGAAATCAGTAAAATATGCATATTACAAGTGAAGAGACTACAGGTTCCTACCTGCCATTTATAGTAAGATCTTGTATTTCAGAGCTTAATAATGAACCTCCCTGGGGAAGATTTAATAAAGCAGGTGCTCTGGTATTGCAGGCACTTTTCTTCTGTCTTTCCTTTTTTTCCCTATCCCCGTGGAAAACAATCTCAATAAGATTCATGACCCTGTTTATCAAGGATAAATCTAGTATAGTCTGGACTATGTACTACCCAAGCTGATCCAGATCTCCGACCCAACCCACTGTTTGTCACTGCATTTATAAAGCACAACGTGCCCCATGAAATTACATGTTTAAGCATTCTCTCTCCGTCCTTACAGCAAGAAGTATAAAAACCAGTTTAGAGTAACTGTCAATTGCACAGTGTTACAAATTTTTAAAAATACAAGTTGGGGGAGGGGGAGTAGTTCTTAACTGTTCTTTTCTCCTACAGAACACTGAACATCTAAAACATGTTCAATCCTGTTAATGCTTGTCAAATATTTCACAGTTCAGCTTTGTTCAGATTTTTTACTGACTATGAAAAATCAATTTGGTGGGATTCAGATTCTAGAGACGGAGGAGCTGAAAGAGACCTTAAATAACCTTGTTCTACGAGGCTTATGGGTGAAAAAGCTGAGTCCCAAGAAAATTAAGGGGCTTGCCCAAGGTTTTGCAAAGAATCCAGTTTAAAACTCAAGTCTGCAGACACTAATTCAGCATCCTTCTCACCGTTCATTTCATCTGATTTTTTTCTTTAATAATTAACTTCAAGAAGATACACAATGTGATTTCACAATTAAGATAAAGCAGTCACATTATATCCAGGATTGTGTACAATTTCATTTGTACAGAGGTTCATCTGGTATTTAGTCATTATAGTCAAATAGTATCATTATCTTTCAATTACAGAGATCAATTCTAGTTCATTAGCAAAATAAAATGATTGCAGAAGGTCCACATGAATTCTTCAAGGTTGTAATCTTCCTAATGTCACAAGTGAAATACATTTCATAAAAAAACAAAATTTAACAAAATTAGTTGAGGTTTTATCAAACTGTGAAAGCCACACTCACCTACATTATCATAGATCTATGTTAAAATGTGTAATTCAAAGATCTGAAAAGGAAAATGCATGCCAAGACCAACCAATAATAGCCATTTCCCTCTATTGCTTGGCTTTAGTAGCTTTTCTTTGCAAGAAAGATTAGGGTCACAGGATATTACAAAATGAACAAAGATTCGTAAGTATAGATTTAAGCTAAGATGACCTAGAACTACATAAAAGGAAGACTACATTAACATTTAAGGCTTACAAGAAAATTCTACCTGTAGGTAAAAACAATGGGCCAAACAATATAGCTATTAAGAATGGTGGCAACCTTACCAGGCTTTCTGAACAGAGAGCCTCAATTGCTAGGCAAGCAAATCCCAGCCAGCTAAGCAGAGCTAAAAGCTAAGGGATAATAATATTATCAATCAAAATTGATGCTAATATCCTCTCAATAAAACTATATTGGTGTATCTTGGAAGAAGTTATCATTTACAAAAAAATATATAAAGGTGTTGCTCTTTAATATGTTCAGTTATTATAAAGCTATTATATTAGAGTTTCAACGATGATATAAACATTTCACTGCTAACTTGTTAGAATATGTAAACCAAAATTGTAGCCTTTGGCTTCCCAACATATTTTTAATTGTACTTTTTTCTAAAAAAGTAATTAATGATCGGATTGTGGGAGGGGGAATGGGCTAAATGGGTAAGGGGCATTAAGGAATTTACTCCTGAAATCATTGTTGCACTATATATTAACTAATTCGGATGTAAATTTTAAAATAATTAAATTTAAAAAAAATAACAATTGATCTCCTCATGTGAACACATGAATAGCACAACTAGTTATGATCATGGTATAAATCAGGCTTGCCATAAATGGGATTTTTCCCCATTATATACAGATAAAAATTTAAAACCAAAAAAAGTTGAAGATAGTTACATTGTGCTTTTATACATCAACCCTTTCCAATATAAATTAACCCTTTGTAAAGCTGTTTATGCAAATTAACATACATTATCTCATTCTTCTTAGTAATTATTTGTTTCACGGGACACAATCCCTGGAGTTCTCAATTCACTAAAAACTCAAGATGTTTATCTTGTTAAATAGTTTGCTAATATAAAAGAACGATCTTCTTGTGTCATGCTAAACAAAGGGCATTAGTAGTCAGGAAGCCTGGAGAGTATGTAACCCAGTCAATCAAGTAAACAGGCATCAAGGGTGCAATAACAGTTGTCAGTAAACAAGAGGAAAAGCCAGGTAAGAAATTAAGCAAAGAGAACCAGATGTAGCCTAATAAAGGAAAGGGCCATAAAGCATTGAAGAAAAGCCTGGCCTAGAGAGTAAACTTCTGGGCAGAAGATAATACCCTTGTCTAATAGGAGGGAAGAATACTTAGGTAGCTGTGGGATTCTCAATAGGCAGACTGAAGAAACTCTGTGTAGAGCAATGGGGCCTCAAAAGAGAAGAATTGTGTGTATAATTAAAAAGACTAAGGGTGTCTGGGTAGCTCAGTGGGTTGGCTCAGGTCATGATCTAGCAGTTGACAAACTTAAGCCCTGCACCAGGCTCTGTGCTGACAGCTCAGAGCCCAAAGTCTGCTTCAGATTCTGTTTCTCCCTCTCTGCTCTTCCCCTGCTCACTTTCCATCTCTCTCTCTCTCTCTCAAAAAAGAATATATATATATATATATATATATATATATATATAAAAATTTATATATAAATTATATAAATTATAAATATATATATATAAATTTATATATATATAAATTTTTTTTCAAGACTAGACACTGAGACCCCACTGAAGAACACCAAAAGACCAGGTGGGCAAACCCCCGTCAAGTTTGGTGCCACATAGACTAGCAGATGGAGAAAGTCTGGGGCTCAGCAGCAGCAGAACATGCCAGTGAAAAGCAAACTGATGGCAGCCAAGGACACAAAGCTGATGCAGGGTTTATCTGTATGCATGAGTGCTGTTGGAGAAGGACTTCCTTTTTGTTTGCATAATTTCTGAAATTCTTAGACAAATTCATAACCTGGCTGGCCTCTATGAATGCAATACTATACTTCTAGCCAGTGCAGCATCTGGAGGCATGACCCAGTCCTAATGGAACCTAGCAAGGGAAAAGACATACATTAAGAGTTTAGGGATTGGTTTATCCAAATTACACTGTGTTGGTGTCTCTTCTATTCTAAAAATACCCCTACTGAAGGTAAATGCTACATATGCAGATGAAAGGGAAAACTCCAAGACACAACTCTTGATGTGTGTTGCACTTTTCACCTGCAAATTTAGTCTTTTGGATTGTGATATTTGTAAGTAAAGGTTTTATACACAAAATGTAATGTTGCTCCTACACTTGCTCTTACAGTTTAGTCTAGGAATAATTCCATGTTATTGGGGATATTAATAGTCAAATTGTCCTAAATGCTGCTATTACTTGGATATTTTCAGCAATGCCCTCTTGTTTCATGAAACATTGCTCAGCTCTCTTCACTTATAATCAGCTTTTAAAAAGAAAATAGAACTGAAACAAATGCTGAGAGGTATTTATGTTCTCTTAATTTAACTTAGAGATAAAGGACAAAATGTTAACCATGGGTGAGTCCAAAAAATACTAGAATGGCTAGGAGTGAAACTTTCCTTCAATAAAAACTTTTAAGTAGAAAAATAGTAGGCTATCTGGAGTAACTTAGATGTTCTGTTTAAGGACAAGCACCGGGAAAAGATAACTTTAAATTATTTTAATTTTGGGGGTGCCCGGGCAACTCAGTGGGTTAAGTGTCTGACTTTGTCTCAGATCATGATCTCACAGCTTGTGGGTTTGAGCCCCACGTTGGGCTCTGTGCTCACAGTTCAGAGTGTGAAGCCTGCTGCGGATTCTATGCCTCCTCTCTCTGCTCCTCCCCTGCTCATGTTCTGTCTCTCTCTCTCTCTCAAAAACAAAATAAATATTAAAATTGTTTCTAAAAAATAAATAAATTGTTTTAATTTTTAATTTTTCAAATGACACATTTATGCACATGCACTAAGCTACAAATGTTACAAAGAATTCTGAAGTCCCACTCCAGTCATCACCCCGATCCAAATCAGCTCCCATGAGGTAAGCACTGTTACCACTTAGAAGTGTATTCTTCTAAACTGTTTCTTATTCACTTATAAAGATATAAAGAATAAGTGCACAACTGCCTTTATACATATAATTAGTGCATTGGGATATATCATTTTTTTTTTTTTGCTTTTACGTGAACAGAGAGAAGATACCCTTTAATTCTAGGATTGCATAATTTCATTAATTGTTCCGAGAAAATAACACATTTCCTTGGAACTATTGGTCTAGAAGCTAGTATTGCATTTTGCTACTGAAATAGCCTATTAGCAGGAGCATCCCTTGCCTAAAGAAGAAAAATCTGCTTCAGTAGCCCTATCATGTCCTTTGTAACCCTCTGACAAACAGCATAGATTTAGCTTCAGGCTCATCTACAAACTAGCAATGTCATTCGTACTCAGCATCCATTACAAAAACTTGCACCTGATGAACCTCAAAGCAAGTTTCTGGATCACATAACCTTTTGGTCCAGCAGTTCACTTTGCTCATCTTTTATCGTCATTGCTTGTTAAATTTGCAACACACACACACACAAGCATGCAGCTATGGAGAGAATTAAGCCCTACGCTGTTCTCCCCTTGGGGTGAAGGGAAGGAAAGAAAAACAGGAAAGTCAATATTCAATATTTGCGGTGGTTATTTAAGTATATATACATTTGTGTGTTTCCCCTTGGAGGCAGCTTGATAGAGGATGAGTTTACAGAAACTTTAAATAAGTGGGTCAATCACTGTAAGACACACAGAGACTTAACTTTTTTCCAACTCTATTATTTGGGGCTGTTCGATTTGATGTTTGATTTGAAATTAAGAGCTTTAAATAAATGCTTGGAAACTATACGGGATGGCAGTATTTAGCAATCTTGTTTTCTTTACATAACGTAACACACTAATGGACTACATTTTTCTTTGCTTTTTTTGCCATTAACTCTGAAAATAAGCAAGTTACTGTCCAAATCAGAGCCAAAAACACCACAGGGTTTCTGGCTGCAAAGGGACACTTCATGCATGAATGTGGGAAAGGAAAAAGTTGATAAACAGCCAGTTTGGAAGTGTGAAGAGATTATTTTTATTTCATGGTGTTTTCAGTGTGTAGTATCTCAGATGTTCAAAAATATATCACTGTGTCTGAAAGTTTACAATCCCCATAGTAGATATCATCCAATGCAGGAGATGTGAAGCACTTATAATGAGGACGCTCTCCCTCCGCCTCTCCCTCTTGCCCTTTCTCTCTCTCTCTCTCTCTCTCTCTCTCTCTCTCTCTCTCTCGCCCTTCCTCTCTCTCTAGTCCACATCGAATAGGGTTAAAATGCAGCTTCACAGAAAGCAAGCATAGGCACACTGGAATTTTAATGAATGGGTCCATAAGATGCGGTTCCTAAAAAAGTGAAACAGATGCTGTCCTTCTGCTGCTGTTCTCTCTTCCTGGTTATTTTTATTTCTTTGCCCGTCAAAAGAATCTGGTACTTCAGGGTGATTTTCCTTTGCTAACCATCCTCTTTCCAACACTGAACACAGAAGTATTACGTTCAGACCTCAAGGTTTGCAATAATAGTGTTTGACCAAAACTGGGGGGAAAAAACTTAACAAATTACAGTCTGCATTTCACTGTTGATTCTGTAGAATTACACACACACACACACACACACACGTATACCTGCACATACAATAGGACTAGCCTGGATCTCCAAAATGATAAAAACTAATTATCTGACCAACATGCTGACCTCCAACATCTTTGCAAGGTTTCTGGTGTGTGATACACATTTTCTGTCTACATGAAACATTACCTTTGCTGGTCTTGCTCAGTAGTTCATCCTTCTTATTGCCATTGTCTCTGATTATTTTATTAATTATGATCTTGAATTTTTTTATTATTATTTATAGTCTGTGCTAGTTTTATAATATGAGAAACATTCAAAATTTAATAAAGCAAAATTATACTTGTCTTATTTAATCAATAAAGGTGTGTTGTTTGGGAGCATAAATGGGAAGTTAATTTGTTTAGCAAAATAAATGCCACAGTAATGGAAAGACAAAAATATTCAAAATTCTCTTAATAAAGGACAGAGTGGAGAATATTTTCATCTGATATCTTAGAATAAAGGAGAATGAAAATATAATCAATTGACCCTTGTATAATCATACAATTATACAGTTATAAATATGTGTATATATCTACCTCCCCCAAAAAAAGCCATTTAAAAGCAAAGAAATTAGCACATATGAGCTCAAAAGTACTCACATCTATAGAATATATCTTCCACTTATACGTAATAAATCTGTTGAATTAGGGGCACCTGTGTGGCTCAGTCGGTTAAGCATCCACCTCTTGATTTTGGCTCAGGTCGTGATCTCATAGTTTTGAGACTGAGCCCCACATCCAGCTCAGCACTGAGCATGGAGCCTGTTCAAGATTCTCTCCTTCCATGTGCCCTTCTTGCCCACTCACACTTTCTCTCTCCACTTCTCAAGTTAAAAAAATAAAAGGAATAAATTTGTTGAGTGAACATTCTAAAAGGCAGAGGGTTAGAACTTTTGTGAGGCTAGGAAATAATTTGAAGCCACTGTCTAATCACGATAGGTGGTGATAATGTGTGTTGCTCCTCTAGATATCCCATGCTTGTTAGTTGAAAACAACAAAACTCAGGAGAAAACTTGGTTCTTGGACCCTCCATCCAAAACAAACTAAAGTAAATTACAGTGTTCCCAACTTAATTTTGGAAGCTAGTCGACTCTTTGTTTGAGCTTTTGAAATAATATTGGTAAAATAGTCAAAAACACAGACTCCTATCTGTTAGCTTTCCAAAGACATGTGGTGCTTCTGTTCTTATGCAACAAAGAGGTTTATCTCAGTAAATAAGTTATTTCATGGAAGAAATTTTTTCATACAGATAAAAATAATACTTTTACAAAGAGTAAAGGAAAAAAAACCAGTGTGCTTATGTCGTATGTTAGTTTCTTTGTGTATTAGCAGTTGCTCACCAAAACAAGGAAATAACATGGTTCTGAAGATAGTAAAAGATTAATCTCTAAAGATAAGTGGTGTTTGACAAAGTAAAAAACATAGGGATATTTCCTTTTGTAACCTGTAAAGGTTGGTAATCTCAAAATAAATCTAAGAAATACAAGAGACTCAGTAGCCCAAGAGAAGTGTTGGACACAGAGAAAATTCTTAACCAAAAACTCCTGCCAAATTTCCTACTTTGTTTTATAAGTAAATCTATTAGTGGAGTAAGGGGTTGGGTGTCAAAGCTTCCTTCTTGAGTCTTCCTAGTTTAGAAATAACCAAACAAAAATACTCCCATTCTGTGTTAGAAAGTGACATACATCTTTATACCTCAATCTTCTGAGGAAATGGTCCTATACATAGATGGCCACCTCCAAATCCCGCTCCTGGGTGACCTCCATGAGAATACCCTTATGGCTGTCCTGTCTACAAAACTACCTCCACATGTCCTCAAAAAGTTTAAAATAGAATTATCATTACTACTCCTAGGTATATATATATTGCAAAAAAAATCCTGAAAACAGGTGTTCAAACAAAGACTTGTTTAAAAATGTTCGTGACAGCACTATTCAAAATAGTCAAAAGGTGGAAACAGCCAAATGTCATCAATAGAGGAACAGACAGACAAAATATGTTGCATCATACAATAGAGTATAACGTACCCATGGAAAGTAGTGAAGTACTGATGCATGCTACTGCATGACAAACCCTGAAAACATTACGTTAAGTGAAAGAAGTCAGGCACAGAGGGTCATATATTGTCCTATTTCATTTATATGGAATATCCAGAAAAGGCAAATGCATAGAGACAAAGAACAGTTTACTGCTTGCCAGGGGCCAAGGCGAGTGGGGAATACAGACTGATTCCTTAATGTGTATGAGGCTAATAAAAATGTCCCCTAACCAGAAAATGGTGATGGTTGTACAACACTGTACACTATGAGACTTTAAACTATAAATGGTTAAAATGGTAAACTTTATGTTATGTGAATTTTATCTCGATTAAAAAAAATAAACTAAATTCCAGTGTTTGTGATCTGGCCCAAAAACTCTTCAGGGGTGCCTGGCATAAGTGAGCTGGGCCCCTGGCAGTCAAGACTCCTCACAGCAGTATTAGAAATGTCGTTTTTAAGTTAGGTCAAGTTCCCTCTTCGGTGCCTAAATAAACTTTCTTAAAATGTGGCCCTAAAGGCAAAAACCCTGATATGTTGACTTTTATTAGTCATTTTAACAGTACGCATTTTCAAGAGACCTAGATTTTAGATTTTTTTTTTTTCCAAATTCAGGACTTTCTACCTTTCAGCTCTTTGGCCATTAGATTAAATAAATTTTTTCAGAGGAAATGATGACTTGGCTTCTTTATAGGACAGCCATACATCCAGTTTCCTAAAAGACTTGTAGTTTACATATATTAACTTGGTAATTAATAGTAGTGTCCCTACTACTCTCAAAAGTGTCCCAGTCTGTACGATGCATTGAATGATCTCCCTACTTTACAGGGACCACACTTAATCTTCCCTGACTGATCTGTCCGACAAGAGTCTTTTTTTGTGCCAGCTTTGATCCATTTCTCTGGCAAGTTAGATGTGATTTGTCTTAATATATGCATTCTGTTTGCCAAGGCATACATAGCATGTTTGGACAATAAGGTCTCATTTCATGATCTTTTGCTCTTATTTTTTCTTCATACCCTATGATACAGTTAATCATTTGTGGGAACCAAAATGTTAGGAATGATGCCACAACGAAACTTTCCTGTAAGCTAAACTTTCCAAAGCGGATTAATCCAAAAAAAAAAAAAAAAGCTTAATAAACTCAGTTTAGGTAGACCCTGATGTTACTATATGGTAGTGTTGAGCTAAATCTGGTTGAAATTCCCCTCACATCTATTTGATAGGATCAAACGCTATAGATAATTTCAGAGTTGTCTCCCTATGGTTACTAACATCCCTCTAGGTAAGAAATAGTCATCTTTTTTTCTTTTAACCTATGCATAGTCTCAGAACCTATGTTCCTACAAGATTAGATCAGAGAAGTAGCTAGGCTGAGAAGACTGATGTGAGCTGAGAGATTGTGAAATTAGATTACCAATGAGCATATTAAATTTGATGCATTCCTTTTAAATAACGCTGTCTGCTTCTTATATCTAGAAATTTAGTGGCATGGTGATTACATATTTCAATATTTGCTGTCAAGATCACCCTAAACAAAACTTAATCAGGCAGTATCTTAGTTGAATTCCTTTGACTACAAAAGACGTTGGCACAGCCTGTCATAAGAAGAGCAAAGTTTATTATGAGATTACCTACAAGCTTGAAGAACCAGTTACTCTCTGTCTCTATAAGCTCCCTAAACAGTTTAGTTTCATTATAGTCCACTCTGGTGCCAGCTTCACACCATAGTATCCTTTCAGCTCTAGCTCTTATTTCTTTCCAGTACTTTAGTTCAAATAACTAAAAGGGAGACTCTAATTGGCCTAACTCACCTTGTTGTATTAAGCCATGGCACAGGTCACTGGCTCCTCTACAAAACAGCTGCCCCTGTTTCAGATTCATTACCTTCTTACCATCCCCTCAAGCAAGATAAACTGTTTTGGTCAAAGAAAAAAGGCTCAGCCATGTAGTATAGTTAAAATCCCGCTGACTTCCTGTCAGCAGGGGTTTTAGGCAAGACAGTCAGTCTCCCTCAGAACGAGAGATTCTATATGCCCAATGGGGGCAATTTTTCCCTTGTGTTTTCTTCTCACTCCTTCCAGCCCATCTCCGTGAAAAACTAGCTCTGGCCAAATGCTCTAACTCCATTCTGTTCAACCTACCCTGGACCCATTCTCATTAACTCTTACTCTTAATTAGATATCAAAAATGTCCAATATCAATTGTTACTGACAACTTGATACTACTCTCAAGAGATTATTTTTAAATTAGCAACTCCTCACAGCTAAGAACCTCTCTGTGCTATCAGACAAAAAATTAGAATCAAGAACTTCTGCCAACCACTTTCCCAGCCCCCAATCATATCATATTTTTGTCTATGTACTTGACCAGCTCAGGATTTTCTTGCGTGTCCATTTAATTCAAATCAATACTCAATCAAAACATATTTTGCTTTATGTTTATAATTTCATAACTGTTTCAAAGCACAAAAATTCATACAATGAGGGAAAGGCATATTTTTCAAGTATTCTTCAATTATAAGATATATTTGAAAGTCCTTTCTGCAGAAAGGAAGGACAGTCAGCAATGATTAAGCATGCTGTGTATCTGTGGTCTTTGCTGCACAGTCTGCAAAGCCATTTCTATGAAGTTTTTAAAAACTGAAAAATATTTACTAACTGACTACCTGGCATAATACAGTAGTGCAAAGTAATCGATTTCTTTTACAAGAGTTATCTCCCTGCCCTCAAAGAACCTATATTCGGTTCATGGGTTCCTCAACATTCCCACCCTTGCTCAGTTTCTCAAGTTGTCTAAATGAAAAACTCATTCAGAGACCTGGGAAAACAGTAAGTGGATAGCCTTGGAAAACGTCTCTGGGCAGAAAAAAAGAATCCCACGAGAGGCACCTGAGTGGCTTGGTCAGTTAATCATTTGACTCTTGATTTCCGTTCAGGTCATGATCTCATGATCTGTGGGATCCAGCCCCCCCCCCCGCCCCCCGCAGGGCTCTGTGCTGACAGCATAGAGTCTCCTTGGGATTCTCTCTCTCTCTCTTTCTCTCTCTCAAAATAAATTAAATAAACTGGGAAATAAAACTTTCATGAAATTTAATGTGTCAAAAAATATCTTTCTTATCTCTCTGGCCTCTAAGCAAACCTATTAAATTTTCCTCTGTCTATGTAAGAGACAATCAGGGACCACATCAGCAGTCAGAGAACACAAAAGTGACGTGTACTAAGCAGAGGGATGCACCCAGAGCAAGAGCAGAAGATAAAGGCGCACCTATCTTCAAGGGGTTGTGTGTCTGGGCTATTTTTTGTTCTTTCTGTTTTCCTAGGAAACATCATTTTGGAAGGTGAAGGTATGACAAATAGAGAGAAGGCAAAGATATCAGATGAGGAAAAGGGAGGGGAAGTAGATTAAGAGCCTGGCATTTCAGTATGTGACGATGTTCTCTTTTCTAGGAAGTTAAAAAATAAAAGTCTTCTCAAGTAAATTTAACACTTTCATACTATGATTAATGTATTAACACTTAAAAAAAAACAGTGATATAAACTCTAGCTAATTCTGTGCTGAAGATACTGAATTCAGGCACAAATCATGCACAGTCCTCAAGCTTACAATGAAATACACTCCTGGAAGAGGAGCTATCAATAACATGATGCTACTAGATCTAGCTTTTTCAATAGAAGTAATGTCATAATCGGGTGGAGGGAGTACGTCCCTGGCTAAAGTCTGACATTAAACATTTTGTAGACTAGGCAGCAAAAAGCTATTTAATCTCCCCAGCAAAATGTTTGTTTCAAAGTGGTACAGATTAAAACCTTCTAAACCATACTGAAATTGAACAGCACTCAGTTTTGAACCCTAGCTCTATCACTATCTAGCTTTATCACTTCAGGTAAGTTATCCTGAGACAAGGAAACTAAAGGGACCCCATGAAAAACTTCTTTTTTTCTTCCTTTTTCTGCTTCTATTTTTGCTAGGACCTCCACCTCCACCTTACACACATGCCTTATAAAACAGATAACGTGTGAAGGTCAATGAATTTTTCGAGTCTTTCCAACACAGTAAATAACATCTATCACAGAGGACACTTGAGAGCTCTCATCCTTGTTTTGACCACTTCCTAGATGCCTGAGAGGACACGTACACCAGACCACAATTCTCATTAAAAACCCTAGTCCCCAGGGGCGCCTGGGTGGCTCAGTCAGTTAAGCGGTCGACTTCGGCTCAGGTCATGATCTCAGTCTGTGAGTTCGAGCCCCGAGTCAGGCTCTGTGCTGCAGGCTCAGAGCCTGGAGCCTGCTTGGGATTCTGTCTGTCTGTCTCTCTCTCTCTCTCTCTCTCTCTGTCCTTCCCCTGCTCACGCTCTGTCTCTATGTCTCTCAAAAAATAAATGTTAAAAAAAAAATTAAAAAAATAAAACCAAAAAAAAAAAAAAAAACCCAGTCCCCAAGCAAGGCCAAGGATCACTCAACTTTCTTTCTGAGTCTCCCATGGAGATTTCTGAGTCTTTCTGAATCACCCCATGGATAATCTGTCCATATCTGCACTCTCTGTACATCTTCAATCTGCTCGCACTTCCCCTTGCCTTGAGTTTGATTTCTATCCTGCTCGAATCCAGGACCCTCTTGATTGGTCCTGGGGGACTCCCTCTGGGTCCTCAGACCCTCCTTGGCTGCCTTAATCCTCTCAGAACCAGTTCCCTCTTCTATAAAATTGGATTATAATGATACCTATCTCTTAAAGTATGAATTTGTGATAAAAGAAGCAATATGTACTTTGGTCTTCATTCCCTGACTCCTGGCCAGAACTCCTAAAACCTTTACAATTTCCTAAGTGAAAAAGGTGTAAGGGGTATCTTTTGTTGTAATATTTGGTTTTTGTCCCTAGCTCCTGATATAGCCCAAGAGTGATAGAGTTGAAAGGAGTATCTTTTGTTATTTATAACAAAATCTTTTCAACCACACCTGAGTTTATGTTAATGAGAAGACTTTTTGGAAAGCCCCTAAGAATGGGAAGGCTTGTTGCCAGGGGAACCAACAATGTGATGAGAGGTTGGCACTTTCAGCCCCATCCCCCCAACATCCCAGTGAAGGAGAGGGGATGGAAATTCAGTTAATCACTAATTGCCCATGATTTAACTAGTTACATTTATCTAATAAAGCCTCTATAAAAACCCTGACCAAAGGGGCTCAGAGAGCTTCCAGGTTGGTGAACACCTCAAGGTGAGAGGAAGGTGACCCACCTCGAGAAGTCATAGAAGCTCCACATCACTTCCCACATATACTGCCTTATGCTACGATTTGTCTGTTCCTGAGTTGTATTTCTCAGTACAAACAGAAATAGTAAGCAAAGCCCTTTCCTGAGTTCTGTGAGTCATTCTAGCAAATTATCAAACCCAAAGAAAGGGTTGCAGAATCTCTGATTTGTAGCAAGTCAGTCAGCACTGCAGGCGACAACCTGGGACATGCAATTGGTATCTCAAGCGGGGAGCACTCTCCTGGGACTGAGCTCTTACTCTGTGGGGTCTTCACTAATTCCCATCAGTGTCAGAATTGGGTTATATTGTAGGACTCCCGCTTGGTGTCCTCCAAGAAATGGAGAATTGCTTGGTTTATAAATGCCCACACATTTGGTGTCAGAAGTGTTGTAAAAATAGAGGAAAGGGGTTTTCCTTCTTTATGGTGTTCAAGAAAACATAACAGCTCCAAAGCAGAGTCACTCATTCTAACCCTACAGCAAATCAGGTCTTAACCTAACGTAATTGCAGTTTCAACATCTCCCAAAGACTAGAATTTTAAACCTATCAGTCTGGAATTTAGTGGTCAATCCTAGAAAGGTAATCTGCCCAGTAGACCCTAGTCCACTCCCCTTCCCCAAAAGAAGGTGAGCTTGCCAGAAATAATACTACCTTTTGTTTATGACTTCCTGGTTCCTGCCCCCTTGTGCCTACAAAAGCCTTCTATTTTTCTCCAGCTCCTCATATCTCCTTTCTACTTGCTAGATGGGAGGAAACCCAATTGTGGAGTAAAACCAATTAGATATTCAAATTAGTCAGTTGAATTTTTGGTTTCTAGCAAGGGTATTATAAGAATTAAATTAAATAATCTATGTAAAGCATTTAGCAATGCCTAACCAATACTATGCACTCAATAAAGGTTAATTGTAATTATTATCATGTGTACATATTAATAAACATATTCCTGTATTGCCACTCATCCTGTAAACTGGACTAGTTCATCACAACACTAGGCAGCCCATATGCCCTAGACAAAAATACCAGCCAACCCTATCATATAGAATCTACCATATTTATTTCTGATACCATTTTGATTCAGTCAGTTCTCCTGGCTTGAATCATACCTTTGGCTTCCAACAGCCTCATTGTGCCCTCATTTGCTCTAGCGCCTATCTTGGTCTCCAACACCTAGCTGGAAGCTGCCCTGCACCAACTTTCCCAGTTCAGTGAAAGGATTTAGATCATTGTAATTAATCATGTAAAGTTATATTTAAATAATCCAGTACAAATGTATAAAATATTTTCCCTCATTTAGTTGAATCTTGATTCTTCCCTTACTTCTCTCCCACCAAAAATTGCTCCTTCCTAAGAACTCCTCATTTCAGTAAAGAGTGCTCCCCAAGCTCCCCAAAATTCTAGGTGTCAATTCCTCTCTTTTTCCACTCCCTAAATTCAATTCCTCAGCAACTTCTACCACTGTAGATACAGTAGATACATTGTGAATTTTTCCCCTTTTGTCCTTATTATTAGCATCTTTGTCCATTGGAGACTTAGCATCAGTATCATCTCGGAACTTGTTGAACAGTTCTTAGGTCCCAACCCAGAAATACTGACTCAGATACCTGGTGGAGGGAAGAAGAAGAGGCATCCATTTGTTTTAACAGGCCATCCAGGTGATTCTGACAAACACTCTGGCCTGCAAACCACTGCTCCCATCAAAACCACTGTTGCCTCTCAGTGTCAGTGTATGGCAATATCAAAGCAGCATTATGAATCTCTACTCTTGTTCCCCTACCATCCATTTTCCTCTCAGTAACAGGAATAGTACTTTTTTTTTTTACTTGAAATCCTCCAGTGCCCATTAAACTAAAATTGTTTTCCTCACTCTAGCTTACAAATCTCTACGTGACCTAGATACATGCTTCTCCAGTCACGTCCTTCTCTATCTTTTATGCTCCAGCAATACTGGTCTTCTCTTTCCATAACTTAAACATACCGTGCTGGGCCTTTGTAAAAATTTGCTCCTTTGCTGGTATCATCCTTATCATTCAGGTCTCAAGTTCAATGTTTCCTCCTCAGAGAGGTCTTCACACTATGTGAAACTTCTGGAGTCCGATAATTAGTCATTTACAGATAACTGACATTCATTCTCTACATATCACTTACTGAGACCTTTTAGTTTTCTTACTTGCTATTTTACAGTTTATTATCTTTCTTCTACTAGATGCCCTTAGAGTAATGATTTATCCATTATATGAACCTTTGTTGATCCAGAAACCAGAATAATCATGGGCATATGGTAAATGTTTAATAAATATCTATTGAGTTAATTAATTAAGTGTAACAAAGCAGCAGAGGAAGAAATACTTGCAAAAGTACCAGGGAATTTGGAAAGTCTTTGAGGACATTGTGCCAAGTGACCCTAAAAGGAGACAGAAGAGGGCAATGGATCAAAACTGAAGTTGAAGTCAGATCCCAACTCTGCCTCATACAAGGTACAGGACCTAGAGCAAATTTCTATCTTTTCTTCTTTTTTTTTTTTTTTTTTAACCTTTTCAATATCATCCTCTCAGGGTTGTCATTGGGAATAATTCAAATAATATAATAGGAAACTTAGCTCATGGTAATATGCAGTAATTATAATTTGGAACTTTACAGAAGATTTGGAGTTCTTTGAAAAATATGTTGTGTATTGCATATGATAATAGGAATGTTAATCAAAATGAAATAAAGGAAAAATTCACCTACAATCTTGTTACCTCAAAAAACATTTTCATCTTGTCATTTCCCTTTTATATACATAGAATATTTTTACATAATAAAAATCCTAAAGTAGATTCAATTTTGTAATTTCTTGACTTTTTTGAAAACTCAATTCAGAGATGTCTCTTTTTCTGTCTCATTTTTAAATTTCCCTCAAGCAGGCAGAGAGAGCAATCAAGTTGCTGGTCTTCTCTGCCTTTGAAGCTGAAAGTTTTACTACCTTCTTGAACTGCAATCTCTACTTTAGCGATTTCATCTTGTACTCTGATATTATGAATCTCATGTCTTTAAAATGCATAAAACAACCTTTATTTGCACTAAAATTCCCAGCCTTTGATCATTTCCCATCCTTTTGTCTCAAAAATAACTGCTTCAGGTTTTGACTAGAAGAGTGGTCAACTCAAAGGCATACATCTCTCTGTGTTTGATCATGAATCTACAAAATTAAAAGGCTTTGTATTCATTGGAGGAATGCTGGTAACAGGGAGAGAGATGAATCCTGGAGGCAGAGGGAAGATAGAAGTCACAGTAACATGATGACTTTTGTTGAAGAGAAACCCTTAGTGCCATAGTTTTTGGAGTACTCGTGGTCACTCTAATGGGAAGGGATACAATAAATATGGTGAGAGGATCATTGTAAACTGATGAATTTTCAAAAGTAAAAGGAGGAAAGTGAAAGTCTCCAAATTCAGTCTGTCTAAAAAATATTAATCAAATGGCTACCATATGCCTTGCAATGTGTTAAGTGTTGGGGGGATTATGATGATCAAAAAATAAATATATACATAAAACTGAAACCTAGGTATGGTTCCTACCCCCAAAATTTATAACCTTGTGTAAGAAACACCAGTGAGCCAAATAAACACTCAAATAAACATAAATTTATAACCGAGATTACTGCTGGAAAGAAACCTACAAAGTGTTATAAGGTCATGAAATAATTGGATTTCACCTAGACTAAGGAATAAAGAAGGCCTCTCTGAACAGGAAGTTTTTGAGCTAGATCTGAAAGTAGACGTGAACTGGATAACTGCTTTTGACTTGGGAGTAGGAGAGAATGGGTATGCAGAACCTTCCAGATAGAGTACAGCAAACACCAATGCCCTGAGTTAGGAGGAACAAGGCATGTTAATGGAACTGACAGAAAATTAATACTATCATGACCAAAGCTGCTCAGAAGGTCGGCTGAAGCATGCTGCCCGTCAAGATTAGATGTATCTGAATCAGTGATGGGGTTCTAACTCACAAAGTCTGCTGTAGGGATTAAATAAATTAAATGAAAACATCCTGGTAATGTATAGTACACTGTTTGACATGAAATAAAGTGCCTTGTAAGTGCTCTCTATTATTATTATCGTTTGGCATTACTATGTCCACTGTTTATACATTAACTATTTTCTTCATTTCTGCCATTATATCAGGTCTACTAGGCTGCTAATGTCCCTCATATGGTTTACCTACAATAGCTCCCTTCAAACATCCTCCACACTGAATCCTCCACTTCCTACATGAAAGCATTTAAGGACTCCACCTCTGGTTAGTTGTATATAATGGTAGTTTGGGATATGGTATATTCTATGTGAAGATGATAAGATTAAAGGCCAGAAGTTTTTTATATTGGCCAAAATGTATGGAAAATACAACATCATTATTACCTAAGAGAGTGGTACAGGGGGTTTAAATAATATAAACTTAAAATATAAGATGGAATTAAAATATTATTCAGAATAATTATAATTTTAACTAAGAGTCGGTACGAGCTGTAAATATCAAAAGCTCAGATAGGGTATCTAAGTAGATAGACAGGGTAGGGAAGACAAGACCACCCCTGCTGGATGGAAGATCTAGAGAGAGCTGGAAACCCTAACTTGAGTCTCTGGCCACTTCAGAGTAAAGCCAGCCTTCAGTAATCTCTCTCCAGAGTGAAGCTCCAAGGGAGTCACGGCTCTCTGCTCCTGCTAACCGGTCCAAAACCGCAGCCCAAGTGTCTCCCTCTCTTTCTGACCCAGGATTTTAACTTCCTGTTCAACAGGATAAGAGGTGAGAGTAGGAGGAGACAGAAAAGCAATAAAATGACTGCTTAAAAACTTCCCAAGCCACTTCATCCTTTACTTTCAAATTACTCTTTGCTAGCCTCCAGGTAAATACCTACTGTAACAATGGGACCTACACAGAGGACTCTTCAAAACCAAGAGAAGTACCAAGGCCCCTGAGTGGTTTAGTAGCTTGAGCATCTAACTCTTCATTTCAGCTCCCATTATGGTCCCAGGGTGGGGGAACTGAGCCCTCTGTCAGGCTATGCACTGAGCATGGAGCCTGCTTAAGATTCTCTCTCTCTCTCTCTCTCTAAAATAAAACAAACAAAAAAGAAAAACAAGTACCAATGTAACGGAGTATTCTCTTGATCCAAAACCCTTCTAAAGATTCACCATTGCCTCAAGATAAAATCCAAACCACTCAGCACTCCAGGTACGGCCTCTTATGATACATGCCCTCTGGTGCCTCCAACTTTACCACTCATTACAACTCCACCCACTGAAATTCCAACAATCTTTTTTTTTAATGTTTAGTTATTTTTGGCAGAGAGAGAGAGACAGAGCACGAGCACAGGAGAGGGAGACACATAATCGGAAGCAGGCTCCAAGCTCCGAGCTGTCAGCACAGAGTCCAACACAGCGCTCAAACTCATGAACCCATGAGTCGTGAGATCAAGACCTGAGCCGAAGTCAGACACTTAACCAACTGAGCCACCCAAACGTCCCTAAACTCCTAACAATCTTAACCATAGCTTCTGAAGTTTCTTGCATGGACCAACACTTCAGCTCACCTTTGGTCTTGGTGCATATGTACTGCCCTCTTTGCCTAGAATTTGTTCTCTCCTTCTCACAACTCCTCCAGAACATCGATTAGAAAACACCTTCTACAAGAAGCCCATCCTAGATGCCCTATCCTGGGTTTTGTGTCCCACCTAAATGCTCCACATAAAAACAACAACAACAAAACTTTTCTATGCTTATCATGCTGAACCCATTGCTCATGTAATTTTTGCCCCAACTAGATTGTCACCTCCACAAAGAAGAGAAAATGCTGTCCTCATTCCTTTTTCCATTCACACACCAAACTGCGAGCTTTCTTTATAGCACTGAATAAAGTCCCTGTCTTCAAGAGAATTTATTTATTTTTATTTATTTATTTATTTATTTATTTATTTATTTATTTATTTATATCACATTATATACCTCATTTAGCTTGTTTTTCTAACACGTAACAGAGAACCTAGTATGTGGTAAACACTCAGTAAATAGGTGGAGAGGATGAGTTTGGGTGGATAGCTGCTGTTCGGTCATTGTCATTAAGTGAGAAACCTCTAAGCATGAGAGTCGAGAACATTTGCTTTGTTTGCATTATTTTATTTTCTGGTTATTGAAAAGTATATTCAGTATAGAGAATTTGAAAAAATATATATTAAAAACCATGAGAAGCAAGTAAAAAACAGCTAAAACACACATGAAGCCTTTATTAATATTTTGATATATTTCCTTACAATATGATTCTGTGTGTTTATGTATTTTTAACAGCTTTATTGATGTATAATTCACATACTATTGACTTTATCCTTTTAAAATGTACAATGAATGTTTTTCAGTAAGTTCACAATGTCATGCAATCATCACCACAATCAATTTTAGAATATTTTCCTCCTCCCCCAAAGTAACCCCTATAACATTTAATTAATAGCCACTCCCTAGTCCTTCCAGTGGCCCACTCCCCAGCCCCAGGCAACCACTCCTCTACTCCCTATATCTACTGATTTGCCTATTCCGGGCATTTCATATAAATGGAATTGTACAATATGCAGTTTGTATGACTTGCTTCTCACTTAGTATAAGGTTTTCAAAGTTCATCCATAGCATAGCATGTATTAATACTTCATTCTTTTTTATCGTTGAAAAGTACTACGTTGTGTAGATATACCATATTTCATTTATCCATCAATTAATGGACATTTGGGGTTTTTTCTCCTCTTTGGCTATTAGGAATAATGCTCCTATAAACATTTATGTACAAGTTTTGTGTGGATATATGTTTCCATTCCTCAGAGATATATACTGAGGAGTAGGATTGCTGGGCTATATGCTGACTCCATTGTTAACATTACCAGCAGTTGGTGAACTGTTCTCAAAGTGGCTACCCTATTTTACATTCCCACCACAACGTATGAGCAATTGCTTCTATACTTTCTAAGTTAGGATCTTGGTGCATATGAAATTGTGTCCTGTAGGGTTAATGAGGTTAAACAGTCACCAGCAAGACCACCACTAACCCCATTCTTCTTCACAGGAATGTTAACCTTATCTTTTAGAGGCAAACAACCGGAAGAGCTCCCGCTGGTCTTGAGCAGTTTAAACTCGACCACTGACTCACACCTGCACAGATGGACTGTGAAGTGCCCAGCCAGTTACCTCTACCTCATTATAAAGATAACATCTCTACCCAAGTTGAAGCATGAACTTCATTAACATAACATGGATACAGGTATAGGCATGTTTCCCAAGTACCCACCTCTACATGTGATGACAAAACTCCCCTTTCTGAATATTCATCCTAACCCTAACAAAAGAAACCCCTTCACCCCCACTCAGGGAGTCAACGCTGTAGAAATTATTCCCCATGGTCTCTATTTGCTGCAGATAGTTTACAAACTACATAAGTGCTTCTTTCTTTAAAAGAATTTCTTTTAATGGCTTTATTAGTCTGCTCAGGCTGCCATAGCAAAATACTATAGATTGGGAGGCTTAAACAACAGAAATTTATTTTTTCACAGTTATACACGTTAAAAAGTCTAGGATCAAGGTTCTGGCAGGGTTGGGTTTCTGGTAATAACTCTCTTCCTGATTTGCAAATGGCCACCTTTCTGCTTTATCCTCAAATGGCCTTTCCTCAGAGCACATGGGGAAAAAAAGAGAGACATCTGGTCTCTCTTCCCTTCTTATATGTGCATCAATCCTGTCACATTAAGGTCCCACCATTACGACCTTTTTTAACCTTTATTACCTCCTTATAAGGCCCCATCTTCAAATACAGTCACATTGGGTGCTGGGCTTCAACATATGAATTTCAGGGGACACAGTTCAGTCCATAGCAATGGCTAAACAATAGTCTGAAAAATTCTATATGAGAATAACGCTCCAGGAGCAAGATACTAAAGTTAAGAAACTTTTTCCTTAAAATATATTATTTGCAAATTTCCTTTAAAATTCATTTTGTTGTGTTAGCTACATACCCTTCACGTCCAAGTGTGGATAAAAGTGTCTTTCTGAAATTTCTCACCTGCATCTACTTGCAATCTGGAAGAACAGACTTCACACTCTTTCAAAAGATATTTAAATTTTCTGTGTAGCTCAACTGTTGTTGTCTCTAACTCCATTTCTATGCTAAAGAAAATGATGCCTTTTACACCATTGAGAGCCTGAATAATCTTGAAAGTTTTCATATGAACTGATGGAGGAAAAGAGGCCATCCTAGAGTTAGCCTTATTGGAAGCTTCTACTAAGCAAAAAACTTGAGAATTCCAAAGAAAACTAATTGGAACCCTGAAGCAGATGGGAAAAGCAGAAATTTCAGAACACCTTTGTGACCTCATTACAAGCATAATGAAGGAGGCAACGATGGAGTTAATTAGAAAAGAGGCAAGAAAAAGATTAAATGAGAGTACAAAAACAACAAAATGTAACTCACAGAAAGGGAAGCATTCAGCAAGAAATAGAATATGCTGATCTCTGCAAAACTATTCAGAACCCAAGAAGATGGGAACTAGAATCCGACAAAAGGAATATAAACCAGGTGGCCACTGAGGATAAAAAGTGTGTAGAAAACACAAAGAGCAGGCACCTGGGAAGGAACTAGCAGATATCTGCATCAAGCAAAAAATATAGCCCTAGTAGCCAGGGGAATTTAGCTGGTTATACAAAAGGAGTCATTCTTAGTTGGGTGGCACTAATTGTGTACCTGGGTAGGTGATGAATAAAACTCACGGGTTTCTTAGTAGCCACAAACAGACGTTAGTCCGAATTTGTCCTGTCACTTAAGACCATCTTAAACTGTTAACATCTTTCCTGACTTAAGCCACTATGTGTAGAGACTGAAAATGACCTCTAAAGATCGATGATAATTTTCACAAGCAGTATATACCCAGATATAGTCTGTAGACAGTAAATTTTAAAACCTGTTAATAAAATGACATTGTACACATGCAGTTTGTCCATCTATCCATCTATGTTGTTTCGACAACAAGAAGACAGTATCATAGGCCCAATTCCAGTAAAAGTTTCTGATAGATCAAAAGTACCATGCTTTTTTTTTTTAAGTTTACATATTTATTTTGAGAGAGAGAGAGAGAGCATGAATGGGAGAGAGGCAGAGAGAGAGGGAGAGAGACTCCCAAGCAGGCTCTGAACTGTCAGGGCAGAGCCTGACATGGGCCTCAATCCCATGAACCGTGAGATCATGACATGAGCCCAAATCAAGAGTTGGACACTCAACCAACTGAGCCCCCTAGGCACTCTCCCTTCACACTTTTTTTTAAAAATATAGTCTTACTTTCTTATTTTTTGAGAGAGAGAGAGCACATGCAAGTAGGGGAGGGGCAGACCTAGAGAGAGAGAGAGATTGAATCCCAAGCAGGCTCTACACTCCATGCAGAGCTTGACACAAGGCTCCATTCCACAACTCTGGGATGGTGACCTGAGCCAAAAATCAAGAGTCAGATGTTCAACCAGCTGAGCCACCCAGGCACCCCAAGAGTACCACGCTTTTTGATTCAAATATAGCCATGCTACTTGTGTAGACTGGTGCCTTAGATTGTAAGGAATAAGTAGAGAAAGGATCAGGAAACTACTCAGTTTATACAAGCCAAATTCTAGCAAGTTCAGCCCAAAATCTTGTTTCTGAATTATGTAGATGAACTAGTTACAATGAGTGCACAGACTAGACATTTTCTATATAATTTCTTTATTCATATTTAAAATAATCCACATCTGTATGATGTGATTAAATCGAACATGAAACCATAAAATATGATTTGCTATGGTTCACCTTAATACCACAGTGGTGATAAATTTAAGGGTCCAGGTTCTCACCCATCCACTGCCCAAGGGATGTCACTGAACAGGATTCAAGTTGGACTGACTAGTCATTTTTGCTATAGTCACACAGCTCTGTGTATCAAGTATGTAAGACTTCTTCTAGCTCAAGAATGATACATGAATAATGTAGGTGGTACATTTCTCACATGTACCACATCTTTAAACCTCTTACAGAAACCTTACATTGTAAAGATACATGAAAAGTTAATGCTGCAACCATCCTTCACAGTGTAAAGTAAGAAATGAAAATTTGAAATATAAACAGAGAAGGGTCAGATTATTTTGAATGCGACTTTTGGAGAGTTTATAACACCTGAGAGAAAGGTAGTATCTTGCTAGAACTTATTTCAGAATGTATACCATGACAGTCTGTATCACTTAACTCCATTGTGACAATTATTTCCTAGCAATTAGTCTCTCCTAGAAAGTCAGAACCTCGTTTTCCCCAGTCCACTAATCTCTGTAATCACTCCACCTCAAACCCTTCCCAATTATCTGCACGGACAATTCCAAAGCCTAAAATTCCTAACTGTTCTCTTCTGCTTCTTATGTCTTGAGACTAAACCATTTCTAAAAGAAGTCATATAGCAATGTAGACTGGCTTCTACAAATTTCTACCATGTGTTTTTCTTCAGTTGCTTTTAACTTCCAAGATTTCCACCATTGAATAAACAGCAGGAGTGATCCCCATGTCGACTTTGGAGTTGTTTCTGAAGTTGTTGTTTTTTTTTTAACCCCACCCCAGCCTTCTTTAAGATGATTGTATTTGTTAGTAATCTTGACTCTTTTTTTTTTTTGACGTTTATTTGTTTTTGAGAGACATAGAGTGAGCAGGGGAAGGGCAGAGAGAGAGGGAGACACAAAATGTGAAGCAGGCCCCAGGCCCTGAGCCACCAGCACAGAGTCCGATGCGGGGCTCGAACTCACAGACCGTGAGATCATGACCTGAGCCGAAGTCGGCCGCCTAACCGACTGAGCCACCCAGGCGCCCCTAATCCTGACTCTTTATGTAGATTCCTCTCTTGATCGACCACTCGGATTCGAACCAGCTTTTGAATAGTTGTTATTTGTACTTGGCTTTGCTTTTTGACAAAGTGTATTCAGTGCAAAATATACTAGTTAATCTTTGAGGATAGATCTTAGTCAACTTTGATCCCCACACGCAAAGATACCCTTGCAGACAACGAATGGTATCCTGTCCCCATAACCTACTCAGTTAGTTCCTAACTAACCTGGTGCTCCTTCTTCTTGGCTCCTTCCAGGTGTAGATCAGTTCCAAAACTTTTTCCACCTTATTCAGGCCTCAACACTATTTGATTATCCTTTTCCAATTCCTGGTTTAATTTTAGGACGTTTCCTTCTGTATTCTTCCCAGCTTCTACCATTCTCCAGAAAGCTGGCAAACACTCTACCCTTCCTTTGCAATAGACATCCGACTCTATTAATCAGTCCAAAATCATTCAACAATATTAAGGTGCTCACCTTCTTAACATTGTAGGGGCAAGAAGTGTCCTGAGTTTGGACTGTCCATCTGTACCCCTAACACTTGAGGTGACTTGCAGGATCCTTTGTAAGTATGGTAGAAACATGTGGTCTCCAAACCTAAAGACCCCCATCTGGAGTTTTGCTGGTTCAATTGGTTTTGTTTGAAATAGATGGGAAAACTTCATAAAGGAATGGGTATAAAATGTCAAAAGCACAAAAGAAGAAAAAAAGCTTACTGATATCAAATTGTGCTCATGTGGATCTTGGAAAACATTTAAAATACTCATCAAACAAGGTGTAAAAGGTAGTAGCATCAGTCTCTAAGAAAAGTTTCAGAGTAAACAAAACAAGCAGCAGTGAGCAGAACTGGGTATACCAGAAGGACCATGCACATAGAGCAGGGTGGGAGTAAAGTCATGTCTCTCCTTAGAGGGAGCTGAGCTGTAGATGACAGCGATGCAGGGCGATGACAAGGGTAGAATGAAGGATTGATGAAGCCAAGAACCAAGTGCCAAGGCCTAGATTCATTCTCACAGCAGAGTGAGGAGAGGAAATAAGATCACATTATTAAAAGGGCACCTGCCTGGTTCAGTTGATTAACTGCCTGACTCTTGATTTTGGCTCAGGTCATGATCTCAAAGTTCATGAAATGGAGCCCCACTTCAGGATGCTGATAGCATGGAGCCTGCTTAGGATTCTCTCTCCCTCTCTCTCTCTCTCTCTCTTTCTCAAAATAAATAAATAAACTTTAAAACAAAGACCACATTATTAACAAAACATGCTCCTCTTAAAGTAAATCTGGAATTTCATTGTTATACATTGACACATACTCTTACACAGTTCATTCTTATTCTAAATCAGAATTGCATTCATGGAACAACTATGTTCTATATTATACATGAAAGTTTCTTCTGCATATTTGGCAGCAGGTGGAAGGCAAAACGGTACAATAACACTACCATTGTATCTATATAGTATTTTATCTCATGGTATTGAAAAAATTAGTTAATTTTATAATAATGAATAGTATATAATCTATGGTATTTTATTATTTATGGTATTTATTATTATAACAAAGACTATATATACACATATACGTATATACATATACATATATATACTATAATAACCAATACTATAAAATGGTATTTGTCTTCACACCTTCCATTAATATACCTACCATCTTCCCTTTACTTCTCAGCTCCTCACACACCTTATCTGTGATCGGATTTTAAGAGTACTTTCATTTATACCCAGTGAACACCTTGCTTTGTGGTTGTTCTTTGCACTGCTTGAAAAAGAAGCCAGCCCTGTAGCCACTGAGGGTACTGCTGCCTCTTCCTTCTCTAGCCCCGTTATTATCCAACCATCAGTGCTCAGGGATATATTCTGCTCATTTTTCTCATTCGCTGTCAAAGCTCTTCTAATAGAACCAAAACTTCTATTGCACAGTCTCCTGAAAGTGACCAGGTTAACAACAGTTCACATTTTCAAATCTCAAAAATTATACAAAAACCCAACTCACTTAACTGTGGAGACAGATCATCACAGAGGAAAACTTTGTTAAAGGTCGATGGCAAGCAAAGGCCACTGAAGAGCTCGTGGGGGATAACTTTAGGTTCACACTCTATGAAAGGCAAATAAGTATGACAATGGAGGAGGTGGTAATGGACAGGAAGGGGCAAAGAAGAGGAGAAGGAAGAAAATAATGGTATCCTTATTTGAAAATGTATATGATACTATCTGTATGTAAATCAACTTTATGAAATGAAGTGTATTTGGAAAATGACCACTGCTCAGTTACATCCTGGATAAACACTCATTTTGATGGCTTATTTCATTCCCACGGCTGTCACTTTCCTCTGAGTCAGGGAGATATAGATTGTCAATTAAGAGATAGAGCAAGTTTACCTACATGTCATGTGAGCTTTTAGCCATGTATAAATACTTGCAATATTCTACTTCTCTTCCAAGGCTACAGTGCTTAATCAAACCTTGGTTTTCTAAGGAAAACCAGTGTTTCACAAACATTTAAAGATTATAGTCAGTGATCCTTCAGGATGCAAAGTAATAGAATTAAGATTTAAAAAATTATTTTTCTTTTTAAAAAATTTTTTCATGGTTTATTTATTTTTGAGAGAGAGAGAGCACGAGCAGGAAACAGACAGAGAGAGAGGGAGACACAGAATCTGAAGACAGGCTTCAGGCTCTGAGCTAGCCGTCAGCACAGAGTCCAATGCGGAGCTCAAACCCGCAAACCCTGAGAACATGACCTGAGCCTAAGTCGGAGGCTTAACCGACTGAGTCACCCAGGCACCCCTAAAATTTTTTTTAATGATTATTCTTTTTTTTTTTGAGAGAGAGAAAGAGAGACAGAGACAGAGACAGAGTGCAAGTAGGGGAGGGGCAGCGAGAGGGGGCACAAAATCCGAAGCAGGCTCCAGGCTCTGAGCTGTCAGAACAGAGCCCAATGCAGGGCCCAAACCCATGAACCACAACATCACAAACAGAGCCAAAGTTGGACATGTAACCAACTGAGCCACCCAGATACCCCCAATTAAGATTTTTTTAATGGTGCTACACTACCCTTTCTGAGACTACAGAATATAATCTCAGTTCTGCAAAATGTTTATAGTATATGTATGTATGTATGTATGTATATAATTTTTCAAATGTAATTGCTTGACATTTTAAATTTCCTAATACTAAGCATGAATTAATTTCAAATAATAGAGTTCTTTTGTTTCAGTCAATTCTTTTGTCTGTTTTTAACATCTTACTGTCACATAATAAGTGCAATTCAAACTGACATAGAGTTAGATTGTTTCACATGGATACAGCATAATTGTTTCACATGGATACAGCATCAATGTCTCTGAAAGAGTTAATATAATTTCCAAAAATACCAAGCCAGGGGCTATAGGAAAGCAGTGAGAAAACTGGTTCAATATGATATCGATTTGTGGAATTCTTGAGTTAAGAGCAAGAGTTCCCCACTTGGTCTATAGATCTAGGTATTCCTGGACCCGATATCCAGACTTCAGACGGAGTGCACTAGAGATCCAGCAAACTCTAACCTTTGACCAAATTAATCCCAGGATGGTTTAGATACAGATGCACAAGCAATGGTGCCTGTGTGCTCACGGAAACTCTTGGACCTTCCCATGCTATCCATCTTGCTGGGAAATGTCCACATAAACCCCAGCAGCCAGGTAACTAATAGATGGCATTTAATAAAAGCAAATCAAATTTAACATTTTGAATCAATTTCTTTCCCTAATATAGCTGCAGAAATTTAGAGCAAATGCTTTAATTGTGCATTTCCTCTCACCCATCTCATTCTAACATTAAAACAGTGCCTCCCACAACGTTGTCACTCCCACGTGCCAGGACTAATGTTGTAGTTATACAGGCATAACCCACGTGCAGTTAGGTCCAAATTTAAAATATTATGGCAGTAAGTGCTCCTTTGCAATGTACATTTCCATATACAAACAGGAAGAAGTTAAGCCTAGACGAAATCTGCATCTCTTAAGACATTTTTGTCTCTTTTAGTTTTCTGAGGTATAATTAACACAGGACATTTTGTATTAAGCATTTTCCTCACACTTGTTAATCTTCTTCATAAAATTGCTTTGTCAAATAAGAGCAGTTAAATTCTTAGCAAAAAATAGCAGAGAAATGTAAATAAATAAAGAACAATTTAATAGTTCCTTTCACCAAATTAATACATTTCCTATTATATTCTGTCAGTGTAGTTACAGCTTTAAAGATATAAAAGGATTGTCCAAAACAGCAGCGTAAACAATAAATATTATCTAAAAATGAAACTCACTCTATCAGCTATCTAGGACTTTCTATTTCTTTTGGCTAATAAAGTGAATAATTCAGATATTATATTTGAAGCTGAATCATAAATCCATCAAAGAGCTTATTTTCCCTAAATCCCAACTTCCAAGACATATGGAAAATTGCCTTAAGGTAGAGAAAGTTGTTGCCTTTATCACACTGTGCATCTAAATTCCCAAGATGATTGATTTAACGAGGTTTGCACATTAGAAGCCTTTTCCATTGTTACAATAAGAGGAAATCACAAGAAAGATTAATGCCCTCCACATGGTGCCACTGTATTAAAATGTCTTTGAAATGTCTTCACTCCAGGAGCACTTCCTAACCATGCCAGTGCTTAGTAAAGTTGGTCTCAGTGTAAAGAATTTATTAGTTATGGCGTTGAAGCTGTTGTGCTGGAAATAAATACCTGTGACACGCTTACTTTCAAAGAGAAGTATAAGCCAGTCAGTTTCCAAACAAAATTTGATTTCATGGCTTGGTTACAAGGAAAGCACATCTCTGAGGTGTTTGCAAGTGAGGCCACCCACAGGTCTGCCATGGTATCGAGGATCTTGTCACAACAATGCAGTGCTAGCAAAGCGGAGCAATCCTTCTAACACTTGGAAAGCTTCTCACACTTAGATCTTTACTAGTGTTTTCTCTGAAGTGACAATGTTTTTCTTGCCCTCACCTTCCCTCTTCATCACAGACACAGGAGAAAGGAAAATATTTCAATCCACTCTCACAAATCACTGGGGTGGTGATATATACCTGAGTCCGTCCCTTCTTACACCACTCTAATTGTAGAAAGACTTCACAGAATAATTTTATTTTTAAAGAGAAAGAGAGAATATGTGCTTGAGTTCAGGAGAGGGGCAGAGAGGGGCGGAGAGAGACAGACAGAGACAGAGAGACAGAGTGAATCTGAAGCAGTCTCCATGCTCACGAGGTGCCCAATACAGGGATCAATCCCATGACCATGGGACATGACCTGGGCTGAAATCAAGAGTCAGAGGTCAGATGCTCAACCAACAGAGCCACCCAGGTGCCTTAGAATATTTTTTTAAAACCTGATTAAGCCTCATACACCATGCGTAATCAATCATTGCACTAATAACATTAACTGGGCACCGATTATATGCCTGGTATTGTCCTAAATGCTGAGATATACACATGAAACAATTTATGAACCAAAAAATACTACTACTTCGTTACCATGAAGTAAAATAATGAAGTCCAAAGAGTGTAGCCCACACAGCAGCAAGGCAAGTTAGAAATATTGCGAAGCAACAGAACTGTGGCTGACAGTTACCAAAATGTGCACGGCACAGAAAGATAACTGTTGGCACTCATCAAATATTAACCAAACGAGCATGAAAACAGAAGGATTTCTATCACTTCAGCCTTATTCCCTGGCATTCATGCATTTGTTCCTTTGCCTTTACTTATGCTCCCTTCATCCAGAATGTTTTCTCTCCTCTTTGTCCATTCAAGGGATGCTCTCCTGAAAGAGCCAGCTGAAATCCCATGTCCCCAATGGCAACTCCCAATGCCAGCAACCTCTTATTTCTATGAATTTTTTTTTAGTTTTTTTTAATGTTTGTTTATTTTTGAGACAGAGAGAGACAGAGCATGAGTGGGGGAGGGACAGAGAGAGAGGGAGACACAGAATCCTAAGCAGGCTCCAGGCTCTGAGCTGTCAGCACAGAGCCCGATGCAGGGTTTGAACTCACGGACCGAGAGATCATGACCTGAGCCAAAGTTGGACGCTCAACCGACTGAGCCACCCAGGCGCCCCTTATTTCTATGAATTATTATCTTTTTCTAGTCTCCACTTTCTACTTCAGCAGATGTTGTCTCATACTCCTTGCTCTTGTTTCCCCCTGGTTAATTTCATAATCCTAGCTACTTTGGAACTATAACTTCTGCCTCTCCACAATACTTGTTACGGACTGAACACATTATTATATACACTTGATAAGTACCTGATGATTTGATTTGTTCTAGGATGGCCTGTTACCAAAAGGGTTTTATGAGATTACCAAAAAAAAAAGTGGAGAATTACAGAATGGAAGCATGTACTTACTCACCACTTTGTGGTAAAAAACGAAAACAGTTATCAAAATACATAGAAAACTTAGACATTGAGGTACAAATAATAAAGTGGCAAGTGTTTAATTTGGTCAATGGTTTAAAACAGTAAAGATTAGAATTAGGAAAAAATCCACAAACAAACATAACAAGAACAGATATTAGTGTAAGCGGAGAATTCATAGCACCTTTGACTGACTCCAAACCCTCTAGCATTGCTTCCTGGGTATCCCCTTCTCTTGCGATGGAAAAGTTAAGATTTGCTCAGTAGATCAGTAGAGGTCGTAAAGCTGCGAGACACAGAGGGAGAAGCAAAGAATCTGTATACATGATGCATCAAGGGGTCATTCTGGGAGAGAATTTAAGGAGAGGATAAAGAGAAAAGCTATTGGGGAAGCTGCCGGTGAGAGAGGAAGGAGTGAAAATAAAGACCAGGGATCCAGTTCTATTCAGCTACTACCAAGCAGAAAGATTTGAGGAAGTTATCTAAACCCTTGAAATTACAGACAGCGTATCTGCAAAGTCAGAGCAATAAAACCTAGCATACTGGGTTGTTGGGAGGATTAAGTGGGTTCTTAGCCTATTACTGATTCTCAGTAAATGGAGTAAACGTAGCCATGTTATTAACAATAACAGGCTTCAAAATTTTGACTGATAATTATTTGAAAGAAAAAATTATTTGAAAACAAGTTTCCTCATAGAAATTAGTATATCCATAGGCAAGTTATAAGAGCCGGGCACAATCAGAGGATAGAGCTGGTGGTGCAGAGAGAAACCGGAGAGCCAGGCAAATGCTAAACTTGTCACAGGTCTCCTTTCTCTCCATTTTGCAGTTCGGCTTTCCCTTTCTTTTCACTCTTTCTTCAAGCATTATTGACCTCTTCTTACTTACATCCTATCCTCACCCTTTCCTCTTTTCCTATATTTTCACAGTTCCCTTTCATCCACTTCATTGCCTACACATATTACTCTTAAGAACACAGAAACACAAAATTGAAAGTATTGATTCTCTTTCATGTGTGTAACAAATGAACCACACGAAATTCTCTTTTTGTAGGTAAAATGTATATAGACAAAATATACAGTATGTTTATAACAGTATGTCTACCTACAACTACTACAGATACCTTCTAATGCTCTTACTATTTTGAGTTGGTGAAAAATGAAGGTAACTTCACTTTGGTAACATTGCAAAGTCATGTTCAGCATGTTGAAATTTCAACTGGTTTTAAATAACCTTAAGCTCTTTTGCATTTTATCAAGATGTGATTAAGTTTGTAAGCCAAAGGCTTTTTCAAAAAAATGAACCATAAAACATGGATGGGGGTGTGTGGATATGCAGATAGGGTTCTTTGGGTTGAAGCAATAGAAGCCAACTCTGGATAACTTACACATGAAAAGTAATTTAATGAAAGATAAGGGATAGTTCATAGAATTTTTTAAAAATCTGAACAATCAGTTCTTGGTAAAAAGAGAAGACCAACCAGGGGAACTCAGGAACAAAAAATTCATGTTTAGAACCTTTAGGAAGTTCCCAGAGAATGACAAATCTCCATTGGAACAAAATAGACTTTATATTTTAGGGATGTTTTAAGTTCATGGCAAAATTGAGTGGAAGGTACAAGGATTTGCCATATACTTCCTGTATGCACCTATGCATAGTCTCCCCCATCATCAATGGCCCCCACCAGAATGGTACATTTGTTACAATCAATGAATCTACAGTGACACATCATTTTCACCCAGAGTGCAGAGTTTATATGAAGATTCACTCTTGGTGTTGTACATTCAACAAGTTTCGACAGACGTATAATGGCATGTATCCTCCATTATAGTACTATAGTAGTATAGGTATAGTATTATCTAGAGTACTATGTAGTACTCTTATAGCACTAGAGGTAGTTTCATTCCCCTAACAAATCCTCTCTGTTCCACTTATTCATCCCTCCATCCCCCAACCCCTAGCAACCATTGATCTTTTTACTGTGTCCATAGTTTTGCCTTTTCCAGAAAGCCTAAAAGTTGGAATCTGCAGTGTTTGTCTTAAAACTTACCTGCAGAAAAAAAAATAGGAATAATTTTCCTACCTCACAGGGTTGTGTATGATTACATAAGTTACTGTATGCAGAGTGCTTAGAACATGGTTTAGAGCATCATAATGCTCAATAAAAATCAGTTGGATATTATTGTCCCAATTATCCTGGTGATAATTCAACCATTACAGTCACCTCATATCCTTTCAGCATATGTTTATACCAATCTCTGTAGACTGTGAACTTGGATTTCCTCAGAAGCCTATTTTTTTTTTGCCTCCTCTCTCAGAAAACCAACAAAGAACACAACTTTTGGTTAGACCTTATTTTCTTTCTGTCTTCATATTACCTCATGATCAATCTCTTAGTCTGATCTCTTATAATTTCACATATACGAACAAACCAATGAGGAATCTGACCCTAGGTATTCAAGACATCATCCTCATGTTGTACAGAAAGAGCATAGTAATTAGGAGGCATCAATGTGGGTAGCAAAACCACCAGCTCTTTGGTGCTAGAATATAGCTACCTTGGGATAAAAATCTATATTATGGAAATTTGACTCATCTATGGTAAAAATTATCTTTCCAGTATTCTTCTATGCTTCAATTTCACACACAGGTTTCAAATACTAATCAAGTGCCTTGGGGAGCAAGAACTCAATGGTTCTCAGATTGGCCCCAGGAAAGGATTCAGGCCATGGAATTATAAAGGGATGGCAGGCCATTGAAGGAGAAGGAAGTAACGCAGTGAGGTAAATTTACCATTATGAGTTGCCATGGATTTGATTAACATGTAAAAGTAAAGATTCAAAGAATCTAAAGAGTACTCAGAGTACACAGGTAAAGCATAAGGTGTATTTTAGTAAACTCTGTTATCTTGCTAGTGATCGAAAATCAAGGAGGTAACAATCACATGCAAACAGACAGTAGTGTTCCACTGTGCTTTGTTATTGCCTACTCACTAGCAATTTTTCTGTCTTTTCATTACTAAATACACCCAGTTCATTCAAACATTAAGTCAAACATATTCTTCTGAAAAGACTGGGCTTGTGTGGTTCAAGTCAATTGTGGTAATTCCATTTCCTTTGTAAATGATTACTCTAAAAATAGACATGTGTTGCACAAGTAGCAAGCAGGAAGTAAAGAGAAACTTTTAAAGATGGTTGGATGGACAAATTTCATCACTCTTAAAAAAGAACAGGAGAGGGGCTCCTGGGTGGCTTAGTCAGTTGAGCACCTGACTTCAGCTCAGGTCATGATCTCATAGTTCGTGAGTTTGAGCCCCACGTTGGGCTCTGTGTTGACAGCTTAGAGCCTGGAGCCTGCTTCAGATTCTGTGTCTCCCTCTTTCTCTGCCCTTCCGTTACTCACACTCTGTCTCTCTCAAAAATAAATAAACATTAAAAAAATTTTTTTAAAGAACAGGAGAAAAATAAAAATAAGGAAAAGAAAGTATAAAGCATTTATTCTGTTTCCTTAATTTGAGTAACCAAATAGTTGATAAGGAAAACTTCTTTATTCAAGAATTCCAATTAATAAATACTATTAAGAGGTAATGAAGCTAGGCAACAGTGTCAGTAGATGCCAAAATATTATACAAAACTTGGTGTGGAATTTTATAAAGAATGGAACTTACCGGAAACTTCTGAATTCACTGATGAATCTTAATATCACTGAAAGTGGAACATTACCTGTGCTCTAACTTGAACTTTTAGGAATAAACAGTATCACTTATGAAATATTCTTGCAAAACAAAATAAAAGTAAATCTGAATCTATTCAAGTGTCTGTATTTGAGCCTTTATTTTGGAAATATGAGGAAGAGGATCGAGTTAAATGCATCACAAGGAAGCAATCAGCCACATTCAGAATGTGGACAGTCTACAGGATAAATAACACAGTTACTTCAATAAATAAATGGACAGAGATGGTTAAAGACTAAATGAGGCTTAGAGAAATATAACAACCAAATGTTGTATAAGGACCTTATTTGAATTATTTTTTTTCTTTAGATATTTAGGGAAAATTGAACATAGATTAGTGTGTAAATGATTTTAAGAAATTATTATGACTTTTATATGCGATAAAGATATTATGGTTAAGAAAAAATGCCCATATTTGCTAAACACATGCTGAAATGTTTATGGGCAAATTATGTAATGCTTGATTTAATGTACTCAAGCAAAAAAAGCAGAGGAAAGAAATAAATGAAACAGATTGGCAAATTGTCAATAATTATTAAAGCTGGATAAAGGGTGTATGCTTGAAATTTTCTAATAATGAAAGACTGTAGAGACATGGGAAGAATCTGACATAAGAAAGGATGCACCATCTCCCTGTTTCCAGCCTCTGAACATTACTATGATCCTGACAGGCAACAGTATTTATGGCAGAACAGAGAGAGTGGAAGAAACTCATTCACCGAAGACATCATTGGGCCATGGATTAACTGGCCCTGAAAGTATTCTACTCGGTGATTTGACGATGTCAAGTAACAGGTGCTTTATTATTTCAGATAATTCTAAGATGAGTTTTCTATACTTGCAGACAAAAATATCCTATGTTATCCTAAATGTTACATAAAATTATTGTATTGCTGTTTTAAACATTATTTTTAATTAAATAATTACATGCTTATTGAAACTAGTTACTACTACTAGTAGTAGAAACTAGTAACTAGTTACTGGTTACTACCTAGTCTGAAAAGAAAAACAAACAAGAGAATAGAATATAAGTCAGAGAGTTATTAATCCCTTTCATGCTCCCCAATCTCTTACTCCTTATCAGATGCAACCACTATTAACACATTTTGACTTAAATGTTTTTGGAGTAGCTGCTCTTAACATTTGCCTAGATAACACTGTTTGCAAGTACTTCTTTGTGATTCTGTGTTCCTCTGTATCTACGCATATGCTCCTGTGGCACCTAATCCTTTTGGCACAAAGAACTTGTCTTTTCATTCACCTGTAATTATCTCCCCAAGTGGATAATGTGGCACTAAAATTTCACCAGGCACTCAGTAAACAGTGGTTTGTAGGTGATACCGATGTTAAGAAGAATAGCTGAGCTTATAAGAATTATTTCTGAGTGCGCACAAACTGAACTTCAAGTCTGAAAATGCAATATTGTACCTTCCCCATCCCCGCAGGAAAATAACAATAGAGCACAACCGAAGATACCAGCAGGTGTGCAACATGCAAATGGCAAGCGTGGAAACCAAAGTGACTGACATTCTGAAGACATTTTCCGGCAAGATAAATTGTCAAAGCTGAGAACATTTGAACAGCAGGGCACAGCAAAGAGGCATTACATCTTCACATTTCAAGTCATTTGGCTGTGCACAGCAGAGTTACTTACAGAACTTAGTAAAGAGAAATCTACATTAACTGTTGAGCCACCCAGAGGACTGCATTTGGTAAGGAGAGAGGGCATATGTGCCCATCTGTTCCGGATCTAGCTACCTTCCCAACCTTCCCTCTCTTGTCATTTTTAGAATGTAAACATTTTGAATGTAGGGAGGAACTGGGTTCTGTGGTACGTTCTGAACACTTTCCAGCACTTTGAGCACTTAGAACATTTTTAAGGAATAACAACATTTTGCATTGGACTGGAGGGAATAGAACTTCCCCTTCATTTGCTAAAATGAGAATATCTTTTATTCACCAAAAGCTGTTCTTTGGCTGACCAATTTAGTAAAAGAATAAAGAACTCCTCCTCTCATGCTTAGAAGAGACCTGTTCTTAGACAATGAAATGGTAATTGAAGGAGACATATAGCAGCACGGAGCCAGTTTGTAAAAGTATTTCTCCGAACAGGAAATGCAGTTGTGGAAGGCAGACGCTCCGCTGGGCAGAGCCAGGGGTTCTGCTTTGAGAGCCTCACACTCTCTGGAGCAGGTATAGAAGAAAAGCGTGCAAGATTTGACCAGGCATTTATACGAGGGATAGAAAACTTTTGGTTCCACACACCCAAGTTTAAAAAGAGGGAAAGAGTTGGTGTCAATCTTGTGGAAACTTTCAGGAGTATTAGTCACCTGTTTCTTAAAAAGAAAATCAAAAGTTTTTAAATCTCATTTGGATTTATCTTACAGATATCATTGCTCAAGTGTGAAACAGGTATAAAAATAAAGTAAGTTCTTAGGTGCTGCAAATGTGAAATATTGGAAAGAACACCAGTATCCATTAAAAGAGGACTGGGTGGGTCATTTATAGCACAGCAATACAATGGAATACTATGTAACTGTAGAAAAGAACAAAAAAGTGCTCTATACAGTTACGAGAAGATTTGAGTGATGCACTGTTAAGTTTTAGAAAAAAATACAGAATAATGTGTGTAATATAATGCCAGTTTTCTGATAAAGTAACGATTAATAGTTGTATTTGGAGCAAGTATGTGCATAAACAAAACTCTGTAAAGGCACATTTAGAAACTGTGTTCACAGTTTCTCCTGGCGGAAAGCAGTCCGGAGCATGGGAAAGGTAAGAATTACAGGGTTGCTTTTCAATGTGTAGTTTTTCATAGTTCCTCATTTTGAATCACATGGCTCTTAAAAATATTTGGGGGGGTGGACTTTTTTTTGTTCTTTATTATTAATTTTGAGAGAGAGAGGGAAACAGAATCCCAAGCAGGCCCCACTCTGTCCGCACAGAGCCCAATGGAGGGTTCAGTCTCACATATTGGGAGATGATGACCTGAGCTGACGCCCAACCAACTGAGCCACCCAGGTGCCGCCATAAAATGTTTTTAACGAGGGGCACCTGGATGGCTCAGTTGGTTAGAATGTCCCACTTGGCTTAAGTCTTTGTCTCGAGGTTTGTGAGTTCGAGCCCCACACATCGGGGTTTCTACTGTCAGTGCAGAGCCTGCCTGGAACCTCTGTCTCCCTCTCTCTCTGCCCCTCCTGCCCCTACTCTCTCTATCACAAATAAATTAACGTAAAAAAATATTTTCAGTGGACTTTCATTTAAACCTTTATTAAAGCTTAAAATCAATTATAGGCCAAATTTCTTCTTTAGGATGATTTTTTAAAATGTATTCTTCCAAGTACTACAAAAGGAAAGCCATGCTGCCTCTCCTGATCGGCTCAAAAGATAAATAAATAATTGGAGCAGGTGAAAGGATTTAAGTGTACAATACCCTATTTTTCCCTAGACAGCTGATAACCTGAATATATAAATATTTGAAATGCTGAGTTGCTAATGTAAAATGAAAGATGTAACCTCAGGGGTAGAACTGAATTCACAAGGGAATGACTACAATTTAGAGGAAGAAAAATACATATAGTCAGACTAATGCTAAAACCTCAACTGTCCACAGAGACTGTAAACAAGAAGTCTAGGTGAGTGACAAACATTATAAGATCTTCAACAATGAATGCTAGTTTATATGCTCCACTCCATTTATGTCAATAGCAGTTATATTTACGGAATAGACAGATGGCCTCACCCAAAGGCCCTATTACCATAGAAAATAAAAGTGTGGGATAAAGGTCAACTCTACCCCTGTCCCTAGGGAAAAAAAATTGTTGAAGACACAACCTAGTCAAAGAACAAATGCCTAAGGGCCTCTGTTAAAATTTTTAACCTAATTTCTGAAAGCTTTTGTTGTATCTTTATTTTCTGTTATTTCTCAATTGTTTGGAAAATAGGCACTTACAGGAGTAGGGGAAATAAAAGCTGTATTATGGTCTCTGTCAAGGCAATACGTATCCTTCTCCCTTAATAATAACACAAAACAAAACACAAAATTCGAGTACTGTTGTTGCCTTCATTTTACCCTTTTCTTATTAAAAAAATTATTTAAGAAAATCACCAATGCTTTTTTAATGTTGATTAAATGAGAAATAAGCCAATAATACACTTCAAAATGCAATGAACATAAATGATAAACCAGCTAACATTATTATATTTGCTACTTAATTTATAAGATATTAATTATAAATGTAAATCAGTATAATGTAGGCATAATGTTTCCTTAAAGTGATAAATTGTTCCACATTGTGATTCACAGAAAAATCTTTCATTTAAAAATGAAATCACTTTTTAAAATCGGGGAAAATATACTTGGGAAGATTGGAGTCTCTCCAAATGACCGAAAGAAGTAGAAACATGAGTCAATAACTTGAGGGTCATTTCAATTCAGTGTTTGTGACATATCAGATGTATGAAAACCTGCAGTGAAAAACAAGGTGGAAAACATGTCTCAAGAATATTATTATAAGATATTTTATTTCTATATATGATCTTGAGGTGTGTTTTAAATCTGTAATATTTCCTAAAATCCAGACCACAGTATATCATAGACGACATTATTTCATGTGTCTAATATCATTCAAATTTGTACCCGAGTAGCTATCAGTAGTGACAACTTAAAAAAATTAGAGAAGACTCGGTTTAACAATTTGGGTATGCCAGCATGAACAAAACAAATGAACAAACAAACAAAAATCCAAATGCAAAAGTACAGGTGCAATCACTCATCTTGATATTCTGCCTCTATGTCAGTAAATATCTGAAAGTAGAAGTAAAAACTCGTGAGGACTGAAAGGCTCTTAGAGGTGTGAGTAATACAACAATCTTTGACAGATGATCATTCACACTGGTAATTCGGTGAGCGCTTGCAATGATGGGAAATTGAGAGCCAAAAGTTCCTTGTTGAATAGTTCTAATTCTTACTGGAAAGGTTTTCCTGGTTCCAATAATAGTCCCCATAACTTATACCAATTATTCCAAAGTAAACACACAAAAAAAGTCTCTTTCCCCAACATGGCAGCCTTTCAAAAATTCAAATATGGCTGCCATGTATCCAGGTTCTTTTTGGTTCCAAACCAAACACCTCCACATCATTCAAGTGTTTTCTTATACTTTCCAGACTCTCTCCCTTCTAACTTCCCCCTTTCTCTTTGATATTCTAGTACATCCGTCAATGTCCTTCTTAGAGGGGGACACCTAGAACTGAATACAACACAGGTTTGGTCTAACCACCCAACACTGCCCCAGGAAAAGTATCTCTCTTGATGTGAACCATGACATGCCTCAACTAATACAACCTGTAATTTTATGCCTCCACAGTCAAAACATATTTTCTTTGTCTCATGTTGCATTTAAGATTAACCACAATGCCGGTAAGGTTTTGGCAATATTATACTTTCTGACTATTTATATTATTTTAATAACTAAAGAACTTAACATTAATATCTGCAAAATTTTATCTAATAGGTTTTATTCCATCTTTCCAAAGAGTATTAATTCTGTTATTCAATATATTCACTGAACCTCAAAGTTTATATTAATTGTAATTTTTATAAGTTTGGGCGCTGTTTCAAAGTAGTAAAAAAATGCTTCATAGGGAAACTAGAGCATTATGAAACTTCACTAGAGAGAGTCTTAAAATTTTATATTGGTGCATTAATCAATCAAATTTCTTTGCATTTAGCTGTACGATTACATATGATTCTGGTTAATTGCAGTATCACTAATTCTATATTTTACCACCTGCTCAAAAAGTACCTAACGAAGGGGCTATCAAATGACCAAGCCACACTATACCACAGAATATTGCTGACCCATCCACCTAGTAATCCATAAGAGAAATGAAAACGGCATTATTTAAGAAGGACTTTTAGCCGATGAATGCATGCTGCCACCCAGAGATGATATTTCACATTTCTATATCCTGCTTACAAACTTATTTCTTCATCAAAAAAGTAATGTATATCCATGCAGATGACCTAAGAATCTGGAATTCAACTGAAGTGTGAAATTTTTAAAATCCTAAACACCAATGAAAGTTCTAAGAGCAATCAAAGGAAGAAACAGAATTCTGGTATGATTCCTGAGGTCCAGTTATGTGTGAATGTCTTCGATCCAGCTCTATCTCTAGCGTAATAAGAATATAAGATATTCTGGAGGAGGTGGGCTTCTTTTAAACATCGATCTTCGTGATGTTATCCAAAGTTGCATATGTATTTGCTTTTAAATGACTTCTCTTCTGCTACCACTTTTTATCTTCCTGGCAAAGAGGGGAAGAGTCTAGCCACAAAGTGCTCTTCCTTAGTTATGATAGTACTTATGGTGAACAAACGAATGAACTAATAAATAAGAGAAAGATCGGGGAGGGGGAGTGAGAATTTTGTTTACTAACAAATTGGTCTTGTAGCTCTCTTTATTAGGGTATAAATACTTTCCTTAAGTGGCATATAGTGGAAAAGCGAATTCACTAAGGAGAGGGGCACAGAGGCATGAGAAAGAGATACGCTAATGACTTGAAGCAATAGCACCCAAATCTTTCACACAAGTTCTTGGACAGAGTTGGCTAATTTATTCCAAAAGAATTTTTTAAGTTTATTTATTTATTCGAAAGAGAGAAAGAGAAGGGCAGAGAGAGAACCCCAAGCAGTCTCTGTGCTGTCAGTGTGGAGCCCTACAGGGGGCTTAAACTTATAAACTGTGAAATCATGACCTGAGCCAAAACCAAGAATAAGATGTTTAAATGAGCCACCCAGGTGCCCCAATTCCAAAAGAATTTTGAATTGTTAATAGGGAGATATAAAAACCCCTGGAATCCAATCTATGGACTAATAGAGAAACATCACAAGCCAATTAAGAGACAGTGGTCTATCTTCATGCAACATTTTGAAAGTCTTAACTAAATTGTAAAAATGACATAAATTATTTTTTAAAATTGTTTTTTATAAAAATGATTCTAACCTAAGACACTTTTTTCAAAGAGAACAAAATAAACTTGAAATGAATAGATTTCTAGATAAAACTAATTGAATTGATATAACCATATAATCATGGTATAAGTACACTATGTAGAGACTAACTGGTCTAAAATGCCACATGTCGTGTAGGTATAGATAACTTTGTATCACAAAGCAACTTTGGTCTTCATTAAAATTTTTGTATAGGTTATAAGGCAATCCAAAAGTTTTAAAGAATATTCTCAATTTTTAAGTAGGTTTATTCTGTGATTTCTCTAAGATGCTCTAAGCTGTTTGGAGGGTTGAAGCTAGAAAAACTGCCATTTGAAAACCGTGAGCATCTTTACGTTCTCTAAGATGTGAAAATCATATGCCACTTTTTCCTTTATCCTTGAAAAAAATACAAGGAGTCCCTTCATTATACAAATATAAAGTAGCAATGTTTGGGAAGTTGTGGCTCCAAAGAGCTGAATTATTCCCTGAGATCATGGAAAAGGCTCAGTTTGACCCGACAGACTCTTTCTTTAATGAAAAATTCCCTTAAGCCTCCTGTTTCATTGCAGCATACCTGCAATCTCTTGCTTTCCTTGTGGATGAGGAAATGTGATACATCCAATTATTGCTCAGGGAAGAGCAGGAACTAATATTCAGAAGTATCAGAAAGATACGTGATATTATATTGGTTTCAGATATAAAGGTGAACTAGAGTCAGAATCTCTGGGGATGGAGCTTGCACATCGACATTTATAGGACGTTCCAAGCGCACTTCTGAAGCACAGCCAGGTTGGAAAAACCTTCTACTACAAGGGATTGTAGGAAACTCCCTCATGGTTTAAATTAAGATTGACCCAGACTTCGAAAATACTCTGATGTTGGGCTCTTATGTTCTGATGCGATTGTTTGCAGCAGACACATCAGAAATGTTCTAAGACCAGGGTTTCTCTAGAAAGAAGTGCAAGTGGGAAGATTCAGGAACAGGAGAGGCCACCTGAGACATGAGACTGGGAGGGCAAAAATGTCCCTGCTCACATTGAGCCTTAGCGTTCAGAGCACAGGACCTGGATCCTTAAGACTGGAAGGTATTCCTGGCTATGGGATGAGCTGAACGTCGTTTGCTAGAAAGCACGCGAGGATGGACAGAGCACAGACAGCTTCACCTTCACTCAGGTACTAGGTCACACGTGCATGGAGCTGGTACAATACTGCACCATATTGCACAATATTGTCTATATCTCGTGTGTGTGTGTGTGTGTGTGTGTGTGTGTGTGTGTGTGTGTGTTGTAGTTGCTAAATTTGATTCTGCCCTTTGGTATAAAGAGTATTCAAGATACTACATATCTCTACTAGTTCACAATATCCTTGACACCAGGTACAAACAAAGGAGCAGAAAAGTTTTGCCTGGCATCTCTTTGCATGTGACACCTTCTCCATCAACAGCTCACGATGAAATGTAACTGTTTGCACATGCTCCAGGCCCTGACAGAAGCAAATATGTGGAAACCAGCAACTGCTGCTACCATGTTCAGATTCAGATGGACAATGGACATGACTCTGCAGGCAGCCTCGGATTCAGTGAGGAGGCTACAGTACATGTAAACAGGAAGTGTATCCCCATAATATCTCTATGTGCACACTCAAAACTAACATGTTGCAATGAAATGTACGGGATCCGCAATATTTAATGATTTTTGTGCCATATAATGCACAAGGTACTTTGGACCCTTCTTTTTTGGCTGATGGATCTCATGACTAAAACTGACACAGTGAATTTTCCCACGGCTATAGGCAGACTGTTTTACAATTTGCACAGACTTCTCCAGAATCCATAAATTCCTACTGCTGGTAAAAAGTCACATGTTATTTTGTTTGATACTACCGCTTTCCCTCCAAAGAAGTTATGTCATTTTACGTCCTCTTCCCCCAGCAGTGTAAGAAAGTGTCCATTCCTTACAGGCTTACCAACAGAATGTATTACCAAACTTTTATGTGTTGATAATCTGATAAGTGACACATGTACCTTGGTGTCATTTTAACATATTGAGAGAGAGTATCTTCTCATGTGTCTAAGGATCACACACATTTTTTTTTCCTGTGTTGTGTCTGTTCATGCCTTTTGCTTTCTTTTTCTATTGGGTTGCTGGTCTTTTGCTTCTCAATTTCTAAGATTTTAAACACTTCCAAAATTAACTAACAAATTTAATACAAGTCCAATAAAAATACCAATAGATTTGTCTTTTTTTCTGAAATAGACAAGAAGTGCTCGGTTTTTCGGATACCTCTTGCTTGTTTATTTTTCTCTATAAATTGAGAAACAATTTGGGTTTTTATAAATATATAGAACAATTTATAAGATTTGTATATTTCTTGTTAACTTTTATCTAGCTACTGTATTTTATCTTTTTTCTTGCTATTGTACATGGGGTCTTGTCTTCGATGATATCTTCTGACTCATTTTTTGTGTCTACTAAGGCTATTTATTTGTCAATGTTAATTTCATATCCTGTTACCTTTCTGAGTTTTGTTTGTAATTTTTTTTTAACAGATTCTCTTGCAATTCTCCAATTATTCATTCATAGACTGTCTTTTCCTTTCCCATTCTTTCTTTCTTTTTAGATAACTTTCTTATCTAATCGTACTGGCTAACACTGCTGGTAAAATTTTAAATAGTAGTGCTGAAAACTAGTGTCACTGTCTTATTCTTGAATACTGAGAACACCTCCAAAGCTTCCTTATTATGTAAAATGTTGTGTTGGAGATAGATACAAGTATGCACATATGTGTGTACATATGTTTCTATCTATACATATATAAATTTCTACTTAGAGGTAATGTATTGATTTCCATTTTATTTTTTTATAAAGTAGAAATGGAGACTGAATTTTGTCAAATGTTTTTTGGGCATCTATAGACATCATCATGGTTTTTTTTCCTTAATTCCTTTAAACTACTAATATCAAACTATCCTCACTTTTCTGGGGTAAACCCCCACTAGGTCATGAAGTGTTCTTTTTTTAATGTATTTTTGAATACTGTTTGCTTATATTGTATTGAATAGAGTTGCATCAATATTTAGAATTGAAATTGTTCTGTGGGGTCTTTTTGTGCTGTGCAACTTTAGTAATTTTGGTATCCATGCTACACTCAGTTCATTAGTGAATTTGTACACGTCCCTATGTTTTCTCTATTAAATTGGAACAGCTTAAATAGCATAGAGAACATCTAGCCATAGTAATATTTTCAGGGATAAAAGTGTGACTGACTTTTCTTATTTCCCCTAAACTCTTCTTCCCTCTACCTCCCTTTCTCCTGACATTCAAGTTAACAATTCTTTTTCATAATGCTTATTTTCAGAATCTTATATATGCTTACAATTCTACTTTGCCACCTTAAAATGATATTACTTTACCTCCAGTTACGACTTACAGAGCGTGATTGAGCTTATCCTACTTTCTACCATCCGTCTTCCTTCTCCTCCCGTCTTTCCTCAGGAGTTCATTTCTTACATCATGGAGGTATACTACATTTGTATGGTATTATATCACCCTTAACCACCCTTATCCCCCTGTATGTTTATTCTATTCTTGCTACTATATTTATATCTAAGTATTACTTACTGCCGGTCCTTCTGCCACTGCTTCCTGGTTGGAAAAGTGCATCTGTAAGTTCTTGTTTGTTTTATACTTTTTATCTGAAACTTCTATATGTGAATGAGAGTTGGCTAGATGTATATTCCTTGGCTCCAACTTTCTTTCTGGAGTACCAAGCTCAACAATGTTCTGTCAGCATTGAATATTGCTATTGAAAAGTCTGGTGTAACTTGTTCTCTTTTTGTTGTTCTTTTTTTCCACGTAAGTGACTTGGGCTTCTCGCCTAGTTACTCAGAGGGTTATTTTTATTCTTTAAAGTCCCATAATTTTATCAGTTTATCTCCTTAAGTCTTAATGTTAAACATTGTGGATTAGTTTTGTTAGGTACATGATAAGTCCTTTTAATCTGTAGATTCAAATTTTGTGTGATATTAGGGATGTTCCCATGAATTGTAATTTTTTAAAATAGGTGTTATGTTACACTTTTTTGTTTTTGTTCTTCAAAACCTAGGTGTATGTTTATAAATCTTCTTGGTCTTGTCTATCATTTTTCTCCCTAGCTTTTTATTTTTCACTTGTTCTTTTTTATTTTCTTTCCCATACCCTTACATTTTCAAGATATTTAGTGTCTCTTATGCTTTTTGTAATTTAATTTGCATTTCTGAAATAATCATATCTTTTTCTCCAGTTTCTTTCCTGAATTCTGTCGATTCCCATTTTCGTCTTCCTAGTGTCTGGCCATGTTTTCTTTTTTTAAATGTTTATTTAGTTTTGACAGAGAGAGAGAGAGAGAGAGAGAGCAGGGGAGGGGCAGAGACAGAGGGAGACACAGATTCCGCAACAGGCTCTAGGCTTCTAGCAGTCAGCATGGAACCCGATACAGGGCTCATACTCACAAACCATGAGATCATGACCTGAGCCAAAGTCAGATGCGTAACTGACTGAGCCACCCAGGTTCCCCTTGTCTGGCCATCTTTTCTCTAAGTTCCTTAATTTCTATTTTGTGATTTTTTTTAATAGCTGTGATTGCATTATATGCATATAGCTTTTCCTTATAAGAACATCATTTGCAATTTTCTTCTAATCGTGGTGGTATTTTTCTTCCACTGCTAAACTCTGACTTTTCTGTCTTATGAAATCCCTGTGTGGATGTAGCATTTTTACTTTTTTACTCATAATTGAACAAGATTCTTTTTCCTGACTTCCCTATGACCAAAAGAACCTAGTGAAAGGGAGAAGAGCGGTAAAGATGGCGCTCCCAGTTCCTTAGCTCAGTGATCCTTCCTGTGCTGTAACTGTGACAGGTATTTTCTTTAGTGTGTTCCAGTGTAACTTTCCACAGTTCTCCCTGCTCCCCTAGCCCTAATGCCCATCGCAGCTCTCACTTGGGTAGGGCTCCCTAAATATTTGCTGTTATTTTCTGTGTTCTGCTTCTGCTATAAAATCTCACTCTCAGTTCTTCCCCACAGCACCTGCCACCCTCCACCATTTGGCAGCCAATGCCATTCTGGTTTCCTATGTTCTTCCCCCAATTTATATTTTGTTCGGAGTCTGTAGATCTTCCTAACTCTCCAGGAATAGGCTGCGGGGTATGGTTTTTGTTGTAACCTTTTGTTGTTTTTACTGGAATCCAGAATTCCTCTAGTATAAACATCAAGTTATTATCTCTGTTGTTTTGACCTTGTGTTATCCAGGAACCCTCAGTTCATTTTGATAAAACCTAATACCCAGGTGTCTGACAGATTATAGAAAACTAGGAGAAGCATCTGTGCTCATGTATGGCATCAAATAGAAGGTGTAGAGGCTGCTCTTAGCAGCCAAAGGATGGGCAGCCATCTGAAACTAGCGAAAGCATTCTCAGTGGAAGAAGGCTAGAGTCAGAGACTGTATCTGCAATGTGGAAACAGCCAAACTAATACATGATGTGTTAATATTGCTATTATTATTATTATTATTTATGAAACCAGTAGGCAAACTCAGGCACCCCTGCAAGTTCTTGTGGAGGAGAATAATAATAATTACAACAATGACAGTTAATACAGAGTACCTTCTATGTGCCAAGCACTGTCCTAAGTGTTTTAGGTATATCAGTTCATTTATCTCTCACAACACTATGAGATAGTGCTCTTATCCCTACTTTACAGGTAAGAAAATTGAGACACAGAAAGTATGAGTAATTTACAAAAGATCATAGAGCTAGTGAATGGTAGAACTGAGATTCAAACCCAATGTGCTCCAAATTCCCTGCTTTTGACCAGTGTGAGATCTATATCTGTCAAAATTTTTGAAAAAGAAAAGGCACCTTCAAGAAAGCCGACTTTTTAAAATTTTGTAAATAATTATTTATTTTTGAGAGAGAGAGTGCAATCAGGGAAAGGCAGAGAAAGAGACACAGAATCCAAAGTAGGCTCCAGACTCTGAGCTGTCAGCACAGAACCCAACGCAGGGCTCAGGTTCACAGAGTGCAAGATCATGACCTGAACCAGTCCGATGTTCAAAAGACTGAGCCATCCGGGCACCCCTAGGAAAGCTGACTTTTATAGTGTCCTAAATAGAAAACTTTGCTTCTTCAGTTTCTTGGGATGCATACCCAAAGCCACTGCTGAGCAGCAATGTTACTGTGACTGCAACTGAGCCACAGGCCAATATGTCAGAGAAACTTTGCTTTGCACGTATATGTTAATGGCAAACACTGCTCTGGTACCTTAGAACCCAGTAGGTAAAAGTTCAAATATGGAAGACAGTCATTTAATTGAGAAAGTAAATGGTTTACTTCAGGATGGCAATTACTTGATGTGCTCCACATTTTAAATAGAAAAGCCAATTAATTTTCTAACAACCACCACTGACTTATTAGAGTCACAATCATCAAAAAATATAGACATCACATAGACAATTCATCTTCTTGATCCCAAACTACTGATCTTTCTGGGGAAAAAAAAGTATTTTCAGGAAATCTGATTTCCCTGTGGTATCCTGAAATATTTTATCAGAGATGTCTAACACTGGTTACTCTGGTTCATAAAATGTCCTAAAATTTGTTTGAGGAAGCTCACAGTGTCAGAATTAAAAATGTCTGCTCATCAGGAAAACGCCATTAAGAAAATTAATAGGTAAGGCAATGGCTCAGAAAAAAAAAAAAGTATATATTTATACACACACACACACACAATACATATATCTGAAAAATGACTCAAATTATTTAAAAACTCTTGTAAATAAACCTTAAAACTACAAGTAACCTAATAAAAAATGGGCAAAAGATGTAAACACTTCATAGAGGATTTGCAAATCGTCAATAAAAAGGTTTTTTTTTTTTTAAAGGGCTTAACATGGGGTGCCTGGGTGGCTCAGTTGGTTGAATGTCTGACTCTTGATTTCAGCTCAGGTCATGATCTCACAGTTTTGTGAGTTCGAGCCCCATGTCGAGCCCCTTGTTGCCAGTGCAAAGCCTGCTTGGTATTCTTTCCCTCTCTCTCCCTTTCTGCCTTTTTCCTGCTTGTACTCTCTCTGTCTCTCTCAAAATAAATAAATAAACTTAAAAGGGCTTAACATTATTGATTCTTAGAGAAATTCGAATTAAAACCACAATAAGATATCATTCCAAACACAGTAAAAGAATCAAAAAAATTTTTAAATGACAATGCAAAATGTTAGGAAGTATATGGAGTAACTAGAACTCTTATACTTTGCTCATAGGAGTATAAATGATACAACCACTTTGAAAAATGAGTCGACAGTTACTTATGAAAGTAAACATACATCTATACTGTCATCACTCCTCGGTACTTATTCAAGAAATTAAAACAAATGTCCACAAAAAGACTTACACAGCAAAGTTTATAGCCAAAAACTGGGACATAATCCAAATATCCATCAACAGGGAAAGGAATAAACTAATATTTCATATTCATAAAATGAAATACTATTCAGTAATTTAAAAGAATGACTTCTGAAACACACACAACATGCACGAATCTCTAAAAACATTATGCTAAACAAATGAACTAGGACACATAACAATATCTATTGTGTGATTCCTTTTATCTAAAATCCAAGAATAAGTGGTCCATGGTGAAAGATATCAAGAAAGTGATCACCTCTGGAGGGTCGGAAGAGTGACTAGAAGGGACATAGAGCTCTTTTGGGGATGACAGAAATGTTTTTTAATATCGATCATAGTGACGTTTATACACGTGAATCCAATTATTAGACTCATCGAACTGAACACTTAACATTTTATTTACACTAAATTTTATTTTACTTTTTATCCTACCTTTTTATTGGAAGGGGATGAGAAATATATCTCAACAACAAAAAAGGAAAAATTAATAATTGTTTTTTATCTATTCAAAAACATTTTTGAGTAAAGTAAGTAAATTTACCTATCATTTTAAAATTTAGGCTTGTAATAATAAATGCAATGTATTTCCTGCCACTGAGAATCTTAAAGTCCATTATTACTTCCTTCTATTAAAAAAAGGAAGGAAAGACTAGTATCTGGAGTGATCCTTACATTTTTTGGCTGGTAAAGAACAGAACTTCATTCAGATTACTTCAAATAATAAGAATATACTGTGAGCATGCACACTCACATAAACTCCAGAATATCCAGTAACAACCAGAGAATGGACCTCTGGAAGTCGGAACCATTGAAAAATTGAAGGACTCAAATCAGGTATGGGAGATAATTAGCCTATCGCCCCTTCAACAGAAGGATTTTGTCAATCGCTTTCTGTTGCCTACTTGTATGGGTTCAAATGTATGTTTACAACTTCTGCTTCTTCTGCTCTTGCCACTACCAAGCTAACTATCTCACTCTGTGCTATAGTACGTCTTTTGCTACCTGCTTATGATGCATGATTTCTGCTTGCTCATAGCTTGCTGTCTAACCGACAACTGCTTACTTCAGCTCACTCAGCCCTACTGCTGCTAATAAAATAACTCCTACTTTCTCCATATATCTTCAATAACATGCACCTAAATAGAACATCTGAGTTGGCCTAAATAATCATCCATGTTTCAACAGAACTTTCACACAAAGTCACCACATAGACCATTCACTGGACCAGCTGCACTAAGCCAGTTGTCCTTTCTTGGATCAACCAGCTTGACATAAAGACAAGAAAGGTAATACCATCATGGCAAGATATGGGTGAGAAACCATGTATAGCTTTTCCCTCAACAGAGGGCTCCCTATAAGCAGAACTATCTCCCTTAGATAGCACAACAATTGGTAAGAACTGTGATTGTCCTGTCCTGCATGTTGTAATAATCCAAAAATTATACCTGAAGTTATGGTAGATCTTTGCAGGGGAAAGAAGAGATTGACAGGAGAGAATATCCCTATGCATAGAGATAACACATAATTTGTGTCAAGCACCCTAAAGTTCAGGAAAGGTAAATGAGGTATAAGCAATGTGCTCCACATCTGGAGTAAGGGCAAAGTCACCCCATTTGAGTGAGGAGTCAGTTAGATTAACATAATAATAGTATGTGACATGTATATGTATAGCCCCATATGTTATATGTATATGTATAGTAACACAGTAACAATTACATGGCACCTGCTACACATCAGGAGCTGTTCTAAACACTTTCCATTACTATTATCTTGATTTGCAGATGCTCTGTGAGGTAAGGGAGATGGAGACACATGTGGAATAAGTCACTTGTTCAAGGCCAAATATCCAGTAAATGGCAGAGGTGGGATTTGATCATAAGCAGCCTGGCTCCAGAGCCTCTTTGAACCACTATGTTATTTGGAATCTTTGTAGCTAATCATCAATTGACCAAGAGAGAATCCAGTTTGAAAATGGAGGACTTATGCCTTTTTTAAGGTTTTTTTTGTTTGATTTGTTTTTGTTTTTGTTTTTTAAGTAAGCTCTACACCCACTGCAGAGCTTGAACTCACAACCTCATGGCCAAGAGTCACATCCTCCACTGACTGAGCCAGACAAGCATTCCTGATGCCTATTTTAAAGGAGAGAACAAAACCCTACTCTCAGTGAGTAGTCTGCTTCCATAAAGGTGACTTGATTAAAACTGGTAAGAAGCCACAAGGAGAATAGTTCTTTCACCATTTACTTTGAGAATAAAGCCTGACTTTTAGATCTGAAGGGAAAAGAACACAGGCTCCATTCCTGATGCTCTCTGAATATGACTGGTGAGAGAAAAACCTTCACCTGTGAGGTGGAAAATAGATATGAATAAAAATCAAAGTCAGCCCCATCTGGCAGTGACTGTTCAATCACCTCCAACACATGCACCCAGGAAACACCTCACCTCTCCTCACTTTACCTTACCTTACATTGTTACACAGCACCTAATGATTTTCAAAGCATCTCTACTCCTATTTCGAGCTTGTGTCAACCCACTAAAGTGGGTGGGCCTTTATCATCCACATTTCCAGATCATGTGATGCAGGTTCTCACAGGTTAAGAGATCATGCAAGGCCACATAAAAAGTTAAATAATGAGAAGGCATGAAGACACAGGGCTTCTCTCCCCAGATGCAGTTTCTCTCCATGGCATGTCACTAATATGGACATGTGAGTGACAACCCAAGTTGTCAACAATGTTCCATACAACAATGGGACAACTTGGCCAGGCTTTCCAGGTGCAGTCCTAAGATCAGTAAAAGTCAGATACCTAGGAGGGCCGCCCTACGTATACAGAACCTGATCCCTTCTGATTTCTTGTCCGATGAAGACGGATAATAATTCATTTGGTTTTCTGTATATTTGCCTTTTGAAGTCAACCATCCATTCATCAAGTCAATAATTACTAGATCTTAAAAGAAATGTTAGGTTTGTAAACCAAACATATGCCTAAGTTTTCATGGGGGTGAATGAGAGATTTATACGGGTTAAAACTAACTGAATTTTCACTACATTTCAATTGATTAAAATCAGTTGTCCTAAACTAGCGCAAATGATCCAAAATGTATTTGGGGATAACATTAAATTCTAAATACTTCTAAGTAATAGTCAATTTTTGCAAAAACTTATTTTAAAAATGAATTAAGTAATTCTTTGATTCTAAATTATGAGCAAAAACATTGTTTAAATTTCCCAAGAAATGTATGCCTCAGGAGGAAATAATACATTTATTTTGAGAATCAAACTACATTTGACCAAGACTTTATGGATTCAAATAATTCACTTTATGAAACCCACATCTGACATAGTTTCTTTGTATATGACAAACACTTTCTCAAGTTCTCACTCATTTATTTATTTATTCATTGAAACACAGTTACTAAGTACCTGAACTATGCTGGACACTGGGGATACAACAGTGATAAAAACAAATTTTAAAAAATCCTTGGCCTCTTGGAGATAGCTCTGGTGGGGGGAAGAAAACCAACTGAGAGTAAACGAGATAAGGAGGTAAAACATATAGTGTATTAGATGGTGATAAATCCTGAGGAAAACTGTAAAACCAGGAAACCAGATAGAAGAAGCTGCAATTTAAATAGTGTGACCAAAGCATCTTAGTTTGCACGGGACTGAGTTTTAAAACTAAAAGTCCCATGCCCTAAGAATCTTCAGTCTCAGGTAAAATGGGATAATTTGTCACTCTAAATCTACACTGAGGGGCCAGAGAAGGCATATTATGAAGATATTATTTGACTTAAAAGAACATTCCAGGTAGAGGAAACAGGAAATGCAAAGGCTGAGGCAGGAACACGCTGCGTTTATCTGAGCAAAAGCAAAGACTGGTGTGGTTGGAGGTGGTGTGTAAGCAAGATGTGAGAGAAGTAAAAGAGGAGATGAAACTATGAGCCGGTGAGGTGCTTCAGGAAAATGCTCGGTGTCCTCAGCAGGAAGAAGGAATATTGTCAGTACTGCTACTCCTCACCAGGAAGAAACCTGCCCCGGATCCTGGCTGTTCCCACTCTGACTTGTGGGACTTCTGGGGAAACCAAGGAGCAAAAGGGGACAAGAATCATAATTGAGGAAGTAGAGAGAAAGAAATGAGCCCTGCCCCATGGTAAAGGATTCCTCCCACAAATTCATCTCCCTAAAGGAAGTTTCAGGTTAAGCCTTTGGATGTGCCTGCTTATTTATCCCATCTCTTCATTTCTTCCTCTCTAATCCTGTTCAACTAGGCTCCTTCTGTTTGTTGACAATTCAGGGTTTTAAAGTTAGTACTACCACCAGGCACTCCTGCTAATGGAAGAAGTCCAAATTCTATTTGGCCACGAATACAATTACACCCACAGAAGTATATTTTTGCTCCCAGTTTCAGTCTTCTTTTTGCCAGGTAGATAATTTATACAGAGCTAGAAAAAGATTGCTTAGGGGCAAATGACACAATATACTTGCCACAGATAGATTCAGCCACCGTTTCTGAGACCAAGGCACTAAGCAATTCACTTCGCTTTTCAACTCCCATTTCAACATCCTTTTTCATTTAAATGGAGTTGATATGTCTTTACCATCTCCTAGTACCAGAAGGGTGTCATGAGGACATTTTCAAATGCTTTAAACTACCCAAGATGAAAGATACTTTAAGAGCATTATGCAATGCTGTCACCGAGTCTTCATTCTCACCAGCCCTATTTATGTGTCTTTCTCTTTTATTTTCAACAAACATAATCATGCAGTACACCCATTGTCTGCATACTTGGCAAATTTACTAACTATGAATTCGTGTGCTCCTTCAGGTGTTTCATCCATATTTATTGATATTCATCAAAGAAGCAGGAGGTAGTGATGGAAGCTATTGGCTTTTTTTTTGCTGCTGCTGCTGCTGCTGCTCAAGTTGTAGACGAATTAAATTGTTTCTCAGATGTTATCAGCAGCTGTCAAAAAGCATACCTTACTCAAAAATCTATTTTGTATTCAGAAAGCATGAAAGCACACAAGACAGTGACTCCAGCAGCAAATCCTACAGTTATCTATGGCCGTTTATTGAAGGCCAACTATGTGTCAATCACCAAATTCTTAAGATTGTATGCGGAGGCATTCCTAGGAATGGGTAACTGGCATATGAATACTATATATGATTTCAAAGACTCTCAACAAAAATCCTTCCCTTTAATGCACTTTCCTAAACAGTAACACTGTAAATAATGTAAGAGGGCCCATTAATGGTCTCCAGCCCTTAAGTGGAGGCTTCACAAGTCATTTCAGACCCAAACACCCTCATAAGAGGGATGAGTTCAGATTTGGAGGAGGGGGAGGAAGAGGATAAAAGCATTAGGTGTAAGAAATGCTCTTGAGGGACCGTGAACTGGGGGTGTGAGACCTCGGCCCAATAGGAAAATGAAGAGCAAAAATGGAAATTCTGTATTTCAAAGAGTATTTTTAAAAGTATTTTAAGTCATTCAACAATTCCCAACTGCTACCTTGCAAGAGTTCCTAATGCAGCAAATGTGTATTCTCTAGAAATTGATCATTACAAATGTTTAACATAGCAGGTTTTGTTGTTGTTGTTCCGCTCTCTATTTTCTTTGTATTTGGTTTTGTTCTCTTTCTTTAAGGGGAAGGGAACATGTTTTACTAGAGCATACACACACACACACACACACAAACATGCACTGAGAGGAAAAACAAGTTTGAATTTCTGAATATCATTCTTCTACTTCAGAATATGGGCCATTCGTTTAACCATCATATATATTGATTTCCTGATCTGCAAAATGGTCATAATAGTACCATCCTTCTCTTATCACAGAAATACTTCATCACGTGAGATAATGTTTACAAAAGCACTCTGAAAAATACATCATTATGCAAATATTAGCTGGAAGTCATTATTTTTCTTATAGTTAAGCTATTAATTTTATGCTCCCTTCTGTCCATCGAAGGTCGCCCCAAACAAACTTGAAAAAGCAAACCTTTTGTGTTTGCATATGCAGTTGCACTCTGCCACTTCCATGGGAGAATATGTTTATCTTTGTCCAGCCTCTGGCAAGCGCCTCACTCCACCCTGTGTAGCCAGAGGGAAAGAATAGTCCTGAATAAAAAATAAGGGTCAATCATTCAAGTGACATAAATTTCTTCAAGTTCAGGGACCTATTTGTCATGACGAGAAGCAACAAAACTATGCTGGCATAGAAAGTTCAAAAAGAAAATTAAGAGAAAAGAGAAAGAAAAATCTGAGCAATCATTGCATGTTTTTACTTTGAGGGAACATTCCTCAGTCTGTGTTTCAAGAAGGTATTTTTGTTAAGGATTTTTTTTTTGTAGATTTCCCAATATGTAACCTTATAATGATGTAACCTGCATCTCTATAAATTATATAGCATGTGTCAGAATCAAATGCTCTTAAAATATTATCAAAGGTTGCTAAATATATTTTGCACATTCCTTCCTAACTCTATGTTATACAGTAATTGATACAGAGCCCACAAAACATCTAAAAATACTTTTACAGCAAAATAAATGCCTGCAATTTCTTTCTACTCTATGGTAAACGTGGACCACAAAAACCAATATAGAAATTCAAAAGTATCATTCAGGAAGCAAAGGAAAGGAAAGATAAAACAGTGGTCTACACAACTCAACGTTTACTTCATCGCCCCCTAATTACCAAGCTACACATGGTTCAAAGAGTCAGAATCCATTAGAATTATGACCTTTTTTCCCAATGATGTGGAAGTATTTTTTTCTCTGGTCAGGAGGCCAAATTTGAATTAAACAAATATGAAGGAGTAGCAAACAACGTGGTTGGACAAACTGCTGTTTCTCTATCCCACAACCATTCTCCCTTCCTCCTTCCTAACAAAAAGTTTTCTTAGGTATCCATGCCTCCTCTCCATGACTCAGGGGAGGATATACTGATTCCTCACCGCTTTAAGTATACTTCTCCCCTGAGCAAACAAAACATCGTGTAACTCTCAAAAGAGTTTTGGTCCAGTGTAGGATATGTCCTTAATTAGGTCAGACTAAAAGAAACAACTTGATTCCATACTTGAGGTAGAGGCTCTCACTCTCTCCTGTTCAATGGCAACAAGAAATCCTATGATTCTGATGGCCCTGATGGTCACCAGAAGGGAGAAACAGGAATAAGATGAAGCTCATGCCGTGTATGGCAGAACATACAGGCAGAACGACTGGAATCCTCAATGACTTGACACTGGCAATTGTATGACAAAAGCCTGTCTTACTCCTGAATTGCCAATTACATAACTGGCAACCGATTATTGTTTAAACAATTCAGATCAGATTTTTTTGGTTGTTATACACAGCCAAACACATTGCAACTATTAACAGCCATATTCTTTTCAAGAACTCTATTACTTTGTGCAGTTTCTTGATGAGTATACCTGTTAAATAAGAGCGAAGTCACGTAGGCAAGTTTGCATCCATCATATTATACGCAAGCAAGTAGCCCAGCTAGTTGCTGTTACTAAGGGGGGAAGTCAACCATGAAAAGGTTTCACTCATCTCCATAGGAAGGTATTTGTTTTAGCACCTACTGGCACAAAGCAAATAGTGACTCTTCCCTGCTAGGAGTAATTTAAAACAAGAATCCCATCACCAGTGTACAGAAAGTACTTATGTGAAGAAAACCTAATCCATTTAAGAGAGTATATGCTATTTCATCTTCCTGGAAGAGTCTTTTCCTTATTTCCCTCCACCTGATCTAGCTGAGTCCCGCTCACTCTTCAGAGTTCAATTTCCCTGCCTCTTTTCCTGGACGCATGAAGACTAAACTAGATGCCCTTCTTACATGTTCCCATAGCATTCTCAATTTACCCTAATCCCAGTTCTCTATTATATGGCAATTACCTTTTATTTGCACTCTCCCCTAGCATGTAAGAAGCCCTAGGGCTTGGATGGCATCTAATTCACTATTATATCCATAGCATCTAGCACAATGCCTACTCATCACAGGTGCTTAGAAGTATTTGCAGAATAAACATAGGCTTGGAATGCTTTGAATAGAACAAGACAGTTGCAGCATAAAATAGTCACTCGTTTTAGAAAGTTAAATAAGAGGAGGTGGCTGGCTGGCAACTCTTGATCTCAGGGCTGTGAATTCAAGCCCAAAGTTGGATGTAGAGATTACTTAAAAATAAAACCATTAAAAAAAAAAAAAGAGGGGTGCCTGGGTGCCTCAGTCAGTTGAGCATCCAACTTTGGCTCGGGTCATGACATCGCGGTCCATGGGCTTGAACCTCGCATCAGGCTCTATGCTGACAACTTAGAACGGGGAGTCTGCTTCGGATTCTGTGTCTCCTTCTCTCTCTGCCCCTCCCTGATTCATACTCTGCCTCTCTCTCTCAAAAATAAAATAAACACTAAATTTTTTTAAATATTTAAAAAAGAAAAATAGGAAATATTTTGGAAAAAGAATTTCCAAAAAAGACTTTTTTTAAGGTCAGTTTTGAGCATTTGTAATTGCATATTTCAAAAGCTTTAAAATAAAGGTCCTGATGCAAGAAAAAGATACATCTTATCATATGCTATAAGATATATTGATATAGAGGTATTTTTTAAAAACCTACACTATGGAAGAAAGGCTTTTAGAGTTTGTTGCTCTTAAATACAGTTATACAGTTCGGTCATTTTCAATAATTTTGTAGGGTTCATAAATAAAGGTCTGGATTAAAGAATCCTTTTTCCAAGTAGTTTTGATATAGGCAAATCCTACTGACTGTTTAAGTGTTAATCACTAGTAACATTACTCTGGGTGCATATAATTCTGTACATCGATTACTATTTAAAATGGAAAAAAGGACTACCAAAATTATTTTGTTACACCATAATTTTTGGTATCAAATAATTACAAAAACTCAAGCTTCACTAGAACTTGGAAATCTCCTCAAAGCACTTTTCCAACATAAGACTTTGTTAAAAATAAAACTTGTTTGATGCCATTAGAAAATGTCAAAATTTTAATAATATAAATTGTAACAGAAGGCTTTCATTTTGCCTAATTAGAGCAAAGAAATTTGTTTTGTTTTTAAAGTAATATTTTTATTCATAAACAGCAACACCCCAAAGAGGCCATAAAGGGTGTGAAGAGCAGATTTTATGGGAGATAAAGCAGAATAGTCATGCTATATTTCAAGAGTATTTGCATTTGGTTTTTATTTGATGCCTATTTATACTGATTTCTAGTTTTATAGTGATAACGAGATTTTTCAATTTTATTTCTGGTGAAAGGTCATGATTGTAGTTGCATACCTCAAGATGATACCTACAGAAGTTTTAGGGAACCCCTAATATGGATTCTCCAGGTATAGTTCATTAAAAGTAAGCAAGCAAACAAACTAGGCTAAATGAATTTCTCTTGTACGTTACCATTTCTATCCATAAATGTTTACTGAAAACCTATTGTAGTTATTACTCAGTCTCTGCAGACTGAGTAATACGTGAGGAGTAGGGGGTTGAAGAGGTGGTATTTAAAAGACTTCCATCTTGCATCCTAGCATCTAGATCCTTGCCTTGTGCCAATAGAAAGATAGAGCAAGAGATTTAAGGAGAGAGGACAGAGTCAGTGACCGAAGCTAACTTAATAAACTCCAAGGGCCCTCTGAACCTCTTGCAACCTCATGAAGGGTCTTGGTTCACTTTTATTGAGTATGTACCCATCGAAATCTGAGCTTATTAATTGGGACAGCCTACTCTGTTATGGCATGGTTGGTTGGCTGGTCGATTTTTGTTGTTGAGAAACAAAGTATACTATTCTCTAGACTACTATTTGTACTACTACTTTGTTGCTTTATTAATATTTACTTTTAAACAGTGACTATTCTTGTATGGTCACATTAATGCTATCCCCAAAATATATTTGTGTTTCAGTCTCATGTTTAGCTCTTTGTCTCTTTTATCTTCTCTAAATTACTATAGGTGGGTCACTTTTGAAAAAAATAGCGAAAAATATTAAATATGAAATTATACACCCTACTATTACATGCATTCCATTCTAGAAAAGAAGACCAAATAAGAGAGAAACCCAAAAGCAACCAATAGATTGTACCTACATAACAGAGTAGGTAAGATAGTAAGCTGACCGATGTGAGAGGGAGACGAGGTAGAGATCCAAGAATAAGAGTATTTGGAGGCTAAATATTTGTGAAACTACATATCACAGTACACCACACTGACCAAAAAGCTCATGTTAGGAGAATGGAAATATGGGAAACCAGACATATGAAAGTGAGAAAGGTATAAGCTGGTTAAAATCCAGAGATTAAATGGGAGGAAGGTGGCACTGAGAAAAGTGAGAAAGAAATCTGAGAAATAAGAAATACTGACAAATCCCCATCACTTCTCCAATCTGCATAAAAGAAGAGTCGATAGTAACGTGGGGCCAAAAAAGGGGAGTTTATTTTAGAAAAGAACAATGTTATCATCAAAAGGGGAAGAATCAATAAAGGGAAAATTAAGTAGAGAGGAAGTGCAAATTATAAAAATAATTAAATGGGATTTGGGGAGTACCTGGTCGACTCAGTCATTTAAGCATCCAACTCTTAATTTCAGTTCAAGTCATGATCTTACAGTGTTGTGAGTTTGAGCCCCACATGGACTCTGAGCTGACAGCATGGAGCCTGCTTGAGATTCTCCTTCTTTCTCTGCCTCTCCCCCAATCACATTCCCTCTGTCTCTCTCAAAATAAATAAGTGAACTTTAAAAAATGGGATTTTGAATATTTACTTACACATACATGTATGAAATATCTGTTTAACAAACGCAATGCAGAACAATGGAAAAGAGGTTCACTTTGAGGCCCCTTTATTGACTGGAAGTGAGCTTTAGGACCACACCTCCTTGTGCTTGCTAAGACATTAATGTCAAAACCTAATATTGATATTAAATAAATCACTAAATCTTTGCTAAAGTCTATAATATGTAACTAGAAATAATTTTCTAAAGATGTGTGGATAAATGTGAATACTCATAATAGTGTGCTGTGAGTACTACTATAAGCACTTTTTCCTTTTTTGATATTTCAATATCCAGCAGTGTGTAATTATATAATGTCAACCTGTTATGCTTGAAAATAATACCCCCACAGGGGTTGGCTTATATCACAAGATCTCTGAATATGAATGTGGTTATAAGAATTTTCCTTTTGATTATACCTATGTTGAGGTAGTTTGTTGCTATAGGTTATGGTAATAATACTTCACATTTTATAGCCTTTTCATCCAAGGATTTGGGAAATGTTGCTAAAAATAGGAGAGCTAAAACTCAATAACTAGAAAACCTAACATCGTGGTTCTTTCTCTACTTACAGTGGAACATTTTTTTCTTACGAAAAAGTAAGATTTTTTTTTTACTATTTCTCAAATTTTTCTTTGGTAACTGAGGAAGATTATGCTAATATAAATGTAGAGGCAATTACAGCAAAAATACATAATGAACTAGAGTACATATAATTGAAGAAACTTTATATCTAACGAAAAGAATAGATAAGCAGTTAAAAATTGCTTTGAACACTAATGAAAACACGCTATATTTAAAAGTATGATGACACTAGTGAGCTTCTATTTTAATTGCTTTCTTGGGCATATAACCGGACCCATGTTTGCAAAATAGCAGACTATGTCTAGAGTGTTAGGCTAATTCACCACTTGGAATTAAACGTACAACTAGCTCATAAGCATAATCCACTGAGCAAATCCATGACTCACAAAGGCAGCTCCTCTTTAATACAAAGAATAGACCAAAGAGAAGGAAGCTTTTAAGACTAGCAGAGGAAGAATATGATATAATCTGTCAAGACACAAAAACTACTGTACAAATGTGGTAAGTATATTCATGTGTAATGAAAATAATGATGCTAGGGTACTACAGCACTTTAAGGAAGAAAATATTTATGATACTTATATCAACTTCTGTGCATCTCAGACTGAAACTGATATTATATTTTTTTCTCATCTTGCCTGTCAACCTAAAACTTCTCACGTAACCCCACATGTGGATGGTTCTATTTTTGTTGTCGCCTTGCTTTGTTTTATTAAAATATTCAAGTAGTAGAAATTCAGAGTATCTCGGGGTGGTTTGAAATTGAATACATGTTTCCAATTCCATTGCTTATTCATTCAATAAATATTTAAAGAGGTCTTAATATGACCCAGGCACTAGACTAAGGGCTATGGAGAAAGCCATGAGTTAAAGAGATGTGGCCTCTGTCTTCATGAGCCTAACAGTCCAGAAAGGAAGACAGATTCCAAGAAAACAAGTGCTGTGAGAGCCATGAAAAGAAGTGCAGGAGCCAGGAGAGTATTGAACAGGATGGTTGTGGGGGAGAGCTGTGTCACGTAAGCCACGAAAGATGAGTAAGAGGTAGGGCTTAGCAAGGTAGGAGAATAAAGGGTAAGGGGAGGAGAAAGGGCCCTTCCTGAGAGAGGGACTAAGGATTCTGTGGCAATAAATAACATGACAAATAGGACAAGCCAAGAGTCTTCAAATGCATAGTCAGCACCACACCAGCAGTAGCCATGTTATTTTTGGGGTTCATTGATATATCACCTTATTGCCTAGCACGCTAGTCAACCAATTAATATTTGCTAAATGAAAGTGGTTCAAGGGTAGAGAACTATGAGAAGATCAGCACGAAATGATTCCATAGAGGTAAATAAAGGCCAGATATACAGGACCTCGGAGGCATATTAAGAATGTTTAATTTTATCCTAAAATGGGAAATCACTGAAGATCCTGTGCAGGGTAGCAACATATTGGGAAAGATGATTTTTCCTATTATCATATTTTATCAACTCTAAGATGCCACTGAATATAATATATGTCATCATTTTATATATGACTTATTTAAAAAAGAAAAACAAATGCTACTAATTAAACGACAGATACAAAATCAGTTGTAAGACTTACCCTAATTTCGAAGAAGTCCAAATGTAAAAAAAAAAAAAAAAGTGTATTGTAGTTAATTAAATCTAATGTGTGGAGAATGGATTAAAAGTGGGAAACCATGAGTACAGAGCAACTAGTTAGAAGCCTGTTATCATGGCCGCTTCAGGGACTCAGGCTGTTTCAGAAGTGTAAGCCTGGACCATAACCATGGCAGCTGGGAAGGAGAAAAATGAAAGAAAGAAAAGCTATTCAGAAAGTAGAATGGTGAGAACCTGTAACTGTTGAGTATTAGAGTGAGAAAGTCTAAGGCATTGGGTGGATGGTTATTAAACTGGAAATATTAGTAAGCATGCTTTGAAGTAAAACCTGGGCTACCAATATAAATTTGTAATTTATCAGCATATAGATCATGAATGAAGTCATGGGAGCAAAGAGAATTCTTTATTTAGGGCAGCAGATTTTAACTGGGGCCCATGACTCCAACTGCATTACTGAGTGTGAGTTGGAAATGGCCATGATGGGAATAAAACAAATCAAAATCTTCCTGACATAACACAAGAGAAAGAAACGAGGACCTGACAAAGGCATGAGCAGTGAAACAGAAAGAGGGTTCAGATTGCACAGATATTGTAAAGGTGAGAGACGAGGATTTAGTGATTAAACTGGCTATGGAGAAATACAGAACTCTTCAACTCTTCACAGGTTCCTGGGTAGATCATGGTGCTATTAAGTATATAATAAGGGAAGGAGGAGGAGAAAGAGGAGGAGGGGGAGGAGGAAAAGAGGGAGGAGGAGAAGGAGGAGGGGGGAGGAGGAGGGGGAGGAGAAGAAAGAACCAGCTTACAAGGAAGACAATAAGCTCTAGTTTAAGTCTCTTTAATGGTTGACTCCAGCCTATAGAACATCCAAAAGAAGATGCCTACCAGGCAATTTTAACATTCAAACAAAAACAAAAACTTTATACTGTGCTGTATAGGAACCTAGTTCATCCTACAAACAACACTGGGGACATCCTGAGCATATCCATTTTGTTCAAGAGGTATCATCATAGTATCTGAGAGTTCAAGCTCTATGGTTAAATGGTCTGGAAGACAGTCTTTGCTCCAAGCTACTGGCTAAGAGATCTTGGGCTAGACACTGACATCTCTGAGCCTTGGTTTCCTCATTGGTAAACTGAGGATAATATTTAGCTTCTAAAGGTGTTTTACAAATGAAATAAGAAACAAAAATACGTAGAACAGTGCTTGGCATGTGTAAAGAATTTGATACACTGCAGCTATTTTTATTATCTGTTTTGGTGTGGGACAAATTCGTTTAATGTTGATAACTGTATCTATTCTTCTCATTCTTACTTCAGCTATTTATTGGCCCCTGCTATGTGGGAGATACTGGTAACCAACTGCTTCTACCATATCTCTCATCTCTTATTCGAATCATTGAACCCATTGCTATTCCTCATCTTTTTCTCTGTTCCCTATATTCTTTGATGTCTCACCCTTCAGTCTGAGCTAAAATATCAGCAAGACCTCACATGCATACCAGCACATAGTCATACAAACTTTCTTCCTAACAGACCAAATAATAGGATATAAGGAAGACAGACATGATTCAAGGTACAGAGGACCCACGTTTGAACGAGTAACTTCTATTTCTACATAGCTTAGATATTAAAAGAGAAAAGTAATGTCAACATCAGAGAGAGTTAGTTCTTCAAAATGATTTAAATCTCTTCTACTACTCTTGGGGGGAAATTGCATCATTAACTTACGATTCTCTGTCTCTAACATTTGTAATTTTAATACTTACATGTAACTTCCTTCCTTCAGGGATTTGTTCCTCTTTGCTACTATTTTGTTATCATTAAAAGCCTTTGAAACAAAGTCATTTTGAAGCTATTCTTGCTTATGCTTTTATTTTTCTCTACATGGTTTTAACACTAGTTTTTAAATTGCTACCCTGAGTTGCCTGTTGGAAACTGCCCTTGTTATAGAAGAGGTCACTACGATTTATAATAGATCTAGATACATATTCTTTTGTGGTTTCTAGAATTTCCTTTGCTTTCTTGTTTTGGGAAATTCTTCAACCCCCCTCTATCTGCTAACTGATCACTTACTCAGCTAGAATTTCATTACTTTACTTTGAAACTGTTCCCTTTTATTTAATTTTTATCTTCCTCTGGTCTGTGTATGCCAGTAGGATAACGGGGAGACTATCCTACATATCACCACACTAGGTTAAAAAGACTCCGATATGATAGCCCCCTTTTGTCTCTTTGCTAATGGCAGACCACCCAGGATCCCGCATGGAAATGCAAATCTCGCCTCAGTTCCTTCACTAAAGAACACACACTCCAGAATTAAAACACAATCATATATTTCCTGTATTTAGGGGAACAACAGTTATAGAGTATATTTTTTATATGTCGGGATGGAACTCCTTTGTTAACTGTAAGAGCTAGTAATCTAGTTGGGAGAGAAAAACACCCTGGAACAATTCAAGGGCCACCACACAAAAACGAAATGAAGTACAAGGGGTACCTGGGTGGCTCAGTAGGTTAAGTTTCCTTAACCTCTTGATTTTGGCTCAAGCCATGATATCACAGTTGCTGAGATCGAGTCTGCGTTGGCTCTGCCCTAACGACATGGAGACTTCTTGGGATTTTCTCTCCCTCTCCCCCTCTGCCCCTCCCCTGCTTGCACTCTCAAAAGAACAACAACAACAACAACAAAAAATAAGTGCAAATTTTAAGGAATAATAGATAAACTGAATATACAAATCACTCAAAGACGATACAGAGCAAGTGAATGTTTCTGATCAAACAGGATAAAAGATTTCCTAGGGAGTAGAAATTTTTTAAATAAGTGAAAAGCTCTGGTAGGCATTTAACAAAAGAAACTAATTTTGATTATTTTAAACAGGCAATAATATGGAGGTTTTAGAGAGCCGAGAGACACAGACCAATGAAATAGTTTGGAACCCACTCCATTCTCAATACAAATAATATATAACATCAGATGTTTCACATTGGCTTCAGTTCTCTAATTATTTGGATATTTTTCCTGCAAATGTTTAGCTGATATAACTGCCCTATCTCTTGAAAATAGGGAAGGAAGTGCAAACAAAGAGTTTTTGCCTGAAAGTAGATGACAACCTCAAAAAGGATATGTTCTTTATAACTCCGATGGAACAAAAATGTTTAAAAGTGATAGTAGCCCATCGTAACTCTATTTCCTCATGTGAAATTGCCAGAGAGGCAGGGCCCTCTCCATTCTTTAGTAAGAATATGAAAATGAAGCTGGCATGATTTTTAGATGGAGATTTCTTACAAAAACTCTCCAAGCATTATGTTACATTTGTTACAAAATGTCTAAATTGTCTTCTGAAAAGAGATCTTATTTGTTTCACATAGAATATAAAGAAAAAGTAAATCAATGGGTGCCTGGGTGGCTCAGTTGGTTTAGCCTCCAACTTCATTCAACTCAGGTCATGATCTCACAGTCCGTGGCTTCCAACACCATGTTAGGCTCTGTGAGGACAGCTCAGAGCCTGGAGCCTGGTTCAGATTCTGTGTTACCTCTCTCTCTGTCTCTGCCCCACTCATACTCTCTCTCTGTCTCAAAAATAAATAAACATCAAAAAAAAATTTTTTAAGAAAAAGTAAATCATTAATTGTGTGGTGAATACACAGGGAAATTTTTCCCAAGATTCTCCAGGTCAAAGTTATGGTAGGAGGAAGCAAAAGGGAACAGCCTTTGGGAGCAGACTAAAAGAAAACAAAGTAAGAAACTTCCCAGAAGTTTTCAGGCTTTAGGGAAAAATACACTATGAGAGTTAAACTTGAAACTTTATTCTCTATGAAATAAAATGGTTATAGTCTATTGGGAAGAATAATCTTGACTTAGAGAAAAGTCTCAATTAGAAAATAATTTCTCCAGAGTGTAGTATTCATAATTTCAAGCATAAAATAGAAACTATAATGATAAAATATATTAGTAAAATTACATTAGATTTTGAAAATTTATAATTCATTATAGAGTGATGATAAGAATTTACTGCTCAAAAGAGAAGGTAAAAGTGTGTTTCAAAAATTCCTATTTCATGAATCACTTCATTTTGAAAAGAATTGGATTTCTTCATGCTTGTGAGTGAAACCTAAAATTTCAAAGTAAAACAACAACAACAAAAGTATCTCATTCAAAAATGAGGGCTTTCATAATAGAGTTTTAGCTCTAACTTTATCATTTACTGTGTTCCTTCAGTATTTTCTTTATATCAAAACCTGTTATGGAAATTTGTGTGATATATACAAAGAACCTAAAATTTCCTGTCAAGTATGGTGGATTAAACACCTATTCTTTGGTCCTTCCTCAAAACTCCAAAAAAAAAAAAAAAAAACCCACGCACGCAAGAAAAGAAAAAAAAACTTTTAAGTATAAATCGACAAGTACAATAAAAATGATTGAGAAGAATGTAGGAGACAAGAGATAACATGATAATTTTAGAAGCTAATGAAAATGGATAAAGGGAAGTGTCCTATTTTACCAGAGAAAGCTGTAAACCAAGTCTACGATCTAATCGTGCCACAGAGCTTGGAAAGCCTCAAGAACTAGTGGCACCAAGTATTTCTGAAGGTAGGTGTACAGGGGTCTTCAAACAGATTTATAGTCAAATCTTTCTCATCCATTGAAAAGGATAAACTAGGGAAGTTCTGAATCCAAGGATAGATTACAGGTGAAGGCTTGGGAAAGGTATCAAGTGGAAACAAGGGCTGAGTGGAAGTTTATTTTAGGAACAACATTCTCCCTCAAACCCATCCTCTACTTGGCTCTCAGAACACCAACAACTGTACTTATTCCATACCCCAAGACATAAGATTAAAGATTCTTCTCTGAATTGGCCCAAGGGAAAAGATATAGAAATAGAAATGAGAGAGAAAGAAGTTAAACATTTAGGGATCCATCTAACAGATCCAATAACAAAATATCAGGAATTGCTGAAAATAAAAAAAAAAAAACTAAAATGGAAGGAGATAAATTATTATGGAACTAAAACAAAAACAAAAAAAAATTCAAATCCTGAAAGTCAGAATTTCCAAATTAAAATCCTGGTAAAAACAGTTCTTTTAAAGTATTAAAGACAATGAAGGCAGCCAGGATTTGAAGAGCAAAGATCACAGAGAAAGGGAAATGCATTGAAGTGACCTTACATTCACCGATGGTCCTCAGAGCATTTATTAATTTGCATTGTGGGGTTTTGAAGCCGAACAAAAAGGGATGGCCTAGAGTTTGTGTCAGTCTCAATGGTTTGGGGAAACACAAATTCAAGTTCAGAAATACTCAGGCTTCCAAAACTTGAGGAACCAATATCCTAAAGAAAATAAGACCACAGGGAGAAGTAAAGCTGACATTCCATGGAACTTTTTCTCCTCAAGGTTTTTGCAAATTCTTACATTTTTCAGGATTAGAAGCAAAGAAAACAAGCAGAAATCTGCAGTGGGAAGCTAAAAATGAAGAAGAATCTTTAACTGACCACAGTGTCAAGAAGACAAAAATCTAAGTTCAAAGCCCACCGAGGATAAGAGAGCTTGATAAACAGTCCCAGACTTTTAGCCAAGATCTCCAAAAGGAAAATCCTCTAGAAGCAAAAATAGACTGGAAATAAACTATCTGCAAATGTACCAAGGTGATCCGTCCCTCCTCTAACTTCTTGCTAAAGAAGAGAAAATTCTCTCTGGAAAAAGATAAAAATCATCCAGAGCCTCTAGAAGTTTTAATTTACAACGTCCTGCACTAAGTCAAAAATCACCAGACATGCAAGGAAGACAAAAATGACTCAAAACAAAGAGAGGTAAAAGAAAACAGAAACAGACCCACAGATAGTCTAGGTATCAGAGTTATCAATACGGACTTCAAAATGGCTACATTAATATTAAAGAATATAAATGGCAAGATGAATAATTTCAACAGAACTGTCTATATTAAAAACAATCCACTGAAAATTTAGAATGCAAAAATTTAAAAACTCAGAATAAGAAATCTATAGAGGGCTATAACAATAGACGAGGCAAGCAAAAGAAAGGATTAATGAATTAGAAATAGTTCATTAGCAAAAAAATCCAAATGGAAACATAAAGAGAATATAAGAGTAGTAAATTCAGAAAATGCATTAGAGTATAGTGGGCCATAGTAAAAAGCTGTAACAGACATGTCAGTGGAAATTTCAGGATGACAGCTATGGGGCTGCTCTATAGAGCAACCAGTGCAGATTAAGGCCCGAGAACAGATCTCTAGGAGAGATATTTCTAACACAGAGAGAATATAGCGGTCATCCAAAGTATTAGAATATCAGTTCTGTCAGAGAGTTGGCAATGAATTAGTGATATTTACACAGAAAATTTTTTAAAAAGGTTTTTATATTTCAGAGAAAACATAAATTATATCAGAAAGGCAATGAAATACAGTATAACATATGGTTTGCCATGAATAATATACGATCATAACAATGTAAACAAATATTGACTTAAATAAAACCTTGGATTGTGAGTAGCTGGTTCTGTGAGTATTCCACAAAACCGGCAAACATTTCTAATAAATTTTAACTTGATAAACGAGCAATGTCTTGCAATACGAGTAGTATGTGATGCTGAATGTCACATGATCACAATTGAGCCAATGGTTCTTGAAATTTGCTTTGATATACAAGTGCTTACGATTATAAGCATGTTTCTGGAACAAATTATGCTCGCAAGCCAAGGTTTTACTGTATAATTTCACTGAAAGGATGAGAATGGAGAAATATTTCTGTGTTGAAGTGATGGGATATAAGAGAGCCAAACGTAATCTTCTAGAGCAGAAAGTCAGTAATATTTAAAACTTGCAAATCAGGGGTGCCTGGGTGTCTCAGCTGGTAAGGATGACTTCAGCTCAGGCCATGATCTCACAATGTGTGAGTTCCAGCCCCACATCAGGCTCTACACTAACAGTGGGGAGCCTGCTTGGGATTCTCTCTCTCCCCTTCTCTCTCTGCCCCTCCTCCACTTATGTGTGCGTGTGCGCGTGCGTGCGCACTCTCTCGCCAATAAAATAACCCTTTAAAAAACCTGAAAAATCAAAAAAATAATAAAAGCTGTTATTTAGATATATGGAAGCAAATTTTTTGTTAAATAGCTAAAAATAATTTAATGCAGTTAGTTACCTCTGGAGAGAAGGAATTTGTAGAGAAGAGAAATAAAATAGGAGCCAGTATTGTTTGATTTCTTAAGCATATACAATATGATTTTAAAAAGAAAAAAATTACATTAAGATATAAAGATAAAATAAAATGACTGGTGTAAGGGTGGTATTCGATAAACGTTTATTATGTAAATTGTACGACATCAAGGAGTGTGGTAAAAGCTAAGTCATTGACAATTTGTTGAGCTCAGGATCCTTCCAGAGGAGTGAAGCATTGCCAGAAATTCTACCCTGAGTGTGTCTTCTGCCCTGAGTGTGTCTTCTCCCCCATCTGCTGGAGTCTCTCCTGATAACTATTCAGCAGGACTGTCCTGCCTCAGAGCAGAGTAAGCAGCTGCCTACACAACGCTATTTGATAATGCTAAATTGTCACACGCCTATAAACGAATAATATGAACTGCCAGAGGGCTCGATTTTTCAGTTCTTCCAAGCTCATAGAGTCTGGCTACTAACCAAATGGTAAAATCAATTGGCTTTCTTCGTTTGATTATTAAATCCTAGAGACACTTCGAGCCCTGATTTGATCCAGATTGTGGTGGCGGGCAAGAAATCCTCTGTGTTAAAAACTGGAATCATTTATCCCTCCCCCTCCCCACACCAAACACCAACAACAACATCATAACACTTACATTCCACTTCCAAGTGACAATCAAGTCTGCTTAGGTGGCCATATATCTGAGAAATGACATGTATAGTGTGGCTCTTTACAGCTTCAAATAGCAAAGCAAACCTGATCAGTACCTGGAGAAACAAAGCTAGTACATAACAGGGCTCAGGGCTTGTTATTAGGATGGATGGATAGACGGATGGATGTAAGGACAAGTATTGAGTGAGGGGATAGATATAGCACACAGCAACTTAACCTTGGACACGCAAGGGCCAAAAACATGAGAGTGAGGCAGTATCGTTTGTACTCCTTCCTCCACAATTTTGGGTCCAAACAGGGTTATCTTATACGGCCACAGAACTCAGAGTTGAAAGAGGTATTAGGAGATTATTTCGTTCTCTTTAACAGGTGAAGAAACAAAAGCTTTAAGAAGTCAAGGTAGGGGAAAATTCTGGGAAGACTGGTGGCAGTGGGGTAGTTTTAAATCACCCCAAATTCTGTCCTAAAAACAGAAAATCAACATGACAGCAAAACCAAAAACCTGCAGACCAACATGTAAAACAAAATGGGTGATAAGATATTCTTTTTTTAAAGTTTATGTATTTATTTTGAGAGAGAAAACACAAGCTGGGGAGGGGCAGAGAGCGAGGAGAGAGAATCCTAAGCAGGCTCAACACTGTGAGCACAGAGCTTGATGTAGGGCTCAAAACCACGAACCACGAGATCTGGACCTGAGTCAAAGTCAAGCATTGGACACTTAACCAACTGAGCCACCCAGGCGCCCCAGTGATAAAGTATTTATTTTATCAAACCCCCAAAACAAACAGTGACAAAACATCAACAGCTATACAATCAATGTGGAGTCAGTATTTCTGTGTAAAGACGTAGAGGGGTGTCTTCACAGACATGAGGACAACAAAACCCCCAAGTCACTGGAAAGTGCTGCAGGCCAAGATCAAGGCATTTTCCCGATAAAAATAAAATAGTTATTTTAGAGGTATATGTTGATTTCACTGACATCACAAAAGATTCATACACTCTCCTCTGCAGATTAGGTCACAGAATATCTGAATATTGGTAAATGATCAGGTTATACTAGTCCATTAATTGGCAATTTTTTTTAATGTTTATTTTTGAGACAGAGAGAGACAGAGCATGAGTGGGGGAGGGGCAGAGAGAGAGAGAGACACGGAATGTGAAGCAGGTTCCAGGCTCTGAGCTGTCAGCACAGAGTCCGATGCGGGGCTCGAACTCACAGACCGCGAAATCATGACCTGAGCCGAAGTCGGACGCTCAACCGACTGAGCCACCCAGGCGCCCCTAATTGGCAATTTTTAAACATTGCTAGGAAAATAAAGGGCAGTTAGAAAGACTATCCGCGTGTGTGTGTGTGTGTGTAAACTTACATATATCAATGTATCAATATTTTTAAATAATCTTTCCTTCAAACTATTAGTTTTGTACTCCAGGCACTAAATCAAATGATTCTAGAAAATCACTATATTTTAATTTTACAACCGTTTGAAACTATGAAATTGACCTTTAAAAATACTAGTTTAAATACATTTAAAAATACTAATGTATCAGCTCAGGTATCATTTTAGCATCGGGAATACTTGCTCTCATCTTGCTGATATCAAACCGGTATTTTCCTCTCAAAATGCAGGAGATGACCGTTCAGTACACATTGATATGGTGCCCCGAGGATGTCTCTATTTATAATGTGGGGTATCTCATGAACAATTCTGGTTCCAGGCAATAGTGCTCTAAGGCAGAACAGAGTGGTCTGTCCCAAGTGAATTTCTTAGGTGGCCCCCTATGATGCAAATTGTGCTGCCCTCGAGGCACCCTATAAATTTATTATAAAAATCTAAAATAAAAAAACCACAAAACAACAAAAAAGTTTGTCTTACTAAAATGAAAACTCTTCCCCTACCTCAATGTAACTTTAAAATGGAGCAGAGCAACGGTTACCACAAGAAACAATGGAAGAGGCATCTAGCATTATTTTCATTAGGAAATTCCACTTTATTAGGAAGAAGCACTCTAGCACTGGTTTCTTGTATACAACTCTCTAAAAAAAAAAACAAACCAATTTGAGGTTGCTGAAGTGATTACAGTGCCCTATGTGCTTTGTAATCATTATATCGCTTTGTGGTTAGACATGAGCATCATCGTTGTTACAGTTTATTGTGTCCAGAGTTTATTTTAATAACCTTCTTATCACTTACTTTGACATCTCCAGAAATGTATGTTGGCAAGAATGGTTGAACAAATAGTTTAAAAAACTGTCTTTCAGACTCTAGTTTTGTGACATCTGCTTCTGGCCATGATAGAGGAACAGGGAGTGTTCAGCTTTAAGCCATGAGAAAACATGACAAAAATATAGGAAAGAACTGTTTTCAGACAGTGCATGACAGGCAGCACAGGAGTGTGGAACCTAAGAAAAGGGAAACGACGTGAGCTCTACTATCGTCCCACCTTACTCCCTGAAGGCGCTTTCCAGTTCTCGGAGAAGGGAAGGAAACCCGAACTGAGCCCTGTGGTCTTGCTGGGTTTAAGAGGCAGAAGTTGGAATTCAGGGAAGCCAAGGCGAGTGGAAGTCCCAGAGCAAAGTGCTAGAGAGGAGATAGAGATTTCCAGAGCTCTGTGCGGGATTTCCCACAGATCTTTAGCTGAGTACCAATCTGTACCCGCAAGAGAAAATAGTACCTTTGACCAAATAAAGAAGCAGTAGAAAGCAGAAGGCCATTTTTCCATTCCTACAGGGCCAGAAGCTGTGCCCGTCCCTACCAAACAGAGTTAGAAGGCTTCACGATACACGAAGCATGAGGCAGTATCTTCAGGTTATACTGCTTTTGTTGCATGGCCAAACTAGCCCTAGTTTAAAGGCTGTTCTGGATCTGCCTAACGAAGCTTAAAACTCAGCCTCAGGGTGCCCGGGTGGCTCAGTCAGTTGATCATCAAGTTCAGCTCAGGTCATGATCTCTTGGTTGGAGCCCGGATGGATTGGGCTCTGTGTTGACAGCTCAGAACCTGGAGCCTACTTCGGATTGTCTTGCTCGCTCTCTCTCTGCCCCTCTCACTATCTCTCTCTGTCTCTCTGTCTCTCTCTCTCTCTCAAAAATAAATAATAAAAGCAAAAAACAAAAACAAAACAAAGAAAAAACTCAGCCTCAAAGGAATCTGGTTCCTAAGACTTAACCGTGTGGCAGGACAAAATACAACACCATTTATAGAAACACCAAAATACTTAGCACTCAAAAACAAAAGCACATTATCCACTATCCAATCAATACTTACCACACAGGAAAAGAGGCATATATGAGAGATAATAGAATTAGCAAACACGAGTGTGATGAGGAAAGAAATGAGATTTTTTTTAATGGAACATTTAGAGATGAAAAGTTAAGTACCTGAAACGAAATATACACACTGGATACTATTACCAGCAAATTAGGAGGTGCATGGGGGAGGGGGAGTGCATTTGAAGACATGCAATAGCAACTATCCTAATGAAGCATGGAGAAAAAAGAAAAAACTGGGGCCGGGAGGTATCACTGAGCTCTATCAAGTTGTCATAATAGGTGTATGATCAAAATCCAGAGGAAAGCCAGGAGTACAGAGGAAAGAAAAATCCTTGAAGAAATAATGGTTAAAAATCTCCCAAAGTTGGTAAATTCTACTTAGTTTTAAATTCATGGTATCTCTGAGAAAATTCTGTTCTCCAATGATTGATAAACCTAACACTTGACTTGGGGAGACAAAAAGCCAAAAATTCAAAGCTAGTACTGAGATATTCAGTACAAAGGGGGTGGGGGGAAGAGAGAGAGAGAGAAAAGAAAAAGAAAATAATTAACAGCCATAAGAAGTGAATTAAGGTTGAAATGTCATGTGGTACTTTAGCCTGAATTCTGAATTTCCTTGTTCTCATCGATCTAAATCAGGCCCTAATGATATTTAAATGAAGCTACTTGTAATTCCCATAATAGGCAAACAGAAGGGAGGTTAAAATAATTCTATTATTTCACAATGATGAAACAGATTGAATATTTCAATTATTCTACTTATTATAGTACACATAGAACAATGCACTGTAATCTGCTTCGATATATATAGGCTTTTTAAACCACACCACAGTGGGACTAATACACTCCATTTGGTTGAGCTTCACTCGCTGATTCAGTGTTGGAATAAAGTACTTCACAGATTAGCTTAGTCTGCAGCACTTAAAGGTCAGGATTTATTGTAATGTAAATCACAAAGCAATTTTATCTTGACAGAGATTACATACTGTTACAATATTTCTCGCTGAATCTAGTGATGCGTTTGCTTTTTCTTTGCAACTGCTGTGCAAATTGGACCGTAGCCCAGAAAAGAAAAAGAGATGGCAGGCTGCTTTGGCTTTTTAGAAACAACTTAATTCTCTTCATTTTTCAAAGTTTCACAAGAAAAAAAAACCTCTGAAAATACACATAAAATCATACATAAATACTTGTAAACCTTTACAAACCCTAAGGTCAAGTGCACAAAGATATCGGTGAATGACCGTCTATCAAATATTTCAATGTGATTTAGGAAAAAGTATAATATAATTGCTAAGGGCTGACCTCTACTCATTCACACTGAGGTGTCTTGATACATTGGCTAAATTGTCTCCATTTCACAAACAGAATAAGAAGCATTCATGTCTGATGAAAGACATCACAAACAAAAAGAAAACAAAGTCTAAACAACATCAGTGAAGATTAGGAAGTCCCCTGCTGCTGGTGGTCTTTGTAACAAATATTGAGTGGCAGAGTGGCAACACCTTCCCAATTTTTCTTTCTTTGGAGACTGCACTAAAACTAGAAGACGATTGGGAGTAGAAATCAGAAATTCCTTTTTGATTATCAGGGAATTAAATGAGCTATGCAAACAGTTTGAGGAGTCTTTTTTCCTGAATTTTTCAAGACAAGACAAACTACTTTCCATCCTAAATTATGTCTATCAAAAAACAAACACAAATAAAATGTCCCCACTAAGTTTAAACCAGTATATGTATTAAATTTTGCCAAGTTTTGTCAATTCTTCATAATAGTTTACATTAATAATGTATAAAAATGGTGGTAAAGCCCCAGACTCACCAGAAAACGTATCCTTGGCTAGGGGCATCTGGCTGGCTCAGTCAGTTGAGCATCTGACTTCAGCTCAGGTCATGATCTCATGGTTCCTGAATTTGAGCCTCCTGTCAGGCTCTGTGCCGACAGCTCAGATCCTGGAACCTGCTTCAGATTCTGTGTCTCCCTCTCTCTCTGCTCCTCCCCCACTCATGCTCTGTCTCTCTCTCAAAAATAGATAAGCGTTAAAAACAATAAAAAGAAAGAAAATGTATCCATGGCTAATCTCAACTGCAAATACTCTATTTCTATTCTCCTCACCTGGGCCACAATTGGATATTTACCTTAACTTCAACTCTTACAAAGGACCTTTCCTGGAATGAACACCTTTCATGCTACCAGCTGTATCCTATCAAGGAGGGCTTTCCCACCTATCAGTCATTCTAGGTCAGTCTTCCAGTCATTCCGGGTCAACCTTCCTATATCTATAATCCAATTTTAGTTTGATTCGTCTTCTTTAAATCAAGTCAAATGTTGGTCTACACGAATTTAAAAAATTTACTTCCAAAATTATAGGTTTGACTTGATAGTTTAAAAAATTAATGTTTGCTGTATACCACTTGAAACAGACTCGTGTGCCAGCTGTTGTCTATGTAGCACATTTGGGGAAATACAAGCTATACAAAGAGTTATGAAAATAAAAGAGCAGTGGTAGAACTTCAACTTGTATGTGGGGGAATAAAATAAAATACAGGAACCCATAAAATGCAGGAACCCATCTCCATAATGACATGTACAATTAGGCACAGGCACTTGCCATCTGAAAGTTCCTCTGTACTGTCCAATCACACATCCCGGTTTGCTTGGGTCAGTCCCAGTTTATGTCTCCTGTTGTCCTGAAGCTCCCTCTTTCAGACTCTCAGAAATGTCTTGGTTCTCACCAGACCCAGAAGAGTGGAGCAAATCATCCCCAGAAAACCGGAAAGTCAAAGATATTTCTCATCAACCACACTCTTGTCTTCTATAGACAGTCCTTCAGGTCTTCCATACATGTTCTTTTAATCTTCATAACAGCCCTGTGAGTTAGTAGTAGGTATGAATTACATGGGGGAACAGATTCAGGGAGGGTTAACGATTCAGAGTTCATACAGTTATTACATGACACAACTAGGATTCACATCAGGTCTCTGCTTCCTGTGAAGGGTTTCCCTTCTAGGGGATCAGGGGGTGTGGGGGTGAGGGAAGGAAAAGGGTGGAGTTTGGGAGGCAGAAATATCCTGAGAAAAAGCCCACTCCCTTTCATATTTGATTTGACGACATTAGAGCAAGAAGCAGGTCTGTAATGCTGCCACATTCTCATTTCATAAGAACTCATTTTCCCTTAAAGTTATATTATACATACTGGTTAGATTGCCAGGATTATAGTGTTTGCTTCGGCAGCACATATACTAAAAAAGAGAGAGAGAGAGACTGCCAGGATTATAATCAACAGGCCTTGTGAATTAAATGGACAGCTGTGTTCTGCCCTGAAAATCTAACCAAACTCTTAATTATAAGTTAAATTTTATAACTCAGTCTTCTTTTTTGATGCTAAAAAGAAAAGAGAGAGGGAAAGGAGGCATCCCTGTGCGGAGATGGGAAGAAAAGGGAAGGACGGGTAACAAAACAGTCAGCCTGCCTCTTCCGAGCGACCCTCCTTTCCTCCTGCACCACTGTGCGCTGCCAAACACATCTACCCTCCCAGCTCGCGTGCGGGAGGGCCAAAAGCTTTACATCACACCACTGGTTTACACCCTGAGGAACGGCGCGTGAGCTGCAAAATACACTTTGAAGCAACTTTCTAAAAGGCACATCTATATTTACCAATGTGTTCCACATGATTAAACTGTGAAATTTGTCTCCAGTTTGGCAATACCTTTGAGAGATGTTGTGAGGTTTAGAAAGAAAATGCCTGCGAAGTGCCTTGAGTTTCATGAAAGGAAAGCACCGTATACATCCAAAGGTGCTACTCTACGCCTCGGTGCTACACTGGAGCAACAGCAAATAAAATAGCGTCAGTTATGATGTCACAATGTTGTCATGCAACATCATACACGGTGAGAGCAAGAAAAATCTGTTTGTAGAATGCCTAGTTTCCCCTGCTCTTCGGCGTGTTGAAGCATATGGTATCCAAATCTAGTTCACAGTGAACTTCACTTCTGCCACTGCTGTAAATGAAGTTTCTTCTCAGGCAGATGTCAGTGCTAAAACTTTGGTGTTCATAAATGCCAAATTTACATAAAATCTATGCAGCTTCTTCTTTTTTTTTTTTTTTTTCAAAAGTCTCTCTTGGTTGGTGTAGGCTGATTGGCTCGGATGCATAGGTCACTTATTTCTTCCTGAAATGATTATACATTTCCAAAGTCACTAATTTGAAAAACCATAATTATGAGGGGGGCACAATGACATTCCTTGAGGTCTCTCTGGCTGCAAATGTCATATACCAGGCTGAAAGAAAGACAGCAATTAGGAAGTTAACGGAGATATTCTTGGATTGTTCATTTAGGACTATGGTCCCAAACTATTGGTCAAAAGCATCATTTGTAGATAGAACAAGAACTGAATCTTACCGGTACTTTATTCCCTGAAAACACCACCAAAATAACCTGTTCATAAAGCAAACTTGAGTTTATTGTTTGCCGCAATAAGTGAGACCACTACTTTGACAAGAATCTTGGTGGAGTTTCAGAAGAGGAAAAGTAAAGATGAGATATGTATAAGATTTGGGGAGTAGGGCTTAAGATGGGTCTTTTGGTGAGAAGAGGGGTTTCATTATGATTGGGCAAGTCTGTGACCTGATAGCTTTAAGATTGGTAGACAAGAAAGGGGGGAGGTTTTTAAAAAAGGGCTTCAAAGCAATTTCGATGAGTAAACAATTATTTAATATTGCTTTATTTGAGTAATCTAGTATCAGTTTAAAAGAAGTTTCAGAAACTTTCTGAAATGAATAAAAAAGTTATTAGCAACTACGTCTTCCCAGGCTCCTTTCTGAACTGTAAAATCAGGTTGATGAAGAGAGTAGAATAATAAAGTCACCTTAACGAAGCATCTGAATTTTTTTAATTTTTTTTCATTTAGTTATTATTTAATTTACATCCAAGTTAGTTAGCATATGGTGCAATAATGATTTCAGGAGTAGATTCCTTAATCCCCTTACCCATTTAAGAAGCGCCTGAATTTTAAAGTCATGGTAATGTAAACCATAAGCTGTTACTTGGTTTTCAACACCTTTAAATCACTAGTGTTTTTGAAATTCTGCTGGAAAACCCAGACACCAAGAGCAGCTCCTTTTCTGAAAAAAAGAGCCACTTTAAACCACCAAAGCAGGCAAAGGTTTCCTCTCAGCTACGGCCTTCCTTTACTGTGTTTCATTGCCAACCACATTCAGATTGATCCATTTTTTCTTAAAGAAGTTACTTCTATAAGATCAGAGTCAGTTCTTGTCTTAGGGATTATGCCTTTCTTTTACATGGCCTAGTATAACTCTGTGTACACGATATAGTTTAACACTTAGAGGATAAAACTGAAGTTCTTTGGAAACCCCTCATTGTTATTGCTGTCATAAAAATCCTGATCATATCTCTATTCTGTTTAAAACTTTTTAGTCAGTCTTTGTCCTCTAGATGATATTTCAACTTATCGACGTGCCTCTCAAGCCGTATTTCTCTCTGCTCCTCTCTCTTGTCACCACATCTATGAGTACATACTTGAATTCTATATGCCAATTGCATTAAACTACTTGCAACTTGAGAATAACCTGGCTGTCTTCCCTCACTGGAAGGTTTTCTCCATGCAGAGCTGAGTCTATCGCATAATTGTCCATTTATTTGCTAACCTGTTTCTCTCCATCAGTAAGCAACGTGAGGGCAAGTACTATGTCTTAGCATCTTGTCTGGGAAATAGAGGCCACTCAAGTTGTTTTTTCAATAGGTAGTCAGTAAATGGATAGATCAAATTTTATGATTGTGACCAAAAAAAATCATAAAACGACAAGATCTCAAAAATCATCTGATAAATCCTAAACAATGAAGAGGAATTCTTTCGTGTAATTTTATTATTTTTTTAATGTTTATTTATTTTTGTGAGAGAGAGAGAGAGAAAGTGTGCAAGCAAGGGAAGGGTAGAGACAGAGCGGGAGAGAGAGAATCCCAAGCAGGCTCCACACTGTCAGCGCAGAATCAAATAGGGGGCTCAAATTCACAAACTGCAAGATCATGACCTGAGCTGAAGTCAATTGTTCAAATGACTGAGCCACCCAGGTCCCTTGACGAATTCTTAAAGTATTAGTTTCAAATCAACAGTACAATTTAAGAGAATTAAAATTAACATTTGCACAAACCATTTGGCTTTTATTTATTTATGTTCTTTTAGTAGGTAATGCAGTTAGGTACATGGTTGAAAAATCAAGAAGTATAAAGTGTAGTGCACAAGTCAGAGTAATGAAAACTTACAATTATGAGAATGCATTCTGTCATGAGGCTGTGGAAAGGCGTGCACTTTCATACATTACTGGTAAACCCTTTTGGAGAGGAATTTGACAATGTCTAATAAAACTACATATGCAATTACCTTTTGACCCAGTTATATCGCTTCTAGGAATTTCCCCTGAAGATACACTTACAACAATAGAAAAATACATACGTACGGGGTTATTCATTGCAGTATTGTTTATAATCGTGAATTATTAGAAACAGCTTAAATGCCCATAAATAGAATGGTGATGAACAAACCAAGCTATATGCACAGAGAATTATGCAGCTATTAAGAAAAGGATTAGAAAAATCTTTATGAACAGATATCCTTAAGACATGGTTAAGAGAAAACAGCAAAATGCAGAAGACTATCTATAGTATTTTGCCACTCATGTAAGAAAAAGGAAAGGGAAATATAAGGAAATATTCACATACCTGCTAGTTTTAGCAGAAAGACACACAGAAAGGACAAACTAGAACTGAATGAAATTGGGTAGCTACAGGGGTAGGAACAGAATGGAAGGAATGGAGGAAAAGGAACAGGTAACATGGAAGAGTGGGATTATTCTAAGTATATCTTCGTACACAATTCTGATTTTTAGAACGATGACATCGTTTCACATTCACAAAATACAAATAAATGTTAAAAATTAAGCGTAACTTGGAAAAAGTCAGAATGGAAATATAAACAGCAACAAATGAGCCTAATTCTGTTAGAAGTGAATAACATACCCTATTTAAGGAGACAAAGAAAAAAAACAACTAACTTAAGTCATTGTGGATAACAACATTCTTAATACATATTTTAACTCAAGACAAAAGAAACTGATAGAAGTACTATACCCTAATTAATAAGTTATTCTGAAACTGTATCTATTCCAGGATTAAGCAAATAAATATACTGTGGACAACAAGAAATAGGTATCTATCTCATTTTTAGAGAAAAGATTTGCAAATAATGGAAGGCGGGAGGCTAGAATGGATTCCATGGTGAAGGACTGGAACTGGAGATGTTGGTATGAATCATGGTTTTTATGATACAGAGAGATGAGGAGAGAAAGAGAATATGTTTCCCTGTTATGCCCATTAGTAGGGTCCAGAAGCAATGACACCTGAGGAGTAACGAACACATCTAGCCTCCAGATCTTGGTTTCTAAAGACAGAAATAAAAGGAACCATGACTCCTTCCAGGGCTGGAGCAGAGAAAATTCCATATGGGTATGGGACATTTAGTGGAACCAGAAAATAAGGAAGTGTTCATAGAGATAACACACATACACATGCACACAAATCGCACAAAGCCTAAATTAAATGAAGAAGGAAAACATACGAAATTTAAGAAAATCACTGGTGGCAAGAGAAAGTATGGAGAAAAATACCTGAAGTATTCAAATTAGATGCTTAAAATTAATTAATTAATTTAATCTTTGTTTGATTTTTTAATTTTATTTTGTCTAGGTACGCAGATCCAGCTTTCCCACTCTCTTATTGAAGAGTGTTTAGAATCAAAGTATAAGTTATGATTTACATCACGTGCTCTAGACAAAGGAAACATTCCCTGTGCTTGGTCATTTTAATCTTTCTTCTCTTTGTCTATTGTGATCATTACAAAGAAAGATTAAATACTGCATACGTCAACACTATTCTCAAGAATAATTTCCAAAAACAAAAGTAAGGTCCAGTTTTGTGTCTTATGAACTTACAATAGAGATTGGTAAATAACTATAGACAGCATTCCTTTGCCCTCCCTAGGTTGCCCTGGAGATTGGCAAGGTGCGTGGGGGGCTGGAATTCTGGTTGTGTATCAGCTTCAGGTGGATGCTTTTATTTTATGTAAAAGTTGACTATTCTCCAGAGAATTGCATTAGCACCTATTCAGGCTAATGGTGGATGTTCCGACTATTAGCCCATCACTGCCTGGGTCAGCTCTTCGAAAATTGCTCTGAATGTTATTTAATTTTTTTTAACGTTTATTTATTTTTGAGACATAGAGACAGAGCGTGAGCAGGAGAAGGTCAGAGAGAGAGGGAGACACAGAATCCGAAGCAGGCTCCAGGCTCTGAGCTGTCAGCACAGAGCCCGACGCGGGGCTCGAACTCACAGACTGCGAGATCATGACCTGAGCCAAAATCGGCCGGTCAATCAACTGAGCCACCCACGTGCCCCTCTGAATGTTATTTAAATCTTCTATTTTTATTGTCCTTTCCATCCATTTCTCGTGTCTCTCTACTAGTGAATCGAAGACACCTGAATTTATCTTAAAATTTCTTCCTTTGCACCTCCTAAAGCTTGTGTCATGATATTTGGTTCAAATAGTTACAGTTTTGCAGTCACTCTGGAGAACAGCGTGGAGGTTCCTCAAAAAAATGAAAATAGAACTACCCTATGCCCCAGTAATAGCACTGTTAGGAATTTGCCTAAGAGATATAGGAGTGCTGATGTATAGGGGCACGTGTACCCCAATGATTATAGCAGCACTTTCAACAATAAGATAAAGAAGATGTGGTATACATTTACAATGGACTACTACATGGCAATGAGAAAGAATGAAGTCTGGCCATGTGTAGCAACGTGAATGGAACTGGAGGGTATGATGCTAAGTGAAATAAGTCAGTCAGAGAAAGACAGATACCATATGTTTTCATGCATAGGTGGATTTTGAAAGACTTAGCAGAAAACCATGCGGGAGGGGAGAGGGGAAAGAAAAAAAAAGCTACAGAGAGGGAGGGAGACAAAACATAAGAGACTCTTAAATACTAAGAACAAACTGAGGGTTGATGGGGGGTGTATGGGAGAAGGGACAGTAGGTGACAGGCACTGAGGAGGGACTTGTTGGGATGAGCACTGGGTATTGTATGGAAAGCAATTTGACAATAAATTGTTAAAAAAAAAAGAAGAAAATAATCACCAAGTCCTAAGTCCTTAGGCAAAAAAAAAGATACTTTGAGTATCTTTCAACTTTGAATCATGCTTTCCTTACAAAGAAGATTGATCAATATTACAAACTGCAAATTGAAAGGACAACCAATTAGTCCAAAAAACACCCTTTACTTATCTTCAAACTGCCTATTAGAAAAAAGTAAACACAAATGATAATTTGAAAATAATAAATACCTTTAATCAAGTTAAATTAGTATTTTTTTATGTTGGCCAGTATTTCTCTAAGAAAAAAGAAATGTAAGCATCTATTTGTTTCATCTTTACAATTACCTTATAATGTAGGAATTATCCCATTTACTAGATTAAGGCTCAGAGAACTTATTACACTTGCTCACAGTCAACTCGGCTAGTATGTGGCAGAACTGGAATTCACAATTCAGTGTGATTTCGAAACCAATGATCTTTCTAACTGTACTCCCCCCAACACACACCACTAATAAAATCTGAAAAAGATAAAATCAAAATAGTCGAGCAAAGTTTTAATCATGTTAAAAACAAAAACAGAGCATGAGAGGCAAAAAACAATCTTAGATAAAACCAACATAAATAGCACTGAACTAGAAGTAATGAGACCTTGGTTCTTGACTTTTTTTCACGCTATACCTCTCCGCTCTTCTAATACCTGGCTCATCAAAACCAGTCATTAAATATTCATTGCCTCACTCACTGTCTAACTAAAGAGTACAAATAGAATCTTTAAAACAAAATCAATCAGCCCACCATTTGATAATAAAATTTCAATTAGCTAGAACAATTAGGAGATTGTTTAATATAATCTTTGGCTAACTGATTCTGAATAGAAAATCCTTTTTGTACGTTGAACTTTGCTATTGGACATCTTTCTAAAACTGTTTTCCTAAGCAGAGCAAAGTCTATAGTACAGAAGAATTACTGAAGAACTTGCTATAGTAGATTCTGGGGCTCTATCTTAAGAGACTACCCTTGAATTTGGTATGTATGTGTGTAATTCTGGAGTGATTCTGATTCCAATCTTAAGATGAAACTGAGAAGCATTAAGTAAAGCATATAGAACATAATAAAGCCTTTTTTGATGACAAGACTTGACGACACCTCAGCCATCATCCTGATCACTTATCATTTTTTTCTAAACCTCTGATGTTAAAGGCACAGAAACCTGGGCCAGAATCTAAGAGCCAATAACCCTGGCTTTTACCTTGGTCCTTTAAAAAAAGTATATTTTACTTTTTATTAATTTTTTAAAAATTTACATCCAAGTTAGTTAGCATATAGGGCAACAATAATTTCAAGAGTAGATTCCTTAATGCCCCATACCCATTTAGCTCATCCCCCTTCCCACAATCCCTCCCATAACCGTCTGTTTGTTCTCCACATTTAAGTCTCTTATGTTTTTGTCCCTCTCCCTGTTTTTTTTTTAATTATTTTTGCTTCCCTTCCCTTATGTTCATCTGTTTTGTATCTTAAAGTCCCCATATGAGTGAAATCATATGATATTTGTCTTTCTCTGACTGACTAATTTCGCTTAGCATGATACCCTCTAGTTCCATCCATGTAGTTGCAAATGGCAAGATTTCATTCTTTTTGATTGCCGAGTAGTACTCCATTGTATATATATACCACATCTTCTTTATCCATTCATTCATCGATGGACATTTGGGCTCTTTCCATGCTTTGGCTATTGCTGATAGTGCTGCTATAAACATTGGGGTGCATGTGCCCCTTTGAAACAGGACACCTGCATCCCTTGGATAAATACCTAGTAGTGCAATGGCTGGGTCATAGGGTAGTTCTATTTTTAATTTTTTAAACCTCCATACTGTTTTCCAGAGTGGCTGCACCAGTTTGCATTCCCACCAGCAGTGCAAAAGAGATCCTCTTTCTCTGTATCCTCGCCAGCATCTGTTGTTGCCTGAGTTGTTAACGTTAGCCATTCTGACAGGTGTGAGGTGGTATCTCATTGTGGTTTTGATTTTTATTTCCCCGATGATGAGTGACGTTGAGCATTGTAAAGAAAGTGTATTTAAAACTCCCAAGTGAGGTTACTTGCCATCTGGTAAATTGAAGTTTGAGATTTTCATTAGTCAGAATTATGTGACATGGAATACAAAGGAACAATTGGGATTACTAAAAGCGATGTTCATGATACATCATTCTTCAGATTTTATCAAAAATATATGCAAGCATTACACATGGCGTTCACCAGAACGACTATTTCACACCTTTCTATTTGAGTAGATCACAGGCTCAGCTTCTTCACGGTTACAACAAACAGTGCATGATCAGTAGCCGTGGTTGCTAATACGTATTTTAAGAATTAATGTATAAAGTGACACAGTTTAAAATATATGTTAAACAGCTGGCACCAGAATTCTTAGAGAGAGAAAGAATATTTGTTTAGGAAAATATCCTGCAGACCCATTTGGGTCGGGATATTCAGGTCAGAAGGAAATAAAAAAGAAAGGGAGGACTGAATTTCTCTGCATGAAAACTGTAAGAAATTTGAGGAAGGCAGTATTCCTTAAGAGTGGAGGAAGAATGGAGAAGGATTAAAGTAAATAGTATAGCAAGGGCTAGAATACCAGTTATAAGGAATAGCCAATTTTTTTTTCTTTTAAGTATAGCAGTGTTTAATACAATTTAAAGTTATCTGTTTGGCTTAGATATAAACTTATTTTTACCTCTCCAAACATTCACTGAAGACTGCTCTACTCTAAATGAAACTTAAACTTTTCCTTTTATTCCCTTCTGAATTGTTCTTTTTTTAATGTTTACATATATATTCATAAATAATGAAACAACAATATTCAAGTACTTTGTAAGCTCTTTAACATTTATTATCTCATTTAATCTTGAGAACAATTCTATAAAGTAGGTACTATTCTTTTCTTTATTTAAATTTTTAAGTTTCTATTTTTAACAGAGAGAGTGTGTGAGTGTGAGTGGGGAGGAGCAGTGAGAGAGAGGGAGACACAACATCTGAAGCATGCTTCAGGCTCTGAGCTGTCAGCACAGAGCCCAACACAGGCCTTGAACTCACAAACGGTGAGATCACGACCTGAGCCGAAGTTGTGCGCTTAACCGACTGAACCACCCAGACATCTCTAAAGTAGGTACTATTATTAAGTCCCTTTTACAGACGAGGAAGCTGAATTCTAGAGAGGCTAAATAACTAACCTAAGATTACATAGCTAGTAAACGATGGAGCCAGAATTCAAACACGAGATCTCACGCTCTTAACCTTTCCTGGTTCAGACATATGTTTGGAGCTAAATAGGTTCATCCATCCATAAAAACATACATAAAATAAAGAGATATTTAGTCTCTTCATTTAAACAAAATACATTTTTATAAAATAGGAATATTCAAAATATGAATAATATTCAAAACACGGATAACATTGTTATACTACAATCATTTTCAAAATATTTTTAAATCACTAAAAGTAAAAGCACAGTAATAATTAATTCTGGGTCGGGGCACCTGGGTGGCTCGTTCAGTTGAGTTACCGACTCAGTTTCAGCTTGGGTCATGATCCCAGGGTCATGGAATGGAGGCAGCCTTGCTTACCATGCTCTCTCTGTCTGCCCCTCTCCCCCACTCATGCTCTCTCTTTCTCTATATAAATAAAATTAAATAAAATAATAATAATAATAATAATAATAATAATAATAAATTCTGGATATTAAATTTCTACTCTTCAGCATTTTTACTTCTACCATATTATCATCCTTGAAGAGTTAATCACTGATTAATTCACTAATAATTAACTAACGACTAATGATTGGTTAAGCACTAGAGTATAATCTCTGTACTGGTTTTAAAATATGTCCAGAAATTTCTTGACACTCCTCCTTCCAAAAGGTGGATCCTAATTCCCCTCTTCTTAAATGCGGGCTAGACTTAGTGACTTACTTTTAATATAATCAAAGTAATGTTGTATGAGTCGGTCATAAAAGTCTTTGCAGCTTCCTCTTGCTCTGGATGTAGATCACTTGCTCTGGGGGAAGCCTGCTGCCATGACATGAGGATACTGCAAGCAGTCCTATGACGAGATCCATGTGACAAGGAACCGAACCCTCCTGCCAACAGCCAGGGAGGAAGTAGGGCTCGTGCCGATGGTCACGTCTGTGAGCCTCCTGGGAGGTGGATCTTCCGGTCCCGGCCAAGCCTTGAGAAGACTGTAGCCCTAACCCATGTCTTGACAGCAACCCCGTGAGAGACTTCAAGACAGAACCACCCAGCTCAGGCACTCCCAGTTTCCTGGGCCCACAGAAACTATGCAAGCTAGTAAATTCTTACTGTTTTAAGTCATCTAAGTTTGGGAGAATTTGTTGCAGTAGCAATAGTTAAGTAATACATTCCCCATGTCAGTGATTATCAAAATGTGGGCCCAAGGCCAGCAGCATCAGCATTTCCTAGGCACTCGTTCGAAATGCAAATTCAGGGGCGCCTGAGTGGCTCAGTCAGGTGGGCGGCCGACTTCAGCTCAGGTCATGATCTTGCAGTCTGTGAGTTTGAGCCCCGCGTCAGGCTTTGTGCTGCTGGCCCAGAGCCTGGAGCCTGCTTCGGGTTCTGTGTGTGTCTCTCTCTCTCTGCCTTTCATCCGCTCATGCTCTGTCTCTATGTCTCTCAAAAATAAATAAACATTAAAAAAAAAAATGCAAGTTCACAGGCTCTGCACCTAGACTTATTAAATCAGGAACTCTGGGGTTGAGGGACAGCAATTTGTGTTTTAACAAGTCCTCTAGATGATTCTAATGCATACTCACACTAAAGTTTGAGAACCATTATGCTAAGCCTTCAATAACTTGGCTAACAGTTAACCTCAAACTTCCTTAATAGTAGCCCCAACTCCTACCTCCCAAGAAATCTGTATTTATTCTTGAAATACAGTATAATATTAGCATCAGCTTGTAGATAAATCTCCTTCTTAAGATGAAATATCAACTCTGAAAGAGCAGAGACTGTCTATGTCCACATTGTGCCCAGCACATAATAAATGTTCAATAAATATTAGTTGGATAAATATAAGAATGACTAAATACATAACTATTATTTGGTAAAGAGTAAAGTGAATTCTTATCTTTTTTTTCTTTCTCATTTATCATCACTTGAACTTGAACTCTTTCAAAGTGACTTCAGCTAAGAACATCTGTTTGTTATGGTATCCATGGAGATGAGATGCTTGTAGTATATAAAAGTATAGATTAAAATGAATAAGCCTGACTTTACAACATATGCTCACTTAGGTGGTTTGTGAAGTTTTTCAACACAAACTGATAATCCACCAGTGACCAGCCATCAACAGCACGTCCCCCTAGTGCTATGGTCCTTATTAAGGGCTGTTTGAAAACCAAAAGAGGATTTGAGGAACCTATCAAATGCTAACATTTGCCTGACATTTGTTGTCATCATTCTTTCTGAAACATGTATTACTCAAAATATGGTAACTCTAACTGATTATATGAGTATACAAAAACTAACAGGTCGTGATATGAAGCCCTCAAAATAAGACAGTTCATAATATTAATTCTGTAGCATTTTTAATGAGCTAAATGAAAAAACAGTCTGTATTCATACGACTTGGTGTTACAAAGTTAAACAATTTTGTTTAACTATCAGTTAGACAAATATCTGAGATTTATCTACAGTTAATTCAATTCAGTTAATTCAATCTGATAGGATTTCATACCTATCAGAGACTGTGATATACTAAGGTGAGATGTGAATTTTCAAGAAGTGAATGTAAGAGCGATTCTACTATACATAGCATAGAATCTTTGGAGGAGCGGCTTATAAAACTAATACTTTAGAAAGCACTGCCCTAGTGTAAATCTTTAATAATTTCTTTACTTCCCTGAATTTGAAATTTAAAGTGTATTGTTTGGTTTATAAAATATCTCTTCAGGTGATATTTAAGTCATTTAAAAAAGTATTTCATATACTTCCTATAAACTTTACTCAATACCATTCTCATCTGCATGTTATTATATATTCATCGATACTATGATTGTGTACAAAGTAATTTTTATTATAAAGTACAAGTTGGTTGTTAAAATGACATGCCCCAATCACATATTTTCTCTATATATTATTAACTTAAATAAAAAACACACAGAAATATTTTAACAACTACAACAGTTCAAAGGAACAATTTTATAAGATGACTGTGATAGTTACATCCTTTGGGAGTATACTAATAATTTAATTGTACCAATAATACGCTAGGGCAATGATTTCCAATGGTACCGTGTTCCAGCTTCTGCAGCCTACACACTGTAGGTTGTCAACCTCCTTTTCTGAGAACAAATATTCCACCCCATCCAGAGATGGGTCATGGAACCAATGTGGTACTCAGTAACCTGTTGCCATCGGCTACAATTAATTTAATCCAAATCGGCCAGATTTGGATACTACACTAAAGTTGGTCCAATTGGATTCTGTTTCCAGAAAGTTGTACTTAGAATTAAACAATTCTAGTTTGTCTCTGCTCGTGGTAAAAACTGAGTACTTATAAATTTGGAAACTTTGGAATTCTATTTAGATGAAAAAGAAAACATCAATCTGCATAGAAAACCAATAAAACTCCAAAGAGAGTGTGTATGATCTTAGAAAGGTGCTTCCTAATTACCTGTTTTATAAAAGTATAGCACTTGTTTATAATGGATATTAGCAGAATTAACAAAGAAAATTCCTTCAGTTTGTAACCACTTACCTAAAATGTAACAGTATGGTTACAAAGTAATAGATAAATTGTGATTCACAGAATCATACTTAGAAGCTTCTAGTTTAACAAATAAATATAAGTAAACAAAAAAAATAGTAAGCATTCTCCATTCTCCAAGGTCAAAGTTTCCAAGATCCTTTACCCACATCTAAAGCCATGCCCTATTTTTTGTGGATGGCTTTGTGACTGAGGCACAAAAGAACTCACATGCTGGTCTCTGACCCTCCATGGGCAGATATGATTATAGGTAATGAGCCCTTTGTAAAGAAAAACTCACTTCCGTGTGTTTCTTTTTTACTCTCACACTGCTACCACACTCACAATACTTCTGACACCCAATGTATGGAGTGTTTTTTTTTTTCTCATAGCAAGCAATTTTCTGTGATACCAGCTGTGTGTCCTATAATTCAATTCAATTCTGACACTAACTAGAGTTAGTACAGACCCCACAGGTTATGAGGTCAATCCTACAATACTGCCCCCAACTTTAGATGCCAAATTTAAGTAGTAGGTTCCCAGGTTGCTCACAACTTCCATCCAACTTAGCTATGTATTAGAGGTTCCCATGATCCCCCTCATCAGATTTAATCATTTGCTAGAACAGCTCACAGAACTCAGAGAAACACATTTATAATATGATAAAGGATATGCTTAAAAATACAGATGAACAGTCAGATGAAGAGATACAAAGGACAAGATCTGAGAAGGTCTCCACCATAGGAGACTCAGTCTCCATGAAGACATACCGCCTTCCAGCAGTAATGTGTTCACCAGCCCAGAAGCTCCATGAATCCTGTACGATAGCGTCTTCACAGAGGCATGATGAAATGCCGTTTCCAGCCTCCCTTCCATCTCCAGAGAATGAAGGGTGGTGCTGAAAGTCTCAGACTTCAAATCATGACTTGGTCTTTTTGGTGACCAGCCCCACACAGGAGTCCATTTAGAGTCAACTCGTTAGAACAAGACATTCCTAATACCCAGGAAATTCCAAGGAATTGGGGAGCTCTGTGGTGGGCACTCTTATTGTTCAGGAGATCGCATACGTCTTAAGAGCGCTGTGTCAGAAACTACAAAATATTGAAATATTGAAATACAGAAAGACAAATATTGGGACAAAAAGGTTCTCCTAGCACCCCATTTACAAGCGTTTCAAGAGCTCTGTGTCAGGAACGGGGCTGAGGGGGAGAGAATAATATACATTTTTTTTATTGTTCTATGGCCATACTGGAACACGCCCCACCATCTTATGAACTGCGTGTGACTGATACAGGCGCACAGAAAAAGCTAAAGTTAAAACCTAAAGACCTTTTTTGCTCTAGAAGGGGTAGATTCTGAAAGTATAAACGACTTGCTGTCTTAGATTTCAGCTCTTCCTGACTCATCAGCATATGATAACCATTTGGACTAAAAAAATCATATAATTCATTTGAAATACCAACTATGCCGTGAACAATCTTTGGATGGAAATCTGTGGGGTTAAGATAACTAAATAATTTTTGTTTGCCTTTTTTTTACTAGTGCAACAGGACTGGACTATGGTGTGATAATAAACAACTTCTAAAGTGTAGCAACTTAACCCATTTAATTCTTTCCACACTAAATATGAAAGGAGGAACACAGGAGATTTCAATAGTATCATGAAGTCCCTAAGAAATCAGGTTGTAGGGGCGCCTGGATGGCTCAGTCAGTTAAGCATCCGACTTCAGCTCAGGTCATGATCTCAAAGGTTCCTGGGTTCAAGCCCTGTGTCAGGTTCTGTGCTGACAGCTCAGAAGCTCAGATTCTGGAGCCTGCTTCAGATTCTGTGTCTCCTCTCTCTGCTCCTCCCCTGCTCACTCTCTCTCTCTCTCAAAAATAAATAAACATGAAAGAAAGGAAGAAAGAAAGAGAGAGAGAGAGAGGGAGGGAGGGAGGGAGGGAGGAAGGAAGGAAGGAAGGAAGGAAGGAAGGAAGGAAGGAAGGAAGGAAGGAAGGAAGGAAGGAAGGAAGGAAGGAAGGAAGGAAGGGAGGGAACCCAGGCTGTAGAAGCTCCATCTTAACAACGAGTTTCATGATCATTGCAGCAAGGGAACACCATAAACTGCAGATGGGCTCTTCCTACTCCCTCCTCTGGTTGATACACAGCACTTCATCTCAGATTCCTACTCCCTCCTCTGGTTGATACACAGCACTTCGGCTCAGATTTCATGTGCCAGAACATGCAACATAGTCCACCGGGGCGAGACTTTCAATCCTTCCATTGCCTGGAAGTAGAATGGAAAAGGTGCGAATACATTACAACATATTTTGCATCTGAGCACCGGACGATTCGCATTACTTAGTAACAAGTAGGAAAACACTCGGGCTCCTTCCATAGTTTCTTCTCACTTAAAGCTCAATTTTGGCCCAAGTATTTCTACTCAGACCTAGCACATCAAATATTTCTGAACTAGTTTCTTGTGATACAGACGAATCCACTGAGGGATTCTGGCACAAGAACTAGCAATCTTTCAAATATCAGGAGAAGACAATTTGTGTAAGCAAGGGAAAGGGGAGGATTGGCTTTATACAAATATCTTCTATCCCCAAAGTTCATCAGTTTTGCATCTTTAGATTAAAAGGGTATTTAAAAATTTTACAATTAAAAAGGCAATGTATACTCAGAAACTTCAAAAAGGACAGAAAAAAATCAAGACAATTAAAAGTATTCCTTTTTACTAGCTAGAAATATCCATTTCTTATTATAGAGAATTTCAAAACATATGCAAAAGTACGTAAGCATTTAATAATGATACAGTGGGAATTAACATGCATCAATCTTTGTGCAAATCTTTAAGTATTTATCAGATTGGGTTAATACAAATATATTAACAATCAAAAAGTGTGGAAATTTTTTTAAAATGTTACGGTTTTTATTTACTTTTGAGAGAGAGGAAGCGAGAGAGAGAGAGCATGAGCAGGGGAGGAACAGAGAGAGAGAGAGAGAGAGAGATACAGAATCTGAAGACAGTCTCCAGGTTTTGAGCTAGCTGACAGCACAGAGCCTGATGCAGGGCTTGAACCTACAAACGTGAGATCATGACCCGAACTGAAGTTGGATGCTTAACCAACTGAGCCATTCAGACGGTCCAAGTGTGGAAATTTTTTAAAGTCCTTAAGGCATATTGCTTGCTTGTGAAATCCACAAGGTCAAGAACTTTATCTTATTTGCCTCTGGGTCAGCAGAGCCAGAAAAGTGATTGGCACATGGTAGACATGCACGAAGAATGTGCCAAATGAATGAATGAATATATAGCCAAGGGGCTTTCTAAAATAAACTGTTCATTCAAATACAATTATTCCCACAGAAAGTTAAGTCTATCACTTGTCACCATCTTGGTCTGATTCATTATTTAGGTAATTTATATCTTCCTGATACTTAGTAAAGGAATAGGTATATTTAACGAGAGTCACTTCCTGGTAAGGAGTACATGGGAGAAGGATACGAATTTACCTTCCCTCCAACTCCTCCCAAAATTTCTCTGAAACCTTAGGATTCAACAACGTTTTGAGACTCTTGCAGCAAGAAAAAAATATACACTCAATTGTTTGAAAATATTTATATTCTCCTAAAACCTGGGTAGGAAAGAGGTTCTTATAGGGCAAAATAGGTAATATAAGTAACTGATGTGTGTGTGTGAGTGTGTGTGTGCGCGCACACGCGTCTGCTAATGGCTACAATAACATCAATTACATTTCATCTCAGATTAAAAATTGTTCATATTCCTCCAATTAATCTACAGCAAAATGCATATGTTGTTTCCCATACCATCCTATGACTCCAGAACAGTCCTTGACAAATTCTTCAGCCTGTCTGGCTCACTTTTTTCTAACAATACAAATGAAGTATGCATATAGTAGAGTTGTGTACTTCTATACAAAGTAGTACTTTGATATAGAGCTTCTGTATCTCAGTTCCTAAATTAAGGCCCTTCACAGAGCTTTTAATAATATAGTCCCATGCTTCTAGAATTACAGGCAAAGTTAAAAATCAACCTTCTTTGCCTTTCAACAAATTCCAGTTGTCTCCTCTGTGTACATGTAAATTCTAGTAATGCTAATGGAGGCGATGCGTGTGCATACGGCGTGGAATATATCTCTAAATCACACTTTAATCTTTAGCTACATAACTCTGGCGCTTGTTCAAATGATACATGTGCCTCAAATACACTCTGTATGTCTGTTATTTCTTGTCTGAATATTAAAATATATTCATGTATTTTTAGTAGCTATTATAACATTTTGGCCAACAAATTTTCTTATTATTGTTATGCGTGCGTCGAGTTTTAACTGCATGCTACATGAGACCATCAACATTCCTGATTTATTATAATGCAATTAGAATGTAAATTCAACTCCTGACCAGGTTAAAATTGTTTTTAAAAATGAAAATCTTCCGTTGTTTTCCACCTGGTTAACATATGTACTAAAGAGAAAACACAATGCAAACAAAATAAATGTAAGTAACCTGGTTGCTTGTTTCTGTATTGAATCATGGTTATCTTTACAGAGTAAAAAAACATTTTAACACATGCCCAGTTAAATGATATCATATTTGGTTTACTTACACTAAAAATATTTTATTAATCACACTAACTTTTTAAAGTGACCAGCTAACTAATTTTACATCATTCTTATATAAATCCTGATATTCTATAAATCGATGTTCATATAAATCTAGTAATTAGCCCTTTCTCAAGAGGATCCTATCCAGCTCTATCTTCACATTCTTTCTTTGTTTTTCCACTTTCCCAGAATGTTTGCTCAAAATGTGAAAAAAGAAATATAATCCTGAAACATGTAAAATATAGCAAGGACAAAATTCATATACTTTGAGATGAGGAAAAATGATCCTTTTTCTCCTTAACTAATCTCTTATTCTGGAGCCACATTCCTACAGTTGTGAGCAAATTGCCAATTAAATATAATTCCATCTATTTGCATCTTAAGCTGCGGATACTCAGTCAATGCAAACTTCAAAGTCAAGGCCCTGTAAGGACGGTTTTTCACCTTCCTTTCAGTCCCCTTCCTTCCCCTTTCGCCTTCCTGAGAAGAGTAAAGGCAGAGTGAAGTCTTCGTATCCTCAGGCTGTCACTTAAGGGAGCTCCCCTGTGGTGCAACAGACTTCATTAACTCCTTTGGAGGCAGTCCAGAAAGCCCTTGACCTCAACCAAAGTCTCCAGGCCTAAAATCCACTTTCTGCAAAAACTTCAGATCCTATGGGACTCAAACACAATATCAGACCCTTTACCTAGCCCTATTCTTCAGCCATCTAATATCTGACATAGTGACCTATATGGGCTGTGGCTTCATCCCAATTTCAGGATTCCCTAAAAAACTCACAATTTCTTAGCCTATGTCCTGAGGACTAATGGTCCCTTCACCAGGAATCGGATGTTTCTAACACCCTTAAATTCTGTCCACAACACCCCTCCCTAAATTCAAACCCCAGGCAGGGAGCTAGAATGTTCATTTCTGATCCACCAGCTTCCTTTCTTTCTCTCCCCTTCCCAGTGAGGAATTCCTTACTTTCCCTTCCTATCTCACCAGAACCGTAGCTAAAATGTATATTTCTTCTACCCTATTTCATGGCATTTGCCCTTCTCCAGCCTTAATCCTTGCTAAAATACTGATTCCTTGCTAAAATAATCCTGACTTTACTCAAGTATGAGTCAGGGGCATATTTCAGGAAAGCCTGTGTCCTCTCCGTTTTCAGAAAGTATTTGGATTAAGGCAACCCTGATAATTCCATTACTTAGGCTACCTAGTTTAGGGATGACATTATGCAATTATGGTCATTGAGATGTAAGGAGAAATGTGCTGGGGGCTTCTGGCAAAAGGTTCCTTTCTTAAAAAGGGACATAAACATGGATGTCCTTTTCTCCTATGCAGACTTTGGATAATGTTTATGAGGACTTGAGGCCTGGAATTGGTGCTGTCAGTTAAGGAGTCATTTATCTTGCACCTAAGAGATAAGAGGAGAGTGGCTAGCATGCTACAGATTGCAGCCCAGAATAAGATAGGAAACTCTGGTCCTTGATAATGTCACCGAGCCATTGAACTAGATATTCCACCTTGAGACCAACTGTCTCAAGATTTCTTTTTATGTGTGAGAGTATTTCCTCATGGTTAAACACTTCTGGTTGGCTTTTCTATTACTGATTATGTCTTCCCTGAAAACAGAGGCCAGATGAAGGAAACTATATGGAAATACAAATTAAAAAGTATTATCCCCATAACAAATACATAGCATCCCTTATCAAGTGCTGTAAGAACTACCTGGTATCACTTCAAATTCTCTCATAAGGGGGCTCAACTACAAGAGTTATTGGTGAAGCCAGGTTCCTACCCAGGAGCAATGAGTCCCAATTAGCTACTTGGACAGTACTGAGGCTCAACTAAACCTAGCCTGCATTAATAAGCAGTGCCCAAAGTGCCATTAGTCCCCATTTAATGGCATCTTTGATAGAACCCCAGATGTCCTTGGTGCTTGGAAGAGAATTCCAGAGAGTTTTTACTCAGATGAAAATAGACAAGAGATAACTCTGATTTTTCCACACCACCCTCCGTTTTTTTGTTTGTGCTTTTATCAAAGTTATAAATATACATAGATGAAGAAGATGAGGGGCGCCTAGGTGGCTCAGTCGGTTGACCACCGACTTCAGCTCAGGTCATGATCTCACGGTTTGTGAGTTCGAGTCCCACGCTGGGCTCTGTGCTGACAGCTCCGGGTCTGGAGCCTGCTTCAGATTCTGTGTCTCCCTCTCTCTGCCCCTCCCCTGCTCACACTCTGTCTCTCTGTCAAAAGTAAATAAATACTTAAAAAAAAAAAAAGATGAGTTCTACAAAATTTTCACTTAAAAAACACAAAAAGGCAATATCTCTTCCCTACCATCATATCTGCTTCCTGCAACCACTCTCAGCTCTTTAAATTGGGTATTCAATCCCAAATCTTTCAATAATATGATAATGTATTTGTTTGCCACGATTGCTGTAACACAGTATCAGAGCCTGGGCAGCTTAAGTAACAGGAATTTATTTTCTTACAGTTCTAGAGGCTAGAAGATCCAAAATCAAAGTGTCAGCAGGTTCGGTTTCTCCTTGGCCTGCAGATGTCCACCTTCTCTGTGTGCCACCTGTGAGAAGGACATGCTGTGCCCACACATGGTCTTTTCTCTGTGTCCATGCATCCCTTTGTTTCTCTCTGTATGTCTTTATCTCTTCTTATAAAGACACCAGTTAGATTAGATTGGGGCCCCTAAGGGTCTCATTTTAACTTAATCACCTGTTTAAAGGCATGTGTGGGAATCTCTGCAAATACAGTCTTCCCTATAGTTGTAAGGTAGTGGGGGTTAGGGCTTCAACATATGAATTTGTGGAGGACCCAGTTTAGTCCATAACAGATAATAAAAATTAAAAATATTTGTATAGATGGAATACTATGTGGCAATGAGAAAGAATGAAATCTGGCCATGAGTAGCAACATGGATGGAACTGGAAGATACTATGCTAAGTGAAATAAGTCAGTCAGAGAAAGATACCGTATGTTTCCACGCATAGGTGGATTTTGAGAGACTTAGTAGAAAACCATGGGGGAGGGGAAGAGGGGAAAAGATAAAAGACACAGAGAGGGAGGGAGACAAAACATAAGAGACTCTCAAAGACTAAGAACAAACAGAGGAGGGCACTTGTTGGGATGAGCACTGGGTGTTATATGGAAACAAATTTGTCAATAAATTATTTTAAATAAATATTTGTATAGTAGTTACTACATAGCAGTATGGTGATGTTCTGAACTCATGTTTATATTATTCTCACAATAACCCCATGTAATATGTATTATTACTATTATCTCCATTTTATGTAGAAGGACTGATGTGCAGAGAAGTAGTTTGCCCAAGGTCATACTGCTGGAAAGTAGCAGAGCCACAATTCAAACCTAGGTAGTCTGGACCTGGTTTATGCTCTTATTACTGAATATGCTCCATTCTTACATTGCTGGTTCTATCTATAGAAGATGAACATTATTTCTCTTTTTAACTCCAGAAAATACACTTGCAGGAGCATATGCAAAACACACTTCCTTCATCCTCATAATATGATTTCATAAATTTGATTTCATCAATGTTCAATGTTTACCTTTTATGACGTGTTTTTTTGTAGTCAAGCAATAAAGAACATAATTACTTTTTTTCCTTGCGTAGATTTTCATTTCCCTGGAGTTAATAATGGTCTTTTTACTTTTGCTTAGTTTTCTATGTAGTTATCACGAATTTAAACCCAAATTCTCCGAAAATTATTAAATCTCCTCTCAATTTTTTATTCACATTAAGTATTCCAGTAATTTGATCTTCATGAATAATTTCTGCCACAACTTTCTGACCTGCTCCAATCTGGCTGGTCACTCTCTAAGACTAGAGCTAGCATCTTGGTATTGCTGTTAATCCACATCATAAGAGATTTTGACTTGCTTCTGTGTCGATGCTTCTTTCATGAACATCACAGCTTTAAGTTTTTTATTATACTCCTCTCTTTTAGGCAAGTATACCTTCCAGGAGCTTCCAGAAAAGACAAGCAGAGAGGTAAATTTTTTGAGAACTTGTAGGTCTGCAAATGTCTTTATTCTACCTCACACTTTATTAATAGTTTAGCTAGGTATAAAGAATTAGCTTGGAAGTCACTTTTCTTCACCATTTTAAACCTATTGATCTATAGTCTTCAAGTTTCTAGCGTGTTGTTAAGAAGTCATTCCGGTTTGAAATATTTAAAAAAAATTTTTTTGCTGTTTGTTTTTGAGAGAGAGAAGAGAGTACAAGCAGGAGAGGGACAGAGAGAGAGGGAGATACAGAATCTGAAGCAGGATCCAGGCTCCAACTTGTCAGCACAGAGCCTGACGCGGGGCTTGAACTAACAAACTGCGAGATCATGACCTGAGCTGAAGTCGGACGCTTAACTGACTTGGCCACCCAGGCACCCCTGATTTGCAATATTTTTTATGTGACCTATCTATTCTCCCTAGAAGCTTCCCAGAATCTTCTTTATGCCTGTCAAGATTCTGAAATTTTGCTATGAGATGCCCTATATTCATAATATAATTTTATTATATTATGACTCAACCTGGAAACTAATTCTTAAATTCTGAGAAATGTTATTGAACTCTTTTACTGATAATTGTTTTCCCTTTATTCTCCTTATGACACCACTTCTCTGTTCTCTTTGAAACTTCTTTTATTCAGATGCCAGATAATGAGACTGCCCTTCCCAACATCTTTTCTTTCCTCTTTGTCTTTTTCTTCTACTTTATGAGATTTCCTCATCTTTATCTTTCAACTGCATATTGAGTTTTTAATGTCTGCAATCATGTTTTCTTTAATTTCCACAAGCTCTTTTATGTTCTTTCAATATTTCTTCTATATCTTGCTTTTATCACATGGATTTAATATCTTCTCTTATATACCTGAAGTTATTAATCTTTTTCTTCTCACTTTTTTCTCTTTATTCGTTTTGGATTCTGTTGTAAGTAGGGTTTCCTGAGACTGAGATTTAGGGGCAGATCATTAATTGGGGAATGCCTTCAGGAGAAATACCCTTAAGCGACTAAGAAACTGAATTGTGAGGCACTTCCAACAACCAATTCCACAGGGAGCTCTGGAGCTGGGATGATGTTTTTGAGGTGTTCCCAACTGAGGCACAGGAAACACACCTTTTTGCGCACAACTCAAACCCCATATGTCAACCAGACTGCATGTGGGGTACTCTGGGGAAGGGATGTAATCCTGAAGTAAAGTGACACCACAGCTACTCAGCTGTGAGCCTTCAAGACAACATGAACAGCAGCTGGAGGAAAGAATGCCTTGATCCTTGAACGGCAGAGCTAAGCAGTGCAACATAGCATCTACTATAGTCTTTATCTCTCAAGTTAAAAACTCTCCTCTGGAACTTAATGATCTTAGGTCTTTTCAAATTTAAAAGTGGAGATAATAAAAAGTTGTTTAAAAGCTCTAAGTTCTTGCTAGTATTTGTCAACTGTGAGTTTTACAGTAGGGTGTTCTGGCTGGTCACTTCACTGGGTTCCCCAGATGTCTTTTCTGTTGATTGGTCAAGATTTCATAATGAAGCATCTTCAGTCTAGATTGTCAACAATCTGAGAATCAAGTGGAAAAAGAGGAGGAAGGGAGAGGGTCTTGGTATTCAGTATACAAATGCTCAGTTAATCATTTGTTTTCAGCAAGTTACTGCCCCCTCTCATCTCCACCACTTCCTGGTACATCTCGATTCAGAAAACTTCATGGGGTTTCTTGTTTAGTTTTTTTGTTGTGTTTTCCCCTTCTACTCCAAAGCTAAACCTGAAGAATGGAAAAGGGAATTTGCCTGGCTGTGCTGAGGGTTTAACTACTTCTCAAAGAGGCTGTCATCCAATTCTCCTATTTTTAGTCCCACCTTCAATCTCATTTCCAGAGGTAACTGGTAAAAGCAATTCCGGAACCTTTTGGAGAATTCGCAATGTTAAAGCTTCTCAGCTTTCTCACTGTCAGCAAAGAATTTGGCTTTCCAGGTCTGCTGAGTCAGTACCATTCATTCACCTGCTTTCCAGCTTTCAAAATTTGCTGTTTCTTCCTCTTCCATTCTGTCCTTACAAGTGTATGCATTTAAAAATATATATCCCTTTACTGTCATTTTAGGGAGCAAAAGTGTATGTGCCAACTTAATCTCTGACTTATATATTCTCTTTCTCACATACATTTTAAAAATAGGTAAAATATTCTCATGATTCTAAAGAAAATGTGTCTCTCCTACACATCTTTCAGCTATTCTGTTGCCTCCTTTGCCTCCAATGCCAAGCAGGTAGTCACTTTTATTAATCCTTTGTACATCTTTTAAGAGCTTATGTAGGTACAGGGAAAAATACATATTTTTATTCCCTTTTTACACAAAAGGTAACATACGACTGTTCTGTACCTTACACTGTTCATTTAAGGTTGCTTAAAGTTCTTTGCATATCAGTATAGAGCTTTCTCATTCTTTTTAACAGCTGTATAGTATTCTATTTAATCAATTCCTATCCAGAAATGTTTGCTTCCAATTTTTGCTATAAAAACTTATGAATCATCTTAAAAAAATAATTTCATATGTGTACAAGTATATCCAAAGGCTAAATTCTAGAGAACATGTTTCTGAGCCAGGCGGTGTCTACCATTTATAGTGTTGACAAATGTTATCAATTGCCTCTATGGTGGTTTGTATCAATTTTTAATCCCAACAGTGGAGAAATGTCTGCTTTATTTATTTCCCCCAAATCCCAGCATTTAACAGAATTTTATTACAAAAGTAACCAAACAGATGAAATCGTATCTTGTTGTACTTTACCATGCATTTCTCTTAGTACAAGTAAAACTTTTCATATGTCTATGACACTTTTTCATTTCATTTTGCTCAAGATGCATTCCATTCTTCATAATGTAGAGTTAAAACTTTTCTTTGGAGAGAAAAATGTGTGTGTGTGTGTGTGTGTGTGTGTGTGTGTGGTATAAGCAGAAATTCAAAGGGATCATTACAACATTGTTCAGCCGAGTGTACTATTCCAGTATCTACAAAATATATCTCTTACTATATCTAAAATACCATGTGTTGATATTTACTAAGGACAATAGAAATTATCTGAAGTGTTATCTAGAGCAAGGTATTTCTCTTACAGAAGAACACATCTGATTAGAATGCGCACTAACTCAAATTATGAGTTCACTAGTTTAGGTTGAGGAAATATGCTTGGGACAACGTTTAAAACATCCATATCTGGGATATGTTAAAATCGATTACAGTATTGTCGAAAGGATTCTGGGCTTAGAATCAGAAGACAGAGTACATTACACTACTTAAGTAGTGTGATCACTCTCAGCTTCTATTTATGATCTGAAAAATGGGAAGAGTAATATCTGCCCCACAAATTTGTAAACTCTGTTCACCAATGAGAACCATTAAATTACTTCTAATCAATAAAATACAAAAGAAGATGGTTAAGATGAATCAGGTAAAAACAGAATTATATAAATGGAAATAGTTGAACCATAAAAAAATATTAAGCAGTATTAAGAGACATTAGCATAAACAAATAGAATAATAACTGAAGCTAAGAAAGCATGTACAAGCTGAAAGTACAAAATAGAATGTTCTCACAACTAGAAGTGAAGCAAAAATACAGATTACCCAATTTTGTGATTATAAAACTTACCCTTTTTGTGATTATGAATATTAGAGTATGAGTGAAAATGTTTCATAAAACTGTAAGCCTTTAGATCCGAGACAAAAGCCAGTAGAGTAGGGAATAAAATAAACTGAATTGGCAAAATTTAGAAACGTGTTTTGTGAAAAAGATTTTTTTATGCTTTTCTGTAGGTTATCCTACATATTTTAAATACAAATTATTTCAGATAAAGACTATATTTTCATTTTATAGTCATTCTACTAAAAAAGGTTAACAAATCAAAAAAGCCCCTCATATCTTATATATCTACTTTTATATTTTAATTTTATATAGAATGTAAAAATAAAATTGTAACATGAGAAATACCATTATGTGGAATATAGTAGCTTTTTTCAAGTGTATGTATAGTTCTAAAAAGAAATAAAAAATTACTGTCATGTAACTGGCATGTGAAATGTATGTTCTTCCCCAGATTTAATTTTTTAGTTGCAGCAATAGGTCCCCCTGGTGGAGGTTGAAAATATATTTTGTCCTATTTTTCTCTCTTTCCAAATCACTATTCTAATTTTAAGAGATTAAATACATTCTTCCTTGAAATAAATGCTTAGGGAAAATTTTAATAGAAGAGTTGGCTGATTAAAGATGGAGGTTAGAAGGCCTCTGGACTGAATGTCATCTGCTCTACGTGTAAATCTGTTCTTAATACATTCATAATTATCAGAATCAAAACCCCTGCCCCCAAAAAGAACACCCTCAAAACAAAGATTTAGTTAATAAACATAACTGAATATGCAACACAATAATGCTTTTAAAAATTAGATTCATAGGTTACATGAACCTAGCTAATGATTCCTCTTACTTACTGATCTATATCTATTAATGCAAACAAGGCAAATGGGTCCTTTAGGCTTAAAAGCACAATCAGACGCAGGAATGAAACAGGTCTTGAAATGAAACTAGAATCACGTGTTCCCATTTAATTCCATCAGTAGATAGCCACCCACAACCACCTTATAACATTCAGATTTCATTCTGTGCACTTTTGAAAACTGAGGTCGATCAGAGTCAGTACCAAGGCAAAACAATGAAATTTACAAGATAGTCTTTCTTTAGCTGTTCCCACACCCTAAGGTCCTGGATAGCCCAGAACATCCAAGATCAGATTGTAACTCTATTAATCATTTGAACACACAAGCCAGTAACTACTCAGCAGTCCTTTGCCATCAGTGTCTCTCTGCCACTCATCATTCCAACTCCTACCAGCTTCTCCCACATCACTCCTAAATCTCTGGCATCCTTGAGGCCTAGGAATCCCTGACCAGCTATTGATACAGTGTATTCCTCAATGCTTAATTCATCAGAATCCTAAGCCGCATTTTAAGATACAAGGCCAAACAATATTGCAATTCTAGTTTTATGTTTCTAGATTTTCTTTTAGAAATAGAATATGGAGTGGGTCATTGAGCAGATAATGAGATGTGCATTAATCAGCACTTTAGAAACTTCTACATCAATACTGTAAGTCATATTGTAAGTTAAGCGCTCTTTCACCTTTTGGTACTCACTCATCTTTAACCTCAGTGTGAATTCTGTAACAAGTTTCTTGATTCCTTAGGAACAGGTTAACTAGATTAACAACACTAAGGCATAACAAGAGACTAGCATTTTCCCTTCCCTATGGTGCTGGGAGTTGGGGCGGGGAGATGCTGAAGAATAAGGAGGGGCTGCTATAGATTCTGAAGAGACGCTTCAGTTAACTCAACATTTCTCTATCTCAGGGAGACAAGGGAAGAAGGGGAGAGCAAAAGTGGTAAAAAAGCAGCAATTGTGATGAAAACATAAGTTCAACGTCTCTCCTCTTAGCCTAACTTCAGGGTTTAACCCCAAATAACTTAAGTTGACTTTGTCTCTTCTTTCATCTGGTTGGCGATCTACTGTTTCTAATTTAATAATCTTACTGTATTTGTCTAGAGAAGTTTGCTATAGGTACTTCTTTAGAAAAAGACAAGATACAAATTTTAAATAGAAACAAAACTCTGTTCAGAAAAGATTTGCCTTTTGTTTCTTTTTCACATCAATTAACCCTTTACAAGTGAATACCCTAATTGCTGATAAAAGTCAAGATTAAGTTTTAAGATAATTTTTAAAAAATCTTTTGACTGTAGGGGCATCTGGATGGCTCAGCTGGTTAAGTGTCCAACTTTGGCTCAGATCATGATCTCAGGGTTTGTGAGTTCGAGCCCCACTTTGGGATCTGTGCTGACAGCTCAGAGCCTAGAGCCTGCTTTGGATTCTGTGTCTCATTGCCTCTCTGCTCCTCTCCACTTGTACTCTGTCTCTCTAAAAATTAATGTGAAACAAATTTTAAAAAATCTTTTGACTCTAATAACAGTAGAAATATAAATTATGATTTTTAAGCTTATTTTGACCAAATGGAGGGTTAACAGTATTATTTTCCCCAGATGTTAACAGTATATGATTTATATGATTCTCTACTTTGAGATAACCCGGGTTCTGTAAGAACACTTCCTTCAAATAGACTTAACATTTGGCTTGCTTATCTGCTTATGAATACTTCAAAGAATAAACTAATGTGGGCTTAAAATTTACTCCCAAGCATATCCTACCTACTTGGGTCTGGCTACACCCAAGAGTCTCCAAGAGGCCTTGCAGATTACACAATTTCCAATATAAGATTACAGAACTATAGATCACTTAGGCCCACAGATTAATTCCAAGTACAGGTCAAGCTTAATTGTAACAATTTATATTTTAATTTTGCAATTCAAAGAACATTTTTGGGGGATCTGGGTGGCTCAGTCAATTGAACATCTAACTTCAGCTCAGGCATGACCTCATGTGGTTCAGGAGTTTGAGCCCTGCATCACGCTGAACTGCTGTCAGTGCAGAGCCCGCTTTAGATCCTCTGTACTCCTTTCTCCCTGCCCCCCCCCCAGTCATTCTCTCTCTCTCTCAAAAAAGAACATTAAAAGCATTTTCACAAGTATGATCTGATTTATTTTTCCAAAACCAAATTGGTAGATAGAATAGATACTACATTTTCTAATTTCTTTCAGTCTGTCCCAGTTTCTATCTTTTAAATCTTTGCTCTAGCAGTAAATTTATGAATTTTTCTTTTCATAAAGAAAACTTTTAGAGCCCAAAATCTTGTTGGGTGTTGTTTTTTCCTTTGATGGAGTTGTTTTTATTGCCAATGTTGAACAATGTTCCATTATCCCTTAGGACTTAGATTAACAACATTATCTCCCAGCAAGACTGGTATAGAAAGGTCCCCTGGAAAGGTCCCCTGGAAAGTTTAGTTTAGGGCCAGCTATTTCAGATTTAATTGAACATTTTATCTTAATGGAAAATGAAAAAAGAAAATGTAGATCTTGCTTAAAATATGGTTAAATCTACCTGCTTGGCAGGGACTTTCAACCATTGAACTTTCGAGACAAGCAAATGCATATTTTGTAATGAAAGATTGCTCCTCAGTAGGCCAACCCCAAATCTTTAACATGCTATTAAATTTAAGGAGGTCCTCAATGATAGGGAATATGATTTGGAAATATTTTTATCACATAGCATTTAGCTGATATATGTTGAGTGACTTTTAGTCTAAAGAGTCATCCATCAGGAGTAGGCCTGCGTCAGTAAGTCGCCAGAATTTATGTTCTACAACAGTACACGTTTCCCAGCTGTCAGGCTCACATGGACCTTTTGGAAGACCTTGGGGATACACAGTCTGTCGTAAGGCCATACAGTGAAAATGATCGCTCTTTTCAGAGAACACAGTGGTGTGTTGGACAAATGTTACAAGCATATTAAAAGTAGAAATGTCGGACTCCAGGGATTCCATTAAGTATCCTTATTTCTTTCATTACAGAATAAAAACCCACTTTAAAAAATTTTTAATTAAGTATAAAATGGAAGTGACCCTGCTGATCTTTGATTCTATAAAATGTCAGTAATCTTTCTAAAATTATCATATAATGAAAAAATACCTTACATGTTCTCAGACTAGCACAAGACATACAGGTTTCCAGGGTTCTGAAGAAAAGGATAATTTGGGTTTTTGTAGGCAGATAATATTATTAATAATTTACTTAACAGAGTACACGTCACAAAGGTAACTGGAATGTAAATATATTATCTCAGATAAAATAGAGATTTGATTTCACTAGTTTTATATTTAACTTGGCAACCTTTCAGTCTTAGATGAAGCTTTCAATTAATGCTTTAACTATAGGAGAACAGATACTGAAAACAGAATCAGGAAATGTAAACAAATTATCTATTTCAACCAGATATGGCCGAACCTAGCCTGCTTAATTAACCAAGATCTCCAAGACCTAACTAACTAAACTGTCATCCAGATGACTGCCATAATGCATTCCAAGAATTCCTGCTTGTAACCCAAATCCTTAACAATTCATCATTCTGCTGTTAAAATGACCTTTACTGGGGCACCTGGGTGGCTCGGTCGGTTAAGCATCTGACTTCAGCTCAGGTCATGATCTCACAGTCTGTGGGTCACATCGGGCTCTGTGCCGACAGCTCGGAGCCTGGAGCCTGCTTTGGATTCTGTGTCTCCCTCTCTCTTTCTGCCCGTCACCTGCTCATGCTCTCTCTCTCAAAAACGAATAAACATTTTTTAAAAAATGACCTTTACTGACCTCTTCTCTAACACATGCACGTCCACTGAGACTTAGAAGAGCTTTGCCTTAGAGTATCGAGTCCAAATCCATAAACCCTCCTCCTCTCCAGCTTGATGTCTCAAAAGACCACCCACCTCTTACCAACCATACTCCTAAACCCAACCTTCATTCCATTCCCTACTAAGAATTTAAGAGTTCTTTCTTCATTCAAGCAATTCCCTCCTCCCCTCCCAAAAAATCTTCTCCACAAAGGCAAACTGGAAAAAAATGTTCTAGATTTTACTCTCAAATCAACTGTTTAAAAAAACACTTTTAAAAAAATGTTTATTTTTGAGATAGACAGAGCATGACTGGGAGAGGCAGACAGACTCCAAAGCAGACTCCAGGCTCTGAGCTGTCAGCACAAAGCCTGACAGAGGGGGTTGAACCCATGAACCATGAGATCATGACCTGTGGTTGGACACTTAACAGAATGAGCCACTCATGCTACCCTCTCAAATTGACAATGCTTTGAGTCTTCACTACTCAACATGTACTTTCTCAATAAGTATTTGCTTAACATTGTATTTTCAATTAATATATTTCTTTCCCAAAAATCTAGTTTTTCAATGTGTTGCCCTCATAATTACCAAATAACATTACTAGCCTCTAGAGGTCTGGCACCACACACTAACTTTCAAGGAATAACAGTAAAATGCTAGATTAAGTATGCCGTGCTAGATTAAGCATGCCGTGCTAGATTAAGCATGCTGTGCTAGATTAAGTATAAATGTTTAATCAATGCTTTTGTTGATGAGCTTCTGAATTCCAGATTCTTTTAGTTTTATATTTTTTAAAGTCTGATCCTTTATACCTTGGGATACTCCATAAAAGTCATTGTAAGGACTATAACTAATTAACTCTAGTGGTTATACTAGAGTCGGTCTGGACTCAGAAAGCTTAGGACCAAATTCCAACTCCAGTTCCCGTTACCTGAAACAAGTAACTTAAACCCTGTAAGCTTTTGGCTTTCTTGTGTGTAGAATAAAGTCAATCTAACAGTATCTATCCCAGAAGGTTATTAAGATTAAAATTTATAATGTACGTACATACCTATGGGCATCTGGAACACAGCAGCACGTAATGTTACTCAATTTTTAAAAAGACATTTATAAAACTTAACTACACACAATACATATTCATGTGAAAAAGAAACTCTTATTTCTATAGTTTCTTTTAAGTGTAAAGGAAAACACAGAAATAACTTTCTCTAAAATAACAATCGTAACTATTCTCGGAGATCAAGTAACCAGATCTCTGACTTTGCATAGGACAGTTTTGAACACCTGTTGTCCCAAACATTAATGACAGTCTCACTCAACCTCCTACACTCTCTAACAAGCTAGTTCAATGACAAAAAATATATAAGGCCAATTGTATAACGATAAAAAAATATATATGGCCAATTATACTTGTTATTAAGCTGTCTTTTTTCCATAGCTCCAAACTACGATTCCATACGTAACTACAAAATACAGGGGTTGGAACTGTGTAAATGACATTTCTCCTTTGCTAGCTGAATTTTTGATAGGCTTCACTCGGGAGGATGAGAAGAGTGAAAAAGAAAGACAGCAGGGGAAAGAATCCTGCTGTTTCCTGTTTGCTTATTGTTCCTATCAGCGTCTCCAGGGCAAAAATTCATCATTCCAGTGGCAGCACTTGGTTCCAGTCTCCAACTTCTTATCACTACCCACAAATACTGGTGATACTCTTTCTCAAATGTCCCCAAGTTCCTGCTCTATAGCGGACTTTTCCTCCAAACTTCTAGTTTCTGGTAATCACAACCTCTATCTTCCGTTCTCTCAGCTCTAGGAATGGTACTTGCTTCCAATAGTTAACTATGTCAGTTTCTGAATTTTTTGTTCTCTAGTATCAAATTAACCTATTCCTCTTACTACACTATTAAAACATCTAATTGTACTCTTCTTCCTGTCTGAAACCTGACATTGATATTATTCAGAAACTGGTGGGGATAGGAGTTAAAAAACTTTTTTAGCCTTTATTTTATATAATGTCTTTATGCATTACTTATATAATTTTTAAGTGATTTTTATTTTTTATTTATTTTTTTAGAGACTTTTTTTTTTAACGTTTTGTTTTTGAGAGACATAGAAACAGAGCGTGAGCAGGGGAAGGGCAGAGAGAGAGGGAGACACAGAATCTGAAGCAGGCTCCAGGCTCTGATGAGCTGTCAGCAAAGAGCCTGACATGGGGCTCGAACTCACAGACCGTGAGATCAGGACCTGAGCTGAGGTCAGCCGCTTAACAGACGGAGCCACCCAGGCGCCCCTGTAATTTTTAAGTGATTTTTAAAAATTCCCTTGACTTCTTCACACTTGTGTTCAAAACACTGTCATCTTTTTAAAGAATACACCACTAGTAAATCCCCCAGAAAATTTATTTCCAGAGACTAGGATCAGAAAGATGGCTTTTGAAGTTGAAGCCATTAGCCACTCAACTGGATAATCTACTTATTGTGGTGTTTGCTAATGAAAGGCCATTAACACAAGGCACATCAACTAAACTTTTAAAGTCTTCCATTAGAAAGAGTGCCTGGGTGGCTCAGTTGGTCAAGTGCCTGCCTCTTGATTTTGGCTCAGGACTGAAGTCCCGCCTCGGGCTTTGGGTTCTGTGCTGTCAGCATAGACTGCTTGGGATTCTCTCTCTGCCCTTCTTGCACTCTCTCTCAAAATAAATAAACTTAAAAAAATATGAAGTCTTCCATTAGAAGTACTGTATGAATTTTCTGCAACAAAGAATTCAATTAAGCCTAGCATAGTACCTACCATTTATTAAGTGCATAATAAATATATTTCTTCCACATCTCAAATACTTACCACCACCCTAACCTAAGGGATGCAAATAGGTACATAGGTTCTTTAGGGAGTAGGCTTGGTGGCTTGTAACAAAGATGAAGGAAAAGACCTTAGCTGACAAATACCAAACTATCAAAGCCAGAACAGCAATTAAATAGGCAAGTTTAGCAAAATCAAATATTTTTTTACATCACAAAATGCCACCGCATGAGAAATATGACAATAAATACGATAAAAAGACGAATACCTACCTCCACTTCCTTTTTTCTTAAACCAAAATCACTCTTTTCCTTATTGCCACTTCTACTAGTCATCGTATTGGCCTTTCAACCTTACAGTTACTGATTCTTAACAATGAAAAAAACTATTCACACCCTTCTGCAGGAGAAAGCTTCCACAAACATGAAGAACTGAGGTAAGCACTCTTCCCTCAACTCACAGAAAAAGGGAAGAAACAAAACTGCTGGTATTCCAAAGAATAAGTATTTATATTAAGAATAAAGAATCTATCTTAGCAAACAACAAAAAGTAGCTTGGATTATGTGTTCTAATAAAGTGGCAGAAGACGAGCAGGCCTAGATTTACTTTTATCTGTTATATTCTTCACTTTATTTTTTAATTTCCTGGAAATCAACATATTTTGTGATCAAGACATAGAAGGCAATTCATCAGTAAGGGTGACAAAAATTTTTTTAATTTCAAAGAATATTTCTTGCCCTGGATATTGTTACTGTGAGCACTGATTTCACATTCAAAATTAAATTTTAATATGTTGAGCAACTATCTTGCATTCTAGTTAACTAATCTGAAATGTTACCACTGTTATATTATGCCCTACTGATTTGTTTGTTAAATTTCTAGTGGGTAACTCTTTATGGAATACTCCAGGAAGCTCACAATATTTCGCGTGCCTCAAATTATTACTGTACTTTAAATTTAAAGCAAGAAATCTAAAGAAAGGTCACTGAAATAGACAACTTTCTTCCAAAGAGTCCATACCACCAGGAACCAGATTATTAGTGAATGATCAGTATGGGTACCAATTCCCTATAACCTATCTCCCGTTACCACTTGTCTCCCCACTAACATATATTTCTACAACGCAGAAGAGCTCATCAATACCTGGAAAGTCTGTCTCTACTGTTTCCTGGTGAATCACAAAATGTTCCTTTATACAGGTAAAATATAGTCTTACATATTTCTGTGGCTGAGTTTTCTATTTTCATCATTGTGACGTTTAATTGAGTGATAATTATCTTAACGGATCAAAATTCCAAAATTTAAATCTCACTTTGTCAAGAAATCAGATGATTCAAACTGTACTCAATTAGTTTAAGAAGGAAATATCCAGATTTGACTGTCACAACTTACGTTAAGACACGAGAAGTACTACAGAACGTAAGACATGAGGATAAATGGGTCTATATGCACAACTTTTTTCTTCCAAACTGAAAGACATGACTCTTAAAAAAGGAATTATGCGTGTATTGAATCATCATCCCGTACTGAAATATAAAATGCCAAACTTGTAATGGAAAAATGCGCTATTCTGTTGCTATTTGTATTTCAATTTTTGTTTCTGAAACTAGTAGTACAAAGAGAAATGATCTAAGATAGATACTACGGTGTGCTAACAGACACTTGGAATCAAAATAAAACAGAGAATTTACCAAACTTTAAAATACTACTAAAATAAACATTTTATTAATTGAAGTCTGTATAATATGTGCATCAAAACAAAAGCGACTACTGATGCCGAATAAAAAACTTTCAGAGAATGTGTACCACATGATTCAATTTTTTAAACTTTATATATATATATATATAAGCTATATTATAAATACAAGGCTAAGCTATTAGAGAGCTAACAATACTGCTCATACAAAGAAAATTAACAGTAGTAAAATATGAATACATAAGACACTTATTTTTGGTCCTTTTGGAAAAAGAGAACAAAGTTGGGTTCTTTTTTAACATGGCTCCGGCACAAAAATAGAATATAAGATGATAACTGCAACATTCTTAGTGTTTATCCTTGTAATTCCTTAAATGTCACCCGTCATAATAGCAATGAACTCCTCTTGATTTACTGTGGAAAGAAAATATAAGTCAGAAACACAAATTTTTTCACAGGATAATACTACATTTTTATACTAAGTATTTTTAAATGTTACACAAAATTGTTAATAAACTAAGACATATTATTTTGCTTTTACTTCTTTGATAGGAAGTTGACCATGTTTACTAAGTAGACCCTCATGAATACAAAAATATATAAAATGTTTACAATATGAATATTCTATAATATTAATGACAGAAAATACATATTACGTAAGTTTCCATCATGATAATATTTATATACACTTGCAAAAATAGTTTTCAAGTTTGAAAATTTTAATTTTTTAAATGGTTAAAGCCTCTTTAGAATCTTTATACTACTAGTTCATTTAGCAATCCCTTCCTTCATAAACAAGCATAAAATCTCTCATGCATGTATATTAGAATTCTAAAGGAAGAAATTATAGAATTTTTTAAAAAGCCAAATTGTTGTTTTTGGATCTTTTATATATTTAAAAACCTACTTAAAAATACAAAAATGTCTAGAATAATAGTAATTTAAAAAGATACAAATTTAGTCTTAATTAGCTACATAATATAGCAACGATAAAATATAGATGTAAATGCAGAAATCATCACTCATAAAGACAAACTGGATTCCAGTCATATCTCTGATACAGAACAGTTCTGTGTCTCAATTTCTTCATCTGAAAATACTGAACTATGAGATCATCTTTTTAGGTTGTTTCTCCATGGTAATATATGATAATACTTCACTGACTCAAGCATTTTTAAGTGCCTATACCATCCTAAGAGTTGTGTACTATACCAAAACAGACACCAGGGTTTCTAATCTACAGTATCTTGAAATTTAAGTGAAGATAATTTTAGGTGATATAAAATTATTTCTAGTTTTCTTAGGAGTAATAATGGTATCACAATTGTGAAAAACAATATCCTTATTCTTAGCAGATGCATGCTAAAATGTTAGGGAGGTCAAGTTCATGATATAGTTTTCAAATGAGCCAGAAAAAAATACACACTACAGACAAAGCAAATAAAGTAAAATGTTAATTATTGAATCTAGGTAGAAGGTAAAAAGTGTTCATTGTACTAACATTTTTTTCTCTATGTTGAGAAGATTCATAATGAAAAGTTAGAAAAATATTAAACCAATTAAAAAAACATTGATGAGATAAAATATGTACATCATGAATGAAAAAGTATACTGGTTCCAGTTTCAATAATTATGTAAGTTATATTTCATGTGAGAAACAGAGAACAACTGCTGTATAAGACGAAACATGATCTATTACGAAAATAATACACATATCTGTGTTGAAAAAAATTCCACCATAATGGAAAAAATCATTACTTCTAAGTAAAATTTAGGCAAGAATAAATCTTGACTTGGGCTCTAAAACATAGGATTTGGTTTGACAGGGGAGGTGGAAAGAAAGCTAAGGTATGAGAATACCATCAGCAACATAGTTAAAAAAAGAAAGCAGTGCAAAAATAAGCTATAAGGAGTTAAGAATAAGTTGACTGGAAACTGGTACTGAACCATGAATCCATGCATTTCGATACTAAACATCTGCAAGACATTATGACACAGTAGAACAAAACACAACCTGTAATACTTTCAATGATCTTACAAATTCTAGTAGTCATCTCTGACTTCGCACATAAAACAAGTGTATCTCATGAAAGCTAACCCCTTTCTCTCCCAGTTAAAAACAAAATACACACACACACACAAAAATTTAAACAATTTCATCATTATACACCTTCATTTAAGAACCTCTTAGTCAATCCAGATTGAGGTATCTAGACTAAAACATGAAATAAGAGTATGTTTTTAAGAAAAACAACGTAATGAAAACAACCTTAGAGGCACCTGGCCGACTCAGCCGGTTAGGCATCTGACTCTTCATTTCAGCTCAGGTCATGATCTCCTGGTTGGTGAGATGGAGCCCTGCCTCAAGGTTCTGCCCTGACAGCCTGGAACATGCTTGGAATACTTTCCCCGCTCTCACTCTGTCCCTACCCGCCAACTCGCAAATGCATGCGCTCTCTCTCTCTCTCTCTCTCTCTCTCAGACAAATAGAAATTAAAAAAAAAGAAAAGAAAAGAAAGCAACCTTAGAATGATTTGACTATAAATTATTTTAATAGTATAACAGAACCATGATTAAATTATTCGAAATCTAGAAAGTACGTGTTTTGTTTCTTAAAAGATCTAGAAATTTTTCTCTCAATCTGTAAAACTTCAATATTCAAATTTTGAATTGTTTCATATATATTTCTAAAACCACAAAATTTTTATTTTTTATTTATGTATAAACACCTTAGTTTTTAAATTTCTTTTTACTTATTATGTATAAATTATTTATGTTATTATTTATTTTACTTTTTATTTTACAGAGAGGGAGCACCTGCAGAAGCAGGGGACAGGGGCAGGAGAGAGGGAGAGGGAGGGAGTGAAAGAGAGAGAAAGAGAGAAGGGGGAGAGGGAAAGAAAGAGAGAGAGAGAAAATCTCAAATAGGCTCCACACTCAGCACACAGCCCCATGTGGGGCTTGATCATAGAACCGAAATCAAAAGTCAGATGCTCAACCAACTAAGTCACTCAGGCGCCTTGCTTAAACATTTTGAAGTATTATAGCATTTAAACATATTTTAAAACTATTCCATAATTTCCATAACCTAAAAACAGAATACTTAAATCCGAAAAAAGGAGAAAGCTGAAAAGAAGTAAGTAACTAAAGAAAGTAAATTAGCTCATCTAATACCATTGAGCCTTTCAGACAATTAAGATAATCTGTGCTTCTGTACACTTAGTTTCATAACTTTATCAGTAATATTTTATATCAAGTACCTATATCTAGTAAATCTAGCACAATGCCTACCTTTAAACAGACATCTGATAAAATATTTATTGAATCAAACAAATATAACACTTCATTTTCTCCTACAGTGCCTCTTTAAACAAAATTTTCATAAATCAATCATTTCATAGCTATTTAAAATAATTATTACAGGTATTTAAAATAAAGAATTTAGAGAAATTAAGTAGATTAAGTACCTTAGAGACTATCTGGCTTTGGAAGGAAAGAAAAACAAATTTTCGCATCTGAAGTGACAGCTGAATATTTTATTGAATATTGAATATTGAATATTTTATATACTAAAATAGTATGTGATTTTTAAAACTCCATTAAAATAGAAACCTAATTAATATTTTAATTTTTAGCATAAGAGGCAACACAGTTCTTTGGATAAAAGCATAGACAGGTTATATCTCTCAGAGCTTTAGTTTCTTCAACTATAGATGCACCCATCTATCCTATGTATCAATAGAGATAATATTGTATTTACTTCACAAAACCTGTTATGAAAATTAAGGGACATCATACACAATGTAAATGCCAAGCAGAGAATCTAACATATATTAATTACTAAATAAGTGTCAACACTCATCATAGTTATTTAAAAGATGGTCCACTTTGGGTTTTTAAATGTTGCTTTATTTTTCCACAAACATTTACTGTGTTTTACATATCTTGGGAGTGATAATGGGGAAGGCATTCTTTCTGTATCATTACCACAGCTCTATTTAGATCTTGCATTATATCTTCTTTTCCTCTAACTCCTCCTTCACCATACTTATTATTCCAAATATACGATAGTAAACATTTCATTTTCACTGCTCCTAAACACTAAAGTACGAAACATTCATAAAGACAGAAAAATTACTGAAGTCCGCAAAAAAGACAGCAAGTATTATGATCTTTACTAGTTTAACATATACAAAGAAAATAGATTATATCTAAACAAAACTGCAGCCAAAAGAATCCAAATTAAATAATCAAATTAACAAGGTTTTCTAAAATGTCACTTGTACTTTTTCCAAAATAGGCAGATTTTCATACAGTTGCAAAGATCCATCGAAGTTAAGGCAGTACCCCAAAGCCAGACTAAAAATGGATTACAGTTTTCATTGTTTCTGAACATGAAAATGCTTTTCAACAATGATTTCCTGGACTTGTCACAATAATACTTATATTTAGCATGTCTTGTTTGAGAAATAGGTAATGTAAAATAGCTACTATGAATTCTGAATAAGTGTATTTGTCAATTATAAAACCATTTACAGATATAAATAAAAAAACAGCAGTATATGTATGCATGTGCAATTCTATAATTCATATGGTCAAAGACAATATTTGATGCATACACCCAGACCCCATGCAATACTTCAGAAGGCCCTTACTCTCAGAAATTCAAATTCCAGATTAGATACTAGATTAGATGAATTTAATATGTTAAGAACACCCTCCTCCCCTTGCAAAAAAGACAAATCTTAACAATAAAAGACTATGCATCACTGTATTATATCTGTAACCAATCACTCGGAAAAAAAGAAAAAATGTTATTTGCCTGTTAGTCATTTGAATAAATGACAGTAGGACACCCAAGCAAGTACAGTGACTCTAAGTACAGTGACTTAAAGTAAGCATTGAGAACCAAAGAAATGTTTCAAGGATGCACTAAAATCTTCAAGCAATGGGTCACAGGTGTGAATTCTTGAGTTTCAAAAGCAACAAACAGAGCAGACAAACAAGCGATGCAAGAAATGGACACATTTTCTAAGCAAAGTTTCACATCACTTGAATTTAAGAGGCAGCCTCATGGTATTTTCCTCTAATGTCATATGAAGCTAATACGAAAATCTAATTTGCATATGCCTTGCAAAGGAAAAGAAAATAACTCTAATCTTCTGACACAGGTAGTAGCTGTTACTGATGACTTATGAAATAGACATACCAAGATATTCTATGCTACTTAAGATATAAGGGTAACAGCCAACAGCTGGCGAAGACACAAAAAATTTTTTTTCCTTTGGGTATATTCTTTTTTTTTTAATAGTTTATTTTCATATTGGTTTACATATAACACCCAGTGTTCATCCCAACACATCCCCTCTTTAATGCCCGTCACCCCCTCTCCCTCCTCCCTCACCCCCCTCACCTCCCTCACCCTCAGTTTGTTCTTAGTCTTTGAGAGTCTCTTATGTTTTATCTCCCTCCCTCTCTGTGTCTTTTTTTTTCCTTTCCCCTCTTCCCCTCCCCCTGGTTTTTGCTTACTCTCTCAAAATCACCTATGCGTGGAAACATATGGTATCTGTGTTTTTCTGACTGACTTATTTCACTTAACATAATACTCTCCAGTTCCATCCATGTTGCTACACATCGCCAGATTCCATTTTTTCTCATTGCCACGTAGTAGTGCATTGTATATATGTACCACGAAAATTTTTTAAATATGAAGGCAGTGGATACTAAATCCAAATATTAGAGTGATAGCTCAAGAAATAATTTAAATTTCCTCATATTTTAATCATCTTTGTTTTAAAATATAAAGAGGGGCACTAGTGTGGCTCAGTCTGTTAAGTGTTCAACTTCGGCTCAGGTCAGGACCTCACAGTTTGTGAGTTCAAGCTCTGAGTCGGGCTCTGTGCTGACAGCTCAGAGCGTGGAGCCTGCTTCAGATTCTGTGTCTCCCTTTCTCTCTGCCCCTTCCCCACTGTCACTCTGTCTTTCGGTCTCTGTCTCTGAAAAATAAACATTAAAAAATAAATAGAGTCTCAAATACAGAGAAAAAACTGAGGGTTGATGAGGGGATGGAGAAGAGGGGAAAATGGATGATGGGCATTGAGGAGGCCACTTGTTGGGATGCGCACTGGATGTTTTATGTAAGTGATGAGCCACATGAATGTACCCCCAAAACCAAGAGCACACTATACACACTGTATGTTAGCCAATTTGGAAATAAATTATATTTAAAGTAAATAAATATGTAAAATATAAATAAATGGATAAATATCAATACCCTTCAAAGAACTAGCAGTAAAAATGTTTTATAATGCTCAAATATTTACATAAATATAAGAAAGTATAATATACAACTCTAAAGTACAATCTACAAACCCGAAGCTATAGCTACTGTCTTACCTCCTTATTAGAGCTTGATAGATAGTATTTCCAAAGTAAAATATGTATTATGTACATATTTATGTATGTATGTATAGTTGATACTGTATCAACATATATCTACTGTAACACACACTACTGCTCAGGGCTTTAAATCAACAAACATCAGAGCACTCCTTGTGTTCAAGAAAATGCAGGGGAATATAAAGATGAGTAAAGATACAAAAAAAGGAAAACAAGTTTCTATTTAATAATAGGCACCTTCAAGTATCTTCCTGTAAATACTTACAACCACCCTGGAAGGTATTACCATTCTTATTTTAATAAATGGGAAACCATGACTCAGAAAACATTGAAAACTTGTACAACATTACGGAGTAACTATGTAAGTGGCAGAGATTCAATTCAAAGCCAGATCTGTAGGATTCCAAAGCCTCAGGCCTTTGACACTAGGATTTCAAACTGCTCTTACGGGACTTCTAACATATCGGAGAGTTACACATATATAAAACTAATAGAAGGCATTATACAGAAGTGTCAAAATACTCTGTTACTCTAAATGCTATGGACCCTCAATGGAAGTCTCTATATAGAGGCCACCGGAGGCTTTTGAGAAAATGGAGTTTCAAATGTATTAGAGAAAGACTAACATTTTAGCAGACAGAAATTGGAAATTAGAATTATTAGAGAATTAAAGAATGGCACGGCATAAAAAAGTGTTTTCAGGATAGAGTGTATTTGGTCAAGGCATGTATACATGGGAGGTGAAGGTTAAAGCAGAACAGTGGAAGATCTCAGTAGGAAATAAAACTAGATAGTTAGGGGAGAACCTGTCTTAGAAAGCTTTGAAATTAACTCTGTAGGCAGTGAAGAATCAGTCAGGGTCTGAAGAGGGGAATGATATCATCGAACCTGTATTTTAGGAAAAGAAGGTTATCAAGAGACTAAATTAGAGAGTTGAGACTCATGGCATAGAGGGCAATTAGGAGGCTAAAGGGACCACGGAGTCAGTGAGCGCATCTGCCTGCTTCATTGTGTAGCAACACCAGTCAGCACACAAGGCATCATACCAAGCAAGCACTCAAGGCGATCATGAATGAGGCTAGGATGACATTCCTACGAAGATATTAGGGCCTGAACTAGGGCAGCAGGAGTAAAGATATAAAACAGTTTCAAAACATTTAAAGGGTAAAACCAATAGAACTTAGTTACAGTTTATAAGAGCATGCAGGTTAAGGAAGAAGTCATTAAAAGCTGATGTTTTTCAGGTGCCTGGGTGGCTTAATGGGTTAAGCACCTGACTCTTGATTTCAGCACAAATGATAATCTCACAGTTTATGGGATTGAGCCCCCCATTGGGTTCTGTGCTGACAGCACAGAGCCTGCTTGGAATTGTTTCTCCCTCTGTCTCTGTCCCTCCCCACCCACACATGCATGCACACACTCACTCTCCCTCTCTCTCTCTCAAAATAAACATTTTTTAAAAAGCTGACATTTTTTCCTGAGTAGCTGAAATTTTGGTGATGTTTCATCCTCAAAGAAAAGTAAAGTACCATCCTGAAGTATGGAACCTCTTATTACAAACAGTATATTTGGTTTTAAAGGTCTGCTTCATTCTAAATTGAATTATGCGAAATGCAAAAACCCCATATTTATGCAAAAAACCCATTACAAGGTGAACAATAATTATACCAAATAGAGATACTTTGCAATGAGTCTTGAAAATCATTTGATTTTAGAAAAATGTACGACATGTGTACATCAGTAATAATACCTAGAATACATGTTTTACTCAAAACTTACTTTCTCCATCACCATCTTTATCAAATTCTTCTATCATAGCGCGAAGTTCTTCATCACTCATGTTTTCACCCAATTCTCTGGCAACACGTCGCAAATTTCTCAAGCTTATTTTACCTGAATCATCATCATCAAATAGTTTAAATGCCTTTAATATTTCTTCATGTGGATCTCTTTCCAATATCCAGTCTGTCACTACAGTTAAAAAGAAATTTAAAAAAATTTTTAAAATGCTTCATAATCACAAATGCATTCGTTTTTAAAGTCAAAAGTATTAGATGAGAATTAAAGTCATGAATCTTTCCAAATTTAGTTTGATAATAAAATGCCAAATCAGAGCCCCAAAACCCAAAAGATACACCTCAAATTATAAAAATCAAATATGAGTTTTAAAATTTAACCTTTATGTTATCAACAATTCATCCTAATATAAGAGTAGGCAAAACTATCTCATACAGAGGTAAAATAAAAAGGATTATATAGTTTATTTATTTAAGGTCTACCATTATCAATAATAGGCTCCACTAACACTAAACACAAAAGTCTAGGAGTCTGTAACTTAGCCGTGGAGACAGTATATCAACAATACAGTAAGGCTACCTAGATAAAAGCTGTCTGATGGCTGAACTTAAGCATAAAATTACTGTTCCTTAAATTTAATCCCACATCAAGACCAAAAATTCCTGACAAATTAATAAAATGCACTGCCATCATTGACAGAGATACAATGTCAGACAGATGAAAATTCTACCAATAGCCTCATGATTTGAGAAACTCTTGGTTTTCCAAAAGATGAAAAGTAGTTATTGAATATGATTGTAGTAAGAACCCCTCTCCCCCAAAACAGAAAAAGTCTGGAAAGATCTCTCTAAAGTCATGCCCGTTTTGTTCAACAAGATAATAACTCTCAGACAACCACAATTAAAAGTGAGGAATATCAGACTTCAAAAGCAGTAATATATTTTCATAGATTAAATGTATTAATGTAGAATAATGTAGTAAACTTAAACCCTATTTTCAATATTCATAACCATTAATCAAGAGCCACAACAACAATAATCAGAGTAAAAATCTGTGGTGTAAATTTTTTTTAAGTTACTAAATTCTGAAAATATCTAAGTAAACATCTCTGAAGTAATTCTACAAGTTAGTCTATTATTTAATAAAAATTATTTATGACTTTCACCATGCCATTAAAAATAATTCAGTTCTAGTAAGGTTTACAGAATCATTAAAAACTTGCGAATGCTTGTAGATTGAAAGTACTGGAATGTTGAATGTTTAATGCACTCAAAAGGAAAACTACAATTCAAGCCCACAAAACTATGGTTTTGCCATAGTTTCACCATATTTGGTTAAGTAAGGTTTAGAGTAAGTGCCTATTTAAGCTAATGTTAAATATCTACATATACATTTAATAGTCTTCTATTACCCATTAATTGTATCCAAAAAGTCTTTCAAGAAACCAATTGAAGTGTATTACTATAAGTATGCAAATCACCAAAGCTCATAAATATTCAGTCAAAAAGGAGTTGGCATATACACAGCCATAACAACCAAAATAAAATACCATGCTTAACTCTATGGCTCATACTCAACTTATTTTGAATTTAGTCTCAACAAAAAAGCAGGACAAGGAAAAAAAAAAGTGTTAAGAAATTTTCTTCACCAATTAAATAATTTACATGACAGGTGAACCAAAAAAGCAGCTTGCTGAAAGTATTAATGTACTTTAAGAAGCAACAGGGTGATGTGGGGAACAGATGGGGCTCCAAGATGTATAAATTCTTATCCCACGAGTGCTTTAATTGTGTTAGTTACTTCAGACTTGTGTGTATATATAATCTTTTATCAATACTTTGCCTTAGAATACAACTTTTCTCAGGAATTATAAATACTCATCATTCTGGACAGTTAAAACACTATCTTTATAGCGACTCTCCTCCATGTCTTCATGCTCTATTCCTCTTCTACAAAGTTGTTGAATTGTAAGAAATACATTTTTTTCAGTGAAAATAAATCAACTAATACACAGGCATTAAGGTGGGTTCAATCTAATTCATAAATTTATGTCCATGTAACTTTATTTTCAAAAAACTATACTCCCAGAAATACACTTCCTGAAAACAGTTAGGCCTTACACATTATAAAAATCACTTAAGAACATAGCATATTAAAAAACATCACATTGAGTTAATAAAAAATCATTAAATGTACTGCTAGAAATAGAGCTTCAACTGTATTTCTCACTGCCTTTTGGGGGTTTCTATCCAAAAATACAAGTTACTTTACAGTCAACATTTTATTTTTTTTAATTTTTTTTTAACGTTTATTTACTTTTGAGAGACAGCGTGAGCAGGGGAAGGGTAGAGAGAGAGTCGGACGCAGAATCCCAAGCAGTCTCCAGGCTCTGAGCCATCAGCACAGAGCCCGACGCGAGGCTCGAACTCACAGACCGTGAGATCATGACCTGAGCTGAAGTCTGCCGCTCAACCGACTGAGCCACCAGGCGGGCGCCCTACAGTCAACATTTTAGAACCCAAATTCTTTCCACTATCACTGAGATAGCTGTCGATGCCCGATCTCAAAAAAGATAACAGCATCATTAACAAATAATCTCTCATAGTTGAAGTCTGAACATTTTTTAAACTGATTAACCTCATCAGTGATTTATTCCTACAGGGCTAAGGATACTACCTTTTTTAGTCTTAAAGTCACCCTTTTTCATGCTCACCACACTCAGCATAAAAAAGCTATTATTTTCTGTCTGCAGTCTCTCTTCCCTTCAACCCATCTTTAATACTCTCAACAGAGTTACCTTTCTAAAATATATCATCTTCCCTTCCTAAGAAACTGACAATGATCATCTGCCGAGTAAAGTCCAAGCTCTACATGTGATGCAAGACTTCCTTTTTGGCCCAGCACTACCTTTCCATTTCCCTAAACCTCTAGAACAGGAGACTACCTGAAGTGTCCCAAATACACTATATACTTCCACTACCACTCTGTTGTTGCTGTTTTCTCTGCCTCCAATGTCTTTCTCTTTCTCTGCCTCAATGTCTTTCCACAATCTTCTTCTTAGGATGAAATACTATTCACATTCCCAAAGGCCTATATTAAAAATCCCCTCCACAAGGTCTTTTTCAATTGCTTTAGACCAGGAGCATTCTTTATGTTGTTGTTAAAGGACGGATAGCAAATATTTTAGGCTGTGTGGGAGCATAAGGTCTCTGTCTAAACTACTTTCCCTGCCAACTCCTGCTTTAAACAAAATTATAATTCACCAGAGAACACCATAGCTTATTATTACTTACATTTAAAAGGTAAGTTCCTTGAAACACCCTTTTGGTAACTTTTAATTAATTCCCCTCCCTCAACCCAACAGAGTACCTAATGCCAAAAAAAAAAAAAAAAAAAAAAAAATCAGCAAATATTTGTAAATAAGCAAAGCAAAATGGTAATACAATATACATTCTATTTGTGCCCGAAAAATATGTGCCTCAAAAAAAGGGAATACAAACATCTGACTTATCTTGGTCTTCCTTTAAATTAGCAATTCCTAAAACATCTTTGTTACTCCCTAACCTCAAGCTGTCTAGATTCTTAACTTACTTTTTAATATTTTTTTTCTAGCATTGGGAAGATTCTGGCTAAGTGTCAGACTTCATCCAGAAATACCTGTGGAAGAGTATCCTTCGCTAGTAATAGATTATACATAAAACTAGGACTCGAATGTTCTGATTTGGAGTTATGTGTCCTAAAGTATAAAACATATCTTCATCTGTGGTCAGTTATTACTGAAAAGTAATCCACAAATGGAGAGAATACAGAGTTCTTGACTTCAATTCCTAAACAGTAATAAATTTTTATTTGACTGATAGTATTTTTAACAGGTAGCCTTAAGACAGCTAAAGTATGTGCTAAGTGGGTCAAAAGTTTAATCTTTGAAGGTCAGAGAGAAGTTTAGCCATGGCCACTTATTCTGGAAGAAACCCAGTAATCATGCTCTGTTTTCTTTTTTTAAGTTTATTTATTTATTTTGAGACAGAAAGGGGAGAGGGAAGGGACAGAGAGGGAGAGAGACAGAATCCCAAGGAGGTTCCACACTGTCAGTTCAGAGGCAGATGCAGGGCTCAGACTCCAAGAACTGTGAGATCATGACCTGAGCCAAAACCAAGAGGTGGATGCCTAACCTACTGAGCCACTCAGGTGCCCCTGATGCTCTGTTATTAACACAGAAAAAAAGGAGTGTCAGGAAGAGGTGAAGATGGCATGGGACTTTGGCTTCAACTGCTAATAAGATCACAAATTTAAAATTGTATTTACTTAAGATGACATGTGTTGCATAAAATTATTAATGACAATGATATAATGCTTAAAAGAGCCTGCAACTATGAAAAAAAGGTAATTAGAAAAATATAAACACATGAAGTTCAGTAATTTTTACGTTCCAGTGATGAATATAAAATTATTACTAGGTACTAAAACAAAGACAATTTTTTAAAGTAATAATAACAAATACTTAATAGTACTTACTCTAGCTAGGCCCCTTTCTAACCACTTTACATATTAACTTATTTATTCCTCACAAGAACCCACAAGATATCCCCATTTTATAGTTGAGACACAGAGAAGTAAAATGACCAAATTATACAGTTAGTAAGTGGCAAAACCAAGATCTGAACCCAGGCAATCTGGGTCCAAACTGTCCATGCTAAATCACTACCTTGTATCAAATGGGTCTGAATCGTAGCTCTTTCCTAATAGTCTCATTGCCACTATATCCTAACACCTGTTTCCATAAATAATCTAAGTTGGAACTTGACTAAGATCATAAACTATAGAAGAGCTTCAATATTGAAAGACTGAAAGAATAAAGATGGCTCTCCTCCTCTCAAGTAAATAAGTCTACCAGTTTGAAAAAACGAAAACAAAAACCACACACAATATGCTCCCCCAAGGGGCAGCCTGCTTCTCTAAACAGTTATTTCTTACTCTATAAGGTGGGGATCTTCTGTGTTGTGCTTTCTTTCTCTCTTACATTCATCCTTTAACTTCTCTCTTCCTCACTTTCGAGTTTACAGATTAAAAAAAAGCAGATTTAATGATCTGAATCTATCTTTTCCATATGTATTAACTGCCATTTCTTTTTGCTTTGTGTATTGCTTCTTGCCGAATATTTACACAAAAGGTTTGTGTGCATGTGTAACTGGATTTGTTCCTAAATTTCTTAAATATCTAAAAATATATGAAATGTTTATATCGTGACCCATATAAAGTGGATATCAGTGGTTTAGAAAATTAATTCAATAAAAACAAACCTGAACACACATACATTCTATGTATAATGTTCTATGTAATATATTTAAATTATAATAGCAAAGTCCTTGCCTTCCAGAATCTTCTATTCTAAAAAACCTGATATATGCTATAAATAATTCACAAAAATTAACTGTAAAAAATTCAATCATACTAAGCTTACGACACATTATACTAAGTTGGTTGCTCTAAAATGATTTTTCCTGCTTACGTCTGCCAAATGCCTCCTTTACTACAATCTTCTCTCCACCTGCAACTTTAAACAGATGACTTTATTCACCAAGATCAAGTCACCCAGAGAATGTAGACCCTGATAAGCTTTGTCAACCTGAAGGCATGCACTTCACCTAGAGCCAAAGATAGCGAATGCTACAGGTTTTCTCTTCTCCCACTCTGCCAGCAAAAATCACACACCAGAATGGTCTTAGAAAATATTTTCCATACAAAAGGATATCAGATTTTCTGTTTTACTCTAAGAAAATAGTTTTTTGATCACCCTTTTAGTTTTATCACATAATATAAACACTTATTACTTAGAAAAACATCTTCTCACAAAAAGCTACACAATAGTTCCTTAATTAGAATCTTGAGAACAAAAGACAAAATGATAAATCCCACAGGGAAGTTGTAAGTCTTATTTTTTCTTTGAAAATAAGTAAAAAGAGTGCCCCCGAGCCCCCATATGAGATCCACACTATATGGCAATGTTCAATAACAAAATTCCATAACCCAGAGAATTAAAAAAAATACTAATATTAACCAGATAATTTCCTAACAAGTGCTAATTACAAAGACTATTAAAATACACACCAACTTCATTAAAATCTTCGAAGGTGATTTTCCCTGTGGCTTCTCTGTCATAATCTTTAAGAATCTTCAGTACATCAGCTTTTTTTACATCAAACCCCAAGGCTCTCATTGCCACCTTTTGGATTAAAAGGGAAAAGCAAATTATAAAGCACTCTTTCAAAAGAAGTGACTTCTAATTCTTAAGTTTTTAGAACTTAAGAGATGTCAACACATTAATGAAATATGTAATTTTTCCACATGTTTCTATCTCTAAAAAAACAAAGTGATAATTTTTGTCCACTACTGAAATTAAATGGCAAATTTTTTTCATTTACACATCCCTTTTTTATAGGACAAACCAATTAAGTGGTTAAGTATATAGTGTTTATAAAATACACTATATAATGGGCTGACATAGCGTACAGATCATTTGACTTTTTTTAAATATTTATCTTGAGAGAGAGAATCCCAAGCAGGCTCCACGCTGTCAGCACGGAGCATGATGTGGGGTTTAATCTCAGGAACCATGAGATCATGACCTAAGCTAAAATCGAGAGTTGGGGGCTTAACTAACTTGAGCCACTCAGGCACCCAGTATACAGATCATTTTAACCAGTTATTTTTTATCAAATGATTAACGACCAAAATGAAAAAAAAAAAGGTATAGCATAAATATTAAAAATTTATACAACAGAAGAGATAAAAGAATGCAAGTAAGAATTATCATAAGACTCTACACAATTAGTTATTAAGTAAATAGCCCAGGCCCCTGAGTTTAAGGAAGACATCTTGTTACTATTAACAAGATGAGAGACATGACACTGATTGAAGAAGTCCTACTTGGAGAGGTTCCACATTTTCGCTGATGTATGGATGAAATAAAGTAGAAGGGCAATAGGAAAAGGATGACTGGTATTAGAACAGATACCAGAAAAAAGAGGCTTGAGGACAGTGAACAGAGCAGCTTATCTTACCCGAACAGGAAGAGCTCAGGTGGAAGCAAGAGGTTAGCAAATGAGAAAAGTACATAGCAGTAAAAGCGTGGAGAGCATTCAATAAAATCAAAGGAATGTGAACTTTATGCAGTGTACAATGAGAAACCACTAAAGATTTATGAACAATGAACAATATGAGAAAAGAATTTTAGAAAGATGAACCTAATGGTACTACACAGAGTGAACTAGAAACGGAGATATCATTTAGGAATCTAGGTATGAAGTAAGATCCCAAACCAAAATAATAACAATGGCAACAAATGGAAGAGAAAATATAAAGAGACAATATAAAGGAACAATGGACCAAAGCTGGATAAGTTAAAAAAAAGCAGTGGGGAGAAAAAAAGAACTTAAAGAGCTATTAAAATGCTGCCTTTTTCACTGTGCTAAGTGTGAGACCTGTACTACCCTAAACACCAATTTTCCCTTTCATCTTCAGAAATAATTCTAGGCCCTAAAATTGACATTTTCCTCATTAGCATTGTGTCAACATCAGACATCATTTATGTTGTTTGCATCAGAGAAAGTACGCAAAGAATATATTACTAACATGTTCAAATTAAAAGAGAAATAATACTCTCACAATGTGAAAAAAGAATGAATCCCCAAAAAACAAAAAAAAAACAAAAAACAGTGGGAGGAAGAATATAGTAAGAACTGTTTAAATTTTATAGTTTGAAATCTTTTAACGAAAAATAAGGCTTTTCATAGAAATCTATTTTTATATTTAAAATACTAACCATTTTACAATGTGAAAAGGAATTTCTAAAAAGATGTTAGGAGTATTATTCAATTTTCTTATAGCATTTAACTGTAAACATTTAAAATGGCTTCATATTTCCAAAACCAGTTTAGTTAAAATACTTTACAAATGTATTTTAACCAACTATCAATAATACAAATCATTTCAACAGAAAAATATGTATTTTACATTACACTATTACCTTTAATTCATGATAATCTATTGCTTCATCTTTGTCTGTGTCAAATAGTTCAAAAGCATCTTTAATTTCTTGTTTCTGTTCTTCAGAGAGTTCTCTTCTTTTTTTCCTCTTTGTTTTGTCTACTACAAGCTCATTTCTATGAAATGAAAAGAAAAAAAAGTCTATTTAGTCTACTTTAATTCTATTCTCCTATGCATCCGGATGATTAAAATGCAACAAAAAAATTAACCGATTTAATAATTTTTTTAATTTCTAAAAAGGAAGTATGTGGGAGAAAAATAAATCTTCCTTACACGAGCCTGGCTCATTCCATTGTCTAAACTATAAATTTGCACTTTCCAAAAGTGAAAAGTGTTACAGGTTATTAAAAGAAAGGAGGACCTAACTTTCTTTCCTTCTGGCTTTTTATTCTCACTGATATTACAGTGGAAAAAGTCGGACTGTGAATAAAAACATTATTTTTATGATGGAAGTCTCAACAAAAAAAGCACTCATACTGAGTTATTTACATTACTCTACAACAGTGTTAAAAAAGTCAAAGGAAAATTCATAACTGATGATCGCTATATATTTGGTTTACTTTTGATATCAGAAGTTATCTAAATTTCTACCAAAAAAAGTATAAAATTTAATAATTAATTTACCAGGCTACCATTTTAGCCTGGTAGGTTACAAGTGATTCAGATTACACATTTATAAGTTTGGCACTTTATAATTTCTTCCCTTGATATTAACAAATCAACCAAAATACTGAAATCTAAACATACCATGAAAATTAAACGCCAAAAAAAGAATATTTGTGCTGGAAAATAATGAGTCAATGGTTTTGTAAATCTCACTTGTAAATTTAGATTTAGTTTCTCATAAACTCTGGAAACTTTTTTAAAGGAAATTTTATTTTAAAAGCCAGAAATGTCCTCCTTAAGAGATACTGATGTTACTGTTGCAAAATTTCAAATGGGGCTACAACATCTGTATAAAGTCAAGTTTTGAAACCTAAGACTCCTGTAAAACAAGGATTGATTTTAATAAAACGCGTTATCTATTTGCCTGTATTTTGCTCCCTAAAATCTACAACAAAGGCAAGAGATGATTAGAAAGTGACCGAAGACGTACAATAAATAAAGCTGAGGAAAATCTTTCTTTCACAAGAAACCCGGAGTTTATATAAGCTTGAACATTTCCCGGGGTCATTTTCTCTGAAAGGCCAAGTCCACAACAGACCTAGAAGTGACTCCACGCAAGGCTACCACAGTAATCTCTCAGCTGAACGGGGCACTAGTTTAGAGAGGCGTACTTTTAAGGTGTTTTTAAGGTACTATGTCTACACGGGGCTGGGGGCAACAAACAGGGAATTAGGTCGGCAGTGAATGAAAGGTAAAGAAACTAAAAAATTTGAAAAATCTAAGAGCTAACCACTTAAAGTCACTGAAATGGGTCTCGTTTATATACGGTTATACTTTAATAAAAGGCCCTAGGAGAAGAGCAGGGACGGGTTAATGTTATTTCCAAATTTTATAGTTAAATATGATGACAGCACGGCAGCTAAGGTGGGGCAGTAGACCAGGAAGGAGGAGCTGAACGAAGGTATGCTCCGAGGCCTAATTTCTCGCAGAAAAACCGCGAGAAGAAACATCGCGATATTTTACTCCCTCCTCGCAACAAAAACAGCCCGTCGTTTTGGTGGTGCCCCAACGCGCTGGTAGACCTGACTACCTCAGCAGAAATGCACGGAGCTCATCACCTGCGGGACACCAGGGCCCCCAATGTGAGGGATCCGAGTCCGGGAACGCTGGCCGAGACTCCTCTCCCTCGTCCCAAACTGCATCCCCTTCCTCGCCTAGGCCCCAACTGCCTCCCTTCCACACACACCCGCCCTGGGGCCCGCTGCGGGGTGTGGAGAGCATTGCGGCCTCCTCATTACCGACCTCAGAGCTAAACTCATTTTCTCTTCGGACAGAGACGTTCCTCTCAAGAACGAATTTAACGCCCTACCCAAGGCAGCACGACTTCCACGAGCCGTTCAACAGACACCAACGACCTCCTTGGCCTCAAGAACCTCCCACAAGGTAGACACTTCAGAGCCGGATTGGTTGACATTCGTAATGTCCTGCCCATTGAGGCGGATGCGTTACTAGTCCTCTGCTCTCATTGGGCAAATCTAGCGTCAATCAGAGAAACCTCTCCTCCCTCTTCGTTTGGTGCCCCTCCTCCCACCCTCTAGATTGGCCGGTAGCGGTTTCCCTAAATCCTTTGCGGAGCGAGGATTTGGGTATTTCCGTGGTAGATTGATCGGTTGGCAGCTGAACTTCGCCTCATGCAAGGAGGCCTGTAGCCTGTGGCGACTGTCCGGAGACAAGACGGACAGCTCCGAGGGAAAGGAAGGAAGGGACAAGAGGCGCACTATGGGCTATCCTCAGGCTAGAAGGAGGGAGTACCTGGGGAATGAGGTCTGCCAAATTTGGCTTCGGTATATTCTAAAACTTTGGGTGGGTGTTCTAAAACGCAGATTTAAATGTCCTTTTCTCCCATTTTGGTTTTTAGTAGATATGAATCTGCATTCTTTTTTCTTACAAATTGCCCAAGTGATTCGAAGTCTGTTGCTATGGGTAATTTTTTTGTATAATTACTGGGTTGGATTATTAGGCTATTTACGGTGACGCTGTACTTAACCTTCGCTTAACTCCCCACTTCCTCCTCAAATGGATTTTTGTGCCCTTTATTTTCCAGGATCATAAGCTGCCTATACACATTATGTTATCTTCACTTCCAGACTAACTTCTTGAAGCTCATTTGGGCAATTAATCTACTTGTTCTACACTCCTACTAGGCTGACTTCCTTAAACTGCAGGATTTCATCTTTCATTTAACGTTATTCCTAGTGCCTAATACAGTGCCTGATGCATAGGTGCTCAATAAATATTTGTTATTTTGAATGGAATCTTGCTGTGAAAACCCACAAAGCACTGAACTAAACTGTAAACTTCATAAAGGACTAAAATAGTTTAATTGTGGGTGTGGAGCAGGGGAAGGGGGAAAATACTAAACACTATAGTATATGTATAAAAGATATGTATGTGTTTAAAGATGGAAGAGAACACAATAGGACAGAATAAAGTCCTGAAGGATTTGGCATATATGTTAGGCCTAGAACGATGAGCTAAGTTTGAACAAGTAAAACTAGTATGACAGTATAACTCGAAAAATTAAAAGTTAGGGGCACCTGGGTAGCTCAGCGGGTTCAGTGTGGGACTCTTGGTTAGGACCGAGATCATGATCTCAAGGTTTGTGGAATAGAGCCCTGAGTCGGGCTCTGAGCTTAGAGCACAGAGCCTGCTTAGGATTCTCTCTCTCTCTCCTTCTCTCAAATAATACATTAAACTTTTAAAAAAATAATTAAAATTAAAAGTTAAAGGATAGCTGCCCAAAAAACAAAAGTAGAAAACTTACCCTTTTAAACTACTTTTTTTTTATAAATCACCTTTGAGTCTAAATGGAAAGAGAATACTGAGACTCTTAACGTTTTTTGGTAGTTTAAAAGGGAGTTTGGGGCACCTGACTGGGTCAGTCTGTAGAGCATGTGACTCTTGATCTTGGGATGGTAAGTTCAAGCCCCACACTGAGCATGGAACTTACTTTAAAAAAATTAAAAGGAAGGTTTACAATTTATTAAAATTGGGTAATTTGTTTACTTGTTCTATTGGCAGAGTTTCATGCTGCCAATAAATATCAAAATGAAATGATCACTTTTGAAGGAAAACAGACAACTCAAAAAAGATAGAAAGATGAATTAGGTCAGTAAGTATAGATAGGACTGAATGATAGGATGATGCCAAAGATCGATGCCACAAAATAAAAAGATATCCAGCCCACTCCGTTATGGGCGAGTTAAAAATTCGTGAAGAACTAATTCTTGTGCTTTAAACTCAAAGCACGATGGAAAGTTTCTTAAATGTTGAAGCTAGCACAACCCTTAGGATCCTAAAAAGTGCTTAAAATCACTGACTGTATGCCCCACAGTGAAAGTAAACATGTTCCTCACCATTGCGTGTTCCTGGCTCATAAGTGATGATCATTAGTGAACATAATGTGCAAAAATTTTAGATGTTGGCAAAGTCAATTTGGTATTGTCTTTGTTTTTTAATGTTTGTTTATTTTTGAGAGAGAGAGAGGGAGACACAGAATCTGAAGCAGGCTCCAAGCTCTGAGCTGTCAACAAGCCTGATGTGGGGCTCAAACTCACAAACTGAGATCATGACCTGAGCCAAAGTCGGATGCTTAACTGAGCCATCCAGGCACTCCAATTTGGTATTGTCTTAAAAGAACACTTCACTATAACCAAATAGTTTATTCTTAAAATGCAAAGATAAACTAAAGATTAATCTGTATTAACCATAATGCTAGGTTAAGGAAATTAGCTCCAGAAAGGCATGGGAAAATATTCAAAATCCATTTCTAATAAAATATATATTAATAAATCAGATGTAGAAGGTACATTTTTAACTTCAGTAACATACTTGAAAAATGCTAATGTTTCTTAAACATGGTATCTGAAACACTAGAATTTTGTGGGATGTTTATGGTCATTTCATGAAGAATGAATTTTGTGGGTAAATAATTTGGGAAAAAAGTTTTCTAAATGTTAAACTCAAATGTTTGCAACAGGATATCCTACCAATGGAATGACAGGAAAGTTAATGCATCACTTCTGTATAGTAGTGAGAATTAGTGACATTTCCATTCCTTGCTATAAGGGAGGCTGGAAAAAAATCTCTAGATGAAAAACCATGTGTCCTACTAAAAGTTGAAGTCAGATCATCTGTTACTAATGATAAGCTAGGGGATTAGCAGCTCTAGGACAGACACCATTAAAATACTTAGCAACACTGTCTTTGAAATTCTAATCAATGATATAATAAACAAGAAAAGAAGTGACATATATAATATTAACATTATGTGTGGATCATATGTCTTCCTGGAAAAATCCAAGAATAAAGAATTCAATAAAGTTAATGATTTTCAGAAAAATTTAAAAAATCACCAAGCAATTGCAAGTTAATAATAGCATTATGAAATTCCTACGTATAAACTTGAAATCTGTAGGATCAGTAGGAAGGAAATCACAAAATTTTACTAAAGAATATGAGATTTGAGTAAATTGATAAAGAAGCTTTTCTCCTAGATGGGTAGAGTCAGTATGGTAAAAATGTTGATCATTCTCTAGATATATCTGTAAATTTAATATAATCAAAATGAAAATTCTCCATTTTTTCTTGAATGTAATAAAAATTATTGTAAAGATCATCTGAATAATTGCATAAAAATGTTACAAAATGATAAAAAAGAATAGTAATACAAAAATCGCTCTACAGGATATTAAAATGTACTCGTCGATATGATAATCAAAATAGTAAATCAAGAGCCAGAGCCAAAAGTAGATAGAACTGGGGTTTAAGAAGATAGAAGTGTTAGTATTTGTTTAGTCTTCCTCCTGAAACTTTAATAAAACAATAGTTGAAAAATATTTTTTTTTAAGTTTTGTTTGTTTGAGAGAGGCAGACATAGCAAGCAGGGGAAGGGCAGTAGGGGAGAGAGAGAATCCCAAGCAAGCTCTGTGCTGTCATCACAAAGCCCCATGTGTGGCTTGAACTCATGAACTGGGAGATCATGACCTGACCCAAAACCAAGAGTTGGACACTGAACCAACTGAGCCACCCAGGAACCCCAAGAAATAACTTCTAATACTGAAGTGATCTTGAGAGCTACCATTAGCAGAATAAGTATTTCAAAAACATTCCGAAAGATCAAGCAATATGGAAGGCTGTTGACAAATGAGGCAGAACATCAAAGTGGCAACGCCTCAGAATTTGCAGGTGACTAAAGCTTCAGAGAGAGTTGATCTGCCTGACAGAGGCCAGGAAAGACTCTAGGCTTAGAGTTGTTTGGCACAGTAGAGGGTGAAAATGAGGACTGAATACAGAATTTAAAAGCTCTTTAAGAAAGTACTGCACTTGAATTCTTCCAGACTCCCCTCCCCATTATTGTCTCTCTTCGCGTCTACCTAGAATCCCATTCTTAAGAATGAATGAAGAATCAAAAACTATCAGAAATAAGAAGGAAATTAGCAACATGAATGATAAAACTAAGGAAAACAACTATGTTGGAAGACTTAGAGTCAGCTTAGGAATCCAAAGAAATTCATAATAATATTAAGCTTCTTAAGGAGTAGTCAAGAAAAAACTGTTTTAGAGAACAGCATACTCTGAAAGAGTAACATTCTGATAATAAAAAAGACTGTTAAACATATGATTGACAAAATCAAAAATTTAATGGAATGATGAGATGATTTAATTGAAGAAATATTCCAAACTTAAAGCATTCAGACAAAAACATGGAAAAATTGGAAAACCATGGAGGATTAACCCAAAAGATCCATCATTTGACTAATAAGAATTCCAGAAACAGCAACAAACAGAGAAGAGGCAGAAAAATATCAAAAACATAACTGAGGAAATATTCTAAGAACCTAAAAATTAGTACAAGTTTTCAGATTGGTAGGACATACCTAGCACTAAGCAAACCAAAATGGTAAAAGAAACAACTTATCAGTAAGATACTTCATTTTTAAAAATATTTTTAACTTATTTTGAAAGAGAGAGACAGAGCGAGCAGTGGAGGGGCAGAGAGAGGGAGAGAGAGAATCCCAAGCAGCCTCCATGCTGTCAGCGCAGAGCCTGACACAGGGCATGAACTCACAAACTGGATCTGACCAAGAGTCAGGTGCTTAACCAACTGAGCCACCCAGGTGCCCCATCAGTAAGACACTTCAGAACATCAAAATAAAAACGTTAATTTCCAGGGGCACATGGGTGGCTGAACCAGTTAAGAATCCAACTCTTGATTTGGAGTATACCAGATTTTTATGTCTGCTTGGTTATTCAATCTGAGGTATTCCACCTAACCTCTTAAATCTTTTAGCCGAGAATGTTTAACTTGAATTTAAGTAAATCTTAATATCTAATTTCTCATGTATAGGAAATGTAGGAGATAGAGAAACCACTTAGAAAAAAAACAAAGCACCATGGCATCAGACAAATCCAGAAAGTAACACATTCTGTAGGACAACTGTCCACTCTCTTCAGCAAGTCAGTGCGTGAAAAAAGGAATTGACCTAGATTAAGAGAAATTTAAAAGACATTACACCCAAATGGAATGTCTTGTCCTGGATGAAGACATCGTTTGGACAAAGTAGCTATAAAAGACATTATGGAGACAGTGGAGGAAATTTGAATATGGACAGGGGATTAGATGTTCTAAAGAAATTACTATTAATTTCATCAGGCATTTTAATAACATCCTGTCTGTTTATGAAATGTTCTCCTTTTTAGAGATGCAAACTGAAGTGTTTGAGGGAATATGTTCAAAATGTCTGTAATTTACTTTAGCATATAAAAATTAGTTTAAAAACTTAAAAGGTACTAGGGCACCTGGGTGGCTCAGTCCATTAAGCGTCCTACCTTGGCTTGGGTCATGATCTCACAGTTGGTGAATTCAAGCCCCATGTCGGGCTTTGTGCTGACAGCTCAGAGTCTAGAGCCTACTTCAGATTCTGTGTCTCCCTCTCTCTTTTCCCCTCTCCTGCTCTGCCTCTCTCTCTCTCAAAAATAAAATAAACATTAAATAAAAAAATTTAAAAGATACAATGATAAATTCTATGAAGAAAATAAGACAGGGCAATGAGATAGGAGCTAAGCACGGGTTGAGTACTACACAACTGAGAAGGTCTGTGATAAAGTGACTTTTGAACTGTGATATTAAATGACTGACAGCTGTGTCAGTTTAGGTCCTTTGAATTCCAGATGACAACATAGGATCAGTCATGAAAGAGACTGGGAAACATCTGTGAAGGATGAAGGTGTGGTAAGCAGAAGACAGGAGAGTCTTCAAACTACAATACTTTCCTAACATCTGGGAAAGGAAAGGGGAAGGAAGGAGAACTGGGTAGGAAGAGCTTCTGAGTACAATGCAGTTGTGAGAAAATCTCAGGCCGTTGAGGAGCCCCAGAACAAAAATGGCCCTATAGAGGAGTCTCGCATTAGGCAAGAATAGTGGAGCTCTGACATCCATTCTGTACTCAGTCACCAGCTAGACACAGCCTAGCGTAAATGTTGCCTCAGTATGAGTGGGTCTGAAAATATGGCAGCTGAAAGGTTGTCAACTATACTCTCACAGAGGGAGATCTGACCAGGATACTCCAACACCGTTGTATAAGTCTTGCAAAACTTCAAAGGGAGAATATACCAAAAAGAGGAAATGACAAAGACAGAGGCCACAAGTTAGAAACAAGGTTGGTATAATTGAGGAAAGGAAAGGATTCAATAAGTTTGACGTATAATGAGAATAGCAGAATGGCATAAGAGAAGTCAGATTGATAAGCAGAGTCCTAATTATGTAGAATCTAGTAGTCCATAAATTTTATTTCAAGTGTAATGGAAATCCATCAGCAGGTTTCAAGCAGTGAATTATTATGATCTGATTTAGGTTTTGGAGCCAAACTTCCTGAAACATCAATCTATATTCACAGCATCCATTTCCTCATGTCTCATTTTCTCTCAACCCACAGCATATCTGACTTATATTCACATCTCTACTGGAAGTGCTTTTACTAGGTCACCAAAGACTTCTTAATTGCTAACTTCAATTGCTTCTTTTCACTTCTCATCCTTTTGTCTCCTCGCTTGCATCTGCATGTTGACCACTCCTTAAAATTGCTCTCATGGCCGCTTTTTACTACTCCTTCCGAGTTTCCTTTGATGGCTTTTTTTAAATCCATTCCCTGTTTGTTCATTTGTTTTCAGACTGATGTTCTTAATACTTTCATGCTATTCTTAAGCACTCTCACCCACTAAATTTCAACAATTACCTACACACTGATAACTCGCAAACTATGAACATAGATTTCCATTTGTGTCATGCATTTCCGTTATAATGGAAAAGAATATACCAAAACAAAAATAATTATCTTCTTCTAAAATACTTCTTATATGTTCTGCATCCTGGATAATGGCATTACCAGTCACCCAGTTTATATAACTCCTTGGAATAATATTTAACTCCTCACTATTGTCAAAGTATAATTTTCAAAATTTAAACACAGGACTATTATAAAAATATAGAATGAATATATTTCTAAGATATATTTAACTTCTTAATGAAGAACCCAGCCAGGTGATAAAGTTAGTTAACAGAAAAGGGTAGAAAAACTGAGTACTTCTAGGCAGTTATCAAAGGCATTCTGAAATAAGTTGGCTAATTTACAATGTCATAAAAGTTAATGTCCTATAAGTAAAATAAACTGTAGGAGTTTGCATAAACTGTTTGGAGTTACATTCTCTACCAAACAGAAATGATTTGCATCTCTATAGGACACAAATCTACAAGTTAACATTTTACACAGTTTAGCCCTAATCAGTAGCAACTACCAAACAAAGGCAAACAAACTTCCAAGAGAATTAAATTCTCATTGAGTATAGCTTAAATTAAGTTATATTCCAGAATGAAATACAGCCATCCTTTGGCATTATGTCCAAGTTTTGGATAGTTTTTCTTAAACTTTTATATGATCCCACATCACCATCGTGTGGTGATGGAACTATGTTTTAAAGACAAATCTGCCTGACTCCAATGCCTATGTTTTTTCCTATGGAAAATGTGAATGGTAGGCAAATTTAAGTAATGAGCAGGAGTTAAGAAAAGGCTTAGTAAAACATAATAAAACATAATAAAAAAACAGTAAAACATAAGAGATTATGACATTGGAGAAAAGATAGAAAACTGTACCAAATCATACAGTCATTTGATTAATTATAAAGACATTGCATCAATGGGGAAAAGACCTTGCAATAAATGGTGATGTAGCAACTAGATATCACATAAAAAGAAATGAACATGATTCCTTTCACCAATACAAAAATTAACTTGAGATGGATCATAGAATTATATGTGAAAGAAAATCTTATGCAATTTCTAAAAGAAAGCATAGGATAATACCTCCATGACTTCAAGACAGATAAGATTTCTTAAACAGGACTTAAAAAGCATTAATAAAATAAAAACTGATAAATTGACATCATCAAAATTAAAAATTCTGCTTATCAAAGACACCGTTAGAAAAGTAAAAAGACAGAGTTCCTGAGGGACTTAATCGGTTAAGTATCCAACTTCGGCTAAGGTCATGATTTTGCAATCCATAGGTTCGAGTCCCATGCAGGACTCGGTGCTGACAGCTCAGAGCCTGGAGCCCGCTTCAGATTCTGTGTCTCCCTCTCTCTCTGCCCTCCCTTACTCACGTTCTATCTCTTTCTCTCTCAAAATTAAACATTAAAGAAAATAATAAAAAGAAGTGGAAGAAAACATTTACCATACATATATCTGACAAAACACTAGAAATCAATTATAAAAAGACTTAAGGCCCAGTAAGAACATTGTATAAAAGATTTGAATAATCAGTTTACAAAATTGGATATCTAAATGGCCAATAAGGATATGAAACAATGGTCAGCATCATTAGTTATCAGAAAAATACAGGTTAAAACCACAATATTATTGCAAACACATCAAAATGGCTAATTTTAAAATAAAAGAAAATTTTTTAGAAGATTAACAATATCAAATGGTGCTAAAAGATGTGGACCACCTCTTAAAAGTTTGCTGATAGGAATGTAAAATGATACATCCAGTTTGTAAGATTGCCTATCTCCACAAATGTTAAAAATTTACTTAGCTTATGACACAACAATTTCACTCCTAGGTATATATCCAATAGTGGTGGTATGTTCCCCCGGAAAAACCTATACAAGAACGTTCATTGCAGCTTTTTTCATAGTAACTCAATACTAGAAGCATCCCAAATTTTCATTAACATGTAAAACAAATAGAGGTATACTTATATAAAGGAATACTACCAGTGATAAAGAAAAAAACACACAAAACTAAGAGTAACATCAACCATAAGATTGATACTCATGAATATTGATTTTAGTGAAATGAGTCAGATACAAAAGAGTACATGCAAATGAATATGCTGCACATGATTCCATTTATATAAAGTTTAACAACTGGCAGAACTAATCGATGTTTCTGTAATTCAGAATAGTGATTACCTTTGGACAGGCAGGAATGGGGTAATACTGGTGATATTTATTGGAAAAGAACAAAAGGGAACTTTAGACCTTGTTAGAAATGTTCCAAATCTTGATCTGCATGGTGGTTTCAAGGGTGTATGTGCATGTAAAAATCATCTAATTGCATACTTAAAATTAATGCACTGTATGCATTTTACTAGGTAACTTATCCATCAAAAATACTAGGTTCTCACAAGCATTTGGTTGCAATTTTTGTAGAGTTAAGGAATATAGTCTAGATTGTAAAAGTTTAAGGGATGATGAGGCAGTAAGAATTAACATCACTTTGAAGAAATTTGTGAAGAGAAGCAGAAAATTAAGGAATTAATAAAGATATTAACAAGTAGAGGAAGGTTTTTTTTTTAATTCTTTTATATTAGGGAATGCTTTATTAGAGGAGAAGAAGCCAGTTGAAAGGTACAGGTTGAAGATGGTAGTGAAGGAAGAGAAGAGAAAGTTGATAAGACTTGATAATCTTGGCATCGAAAGTGGAGAATTATTTAAATAAAGACAAGAAGGATATAGAGAAGTAGGGTGAAGAAACTAAAGGATTGTGAAATAGAAGATAATTTAGGTTCTTTCACTGACTTTCTCTCCACCTCTTTAGGAAAATATGAAGTAAGGATGTCCAATAAAAGTCAAGAGCTGGGAGGAAAGGATGACTGGAGGCAGAGTACAGGGCTTGATGAAGCCAGTTAGCTGTTTAATTAGCTTTGAAATATGGGCAACTTTACCTTTTGAGTTTCCTCATCCATATGATAGGGATTCCACTCACCTTACAGAGTTGTTATGAAGATTAAATTAGCGAATATAATGAAAAGTATTCACATATGACAATCAATATATGTTAGTTCCTCTTTAAAAAGGAGTAAAGGAGCACCTGGGTGGCTCAGTCGGTTAAGCATTCGACTTCAGCTCAGGTCATGATCTCACGGTTTATGAGTTCAAGCCCTGTGTCAGGCTCTATGGTGACAGCTGGGAGCCTGGAGCCTGCTTTGGATTCTGTGTTTCCTTCTCTTTCTCTCTGCTCCTCCTCTGCTGTGCTCTGTCTCTCTCTCTCTCTCTCTCTCTCTCTCTCTCTCTCTCTCTCTCTGTGTCTCAAAAATAAATGAACATTAAAAAAAAAAAGAGTGGAGTTGCTGGAAATTACCCTCCACAAAGAGCTTGAAAAATAGAATAATATGGAGTCAGAATAAAAGACCCAGTGGAGGATAAGGAACCTACACACTTCCTTAACAACTGTGGGGGCTAGTGCAAATGAGGTCTCATACCTTATGTATAAATACTTTAAAGTTATAAATCAAGCTAATAGGCTGTTAAATAAATTATGTTCTATCCTCCTACTTTGACAAATATAGTTTGATAATGACCTGAAGTTTAGGTTTGAAATTAGAATTCTGAAGTCTCGGTGTTCCACACTGACTCCTAGGAATGTGGACCAAGTCAAACTTTTCTTTCTTTTTCCAACTCTGTCCCATACTAGGAGGGGCCTCCAGTGTACATGGGTGGATACGCCAGCTTGAAAATCCAAGCTCCACTCCTACTTTTGGCAAATAGCAACCATTTGGCCACTGTTAGGGTTGGGTTGTGCACTCCAATGGCATTGTCCTTGCTATGCAAAAGCCCTAAAGGGAGGCTTAGAGACATTTGGGTGGGGAATTCTGAGGTCCCATATATCTGGAGCTTGGTCTAGAAGGAGTATATGAGCTTTGGGTCTCTAAGGGAAGAAAAATAATTTTTACTTGACCCTTCTGAGTTCTTGCTTGATATCACTGTAATAAAAGACATATTAACAAGAGAAAATCAAACAGAACTTTATTAACATGTTTACCTCAGATATATGTGGACAATACCCAGGGAAAAATGAGTAACTCAGAGAGGTGGCTTAGAACTCCGGCTTATATGGCATCTTCAACAAAGAACAGTAAATTTGTGACAGAGCATTCGAAAGCAATTTTCGACTTCCCATGGCAGCCAACTATGGGCAGATGAATATATGGAAGGAAACTAATGGAATAACATTTGTTTGCAGATTCCTTTAATGCCATCTCTGAGCTAATAAGAATCTTTTTCTGATAAAAGGATAATTTGTATCCTGTCTTTAGGCAGAAAAGGGGTAGGGTAGAGAGACCTTTTCCTGCCTTTGTTCCTTCTTAATTGCTTTCAGCTCAAGATACTTTTTATGTCAAAAAGGCATATTTTGTGGTAGCATATTTTGCTACCCTTCAGGTGGATGTATTTCCTAAGGTGACTGGGACTCTTCACCTCATGGGGAATGCTGTGTAGAAGGGCCAGGGAGGGTTCCAAAGCATTGGCCTCTGAGCAAATACCTCTTGTGCTCAGAGCTAAGGACCATATAGTTCTTATAGTTACATTTAGGTCTAGGATTGTCTACATTTCCTGCTACCATCAGTGAACACAGGTAGACTGCAATACTGTTAACAGGAAAGAGAAAACTATTCAAAATAAAAATATGCTAGAAATATAATGAAAATGAAATAGCATCTATAAGTCCTTATTAAGAGGCTGGTTTCCACCTAAAAAGTAAGCTATCTAGCCTTTTGAATGACTTTGATGGTTTGATAGCTTTCCCATGAAGCAGTGCATAAAACTGAAGATGATTTATTAATCTCAGGTCTCTTCTTCAAATCAAAATATTTAATAGGCATCCATGGTCTGGTAACCAGCTTTTGCAAGCATTGGTTAAAGATGAAATTTCATAGCCTCTTTGTCTGGCTTTACATTTTTTAAAACCAAACAAGTTGTGTTTAGTATTCATGTTTATAGATTCATAGGATGTCTTTGAATCCAAATGGTGTTCTTATCACAGCAGTCAAAAACAAAGGATTTGGTTTTTTTTTTATGAATTCTTATTAGTAATGAGGCACTAAACGTGCTCCTGAATACAATGTAGAGGTGAAAATGAATAGGGTTATTTTTAGCTACCACCTACATACTATAGGAAGACAACATCAAGAGCAAGAAAGTAATAATGGTTCCTTTAATTTAATAAATCATAATGTTCCTGAAAAATTCTTCTCCTTCCTCTCAAAATTGGGGCATCTAATTATATAAAGTGATTACTGTGGCAACAGCTTAGATATAGGAGGGGGATGAGGGGAACTGGGAGGGAGGGAGAATGAATTAGGCTATTAAACAAAAAGAAAAAAGTATTTTGACTGAAGAGCAAAATGTGGGAACTGCTAACTAGAAGAGAAAGGAAACACTGAAAAAATTATATTTCAGGCTTAAACCGGTCAATATCTGAATGTTAAAGTAAAGGTAAATTTGTGACTGTGGATAAGAGAAACTAAAAAATCACAAAGAATAGGCTAAGGAAATATATACATATTTCTAAATTATGTAATAAAGCCTACAAATGAAAATTCCACCGACTATAAAATACTATGTACAATAAAATCAAAGATTACATATGTTGTATACTATGTTATATATTTTAATGTTAATGTATTATATGTTATGTATTATAATATATAATGTATAATATGTTTCTATATTATAATAGAGCCTGAAATATAGTTGACCCTTGAAAAACACAGGTTTGAACTCTAGGGTCCATTTTTATGTGAATTTGTTAAAAAATAAATACAGTACACACCGTAAATGTATTTTCTGTTACTTATGGTTTTTTAATAATATTTTCTTTTCTCTAGCTTACTTTATTATAAGAATACAGCATATAATACATATAACATATAAAATATGTGTTAATAGATAGTTTATATTGATAAGGCTTCTGGACAACAGAAAGCGATTAGTAGTTAAGTTTTGGAGGAGTCAAAAGTTCTGTACCGATTTTTGACTGCATGGGAGTGGGAGGGATAGTGGTGCCCCTAACTCCTGTGTTGTTCAAGCATCAACTATATATGAGAAGATAGCTCACATAAAAAGATCTACAAATAGCTTATAAACATATGACTTGTTCAGCTTATTTAAAAATAAGGTCAGTGCTTAAACTACAGTGAGATACGAATTTTCACTTGCTAGATTTGCAAAGATCTAAGTTTGGAATTACAAACTTACAATGGAGAATGAGCAGAAAAAGTCTTCCATAAAATAATTAATAGATCATTTAGGGCAACCTTTCTGGTGAGCATTGGAGATCACATGTATCAAAATTTTAAATGCACATACACTTGGAACCAGCACTTCTATTTCTCAAAAATTATTCTGTAGGTGTACTTGTACATAAAATATGTGCAAAGCTATTCTTTATAGCTTATGAAAGAAAAAGATTGGTTCACATGGAATCACTGTGAAGAGTAAAATTGAATTTTTTTAACCCTGAATCATAGCTGGGCCCATAGTAGAGCTGCTTTTGTGAATGAAGCAGCCCTCGTGTAGTCCCTATGCAAACCGTTTGTGTGTTCTAGGGGTTAATTCTGTCACCAGCTTGGTGGAAAACAAGAAGCTGGTTTTTGTTTCCAAAACACTAAATGTTTTATTTATTTTTGAGAGAGAGAGAGTATGAGCAGGGGAGAGGCAGAGAGAGAGGAAAACACAAAATCTGAGGCAGGCTCCAGGCTCTGAGCTGTCAGCACAGAACCTGACATGCATGGGGTTTGAACTCATGAACACAAGATCATGACCTGAGCTGAAGTTGGACACTTAACCAACTGAGCCACATAGGCACCCCAAGAATAAAAATATATGTTTTAATACTTTAAAAATATTTTCAAAGCATTTTTAATATTTTTAAAATATTGTTAAATATGGGGAGAAAACTAGGATAGTTTTACCATCAAGCAATTTACACACAACTTGAGAAACCACTTTATTCAAAGAGTTAAAACTCAATGAGGGGAGAAGAGTGTGCACTGGCAGAGGGAAAGATGGCACACAGGTGTTTAAAGCTGTACCATGTTGATGAAGGAAGCCAGATTGCAGTGTGGTTCAAGCATAGCAGGAGCAAACCTGCATGAAGTGCGTCGTGCGTATTTCTGTGTGCTATCTTTTATAGGTATTTTCTCATTTACTGCTCATACATCTTGTGATGTAGGCAAAAAAAATGGTTCAGGAACAAGTTAAGTTACTTGTTTTAGGTCACCAAGCTGGTAACTGTTACCTTTTGGGAGAGTAATTTCACTGAAAAAGCCAGACTGTAGTGGGTTGAGAAATAGATGAGCAGAGACCAGAGACCCCCTACTAGCTAAATAAGACCTACAGGAGATATACCTAAATGTTTGATTTTGTTGATGACATTTAATTTTTTTTAACGTTTATTTATTTTTGAGTGATATAGAGACAGAGTGTGAGCAGGGGAAGGGCAGAGATAGAGGGAGACACAGAATCCGAAGCAGGCTCCAGGCTCCGAGCCATCAGCACAGAGCCCGACGCGGGGCTCGAACTCACGAACCATGAGATCATGACCTGAGCTGAAGTCAGCCGCTTAACCGACTGAGCCACCCAGGCGCCCCTGTTGATGACATTTAAAAACCATGAACAAAGTTGGGGTGCCTGGGTGGCTCAGTTGGTTCAGTGTCCAACTATTGGTTTTGGCTCAGGTCATGATTCACGGATGGAGATGGAGCCTCATGGTGGACTCTGCACTGACAACATGAAGACTGCTTGGCATTATCTCCTTCCTCCTTCTCTGCCCCTAACCCCACTTGTGCGCACTCTCTCTCTCAAAAATAAAAAAAAATTAAAATTTAAAAACCATGAACAAAGAACAAAAATTCTTGATTTCTGGCTTCTCTTAAAGAAGTAAACATTTTAGTATCACAGATGCTGCACCCCTTCACAACTAAGGCATTGGTGCCCCCTTTATGTGGGACCTGAGCTCTCCTTTTTGTCAGAGTCCTCTGCACTCATTATTTAATTGCAAATGCACTGCTTCGTTTTGTGAATTATGGCCTATGTAAGTATTTGAGTTCATTTATATACTAATTATATTCAACCTGGAGTATTATGACATACTAGTGTGAGTCTGCTCAGTGAGAGAGAAAGGAATAGAGTTATAGAACTCCATGTGATTTGTCCACCACATGTTGAGAACTACAGTCACAACCACTTCTATAGCCATTAATCCTGTATTCTGTGCCTATTGTAATGTCTCGTGCAGAGTTTTCTTTTGCTATAAGTGCTAAGTGCCATATGAATGAGCAGTGTGATAATAAATGCTCAGGAATTCAGAGGAGGGCACAATTATGTCTGCAGTCATTAAGACAAAGAATTTTAAAACTTGGGTTGAAATTTTTTAAGAGAAGAGAAATCATTACAGATAGAAAAAGATCAAAGGAAAAAGGCATGAATTTAGGAAAGTGCATAATATGTGCAGGGAGTGGGAAAGCAGATGAGTATACGTGAAGCTGATGCTCCTTCATCTAAGCAACTCTAACTCAGGAATTGGATAGAATCACAGAAATGCTAACAGTAGGCAGGAGCCTTCATATCAGATTACTTGAAAGCCTTCTTCTCATAGATGACAACCAAGATTTTGAGACATTGGGTGATTTGCTTAATGGCACATAGCTAATTGGTGACAGAATTGAGATTAGACCTTGTGAATTCTAATGTTCTTTTTTCATACTTCCCTTCCATGTGAGTTATTTACATTATAGAGAAGGAGAGGAAAATATGAGCTATAGCTGAGTTCTAGATATATTATTTTTAATGACCTCAAGTGGCAGTGCCCCTTTCCTTCACCACTCACTTAAAATTCAAATTCTTAACCAGGAATTAAACCATAAAAGTGCTCAGGGGTCCTGACAACTTGAGCAAAGTGTTAAGAGTAGTTGATCTAGGGGCACTTGGGCTGGCTCAGTCGGTGGAACATGCAACTCTATGCCTTGGGGTTTTAAATTTTAGCGCCAGATTGGGTGTAGAGATTACTTAAAAATAAAATCTTAAAAAATAAGAGTAGTGGTTGATCTATCATACCACCTTCTGCCATTATGCCATTGCATTTGATCTCATTCAAAAGTGATTTGCCCAGATTCTAAATTCTACATGATTATGATACTCAGTAAGGGAAAGGAAACATGCTGAGAGGCAAGTCTAAGGCTCAGCCTTTATAATAATAAAGATTAGAATCTGAAAATAATGGTCAGTCTCAATGTTGTATAAAAGAGCTTGACAAACTACCTCTGGCTTTCATTCCACAGTTGGTGGTGCCTGATTCAAATCTTAGAATTTGGAACTGGCAGTATTGCACAATATTGAAACCAAAGGCTTTGGATTTGAATCCACGCTGTAGCACTTAGCAGCTAAGTGATGTGGACAATTTATTTAACCCCTCCAAACATTAGTTTGCACGTTATATAAAATGGTGTCATTGTGTTTTCAGAACTGAGTACCTTAGTTTGGGTTTTCCCCAATGCAAACTCTGCGATAAGTTTTTGGATTCAAGTAGTTTACTTGAAAGATGGTCCAGGAAACATGGTGAGGGTGTGACAAAGTTAAACAGGGAAGGGAATCCTACTGGGGACCCTCCATCGCAGTGCTAGAAGGCTGGGAAGAGTAGTTAACCTCAGTCTCCATTCCTCACTGGTTGAGGGTTGCTCCTGGGTTATTACTTCACGGACCCTTCTGGCTTACCCTGAGCACAAGTCAGGCACACTGCAGGGCACAGAGAAAGCCCTCACACAGAAAGGTCCACAGCTTGAAGTAAGAAGCGTTTGGTTTTCACAGGAACTGTCCACAGACACCACATGATTTCTGGAGGGGGCTTGGGGGATATGAGCATAGCATTGCAGCATCTTCTATAGTGAAATATGTTTGTCATAGTAGCATCTGAAATCATAAACAAGCACTCAAGAAATGATATAGCTGCTTAAAGTACAAAATGCTAATTACTGAGATGGCGAAAGAAAAGTCTTCCTAATTGGAAAGAGGAAACACTATTACCAAGAAGATGAAATGAGTAGAATCAAGCCAGAAACCCAGAGTCATCCTTCACATTACTTTCTTCTTACCATCTCCCACCTTTTCTCCATATGCCATCATTTTGATTACTGTAACAATATTTCCCTTCTCTCTTCTCCACTCTAGCAACATTATCTGAAAGGAAGCATTTCAAATTTCTTGCTTGAACTATCATGACAGTCCCTAACTAGCCTTCCTTCCGATCTTTCTTTCTTCACCCTGACCCCCACCCAACCCATTCACTAGCTACTCTCAGAACGCTTTTCCTTAAACCCAACCCTGATGCAGTCATCCTCTACTCCACTATTTCAAATACAGAGATTCACCACTTATTTCTGGGTGAAATGAAAACTCTAGGGTACAGGATTCTTCCTGATCCAGTTTGCTTCTCCATTCCCTTGTCCATTATGCCTCACTCTCAACTTTTAAGTTCCGGATGTAAGCAACCTTCTTTAATGCCTCCCGTACACCACAGTTTCTCACTGTTCAATGCCATTTTCCATGCTCTTCCCTATCTTTCATCACTTAGAAAACTACTAGTTTTCATTCAGGAATTCAAGGATATTTACTTCTCAATGCTGGCTTGCATCAGTGATCAAATAACATATCTGTATATCTCTTAAACCTACCACTTGCATTATAAATGTCTATTTACTTTCTTTGTACAAATTATACCTGTTTTCTTCATAATCACATACTGACTACCTGCATTCTTAACAAGTACCCAAAGTAATTTGTATTCCTATTGAAGTCTAAGAATCATTTTATTTTATGAAGAGCCTCCTAAGGAGAAAAACATTTTTCTCTGTGATTCTACTGCCTAACATAGTACCTAGCATGTAGTTGATATTCAATAAGTAACTCTTGAATTAATAGAAGTTTAAGTTTTGAGTATTTCTACCTTTTCACAGAGATTTTATCAGGCTGCCGCCTATGATAATAAGACTCATTTAAAAATTAGTCCCTGTGCTGATGATATTGGAAATTGGAAATCTCACTGGTGATCTGCTAGTCCTCCAGCTAAGTGACTATTAAATTCGATGTGGTATTCCACTTTTTTACCTTTGATTGCCTTTAAATGTTTTCCATGAAAAGTATTTAGTCTTACTGGTTTTGTTAATGAAGTCTAGAAGAATGGTTCTCAAACTTAAATATACTAGAAAGACCTGGAGAGATCTTGGAGAAAAATTAACTCCTGCAAAAAACAGATCTACATATTACAGAAATAGAGAAAAGGTTGACTGACATTTCAACACACTGATAGACACTTATATTTTATTTCCTCTAAAGAAATACTATGACCTGTTTTGAAAGAAATTACCAGCTCAAGTTACAAATAGCTCTTTCAGTTTAGCATTGCTGGGTGTTTTTGTTTTTTTTTTTTTTTTGCCTTGATTGGCTTCTCTAGCAACTTAATGTACCCAAAGGAAATCCATTGTCTAATGTTCTTCTTTCCCTCCTGATAGAAAGACAGATTGCATAGTTGTCAAAGTTAGTCAAGGGATTGGGAGTGGGATCATACAACTTTGGCTCGTGTGTACCCAGATGATGTTCTTCCTGCACACAACCTTTTTACTAGATGATGACATCAAATCTTAATCCAATTTTTTAATCTATTCTTATTTTCCATAACAACCACAGCAGGATCTGTAGTTGACAACAACTGGAGGAGAGGGTACTTCAGGATGAGGGTAAGTATGCACAGCAATACCCCATCCTTCTCCTTACCTCTTGTACACAGCCCAGGGGTGGCATGGTGATCACAGTCATGGAACCATTTTCAGGATAGGTTTATCATTTTATACAGGGATTATAAACTGTATCTGTCCCTCTGTCCACTTTATTGTCTCCCCTCTGGAATTTTATATCTATCACAGAAGATGAAAAGACATATTTTATTTGTCCCAGGCTGAGATAGATTCCATCATGTCTCTCTCTTCACCAACGATGAGAAAGGTTCTCTACCCTACTAAATTCAGCATTAGCCAATATGATCCCCTAATGCTTTTTTAAAAATGGAATCAAAATACTCAGAATTTTTTAAAGTTTTTTTTTAAGATACTAGGTGCGTGAGGATCTGAAAACTCAAGGAGAACCTGGAAAAATCCCTACCACAGCCAGACGGAGTCAGAATATCTTTATGAACTATTGTCTCTTGTGCTGTTATCAGAAATGAAATCGTTCTTTAATACAACAGAGCAAATCCATTTTACACAAGACTATAAAAATATACCAATGCAGAAAATAGATGATAATATCTGTGGATTTTCTGTTTATCTGTAATGTTAAATAAAATTCTGCGGGACTTATGAGTATACTTCTTATACCTTTAAATGTCAAAGTTTTTTGGATTTGAGAGTTTTATAGAAATATTATTTTATAATCAAAGCCAATGATAAAATGATATTTTAGTCAATGGAATATTCTTTCAATTCTAGTTTTGCTGTAGTGGAACTATTAACTAAAAGCAAAGGATTTTGGTATAAGACTCTACCTTTAGACCATATGTAATATATACCTATTTTATATTGTACATTTTTAAAATTTTATATGAACTATTAACTTGATCACTTGATTTTATGATTTAGTTTGGGTATTTAACAAGATCCTCAGTGAAACATTGCCTTCAAATGTATTTTTTTCAATTACGAAAAGATCTTTCCCTGTTCTAATTCATATCCCAATCCTACTAAGCTTAATAAGTGGGGAATATAACCTAAAAATAAAAAAAGAGTGGCCACATCTGGAACTTTAATTTGAAAAAATATGTTAATAATTGCTTTCTAAAAATGAATGCTTTTTTATTTAGTGCCACATAAAGAAAAAATTAATTGAAACTTTATGAGAAAAATTTATTTTACTGAATTTCTTCAATTAAACCACTAGATGGCAATATCTTTGTTTCTTTGCGATTACACTAGACAAATGTCTCTTGAAGAAACTACAATCGTATGTTTTAAAGCTCTGACCTCAGCTACCAAATTGCTGTTCCGAAATTTAAGAGAGAGAAAACTGCAGAGGAGAAAACTCCAGTTAAATAATACTTTATTGTATTTGGGTTGTAGTCAATTAATGTCCTTTTTTAATAACCAGAGAAGTCACTGGGTCAGTCAAGTGGAAAAGGAACAGCTTCGCTTTGGAGCATACAAACTTTCAAGATTCTAGGCTTGCAAGGAGACTAAGTACAGAAAGACACCACTGACACACAGCATTCTTGAATCTGTCTTCATTACTTTCCACTATTTTTTTTTAATTTATCACCTAATCTCACCATCTCTAAAATTTCCTTTTCCTCCTTGTGGATTAAAAAACACAGCCAAGGTAGAAGAAAGGGTTTGCGGGCAGATAAACCTTCTGGAGGAGATGCCTTTACCTCAGATAATTTTGCATACTGCATGCAAAAATTATATAGTCACCATATTTAAAATATCCTTTTTACCTCAAGATTATTACTGCTAATTTTTGTGAAATTTAATTTTACATATTTAATAATCTGACTTTTCTTATTTGGAACTTTTGAAATATAATCAAAACACCAGTTCTTTAACTGCTAGGGTATAATGTTCAAAACCAAACAAATTCTTTTTACTCTTATGTAAATATAAAATGAACACATGCGAAAGATTTTATTCAACTCATTAGTAATGAGACACTCAGTTTAAGGAAGAAATTTCTTAAATATACATACATACACATACAATTAGGAATGCTGAAAAGAATTTGCTAATAGCTGCAAAAATGGTTAATAACCTACAGGGGAATAAAATGTAATACTTGTGGTAATCTTTTCTACAAGAAGAAATAAATTTTGTATCTATAAGGCAAAATAATTTGCATTGCCATATACAAGAATTACATGCATTACTATTAGTTTTGTACAACTTAATTTCTACTGTATGGAAATGTAAAATAGCCTCCACAATAGAGAGTGATCAAAGATACACAACCTTATATAATCAGAGAATCTTCAGGAGATCTGCCAAACTCAGTAATCTCTTCTGTTCCTTTCCAAGTAATTGACAATTTTTCCTAACATTACCATTTTTAAAAACAGTTACATTGTGCAATGAGGGATATAATTTAAAGAAGAGCCTTATTCCATGTGCTGCCACAAGGAGGCTTTTTTTTTTTCTGCCACTAGATGTCCTGCACAAATGCTGACAAGGGCCAATGATTGAATCAGGGACACTGTCATTAAGATTTGGAATGAACCCATTAGCAGACAGTGGGTCTTTAATTGTAGAAGTAATGTCAGAGGAGATGAGCAAAGAATTGTCCCTTAATTAGAGAAGAATAGAGGGGCACCTGGGTGGCTAAGTTGGTTGGGTGTCTGACTTTGGCTCAAGTCATGATCTTGCGGTTTGTGGGTTTGAGCCCCACGTCGGGCTCTGTGCTGACAGAGCCTGGAGCCTGCTTCGGATTCTGTGTCTCCCTCTCTCTCTCTCTTTGCCCCTCCCTGCTGTGCTTTGCCTGTCTCTCTCAAAAATAAATAAACATTAAAAAAAAAAAAGAATAGAAATTACTTGTCTCTGCCTTGGCTCACTATTTTAAGTGTGACGTGGTGTCACAAAATATACTTGAATGTGGAGATGGTTCCCAATTCCTCCAGAGATTAGACTTGGGAAAAGGTAAGAATACAGCACATCTCGTGAACTAAGTGGTTTGCAGCCACAAAAGCCTATAAGGGCAAGGCAGATAAAAATGAGCAAAGCAGGGGTGGGGGACAGGATCTAAAAAACTATGATAGATTGGGAAGCTCGTGCCCCATTTACAGAGTGAGATCACTATTTGGGTCCAGTAATTGGTGCTATATGGAAATAGAGATCCCAAAAGGCAGATTTTCAGGTTTTTGAAGAGAAATAAGAAAATCAAATTGTTATATGGGCACTCCTGACTTTTTTTAGATGCTGACCACTTAACCAATAAATATATAAGTAAGTACATATATACATAAATACATGAATAAATATAATGTCTTTTCTTCTCCCCCAAAATTTCCCTAAGAGAATTTTCTAGCATCTCTTTCCCATTTGATGTCTATTGAAGGGGCAAGCTCTGGGAAGTAAGAGTGTGATTGGAGATGTAGTGAAAAGAATTGAACTACAGCGATGAGCAACTAAACAGTAAGTATGTGTAAACTGTGTACCTGTGAGCCAATGGGGAGACAACAGAAATGCGGTTCCTTTGGGGGCTTGGACTTCTCATAACTTAGGAAAACCTTGAGCATAAAAGACCAGTTATGTCACTTCTTGTCCTTCTCCTTCCTGGCCCCAGTGCTGCACAGTGCTGAGTTCACTGAATACAGTCAATAAATATTTGCTGATTGACTTGTCATTCAGAAAACAGGTGAAGTGGAAGAATCAATATAATATTTATTTTTTGTCAACTGTTTTTGTAACTCAGACATTGCGTGCGTGTGTGTGTGTGTGTGTGTGTGTGTGTGTGTGTGTGTGTGTGTGTACTGTCTTAATTCCTTAAAATCAGTGGGGAAGGGAAGGTGTAAATGAATTGTCAACAGTTTCCAGAATGGAACTGGGGATTTATTATCACCACAGCCTGCTTTATTCCTTTATCCCCTAAGGACTTCACAAAACTGTAGATAATGTGTACTTTAACTGGCCAGGGCCTCTGTAATGACAAATACTAGGTATCTACCACAGCTACAGCCTGTTGGTCTGCCTGGAGATACCTGACCTAAACTGAACCAATCAGATTACTTTTCTCAGGACTTTTGGATACAGATACTGAGCCAATGAGTCAGAGATGCTAAATACAACTGAAAGGTCAGAGCAAGACGTATAAAGGACATCAAACCAAAGCCAAGAAAAAGATAATTTTTGAGGGAGCAGAGATGCCACAAGTAAACCTGGAAGCACAGAGAGAAGCAGAGGCCAAGCAACCCTGAAGGAGATGAAATGAAATGTTGGGTTTTTGAAATGGTCAATTTTCTCCCTTAGATAAATAAATCTCTCTTTACTGATACTAATTTCAGTGTATATTTGTAACTGACAACCACACAATTCACATTTCCTGTCTACTAGTTACAGCACTGCCAGATGCAGGAAACCTGTCCTTGACTGGAGAGACCTTGTTAATGTGACCTGAGAACACAGTGTGGTCTCCATGGTGATTCTTACAGCTGATTCTCCAACGCTTTTTATCTAAGACTCTGAAGGTTAATTTTAATGTCCCAAAAAAGAAATGAAATAGAACCTCAGGGTCAAATTGAGTTTTCCTTGGCATTTCCTATGTACTTCTCTCAGTATAAATGTATCTCTGTTAAAAATATCAAACTCTTGGTAACTGCTAGCTCTATATGTAAAGGTTGTAGTTTTTGTAGTTTTAGCCATAAGAAACATCATTTTAATATATAAAAATTAGTCCACTTTATTGTCTACTTAATGGTGAGGCAGTTTTAAAAGCTTTAAATAACCTATAATAGCTTGATGGTAACAAATCACCTCAATATAAATGTATTCTCCTTGAGTCCTTGATCAATGATGCAGTTACTTTCTTTTTCTTTTCCTCATTGTGTCTCATTTTTTACAATGGCTTACCATAATATCTATCTGACTTGATAATATATAACACATTTCGAATATTTTTTATTTGTGGATTCATTTGTTTATTCCCATAGTATTTAGTTTAGTATGAGATATCTTATAAGTATTAAATAAGAATTAAATTATAAAGGATGCATGTATAAGCATAAAACAGGTTTTTTTAAAATTTTTTATCTTTTTGAGAAAAAGAGAGAGAGAGAGAAGGAGCATGGGAGGGGCAGTGAGAGGTGGAGTGAGAGAATCCCGAGCAGGCTCCGTGCTGTAAGTGCAGAGCCCAACATGGGGCTTGGTCCCGCAATCCTGGGATCATGACCTGAGCTGAAATCAGGAGTCAGATACTCAACTGACTGAGACACCCAGTTGGCCTGGTTTTTTTTTTTAAGTTTTATTTATTTAAGTAATTTTTACACCCCAAGTGGGGCTCAAACTCATGACCTCAAGATCAAGAGTTATATGTTCTTCCAGCTGAGCTAGCTGGGTGTCCCTAAAACAGGTTTTTTATTTTTTACTTATTTAAAAAAAATTTTTTTTTAAATATTTATTCGTGGTAGAGAATGAGTGAGCAGGGGGGGAGGAGAGAGAGAGGGAGACAGAAGATCCGAAGCTGGCTCTGCACTGATAGCAAAGAGCCCAATGTGGGATTTGAAGTCAAGAACTGTGAGATCATGACCTGAGCTAAAGTCAGATACCTAACCGACTGACCTATCCAAGCATCCCTAAAACAGTTTTTTAAAAACATGTTTTCAAGTCTTTTACTAGCAAATAGCTTTGTAATTATATCTAATTACATCAATTATGTGGACAATTGTGTTATACGTAATTAAATTTCATTATTATTATTTTGCTATGAACTTGGAGCACAGGAATAAAAATAAATAGACTCCTCAGCTTCTCTAGTCTTAGTAACAAGCTTCAGTAGATATTAGTTTTAACTATCAGTAAAATGTATGAGTATTAAATGATATTGAGCTAGGAAGTACTATTGAAACCTGTGTTTTAGGGAAATTATTATAAAGATTAGTTATTATTATCAACAGTGCACGTAAAAATCCAATCATTTGGAATAATCAGGTTTGCCATGTTGAATAATCCTAGCCTAGGCAAAGGTTGCTCTGAAATAGCCTTCTGTTGGCTTCCTCCGTTATTCATTTGCTATATTACTGAGCACCTACCTTGAGCATGTTTGTCATATCCAAAGAGCAACTAGGGATTAAATGGGATAGGAATTGAGTGAACTGGAGTAGAGTAGTAGAAGAGATTAGAGAGGTAAGTGGTAGATTGGTAATATCTTATAAAACTAGATAAGCCTTCATTAGGATTTAACTTTTTTGGGGGATGGGGAAAAATTTATTTGAAGGTTTTGGGTAGAGAAGTGATATGATCCACCTTATGAATTTTAAAAGTTCACTTGGGATCTTTGTTGAGAATATACTGTGAGGACCCACGGGAGGAGAAGGAAGACCAATAAGAACTTTATTATTGCAGTAATTCAGATGAGATTTGATAAAAGCTGGGACCAGGGTAATAATGGTGGAGATAGTGAGAAATGCTCAAACTCTGAATTTGAATTCGATTTTTGAAGGTAGAACCAGTAGGACTTGTCATAATTGGGGTATATCAGTGAGGAACTGTATTCAGTGGTTAAGAACTGAAATCTAACTAGAGCGTTTATTTTTTTAATGTAAAACCCTTCCAGAAGTAGGTCATCCAATGATGACATGGTAGCTCTCTATAGTTATCAGGAACTCAAGTTCCTTCTCATTTTCTGCTTTACCACCACGATTTTCCTTATCAAGGGCATGGATGACTAAGAAGTCCATTCATTGGATCCTTTTTCATGATTGGAGAAAAGAGGGAGGAGGGGAAGGCAAAAATGTCTTCTACCTAGCTAGGCAGAACCTTTAAAGCAACCTTTCCAGAAATCTTATACAACATTTTGACTTAGGACTTTTTAGCTAGAACTTACTCACAAGGCCATACTTACCTACAAGAAATGTCTGGGAAATATAGTCCTTCAGGTCAGAACATTATTCCTGTCCCCTCCCTCCCCCGCCAAAACCCTGGTGTTCTGTTACTAAGGAAAATAGGAAGAATAGATACTGGTGGTAACTAGCACCCTTTGCCACATGGATATCACTTGGGATCCTTAAGTATCCCAAATTGAGAGGTCAAGGTGGACTTAGAAGGAAAGGACTATTACCTTTTATATGCCATGGACCCCCCACTAGCCCTCCAATGAAGGTTATGACCTGCCCTCTCAGAATACTGTTTAAAGAGTATGAAATAGAATATGTAAAATTACAAAGGAACTCACTTATATAGAAATATCATTATCAAAATAATAAAACATATATGATAAGTATATGTGCTGTCTTCATAGTTGTTCCTATAATTCAAAGCAATGATGGGGGCACCTGGGTGTCTCATCTGGTTAAGCATCCATCCCTTGATTTCAGCTCAGGTTATGGTCTCACCATCATTAGATCAAGCCCCACATCAGGCTCTGTGCTGGACGTGGAACCTGCCTAAGATTCTCTCTCTTCCCTCTCTCTCTTCTCCCCTCTACTTGTATGTGCATGTATGCTCTCTAACACAAACAAAAAAAACACAAAGCAATGATGAATATTAAAGATATTTTGAGAACTCTGCAACAACTGTAATGTAATAGAAAAATATCTGTGATTTTTGTTGGTGACAAATCACAGGTACTACTTTTTATTGCCTATAATAATAATTGAGGAAATCTTGAATTTCAATTATAGATTTGTGGTATTATAGATGTAATTTTTCCCATCTAATTTTATAGACTCTTTGATCCTTTGAATCCAAAGATAAAGACCCCTTTTCAAAAGGTTGCAGTTTATGCAACTGGAAGGACATGGATGCAATTACTGGGTTTGAGAGAAAAAAATCCAAAGTTCATTTTGTTGAATTTGAGATCTCTATTTTACTAGTTAGGATTGGATTCTGTAAAAGTAATAGAAAAGTCCCAAATGCCAGTGGCTTAAGTAACATAACCCCGTAAAAGCCTGACACAGACAGGCGTGATGTTCCACAGTGTCAGTAACCCAGGATCCTCCCCATCGTGTCGCTCCACCAGGCGTGTGTCAGTCCCCAAGTCCCCTCTTTGGTACAAGATGGCTTTGGGGCCTGCAGTCATTATATCCATTTTAAATGCCTCTAACAGAATTCTGGCAAACAATAAATATTTATTACATGAATACAATAGAGATATAAATGAAATCATCTTCCTAGAAATAATAGTGTAAGTTTTAAGAGCAGATGAGATTTTTAAGGAAGAGAATAGTTGCATTTCTGTGTGTGTGTGTGTGTGTGTGTGTGTGTGTGTGTAAAAGCATACATATTTGAGATTTTTTTCTTAAAAACTAAATTTTATACCTAAAAGCTTGTGTATGTGTGTTTACATTCTCATGCACCACACACACACAAATAGAAGGGCCCACGTCAAGAAGAGCTCTACACTTGGTTTAATACTCTGCTATTGCCGTCTTGAAATTTTTCATAATTTCTGAACAAAAGACCTCACAAATTAGGTAGATGGTTCTGTGAACATGGCTTTTTAAAAAGCCATGGTGGCTTTTTATTTGGTGATTTGGAACCTTAGATCAATCTTCACATTGTACTTTGTCTGCTGGAAAAAACGAAGCCATGATAAAATTGAGCCTGGACTATCAGGAGTGAATTGGCAAAATTGCAGGTTTTAGCTCTCACAAAAAGTCTTAGTCAGATAACATACATTTAACATATACATATAGAATTATTCAGCATAAGCCAAACAGGTACCTTAAAAAACCACATTTTGTGTTGGTGACATCTAGATTAATGCAGCTTTACTGTAGTCCCCATATTTACTGTAATTCAAAACAAAGAAATTCAACTCCCTTGCTTGTCAGAAAAGCCTCTTAAGTGAAATTCTAAATTTTGAGACTATTCTATGAGTGGCACCAAAACATAAAGTTTAAAAAGAACTTGCCAGGAAAACAAAGAGGCTGGTGGCAGATAAGATTAAAAAAAAAAAAAAAAAAAAAAGAGGGGCGCCTGGGTGGCTCAGTTGGTTAAGTGTCCAACTCTTGGCTTCAGCTAGGTCATGATCTCATGGTTCATGGGATTGAACCCTGCATGGGACTCTGCACTGACTGTTTGGATCCTGCTTGGGATTCTCTCTGCCCCTCCCTTGGCCATGTGTGCGCTCTTTCTCTCTTTATCAAAATAAATTTTGAATCTGGCAGGGAGAGAAAATGCAGAGAGATTGCCAGTAAGTACAAAGTTTTTTCAGGAGGGCAGTGATAAAAATGTTCTGGAATTAGATAGTGGTGTTGGTTGTACATTTTAGTGAATATACTTAAAACCACTGAATTGTATGGGAGCCTGGGTGACTCAGTCGGTTCAATGTCCCACTCTTGATCTCAACTCTGGTCTTGATCTCATGGCCATGAGTTCCACCCACACTTAGCCCCGGCAGTGGGTCCCCACACTGGGCATGAAGCCTACTTAACAACAACACTTAATTGTACACTTTAACAGGGTGAATTTCATAGTTTGTGAACAATCTCTTAATAATACACATTTTTTAAAGACATTGTGCAACAATGTCCAAAATTGCACCCCTCTCCCCAAAAATGCTGGAAGCACTCTACACTTCTAGCAGCACAGCATGAAAATATCCACTTACCCTTTCACTTGCCAGTACTTCATACTTCAAATTTCCCAGTCTGGTTAGAGTACACAGTCTTATTATTTAAACTTGCATTTCCCTGATTACTACTGAGGTTCGGCAGAACTTTGAATGTTTATCGGCCTTTGTGTTTCATCTTCTGTGAATAACCTGCTCATATAATTATCTATTTTTGTAATAGATAGTAAAGGAGATAAGAACACGACACCCCAAAATATGCCACTATAGCATATTGACTGGCCTGAAGGCAAGTGAGAAAAAGCAAATATAGTAAGGGTTCCCTTTCTACCTAAAACAGGGCATAAAATTTCCCATGGGAAAGGTTTCCTCCTTATATCAGGAAGAGAGGAATATTTTTATCATTGGATACAAAGAGTTGACGCCAAGATTAATCTATATAAACAAACCTTCTAGAATAACCAGGTCTTTCATTAGTTTCATTAGTCACTTCCCCACAGTTAATAACCCTAGTCCAAACCCTCTTTTCCTGCCTGGTCAGTCTCCACAATTTATTGTTCTTTTTTAAAATGGTATGTAAACTCTCAAGCCTATGCACTTCTTTGGGTTTTCATTTATTATACATAAAAGCCTCATCATACACATAAAAATATCAATATCCAATAAAATTTGTATGCTCCTGTTAATTTGTCTTTTGTAAATGTAATCCTTGGGCCCAGCCACAGTACCTAAGAGGGTAGAAGAAAGATGTTCCCGCCCTTACAGTAGATCACCTTTTTCTTATTTATTTGTGGCCATTCTTTTTGGTTATTTTAAAAAATTTGCTGTTATACAATTTGTGAATATTTTCTTCTAATTTATCATTTTAACTGTAAGGGATCTGAATTCTAGGACATTTTAAATTTTGATGTAATTTTGCTTTTTGTTTCTATATAAAAATCTTCCCTATCCTAACGTCTTATGCAGGATTTAAATTTTCTTTTAATACACACGTGTTTCCATTTTTCAAACTGAGTTCTTTAATCCATTTGGAATTTATTTTTATGTTGTCAAGGGCCTTTATTCTCACATTAACAACTGGAATACATACCAAATAGCTCATCTTTTATCCATTGATTTAAAATGCAATGTCTGTAACTACTAAAAATTGGTATGGGCATTTCACGGATTCTCTATTCTTGCTCATGGATTTGGTATCTTATTTACTACATATTTTCAAAACTATACTTCACATAGGAAATACCCTTGCAAGAAATTAAACAGGAATTTGCTAATATTAGAAAAAAATACCAACTAGAGATTGAAATAAAATGTCCACTTTAATATTTATCACACAAATGGTTACTTACACTTATCTGAAAATTTTAAGAAGACAATTTGTACATGTCACAATCATATTACTATTCATGTAAGAACAACTACACATATCATTTACTCAACTATATCAGGATAACACACAAGGTTTTTGTTTGTTTTAGACTTCTTAGTTAAAAGGAAACACCAATGAAGGAAAATGAGTTCCCAAAGATTACGTTATTAACAATACAAATAAAAATTATTTCTAGATGTCTTACATTTGACAACTTATGAATTATACTTAGATACTATTTTTTTCCAAAAATCATAAATTATAACACGGTCACTGTCAGGGTGAAAATATATTTTTTAAAGCTTCTTTTAAAATATGCTATTATTATGCTTAACATCACTTGATTTATTCTTGGCACATGTGGCATCTGGGAGAGTAAAAATACACTTTGCCAATTTTATGTTATTGTGCAGGTATAAGACAAAGAGCACAGTTTGGGAGGAAGACAGGCCTGTGTTCAATTACCAGCTTTATCCAAAGTTTTGTTGTGTTTGGCTGGTCAATTACTTCTTGGCACTGGGGCCAGGATTAAACTGAATAATGCATATTTTAAAATGTATAGCATGAGTACTAAATGGATGATAGATCCTTTCCCCAATTTATTCACACTGAAGCAAAAGCAAAATATCATAGTCTTACGTGTTTGTACGATTTGAAAAACTGAAAAAAAGTTGGAGACTTAAAAAAAAATTAACATGTTTTGAAAAATTATACTTTTAGGAAATAAAGAAAGCCTTCATCAGGTTTAAATATTTCTCAATAAAACTTAGTGCCTACTGTACCCTGATTTTTTTAAGTCCTAAAGTATGATAAAATGGTCAATGGTTAAGGACTTTTGGTTTTCTTTTGTGCTACTGATATAAAAATAATGGCTATATTTAAGGCTCATTAAGTGATTGTAGTTGCCCTGAACCAAATCTATACTCTTGACGCTGCACTATCACCTGAAACCTACCACCTTATAGGAGTCGACTGCTTCGATGGCATGCGCAGTGCAGCCTGTCTGTCACTGAGGATGATTCTTATATACACAATCACAAACCCACCTGTCTCATGCTAAATACGTGATGTTCGGAAGATCTAAGATTCCTGAAAATTAAATTTAAAATGTAACAAGGAATAGCCTACTCAGGACAGCAATGCTTCCATCCCTGTTCTTGGATCTTTTTGTCCCCTACCCTGACCACCTAACAAATCATCTTTCCGAATCCACCTGAAAAATCCCTCCTTCAGGAATCTCTTCCTAACCAAACTCCACACCCCTCCATTTATGTCCCTGATACTCATGTGTAATTTGTATTAGCTTCAACCTACATATATTATTCACGTTTTGTTTGCCTTCTAGCTAAGATGTAGTCTCTTTGACTTTAAGTTTCCACAGTGTTTAGCACAATACTGTGCATGTATGTATGTGACTGTGTGTATGAATGTGGGATGTGTGTGTGTGTGTGTGTGTGTGTGTGTGTGTGGAATTAAAAAAGACTGAAAAGACCTGGTTGGACAAAAGGTGAAAAAATTTTATAATTTTTCAGAAATCAAAGTTGCTAAGCTTTCTTAATACTAAAAAATCTGGTTTCCAAAGCTATCTCAGTTTGGTTTTGGACATGTCAGTAATAAAAAGGCAGTGAGAAACTGCTTTAAAAACCTTTATGAAATATTCCAAAAGGCTTTTAATAAATTATAAAGAGCACCAAACCAAAACATATTACTAAATAGTGGGCTAACCTTTCCTATAACTGTATAAATGTAGAGTTCTTTTCATTCAAGACAAAGAATACTGAACAGGAATAGGTGTTGTGAATCAGGATAAAAAAGGCAATTCACTCTAAGTCAATATCTAATGCACAGTTTGCAATTAATTTGAAAAGCCTTCCATGGTACATATGTATGTTATGATAAGTAAAAGAATGATTTATATCAGAATGTCATAGATCTCTATAGTTGTTCTGATATTATAAAATATGACACATATACTGAAGCTGCTATTTAACAAGAAAAATTTTGTTTATAATAGCTGTTAATATTAAAATAGGATATAATAAAAAATTATTTTCAATGTGTATATTTTCAAATTTCCCTGACAGTGTCCTTTTGAGAAATCTGACAATTTGTAATTATATTACAGACATTTGAGTTTCATTTTTATGATCAAAAATATTACACGCACATAATAACAAACAACACTGTGTGGTAGCTTTTTAGTGAAGCACTCTGCAATTTATATTTAAAGCTTTGCAAGAAAACAAAATTCATTGTACTCTTTGTAAGTAAAATTACACAGCAAATAATGTACGCTATAATTACATTAAGAATAAATAAATGAAGCATAAAAATTCTGTGCTATAACAATGGATTGTTTTAGCTGTCATTCTAAATATTAATTTATATGTTTGTATTGAGTTCTAATGTATTTTAAACTCAAGAACCTTTTTCTTTAAATAATATACTAAAATATCAAGTTTGGAGTATAAACAAACTTTATTTATGCCTCTCTTTCTAGGTCATCTAGGAAATAAAATAAGATAAGTGGGAGGCAAGGACAGTTCTTTCTGTTACTGTAAAACACCTCCTTGCTTCCCCTTATATTTCTATGTTGTTTCTGGATATTACAAGATGACAGCTTGGCAAATTATAAGCTTATTTAAATGATTTCTTATTTAGAAGAAAGAAAAAAATTTTATGAGAGCTTCTTTTTTGGCTTACTCATTCTCGACTTTTTTTCTCTAATAAAGCACTTCCTGAAATGCTCACTATTACTCATTTTAAACAGCACAAAATGAATTGGATTAATTTACAGAATTAAACAAAATAGGTTATCAGTATAGATACTAGGGTGAGGTCCTAGAATTTGTTACACGTAAGGCTAAACTTGCAAGAGATCGCATGGCAAAAGTAGAAACTTTGTGACATATCCCAGCTTTTGAAATATAGTTAGAAGCCAATCGAAAAAGCCTTTCAGCACCAAAGGTATTAAAGTGCCCAGGAAGCACCTTCTCTACCAGACCTCTGTCCACTAATTCTATCAGACGTTCACAGGTTCCAACATAGTCACTTATCCTGCTGTATGGGAGCCAGTCAATCAGTGATCCATCATACACAACGTCTCCACTGAAGAGAATCTTTCGGTCTTTGTCATGTAAGCAAATACTGCCCCTGGAGTGACCGGGCATGTGCATAACAGTGAGCTGTCTGTCACCAAGGTTGATCACATCCCCTACAAATGGAAACAGAATTTACAGATAAACATGTTGTATACTTGACATCAACCACTTAAAGAATAAAAGAAAAGAACATTAAATGGTTTCAAAGAGGTCATGAAGGATAACACTTATTTTACTTTTACTTCAAAAATACAGTATGTCTTAATGGTGATTTAAAATAATTTGCATATATTTCATTTCTATTGTTTGCTTAACTAGTGTTTGTCTAAGTGAACTATGTGGAACACTATTTTTGCAAGTTGTTATGAAACATAAAATATTCTGTAGTAAAATAGTAATTTGGAAATCCTTCCTTCAAATAAAGTTAAGCAGCTTTTTTCCTATAAGGCTTCTGAGACCTTTTTAATGCTAATGGGCATTGTAGATATACACAAGGGAGATACGGTTATACCATTTCTCAAACTTATTTGACCACAACACTTTTATTTTTTAGTACATCCATGGCACCAGTATCCTGATGACACAATTCATGAATGCTGCTCTATATTTTGTCCCTTCTTTTGTCACCCTGTGAGAATTAAGCCTTGAAGAATCAGTACAAATGATCATGCTCTGGCTACCGTTGTTGTTATAAGTAATAAATTGTCTTTAGTCTCCTGCCAGAATCTATTAAACTGTGGCAGGCTAATTTGCAAGTCAGGTAAAATCTCACACGCTCTTCACAGTTATTTGACAGTGAGAGGAAATTGAGGTATAAATGCAAAATTGCTGTTTCACTGGTTTTAAATCAGTACTAACTTAAGTAAAGCATCATAATTTAAAAGTTCCATATTGTTATCTTTAGTGCAAACACATATTCACAGAAAAAACCAAAGGCATATAGTTAAAAAGTTAATAGGGGAATAAAAACAGTGTAATAATTGGAATTCGTGAAACCTAAAAGACAATTAAAGAGGAAAAGAGAGCTAAATAAGAATTGAGATATAGAAAACAAATAACCAAATGGCAGACCTAAATTCAACTATATCAATAATTACATTAAACATGAATGGGATAAACATTCTAATCAAAGGCAGAGATTGTCAAACTAGATTTAAAAAGCAGGATACATATGCAGTCTACAATAGAGGAACTATAAAGCTCAAAGACAAACAGAAGTTGAAAAGTTATATGATATAAACACTAGTAAAATATAGAGTGGTTATATTAATATTAGACAAAATAAGGACGATTAGTAGAGAAAAGAGGTGCATTTTAATAGGATATACATTAAGTGAACACATTAAAAAATTATATATGTCCCTAAAACAAACACTAAAAGTTCATGAAAAAAATTTCAGTAAAAACTGACAGAATTAAGAATAAACAATTAATTGATTATCCTTAGAGATTTAAATAGTCCTGTCTGAATAATCTGTAATATAAGTAGTAAGAAAATCAGTAAAATATAGAAGACCTGAACACCACTATCAACCAACTTAAACTAAGTGACATTTATACAACACTTTATATTAAAATAGTAAAGTACACATTCGTTTTAATTGCACATGTAATATTCACTAGGCTACACAGTGTGGCCATAAAGCAAGTCTCAGTAAATATGAAGAGAAAAAAATCATAAAAATATGTTCTTTGACTATAACATAATTAAATTAGAAATTAATAACAAAAATAAATATGAGAAATATCCAAATATACACAAAGTAAGCATCACACTTCTACATAACTTATGGATCAAAGATGAAATCACAAAGGAGGTTAGAAAATCTCTTGAATGAATTATCAGAGAATACTATGAAAAATTATATGCCAATAAACTGGACAACCTGGAAGAAATGGATAAATTCCTAGATACCCACACACTACCAAAACTCAAATAGGAAGAAATAGAAAATTTGAGCAGACCCATAACTAGTGAAGAAACTGAATCAGTTATCAAAAATCTCACAACAAATAAGAGTCCTGGGCCAGGGGAATTCTACCAGACATTTAAAGCAAAGTTAATACCTATCCTTCTCAAACTGTTCCGAAATGTAAGGACAACTTCCAGACTCATTCTATGAAGCCAGCATTACTTTGATTCACAAACCAGATAGAGACCCCACAAAAAAGAATTATAGGCCAATATCCCTGATGAAGATAGATGCAAAAATTCTCAACAAGATACTAGCAAATCTAATTCAACAGCATATAGAAAGAAATTATTCACCATGATCAAATGGGATTCATTCCTGGGCTGCAGGGGTGGTTCAATATTCTCAAATCAATCAATGTGATACACCACATTAATAGAAAAAAGGGCAAGAACCATATGATCCTGTCAATAGATGCAGAAAAAGCATTTGGCAAAATACAGCATCCTTTCTTAATAAAAAACCCTCAAGAAAGTTGGGGTAGAAGGAACATACTTAAACATCATAAAAGCCATATATGAAAAGCCCACAGCTAATATCATCCTTGATGGGGAAAAAAAGCTTTCCCCTTGAGGTCAGGAACACGACAGGGGTGTCCACTCTCGCCACTGTTGTTTAACTTAGTTTTGGAAGTCCTAGTCAGCAATCAGACAACAAAACAAAATAAAAGGCATCAAAGTTGGGAAAGAAGAAGTCAAGCTTTCACTTTTCACAGACAACATGATACTCTACATGGAAAACCCAACAGACTACACCAAAAGTATGCTAGAACTAATACATGAATTTAGCAAAGTCACAGGGTACAAAATCAATGTACAGAAATCAGTTGCATTTTTATATACCAATAATGAAACAACAGAAAGAGAAATAAAGAAACTGATCCCATTTACAGTTGCACCAAGAACCATAAAATACCTAAGAATAAACCTAACCAAAGAGGTAAAAGATCTGTATGCTGAAAACTATAGAAAACTTACGAAGGAAATTGAAGGAGATACAAAGAAATGGAAAAACATTCTATGTTTATGGATTGGAAGAGCAAATATTGTTAAAAGGTCAATACTACCCAAAGCAATCTGCCCATTTGATGCAATCCCAACCAAAATTGCACCAGCATTTTTCTCAAAACTAGAACAAACAATAAATTCAAAAATTTGTATGGAACCACAAAAGACTCCGAATAGCCAAAGTAATATTGAAGAAGAAAACCAAAGCAGCAGGCATCACAATCCCAAACTTCAGCCTCTACTACAAAGCGGTAATAATCAAGACAGTATGGTTTTGCACAAAAACAGACACATAGACCAATGGAATAGAATAGGAAACCCAGAATTGGACCCACAAATGTATGGCCAACTAATCTTTGACAAAGCAGTAAAGAGTATCCAATGGGTAAAAGACAGTCTCCTTAACAAATAGTGCTGGGAGAACTGGACAGCAACATGCAGAAGAATGAAACTAGACCACTTTCTTACACCGGACACAAAAATAAACTCAAAATGGATGAAAGACCTAAATGTGAGACAGGAAACCATCAAAACCCTAGAGGAGAAAGCAGGCAACAACCTCTTTGACCTGAGCCGCAGCAATTTCTTGCTTGACAAAGCTCCAAAGGCAAGGGAACTAAAAGCAAAAGTGAGCTATTGGGACCTCATCAAGATAAAAGGCTTCTGCACCGCAAAGGAAACAATCAACAAAACTAAAAGTCAACTGATGGAATGGGAAAAGATATTTACAAATGACATTATCGAATAAAGGGTTAGTATCCAAAATCTATAATGAATTTACCAAATGCAACACCTGAAAAACATATAATCCAATAAAGAAATGGGCAGAAGACATGTCTAGACATTTTTCTGAAGAAGACATCCAGATGGCCAACAAACACATGAAAAGATGCTCAATGTCACTCATCATCAGGGAAATACAAATCAAAATCACACTGAGATACCACCTCACACTGGTCAGAGTGGCTAAAATGAACAACTGAGGAAACTACAGATGCTGGCAAGGATGTGGAGAAACGGCATGACTCTTTTGCACTGTTGGTGGGAATGCAAACCGGTGCAGCCGCTCTGGAAAGCAGTGTGGAGGTTCCTCAAAAAATTAAAAATAGAACTACCCTATGACCCTGCAATAGCACTACTAGGAATTTCCCCAAGGGATACAGGAGTGCTAATTCATAGGGGCACATGTACCCCAATGTTTACAGCAGCACTTTCAACAATAGCCAAATTATGGAGGCAAAGCATAAGACACTTTTAAATAAAGAGAAGGTAAATGGGGGCGTGAGGGAGAGGGGAAATAAAAAGAAAATATTTCAAACCTAATGGGCTGCTGGTAACACAGTGCTTAGAAAAAAAGTTTTTTGCTTTAAATGCTTATTTATAAAGGATTAACTATTTAAAATCAAAGTTTCTAACCAAGGTTTATATCTTAAGAAGTTAGAAAAAGGAGCAAATCAAATACAAAGTGTTAAGGAGTAAATAAAGGCCAGAGCAGAAATAAACGAAATAAGAAACAAATATCAAAAGAAAAAAATAAAAGAAACTAATAGGTGGTTCATTGAAAGCAGCAACAAAATTGATATATACTACTGGCTAGACAAAAGAAAAAAATTAGAGAAAACCAAATTGCAAAAATCAGGAATGAAAGAAGGGGTATCACTACAGACCATAAGGAAATTAAAAGGAGGGTAAGGAAATATTATGAACAACAAATTTGACAACTTAGTTGAAATAAACAAATTCTTAGAAAGAGACAAATTACCAAAAGTGATAGAAGAAGAAAAAGAAAATCTAAATAGACCTATTTCAAGCAAAGAAATTGATTAATAATTTAAATCTCCCCACAAAGAAAAGTCCAGGCTCAAAGATGGCTTCATTAGTCAATTCTGTCAGTCACTCAAGACAGGGAAAGTATCTATGTAGACTTTCAGAATACAGAGGAAGAGGATATCTTCCTAATTCAATTTTACCCTGATAAAAGCCAAACAAAAGCAATGTAAAAAAAAAAAAGAAAAGAAAAGAAAAAGAAAAAGAAAAAACTACAGGGGTGCCTGGATGGCTCAGTCAGTTAAGCCATGGACTCTTGGTTTCGTCTCAGGTCATTATCTCACAGTTTTGTAAATTCAAGATTCTCTCTCTCCCTCCCTCTTCTCTGCCCCTCCTTCATTCACTCTGTATCTCTCTCAAAATAAATAAACTTCAAAAAAAAAAAAAAAGAAAACTACAACCCAATATTCCTAATGAAAGTAGTCTCAAAATCCTTATCAAAATATTGGCAAACTAAATACAGCAATTTATAAATAGGATAATGACCAAATAGGGTTTATCCCAGAAATATAAATTCGGTTTGACTTCTGAAAATCAAGTAACATACTATACTATATTAGTAAAATAAAGGGAAAAAGCCCTATGAACATCTGAATAGATGAAGAAAAAGCACATGACAAAATCCAAACCTTCGTTGTGGTAAAAACTTTCAGCAAACTAGAAGTAGAAGAGAAGGTCCTCAACTTGATTAAGGGCATCTATGAAAAAACCTACAGCTAAGGTATCACTGAGTAGAAACACTTACGTGCTTTCCTCCTAAGATGGAAGGAAGGCAAGGAAGTTTACTCTTAACCATTTCTATTTAACATTACACTGAAGATTTTAGTCAGGGGAGTAAGCCAAGAAAAAGAGAGTACAGTCACACAGAAGAAAGAGAAATAAATCTGTCTTTATTCACAGACAACACTATGTTATTTGTAGAAAAATGTAAGAAATGTGGGAAAAGCTAGGGAATTAAAACAAGTTTAGCAATGTCACAGGTGTAACTATAACAGGCTACAAGATCAGCATAAAAAAACCAATTAATTGTATTTCCATATATTAGCAATGAACTATCAAAAAGTGAATTTAAAAAGCCATTTCATTCACAGTAGCATCAAAAATAATGAAATGCTTAGGAAAAAATTATATATTGAAATGTATAAGAACACCATCATAATGAGCACTGGGTGTTGTATGGAAACCAATTTGACAATAAAAAGTTAAAAAAAAAAACACCGTCATGAGAAATTAAAGATCTAAACAAAAGGAGAGATATGCCATGTCTATTAACTAGAAGGCTCAAGATTGTTAAGATGGCATTTAAATTTGATTGTCCCATAGCTACAATGTCCAATACAACTTTCTGAGATTAATGAAATATTCTGTATCAACATTGTCCAATATGGTAGCCACTAGCTATATATGGCTATTTGAAATAAGACTAGTATACTAGCTAACTAGAATTTTAATTTTAATCAATCCTAATTTAAATTTGTATTTAGATAGTCACATGTGGCTAGGGGCTACTGTAATGGCTGGTGTACATCTGCAGATTTAATACAATCTCAGTCAAAATCTTGAATTTTTTTGTAGAAATTGAAAATCTCACTCTAAAAGTCATATGAAAATGCAAATGGTCTAGAATAGCCAAAACAATTTTGAAAAGGAGGTACAAAGTTGGAGGACTTAAACTACTTAATTTAAGAATTATAATAAAGTTACAATCATCAAGGTAGTATGATGCTGCCTAAAGGAGAGACATAATCACTGGAAGAGAATAGAGTCCAAAAGGAGATACCCATATATATGGTCGATGGATTTTTGACAAATGGTGTCAACCAAGATAATTCAGTGGATAAGAAGATAGTCTTCTCAACAAAATGGAGTGGGACACTTTGGATATTCATATCCAAATAAGCAAAAAAGAACCTTTCAAATGTTACTTTACAATATGAACAAAAACTAACTCAAAATGGATCATAACCCTAAATGTAAAAGCTTCTAGAAAAAAAATAGAAGTGATGCCTGGTTGGCTTAGTCGGTTAAGTGTCTGACTCTTGCCTTTTGCTCAGGTCATGATCTCATGGTTTCTGAGCTCAAGCCTCACACTGGGCTCTGTGCTGCCATTGCAGAGCCTGCTTGGGATTCTCTCTCTCCCTCTCTGTCTCTGCCCTTCTGTATCTCCCAAAATAAATAAGCTTAAAAAAAATTTTAATAAATAAAAAGGGGAAAAGATTTTAATAGACCCTTTAACAAAGAAGATACTTGAAGAGCAAATAAGTACCTGAAAATATGCTCACCATCATTAGTTATTAGGGGGATGCTAAACCATAATGAAATAGCACATACACTCACTAGAATGGCTAAAATCAAAACGACTGATAAAATCAAGTGTAGCCAAAGAGCTAAAGAAAGTGGAACTCTTATAATATGGGAGTATAAAATGGTATAACGACTTTGGAAAACAGGCACTTTCCTAAAAATTAACCACTTACCATAAGATCCGGGAATTCCATTCCTAGGCACCTACCAAGGGAAAGGAAAACATGCATCCACACAAGATTTACATGCAAATGTTCATGACAGCATTATTAATAACAGCAAGCTAGAAAGATTCAAATCTCCTTCAACAAGTGAGTAGATAAAATATGTTATATACACAAATGGATTATTTCTCAGCAATAGAAAAGAATCAATAATTAGGAGATACAACATGGATGAATCTCCAAAACACCATTCCAAATGAAGAAGACAGATACAAAAGGCTATATATGATTGCAGTTGTAGAAACTTGTAAGAAAAAAAAATAGCGATACAAAACAGGTCAGTGGGGCCAAGAGTAGGAGCAGGGATTGTCCTAGTCTTGTCATGAATCCCAGTAAGAATGTTAAGATGGAATCAGACATTCCCAACTTTCTCTGCATTTCATTCATAAGGGGATAGACTCCTTTACAAGATAATTGTTCCAGATTTAAAGTGCCTCTGAGGATCACAAACCACTGCCATTTACCATATGACTGGCAGGTAAAGAAATTATAGCTAGGCTGGTTTAATAATAGAGCTGTTGGAGACCCATTTCTTCATATCATAAGTGTACAGAAAGGAAAGGAGGAAGAAAGGAAGTGAAGGAAGTTGAATCCTAAAAAAAAAAAGAAGAAGCAGCAGCTGTGGATAATTACCAATGCAGGAATAGAGTCTTATTGATATTTGGTTGTTATATCCAGGTGGTATTCAAAATATTTAGCAACAGGTAAGTCATGAGTGCTCACCTATCAAAATGGATGCCAACTGTAAGCAGTTGATAAGGCCAAAATGGCTGAGTATCATTAGATTCTGCCATTACCTTAGAGCTTTATAAATGCTTCCCCATGCTTATAATGCTCATATGTAGAATTTCATTAAGACCTCTCCTACAAGAATCAAAATTGCTTATGACATATGGCCATATATATAAATAAACATCCCATATAAAAATATATAATACACACACACACCGTTTGCTTCCAAGCCCTCACTCTGACCCAGTTGTCATCAGATTCCAGCCTTACTAGACCTCTCTTGGCTTCTCAAATACCCTTTCCCATCTTGGTAACCCCCATCTTTCTATTTCATTTTTAATCAAAGAAATATATGTACACATCTCAAATAAAATTTTCCAGAAGGGATTAAAAATGTAAGAAAAAGTTATTTGCCCCATTCTGACTCTAGCTCCAATCCTGCTCCCAAGAATCAACCACTTTGTAACAATTTTAGCTATTTCTTCTGGTAGCCGCCTCTACCACATATATTTATCTCTAAATAATTTTTATATTTCATTTCTTGATTTACTAATTAAATATACTATTCTGATTTCATTCGTGCATTACCATTTCTTGGCTTTTAAATTTTAGATTTTGTTGACTTCCACTATGAAATATATGAATCATTAGCTTTCTTTACCCCTCACTCTCCACTTACTGACACCACTCCTTGTATATACTTCTCATCCAAAAGAGTAATGATTTAACTGCTCCAATGTGGAGCTCATTTTTGCCATCATCCTGATACTTCCTTTCAACTTTTTCTTGTATTTGTCTCCTGTTTCCTGTATTCCATGTCTTCCTCTTGCTTTACTTCCTTATTTTGAAGGGAGTAAATAGGATAAAATTATATCTTGGTAACTTTCTAAGTAACAGCATGTTGGGAAATAATCTTTTTTGATAACCTGATTGTTGTGAAATGGATGTAAAATTCTAAGCCGAAAATAAATTTTATTCAAATAAGGCATAGCTCTTCTTTTCTAGCTCTAAAGCCATTATGATCTGTATAGATGACTTTTTAATTTCTAGAAGCTTGCTTCCAGTATTCTGAAATTTTACAATAATGTGCCTTCATTCATTATGGATGGATGTGTTTTCATTCATTATGCTAGGAACTCTGTGGGCTCTTTTTTTGAAAATTTACATCTCTTAAGTGTGGGATTTTTCTTAAATTATCTCTATTATGCTTTCTTTTCCTCAATTTTCTCTATTCTATCTGTACTCCTCTTATTCCAGTGTTGAATTTTCCAAACTGGTCCTCTACTGGTTCTCTCCTAGTTTTCATCTTACCTTTTTACTCTTTTTTTTTTTTAAGTTTTTCAACTTTATCTTCAGTTCTTCTACTAAGAAACTTCTACCATTTTAAATTCCAAGAATTTCTGTGTGCGAGCGCGTGCATGGACGCGTGCATATGCATACTGTTCTGTTGCTTATTTTTAAAACATTCTAATGTCTTTTGAATACCTTGAATGCAATAGCTTCTGTTATCCCCTGATGCTATTAATGATAGTCTTCCCCTCTCAAGTTGTTTTATGCTATTTGTTTTAGTATTTGATTTCATGTTAGATGATTTTCTCAGATTTTTTCATAATGCTTGGTTGTCTGTTTGAGAATGGGGGGTGAAAAGGCTTCTTGAAGCACATGCATTGGGCTTAATGATCAAGGCTGCACTGTAGAGAGAGAGACCAAGCCAAAGACTGCTTAGGGATCAGCATCTTAGTCTTTCCTCCAGTGCTGGACACACTTCCTGGGTAAGATTCTTCCAGTTTCCTACTTGGGGGGTAAAGACCCGGCTCTCATCCTTCTTGAAAACTAACAGGGACACACACACATACACACAGACACACACAAACATTTCTCCTATTTCCCATACTGAATCCTGAGCTCAATAGTACTTGGCATCCCATAATCAAGAAACCCCTCTGTCTTATTCTCCCCAGAGAATGAATTGACTGCATGGGCATTCTAGAGTTTTCACAGCATCTTAAATAGCTTTCAACCAATTCTACTTATTTTACTACTTATCTTTCCTTTGCCCCCACTAAGGTACCAGCTACTGCTAATTCCTGAGCCTTTTAAAGCTCCCGCAATGCAAACTGGATTGGCTCTTGATTCCCATTGCTGGCAGAAGATAAAACTGCTGACTCAGTCATCACATTTACATCAGCATTCAAAATAGTTCAATATGGATTTATACTTAAAACAGACAAACCACGATCCCTTTATCACAGCCTTAGGTTTGGGATGGAGTCAAGTTAGATGTGTTTTTCAGTCTGCTACCTTTCTAGAATCAATTTTTTGTTTTTAAAACCTCCCCAAATGACTTAAGTCCACCTGTCATAACTGTGTAGTTATCTTGGTGACTCTGGACAAATTACTTAAACATATATAAGGGGCCAAAATGTCTGCACTTCATATCGTTTGTCTATTGTGGGAAATAGATAAAAAGATGTGCGGTACTACATTAACGACAGTACTATAGGAGGGACTATATTAACCTAAGGCTTATCTGTCTTCTTACAGGAGGATACTATTTCACTATCCGTAGGGGTATTTTTCCATCAAAGATGACACACTGCGTGATGATCTCTCCTCGTCCCTCCTTCACAAGTCAGCTTTTGGGTTAGTCATACAGCGCACAGATTTATGCTTCCTCATGCCGGGTGATCATCGATTCACTAAATGAAATGTAATAAACTAATGACTTCAGGCTCCTTATGTTCTAACCAAAGCAACAACTTCATGCTGTTCAGATATGTACTCATCATGTGTACGTGTCACCATGTATGAATTTTTCATATAAATACTTCATACGCCCTTCCAGGCATCTGGATTATGGTAACAGCAACAGCAGGCCACACTATTCAGAAGAGAAAGGAAATTAATATTCCTGAGAAAAGAGAAAATTAGATACTACTTGAGAGGATGAGGCATTCTGCTTCTAATGAAAAACAACTTTTGATTTAACACCCTTTATTCTCAGCTTTAAGTGTTTGGTAAATATTAAGCTTTTTTCCCCACACCTTCAAAGGCTTAAATTAAAGCACCACACAGGTAGCTTGCAGGCCCCCTGCATTTCCAAAATGCTATAATTCTACCATAAACTGGGATTTAGGAATCTGGATGCTAGTCCCAGCTCTTTTCCAAAATGGCTGTGTGATCTCAGGCATGATCATTCAGGCCTGCTTGGAGTCTTCATCTATAAAACAATTACTCTTATCGTTCTTTCACCATTGATTTCCTATTGCTGGAACAGGAGGAAAAGTAAATAAATCAGAAGTGATTTATTCATTCAGACAACTGTAATATATTTTAAACACTAATTTAAACATTTTTTGGTCTCAGTGCCACAGTTAATTTAATCTGAATACCCATCAATTATATGGAAATCCTAACTCTAAAAAGTATCAATTTTATCAAGAAATACAAGGAATATTATAAATGTACTTTTCTTTCATCTCAAATTGTCAGATGATATAAGACTCCCATCTAAATCAGTCTTTTTTTTTTTAATCTTTAGATTTGAAATTTTAATTAAAAGGTTTGTTCGTGGAGTGTGAGGTACAGAATCTTGCTTTCTATTTTTTATATTTCAAGTGATCAAGATTCATCTATAAGATAAAATGATTTTTGTAAAATATTTCATTATTTGCCATATTGGTCCTTCATACAGTAAGCTTATTGTACTGCCCAACAGGATTTTTCCACCTCCTAGAGAAATGTTTTAATTAATTAAATTAGCAATTAAACTGGTTCCAAGATAAAAACGAGAGAAGGGGGTTTCATATCTTACTCATAATTACCATAATATATTTATGGGATAGAATTTATGATATGCGTGCTTTGATCTATTGTGCCTTGGTTTAAATCCTAGCTTCTGTCACTATCTTGCTCTGTGGACTCTAGGCAAGCCATTTAATTAGGGGTCAGCCATCTCACTTAAAACGTGTTGTGAAGATAAAATGAAATCAACAAAAGCATTCTAAAAAGAAAACAGGATATTTAATATACAAATATTGCTATTGTGGCTAATTAGCTCAATTATTTAAGGGCCTGCTTGGGGTTGAGAAGGCTGGGGCCTTCCCTATTGTATTTTATTCCATTAGTTTCTCTCTGATCCCCATCCTTTCTTTTACAAAGCCAGAGGCCCAAGGCTACCCATGCATTAGTCCGCATACTTCACCGTCACCGGAAATAACCTCCTTATTAATCTTTCTCAGGCCTTGCTTTAAACCAGACCATATATCTGTCGTAATGTAAGACTCACATTCTCTACTTTTTATGTTCACTATTAAGCTTTTTCTCTAATGAGGCAACACAAAGAACATCAACCTATGTGGAAGATAAGGATGCACGAGTAGATAAGAACCACTGCTCTCTAATGGCTTTCTAAACCTACAGGTGGGAATTGCTCATATCCAGCAGTGACTCTGACAGAGAGCGGATGAAGTCAGCTGTTCTCAAAAGCATAGAGCCTGTCATGCACTCTCTGTGAGGCGTCATTCCTTAAAAGTCTTTTCGCTATAAAAGTGCCTGGAAATCAGACAGGTATTCGGGAAAAGAATGGAAAATCCCTAGTCACAAGCCTCAGTAGTGTTACTACTATACCTTACACAGGAAACGGACTAGGGGGTGGGGCTGGCTTTCATTTGAGTACTTACTGGCTTTGCCACACGGTGCCAGAACTGGTCTCTGGGAAGGAAGGCTTCGAGGGCCTTGGCGCTGATCGAGTAGGCGTTTACTCAGAGAAGGGAGAAACAGTAGTGGTGTTTCTGCGATGTGACAAAACAAGCCAGTTTATAGCCACTCACGTCTGTAACATGCATCCCTCGAACAGTTTTTCCCAATCCCTTCCCTTAAAGAGAGAGCGCGCGCCCGTGAGGGCCCATTACCATCCTGCAGGATAAGGGTGGGCTGCACCGCCTGCACTCGGAACTGCCTGGCCCTCCAGCCCGGGCTGGGCGCCCGCACCACCTCACTGTCGGACAGCCAGGTCACGGTCTCAAAGTTGTCCCCGCGAGCCAGCGCCTCGGCCTCGGCGTGATGCACGGCCACCCGGTCGAACTGGTAGAGGCCGCCGGAGTGGTCGAAGTGCACGTGTGTGGCCACGGCGAGCAGTGGCCGGCACGCCGCGTTCTCTTTGGCCCCGTGATCCTGCAAGAGGCCGGAGGAGTACAGGTACTCCGGGAGGCTGCGCAGCCCCAGGCCCGTATCGATCACCACATCCTGCTCGGAGCCACGCACCAGCCAGATGTTGGCGCGGTTGCCCGACTCATAGAAGCGTTCCTGAATCCAAAAGATGCCGTCGCCCAGGGACTTATGGGCGTACCACTCGAGAGCAGGACATGCTGGGCAGGATTGCGGTCTGGCGGAGTGGGTGTAGACGTGTGTGCCTCCCGCAAGCTGTCCAGACGCGAGGCGCTGCGGCTGTGTGGAGCGGTCAGCCCGCAGCAAGGGAGGAGGGGCAAAGCGAGGAGAGGGCGGGGGATCCGGGAGGTGCGGGTTTAGGGGTGGGTGGGGGAAGAACTAGGAGGAAGGACGCGCCGAGTCGCGGCCTGGAGAGTCTGCACGCACCCTCCAGCCAGGTCCGCAGAGAGTGGCGGCTGCTCTGCCCGCACCTAGGCGCTGGAGAATTCTCAGCTGGAGTAATCTGCAGCACAAGGGAGCGTTAATGCAGGGGCACTGCAGCAGACTGGAGAACCAGAAGGAATCACTTTCTTCACCCCGGGGGTCTGACTGCAGAGGCCTGAAGCAAGGCGGGGGAGGTGCCAGGTCCTCCCACCCACTGCGCTCCGCCAAGCGCACTTGCAGCCAGCGCCGAAAGAGTCAGGCCAAACCGGATGGAGGAGTACGGCGCCTGCCAAGGGCTAAAAAGCTCTCTGCCCGGGGGGCGGGGCATAGCGAGGGAGTGGGCAGGGCTAACTGGTTGGGTTCAGAACAAGGCTCTGAGCCCGCGTGGAGGGCGGAGCGCGCTTCACTAGAGGTGGAACCGGTATCCCGGCGCTCGCGCCTTCTGTGTGCACCCCTTCCTTGCCGGCCGGCACTTCAGCTGCACAGTTTTACCCAAGCCTCGAGACAGTGAGCAGGTAACAGAGGGAGCAATTGAGGGGTTGGGAGGAGATGGAGAGGGTAGAGGGAAGTTTAAGGGGCACATGGAGAAGGTGGGGGAAGTCAGAGGTGGAGATTCATTAAAGCGCTTCAGGATTGAGGGGCGTTGGGAGATAGCTTTACCTTCCCTTCTTCTAATTCCTTAAAAGTCTTTGAAAACAGACCTTCCCCGATCTTAACTAGTCCCCACTTCTGGGACTGCTTGCAGTGAGTTAGAAGAGGATTTATGCTGTAACTGATGGTAGATTTTCAAATCTGGGGATTTTGTGATTGGTTCAGGCACGAGTCATTGCCGCAGACTTGCTGCTAGGGACAGACTATTCAGTATGTTTTCTTAACTCTCGGCACTTTACCCTGTATCGTGGGGAGGCGGGTTGTTAATAACGTCTTAATGGTCTTCCAAAAAATGAAATTCTGTATTCCTTCCTCTACCCTCCATTTTTTTGGTTAGTTTGTACGCTCTTGGAAGAGAGCAGAGAAAGTTGGTAGAAAAGGCTCAACTAAGTAAAGGCGGAGACAGTCGCACCTTGTGAGAACAGAAAACGTGGATAATGTCTGGGTGTGGCCCAGCCAGCCATATAAATCAGCCCCACTATTAACACCAGATCCCTATGTCCACCTAGCACCTCCCAGCTTTTGAAACATGAAGTTAGGCTTCAATTCCTTTGAGAACTTGATTAATTATAAAGATACCCATGAGATAGCATTGTAAAAAATAATTATGAAAACCCTTATTGTGGCAGCTACTAATAATCCTTCATAAGAGAGATGTACTGTCCTCTCCTACACTCCTAAAGCCTTTAGTGGAGACGTAGCCTTTCTGAATATTTTCCTAATCTAGTTAGAATCTATCCAGTCACTCTGTTTGGGGCTATCCTTACATACAAGTCACCAAGCTAGATGATTTGTACGAATAGTATTGGGTGAAAAGAAAAGAAGTTATGCTCTGGGTTCTCAAGAATTTGAGGGAAGATAATATTTTGCACAAATATTTGCAATATAAAGCAGTATGGTGTATATACCACAGAGGAAGTAAAACTTAGGTGCTATAAGGATACAGATGAAGAGGATTGTTGGAGAGTAGCATTTGAGCAGGACTTAAAAGACCACTGTTTGTAAGGATGCTCTCAACTGGGAAGTACAGAGCTTTCTGTAGTTTGGACATTTTTCCCCGTAGGCAGAGGGAAACCACTGTAGGAGAAATGGAGGGATATCCTTACTAGGCCGTGAGCTCAGCAATAATTCACCCAGTATTTGTTGGACTTTTGCCAGGCTCTGGTTAGTGATAGAGCATGGACATTTAAGTCTTCAAGGAGGCCTTCGTATTTGCAGATCCATCTGCTTGTATCACACTTTCCCCTGGATGTCCATCCTTTCTTAGTTCTCAACATGGTTCTTTCTGTTTCCTGCGCTAGACTATGAGCTCCACAAGAGCAGAACCTTTGTTTTCTTCACTAAGATATTCCCAGTATATAGAAGATGGTCTGACACAGAGGGTGCTTCATAAATATTTGATGAATGTTTAATTGAAGGGCTTACTGGAGAGACAGACAAGAACTGGCAATGACAACATGATCTTAAAAAGGGTAATAAAGGCAATATAGTACTTGGAAACCAGAGAAGGGGGAGATCTGTCTCCATGTTGGGTGGAGAAAATAGTCACAGAGCAGTGTCATTTGCACAGCATCTTAAATGATGCCAGGAGTTGCCCAGGTAGATGCGGGAGAAGGCATTCCAGGCAGAAGGAACACTACATGCAAGGGCCGATGTAGCAGAGTTGAGACAGGCTAGAGTGTGGTATGCAGGGGGCAAGAGACAGAAAGTTAGACTCAAAGCTTTGTTAGTTAAGGAGAGTGAAACATCAAGGTTTATGTTCTAGAAAGATGGCTGGAGAGTGGGTTGAAAGGGGGCAGGCAATGGGAATTTATTTCTTCTGTCTTAGAGATCCAGGTGAGAGCTGGTAAAGGCCCGAACAAAAGCAGAGTTCAAGGAAGGGGAACACGTAAGAGAGGATACAGCGAATATTCTTCTATGAGCGGGTCAAGGGAGATGGAGAGGAGGTCAGCACGACTGTCAGGTTCTGACTGGCCCGATTTAGGTGTCGTGCATCAGGAAAGTTGTTGTGACCTGTCTTTTGGTGCCTCCCCCAGCTTCCATGCCTACTTCCATCGATTGTACATTCATTCACCTAGCTAATATGTACAAAGGACAGTGTGAGATGTGGAAGACCATACATTTGGGCCACAGTCAGAACCCATAAAATATTAGCTCTAGGAGGAATTTCAGATATGACCTCAGCTTCTGACACAGTGGTGTCTTTAGAGTCAAATAGAATGGGCTTTGCATTTCAGCTCTTGGATGCTTGAACCACACCCATCAAACCAGCTCAGAACAGTTCTGAATAAGAATTTTCAGGAGGCATTCCAAAATGGAAGGATAATGCTTCTGATTTCACACTTTCAAATTCTGTCAATTTTGCCATTGCTAATTCACTTCTTTGTAAAGATTAAAGGTATCTGTGGGATTAAAAAAGTCTTCAACTGGCCTGGAAACGGGTTTCAGACAGTGTAATGTGGATGAATGGACAATGGAAAGGTACCTGAGGCTTTAACCCAGTTCTGTCTTTGTTAGGAATTAACTGTGTGTCTTTAGGCAGTCAGCTAGCCTCTCAGGGCTTCACTTTTCTCTTTTACAAAATGTGAAGTTTAATAGGAAGCGGTGGTTCTTTAAAAAAATTTTTTTAATGATTATTTATTTTTGAGAGCTTGAGCGGGGGAGGGGCAGAGAGAGAGGGAGTCACAGAATCCTAAGCAGGCTCCAGCCTGTCTCTGAGCTGTTAGCACAGAGCCCAACACGTGCCTTGAACTGCAAGATCATGACCTGATCTGAAGTCAGTTGCTTAACTGACTGAGCCTCCCAGGCACCCCAGGAAGCAGTGGTTCTTAATTTGGGCTATGCATTGTAAAGTTTGGGAATGCTTTAAAAAGTCCTAATGCCTGAATCCTGTCTCCAAAGATTCTGATTTTGTTGTTCTGGCATGAAGCCAGTGTTGTTTTTAAATTCTGATGATTCCAGGGTACATCCGGGTCTCCAACTTTATAGTTCTAGAAGTTTAAAAGAAAACAACAATGTTAATAGTAGGCTGACTGGATTGTACTTCTTTAGGCAGATTTTGCTCATGACATCTTATGAAAGAAAGAAAGGAAGGAAGAGAAGAAGGAAGGAAAAGAAAAAGAAGGAAAGAGAGCTTAACATTAATTGTGGAGCTGTTGCTATATAGACAGCACTGTGCTAGACAGTGAGGATATAAAATCTCTACTGTTAATACAGCCGAAGAAATAAACAAAACTTAAGTGAAACTCTTTCCCTTTGGAAAAGGCCCATTTCCCAACAGGTGGATTGTCTCTATTTCTTCCAAAATTGAAGTGTAGCAATATGTAACAGTTCAATTTTTAAAAATTCACTTATTTTAATGGGAAAATCTTTAGAAGAGCAAGGTGGGGTGAAGCAACTATGTGGATGTTGGGGGACTTAAACTGGATCTTCAGGTGAAAGGGGCTACAGTCAAGCAGGGAGGAAGACGGGGTAGATCTTGTTAGTTAACAAGGCATGACAATACAAGGGGTCAGGAGGATAGGTGCAAGCATTTTCAAAGGGCCCTAATACTTGGGTGGGGAGTTCTGATTTAATTGTGTAGCCAAGAGGGTAGATGAGAAGACTGCCATGATCAGAACTCTGCCTTAGGGTGAGCAATGTGGAAGAATAAATGAAAACAAATAGAAAGAACGAGGGATACCACAAAACTCGCAGTCACTCAGAAGTGATATGGAAAGAGGTTACCCTGAATTATGGTAGAGGGAATGGAAAGGAAGGGACATTTTGAAGGAAGAATTAGGCGATTGATTCGATAGGAGGTGTAGAACAGAGTGAGGAGTCAATACGGGTGCACTCCGAGTCATCAGGTGTTGGTGACTGGGAACATGACATACTGTGGGTAGAAACAGGGCCACAATACCTGAAAGGCAAGCCAGTTGGTGTAGGGGGAAGATGATCTCAGAATTTTAAGTTTAAAGTGCTTTCCAGATATTCTTCTGCTAGTGGGAACCTGGGCTGAGACTCAAGACAAAAGTCAGTGTTGGAGATCATAGTATGGGAGAGGTCATCACATCCTGAGTGTGGGTGTGTTTTCCAAAGACCAAAAAAAAAAAGCAGAAGACCAAAGATTGAACCTTGAGGAGATCCATATTTAGAGGATTTAAGAAGAGAAGTAGACAACAAAAACAACAACAGTAACAACAAAACGTTTTAATAAAGCCTCGGAAGGAGAGAACTTCAAAAGGGAGGAGGCAATAGCAAATCATGTGCTTTGGAAGTGCAAGACATGAACAAGGCCAAAATGCCAGTGGATTTTGACATTGGGAGCCACTGGGACCTTTGCGTTTCAGCATCTTCGTGAATGTAGTTCCTATCACAAGGGAGGTAAAGAGTCAAACCCTTTACCACAGCTCCCACAGGGCTCCGCACACGTGGCCCTGACCCACCGTTCCTTGCTCCTCGCTCCTCACCAAGGGCATGGGCTTCTCGTTCCTCACACACTCCCAGCATGTGGCTTCTTTGCACTTTCTCCTCCTCTCTGCAGCCGTCTCTCCCTCATCCCTCCATCTTGTGGCTTACAGGCCTTCTCCTGCATACTGCTCAGATTCATCCTCCACGAGAGACCTTCCTTGTGTGAAAAGCCACAAACCTACGCCTTTATTATTCCCTGTCCCTTTACCATGATTTTTTTTTCAGAGCCGTGTTGATGATTTTATAGCACTGCTATAACATTTTACCACAAATCGGGTGGCCTCAAACAACCGATATTTATTCTCTCACAGTTCTGGAGGCCCGAAGTCTGAAATCAAGGTAATCAAGTGTGGGCCAGATTCGTTCTTTCCGGAGGCTCTAAGAGAATTTGTTCCAGGCCTTTCCTAGCTTGCCGTGCTTCCTGGCACTGTTTGGCATTCCTAGCTTGCAACTGCTGCATCCCCATCTCTGCCTCCATCTTCGCATGGTGTTTTCCCTCTGTGTGTGTGTCTCTCTGTCCAGATTTCCTTCTTAGAAGGACACTCACTCATCATTGGAAGAGGGCTCACCCTGACTCACTATGACCTTATCTTAATTTGATTACATCTGCAGCAAAGACTTTATTTCCAAATAAGGAAGGTCATCACATTCACAGGTACTGGGGGGTTCCGAGGGGGACACAATTCAACCCACAGCAAGAATGCATACTATTATGTTACACACCTCTTTCCTTACGTATTTGTGTTCTTTCAGCCGCTGAAACACAAGCCTTTAGGACAGGGACACTGTTTTATTCAGTCCTCTCTGAGTCCTGCCACAGTGCCTGGAATACTCAATATTGGTTGAATGAATGACTCAATGAAATTAGCCTATATGAAGTAGAGGAAGATTGGGATAATAAGGAAATGGGGAAAGCTGCTTATAAAAAGCCCTTCATTCAAAAAGTTTGGGAGCGTGAAAGAAGAACAAGGCAGTGGTCGACTTAGAGGATACCAAAGACTGATGCTTAGGCCTCGCTCGTGAGCCATTTTCCTTGTGAGACAGCTACGGGAGTCCAAAAAGTACCTCTCAGCTCTGCAAGAGAAGAAAATGAATTTGGCAGCTTCTCTAGGTATGGGAGAACTGACTCATAATAGCCAAACTGAAAACAGATGGATCTGTAGGCCAGAAGGCTATGTAATCATTGAGGGTGTCTCAAGAGCTAGGATTGATTGCCAAGGGCAATCCATTCACTAATGATATCAGTTTATACACCCAAAGGTGTTTGATAAATATGGAAGTTTAGAGGTTCCAGAGTTTGGTATTTCTCAAGGGATATTCCATCAAACAACAGTAACTGATACACTCTCTTCTTAGAGTGAGTTTTCCCAACTGTTTCTCAGAGTCTACCTCCAAAGTTTCTGGTGTGGGTTTGAATACTTGAAGATTGCTTGGGACTCGATATATTTAACAAGTTCTCCAGGTAATTCTCATAATCAGGCAAGTTTGGGATATGTTACCTGGAATTGTTCTTTATCTTTACTTATGGGTAAATCCATAATTGGAATTAAGCCCAGTGGTCTTGACCGTGCCTCCAGGGCTCCCTCAGTTCATTTCTTAGAGTGACAGTGTGTCTTTCTACTCAGCAGTTTTCATACTTGGAAGACCTGCTCTCTGCAGGCTCAGCATATGCATGAGTGACTCAGCAATTGAAACATGGCCATAGACATCCTCCCTCTCTTTTAGTGTGGACAGATGGAATGAGCTCGGTTATTAGAATAAGTACCTTTCCTCTACAACTTGTGCTTCATCGTAACTAAATAGTGAATGAGGGAATTGATTCCTGAGAGAATTCCAATTAGTAGATACAGAAAGAATGAAATTACAATCCATAACGGAATGACGAATCTCGGCTGCGATCATCAATGGCTGCCGATATCATTAAGTGGGAAGTGATGGGGAACTGTATACCTGATGAAATAGACTCATAGCACCTGAACCCACTGGCCAAAGAACGTCACTGACAGAGAGAGAGAGAGAGAGAGAGAGAGAGAGAGAGATTGGTTTTGTGTTCATCCGCATGTGATGCGGTAGGAAAAACAGAGCATCTCTTTTAAGTGTCCTTGCAAAAAATTAAACTCAACTTTGAGTCAGCCTATACTCATCCTCCTATTTAGAAAATACCGGGAAGAGGAATGTGTTATACCACATTTCATGTATTCAGTTCCTCCAGTTCAGAAATGGGAGGTTACAACCTTGCTATCGTCAAACAGTGGCCCGCACACCAGCAGCATTGATAATCCGAGAGAGCTTGTTAGAAATGCAGCCTCCCGACCAACTGAATCAGAATCTGCATTTTAGCAAGATTCCTAGGTAAATCTCGTGTGCTTTAAATTTGGAGAAGCTTTGTATAGGAAATGGCCTCAGTTATTCCAAAAATAATGGCAAGGAAAGAAAGGAAGGGGAACTGCTAAGTGGTATGAGGGGTATACTGGTGTTTTCTTGGCTCGCAGGATTGAATGATACTCAGTATTATCAGTGGGAAAAGAGATGTAGAGAAATGTGTGTCATAATCGTCATGACAGTCAAATGCGGTCTTGCAGTGAGAGAGCCTTGGTGTTGGGACCCCTGTTAATGTGCTGCCAACACAGTTCTCACACTGTAGTCTAATCCTGTTTCAGACAATTCAGAAGTTCAGTAGAGAACTTGAGTATGTGATATCTCTACCATTGCCAAAGTTGAAAAGAGTACAGGTTTATCCTACCTTTAATTTAACTATTTCAGATGTTTTTCTATCATTTGTATATGACTCGTGGTAGTCTTCGAATTGAATGAGAAAGCAAGGTGGTCTGTCTTCATCAGCCAGGACTTTCCTTGTCCACACTTTTTACATATTATGTCTGAGATCTTGATGCCACATCACAGGGGTGGAGAGAATTGCATCAGCTGGCTGTGTGCCGTGGTCTGGGCAGCATCTCAAAGGAGATCCAAGGTCAAGCCATTCACCCAGGGCCTGGGTGCTACCGGTAACAGGCCATCATCATGTCACCTGGCAGACATGTCTAGATGTGAGAAGTTCAGAAACCAGTTTATCGAATGTTTATTTTTACTTCCTGGAAGTATTTTCAGTTAGCCACCCTAGGGATGAGTTTTATATTCTGCTTTAAAATGTTGATTTTCTTTTTTTTTATGTGATGTCTTTCAGATTTTGCCCACTTTTCTGGCATAACTAGTTCTGATGGCTGGGAATAAAGGACGTGGGCGTGCAGCTTACACCTTTAATATTGAGGCAGTTGGATTTGGCAGAGGTGAAAAGCTACCCGATGTGGTACTGAAGCCACCCCCACTATTTCCTGTAAGTACAGTAACAGCAGAGTTCTCACGGCTGGCTTTTTCATCTTCCAAAGAAAATTAAAATTCTATGTAGGGCTGAATATATAATATCCTTATAATATCTTAAGAGTAAGAAAGTAAAAGAAAGTGTGCTTCACTCCACTGTTCTTCCCAGAACCTCTTATAATTTTTATACTGCTTTCTAAAAACACAAAAACTGTATACAGCTTTCCGTGAATATAGTCAGTACAACATGAACTGAGAAGGAATTTATTTCCTACCTCTTCTTGCTGTTTTTGATGTATTCCAGTATCAAAGTAATATATGTATCTTTAATTTTTTAATGTTTATTTATTCGTTTTGGCAGAGAGAGAGAGAGAGAGAGAGAGAGAATGCAGGCAAGCAGGAGTGGGGCAGAGAGAGAGAGAGAGAGAGAGGGAGAGAGATAGAGGGAATCCCAAGCAGGCTCTGCCCTGCTAGCACAGAGCGCAATGTGGGGGAGCTCAGTCCCACAAACCGTGAGATCATGACATCTCCCAGCTCCTCAAAATAATATTTTTAAAAGGTTGGGTTTTACAATGCTTCCCAATGGTCCTCACTCTCTTAGACTTTCACTTGATTTTCTTCTCATCTTGTATCTACAGAATTTGATTTTTGCTTCCTGGTGTAATTTGGTCTTTTATTCCTCACTCAGCTGTTTTTGGTTTTTGCTTATCTCTCTATTTTATTAAAGCCAATTTGAGTTTTGTTGCTATTTCTCAAAATCTAAGTGTTCCTGCTACATTTAGTGTTGCTTTTAAATTTACTAAATATGCTGTAAACCTAATTGGCATAATTTTTAATCTAATGCTTTCACTTTACATTTATTTTAAATTTGTTTTTTATTTTTATTTATTTTTGAGAGAGAGAGAGAAAGAGCGCGAGCAGGGGAAGGGCAGAGAGAGGTGGAGACACAGAATCTGAAGCAGAGTCTAGGCTCTGAGCTGTCAGCTCAGAGCATGAGATGGGACTCCAACTCACAAACTGCGAGCTCACGACCTGAGCCATAGTTGGACGCTTAACCGACTGAGCCACCCAGGCGCCTCATTACTTTACATTTAGTTTAAAACATGAGCTTACATTTCCAGATGTGTATGTGCTGCAGTATAAAAATGAAAAACTCATAAATGACCAGATACCCTTCAATCCAGCAATCTCTCCCCTATTTCAAAAGGGAAAAGTCTTTTGTCGAAAAATTTGTGTACGTAGACGATGCTGGACAAACGTACCTAGGGATCTAGATGTCTTACACAGGAGTCTACGTATTGCTCTTGATATTTTGCCTTTCTGATATTTAATATAGCCTGAAACAATGAAAATATCTCATGTATAGGCATTATGTCAATCACATTATACACTGATTTTCTTTAAAACAAGCCCAGTTGAGAGAGAGAAAGAGCATGAGCAGGGGAGGGGCAGAGAGAGGTGGAGACACAGAATCTGAAGCAGGGTCTAGGCTCTGAGCTGTCAGCACAGAGCATGAGGTGGGGCTCGAACTCACAAACTGCGAGCTCACCTCCATGTGTGAGGTTACTTCTAAACCCTGGGAATATTAGTACATACTGTGCTGTTTTATACTTGGAATAAAATTGAAATTCCTTGCTGCTGGCAAACTGGCTGTGTTTGATATGGCCTTGCTGACGTCTTTCTGACTCTTCCTACCACCGTCCTTCTCTCTCCCTAGCCATCATGGCCTCCTTGTACTCTCAGGCGTTTTCCTCTGCCGGTTTCCCTGGCTGGAACCATCTATTCCCAAGTCTTTGCATGATGACTTCCTAATTTTATCCGGAGCGGTACTCAACCGTGACTTCCTGAGAGGTCCTGTGTGCTTACACTGTCTAGACCAACTCCCTCCAACCTCCATGTATTCTGTCAGTCACGCTTTGCTCTACCCAGCCTCATTTTTTGTCATGCCGCTTATCACTACCTCAAATTGTGTATCTCCTCATTATTTACTTATTTCTTGCATTTTTCGCCCCTACTATGTAAGTTCCATAAGGGCAGGAAGCTTCACCAGTTCATCATGGTACCTTTTGTTGTCTCAGCATGTCTAGCTTACAGTAAGCACCCAATAAATAGCTGTAGAATGAGTGAATAAATTCCGAGTGAAATTTTGAAAATGTGCCCTGTCCTTAGCTCTGATACCAGAAATGTCTTTTTTCTTTTAAAAACATCTTTTACTACATACCCTGAGATCTCACTTTTTAATAAATATATGTATTTCATGAGTATATATACATATGTGTGCATGCATGTAATTTTATAAAACTGAAGATGTAGATTCAGACTCCTGGTTTGTCATTTACATATTCTGTGAGCGTATAGATTGTTCACCTCTCAATTGGTTTACTGTTAAAGGGGAGATACCGATGATACTTTAAATGGGATTGTGGATGTTGAGTGGTGAGGACATTCTGGTCACAGTAACTACTTCAAATGATAGTTGCTACTTTATTTATTTATTTATTTTTTTAATGCTATTGCTCTCATCAATACCACCACTACTAATTGAGGTGACTAGGAAACTAAGGCAGTTACTCTCATTTGGGTGCCTTGACTTCTAAAACATGTGATCACAGTCAATAGACTATATAACAAAATACTCGTTGGTGTGGTCAGTAGGTAAATTAAGAATCTTACCTACTCTCTAACGTAAGAGCAAAGTAGGAAATGAGCTAACAGGTAAAAAAGATTATAAAAGCTCAGCATCCTTTCGGTTGATCGTAAAACTTAGTACCTGGAAAATCTCGTTTTTCAATAAAAATGAAATTTTCCGGATTATCGACAGAAAGGACCTTAAGAATCTTATTTTATTTAAAAACAAAAAAAAAACAAAACAAAACCCCACACACGTTGTCTCTTAAACAGGATATAGATTATAAACCAGTGCCGCTGAAAGCTGGAGAGGGTGAAGAATACATGCTGGCCTTGAAACAGGAGCTGAGAGAAACTATGAAAAGAATGCCTTATTATTTAGAAACACCTGAAGAAAAACAAGGTGGGTTTGGACCCTTTGATTATGTGGTTGAATGTTTACAGATGAGACGGTGTTTCTGTATAAGACAGAGGGTCGTTTAGTGCCTCATTTTTCTTGGAAAATAAGATTTTTAATCACTATGTTGTATTCCATGATCTGTATATAACATTATTAATTAGATTTAAAGATTTAAAGTGGTTTCTAGTGTTTTGCTCATATATGGATAGAATGCAATCATTACTATCCTTATACATTATTCTCTTGTATTTAACATTTGATTTAAAATGTATTTAAAATTAAACATGATTATTTTATTTTGGTTAAAACTTTTAGGAGCCTTAAATATATTTTCTGCTTATGCCTGGTACATCAGATATAAAAGAAAACATAAAGTGTGTACTCCTTGCTTATGCCAAGGACAGAGAGGAGAAACTACCATTGGAGAAGGCTTGAAAGTCTCAGAGAGGGAGTGGAAAGTGGTTTTAGAGGAAGAGAACCCATTCCCGAGAGGTTTAGCACAATAGATCTGTATTGATTTTCACTTTCTGTCCTCGAATGTTGAAATTAGAGAGATCAATATCATCCTTGACTTCCCAAAACAACATAATTAAAGCATGAGAAATTCATATAGTATCATCTTATTCCATTAGTATTAAAAATGCATTCCATTTTCTCTCTCCCTAAAAGACTTAGAACTGGCTAAGAGTCAAAAAAGAAAGTCTTACATAGTAACATTACATGTGCTTAAAGCATTTTAGACGAGTTCATTTAATTTTCCAAACATAGCTGCTTGACGTTTATATAATGGTTTAAAAAGACATATTTTTATCACAAAAGTACTGATTTTTTTTTTACTTTCATGATTATGTTACATGCTTTTATCTATTTGAGTTCAAAAATGAAGTTAAAGTTCTCATTTTAAAGATTTTTAAAAAGATTAAATGAACTAATAAGCATTCTTATTAGAAAAAATAATAGTATAGGGTATACTTTAATCTTTGTAAAATTAGTGTTTTCTCTAGAGTGTGGAACAGATTTAACTAAATGTAGTCATTATTAAAGCAAAGGTCTAATTTGCAAGTTTATCATATTATTAAAACATATCTGGGACATTAAACAGGGACATTAGGAACATAATTTTGTTGCTGGTTTCTGGGAGTGGTTGGCTTGTACCTGGATTAAGAGGCTCTTTATCTTTGATGACTGCAGAAGGTATTTAAGAATACAAGGAATCTTTGTTTTTGTTTTTTTCTGGAAAATAACACTTGTATAAAATTTTCCAAATTGATACAAGTACATTCTCCTTCCAAGTGTTCATGTTTACCTTTCTTTTCTGATGTAATGTGTTTTCAAAAACTATGGTTGAAAATGTTTTTAAAATATATACATACCTATGCATGACTATAGGTTAACATAATATATACACGTACATATGTCTATACACACACATGCACACTATCAATGAGAAAGAATTGGCCAGACTAAACAGCAGTATGCACCTGTCAGGGGAAGCTATATCCTGGATAGTGTTCCATCATTGTACCTTTACCAGCCTTCTGTCACTCACCACCTATATGCTATAAGAAAGAGAGACTTAGGAATTAATGTAAAGACCTAAATGAGGGTAGGAGATCTCAAGGTTTCCTGATAATCGACTTTGTGGCTAGTGGCTCAGAGCATTGAGATCACAAGGAACTGAGAACATGGAATAAAAATATTTCTTATTGTGATAGCTTCACAATTTGTTTTTAATACTTTCAGGTAGAATTATAGAAATGATTGGTATTTTTCTTTGCCGTGAAAGTTATTATTTTTGTAATAAAAGAAAAACACCAATGAATACTATTACTTTAATGAGTTGTAGCTGCAAGGGTATATAGAGAGCTTCTGATCCAATGGTTCCCAGCTCAGTTTCCTGCATTACTGGGGTCCTCTGAGGTAGAAACAGAAGTGACAGTGGTGATCATTCTGTAAGTCATTTTTAGAACTTCAAAAGTTTAATGGAAATCATACATTTACCTGCAATATGGCCACAAGATCTGCCATTGAATAAATGGAGTTTGGTTTTTATTAACTGTCAATGTGCCATCAGTGTCCATGAGACCCTATTTTGATTTTTTTTATTTCTTATAATGTTTGTGTATTTATTTTGAGACAGAGAAAGAGCATGAGCAGGGGACAGGCAGAGGGAAAATCCCAAGCAGGCTCTATGCTGCCAGTGCAGAGCCTAATTGTGGGTCTCTAACCCATGAACTGAAACATCATGACCTGAACCAAAATCCAGCGTCCGATGTTTGACCAACTGAGCCACTCAGACACTACTTGAGTTTATTTTTGAGCAACAGTATTCATAACTTTAATTTTTTTTAAGTTTGTTTATTTTGAGTGAGAGTGGGGCAGAGAGAGACAGAGAGAGACAGAGAGAGACAAAGAGAGAGAGAGAGAGAGAGAGAATACCAAACAGGCTCCATGCTCTGGGTGGAGCCCCATGCAGGCCTCAAACCCACAAAACATGAGATCATGACCTGAGCCGAAATCAAGAGTTGGTCTCTTACCAACTGATCCACCCAGGTGCCCCATAATTTTTTAATAGAGATCTTCTAAAAAACAAAGAGGATTTATTAAAAACAAACAAACAAACAAACAACAAAACAACAACTCATTTTCTCTGAGCATTACCATAGCAGCTTATTGGACCCTTTTATAAATTTAAATACATTTTGGGATCTTAGTGATTTCACATTTCCTCCATCTTTAAACCTTTTGCTGTTTCATCAGTACAGATACTATTTCATCAGTTATTCCCCCACTACCTTGGGAAAAGAGACTAAAACGTCAAAAACAAAATGGAAGAATGATGAAGTTGCACAGTAGGATGGTACAGCATTGAAATAAATCAGCACGGTCACACTATCCTGCCGTGTTTCTATTGTGTTGCCCAAAGTATTATAGTAATGTTTAAGAAGATATAAAAAGAAGTCTAGAGAGACTCTTGTCTTGGTGGTGGTTTTGATTTTGTTTTAGTTTTCATAGAATGCAGTTGAGAATTCAAAGTTGTTCATTTCCTGCCCATGATGGCACAGAGGAGAAACAGGGGAGATGTGGCACAATCACTAGACAAATCAGAAGGTGAATGTAGAGGCAGCAACTCCTTGGGCACTAACGATGATCATGAAATCGTTGTATAAGTAAAATCTCAGACTGAGTCTTCAGCTGACAACTTTCTCGATGAATCTTCTCAAACTCAAGAGTCAATGAGTAAATATATCTAAGAATAAAAAGGAAATATGGTATTCTTGAAAAGCACCTCGTTACATACTGTTTGAGATAAGAACCTGGAACATCCTGTCTGTTAAAATGACATGCGACGATATATATATATTTTTTATATTTATGTACCAAAAGTTATTTGGTGTATTTTGTGACTGGACACATGCTGAAGGCAAAGACAAAGGATCGAAAGGAAATAGGTTGTGTAGGATTGAAACAATTTGTTGGATTGATCATGTGAATTGGTAGTTATAAATTTAATAATGAAAATGTTTATAATTATAGACCAAGAAATTGACTGGGCCATCCTTACTTCAACACAAATGTGAACCATTAAAGCTTTTTAAAGTACTGTATTTTGATGATGAAAGTGTAAGAATTGGAAGTAATGATAAGCTGGGACTGTTAGGAATGTATTTCTAATCTAGAATCATTTGGATGGTGCAAACATGAGAAGATCTAGAAGTTAGAACTTATTAATTAAATGTATTTAAAATCTGGAATCAGGATGTATAAATTGCATATAATCAGAGGTTGTACATGAAAAATGTGCATACATTCCTAGAATGCACAGTTGATGCACAGTTAACTGCATTCAAAAGACTTGCTGGGGCACCTGAGTGCTCAGTCGGTTGAGCATCTGACTCTTGATTTTAGCTGAGGTCATGATCCCAGGGTCATAGGATTGAGCCCTGTATCGGGCTTAAGTCTGCTTAAGATTCTCTTGGGGCACACAGGTGGCTCAGTCCATTAAGCAACCTGCTCTTGATTTCAGCTCAAGTCATGATCTCACTGTGAGATCAAACCCCACTTTGGGCTCTGTGCTGACAGTGCGGAGCCTGCTTGGAATTTTCTCTTTCCCTCTCTCTCTGCCACTCCCAGTTTCTCCACATCCTTGCCAACACTTGTCATTGCCCTTTTGGTTCTAGCCATCCTACCGGATATTAAGTGCTACCTCATTGCAGTTTTGTTTTGAATTTCCAAAATAAACTATGATGTCGAATATCTTATCATGTGCTTTTTTCCCATGCATATCTTTGGAGAAATGTCAGTTCAAATCCTTTACCTCTTTTTAACTGGGTTCCAGTAGTTGGTTTTCAATTATCCCTTATTCTTCTAGAAGTTTACTACTAAAAGTTAATTTTTTCTAAAATATGCAGTCTGTTGTGGAGAAAATCTTTAAACGCGAATACTGGGAATTTGTGCTGACTTCTCTTTACAGATGAAAAGCTTGAGAGCAAGGTTGAAGTCAAAACAGTTAAATACCTAGAAAAGCTTGGTCTCTTGGTCTCACTGATCTACTGTTTATTTCGGTTATCTTTGTCTAACACCATGGTCTTAGTCTTATTTGGGATCATTTCCTTAACATGGAAGAAAAATCAGTACGTATTTGGAGCTTGCCTTTTATATTTTTGTCTTTTGTATTAAGTTCCCTTTTTCATGGCTTTACTTCCAAACTACATTTTGTGATGAACCATGGTTTCAAGCTATGGCATTGATGGTGTCACTTGCCAACTTATGCTGCTAGGAAAGGGTTTAGGCCCTCTTTGAAGGAATTTCTTGTGGCAAAGTAGGCAAAGCAGAAACAAGAGCCACAGCTGTGGCTCTCCCATTTTGGGCAAGCCCAGGAGGTCCCTGAAGAGTTGTCAGCAGGTGACATGGAAGGCTTGTGGCTTGCTCAAGTCCAACCTTACCTACTCCTACCCTTTTCCCCATTCTCCTCCTCAACGGGTTGTGAAAAGTAGCTCACTGAGAAGCCTAACTGTGTATTAATGTATATATCGAGCACTGGAGGTGAGCGGACAGCCCTCCGTCTCCATTTAGGTAGTTAATACATCCCAGTCACACAAGATGTAAAGACTGGGAACTGGAGGCCAGCGTCAGAAGAAGAAGATAGAAGATGCCAAGTGACTTTCTTCTCTAATATGTAAGTGGCTTTTTGACCTGGCTTTGGGTTTTTGTGAATATTTTCAGAAATGAGTCAGGTTGTCTGATTCTAAAACACATGATTAGGGTTTAGGTCTCTGCTCGCCCCCAGCCGTTCATACCCAGCCGGTTCTTGCCACTTCCTTAACCATGTGATACCTATTGAACTTTTCAGTAGGTGTTCGGGAACACAGTAGGTACAAATATAGGAAACCATGTGTAAAATAAAGGATGTTACCTGGTGCTTTCAGTTATTTTAAAGGAATGGATTAAATTCAGGCTTTTTCTGGAGTTTTCTAATGAACACTTCTTTCTTTTTTTCTAGATATTGAAAGATACAGTAAAAGATACATGAAGGTATACAAAGAGGAGTGGATACCAGGTAATTATAAAACTGAAAATGTTTAGATAATTTTTAAAGTTTATCTCCCTACCCCATATTTTTTTAGGGCAAATTTTCTATTTTTACCATAGGAATTTTCACTTGTAGGAAAATAGTCTGGCTCTTTTAATTACTAATGTATATCTTTTGAAAACTAGGATGAAAAGATTTTTATACTATAGCAGTATAAGAAGAATTGAAATGTTTTGGGAGTTCTTAAAACACTTTTTTATAAAATAGGACTTGCCAAATGCATTTGGGCTTTCCATTACATTTTCCACAATCACCATTTTAATCCACAGTACCAATTATACTTCCGTGTTTGTAAGTGATTTTATAGCTTTTGAGGAGAAAACAAGTCCAGGTCAAGGGTATTTTAAGCCAAGCTTATGGGCCTTTATTTCTTTCAAGCAGACAGAGACTATTTTTATTTGCTAAGAAGCCTTTTCAACAGAACCATATCTAAGAGAGTTTTTTTCAACATTCACAAATTTTCCTTGGACACGGGCAGCGTGGAAGAGGCTGGAGAGATTTCATCCACCTCATTCATTTTACAGACAAAAAAAACAATTGCTTTAAAAATGAAGTGACTTATCAGGGTGACTGGGACAGGACTGCTAGAACCTGGGTCTTCTAATTTTACTCACTTCCCTTTGACATCTCTGTCCTTGGTGCTGTGGTAACTGCCTTTAGGTCAGAGCATAAATGGCATATGCAGAATTATTGCTTGCATGAGTTACAGCAGTCTTTTCTGTGTGGACCATTGATAAGGTTGGATTCCCCTTGAACACCCTCCTGTCTCCTGTCTCAGATCTCTCATATCTTCCACATCCTAAATATTCATCCCTGAAATATTCTCTTTATTCTATTCTATTATTCTATTCTATTCTATTATTCTACTTTTTCATGACCATCTATGAATCATTTATAAAAGCAGAAATATATTCAAAGCAAAATCTATTAATTCAGGCAAAATGGCTTGAGATATAAATCCTTTCTCCAAAATACCCTGAGGTTGTTGTTTTTTTGTTTGTTTGTTTGTTTTAGCAAGCAGTATTTTTTAATCCATTTTTATGTTGCTTCATTTTTCTGATTAACCCTATGCTTAAAAATTAAAAGTATTTAGGTAGCTCTGTTGGTTAAGCACCTGACTTCAGCTCAGGTCATCTTGCGGTTCGTGAGTTCGAGCCCCGCATCAGGCTCTCTGCTGTCTGCACAGAGCCCAATTTCATATCCTCAGTCTCTGTCTCTCTCTGCCCCTCCCCTGCTATGCTCACATGTACAGGTGCGCAGTCTCTCTCTCTCTCTCTCTCAAAAATAAATAAACATTAAAAAAATTTTAATCAAAAATAAACATTAAAATATTAAAAGAAAGTGACAAATTAGGGAAATTATTTATCTATTGCAGGCAAAATTATTTATTAGAGAATTTACTTTTCCATGGCTATTTATATTTTTAATTATAAAATTTGAGTTAATTATTAGAATTGTTTAATTCTGCATGTGTTGAGATTGTGGTCACATATTTTAACTTTTGAAAAAAATTCTTTATTACATAAGAAATACATATCAACTGTAGGAAACTTACAAAATACAGCATAGTCAAATAATAAATAAATATAAATAAAAGCAGTTATAATCCTGCAAAAAATTATTGTAATATTTTATTCCCAACCTAGAGCTTTCTCTGCATGAAAATTAAATATATCAAAATACTTATGTTACATTTATTTTTTAATGAGATTCTATACATAATATTTTGTTTTAAGTGTTTATTAATTTTGAGACAGGATGGGAGAGGGATGGAGAGAATCCCAGGCAGTTTCCATGCTGTCAGCACAGAGTCCGATGTGGGGCTCAGTCTCACAAACCAGGAGATCATGACCTGAGCCAAAATTAAGAGTCAGAGACCTAACCGACCAAGCCACACAGGTGCCCCTGTACATACTTTTGGAAAACCTTTTTCTTATTCAACAGTATGTCCTGATTAACTCTTCATGATCATAAAAAATTTTCTACATTATTTTTTGTTATGAAAATTTCCATTTTTAAAAGTGATTAGGTAAATACTATATAGCTGTTGAAATAATGCTGTAGGAATTTTATAGCCCTATTTCAAAGTTTTGTGGTTTTTTTAATGTTTGTTTTTAATAATCTTTACGATACAAGTGGAGCTTGAACTCATAACCGTGAAATCAAGAGTCACATGCTCTTCCAAATGAGCCAGCTGGATGCCCCCAAACTTTTTTTAATGAACTTTTTATTTTTCATAGGAGAAAATATATCACCTAGGCTAAATCTGTACAGTCAGATATTAAAAAATTTTATTTTCATTGATTAAGCAACTGTCATGTCTCTTTAAACAGTCATGTCCAGAGCCACTAATTCCTAGAGGAAACTGCAACTTTTGTATTTTTTTCCTTTTGTACATGCAGATTGGAGAAGACTCCCAAGAGAAATGATGCCAAGGAAAACATGCAAAAAAGGTACATTGACTAATGTAATAATCCAGGTAAAAAAAGGTTATTGCTCAAATTCTAATTATGGGATGAATTCTCAATCTGAAGTGACACTCAGCGTTCTGAATACTTTTCCTTAAAAAATGTTTGACATTTTCATTATCGCATTAAAACTTTTTGTTGTTGGTTTTTTGTTTTGTTTTGACATTTTGTTTAATTGTTTTTCCTTTCTTTAATTATGGGATTTTGGTGTTCTAGGGAAGACTTTTCAAGTATCATAGACATTTTGTTTTTGAAAATTTGAAATTTTGCATATTTGAAACGTTTCTAATGGTTATACCATCTATATTCTAAGGTTTTAACTCAAACATTTGGAACTGGTAAAATTTGGGAATTGGTAGACTAGAACTTTATGTGGTACACAAAATACCAAAGTGAAAGTTTCCCATGTGGTGTTCTTTTATAATTCCGCTGAGTAAATAGTTGTCAAGAATCTACTATTGCCAGACACTGTGCTAAAAGCAATGACACAGTGAGCAAAGTGGGAATAGACCTTGCGCTAGTGGGGCTTACAGTCAAATGGAGTAAAAACATTAAACAAAAACACACTGTCCTCATTGAGAGGTCAGGGAAGTCTCTTTGAGGAAATGGAATTGGAGCCCAGATTGCAGGATGAGTAAATTTACTAAGATGGGATTGGGGGAAGAACATCAGAGAAAGACCAGGTTTGTGGGGAAAAATCATGAGTTACAGTTTAGAGGCGGTCTTTAAAGTTCCTTTGAAATACACAAATAGAAATGTTGAGCATGTTGTTGGATACGGCGGGACGGACTTCAAAATGGAGATGATGGGGATCGGCATAGGTCCTGTAATTGAAACTGTGAGGAAGGGTAAAACTGTCTAGGCTGAAATTAGAGAATTAGAAGAAATGAGGGCCTAAGCCTAAGCTTGGAGGAATGCCAAAATTTAATGGGCTGGTAGAGGAGATTGAATCAGCAAAGAAAGGAGATGGAAAGAGAAGGGGTGGGGAGGGAGAGAAGAGAACCAGGAGAGAGTGGAGTTACAGAAACAAGAGTATGCAAGAAGTACAGAGCGTTTCAAAAGGTGATCAACAGTGTTAAAGGAGGTTAAACAAAGTTGCTATGAGGTCATCTAAGATAAAGATTGGAAAATGTAAACTGATTTTTGACTTATTGATCATTGTTGCCCTCAGTGAGAGCTTTTTAAAAGATTTATAAGCATGGAGTTCAGATTGGAATGGATAAACAGTAAATGGGAATTTAGGAAAAAGGGAAGCTAGCATAGATGAATGTTTGGGAAATTTGGATATGAAGAATAAAGAGAGGAGGTACCTGGGTGGCTCAGTCAGTTAAACGTCCAGCTCTTGATTTCTGCTCAGGTCATGATCTTATGGTTCTTGAGTTCAAGCCCCGCGTCAGTGCAGAGCCTGCTTGGATTCTCTGTCTCTGTCTCTCAAAAATAAATAAACATTTAAAAAAAAGAGAGAGAGAGAGAGAGGCACCTGGGTGGCTCAGTCAGTTAAGTGTCTGACTTCAACTCAGGTCATGATATCACAGTCTGTGGGTACGAGTTCCGTGTCAGGCACTGTACTGACAGCTCAAAGCCTGGAGCCTGTTTCAGATTCTGTGTCTCCCTCTCCTCTGCCTCTCTCCTGCTGGCACTCTGTCCCTCTGTCTCTCTCTGTGTCTCTCTCTCCCCAAAATAAATAAATATAGGGGCATCTGGGTAGCTCAGACAGTTAAGTGTCTGACTTTGGCTCAGATCATGATCTCACAGTTGGTGAGTTCAAGTCCCATATCCAGCTCTGGGCTGACAGCTCAGCCTGGAGCCTGGTTCAGATTCCATATCTCCCTCTCTCTCTCTCCGTTCTTCCCCTCCTTCTGCTCTCTCTCTCTCTCTCTCTCTTAAAAGTAAATAAACACTAGAAAAAAATTGAAAATAAACATTTAAAAGTTTTGTAAGAAAGAAGAAAGAGAGAAAAAAAGGGAAGTAGCCAGACAGGTTAATAATAATGGGGTTAGCAACTGAGAGAAGAGACCTGCCCCCTTACCCCTCTCTTTTTTTTAAGCCTGGTATTTTGCATTTTGCTTTTTAAATAGACTTCGTTTTTTAGAACAGTTTTAGATTCACAGCAAAATTGAGCAGATAAGTATAGGTTTCCCATATATTTCCTGCCCCCACACATGCATAGCCTCCCCCATTAATAACATCCCTCACCAGAGTGCTACATTTGTTACAATCACCAATCCTACATTGACATATTATTATGACACAGAGTCTGAGTCCGTAGTTTACATTAGGATTCACTCTTGGTATTGTACATTCTGCGGATATAGGCAAATGTATAATGATATGTGTCCACCACTGGAGTAGCATACGGAGTACTTTCACTGCCTTAAAAATTCTCTGTGCTCTGCCTATTCGTCTCTTCCTCCTCCTTACCCCTGGCAACCACTGATCTTTTTACTGTCTCCATAGCTTCGCCTCCTCCAAAATGTCATGTAATTGGAAGCGTTCAGTACATAGCCTTTTCAGATTGACTTCTTTTGCTTACTAATAGGCATTCAAGTTTCCTCCATGACTTTTCATGGCTTCACAACTCATTTTTTGTTAGCGCTTGATAATATTGCGTTGTCTGGATGTGCCACAGTTTGTTTATCCATTTACTCACTAAAGGGCATCTTGATTGCTTCCAAGATTTGGCAGTTATGAATAAAGCTGCTATAAACGTCCACTCTTGTGTGGATGTAAATTTTCATCTCCTTTGAGTAAATACCGAAGATCATGATTGCTGGATTGTATGGTAAGAGTGTACTTAGTTTTGGAGGAAACCACCAAACTGTCTTCCAAAGTTGCGCTACCGTTTACCATTGCCGCCAGAAACCAATGCCAGTTCTTGACTTTACACATCCTGGCTAGCGTTTGGTGGTAGTGTGCTCGATTTTGGCCATTCTCATAGGTGTGTAGTAAGTATCTTGCCTGTTTTAATTTGCATTTCCCTGGTGACATATGATGCGGAGCATCTTTGTATATGCTTACTTGCCATTTGCATATCTTGTTTGGCAAGATGTCTGTGGCCCATTTTTTAATGTTTTGTGTGGGTGTGTGTCTGTGTTCTTACTGTGAAGTTTTAGGAGTTCTTTGTCTATCTTGGATAACAGTCTATAGGAAAAGCCTACTCCTGCGGTGAGTATCTCCTTTACTCTCCTACCGTTACTATATTCACAGCATTTCTGACGACCAGGTATGTGGAATTTTTTTTCCACACCACACAGTTCTCTGCAACACCAGCTGGCTGTCTTACAATTTAATTCAGTTCCAGCATCAACTGGAGTTAGCACGGACCCCACATGTTAAGGGCTCAGTCCCGCAAGACTTAGTACCCACTTCAAAAGCCAGTTACAAGTAGTAGGTTCCCCAGATTACTCATAACTCCTGTCCGACTTGGCTACAAATCAGCGGTTCCCACGACTCTCCTCTCACTTGGATTTCATTTGCTAGAACAGCTCACAGAACTCAAGGAAACATTTAGGTTTACCAGTTTATTATTTAATAAAGGTTATGATAGTGGATACAGACGAACAGTCAGATGAAAAGATAGGTAAGGTAAAGTTTAGAATGATTCCTAGCACAGGAACTTCTGTCTCTCTGGAGCTGGGGTGCCCCACCTTCCCAGTCTGTGGGTATGTTTACCAGCCTGGAGGCTCCTCTAAACCGTCATACTTTGGGGATTTTTATATATGCTTCACCACACAGGTATGATCAGTCATTAACTCAATCTCCAGTCCCTTTCCACTCCAGGGAAATGGGGAATGGAACTGAAAATTCCAGGCTTTTAATCATGGTTTGATCTGTCTTGTGACCAACCTCCATCCTGAAGCTATCTAGGAGCCCCCAAGAGTTGCCTTCTTAGAACAAAAGACGCTCCTATCATGCAGTAAATTCCAAGGGATTAAGAACTCCACCAGGAACCAGGGTCAAAGACTAAATATTAGAACAAAAGATGCCCCTAGTGTTCTTATCACTTAGGAAATTTTAAGGGTTTTAGGAGTTCTGTGCCAGGAACCAGGAAGAGAGACCAATATATATTTTTTCTATTATTTCACATAGTTCTTTATCAGATAGGTCTTTTGCAAATATTTTCTCCCAGTCTGTGGTTTCTCTTTTTATTTTCTTGACATTATCTTTTGCAGAGCAGAATTTTTTAATCATAACAAAGTCCACCTTACCAGTTATTCCTTTCATAGATCGTGGCTTTGGTGTTGTATCTAAAAGGTCATCACTGAACTCAAGGTCTTCTAGGTTTTCAAGAGTTTTATAGTTTTGTGTTTTGCATTTAGGTTATTTTTGAGAGGGAAAGAGGTCGAGGCAGGGGGACAGAGACAGAAGGAGACAGAGGATCCAAAGAGGATGCAAGACTTGAATTCATAAACTGTGAGATCATGACCTGAGCCAGAGTTGGATGCTTAACCATCTCAGCTACCTAGGCACCCCTAGATTCACTTTTTTTTTGCTTGTGGAAGTTTAGTTGTTCCAGCATAATTTGTTGAAAAGATTATCTTTTCTCCATTGTATTGCCTTTGTTTCTTTTTCTGTATTTATGTGGGTCTATTTCTGGGCTCTCTGTTTCATTCCATTGACCTTTGTGTATTCTTTCACCTTTCCCAGGCAGTCTTGATTACTGTAGCTTTTAAAGTCTGATAGTGTCAGCCCTCCAACTTTGTTCTTTCCTTCAATATTGTGATGCTTATTCCAGATCTTTTGCTTCTCCGTTTAAACATTAGATTTAAAGATTAGATTTAAATTCAATTGCATTGAATCTATAGATGAAGTTGTGAAGAACTGTCATCTTCACAGTATTGAGTCTTAACGATCTATAAACATGTAATATCTCTCTGCTTATTTAATTCTTTGATTTCATTCTTCAGAGTTTTGTAGTTTTCTTCATATAGACTGTACATATTTTGTTAGATTTTTATCTAAGTATTTCATTTTGGGGGTGCTAATGTAAATAGTAGCAGATTTTTAATTTCAAATTCCACTAGTTCATTGTTGGTATATAAGAATGCTATTGACCTTTGTGTATTAACCTTGTATCCTGCAACTCTGCTATAATCACTTACTAATTTCCAGAGTTTTTGGCTCATTCTTTGAGATTTTCTACATAGATGATCATGTCATCTGTGCATGAAGATAGTTTTATTTCTTCTTTCCCAATTTACTTACCTCTTAAATCCTTTCCTTATCTTATGGCATTAACAAGAACTTCTAGTACAATGTTGAAAAACAGTGGTGAGAGGGAACTTTCTTGCCTTGCTCTTAATCTTAGTGGGAAAATGTTAAACTTTTCACCTTTAAGTATGATGTCAAGCCTTTCACCATTAGATGTAGCTATTGTTTTTGTGGTGTTTTTTTTTTGTGTGTGTGGCTATTCTTTATCAAGTTTAGAAAGTTTCCCTCTACTCTATGTTTATTAAGAGTTTGTAGTTATGAATGGGTGTTCGATTTTGTCAGATACTTTTTGTGCATCTGTTGATATGATAATGTGATTTTTCTTCTTTAGCCTGGTAATGTGATGGATTAAGTTAATTGATTTTGGAAGATTGAACCAGCCTTACATACTTGGGATAAATCCTACTTAGTTGTGATATATTTTTCTTTCTATACATTGTGGGATTAGATTTGAAAAATACTTTGTTGAAGATGTTTCCTCATGTGTTCATGAGAGATTGATCTTCTGTTTCCTTTCTTGTAATATTTGTCTGGTTTTGGTATTAGGGTAATGCTGGCCTCAAAGAGTGAGTTAGGAAGTATTGCTTCATCTCCTGTCTGCTGAAAGAGATCCTCCTCCCCTTTTTAATCGCTTTATTGAGGTATCATTGACATATAATAAAATGTATATATTTGAAATATATATGGTAAATTCTGACATATGTATTTAAAGTGGAAGTATTTATATTTTGTTTCATTTCAAAGCTACAGTATATGAGACTATCTAGCTTAATTGAGTATAAAATATTATATGAAAAACCCAAAATATTATACATTGAGATATAATAGTTTTATCTGCTGTTTTTTATACCCTTGGCTTTTACTGGGCAAATATATTATTTTTACAACTTAATAACATGTGCATTAATGATACTGGTCATGTCCTAGTGGATCATAAATCTGTAGCAAACTTTAAAGAGCCAGAAAGAGTGTATATGACTTGGAAAAACTAATGTTCTCAAATACATCCCACTGACTGCTCATCCTTGGAACTTTATTATTGATTATTAGTTAAAACTTTCAGTGTGTCAGAACTTCCATTTGTTAAAAAGCAAAACAACAACCATAGAACTTTGTTTCCATTCTGAGCTTTTTTAAAATTTTTTGCATATTGTATAATTTTTGTGTTTTATTTCTGGTAAGCTTATACTCTCCTTTTGGTTAAGATGGACCCCACTGATTTACATGAAAGTAAATAGTATCCAAAGGGCCACAGGCTGAAAAAGTTCATTTCTTGTAGAACCAACTATTGGCAGATATTGAAAGATATAAACAAACAAAAATTCAAATATATGCATGTATTTGGCCAAAGATGGGAAAAATGCATGTTAATGTTTTGTGGTTAAAAGTCTTTTAACAAGTTTGGAAATGTGACACTTCTCCCCCAGTTATACATAAAATAATTAGCGATTATGTAAAAACAGCTTGATAAGTAGCAAAAGAGCCTTAGTTGCCTTTCAGCAACTGACTTTCTTGGTTAAGAAATCAGTAGTTTTTAGTATGTTCATTTACCTGACCATGTTCTATAATACCCATTAAACAGACTTATGTGTTATGAAATTTAAATAATTCAACAAAAGATTCTTAGAGGAAAAGACTTCATGATGTGAGTAAATTACATTCTTAGCTAGTGTTTTTTGATATCAGTACAATATATATTGAAATCTGTAGTTCATATATGGTACTATATTTTATGTGCTACAGGTCAAATTAAACTGTCTTTACCTTCAAAGGGAACAGAAAAAGTTATCCGTTGTTAAATCTAATGTTTACTTTTTTTGAGCAAAACTTCACATAAATATGTTTGGGGTTCTGAGTTCAGTGACTCCCTGAGGGGCAATTTGGTGTATAACACAGTGAATTGTAATTCCATCAGTTATGGGTCATCTACCACAATCTAGAAATTTCTTCTTTTATAAGTTAAATGTTAATCTTTAACAAAATTACATCTTTCTGAGCTATACTTTCCTCTGTTGCCAAGTAATTTCTAGGTATTTAGCTTGATTTGGGAAAAGGACTATAATACTTTCAATCACAATGGGACAATTTTGTAGCATATCATAATGCCTTGGTGACTGACTGGAAGGATCTATATGTGAAATAATTCTCTATTCCCTGCAGTTTTACAATAGCCTAAAAATGCAATGCTTTTTATATGACTTAAAAAAATTACCCCAGTACCATTAAAACATTTATACTGCTTTGAGTTTTCAGGTTCATATAATGGGTATGTTCAGGGTAGCCATTTTAATCTTCATTCCAAAGATAATGCTTATGTTGCGTGAATATAACCTCTTTCTCATTTCCTTAGCCATTGATAAATGCATATTTATTCTGCACTTATTTTTTGTTTTCCAAGCCTGGTCAAATTGCCCTACTTAAAATAAAGTATACCAATCAATGACCAAGAAGCCAATTCAGATGATATATTTGTGAGAGTCTTTCACTGGTCCTCTGGTGCTTCTTCCTGAAGTAACATTTTAGTAGTTTTGGCCTTAATAATATTAATTGACAGTACGTATTTTCAGTCCTAGTACAAAGATATCTGGTTGCAGTCATAGAAAACATCCTTTGAAGTGATTATCGTTGACTCCTGGTCATGGAGAATTGGTGAGGCGTGCTGAGTGATTTTGTTATTCTTTAAGAAAATCAATTCAGTGTGCAAATTAGGTGACTGCCCAGTAGGACATATCTCAGTGCTAGATGGCAAATGAAATATAATACACAGTTGCTGTTATAGAAATATGTGTTAACAGTGTTTTACTTCAGCAGGCCCCAAATCCCAAAAGGCAAAAGCTACAGGCAAAGGCGCTTCACTCACTAATACTGCAGATGTATTGAAAAAAATCGAGGTAAGATTTTCTCCTTAATGTAAGAGCCAGCTGTACAAGTGTCATGCCTCCTTCCACCTTCTTCAGTCTTTACACCTTCTCTCACTTGTTCATCGTATATGGATTTGGCACAACCAAGCTCAGCACACAGGGTACCTAGAAAGATTTGAACATTGTTGGCTGGGAGATCAGGAGGCTCCATCCTGTCCCTCATTGCCACTTGCCTGGAAATTTACCTCACTTTCTGTCACCTACTTCCTTTTCCATGTATCCCTGTTTTTCCCCTTGAATGTCTGTGTATTCTTATTTTCCCCTGGCATTGCAATTAGGTATGGGAAAGAAACACAAAAGAGTTACCCACCCAAATGCTTTTATTTTTTTAAGTAGTTTTAAATGATTTTTTAAGTTTATTTATTTTAAGAGAGAGTGCATGTGCACAAAAAGGGAAGGGACAGAGAGGGAGAGAGAGAATCTCAGGCAGAGACAACGGTAGCAACTAGCACTGAGATTCTCTCAGCGCAGAGATCGATCCAGGGCTCAGTCTCACGACTGCAAGATCATGGCCTGAGCCAATATCAAGAGTTAGATGCTTAACCGACTGAGCCACCCAGGCACCCCCTGACACGTATTTCTCTTAAAAACCTCTCATTTTATTCCCTAAAACTTTTTTAATGCTTTTTTTCTATCTCATGTTGAGTGTTTTGAGAGAAAAGCACATCTCCTGGAACTTACTTTTATATCTTCCTTGTTTTTAGTATTTCAAAAATAAAAAAAATAATATATCCAAAGGTTAATAAACTGAAAATTTCCACGCCATCCTTGCTCATAACCATCCAGTTCCCTCATTGTGACAATCAGTATTACCTGTTTCTTACAGATCTTTCAGAAATATTTTATGTGTAACAAATACAGATTTTTTTTCTTTTTAATGACCAAAGTTAGCATATTACACTCTTCTGCATTTTCATTTTATCGCTTATGATCAGTTGGAGATGGTTCTATGTATTTCTATATAGACTTGCCTCATCCTTTTTTTTTTTTTTTTCCTTTTTTGGCTACCCTATAAGAACGAACCATAATTTATTGAAACAATACCTGATTGATGGACTTAATGTTTCATCCAGTGATTTACTATTATAAACAGTGCCGTAGTGAATTCATATGAAGTATGTCATTACACATATGTAAAGTAAATTTCTTGAAGTAGATTTCTTGGGTCATTTGTTATTTGTATTAGAAAATAGGGATGAATATTGACAGATCACTCTCGATGGAGGTAATACCAGTTTATTCCCACTCCCCATGCATGTATTACCTTGCACTGATGATAATAATGATGATGATGATGATAATGGTAGCAACTAGCACTTATTAAGAACTTATTATATGTACCAGTGTCTTTGATGAGCTATTTACTTATGTCCTTAAGACTTCATAGCAACCAAAAGAGATGAGTATTATTTTTCCTTGCTTACAGATGAGGAAGTCAAGGCTTTAAAACTCATTTGTCGGGGCACCTGGGTGGCTTAGTTGGTTAAGCGTCCAACTTCAGCTCAGGTCATGATCTCACAGTTCGAGCCCCACATCAGGCTCTGCAGTCCATAGGCAGCCTGCTTCAGATCCTCTGTGCCCCCTTTCTCTGCCCATCCCCACTTTCTCTCTGTCTCTCTGTCTCTCTGTCTCTCTCTCTCTCTCTCTCTCTCTCTTCTCTCAAAAGTAAAATAAACATTAAAAAAATAAAAATAAAGGAATAAAACTTTTACCTGTTTGGTCAGGTTGGCACAGTTATGTGATAACAGAAACTCATTTTTGTTATTTTATTTTTTGACTAGTACTTGAGCTGGAGATAGTATGTCTGAAAATAAAGCCAGGAGGATATTGAAGGAAAAGTGGTAACTGTCAGGTTTAACTGTGGTAGAATGATGGATGAGGTTGCAGAAGTGGCCAACTTGTATTGATTGAACACAGATTCTGACTGTTCTCAAAGCTTCCTGGAAGAAGTTGCTAAGATGACATGTGCTGTAAGGAAGATCGATCTCAATGTAGTCTCATCAGAACAAATCATGTTTCCCAGTTTTCTACATTTAAACACCTTCATTTTGCACATTGTTAAAATTAGAGTTTTAAATCTAAAAATGTAAATGAATTAGCTTTATTAACTCTCAGTTAAAGAGCAAAATTAGCTTCTGGATGACTCTCTCATGGTTCCATTACTTTAGCAAAAGTAGTTGCAAATTTTATTGTAATAAAACTTGTGTGGGGACGCCTGGGTGGCTCAGTCAGTTAAGCGTCCGACTCTTGGTTTAGCCTCAGGTCATGATCTCACAGTTCATGGGACTGAGCCTCACATTGGACTCTGCCCTGATAGCATGGAGCCTGCTTGGGATTCTCTCTCTCTCTCTCTCTCTCTCTCTCTCTCTCTCTCTCTCTGCCCCTCCCATGCTTGTGCTCTCTCTCTCTCTCTTTCATTCTCTCAAAACAAATAAATAAATAAAAAAGCTTCCGTGGATGGAGAAGGAGTAACATACAGTCAGATCTCATGATTAATGTGTGAAATAATCAGACAGCAGTAAACTAATATTTGAGCTTGTATCTGTTTGATTTACAGGAAAGTCTCTCTGTAGGGTGGCTGCATATTATTTAAACTAGAAGAATTGTTCCCTTTCTATAAGTTAACTGTTTGCAAAGTGTTTTCATGTTGTGTTAATCACATTATTCTTACAACAAATCTGTAAGGTAGTAGAGGTAAATAGTTAAATCTCACCAGAGCAGAAAATGGAGACTAATAAGCAGACAAACCAAAACTGGTAGCTTAACACAAAAAGAATAAAGTAGTGAGAGAATGTGTGTGGCTCTGAGATCATTTTTTTAATTGCATTTATCTGCTATAGTTCACCGATTTGAGTATTTAACGGGTGTGATTTAGATCTACATGGTAGAAATAAAGTTGTTATTTATTTAAAGGTATTTGAGGTGGCAATAATGGAAATAAAGACTTCCTAGTCCTACGCAGTACTGAATGAATTCTATATTTTAAAAATATTTTCCATAATTGGCTTAAACGAGTGTATTGGTAATTGTGAAATAATAGCTAATAGCAGGATTTTTCAGATACAGTGTATACCTTTCACAGAGTTAAATAAATATAGCTGTACAATTTCCTTTTAACTACACAATATTCATGGGTTCTAGGCCTCTTTACTGCAATTTGATTAAAATAGAAAAGATAAGATTCCGTATGTTAATGTTAACATAGCTTCATCATATGAGGGTAAGTGTGTATGTGTGCATGTATTTACAGACACTTCAAAAGATCTGTAAACACTATTTTGTTTATTTGCAAGTTTCCAAAGTGGTTGTCAATTGGAAAAATTACATCATATCGTAGTAATAACTCATATAAGGCAACATGAGTCAGTGTGAAGATAAATCGTCTTATATTTATTACCTTGGTTTTATTTGACCTCCCTGAGTGGAGTGAGGTAGGAAAAGTGGAATTTGAATTTTGATTAGAAACTGAATCTAATGTAGCATTTTATTGCTTTTGATTTCCTTAAATTCAAACTTGAATGTAATTAAAGGGATTTTAAAAAATAAATGTTTAAGAACCAATAAAGGAATAGCTAAATTGTAGTCACTCCAAATATAAAATGTGTTTTCTTTCTATATATAATTGACAAAGCAAGTATGATAGGAGGGAGCATCTGCAGATTTATGAATTAATGTTCTGATTATTGTTTATGAATAATCATATCTTAGCTAAAGCGATCCTGTTGCCTTAATTAATAATTATTGTTGTATCCACAACCCTAGGAAACTCGTGAAACTCTTTCACTCATGCAAATTAAGCATAGAGCAATTTCATGAATGCATAGCGACAATCATAAAAACAGGCCATTTTTATCAAAGGGAAAAATTGTTGGCAGTCATAGAAATAAAAAGATGTAATGTAATTGTAAAGTTAACTTTGTGTGTTATGAGAAAGTAGCATAGTGATTTTAACAGAGTGGATAAGTGAAGCCATCAAGCAATCAAGCTTTTCTAACAGCATCTCTTGCCTCCACTCTCAGAACTGCTAGCAAATGCTAATATGGACAGTGGTTTGAGATGGTTTTTTTTTTCTGCAATAATTTGAGTTTTAACCTCTTTCTCCTCAAACCAGCATTGAAAAGTAAAAATTCCTGGAGATAGGAAGTAAACAATGAAAGAACAGAGATAAAAACATGGATATATGCAACCAGAATAATTTACATCAAGATGACTTGATATGGTTTTAAATGATCTCTCTTATAAGCTAAAATGTAGGGGCTCCTAGCTGGTTCAGTTGGCAGAGCGTGCAACTCTTGATCTCAGGGTTCTGAGTTCAAGCCCAAGGTTGAGAGTAAAGCTTACTTTAAAAATAAATAAATAAGGGGCGCCTTGGGTAGCTCAGTCAGTTAAGCATTTGACTCTTTATTTTGGCTCAGGTCATGATCTCACAGTTCGTGAGTTCGAGACCTGCATTGGGCTCTGTGCTGCTGGTGCGGAGCCTGCTTGAAATTCTCTCCCTCTCTCTCAAAATAAATAAATTAAACAGACATTTTGAAATGTTATCATTATATTCTATTTTCTCCTTTCATGTTGGAAGGACAAGAAAATAACATTCTGAAAGTTTCTCTCCATAACTGAATCTACTCAATATTTTAGAAGGAGGTAGGATAGAAATAATAAAAGCTATGTGCATTAGAGCTGATTCCTCAGCAATACCTGAGACCCAGTTATGAAGTAACAAAACCAAAGAAAATACTAGTGTAACAACAAGGCAGAGTTCCTCTTGGTGGTTTCCATTTAAATTAGCCAAGTTCAGGGGTGCCTGGGTGGCTCATTTGGTTAGAGCGTCATGATCTCACTGTTCCTGAGTTCAAGCCCCACATTGGACTTGCTGCCCCTATTAGCCTGTCAGCACAGAGCCCGCTTGGGATCCTCTGTCCTCCTCTCCTTCTGCCCCTACCTCACTCAGGTACTCTCCCTCCCTCCCTCTCTCTCTCAAAAAAAAAAAAAAAAAACTAAAAAAAAATTTAATTAATGAAGTTCATTTATACCAGGAATTGGAAAAGAGAGGTGATGGTGAAAAATCAGATGAGGAAAATGAAGAGAAAGAAGGAAGCAAAGAGAAAAGTAAAGAAGGCGATGAAGATGAGGATGATGAAGCCGCAGAACAAGAGGAGTATGATGAAGAAGAGCAAGAAGAGGTAGGAGTCTATCCGGGGATGGTAACAAAGTTACTAAGTTTAACGATACTAATAAGGAATCAGACATATGCTATATAATTAAAATAACAAACCAAATCCAAGTTGATGGGAACCAGGGATGTATCATTATCACTGGTATCAATTCCTTAATGTCAGGAGAATTATTATTGCATTGAAATAATGATACCAAACTGAATGTAGGAGGTAAGAGTAACTCGATAGGCAACTTTGTAAGTGGAAGTCCACAAGTTAAGGAAATTGATCAGATTAGCTTAAAATTTATCTACATAAAATTTTAAATCAGCAATGACAGTAATTAAGAACTTAGTCGTTCAGAGTCTGAAGAGGAAATCCCTACAGTACCGTCGTGTTTTCAATCCCAAAGTGCATGTGGACCCTGCCGGAGAACAAATGTGATCCAACCTCAAGTATCTGACTGAGGCAGGACTTAGTGGTTTGGGTTTGGGATTTCTATACTAAAAGTTAGAGACCAGATATTCAACATAGAGACCGTCGTTTTTGCTTCTTTATTTTTGAGCAGGGTAACTGTTGGTCATGGCGTCTTTGGGACTTAGTAGACCCCTCATGCAGGGATCCTAAGCTGAGAGTTTCCTTTGATCAATTCCATTGTCTCCCCGCTTTCCCTCCAAACTGCCTGTTGAGCTTTCCTGACGAATCATAGGAACCCATGCCACTAAAACAACATTAGCCCCTTGTTTGCTGGCTAACATGATATCTGTGTTTCTCTCGTCAAGTCCTCTGTCTACAGCAGTTAGTTTAGATCATCTCTCTTCTTCTTAATCCTTCTCCTTGACTACCTTTCCCTTCATTCTTCAGATAATATCACCTTCATGCAGAAAATGAAGCCATCCAGAAGATACTCCCTTCATTGCATGTCCTCTGCCTTCAAACTAAATGTCTTTCCTCATTTCTTTTTTTCATGGAAGAAATAGGCTTCACCGTATTTGGGAGTAATTGTCCTGCCTTTGGTGGGGGGGCATAATCCTCATAATTCTCATGTCATTTCCCTTCTCATATTTCATTGTCTTTTCCTACTCATCTCTTGCATTCATGCATTAAAACCTGTTCATCTCTCATTATAAAGTATGTTCCCCATATTCCCCTCCAGGTGTGTTGCTGTGTGCTGCAAAGCTGTTTAGCTGGCTTCACTGCTCACTCCCCTCTCACCTCCTGCATTTAGTTCTTTTTCATCTGACTTCCACCTACATGCTAATAGAATTATTGCCACCAAGTTCACCAGTAGATAAAATTTAGTCTTTATTCCACTTGACTTTTCTGTGACATTTAACACTCTCATAACCCATGAGTAAAGTATTTTTTCCTTTATTTAAATTCAACAAATTAAGGCAATTATGGCATCAGCTATATGCTAGGCATTGTGCTGGATGCTATGACATAGGCAAACATTGTTGCTTTCCTGGGTTTTTGTGACACAATACTTCTTGTTTTTCTCCTAGTCTGGTACCTTTTTGTGGTCTCTTTTGAGTTTTTCTCTTCTTTCTCATTTTTAAATGTCAGTATTCTTCAGAGTTCTTCCTTTCGATTTTCTTTTCTCTCTACAGTTTCCCTGTATACACATCCTTATCCAAAGCTTTAGTTGCTCTATATGTACCTATTACTGATTTTTTTTTCATTCACTGTAATTTTATACTAAGTGTATGCTTGGAATCGTACTAGGCAATGGGAATATCAAGATAAGATACAGTTCTCCCATCAAGGATATTGGTCCAATGGGGAGACACAAGAGAAGAGACAATTACAATATTGTGAATAATGCTTTGGTGTAATACACAGTTCAAGATGTTATAGGGGTACATAAGAAGGGCACCAAACTCCATTTTAATGATATGAAGGAAGGTATCTCAAAGAAGACAATCTAAAGACTAAATCACATCAAGGTGAAAAATGGAGTAGAGGATACTTACAGATAGAGGAAAGAGGGTGGAGAAGGCTTGCAGGTGAGGAGGGTAAAGCATAATAGCGTAATTGTCAATATGGCTGGGCTGGAGAGTGTAAGTCGGGATGTGTGGAGAGATGAAGCGAGACCCAGAAAAAAAAGGGGGGGGGTCTTAAAACCAGACTGAGCAATATTACCTTACCTTGAGTGCTGTGGGGAGCCATTGAAGGGTTTTAAGCAGTAGTTTTATCATATTTGTATTTTAGAAAGCCCAGTTGCTTGGATTGGAAGGAACCATGGTTAGACCACGTTTGAAAGCTTGTTGCTATGATCCAGTGGTTCTCTACCAGTGGTAATTTTGCCCTCCGAGGTATATCTGGTAATATCTGGAGACATCTTTGGTTGTCACAACTGGTCTTGGCGGTCGTGGTGTGTTATTACCTTTGAGTTGCTAGTGACTTGTTTTCTAGACAAGACTGGCTTTTGGAATGGTCTGCTTATAAAGTCTGCTCGAGGTGAGCTCTGTTGAAATTAAGATAGTCCCTAACAAGAATAGCAGACATCAGGATTCTAGGAGTTTCCAAATTCTGTGTGAGGCCTTAGCAAAGCACTAAACGCAGTTTATATAAATATATTTCCACTTTAATAGAGAAATGATACCTGTTTTGAGTATGAGTCTGGTTGAAGGATGAAGAGGGGAGATTAAAGACTTTCTATATTTACTCTTTACTCTTTTTAGCAGTCAATTAATGAAAAATCCATGCTAATTAACTTACTTGATGTATTGAGGATTCGATAAGCATTGTTTCTGAAGAGTAAATGGAGCAAATTATCTATATAACACCTCTATGTTAAATTCAAGAAATACAGACTTTGTCTTTCTTTGGTCTTTTGAGTATTGTAATTAAAGAAAAAAGCAAGGGTTCAAACGAAAGCCAAGAACCATTTAAGCCATCAATTTCAACAAGTTCTCACTTTGTACCTGTATCAAGATTATTAACATCACATAATTACCTAGTGTGAATCACTGAATGTACTTGGAGGTGCTCATGTCTAAACTATAAGTCACATGTGCTTGATTTGGAATAGTGGAGTATCCTTTCCAATTTCATTTACAATATGGTCTCATTTGAACTCTCAACCGTGCCACACCTCCCCTGTACGCTAGCCCCAGGCTTCAGCCATGTCTCTAGATATCATTAGATTTCTTGGCAATGGAGAAACCAGGCCATCTTCCTGGAGATGGTATGAAAACTTACTAGATATAGAAACTTACAGTGTTGAGGGAAGACAAAGTAATGAAATCTATCTCTGAATAATGCAAGTTGTCTTGCATTATTTATATAAACATAGAGTAAAAAATCCCACCATGTAGATAATTAAAAAACTGATACCCAGATGGCTTTCTTTAGAGAATAGTCTCTATTTTGTTACTTTATCATAACTCCTGTTATAGAGAGTAGAACTGTAGAGATTAGTATTTTTAAGGCAGATTTCAAGATGTACAAAACTGTAGTAACTAGTAAAATAAACACCCATGGACTTACCACTCAGCTTATAAACAGTCATCAGTTTATAGCAATCTTTGAACGACTCATTCATTCACCGAGTCCACTCTTATCCCTCCCACTTCCATTCCCCATCCATTTTGGATTGTTATAAAGCAAATCCCAGGCATTGTATCATTTCATCCATAAATATTTCAGTATGTACTAAAAAATGAGGGCTCTTTAACATCACACATCGTTAGTACACCTAATATAATGAAATATAATTCCTTAGTATCATCAAATATTAAACCAATGTTCAAATATTTTCAATTGTCTCCCAAATTTTTTTGTTTAGTCCAATCAAAATCCAGATACAGCCCACACACAGTATTTGGTGGTTTGGCTAACTAAACTCTGTATCGTCTTACTAAGGTGTATTGAATTCGATGTATCATTCTATTAAGGAGTAATGGACATTCCTTCATTTTCTTTTAACTAGTTGGTACCTGAGAATAGTTAGCAAAGCACTACTGTGGGAAGAAGCACAGGTAGATGGGAGTGAAAAGTAATGTATTTTTTAGGCAGATGAAATAGCAGAGACCTTTTTAAAAAGCCTGATACATTGTCTTATTACCCAGATTTTATGTTTATAAATTTAAAGGGACAGCCTACGTTATGTTTTTTAATAATGATGTTACTACTCATTAATTTTAATGTTAACTGAAAAATTTCTCACTTCACTTAGGAAAATGACTACATTAATTCATACTTTGAAGATGGAGATGATTTTGGTGCCGACAGTGACGACAACATGGATGAAGCAACCTATTAGCTGTGGGATTTCTCCAAAAATATCTTTCCGATACAGCTTCTAAACATTTGGACAGACTTCTCTATTTCTGATAAGGAATGAGTATTATATTTTTGTTCGTTTTGTTAGACAAATATTTGCTGTCAAAATATTCAGAACTACATTGAGTTTACATACTAGGTACCTTACCAGTTCTTCTGTTGCTCTGACATTCCTTCTCAACACCCATCATCCCTCGTATGTGTTCAAGTGGAGTTTTTTTCGTATTATTTGGGTTTGAATGTGCCTAGAGTTTTTGCATCTTTTAATCTATGTATTCATACTTGAACAAATTATTCTTGTTTAACTTGATCTGTTGTAAAACTATTACTAGTCATCATAGTGGATTTCTGTACTCTGAACATTGATTTAATACTGCACAAGGAGCACTTTAAAAACAAAGAAACTTGAAAATAATTTTATCTTTTACTTTTACATGGTATGTTCTGTACTAGGACTACATAAACCTACCTGAGTTCACAACTGCATAATTTATGAGATTGGAAGTTTTGTGATCAAAAACATAGACGCCGGGGAAAATGCCAGATTTTTGAGGTGTAGTGGCCAGTGTTAAATTTCACAGGACTCCTAGTTACCCATGTGATTTATATCGCAGTGCAGAATAAAACTCAGGTCATTTTAAAATTAGGATTAATCTTTTTTGTTTATTAGAAACTAGCTCCCCTGCTTTTTTTATATTTTGGCAGGGAAAATTCCTAAAAACCCGCAGCCTCCAAAGACACAAATGCCAAAGATTTTCAAGGGAATTCATATAATGTATTTTTAAATGATTAATATTACCTACCAAAAGGAATAAAGAAATTAATTTTTCTCTTTGGGAAAGATATTACCTATTACCCTGTAACCTTGAGAATCACAGCCAAATGCTATCTCCACCTTTACTATTAGACTGAGCCTTGAAAATGAGGTTGGTTAAGTTTTCTGTGCCTTAGTTTCTCCACCTGTAAACTATTTTCTATAAAAATTGCTTGAACACCAAGCAAAATTTGTCATATGTATTCATTCAGACCTTATAGAAATGATCACTTAATTTCAATTTGGCTGTCACCCTCTAAAAAGATTGTAGCTTGGTGATGGAAAAGTTTAAAAATCAAACGTATTTTCCTCACAAATTATATTATAATCTGATTTCCCATCGTGTATTCTGGAGGGGAGGACTGGAGAAAATTTATATTGTCTTGTGCCATTTTGTAATATGACTTTCTCAGGAAAAAGATCATTATCAATTTAATACTTTCTCAGTTAATTCAAGATGGGTGTGAGGACAATTATTAGTTCAGTGCTATGTTGATCATATGTGAATTACTTGTTGAAATAAGCTTCTGGGAAATTTTAAGCATTCTAAATGGAAAACAGGAATAAATAAGTCTGCGTTAAAACAGCAATCAACTGTGGACTTAAAAGAGAAACTCATAAAGTTTCCAGTTGTGATAGGCAAATAAAGTCACTTAGGACTATTAATTAAAACATTGATGTTTTAGGGGCACCTGGGTGGCTTAATCGGGTAAGCGTCGACTCTTGATTTCGGCCTAAGTCATGATCTCACGGTTGTGAGATGGAGTCCCACATTGGTCTCCGCACTGGTGTGGAGCCTGCTTGAGATTCTCTCCTTGCCTCTCCCTTTGCTCCTCCACCGCTTGTGGGTGCTCGCACACATGCGCTCTCAAAAAATAAAAATTTAAAAAACATTTAAAACACATCGTTTCATTCTTTCACTTCCTTAGTACCTTAGCCAAATACCACTTAATTATAGAAATCTGATCTCAATGGTTCTATTTACTTGCTTTATTATAAATCGGTAGATCACCTTGTGAATTGAGCAAATGCACTGAAGTATTTTCCTAGCTTTCAACTTGCCTCTACGATGTTAGTCCAGCAGATGGTAAGACAGCCCTATTGGGCACGGATTAGCTCCAGGAGGCCCCAGCCATCTGCCTTAAGTGCACTGTCTTCCCCCCTTGGGAGATCTTTGTAGAAGCTTAGAGTTGACCAACTGTGAGAACAGACGGGGAGTATTTGCAGGTTGCTTTATCAGCATGAATCTTGCTTTTCTGGCTTAAATTCTCAGGGACTGTAAAGTTAGTTATTCCATAAGAAGGTAAACTTTAATGCAGAGACAGCCTCCTATATATAAAAAAGTACTTGGTGAAGTGTCTTTAAAATTGCTACATTAACAGGCAAACCTTTTTCCTATAATGCTTATTTTGTTTACACATTAAATTCTTACAAAAGAAAATTGTGTCCTTTTGTTTTATATGAACATGTTTTATTTTGAGCCTGCTTAAATATATTTGATAGAGAAAATTAATACAGTTTTTACCTAGTAAAAAATTTATTGAGCAAGAATGACAGTATCAAATAATAAAGAAAACTCAAGGTGCTTAAAGTCATGGTAACAAATTAAGATTTGGCAGACACTGTAGTGTAATTACTATTAGTGTGATCACTATCACAGATCTAGACTGATGTAAGAGAATGCTAAGAAACTCAGAGGATCTTGTTAACCTTTCCATCCCCACAGCGTCAATGGCTTTGCCTTAATATGGTTAAAAGCTCTGAAGTTAGTAAAAACTTTTTATTAAAAAGTAAATACAATTTTAAGGAAAAATAAGGATTATATCACAAATTCCTCCATTAAATAAAAGCTTCAAATCAACTTTTTCAATTCTTTTTGCCTGGTTGGCTCAGTCGGTTAAGTGTCCGACTTTGGCTCAGGTCATGATCTCATCGTTCCCGAGTTTGAGCCCCGCGTCGGGTTCTGTGCTGACAGCTCAGAGCCTGGAGCCTGTTTCAGATTCTGTGTCTCCCTCTCTGTCTGTGCCCCTCCCCTGCTCATGCTCTGTCTCTCTCAAAAATAAATAAACATTAAAAAAATTTTTTAAATAAAATATCCTTGAAGTGAAAAGGTGGTTTTATAAAATTTATATATAGAGCATTTTGTTAAACGTCTAACCCACAACCTGCTAAGAAGTCATGGACCATGCCTTTTAAGGTCATCTTCTCTGATATCAAAGGGCATCCAAAGAACACTCATCTGAAATTTGTTTTCATTTATGTCCTATAAATAATCCAGTGGATTTTCAGTATAATGAGGAGGAAATACGAGTTGCTAAACCTTTGGCAATTCTATTTACCTTACACAGTATCTCTATTTCAAATAGTTTGAAAGAAGAGGAGAAAAGGTTTGCTTTTATTCGATTAAATTCACCAGCTTCCATTTTACACTGAATAATAAAATAGAAACTTTATTACATTTTGCATATCTTAAAATATGAAAAATAAGGGGCAGAAAATTTTAAAAACCAGTTTTACAGATGTACATGCTAACAAGGTTCTACAATTCCATTTTGCATTTGTATAAAATACATTATACAAAAGATTTATAGTATTTGCATACATAAAAAGAGTTAAATAAAGCATTCAGATATTCCTATGATCTCACAGTGCAATATGCACATACTTGGAAGAAAAATACTGATTTCCTGAGTAACGCTGTTGTAATTCAAAATAAGAATGATACCCATCATAATGCACCATCTAAACAGACTTCTTAGAAACTCCACCTTTACCCTGTAATTCTTTGACTGGATCCTTGCTTCATGATACTTCTGAAATATCCTTCATATTCCCAAGTAGGTAATTTTAGAAATAGATACCTTAAAAAGAGCTAATCACTAAGTAGTGGTTCATTTAAGGAATTCTTCAAGCCCCTGAACAAGCAAGTAGAATCCAGAAAAAGAAAAGTTTTAACCAAAAAGTCCTTTGGAACAGTTCTTTAGGCATTACAGTCTTCTAATTCTAATGTGGCCAGCCGATTGTATAATCCATTTTAATCTGTTGAAGACACAAATCCCTTAATTTTCTCGGAATAGGATGGCAAAAACTTTAAATGGCATCCAATAGTTCAAACAAACCATAACCATCTGTACCCAGACTTAAAAATTATAATCTGCCCTAAAACCAGATTTTTCTTCACTTACAACCCTATTTTTTTAAGTGACCCAAATACAATTATTTGCAGTTGCTGGCATAATACATATATACCTTATACCTTCTAGTGTAAGGTATCCACGTAAATTCAAAGAAGGGTTTGAACACAATTAAAATCTACCATATCAAACAATAACTCTTACTAAGTTTTAAAACCTAACCTGTATTTGCTACAAATTTTAATGTGTAGCAGTACTTTTAAAAGCTAAAATTAATCTAGATCTGTTAAATGCTTAGGACATTGTTTTTCATTTAAAATGACCCTTAAAGTTTAGAATCTAAAATTCTATATATGATATATATAGAATTATATGTAATTCAGGTATATAGAGAAAGGAAACTGCCTGATTGTATCATAAGGGTATGTTCTATTTCCTTCAAGGAGAAGGACATTCTGCAAGATGGAAATGGTTTTTAATCAAGTACACAATACACTTCACTCCCTTAAGTAACTTATTTTGGAAATCAGACCTACCACAATTTCAAAGTACTACTAGCAAAAAGGAATCACTGACTGTAATTTCATCAATTTGATGTAAACAAAGTTCTTCATTCCACTCTAAAATAATCCATTTTTCTTCCCTAAAACTTGATTTTTTCAGCAGGCGTAATAAATACAATGTAAACGAACCAAGTTAACACTGAGCATAAAACAGAAAGATCATACATATTTTCAAGATGCCAAGGCACATTAAAACAATTTTAAAATTTCAAACTAAAGAGTTACTCCAAAAATGATTTTGCTCCAACTTCCAATATTAACATTTTCCATTATTGTCTAAGGTCCTTTAATATATGCAAGGGCTTTAACGTTTGACTTCTTTGTCCTGTCTTTTTATGATACTTTGCTCCTGCAAATACATAAAACCTCATTCACCATATGTAGTTATTCACCCCACTTGTTATCAGTATTGGAGTCTGAAATATAAAATGACTGGTCAAAAGCTGCAACATTAAAAATTAGTAAATAATGCCCAGAAAATGAAGTGGTATTATATACCTAAAGGTACATGCTTTATTATACACAAAACAGGCAATCCAGACTCCACCAAATCTTATGTCTAATGAATCATTTTGGTTACACTTTTAAAACACATACTTTAAGAAATTAAATGATGGAAATCAGTATGCAAATGATGCTTATTTAGCCAGACTGTGTCTCATCCACAGCAAATCTTAAGAAGTAGCACTATCAAGCCCTTTCAACTGATCCATACATCTTTGGCCTCTGTTGCCCAATCTGATGCTAGGGTTCAGAGGGAAAAAAGATTTAAGTTGAATATTCTCTCTCTGAAAAATATAGGTTAATGGATCAATAAATAATTTCTCTGTTACTGTTAATGCAAAAGGTCTCTTTCATCTTTGCTTTTGATTGATGAACCACTTTCTACAACAGACCTCAGAGGCAGACAATGAAAATTTGTTTTAACCCTGTGAAGTTGTGCTTGATAGTGAAGGTGGAGACGAATTTATAAGGCCTATGTTATGAATCCTATTGGACCATCTGAAATAATACTTAATTTTAATTCTAAAAATTAAATTAGCTTACATAAAGTAGTATTATAAGGCATTAAATGTAATTAAGGCATGTTACTACACGTAACACAGCAACAACTTATCACAGTATGTGAGTACTTATTTCCTAAATAATGCTAATCTGTATAACACTTTTCATTAAAGAATTACAAAAGTGCTTTCAAATAACAGAGGCAAATATAATCACTTAAAAAACAGAAGCAGAGGCAGCAAGCTTTAAGAGACAAAGATTACTTTCAGGTCTTGACACAATCCAGTGTTCCAATGACCAAACGGCAACTTCCCAAACATAACACATTATTTTGGGGGCTTATAAAAATTATTTTCCCTAATATATTTAACATTAGTAACCAAAGCCAAAATATAATTGAAAAATAAAACTTAAACATAACTAGTCTCGAATATAAAAAAATGATACATTTTCCAAGTTAAGAACTTCCTAGACCCCTGTTTAAATTCATTTCTGCTTTAAGCATCGATACAAGATATATGGATTTACAACTCTTCAATACCAACAACTAGCAACTGTAGAAATTTTACACCCAATCTATTTGTAAATGGCTCCAAGAAAGAGTGAAAAACAAAAGCATCTTCAATCTCCTTAACTTCTGCCTTCAGTGGTTACTGAATATAACTGACTCACCACACTCCAGACACACGTGAACATTAACATTGTAAGTATGAGCTAACAGCTATGTTTTGTGTTGAGCAGCAGGTGACTGAGAATCTTGACTATACAGTTTATGATCATGTTGGCCAGAGGGCATTCCTTTAGTTAGACCAATTCCATTTTCCATTTCTCTCTGTTGTGATGGGGGTGTGACTCCTGAATGCAACTGTGAGGAAGAATCCACTGTTGAATGATGACTAACATCCACTTTAGCTAAAATTTCATAATACAGCAAATAAAATACTGGCGTTATTATACCTACTATCAACATTATGACCACAGCTGTCCACCACCCTATTCCCCAGTCTGCTCCATAGTAAGGATCCTTACGTTGAATGATTTTGTTATCAGGTTCAAAACGTATTTGTTGTGCTGTTAAAGCAGATACCACCTCATTAAGGTTCTCTCTTTTGGTGTCTGTACATTTTACTATTTGTTCTATGTCTCGGTCAACTTCTTTTAAAAAGCTACCAGCTGACTCACTGGAAGAAAGAGAATCACTGGATGGCAAAATTTCCTGTTGTTCTGGAACATACTGAACAGATGAAGGACGTGAAGCCTGTCTTCCTTTTGGAGGATAAAGTGTTTCAGTCAATGAACTAAACTTTTTAACTGGAATTTTGATAGACCTAAGGGCAAAAAAGTCTTGATCACTGATGAGATTATTAACCCTCTTGATATCTGCTACCTGTGAAGAAAAAAAAAAAACAAAAGGCAACATTCAACTGAATTCTCAGCAAAACAGAGGTTAACAGTATTCATTCATCCCATTACTTTTGGAAGGAAAAAAAGGTGGAGCTTAATTTTTAGTAGTATTATCACACCCAGAGAGATTTTAATTTGTGGGTAACAGTTGTACCCCACTCTTGATCTAACAGTCTTAGGAAATCATTGATTACTTTTTACTATCATTCATGTACTATTAACACTAATATTAGATATTTAAGCAGATTCTGGAATCCTATGATATTTCTCTTTGTACACCACGCACAAATATCACACGTCTGCTGTTTGTAAACAATTTGAGAAGGAAAGACTACAGATATTTATGTTCTTTCTTCCAGTCTTGCAATTAGAATATAGGGAAATGTCAACTTATCCAACTAAAACTACCATATTTTATCAAAACTAAGATGCCATCAACGCTAAAATATGCCATTATTCATCATTAAGGGAAAAAAAAAAACACCAAAAATAGAGGGTGCCACCATTCCATTTTCAAGGATGTTAAAATGTGTGAAAAAACATTCACCTCAGAAATGATAACATAATTTATCTCTCTTGTATTTTGATGACATTTTCCCTAACTTCTGTGTTCATGTCGTATTCAACCACCCCCAAGATGAGTCATTTTGTATAAGCTTTCCCTATGTATTATACAGTCCTCAACCTGTCTGTATATTCTATCTACCTGCCACTGTGAGGAGGGAGAGCATGGGAGTGCTCCTCAGATTACCAGTTATTATGCTAGGCCTCCACAATCTCTAAGGGATTAGTCCCATTCATGATTTCCGTCAGTGCTCTAGCCTGAGCCCTAACCGTTCATCGCCTGGTTGATGTCAGAAAGGTAAAGTGTGTCTAGTGCCGATGCCATCTGCTGAGATACAGAACACTCTGCAGGGAGAAAAGAGAGTGAACTCAGATTCTATTCATGTTGACTTTAAGATGACTAAAATATCCAGGTGGAAGCTGTCTGAAATCCTAAAGAATGATCTCATCTAGAAATACTGACTTGTGGATTATCAGCAAAAAATGGTAAATGAAGTCACGAGAGTACACATATTCACTAAAAAAGATTGGGAAAAAAGGCAATAAATGAAAGATCTCTGAGGAATGCCAGCATTGGAGGATTCTGTTGAATAAGAGAAATCTACAAAGGAGATTAAGAGTGTCCAAGGTGGGGCTGGTTGGCTGGTTCAGTTAAGAGAGTGTGACTCTTGATTTTGGGGTTGTGAGTTTGAGACTCAGAGTACAGAGATTACTTAAAAATAAAATATTTAAAACCAAAGAGTGGCCAAGGAAGCAATATACAATGGTACTTAAAATCATGAATTATCTGGGTGTGAAGGATGGCTCTGATACTTTCTATTATATGATTTGGGGCAAGTTGTTTAACCTCTCTGCAATTCAATTTCCACACATGTAAAATGACAGTAGTAGAGTTATGCAAAGATTAATAAATTAAAACGCACGGACACTCAAATAGCAATACATAGTACATTATGCAAATGTAGCTGTTATTAAATATTACTAGGAGGAAAATCAGAAAGCTGAAGAATCAAGGAGGTCAAACAAAGAGGGTCTTTAGGAGGGAATGGTGACTGATCGACTGCAGATTCCCGATCATGTTCACTGAAGAATGAGAGGTCCTGTTGGAAAAATCGACTTCCTGAAAGTGTGTATGTGGGAGGAGGATGGAGAGAAGACTTAGGCATAACTAGATGAGACAACAAAGATAAAGGATGCTTTGAAAGTTTAGGACCTCAAGACTGTTTGTTTAAGGCAAATGAAGATTCAATGACAAAATCCAAAACCTGACCGTGTTCTCTTTAAATGTTCATTTGTTTGATACTATCTATTCTGATTAGTAACTACTCCATACTCTCTCTAAACCAGGCTTCTAAGTTTTAGTAGACCACCTAGGTCCTCACTCTGAATATCCCTATATTTTCTGTTATACTAACTTTAGGGATTGCATTTAGGATTCCAACTTTGGAATTTTTGTCCTCTTATCAGCTTTATGATCAGCATATTTTTAATAATTCCTAAAACTGAGTACTCATAAGAGGAATACAGCACTAAGTATCTATTTTTGTTTATTTTTTTATTAAACTATGTGGAGTGAATTTTTTTAATTTTTTAATGTTTATTCATTTTTAAGAGAGAGAGAGAGAGAGAGAGAAGACAGAGTGCGAGTGGGGAAGGGTCAGAGAGAGGGAGACACAGAATTCAAAGCAGGCTCCAGGCTCAGAGCTGTCAGCACAGAGTCCGACGCAGAGCTCGAACTCACCAACCACGATACGACCTGAGTCGAAGTCGGATGTTTAATCAACTGAGCCATCCAGGCACCCCATAAGTACCGTATTTTTAAAGTGATAAATCTTTTTTTGTAAGGTTCATCCTTTTTTTGCTGGTTAAGATCCTGGCAAAAGGGAGCATTGCTTAACTCCCTAACTCTGTTGTATCAATCTTCCCTACTGTAGACAAGACCTTCTTTCCTCTAATGTTAAGCTAACTGCCTTTTCATCGTTCTTCATTTTAAATAAGGATCAGCTGAATACCCCCAAATCATCTCTGTAAACTTCTTCTCTATCATTTTTACACATACCTTAGTCTAAGCCCTGAGCATCTTCACTTGAATTATTCCAATAACCTCCTTACTGGGCCCCCTCCAACTCACCAGCAGGTTTCCCTACCACTTAGTAGTACTCTTGTTAAACCTTATAGGAATGCTCCTACTATACAGATAAAACTTTTCCTCAGTTATCTCAAAGTGCTTCATCCCAGTCAGTCTACGCCACTCATTTTTGAAACACCAATTAAACTTCCTCTGTTGTTCACCTTATTTTCTACTTAAAATATTTTCCACATCACCATCCTATACCTTTCTCTTCATATACTCATAGTGTCATGTATTTTCTCCTCTTCACCTCATTGGAAATATGACCTATTTTTAATCGTTCAGATGGCATTTCAAATTTCTCTTCTAAGACAATTTATCAGGTTCGTTAAAGAAAAATCCACGTCTTTCTCTAAAAACGCTACTGGATCACACTCTGGAGTCTCTTGAATCTCCACCTTGGTAATTTTAGCCTTGTCCCTAATTTTAAATCTTGGTTACTATCCATCATCAACCTTCTAAAGCACATTCTGTAAATTATTTCTCTACAAAACATGAAGTCACATGTTTATTTGTGTTAAAAATTAAATCAGATATAGTATAATTAATGGCACTGCCTACATGAACAAGTTGCAAAAAAACCCAAAAAATCCAGCTCTTCTTACTTCATCAAGAAATGTTTCACTAAAATACTTTATTAAATTCTTAAATAAAAATTCTTAATGTATGTTTTGATCAACTATGAAATGCAATAATTATTCAGAAAAAATAATACATAGAATCTTATGGTCACAGGAAATTTTTAACAATTCAATTCCTATTTGTATATATTTGGAGGTATATTTGGATGGCTGAGTTGGGTAAAAATTTTTTATATATATATAAATTTATATGTATTATATATATATTATATATATAAATATATATATATAATTTTCTATATATTTGGAAATATATATTATATATATAATTTTCTACATATTTGGAGGTATATTTGGATGGCTGAGTTGGGTATTGAATTTTTAACAATTCAATTCCTATTTGTATATATTTGGAGGTATATTTGGATGGCTGAGTTGGGTAAAAATTTTTTATATATATATAAATTTATATGTATTATATATATATTATATATATATATATATAATTTTCTATATATTTGGAAATATATATTATATATATAATTTTCTACATATTTGGAGGTATATTTGGATGGCTGAGTTGGGTATTGAATTTTTAACAATTCAATTCCTATTTGTATATATTTGGAGGTATATTTGGATGGCTGAGTTGGGTAAAAATCTGACTCCTGATTTCAGCTCAGGTCATGATTTCATGACTCCTGAGATCAAGTCCCATGCTGGGCTCTGCCCTCTCAGCTTCAGATTTACTCTCTCTGACCCTCCACCGTCATGATCGCACTCTCCTCTCAAAATAAACATTTAAAAATAAATAAATTTGTATGTATTTGTATAAATACGTTTATAAATGTATGATTTTATTACACAGAACTATGACAGGGAGCCATTAAAAGGCTTTCAAGTACAAAAATATACATTATGGAAGGCTGTGGGAGGAAGACGAAAATTTTAATCAAGGAGAAAAAAGAACGATAAAACTTTCATGCTGGTAAAAAGCATACATATACACTGATGTGCCTGGGTGGCTCAGTTACTAGAGGGTCCAACTTTGGCTCAGGTCATGATCTCAGTTTGTAAGTCTGAGCCCCACACGAGAATCACTGCTGTCAGGACAGAGCCTGCTCCAGATCCTCTGTCCTCCTCCCTCTCTGCCTTTCCCAGTTCACCCTCTCTCTCAAAAATAAATAAACATTTAAAAAGAGAGAGAGAGAGAGAGAGAGAGAGAGAGAGAGAGAGAGAAAGAGTGCAAATAAAGAGTATTCTAACAGTCTTACTTTTAAATATCAACAGTGACAACATTTCCGAAATTATATCCTTTAAGTCATTAGGAAGTATTTAAAGTCACTTTAAAATGTGCTATACACTGAAATACAGTACCTATATTTCCAAATTCTACTGGGAATATGAGAACATAAAGGTTGTAAAAATGTTCTACAAGTTTCCATATCAATGTGTTTACATGAAAACAGATTCCACACTAAGGATACCAGATGGACATAATGACACAGATATAAAATGTGTATAAAAACAGAGTTTAATATTATAAAAATAGGGGCCCCTGGGTGGCTCAGTTGGTTAAGCGGCCAACTTCAGCTCAGGTCATGATCTCGCGGTCTGTGAGTTTGAGCCCCGCGTCAGGCTTTGTGCTGACGGCTCAGAGCCTGGAGCCTGCTTCAGATTCTGTGTCTCCTTCTCTCTCTGCCTCTCCCCGCTCACGCTCTGTCTCTATGTCTCTCAAAAATAAATAAACGTTAAAAAAAAATTTTTTTAAATATTATTAAAATAAATATATACCTTCCTTTCTATCACTCCTACTTTGGGGAATCTATTCCACAGAAATAAAGGTAGCACCACTTTTTTTTTTTAATTAAAAAAAGGTTCTGTAATGTTTATTTTTGAGAGAGAGAGACAGCATGAGCGGGGGAAGGGCAGAGAGAGAAGAAGACAGAATCTGAAGCAGGCTCCAGGCTCTGAGCTGGCAGCACAGAGCCCAACCTATGAACCTTGAGATCATGAACTGACCTGAAGTTGGACACTTAACTGACTGAGCCACCCAGGTGCCCCATCACCACTTAAAGATACAGAGGTGATGATGATATTCACTGCACAATTCAAAACATGAAGAAAATCCTGACTACATGATAGAACGGCTTAATATTATGGTATATCCATATTATGCAATATCATATAACTATAGAAAATGAGTCAGATCTGTAAGACAGTGAGGCAGGTCTATGATCTATCAAGAAATGAGGGGTGCATGGGTGGCTCAGTAAGTTAAGTTTGATTTTGGCTCAGGTCATGATCTCATGCTTCATGACATCAAACCCCTTGTCAGGCTCCACACAGAAAGCTTTCAGCGCAAGGCCTTCTGCGATTCCCTCTCATTCTCTCTCTGTCCCTCTCTTGCTCATGCTCTCTCTCTCAAAGTAAATGATTAAACATTAAAAATAAAAAAAAGTAACAAGAAGAAATAAAAAGTTGCAAAAGCAACTTGCAAAGTAATAGGCATAGTATAAATCAATTTTTTAAATGTTTTTATATATATATTCGTTTTTTTTTTTTTTGAGAGAGAGAGCGCGCATGCACAAACAAACGGGGGCAGGCAGAGGAAGAGGGGGACAGAGGATCCAAAGAGGGCTCTGCCCTGACAGCAGTGAGACGATATGGGGCTGGAACTCCCTAACTGTGAGATCATGACCTGAGCCGAAGTTGGACACTCAACCGACTGAGCCACCCAGGCGCCCCAAACCAATTTTTAAAAAACAAAAATCGGAGGACCTGGGTGGCTCAGTCGGTTCAGCGGGCAACTTTGGCTCAGGTCATGATCTCACAGTCTGTGGGTTCGAGCCTTGCATCAGGCTCCGTGCTGACAGCTCAGAGCCTGGAGCCTGTTTTGAATGCTGTGCCTCCCTCTCTCTCTGCCCCTCCCCAGTTTGCACTCTATCTCTCTTTTTGTCAAAAATAAATATTAAAAAAAATTTTTTTAAAACAAAAACACAAAAATCACCAATACCACAAGTATTTTAGATATGATATATATTTACATATTACATATATGTATATTACTTTTACAAGCACAAAAAAGGTATGGAAGGAAACACACTGAAGTGTGTTATTTCAGGAAGTTGAGGCAGAAAAAATTTTGCTTACATATTTCTATATTCCCTTACAACTTCAGTAAGGAGAAAAGATAACACATCCGGGTGTCTTTTAATATTGAAACTAGACTCATGGATTTAGAAATAAACAGAAATCCAAATATTCACTTAAAAATTTAAAAAGTTAACATCTACCAACATAATACAGATTTCAATGGAAAGAAAGGAAATGACAAGATAAAAGAGGACAGAACTTATTTCAATGTGTGCTAATGAACGAATACTTTATTTTGGACATCATTAGGCAAAATCAAATTCAAACTTACCGTACAACAGTACTGAAGGGCTATTGCATTTAAAGTATCTCCTTCCTGGATATCTTTTGTTAATACTATGATGTCGTCAAGTCTATCTCTTGATGTACTTCTTCGGATTTTCTCTTTTCCTCTGGATCGAAGCTCATACACTTCGGCATCCTCCTCCAACACGTCACTGTCTGTACAATTTCCAAATGCATGTATTTGGCCACTTGAATGAACTCCTGGAAGAGGAAAACTACGATTCTGATGTCTCCCTGCCATGTCAAAATCTGAGGGAGAAAGAAAGCAGAGAAAACTGGAATGTAGCTGATCCATATGACTGAATTACATGAATCTTACATTCAGGACACATTATATATATATATATATATATAATAGATATATTAAGAATGATTTTAGTTACTTAAAAATGTAGGTGAGTTTTAGAGATGTTAAAGTGCAAAGAATATATCTGGCAGCAGAAACAATAAGATGGGAGGAAGAGGTAATCCGTTCTTACAAACCATGTATCACAAAAAGCAGAGATGACAAACATTTTCACAAAAGTAAACTTATTTTTTAAGGTCAAAAAATTAAGCTCCCTTTATTCTGAGTATATGACTAAAATTAAGGAAATATTTTTGTATTATATATTAAAAACTTCCGATCATATACGTACAATTTATAATTCTGATAGAATCAAAGTACATGTTTTATATGCACAAACAAAACACTTTAATAAATCCAAATATTCTGACTTGTTCAGCACTTCAAGTTCATTTGTCTTTTGTACTACCTACCTACCTCCTTGGATCAAGTAGACTTCAGTTTTACATTTAGTATAGTATGTGCTTTCTATATAGGTCATAATTTCACCTTACACTAAGGATTCTTATTCTTTGGAAGCTTTTCACCAACATTTCTCCAAGTCCTCATCCGACTCAATTTATGATCTATAAAGACTTAACATATTTTAGGTTGCTACATTCATTTCTACTTCAGACTGAGTCCTGGCCTATATTAAAAGCATACATCAATAAGCGTACATCAATGAGTACTTTTTGTTTACTTGTGTATGCACTCTCAAGTGACCTTCATCAAGCTGGCCTGTTCTCGTTAAAAACAAAACAAAATATAAAAAACTAATTCCACAGGTCCTGTTCTAGCTTCGTATTAAATGTTCACATAAGAAAGGACAGTAGTCTGCTTTCAGTTACTGTTGTGAAAGATAGGTAGGCAAGGAGTAAAAGGCATTTTGGAGATAAAATACTTAGGACTTAATATTATAACTCAGATCAAGAGAGGAAAGAAATTAAGAATCATGCCAAGATTTCTAATTTGCATTATGGAGTAAATGGTGATGGCAGTCTCTAAAATACCAAACACTGGAAGAAAAGCAGGAGGCTGGACTATGATTATAAATTTCTCTAAGACAGCCCAAAAGAATGTGGAGTAGCCCAGTGGGCTATAAAATCAAATTCAGAAAGGTATGGGTTAAAAATATAATTTCATGATTCATGTGCATAGGTAGAAACTGAAGCTGTATGGGTATAAAGAAGATTACCTAAAGTACGGAGTAAGAGGAGCCAAGACTGAGCCTTGAAGAACTGCTATGCTACATGTAGCGGTATCTGAGTGAAGGAAAATCAGCCTGCAAAGAATATGGAAAAGGAATATTCAGAAGAAGAAAGCATAAAAATATTGTGTCATGGAGGCCAAGCCCAACTGTGTCTTAAAGGACTTAGTTCAGTTGTCAATACAACAGACAAAAAATGAGTGGAAAAGAGAAAAAAAAAACAACTCCAAAGGTCGAAATTTGTAATATGGACAACAGAGACTACATTCTGTAGGTAGGCACATACAAATTCATGGAACTATTTCGTGTAATTGAAGCCAACCCTCTAAAACCAGTTTCTGACTCTGCTGTACAGCAACAATGCAATGCTTTAAGAACTCAAAGGTTTCTTTTAGATTAACCTAGATAATTAATAGCTATATATTATGTAGACTCTTAAAAGTTAAGAACCACTTAATATACAGTAATTCAAATGTGGGTATACTGATCCAGTTATGCTGCCCTTTAGACTTTTCTTCCCTAATAATTTGTTTTTAGAATCTCAAACCAGCTTAGTGCAGTTGAAATTCACTGAGCAATGCCCATAGCCATTTTACATACTGATTCCAAACTTTCTCCATGGTGTATTGCTAAATACTAAATATGACTAGAACATCATCTCACTGTCTCTTCACTCTCCTGTGTAATGAAACTGTATACTGTTTTTAATTTTTAATTTTTTTTAATGTTTATTTATTTTTGAGAGAGAGAGAGGGAGACAAAGAGTGAGCAGGGGTGGGTCAGAGAGAGGGAGACACAGAATCGAAGCAGGCTCCAGGCTCTGAGTTGTCAGCACAAATTCTGATGCGAGGCTCGAACACACGAACCTTGAGATCATGACCTGAGCCAAAGTCTGACGCTTAGCTGACTGAGCCACTCAGGTGCCCCTGGATACTGTTTTTGAACAATCAAGAATTGGTTGTGTCTCCAATTGAAGTGTAAAGCTAGACACAGGCCCAAGCAGATAACTATCTAAGCCTGCTATAGAGAGAGCAGAAAATACATACTATTCAACTCATCTGGCTCAATTTTCTCCACTTGTCTTAATTCTTAGGGTAGGGAAAAAACCCTGCATGCTACCTAGAATACAAACCATCGCAAAAAGTAATTACCAATGGATACGTTGTTAAAGCATTCAACCAGCTCACTCTGTAACTAAAAATGGTTTCCCAAACACCTTCAAACTTTATAGTAACTGTTGCTGGGTGTTTTGCTTTGACTTTCTGTAAGTGGAGAGCAATAAAAGGGCTACAGGGCACACGCTAACTCAGCACTGGGACAGTAAAACATGGACTGTATCCGCCAGGGTCAATTCGGTTTTTAAAAACTTCTCTTCCTCTCCATTCCACACACTTAAGATTTTTTTCTTTCCTTGTTTATACGATGATTAAATCTCAGATTTTTACGCCACAACACCACACTTGGGCCGTGTGGACGAGATGCTGTCAGCATACACTGTTGTGGGAGAAATGTAGTGTTTAGGTTTTAAACACGTGGCTCCAAGAATCAGACAGGTAGGAGTCCTTCCTCTGAGCCTCAGTTTCCCCGAGAGTGTAAAGAGTGGCTTCGGTGGGGTTGGTCGCGAAGGTCTGCTCTGCCTTCGGGTCTTGTCCCATGCAGGCCGGGATCCGAGTCCCAACCGGCCGCCCGGGCTACACCTGCGGACGAGGGCTCCCCGCCATCTCCAGCTAGAGTATAGCTGGGGCCCAATCCCGCCGACCGCCATCTTTACCTGTTCTCTTAGCAGCGGGGACGCAACGACGAGCCCACTGCCAGGTCCGCCGCCGCGGCTCCTGTCCCGGGCAAGTTCATGACCAAGCTTGCCTTTTGGGCTGCAGCTGTCTTCTGCTGCCACCGCCGCCAACGTCTCTGCCTTCCGGTCCGTGCGCCACCGCCACGTCCGCAAACCTGCCGTGCGTCATCGCGTCAAGTGGGCGGCGGTGGGCAGGAGTGGGGGAGGAGGAGGAGGGCGGAGGTGGAAAGGGGCGGGGAAGGAGGAGGGCGGGGACGCGAAAGCGAGACAAGACCCTGTGACTTCGTAACCACTGGCCTGCGCCTGGCGCGCAGGCGCAGAGAAGCCGCCAGGGCCCGGGGGCGGGGTCCGAGTTCCAGCCCCGCCCACGTCCCCTCCCCTTCTGCCCCAGCTTACTACACCCCCTCTGGTAGTAGCTCCGAGGGCCAACCCCGGTGGCTAACCCGGTGATCCGGAGTGACCTGCTGGCTGCACCTTTGTCCTTCGTCCACACAGTGCTGGCAAAGTGCTGTCTAGAAAACACCAGGGGGTGGGAGTCGGGAGGAGGGAGATGCTTAGGGTTATGACGGGGACTGTTACGGTTTTCTTCTTACTCTGCATCTGGAGATTTGTCTGGGTGGAGAATGTCACCCAAAAGCTTAGTGTTGACATCCATGTTTTAAAAATTTGTACTGTGCTTATTACTTTTCATGCGGAAGCTTCTAGACTTTTGCAAAAGAGACAAAATACTTGAGAGAAGTCCTTGGTTGGCGGGGTACAGGTGCCTCAGTCTTTGTGTTTATAGGTGAGGAAAGTGAGCCACCTAGAGTCAGGCCCCGGAAAATGTTTGCCCTCAAGCTTTGGTTCTTAGCTTGCTATTCTCATGCAGACAAGGCTATGTACAAATTGTAACTTTGTTTTGAAAACTAACTGAAAGTCACTGGTAGTCACTGTTGGGGTCTATGAGATATAGTTTGTTAAATTAACAAACTCCATACTTAATATATTATTTTTCTCAAATTTACTAAATGAGTATGATAGTTTGTTTGAATTTATGTAAATGACTGTAAACCGTTTTGATGATATGCCTAATGTTTCCAAATGTTGACATTACAGACTCTGCCCTTTGATGGCTGTGCTGTCTTATGACAATGTACATGTTAGACCCAAACAGCTGGGATGCAGGGTGCAGAGCACTTCTTTTCAGAATGTCTGAATATTTATGCATCATGAAGACCTTGAAGCTGTGTTTTAAATTACTGTCAAAGAGTGCGTTTTTGTTTTCTGGGAAGTGCCTTCAGTAAAGGTTAGGAATTCTGCACTGCAATATTTTCCTTTTATTTGAGGAGGTAGATACTGCGGTCCACAAAAGAACTGCAGGAGAAGCCTTTTTTTTTTTTTTTTAAGTTTGTCAGAGCTGTTCTGTGTGCTGTTGCCCTTGTGACACCCGTCTGTAACCATTTATCACTGAGACATTTTCTCATCAGTAGACAAAAGATATATTCCCTACTTGATATGTAGGGCTTCAGCTGCTCAGCCTTCATGAATGTTAATGTGAATACAACCTTCTTTCTGCGTGTAGGTTACTTTTCTTATTTTAATGTCAATAGGCAGTGGAATCCATGTGAATGCCTAAATGATAGAATTTCAAGCACTTCTACAGCACTGCTACCTGTTTCCTTCCTATAAATATTTTTTCAGAGAGATGCATGTTCTTGAATCATTATTTATGTTTAACAAAAGTGCAGTTATTGAACTTTATATAAAGACAATAATAGAACTATATTTTATTATTAAAATATACAAAGGAAGCAGTTAGCCATGAATTTTGGCCACGTTCCAAAAAGCTGGCCAGTAGACAAAGTACATTGTCTTTGAGAAAAAGGATGTCCCCATAGCTGAGCAAAGCCAAAAGGATTTTTAGTGTTTTGAGCTCTCATCTGACACAGTTTTCATTAAACGGCTGCAGATGAAAGAATATGTAGTTTTTAGGAATGTGTGTTTTTGTCATTAACATTCAGATTTTGTGATTTGCTCCAGAATAAACACAGTATCGTAATGAGAGTATAAATTGATGCAGTTGACTAGGAGTGGTACTTGGTAATACCTATCAAAGTTAAAAATGCAATTGACTGGACTACTAAATGGGTAGGTAATTACCTTGGATTCACGTACAGATACACACATATAAAATGTAATAGGTATGTTCAGGAATGTTTCTACAGTCATAGCCAAAAATCTGAAAATATTCTAAAAGTTCATCAGTAGCAGACTGGATACTTCTGGTACATTTAAATAATGTAATATTATGCTTTTAACGTTTAACTTCAAAAAATGAAGTTAATCTATATTTCTGATTTATTCATTTATGTGACAAATTTTCATTAGGGGAAAAGTATATGCAAGACCTTTATTCAAGGCATTGGGAATACAGTGCTTAAGAAGACTGTTCCTTTACTCAAAGAGCTTCCATATCTAGACACATGGAAGAATCTCCAAAATTTATTCTGAAGAGAAAAATGTAAATTACATATAAGAGGTATGACATTATTCCTTTGGAACAAAATTTATATATACACCACTCCTCCCCGCTCTTACATATCCACGTGTCTGCGGGGAGATACATTTAATCTTTCTTTCTGGAATGTTACGGAAGGAATTTTGAACAGTGGTTAAAAAGGACTAGCTGTGGCAGGAGAATAAGCAGAAGACTGCCTTTTCTTCTTAACCTTTTCTATATAGGTTGAATTTTTATTACCATAGGATTTTCTTTTATTAAACAATATTAAGAATGAACACAATTTTATTATTGAATAACTGAACTTGTTTTATCTGCATTTAACCAGTAGTCAACAATCCAACTTTTAATCACTCCTGAGTCTGTTTGTACTTTTATTTTCAAATAATGAGTGCCTGGAGAAAAGAACCAGATCAAGTCCCTTGGTAATCAAAAACTGAGGGGCATCTGGGTGGCTCAGTTGGTTAAGCGTCCAACTTTGGCTCAGGTCATGATCTCTTGATTCATGGGTTTGAGCCCCGCATTGGGCTCTGTACTAACAACTCAGAGCCAGGAGCCTGGTTTGGATTCTGTGTCTCCTCTCTCTCTCTGCCCATCCCCCACTTGCCCTCTGTCTCTCAAAAATGAATAAACATTAAAAAGAATTTTTTTTTTTAATGAAAGGAAGGGCACCTGAGTGACTCAGTTGGTTAGTGTCCAACTCTTAGTTTCACCTCAGGTCATGTTCTCATACTTTGTGGGTTCAAGCCCCGCATCGGGCTCTGTGCTCATAGTGTGGAGCCTGCTTGGGATTCTTTCTCACCCTCTCTCTCTGCCCCTTCCCGACTCGTGCTCTCACTCTGTCTCAAAACAAATAAACTTTTTTTAAAAAAAGAGACTTTTTAAAAAAGTAAATAAAAAAATAAATGAAAGGTAACAGAACACTGAATTATTTTTACTTTTTTTCTTGATTTCTCTCTGCTAGATTTCTTCCATCCCTGCTCTTTTACTGTCTGCTCCTTCCTCTGTCCTTTTATTGACCTTTCTTTCTTGTTCTACTTTTTAGAAGTGAATCTGAAAAAGACCACTGTACACTATAGAAATACTTCAACTCAGATGAATTTAAAACTATATTCTGGAATGAAACCTCAAAAATCCCCTCATCTCTCATCACGAAGTATGTATGTGGTATGTGTGTGTGTGTGTGTGTGTGTGTGTGCACATGTATTTGAATCTATATAGAGAGAAAATTATTGTATCTCTTCTCTAGAAGTCTTGGAGAAAAAACAAAGACTGCATGATTTAGATATATTCTACTAGAGATGAACCAGATGACCCTTCTAGTTGCCATTCACCCTATGGTTTTAAAATATAGTGATTATCGGAGTGCCTGAGTGGCTCAATTGGTTAAGCATCCGACTTTGGCTCAGGTCATGATCTCATAGTTTGTGGGTGTGAGCCCCCTCTACTCCTGTTGGGCTCTGTGCTGATAGCTCAGATTCTGTGTCTCCCTCTCTCTCTGCCCCTCCCCCACTTGTGCTTTGTCTCTCTTTCTCTCTCTCAAAAATAAACATTAAAAAAATTAAACAGTGATTATTATAATTGCAGCTCATAATGTGGATAAAAGAAGAGTCAAGGGTACTTCAGGAATCCAGAGCTATGTAAAATGTTAGTAAGTAAATCAGGGATATTAAATATGACTTGAAAATAAGCTTTTTGGGGTGCCTAGGTGGCTGAGTCAGTTAAGCGTCTGACTTCAGCTCAGGTCATGATCTTCACTCAGGTTCATGAGTTCGAGCTCGCTGTCAGGCTCTGTACTGACAGCTCAGAGCCTGGAGCCTGCTTGGGATTCTGTGCCTCCCTGTCTTTCTGCCCCTCCCCCACTCGCTCTCTGTCTCTGTCTCTCTCTCAAAAACAAATAAACTTTAAAGAAAGAAAGAAAAGAACGAAAGAAAAGAACGAAAGAAAACAAGCATTCCAATACTTCTGTTTATGCAGGCATTACTCTATGAAAACTAGTCTTACAAATGCTATTCTTAAGTTCATTAGCTAGGTAGTTGGTACATATAAAAATGAATAGTTGTACGTTTATAATTAAATAGACTGTAACTTAAATGCTTTGTTTCCCTTAATCTTTACAGTCACTATGGTCACGTAAGTACATTGGTGCAGGCGAATGCCCTAGAACCTGTAACTTGCTTGCTATTGCACCTATTCTTCCAAAGACCTAAATAGTCAGACAGAATTCAACTAAGCCCACGTCATCAAAAGAAAATATTAAAAGGATGAACCAGTCTATGGAATTGGGTAAAAGCAAAAAGTGATTATCTGAAAGTGGAGAGTAAGTCAAAATAGAGTCCAGATAGTGGACATCCAGTTAGATTTTTTAAATGTTCCATAGTGTGCTCATGGAGTCAAGAAGATGAGGGTGTAGGAAGACAGAAGGGGAGAACTGAAGAGGTAACAATGGCTTTTCATTCTAGTCTGCATCTCTCCCAGTGGGTAGAGACCGCTTCTTGACAATCCTCAGCTTGACCAACAGTATCTGAAAAACCAAGCTAGAGGATCAAAAGCAAAACTTTCATGCCCATATAAAGAATCATAGAGGGGCGCCTGGGTGGCTCAGTTGGTTAAGTGTCCGACTTCGGCTCAGGTCATGATCTCACGGTTCGTGAGTTCGAGCCCTGTGTCCGGCTTTGTGCTGACAACTTGAAGCCTGGAGCCTGCTTCGGATTCTGTGTTTCCCTCTCTCTCTGCCCCTCCCCCGCTTGTACTTTGTCTCTCTTTTTCTCTCTCAAAAGTAAATAAACATTATAAAAATTAAAAAAAAAAAAAGAATCATAGAACAGGGGCATCTGGGTGGCTTAGTTTGTTAAGCATCCCACTCTTAATTTCGGCTCGGTTCATGATCCCAGGGTCGTGGGATCGAGCCCCATGTTGCACTCATACACTGGGCATGGAGCCTATGTGAGATTCTCTCTCTCTCTGTCTCTATCTCTGTCTCTGTCCCTCTCCCCAGCTTTCGTGCTCTCTCTCTCTCAAATTAAGAAATAATAATAAAATAAAAATTAAAAAGAATAATAGAACAGTGAGGTATTTTGCCTAAACTGAAGTATTGCTTATCTGACACAGTATAGACAGAAATTACATCTGTTCACTTGACAAATATTAATTGGGTGTCTACTGTGGTTAAGGTACTTTTTTAAGGCTGGGGATATGTGCCCAAACAAGCCCAAATCATTGCAGTCATGAGGTGCCGGAGTCCTTGTTCCGGCAAATCTAGGGGTCCACGAAGGACGGATGGACGGTCAGGCGAAATGAAGTGAGAGAGCCACGAGTGAGTTGGAATCTGATGACCAAGCAGGCAGCCCTGGCAATTCTGGCATCTCTGCCTTGCTGGTCTCAGTGTCTTTATTTTTAAAGGTAGTGAGTGACATTACATCAGTGCAAGGCATTCTTTACAACATACATTGTTGTCACAAGACCTATGTAGTCATCTATAGGTTTATGATATAAGGGAGCGTGGGGATGAGAATTACAAAATGATTTGCGAAATGTTAACCTCAGGGAGGTGTTCAATATTTGCTGCTGATAAACAGTGCTTCTGACTTTTGGGCGAGGCTAACCTTGGGGAAGGTCCTAAGTCTCTTTACAATCTTTCCCATCAGTGTGTTAATTCTGAGAGAAGCTTTACAGAGATGTGCCTTGAGGTTTTATGGTGGGGCTGAGGGGAGCGATACCTGCAGGGAAAATCTAATTTGGTTCAAGGAGTCTTGGGGCCTACGCCTCAATTTGTGTAACCTATCCCCAAGAGGCAACCTTGAGGTTACTTCTGGCCAGATTACTCTCACACAGATTTTATCCATCAAGACCAGGTCCCCTTTTCCATGTGCCATAAAACCAACGAGCATTATGTCCCTTAGGCCAACGAGAGCAATTCAAGAAATCCAGGCCTGAAAGATTATTTAGAAGGAGGTAAAACGAGGCGCCAGTTTGGCTGGCGGGAGCTTTTGCTTCAACCTTTCCCACGCATGGAGGGGTCTCAACCTGTGAGCCCAAAACGACTCCCAACAATGAGGCTTATATTCTTGTGGTGGAAGGCAGAGAAAAACAGGATGAATAAATGAAACATGTTAGATGGTGATAAATGAATGCGGAAAAATTAAGTAGGGAAGGAGATTGGAGTCTTTGGGGTGAGGGGAATTTGCATTTGTGAAAGGGTGGGTAAGAAAAGGCCTGAATGAAAAGGCCTGAAGATAGTATATAAGCCATGTTGGTACCCAGGAGGAGAACTTGCTAGGCAAAGGGAAGAGCAGAGCACCAGATTCCTGAGAGGAAGTATGCCTTGTGTATTGGGGAAATGGGAAGAAAACCATCATGGCTCAAGTAGATTGCACAAGGTGGGAGAGCAGCAGCAGATGAAGAAAGAAGGAGCTAAATTGGATGAGACTGTGTATGCCATTACAGGACTCAGACTTTCACTCTGAGGAAGATGGGAAACCATGCATGGGAGGGTTCTGAGCAGAGGGGAACATTATCTACCTTTGAAAAGGATCACTTAGGAGGGTTAGGGTGGAAGCAGGAGATCAATAGGCTATTGCAGTAACTCAGGCAGGAGGGAGGTTGCCTAGAATCAGAAAGAATGTCAAATTCATCCAACTGATTGGGATTAAAATCATTTGGTTTAAAAATATTTTTGCAAAGGACCTAAATTTACAAGGTTGTACAGTTTTTTGTTTTAAAGATATTTTTCATTGGTCTCTTCTTGTATACTTTGATTAGTGAGTCTCCTTAGAGTCTCTTTTCTGCCCCCTCCCCCCAGCATTAATTCTGAATAAGCCAGATTTACCACCTTAGTAATTGTTGGATCTAAATAAAGTTTTCCTTCACCCTCTTCACCACATTTTCAAGTTTATTTACACTTAAGGTTGAGCTGTTCCCCACCCCACCCCACCCGACTCCCGCCCTTTTTTTCCCAAGCTTTAATCCTATCTGGCTTCTAAATCCCTTCAGAATTATTTGAAGCAAAGAATGCCTGCTGACTTCAAAGAGTATTTCACACTTGGATTTACTTGGTGGGGTATATAGCAAGAGTAGTGAAACCTTTCTTCCTTTCTATGCAGAATAGTGTGTTTGGCAATAATATATGCTAATCAGTGAGCAGTCTGTTAAGAAGAAATGCAATGAAACATTTTTTATTTGTTGTTTTGAAAAGGACTTATTTTCCTTTGCAGTACTTTTCAATTATTAATCTAATCTGTTATTTCATAGGAGAATCAATCTGTATTAATCAAAACCGATTAACTTTCCATTCATTACCTTGTCCTTAAGTGGTACTAGAGATTTGGTTATCTATAGCATAACATAATGTAAATGAATACTTGGCTTGTATAGATTTCACTCATTTCATTGAAAAGTAAATATATTTTTTTTAATTTTAATGTTTTTTAAAATTTTTTTGAGAGACAAAGAGAGACAGAGTACGAGTAGGGGAGGGGCAGAGAGAAAGGGAGACACAAAACCTGAAGAAGGCACCACACTCTGAGCTGTCAGCACAGTCGGACGTGGGGCTGGAACTTGTGAACCGTGAGATCACGACCTGAGCTGAAGTCAGACGCTTAACTGACTGAGCCACCCAGGCGCCCTGAAAAATAAATATTTTAGTACACCAGTAGGCAAAAGAAAATTCCTGGGTGTGTTTTTCTTAGCATTGTGAAAAATAATTTTTATAGGCTTTATAATTAATGGGAATGCAAAATAAGGCATTAGCTTGAGAAAGAATGATTCTTTGTGTAAAAATATTATGGTTGCTCATAAGGCAAAATCCATAAAACCATTACATAAACTAGTTCTAAAATAGATATGCCAGCCCTTCTACTTTATTTGGTCTTAGCAACAGGATGGGCTAGAGTTTGGAAGTGAATGTGATGTGAATAAAAAAAACATAGTAAATTCTTTTTTCTTCCTGCCTCATCCTACCTTCCATGAACTATATTCTCCTTTCTCTTAATATCTGCCTTTATCCATTAAAATTCTGGCTTCATTAGAACTGGATATAGGGCCTGCTGTTCCTGGTTGGTTTTGTGTGATGAGAGCACCCAAATGCTTTGCTAAGTGACTGGAAAACTTCACCAAGGAAATTATGATAAGAATGGTAACATCTACTTCTTTTAGTGTTTCTGAGGTCGAAGCAGTCTATAAAACTGACATACCAGCTGTTGTCGAAGTGTGGTCTTGCCAATTTCTGAGACTCCTTCAAGTCCTCAAGGCCAAAAGTATTTTTGTAACAATTCTAAGAAGTTGTTTGCCTTGCTCACTGTGTGATCATTTGCACTCATACTAAATCTTTAGCATAAATCAAGGCAGTAGCACCAAACTATATTAGTAGTCATTGTATTGCCCAATGCTATAGACTCATTAAAAAAAAAAAAGTTTTCTTGAGAATGTTCCTTGATTATTAAATCAGAACCCTTGACTACATTTTTTAAATTATTCTTTCTGATGAAATGGGAAAAATGCATGAAGCTCTTTTACTGCATATTAAAATATAGTGGTTGTCTGGAGGAAAAGCTCTTATGCCCTTGTTTAATTCTGGAGTTGAACAGCCCATTCTTGTCATTGGGTATAACTTTTAATAGAAAGAATGATTAGCAGAATAGTTTGGTCAATAAGAGATATATGGTAGCCATTTTCTTGGAAACAAACAGAGTAAATCAGTTACTTCAAGAAAAACAAGACAGAATTTGCTGTCATTGATAAAACTCAAGTTTTATCTCAAGCAAAAATTAGATTTTAGAAAACTTTATTGTCTCTATAGGCTTCCCAAAACTGAAAGAATTGTGTGATAAAATTTATGGTGATAATAAGGTGATTTTTCAAATACCATCAAATGAAGAGTGTCAACACTTGGAAACCTGCATAATTCAGAGAATCAATATTTTCTAAATGTACAATGTTACAAAATCATGCACAGATAAAAGATTCATTCGAAGTGTGAGTCCAAAGGCTATTAATGTGATTAAGTGAAAAATGTTTGATATACTTCAGATACCACATTGCAATTAACTTTTAAGAAACTATCACTTATTAAGTCTTGATATAGTATCAAGGATGAATATCCACAATTAGCTGAAAACTCAATGAAAATTTTTCTCCCTGTCTTAATGTAATATTTATAAGGGTCTGGATATTCTTTATATACTTGAACCAAAACAACACATAGAAACAGATTGAATGTGAAGGAAATATAATAATCTACCTGTCATTACAGTTAATAAATGCCTTTAACAAGTTGTAGGATACAAGATCAACACAAAAATATCTCTGGTATTTCTATACACTAGCGATGAACAACCTGAAAAGAAAATTTAGAAAATAATTCCATTTACAATAGCACCAAAAAATAATAAATAATTAAGAATATATTTAACCAAGAAGATGCAAGACTTGCTCACAGAAAACTATGAAACAATACTGAAGGAAATAAAAGAATATCAATAAATGGAAAGACATCTGTGTTCATGGATTCGAAGACTTAATATTGTTTGTTAACCTGGCAATATTCCCCAAAGCAATCTACAGTTTCAATGCAATCTTTATGAAAATCCTTATAGACTTTTTGTAGAAATGGAAAAGTGGATTCAAAAATACATAACAAATGGCAAAGTATTCCAACTAGTCAAAAACAATCTTGAAAAAGCCATGTTGGGCTCAATGAGAATGGAGCCTGCTTGGGATTCTCTTTCTCCCTCTCTTACTACCCTTCCCCCACTCATGCTCTCTCTCCCTCTCTCTTTCTCTCTCTCTCACTCACCTCCCTAAAATAAACAAGTAAATAAGAACTTTAAGGAAATCTTGAAAAAGAAAGACAAAGTTGGAGAGTTCACACTTTCCAGTTTCAAAGTTTACTACAAAACTACACTAATCAAAACAGTTTGGTACTGGCATGAGGAAAGACCTATGTTGACAGAACAAAATGAGAACAAAAATGAGAGCTCAGAAATAAATCTATACATGTGTTGATTTTTGTCAAAAGTGCCAAGGCCATTCTATAGAGAAAGAATGTCTTCAACAAATGGTGATGAGACAACAGGATATCCATACACAAAAGAATGAAGTTGGACCCCCAACCTGACACTACATACAAAAAATAACTCATCCTGGATCAAAGATTTAAATACAAGAGCCAAACCTACAAAAACCTTTTAAAACTGGCATAGGCATAAACCTTCATGATCTGCAATTTAGCAATGGTTTCTTAAGACAGGACACAAAAACACAATCAACCAAAGGAAAAGATACATTGGATTTCAATAAAACTTAAATTTTGGGCACTGAGGACACTATCACGAGAGTGAAAAGACACCCCACGGAATAGGAGAAAATATTTGTAAATCACACATCTGGTATAGTATACAGGACATATGAAGAACTTATAACTCGACCATGAAAAGACAAACACTCTATGAAAAAATAGGCCAAGGACTTGAATAGGTAGATATTCCTCCAAAGAAAATATACAAATAGCCAACAGGCATAAGAAAAGATGCTCAACAGGATTAGTCATTAGAGAAATACAAATCAAAACTCCAGTGAGATGCACTTCACACTAAACAAAATGTGGTATAGAGATATACTCCAAACAGGATATGGTATGTACATAAAATCAAATATGACTCAGCCACAAAAAGAAATGAAGTTACTACTATGTTCTACAACATGGATGAACCTTGAAAGCATTATGATAAGTGAAAGAAACCAGACATAAAAGGCCACATACTGTATGATTCCATTTATATGTAATATTGAGAATGGGCAAATCCATAGAGACAGAAAGCAGCTTAGTTGTTGTCAGGGGCTTAGGGCAATAAGGAGTGACTGCTTACTGGCTACTGGTTTTCCTAGTGGAGAGCTGAACATGTTCTGGTAGTGGTGAAGGTTGCATAACACTGTGAACATATTAAACACCACTGAATTGTATACTTTCAAATGATACAAATGGTAAGTTTTATGTTGTATGTATGTTACCACAATTACAAATCAAATACAGCTGTCGTAAGTCATCAAAGAAATTTGTAAAATGGTAAATGATGGCACTGATGTCGCTAAATATTTTTGTTTTGGGAAATACAGTTTTCATAAAAATTTATTATTGATGTTAGCCTGAAATGGGTTTACTTTTAACTGAATGAATAAGTATATATTTTGAATCATTCTTAGTTTTGTCAATACTATAAATATTGATAGCTATTACTACCATAATCAAAAGCTTGAGTCCTCAGTTTTTAAGAGAGTAAAGTAGTCCTGACTTTAAAAAATCTGAGAACCCCTAAGCTAGGCTACAAGGCATAGCTTCATAGTTATTTAAGCCAAGTTACTGCGTGAATTCTAAGGTCCAAAGATTTTCTAATATAAGTCTATTGTGAATCTAAGTGTTGCAGATTAAAGGAGAACTTGAAAAACTGTCCTTCTGATCATGTTACCAAAATGTAAAGTGGAAGGTTGGAAACTAACTTACTAGTGGGAGACATGGTTTGAACAGAGGAGCGGGGAAGTCAAAGAAAGACAGGTAATGGGGTTGGGAAAGGTGAGAGGTAGGTGAAGAGGATGCTAGGGGCAATTATGATTCAGTACATTAATTCAATGACAGATGCATAATAATTTTAAATGAGATTTTTCCTATTGTCTAGTTATCTGTGCTAATAATACCTAATTTACGCTTACAAAATCATTTATTATGTGCCAGGTATTGTTCTAAGTGATTTATTATGTGTATGACACTATTAGTTTAATTTGCAATATACTATTTTGAGGAATAATTTGAGAATAAGTTACAGATATCTTTACCCCTAAATACCTTAGCATATGTCTCCAAAGAACAAAGACATTCTTGTACAAAAACACAATATAACCATCACTCAAGTGTAATACTGATAAAATCTTATTCTCAAATATTCCGTTTATATTTAAATATCCAAGATTGCCCTAATTGTGTTCTTTATCTAGTTTCCTTTTTATGCTTATTTACTTATTTTATTTTATTTCCTTTTTTCATGTTTATTTTTTGAGAGAGAGAACACAAGCAGGGGAGGAGCAGAGAGAGTCCCAAGCAGGCTCTGCATTGAATGAGCCACGCAAGCACCCCTATTTACTTATTTTAAAGTGAGATCCAGAATTTAATTAAAGTTCCTGGGTTGCATTAATTGTCATGCCTTTTTAGTTTTTTTTATTCCAGAGAGTTCCCAAGCTCCTCTCCTTCATCTCAGGTTTTGGTCTTTTATGACTGATATTTTTGAAAAATATAGACTGCAGTCACTTGGCATAGTGCACCTTAATTTGGATTTGTTTGATTATTTCCCTATGATTACATTCAGGTTAAAAGGTTTTTGGCAAGAATTCTACATTGATGATGTTGGGTAATTCTCAGTGCATCGAATCAAAAGCACACTTGTTTGTTTGCTTCATTATTGGAGACCAGGCAACTAAGTACTTAAAGTATTTAATTAAAAAATTTTTAAGTTTACTTGTTTATTTTGAGAGAGAGAGCACACACATGGGAAGGGCAGAGAGAGCAGAAGAGAGGGAACCCCACACCATCATAGTGCAGAGCCAGAAGTGGAGCTCCAACTCAAGAAACCGTGAGATCATGACTTGAGCCAAAACTGAGAGCGGCCCTTTTAATGTATTTAATTTTAAAACAACGAAGCTTTTGGGCCACCTAGGTGACTCTGGCTATAAGGCCACCTCGGTGGCTCAGTCGGTTAAACTCTTTGGCCGTAGGTCATGATCTCGCTATTCCCAAGTTCTAGCCCAAGTTGGGCTCTGTGCTGAGAGTTCCGAGCCTGGAGCCTGTTTCAGATTCTGTGTCTCCCTCTCTCTCTGCCCCTCTCCCACTCATACTCTGTCTCTCTCAAAAACAAATAAAAATTTTAAAGTTAAAAAAATAACAATAACCTAGGCTGTAGCTATTGTTTTTATTTTTTACAGATTTCAATACTTTGTACATAAGGACACTGAGACATTAAGTGTCTTGTCTAAGATCACACAGTTAGCAGAGTAGAGCAGAGTTCTGAACACAGATAGTTGGAAAATCTGCAAGATTAATCACTTATTACGCTGTAAAGAGACTGATAACAAACTTAAACAGTCTTTCATTATTATTTTTTTAATGTTTCTGATTTATTTTTTGAGAGAAGGAAAGAGACAGAGAATTAGCAGGGGAGAGGCAGATGGAGGCGTAGACAAAGAGTTGGAAGCAGGTTCTGACTGCAGGCTGTCAGCACAGAGCCGATGCGGGGCCAGAACTCGTCAACCTTGAGATCATGACCTGAACTGAAGTCGGACGCTTCACAACAACACGCACAACTTAAAGTCTTAATTCATTACCTACCTTCGGGGTATATAAGGCTAGGAGATTGGTCTTGAGGCCTGTAGTAAGAATTTTTTGGAGAGCGCTGTCATTGTGCTTTGTCTTCTACCTCTACCACATCTAGGCAAAAGTGGTGGAGAAACAGAGAATCACTTGGTGAGCTTGACTTGGAATTTGAGGGATAGAGGAACTGGTACCTGACTCATCCTAAAAAAGTCAAAAGGTGAGTTTGACCCTGCCCTGCAATCAGAGTAATGGCCATGGAAAGTTGTGGCATTCTGAGGGTCAGCTGAGAACACAACAGATGGGTCTAAATTGTCTAAGGAGACCACAACCAAGAAACCTGTCTAGAGGGATGAAGCAACCCCAACTCACTACCAGAAGGTAGAGACTGGAAGATTAACTTGCCTGGGGTCTGCCCAGGGAAACATAGCCTGTGTCAGGTATGCCCACAGATGAGAGTCTTTAAAAAACTCATGCAGGGGTGCCTGGGTGGCTCAGTCGGTTAAGTGTCTGACTTTGGCTCAGGTCATGATCTCACAGTCTGTGAGTTCGAGCCCCGCGTCGGGCTCTGTGCTGACAGCTCAGAGCCTGGAGCCTGCTTCAGATTCTGTGTCTCCCTCTCTCTCTCTGAACCTCCCCCACTCATGCTTTGTCTCTCCTGTTCCCAAAAATAAATAAAAACATAAAAAAAATTTTTTAAAAACTCATGCAGGAAAGAATCTTTTTTTTTTTTTTTACCTCTATCTCCTCTGCTTCTCAACCCTGAAGGAGCCATTAAAAAGCATAGTGAAAAGCAGAGAGTCGGGCAGAGTAGAGAAAATGAGTGCCCGTGTCCTCCTCCTTCACTGCAGGCATCATAACCTGGATTGGGCTCAAGCAAAAGAAGAAATGACTTGCAAAACTTAAATGGGAGGTTAACTTTGCTCTGTACTATCTGACAATGAGACTATTTCTTAACACTGTAATGGAAAATGAATATGAAACATGGGGCCCACTTGAAATTTCATCCTAGGGACAGAAAAGAATTTTGAACAATGCAGGTTTAATGAGTCCGTGGGGGGAAAGAACAGAATTGCGTTAATTCAGTAAACCGGCTTCTTAGGTATTGAGTCCCTTTCCAGTATTTCCTCCTCAAGTTCATCTTATACAGAACACTGGGAAAGAAATACTTCCTCAGTCACGAACAGAGTGCCTCTGACCTTTGACTCTGATTTAGGAGACATTGTTCAATGGCTATTCTCCTATGAAATTGTCCAGAATTGTGTTACGTTCCTTAGTGGGAACTACAAACAGAACCCTTCCAACTGTTGAATGGAGTAGATTATCATTGACAACGTGCAATTTTTTCAGGAATGCCACCCAAATTCTGCCCCTACCATGAGAGCCAACTGCAATTTGTTTGGATATATTTTTTTAATAATTTCTTTTTTTAAATTATTTTTTAAATGTTTATTTATTTTTGAGAGAGAGAGAGAGAGACACAGAATGCGAGCAGGGGAGGGGCAGAGACAGAGGGAGATACAGAATCTGAAGCGGGTTCCAGGCTCTGAGCTTGTCAGCACAGAGCCCAACATGGACCCTGAACTCACACACTGAGATCATGACCCAAGCCAAAGTCACATGCTTAACTGACAGAGCCACCCAGGTGTCCTGAGGTTTCTTTGGATACTGTTCTGCTCTGGCTGCTGAATTCTGGCATACAGACAGTGCCTGTCCACTTCTTCATCCCACTTGCAGTGCTGTATATTTCAGCCAGGTGGTATGGGTATCACTCAGTGGCCTAGTTCTTTTACTCTTTCAACTCAGTCCCATTCTGCATCTCTTCTTGTCTCTTTCTCTCCTCCTCTTCCTTCAACACTGGCCCCAAGTGAACTAGCTTCTAATCTTTTTTTGACTTACCTTCTCTTTACAGCATGAGGCTTTCTCTTAAGATCCTGCAGGAGATTCAGTGTTTCTGATTGTAGATTGGATGATCATCCATAGATAGGATTTGCCTCTGGCTTCTAGTTTCATTATTATCAAGCTTCACTCAGTTCTACTCCATCAGCCCCAGACCTCCCTTTCTGATCTTCGAGGAAGGAGGCCTGACATGTAGCTTGGGATATAGGGATATAGAAGCAGAGTTGGTCCAGGGAAGAGCAGCCTCCTCCTATCATTATCTCAAATAAGGAAAGGTTTCCCTTGAAGTGCCTCCTGACCAGCTGAGAATAGGCCCCAACAGACTGAGGAGTAAGAAATCTCAGTATATCTAACTTTAAAAAGGTCTTAATTAAGAGGAGAAAAAGGACATTAATTGACTCATGTGTTTATGGACTCATTCCACATGAGGTGGCTAAAAATATTAAATAACTTAAAATTAGGTAAATTACAAAAGCTGAATAAAAATTAAATAAATGTCTTTTGTTCTATTGAGTGATGATGATGAAGAGAACAGACTATTCGAAATGAAGAGGAAAACTATGTATTAGGGTGAATCACACAAAATTGCTGTTATTCAACCATTTTGCTCATGTTTGACCATTTTAACATTAGAAAATATCAATTTCATGTGGTTCAGCCTAATATTGATGTTTTAAAGACATCTTTGATGGTATTTCTCTGTTGTAAATGCTTTTCTATTTGAATGATAATGTATGGTAGTCCAAGTTCTTCTTTTATATTATTTTCAATTACTTTACACTACCAGTAGAGTGCATTGGGTGCCTGGTGATATCAAAGAAAATTTTTATAATAAAATGTATGCATAGACGCATCTGGTTACGATTTGCTTTTCCTTTTCTCCAATTGCATAATTCAAGTTGATGCTGCATAATTCTTTTTTCCTTTTATTCCATTCCATATGGTGGCAGAGCAAGTACCAAAAGATGAATACTTTCAGTACCTTTCATATCAAAGCCACAGCTTTCACATTCTGTTCTATTGATACTGCATTTTGGCAGCGGATAAAGGAACACAGTTAAAGTCTCTGCTCATAATTGGTTTTATTTGGGAAAGATTTTCTTTGAACTAGTGACCACCCGTGATTTTATAATTATCAGAAATTAACCAGCTCAGCATTTCTTGTAGGAAATATTCACGATTCACTTCCTTGCTTTTTGAAGAAAAAAAAAAGAAAAGCATAAAGAAAAGAAAAACTAGAAAGTATTAGAGAACTCCATTTTGTTTGGGAGTATTCCATGTGGGATTGCTCTAATGGAATGCTAAAGCTGTGTTTGTCTGCATGGTACTCTTTCAAGCACAGTCTTAAAAACGTTTTTACTTTCTTAGAACTCTACAAGAAGAAAACTCAAAAAGAAGTTTGATTTTTCTGAAAAGTGAGACAAATCCAGTATAAGTTTTCTGATATGACCTGACTTATGTATAAGTTACAGAGTGTTTAAGCCTTCTACAGAGGTCCCCCTCCTTTTTTTAGCTACTTTCTTGAGACTTAAACCACAAAGCATAAGTAAAAATGTGCCATTCAATTTTTTATATATAACAAAATGAAATTTTTAAAATTGTGGTAAAATAAGTGGAACATAAAATTTGTCATTTTAACCATTTTAAGTGTACAATTCAGTAGCCCTTATTACGTTCACAGTATTGTACAACCATCACCATTATCTACTTCCAAAATATTTTCATCACCTTAGGCAGAAACTACAGAGAGTACTCTTATATGTCTTTCAATAGGATTTGAAATTCCTATGGCTGCAGAAAATTGTTTAAGTTAAGAAAGCTTACTGGACATTTGAGAGGTAGAAAATCCACACTTAAGTCTACAGTTGCTGGCAGAGATGTTTGCTTTAAGTGGACCAGGCACCCCTACATATATAAAGTTTGCAAGGCCCTGCGTGATGCCCAAACATACCATCAGTCAAACCTCTCTTCCCACTGGGCTTGATTTTCTCACCCATGTGGGAAAGAGACAGTGGGAGCTTTGTTTGCAGTGGCTTTGTTTGCTTGCAGCCATTGGTAAAATAAACATTACCTCAGATTTCGCAAGTCCCTGGTAGAGTTTGGGGGTCCTGGGAGAGCAGCTTCTATAACCCAACGCAGATGCCTTCATCATGTAATCTGGTGTTGACTCACTCCATTGAGGATAATTGCATTGCAGCATCCTGTGCAGTTCCCATAGGGCTGGTTTAGATCACGGATGTTAAACGAGAAACTCTTCAGCTCTGGGAAGCGATCTGAAGGAGAAATATTGAAGAGAAGCTTGCCCTCGCTCACTTTAGCTTGGCCTGATTTGTCAATGAAGCTTTAATTACACTTTAGGATCTTGTCAGACAGATCTATACTTAGGAAAGATTCTCACAATTTCATTTTTGGATAGTATCAGTGAGCTCTGTGCAGTGATAACTGAAAATACACCCAGCGAGTACTTGGATTGAGAAAGCAGGTTCAGTTTGTAACCCAAACCACCAGAAACTAAACTTATGTAATTATAAAACTGTCTTTGAAGAAATTGCAATATCTTTATTTTTTAAAAATTTTTTAAAATTTTTATTTATTTTTGAGAGAGAGAAAGAGAAACAGGGTGACTGGGGGAGGGGCATAGAGAGAGAGAGACAGAATCTGAAGCAGGCTCCACACTCTAGGCTCTGGGCTCTAAGCTCTGAGCTGTCAGCACAGAGCTCCGCATGGGGCTTGAACTCAGGAACTCTGAGATCATGACCTGAGCTGAAGAGGATGCTTAACCAACTGAGCCACACAGGTGCTCTGAAATCTCAGTATTTTTGAATAGAAAAAGTCAGTTTTAGAATTTTATATTTTATGAATGGGGAAAGTATGAGTAAATGGACATTATTAAATAGAAAGGTTTAATAGATAACATGTTTATCCTGGTTCTCATTAATTATGCTTCCAGGTGGGATATATATAAATGGCATTTCAAGAATTTAAATTCAAAGATTCAAAGATTTTATACGTAAAGCATTACATCTCTCCTCTCTGCCCTCCTCCCTGACACCTCCCAGGGAACAAGCTACTTGAATTTAGCATTTGGTAAGTTTACTGTGCCCCACAGAATATGTTTGGAAACTTTAAATTCTTCTTTTAGTGTACCATCAGACATGTAAATGCCAGCTTATTACAAGATAATCATGCAAGTAGTGGAAACCTTAGAATCTGTCTTCACGTGCAGACAGAAATCATAATCCTGGCCCAACTAGAACTCAATGTTAGGAAGGAAGGATTTGTTTGCCTCGCCTGCTCCCAAACCTCAAGTAATAAATCTCAAAAGCTTTAATATTGATTCAATAAAATGAATGGCTGAGTCATTTCAGAAGGAGTCTGACAAGTGGACAAATGCTGCCATGGTGACATTTTGATATGCACTGTGGTTACAGCGCTTTGCTAGTTTCCTCCCCCTGCCATTAAAACAAAATGACCAACCATGGGAAGTACCACACACAGCGGGCCTATGCCAGAGGCAACCAGCGAAAGTAAGATTTAATTAGCTGTTCTTAAAGGATTAAAGATTCCATACTCATTCATATCTGATTTATGGAGAAATTCCTTTTAAAATATGAGAAAAACTGTTCTGACACATATTTCTTGTTAAGAAATAGAAACTATTATTAATCTAAAAAAGTCTCAAGCAGGATTTTCTGTGAATGTTTTATAAACAGATTTCTTGAGGAAGAAATATTTTTAACTTGGGAAGATAAAGAATTAAAATATTTCCCACTGGACATAAAATTATACTAAATATGTTCTTTGCTAAATAATGTAATAAAATATTGCATATGGCCATAATACAAATAAGATACAATATCTGTAGTCAAGTACTACTATTGCATATGTTTAAAACCTGTAAAGAGATGAGACTATTTGTTACAAAGCAATATGTACACTTGGCTATTACTTGATCTTAATATTCATTTGATGGAGCTATTTAACAGTACCTATGTATTTCTTTCCTTATTGGTATAAAAGAGATCCAGTTTTGTTAAAGACAGATATAATCACATTATAGCAATGAAGAGAAATGGTTTAAAAATTTTAATGGGAAAAAGCTTTAAAATATATAATTATAAATTTGTAAATTTACTTATATATACCACTGTGGTGTTTTCATTATTAGATTGGTTAACTTAGAAGAAAAACTTTCTCAACTGCATCTATAATGCATCTAAAGGAAATAATTGTTTTTATTTCAATGTTTTCAGCCAGTTATCAAAATCTCACTGTCTACCAGAATTTACTATGTCATTCAACCTATACACAATTCTATGTAGTAGGTATCATAAGAATTTCTATTTTATAGGCAAGGAAACTGAAGTATAAAAGAATAATAAATTTATTTAGGTTTGCTCAATTTATCTACACTGCACGCTCTCTCCGCATCATCTGGGCTCAACCACAGGAAAATGGTTTAGAAAATAGTGGTACTGATTTTACAAAATCTCAGCTATATTCTGCAAATAGATTTCTTCAGGGGAAACATTTTTAATTTAGGAAGATAAAGATTTAAAAGATTTGCAATAGCACATAAAATCATAATTCATCCTTTGCTTTTTACTTATTAATTTTAGAAAAATTAAATATTGAGATTATACATATATTTTTTTAAGTTCTTATTTATTTTGAAAGAGACAGAGACAGGGCAAGTGGGGGAGGGGCAGAGAGAGAGGGAGAGAGAGAGAGAAAGAGAGAGAGAAGAGAGAGAGAGAGAATCCCAAGCAGATGCCACACTGTCAGTTCAGAACCCCATGCGGGGCTCAAGCTCATGAAACCATGAGATCATGGCCTGAGCAGAAACCAAGAGTCAGACGCTTAACAGACTGAGCCACCTAGGTGCCCAAGATTATAGAGATCTCTAAAAGGGAGACATAAATAAGTGCAAAAAATTAACACTTTTATTTGAAATATTAATTTCATACACAAAAAACAAGGGATACAAAGGTTTTCATGTCGTTATTCAGTTTTGTTTGTTTTGTTGTCATCATATCTGGTTTAAAATCCTAAAATGCCACCTCAACTTCTGTTGTCTGTGATGTTCTGGATTGACCCTACCTTCTCAAAACCGCAGTCTTAAGTTAAGGAGGAAGTACTCCTTTTACACTTCATGTATGTAAGGACCAAGTAATTTACTGAGAAACTTCTGACAGAGAAGATTAGAGATTTCAAAACAATCATGATACATTATGACAAATTGTTCACCTATAGATAACCCATATGTAGTCTAGAAAAGGTCCAGAGTCATCAAAGACTTTGGCAAGACAGTAAAATATGGAGACCATGACTCCCGTGAGCTGTTCAGCCTGTTCCAGTTCACTTATTGTTATAATTATTTTGGACCCCAGTGTTCAGCGTCCCCAACTTGCCAAATCAGAATCAACCGGGGCTTGAAATGCTCCTCTTTCCTTGGGAAGATGTGAAGCCACCTCCTGCCGGAGCTGTGTGTGAGTCCTTTCTCCTTTGTCCTGGCTCCTCCCTCAAACAACTGTAAGTATGTCAGTTTTCTTGGGGCTTTGGTATCAGTTTTGTTTTGTTTTTAGTCTGCATAAGTTTGATCCTAGAAGTCTTGAATAGGATAGGAAGATGTGAAAAATGCCTCTCAGTTCTGGAGCCATGGAATTAAAACCTTCCAGTTCTTCTAGGCTTCCAATGTTAAGCTCTCTTATGGTATAAAATTTTTGCCACCTACATGGACTTATTCTTCTCAATTTTCTAAGCCTTCCCCAGCTTTTCAACCCCATCCTAAAGTCTGTGTTTTTTTCATGGGGTCCTCATTCGTGGGAAAAATTCCAGAGGTGTCTCAAGAATTGCACAACTGCCACAGCCTTGGAAAGAATGGGACAGACAGGCATAGCCCCAACCTGTAAGGATCCCAAACCCAAAAGAAACAAGTCTCTTTCCACTAACTGCCTAGCTGGCATTTTTCTGACTTTGATTTTAGACCCATAGCCAGGCTCTCATCCTCTTTCAGAATAAAATTGCCAAAAGTGTATTTTGAAGAATATTAATGGAAATAACACAGAAAAAAAAAGTTCTGTCATCAAATAAAACAGTGCATTAAGCAAATTTAAACTAGTTTATTTATGATAATTCTCAGGTCTTTTACTACTTTATCATGCTTAGTGATTTTCTAAGGATGTTTCGCACATTTAGGGTTTATTTGCTGGGACTTTTGCCCTATGCAAAGCTTGGGGAATTGAAATCCACAGCACATACTTTCAAAATGCCTATGTAACTAGTTAATTGGGAGGTTCAATTCAGTGTGGTTCAAACATGAACTTCAAACATGAACATGAATGATTATTGTCTCCAGTCTCTTCTCTATCTGTTCCATGTCAAGTAATTAATTATTTTCCACCATCTTGGGGAAGATTCCACAGCTTCAATATATGGCAGTCTCAAATCATATCCAAAGCTTTCTCCTGCTCATTACCTGAAATGGGGTGGAGGCATGTTAGTTGTTGATGTGTATAGTGCACGCGCACATACATGTGTGTGTGTGTGTGTGTGTGTGTGTGTGTGTGTGTGTGGTGATTCTGATTTTAGGTTATCTCTCTTTTCTTACCTGCTCCATTTCAAGGTCTCACTCTTCTGGGTCTCATTGGTTGTCTAGTGGTTAAGAATTGGCACTTTCTCAAGGCTTAACTATTCCAAAACTGAGAGTTGAGAGGTAGAATAGGAGGACAAGTATCTCTTTGACTGCTTATGGGCACAGTGCCCTTTTTTATGGTTATAGCTGATCTCTGGACAATGCAGATGAGCTATCCCCTGAGTGCCTGGCATGCTGACTTTCTCAAAGGCACATGGGTAAGTTCAGTGCATTCTGTGCATCCTTCCCTTTGCATGATTCCTTGAAGCGGACTCTTCATTAACTACCTTCTTCAGCTACTACCCGGAAGTACACTGCTTCTTGTTTCTGGGATCATCTCATCGCATAGGCTATTCTCTAAGGTCAGGCATTAGCAATATTATGCTAAACTGCAGCTTGTATGGTATTACCATCTGTAGGAAATGTATACAGTCTTGTACAAAGATGAGAGTCTGCTAACTTGCACTTTTTCTCTCTCACCTGCCATCTTTCTTTCCGATTTCCCTTTCCTCTTAATGGTAGGGTCAGGGCAGACGAACAAATTTACTGGCCTGGGCCGATAGTCAACAGCAGGATAAATTGCCGATCCTCCCACTCCAGAGAGGAGCAGAGAGAAAAGCCAGACCCTTCCTTGTGTCATGGCTGATTCTTCTTTCCCCTGGGGTGAGGATGGAGGTAGATGATTGTCCTATATTGTTATTTTACCTCTTGAAAAGCCTTGGTGGCATAATCTGGTCTCAGTGTTTAGCAGCTTTCTTTAGAAGTCAGACATTGGGGCTCCTTGGTGGCTCAGTGGGTTGAGTGTCTGACTCTTGCTTTCAGCTCAGGTCGTAATTTTGCAGTTTGGGAGATCGAGTCCTATGTTGGGCTCTGGGTTGATAGCACGGAGCCTGCTTGGGATTCTCTCTCCCTCTCTCTTTGCCCCTACCCTGCTTATACTTGTTCTCTCTCTCGCTGCCAAAATAAATAAATAAACTAAAAAAAGAAAAAAAAGTCAGGCACTTATCTCTTTGGTCCTGGTTTGGACTAAATCACCGGTTCTAGGAGAGACAGATATGGCCCAATCAGTACATTCATTTGTAAAATTGTAAAATGTTCACAGCAAGTAAGCCAGAAGCCCCAGTTAGTATATATGTTGATAATAGTTGTTAGCTATTTCTTTTTGTTTCTTTTTTCTTTTCTTTCCTTTTTGTTGTTGTTTTCAAAGAGGGTGACGATGAGGAACTCTAGGTAAGACTGTTAAGGGTAAGGATTTTAGATTAGAGCACGCAAGAGCTTAGCCAGAATCTTAATATATAGATGTTGTTAAGCTCAGATGAAAATATTGATCAGAAGCTAGGCAGAGAAAAAGGAAACAGCAGATTACAAAAATGAGGACCTAGGACATGGAACATTCCAGATCTCTTGCAAAGAATCAGGGCTAGAATGTATATAACACATCCTTGTGGAATAGGACAGCAAATTCAGTTAAGAAAGTTTCTGCATTTTGTCCATGTTCATATTCTGTGTGGCTAGTGGTGCTTCTGGTTAAGTAGGTACTCATTTAAAATATGCACCACGTAACGAGTAGGATTATGGCAGTAACTGAAAAAGAGGAAAAACAAGGTCTGTCAGTTCAGAGGCTGTGGGCTTTTATGTATTAGCAAGCAAGAGACCAGTTAGATGAAAATGAAAATCAGTTTGTAGTAGTGTTCAAGTAAGTGGTAACACTAAGATGTAGCTCTGTGTGAGCTCCGTTCACAAGGAATCGCTCAGATTTTCTGAGGTTTTTTATTTCCAAAAGGCCCAATAATGTTTGTTTTTTTTTCTGACCTAGGAACAGAATCACAGCTTCAAGTATGCTCCGTTATTAAATGGATTCTCTGATTCCTTTGTGGCAGGAATTATTCCCTTGGGATCATTGTTTTAAGTTTCTTTAGAAGTTTATTTATTTTGAGAGAGGGGAAGAGTGTGAGTTGGGTAGGAGCAGAGAGAGAATCCCAAGCAGGCCCTGCGCTGTCATCACGGTCACTCACAAAGTCTAATTCTGGGTCTAATAGTGGGGCTTCACTTATTTCATTTATCTGCCTAATCGCATCATTCATCTAACAAATGTTTCACGAGCTATTACTAACTGCCCAGGCTCTTTGAGAACTTGGATTTAAGCTCTGTTTTTCCATTATGAAGCATTAAGTGATAAACACGACATGTTATGGAGAACTTTACTGCATATTGGTGTGCAAGGGAGGAGAGGTAGGGGACTAGTAGCCTAGATGGTTCTGATGGGAGTGTGGGGAGAAAAAGGGGTCCAAGACTGGCAAACTCCTGGCAAAGGTTATTTTGTTCCCTGCCTGGGATCTGGGTCCCAAACAGAGGAAGCCTCTGGCAGACAGATTTGGGCACTCTTGAGGTCACATTCTACTTCTACTTCTTTGAGTTTAGCAAACTGGAGACTGCCTATGCTTCGTTTTGTTCCTTTGATAAAATTCCCTTATGTGTGCCTAAGAATGTAAATGATGAGAAATAGCTTTTTCAAGGAACTACAAAGATCTTTGGGGATTATAAGGCTTACTGAGAATGCAGGGCTAACTAAACTGAAGAAGGAAGAAAAACTGTATGACATCAGTTCTTTCCTTATAGACTTTAAACAAACGAATTACTTTTTACTGTGCGAAATTTAGAGTTACTGAAAATTAATTTGTTGGAGATTACTACAGGGAAAAATACACTCCATCAATGCTGTATTGAGGTGGAATTAGGAATTAGGCCACCTTTGTCTTCAGAACTTTCAACTTTCCTTTCAACACCCTTCTCTCTCAGCAACACCTGCTACCTCCCACGTCCACATGCCCAGGAATCTACTTCCTTTCTGTTCTCCTTAACAAAGCATGACTTGAAGCACAAAATCTCTCCATGCTATAAATGATGGAAGAAGTTTCCATCTGATTCAGTTGCATTTGTATTTTAATACAGGATTAAGTCACTTTTTTTAACATTAAATTGTGAAGTACAAGGACATAGGCTTTGGGAATCATTTTTCTATGACAGTCTTCCAGGTTCTTCACAGAATCCTCTTCTACTGTACAGGCCTGCCTGCCCTCCCTCCTCCTCTTCCAGTTGTGTTAAATTTCTACTACTATATCCTAGAGCCTATTGTAGCTACTAGGTGTAGAGTAGTGAATGAGAGAGAGACAAAGAACCCCTCACGGAGCTTTTGTTCTTGGGGGAGGACAAAAACACCTAAATAAGCAAATAAGTTATTTATTAGGATAAATAATTTAAAAAAAAGAAAACAAGGTATTGGAGCCTGTGGAAGTTATCAGGGCAGATGCCTCTGAGGAAGGGATAGTCGAGCTACCCCTCGAATGAAGGCTAGGATACAGATGCGGCTTCTGTGAAGATCCCTGTCGACAGTGTGCCAGGCAGAGGGGAAACGGACTAGTCTCCGAGTTCTGAAGCAGGAACGATTATGATGTGTTTGAGCCCGGAAGGAAGGTCAGTATGACAGGAATGCAGCGAGAAGAGGGAGAATGGTGTAAGACGAGGAAAGACAGGAAAGTGGGGGCAGAATCGTGTGGGCCTTTTTAGTCCTTGTGAGGAGTTTGAATTCAAGTAGCGTCCATTGAAAACTTCCGGCCTTTGATAGCACCTACACCACCTTGTCACATACTTGTGCTAAAAATACCAGCTCTTCGTTTCTTGGCATTTTATTTTTCAAGGCAAAGATCATCAGCTCTCTGGAGACGCTTTCACCGTTCGGTGTAATCTCTTCCTCTTGGAACATCTCTAGCACTTTCTGGGATGCTCAGTTTTTGCCTGGCATCTTCTGCTGTTTTGGTTCATTAAACCCTCACCCTAGAGAGTGCAAGCTCAGTGAACCCAGGGTTGTGTTTTAGGGATCACTGTTTTTCCCACAGTGTCTTCCAGTGTCTCCTGCTTCCTAAACACTCAGTAATAACTGTTAACGAATTACTTAGTTCCCTGAGGTACCTTTGAGAAAGAGAGTGGGTATGAGTTTTCATTTCAATCCATCACAGTGTCTAAGGCGGTATCCTATACAGAGTGAAAATGCATGTTAATAAGTCCAGTTGTGGAGAATGTGTTTAATCACAGGACTGGGTGAAACAATGATTAAGCCAGAGTAGTTTGATATACACTGACTTTATTAGGGTCTTAAAAAACTAAACAGCCACAAATAAAGTTTTTAAGCACATGACTAATATGATGAAACTGTGGATTGAATATAGAATATTGAATAATCTAGAAGCTGTAATGCTTTAGATTTATGTATTTATGGGGCATATTAACAGTGAACACACGTTTGAAACAATGTTAAGAAAACATTTTTCTAATATTACATTTTTCTGCTTCACATTATTACTGCATGGATAAATGATTCACTGTTTTGACTATAAATTGTCTCCATGTTTCAGTTTCCTTACCTTAGGTTATAGTAAGAACATCTGTGTCAACTCTTTCAACATGCTCCATGGATTTACAGTTTATAGACCCAAGTCCACCTTGGTACTTGAGCATCATAGGAAAGCTATTCAATCTTCTCGATCATGTAGGTTGCTGTTCTTATGCATTGAAGGGCATCATTTGCATTCCTACACAGTTTCTTTTTCTTTTTAATTTTTTTAAACATTTATTTATTTTTGAGAGGCAGAGAGCAGAGAACGAGCATGGGAGGAGCAGAGAGAGAGGGAGACACAGAATCCAAAGTGAATCCAAAGTAGGCTCCACGCTCCGACCTGTCAGCACAGACCCCGAATAGGGGGCTCAAACCCACAAACCGTGAGATCACGATCTGAGCCGAAGTAGGACGCTTAACTGACGGAGCCACCCAGGCGCCCCTCATACACAATTTCTCTATCAGAATGCTTTTGCCTGAATAATCTTTGCTCTAGTACCCAGATGTTTGTTGACTGTGCAGTTGTGAGATAAGCAACAACCCATAATAATGCTAAATCAGTACTGCTGGATAGCAGTTGACAACTAAAAGTAACTATCTATTGCAATTCAAAGTAACTAATCCTATTGAGATTCATTACAAAGGGTACCCATATGCCCTGTGTTTGGAATTAGGAGATGTAAGACCTAGTCCTCTCTCTGCCTTTAAGCCATCCAATCAGGGTTTATTTTAATTTTTTCGTCCATAAAATTAGACGTGAGGTGGTGTTGGACTGCTAATTGCTAATCTTTAACCTCCTCCCTCGTTTGAAACTTCTAAGACTGCTCCGCGCACTTAAAAATCTCTGGTGCAGATGGGCGATGCCGTGGTATGGTCCGACCTTGGAGGCTTTACTTTTAAGCCCTGGGAGTAATTGCCAACCTCTGTTGGGGTTTACCATGCGTCAGATGTAGCGTTGCAATTCACACACGATCTCATTCATCTAATCCTTCTAACAACGGTATGAGATAGGAATTAACCGTCGTTTACAAATGAGACAAATAATTTACCAAGATGTTGACCTTAGTCTCTGTTTATAAGTGCATGTAAATGGCGGCGTGCTCATTTCTAACGTTTCATCATTTAATGCGCAAATTCTCACCTGCACTTCTCAGGGGGTGCTTCAGTCAAAGTTTAAATAAACGTCCTTAGGGAAGGAACAGGAATCAGTAGTAAATGGGTTTTCTCCCCAGGAAGAAAACCGGGAATTGCTTACGGTGGAGTACCCAGGGCGGAGTGCCCGCCAGTCTGGGGGTGGGGGGTGTCCTTGTGCCTAAAGGGACAAACGAGAAAGTTCAGTCAAGCAGTACAACTAGAAGGCGCGAGCCGTGCAACCGGCCCGTGCCGCCCCGGCCGAGTCTAGACTCCCGGGTTCGCGCGCGCAGGCAGGTCGGCTTAGGCGCCTCGCTGCCGGAACAGTCCATTAGGGATGGCCGAGGCAGGGTGTTCTCGACGCCGGAGCCCGGACCTGGCTGCCCGCTGCGCAGATGAGGGCGCGCTGCCTTGGGCGGCCACCCCCGCGCCTCTGGTCAGGTGAGAGCAGCCCGGGGAGCCGGGAGTCCTATTTGAGCAGACCTAAGATGGCGGGGGAGGGGTGAGGGGGGAGGAGAATGGAGCCACGGTCCTGACCCGACCGCGGGAGAACCAGCAGCCCCGGCGAAGCCTAGGGACGCGAGCGAGAGGCAGAACGACGGTGTGCGAAAGCGACAGGCGGCGACCGCGGGACGCGCGCGCGGATGTCGGTGTCCCCAGGGCTAGGTAGGCTGTGGTTGGGGGACGGTGCTGCGAGCATCCCAGTGCCGCGAGCGAACGCCGCAGCACGCGCCACGCGCAGGGTCGCTGCTCGCGCACCTGTTGCTGGAGGTGGAGGCGTGGGCGCGGGAGCAGGGCGTGCACCCGGCTGCGCGCGCTGCGGCGTACGGGCTCTGCCGCGAGCTGCGGCGGTGCAGGGAGCATGGCGTTGCTCCTAGCTGCCCCTTCCGAAGCGGCTTGGAAGGTGAGAAGTGAACGGGCAGAGGGAAAACTTTCCTTCTGCCTGTTTGAAACCAGAACCCTTGGCTTTAATTTTAAAAAATCTGTTTTGAAAGTAACCGACCTAATAATTAATAATTAATGGCAATAATTAATGATGGGAACATTGAAATAAACTTGAGGAGTCTTATGTTAAAAAATAACCGCTGTGTCCCAGAACTTTCAGTGAAATATGTTGATTTCAAGGAGTTTGGAATTAGCCTGGGGCCTTAGAATAATATATTTTTTAAAAAGCTTAGACTTTTTTAATGTCTTCAACTACTTTAAAATTGATTTTTTCTTAAAATTAAAACTAAGGAATTTTGCTAATGTTCATGAGGGGAAAAACTCATTTTAAGGTGCAATATTAACTTGCTCTTTGTAACTTTTATTTTAAGCCAGCTTTTAACATTTCGTGAAATCCACAACCTTAAGAAATGTTTGTAATGTGTTTATATGTAGGCTGCGGACTCTTTTAGAAATTACTCCTATCAAATCTTAAGAGTGGATAATTACCAACCATTAGAATAAAGCTCAAAAAATATACCTTACCATTATTTGAAAATTCCTTCTGAAGTTATTACCTTAAATTACTAAAGTGCTTTTTCTTCCCCTTTGTGTGTCATTTATCTAAACAGGTAGATAGAACAACAAAAAAAGTCATTAAAAAAGATATTCTAGTCAAGATACAGATGAACACCAACAGTTTTATTTTTTGGTGAGTTACTACAGGGAGTGCCAAATACTGTGATATAAGACAATCTTTTAAATACATACAATTAGATAGAAGTCCTAGCTTGCCATTAATTTACAGTGACTTTGGACATTTATCCCTGCTCCTGGGCTTGATTTTTCTTCTTTTACAAAATAAATGGATTGGATCAGGTGATTGAAAAGACTTATTTCAGGTTGAAATGATATCTCTCAAAGTTATAACTTTGAAAAAACAGTAAGCAACATGTATATGCTAAAATAAACATGTTATTTTCATAATGAACGACAGTGGCAGCCACCCCATACTGAATGTAATGTAACGTCATGAATTCTGAGAAGCCCTTTATATAGATTATTTAACACTCCCGACAGCACATAAATTAAAGAGTATCATCCCAATTTACAGATAATGACACTGAGGCATGGAAAATTTAAGCTCCTTGCCAAAGTTCCCCAGTTAGTAAGAGCTGGATTAAGGATCTTTCCTGAGTGCTCTAAGCATCTCTGCTGTACTGAACGTGATGATTAAAAGCTGAAATCACGTATACACACCAGCTCAGAAATAATCTTTGATTAAAATGGAAGTCCCTAATAGGGTGAAGGTCATTTATGGAAGAACACTGAATCTTGATATCTACGGAAATGGAAATAATGTATCAGTCAACATTTATTATATTTTAATAAGAGCATTTATAGTTTTATATTGTATATATCTCAGTTATTGAATGCCAATTGTATTCACCATCAGAAAATAATAACATGAGTTTTATTTGGCACACAAATGCTTTTATGGTAATAAAAATAACGATTAGAAACAGTATGGTAAGGCAGAGGGTAGCGTTAAAGTATTTCAGAGATCTTTCTACTTGCAGGTGCCCTTGGCCATATAATACCCAGAGAAAAAGAGTGTTCATAAGCAGAAAAAGCTGTGGCTAAACTCTTGTGTTCATGTACCCACAATGAATGATAATAGCATATTGCATTTATTGAATGTCCACTCTATGCCAGGAATTCTAGGCCCTTTGAAAAGAATAACTTTGTATTCAGTCATCAAATACTATTATTCTGATTTGCAGATGAAAAAACTGAGGCAGAGATATCTGTGACTTGGGAGGACCCACAAAGAAAATACACTGTCCTTATATTAGGTGTATGATCCTTCAATGTTAAGGTAATCGTAGGCTGTGAATACACCATTGCAATCCTTAAACACTGGGAGGAAATTTGGAGCCAAACTAGATCAACCTCTCTATTTTATATTTGGGGAACCTGAAACGTAGAAAAGTTGAGAGACTTAAAGTCATATCTTCTCTTTTCCCATTTATGACTTTAGTCACCTGGATATTCTCATAAACTGATAAGTGAGAAGCATGATAATTACATAGCTTAGGCATTACATGTTTGATTTATTGACAGGCAACCAAATACTGCCTCATGCTTTTTTTTTTTAAATATGTCTGTCCCACTGTTTTAATATTTCTGTCCTACTGAAAATTTCAAGTTTGCCCAATTAGGGTAGTAAATCTTTGAGGCCAGTGTCTATATTACATATTTCTCTAGTATTGCTAGAGTTTACCACAGTGGTTAACGTATTGAATTTCTTATAGGCTTCGTTACCTATTTGCCTGTGATAGGTCATCATCTTGTACACCGGGTCCAGAAATCTGCACGGTATAAGCCCTGTGCTGTCACTACTTTTACTTCACGGAGAAGGCAGCCAGATAATTTACAGATGCTGTTAAAGCATATTGAGCTCCTTAGATGATGCTTGCTTAATTTGATTTTAAAATGTAGTGTGTTACCATGGAGAGGGTTGGATGGAATTTCTTGATTTCGTGGGAAAAGTTAAACAGCTTAGTTTTTCATGCAGTTGAGTGTACATGTCTCTATCTTTGATTTGGAAATAATGTTTTTTTTCTGATTGTAAAGATAATAGAGAATCATGTAGGAGATTCAAACAGTACAGAAAAAAGAAAAATCTCCCAGAACTCCACTCTCCGAAAATTTTAGTGAACATCCAGCCAGAAAGCTATCTTTTTTCCCCATAACTCCACTGAATTATTTATTGGAACGGTTTACGATTTAAAGCTCCCTTTAGTCCTAGTATTCTACCACCCTTGGGCAGCTCAAATTTTATTTAAATAAAGATACTTATTGAGAAATGGAGATAAAAAGACTATCTCATTCAGAACAAAGTAGTACAGAAAGTTGATTTCCCCATACACGCATGCCTGTTTCTCTCCCTTCACAAGGCAGGACTGGGGGGACAGGAGGCATCTTTGCATGGATGGAAGGTTCCCCAATGTGTTAGGATGTCAGGCCACACAAGAGGCCACAACACCCGAGCTCTGTTGCCCTGATAGAGGTGTGGTAGAGGAGGAGAAGGGTGGAGCTGGGACACAGGAGGCTGGGGTAATACAAAGGCTGTGTTTTCTGATTCCACTGTGACACATTAGACACTTTAAAATGTACCAGACCAAGTCCCTCCCCCAGCTGCTGGGCAGGTGGTCATGGGGCCCTTTCTGGTGCAGTCAGGCGTAAGCCTGGCTATACCTCAAAATGAGGCAGGATGCTGATAGGACATTTCTCATTCATTTATTCAGCACTCTGAAAACCCCGAATGGACTCTTTTTCATATAAAGGGGGAAAACTGGCTGTTGGAATAATTCTCCATAAATGAGTTTAGAACTAATACGAAGTTACTGGGTATAAAGGGAGACTGGACATCTCTTTTGGCTGTGATAGCTCTTTCTATATGCATTTGAGTATAATTACATTAAAAATACTCATGTTTTAAAGATTATATTATTTGATGACTTTAGTTTATGTATTTATTTGTCATTCAAAATTCCTTTTCCCTAGGCACATTTTCTTGATTTGTGCTATATGTTTGAACGTCGAACTCTTTCATGCCTTACTTTATTAGGGGCTTAACAGGGCTTAACTCCAGCCATCTGTTCTCATCTTGGCACATCAGCACATTGGAGGTGCTGGTAGGGGCTAAATAAATTTCCCACATTTTAAAGGTTAGGGAAAGAGCTACCTTTATGAATAGATTTCAAATGATTCTCAGCAAGACAATAGTGCAGAAGTGGAGTAAAAATGCATTTTATTCTCTGAAGCACAAGGTCCCCTGTCTGTCTTTAGTTTTGCTGAAAGGCAATTAGCATTTCAACTAGCCAATTTGGTTACATGCAATGAAGTACTTGGGTTTATAATTTGCTGCTCTCTCTGTCTGAGGCAGTTGAGCTCCAGCTCTTATGTAATCCTCTCCAAGTAGCCTTCTCTCCAGCATAGTTATTGTTGCTGGTCTTAAATAACTAATCAACAGAGAGTTTTTCTTGCCTTCAGCTGTGGGGTGCCATAAGGCAAGGAAAATGAAATGCCAGGCTAATAAGGGGATGATTGTAATTATTAAATAGTCATTATTGAAACGTGGCACAGGTTGAAAGATACAGAATAGCTTCAAATGGAATAGCTTCAAAATACAACTTCAAAAAAGGTATTGTGTGGCACTCCTAAGAGTTTATTTCTGCATGCAGTAGGCACGTTGAACAGATAGTATACATATTATATAGAGAGAATTAAGTGAGATGACTCAAAATTAACAAAGAAGTGATGCTTTTTTCTAAAATATAATTTATTGTCAAGTTAGCTAACATTCAGTGTGTACAGTGTGCTTTTCGCTTCAGGAAGAGGAAGCGGTTCTTAATGGTTTATATTGACTTTGCTGTCTGTCTACAAGAAAGAATGCTGTGGGGAATAGGTGTATAAGAGAAAAGAATTATTTTTTAAGTATTATAACACGTGATCAAGTGCTCGGAAGCATACTGTGGAAATAATTCAAGGGTTTGTATTTGTGTGCTAATTGAAGAGAAGATTTTGTTAACTTCTTTAGTCATGAATTCTGATAATTAAGTCATACTAATATACTTTGTGTACATACTCATATTCTTCAGAAGGAACCACTGTATGTGTTGATAATCCTTTTGTTAGATAATTGGAAGGATATTATCCTTTAATACATGTCATAGGGCAGTAATTCAGTTTAGGACATCTTTTTACACAATGCTGTTTTTGCAAAGTAATGTTTATGTAATTATTTGGAAATGAAGTCATACATGTTTCATTTTTCAAATAATATTTCACCGAAAGGAGGCAGAAGAGAAATGTTTTAGATATAAGCCTGGCAAATGATCAGTATAATTTTGATAATGTGTATGAAGGAATTACATTATCTTTTATATCTCCAACCTGTGATATAAAGAGAAAGCCCTATCTATAGCTATAATTAGCGTTGTTTGTATATTATTCAACTAAATTCAGCAGTGTTGGTGAGCACGGATGATATAAAGAAGGCTTACCTGTCCTCTGGCAGAGTAGTAAGCTAGGGATGGAAAATGTTGTGGACAAAGTCGGGCTTGATCTGGACATTGAATAGTGGTGGGAAGAAGGGAGTGGAGAGGAATAGAGAGAGGAGCCCAGGGAATAGCTTGGGTCAGAGGCGCAGAGGGAGGGGTGATCTAGGTGTCTTGTCCTAGAAACACATTGGATCAACTTGACTGCAGATGTTGAAAGAAGAGAAAGAGATGGCTGGAAATGCAGGGTTGGTGAGATTTTTTAAAACATTGGGGTGTAATTCACTCATCAAAAAAATCCCCACCTTTTAAAGTGGGTAATTCAGTGGTGTTTAATATGTTTACAGAGTTGTGCAACTGTCACCACCATCTATTCCAGAACATTTTCATTACCTCACAGAGAAATTCTGTGCCCATTAGCTTTCACTCCTCATCCTCTCCTACCCCCAAGTCCCTGGCAAGCCGTCTAATGTCTGTGTCTCTACAGTTGTGCCTGTTGTGGACATTTCATATAACTGGAATCATACAGTACGTGGCCTTTTGTGTCTGCCTTCTTTCACTTACCATAATATTTTCAAAGTTCATTGTGCTTGTATCACTGCTTCATTTTTTTTTAATGTTTATTCATTTATTTATTTTGGAGAGAGAGTGGGAACTGAGAGAGAGAGAGAGAACAAGCAGGGGAGGGGCAGAGAGAGAGGGAGACAGAGAATCTGAAGCAGGCTCTACTCTGAGCTGTCAGCTCGACATGGGGCTCGAACTCACAAATAGTGAGATCACAACCTGAGCTGAAGTTGGTTGCTTAACCGACTGAGCCACCGAGGCACCTCATTATGGCTGAGTAATATTCCTTTGTATGAATGTATGAATATATTGCCTTTATCTGTTCATCAATTGGTGGACATTTGGGTTGTTTCTATTTTGACTATTATGGACATTTGTATATAAATTTTTGTGTGAATATATATTTCATTTCTCTTGCATCTAGGAGTTGAATTATTGGCTCATTTGGGAGGGCGGATAAAATAGCCAGGATGCATTTAGAAGAAACTTTTCTCTTTTCTTTCAGGGTCACATTATGGGGCAGATGTATGAGGTATGACTTGAAGGTTCATAACTTGGAAAACTCCTTGTATAGACCTCTGCCACTTAACTAAGACTTTTAAGACATGACTGGGGTGCCTGGGTGGCTCAGTCAGTTAAGCGCTCAGCTTCGGCTCAGGTCATGATTTCGTGGTTCATGAGTTTGACCCCTGCATCAGGTCTCTCTCTTTCTCTCTCAAAAAATAAACATGAAAAAAAAATTAAAAAAAATTTTTTTTTCATGTTTATTTATTTTTGAGACAGAAACAGAGCATGAGTGGGAGAGGGGCAGAGAGAGAGGGAGACACAGAATGTAAAGCAGGTTCCAGGCTCTGAGCTGTCAGCACAGAGCCCGACGCGGGGCTCGAACTCACAGACCGAGAGATCATGACCTGAGCCGAAGTCAGACGCTCAACCGACTGAGCCACCCAGGCGCCCCCCGCAAAAAATCTTCTTTTAAGACATGACCAAACTGTGAGAAAACAGAGTAAAGGGAACAACTTGCGGCCAGTGACTTCTCCCTCACCACTGGCTGTAGGTTTTCCTAAGAAGGAAGTATTTTCCAGGCTGGCATTATGATTTACCTGCCTAGTGTATGCTAAAGTCAGAAATATGACTGGATATTATCCGATACACAGTGAATTCAATTCTCTGATGACTTCTGTGTTTTCAGTAGGGACTCATCCAAATGATACTGGTTGAACTACCAAAATCAGAAAAAAATATTTTTCTTCTAAGATTACAGAAGGTTTAAGATGTTAATTCATTAATGAGGATAGTTCAATAAATCTCTTGATTGAGAATCGGACTTGAAATAAATAAAAGACAAGTCCAGTTCACTAATGTTTAGTTTGTCAGGTAATCAGTAATTCTGGTGTGTGTGTTTGTATGTGTGCATTTATACATTTGTTTATCTGAATTTTAATTTCCTGAGAGGGTCTGATGTACTTTATAAAATGAAGAAATTTGAACAAATAAATTTGAACAAATTTGTCTAATATTGGTGGGGACAAAACATTTTAAGCTTTTTTGAAAAAAAAAAAAAACAAAAAACCAAAAAACTATACTCGTATTAGTACCTTACGATTTGTAACATAGGCTCACATGAATTAATTCATGGAATCCTAATAACCAGGTAGTTATAAGTTATTAACTGTTTTACTTTGTAGGTGAAATGAAGATTTATAATAGTCAACAAAATTAATTAAAAACAGCAACAAACTCAAGTCTTCAATTTAATGCCCAAAACTTGTCCAGTCATTAATAATCACAGTAATGATTATAATCTAATGTTTTTTGTTATTTCACAAAAACATTTCTGTTAATTTTAAAATTAATTAACTCTTTACCTTAGATTTCCTAATATAAATAAATTTGTTTCATCAGGTCGCACGGCATTGAAAACCTCACTATAATAAAAATATTTCTAAGCCTCAACCAGAAGGACTTCAGTTCTTTTGAACGTTTGTTACCAGAATTATAAATAATTCGAGGTAATCTTTGAATGTCATTGCAAAGCAGTTCGATCCTGAGTGGCCGTTTTACATAGCTTTTAAGTACTTTTCTTGGAGAAAGTCAGCAAACTTAGGGAATTGTTCTTGTTTTTAGGTGACTAGAATGCCCTAGCTTTTATAAGTCAGTTCTATTCCTACTACTTGAGACTTCAAAATAATATAACTAATAGAATTTCCAGAAGCTGTTTTAGCTTAGGGATTTTACTTCATCTTTTTTTAATTTTCCACTAACATTCCTGAGTGCTACTATATCAGAAGTTGTTCATTCATTCATTGAAAAACACTGAGTTGGTGGTATCTCCTTTTATATTTTATTGTAGGTACTGATCTCAAAATTCAGATTTAATAGTGATTTTTCACATTTTAAAATTGCAACCATTTTATTGACATCATGTTTAGAAATCTTAACCCTACTCTTCTAGGGAGCTAACACCTCTCCTCTCCCCTCCCTCCTCAGCTCATATCTTTCAACACAGGAGATGAATGTAACCATGGAGAGAATTAGGGCTGCATACTGCCTTCTTTCATTGCTTCTGCTCTTATTAGTGTATTGTGTCAGCCACAAATAAAATCTACACCGACAACTAATTACCTTGCAAATGGAAAATCACTGTGAGTGTGAAATTGTACATAATATGACCATTCTTATTACATCATTAAGCATTAGGTAGGGCTGGTCTATTCACTAGACTGTGCTGGCGAGTAAGCAGTGCTGCATAGGCTAGGTTTGATCATAGAGAGAAGAAAATAAAGATGTGCACTTTTCTTTTAATGACATTTTTATATGATAGGAAGTATAGATAGAGTGACTTGTAAAATTATTTTTCCTACTTGACTATTAGCATGATTCCTTTCTTATACAGAATATTAATATAGTATTTAGTTAAGAGCATGCAATCTAGACCTTAAGAGCTTAGATTTGCATACTGGCTTTGGAGTTCTGAGGTCTAATCTTGACAAATATATTTATGTCAGGTTCCTCATCAGAAAATGAGCATAATAATAGTACCTATCTTATATTTTAAATAGTTGCCTTGAGTATCAAAGAAGTTAACACAGGTGAAGGAATCAGAAAAGCCTAGCAATTTAGCTGCTATTAGCTAATATTGTCACACATGAAATCCAAATTTTTGATGATTAGGGTACATAAAGGATACCTTCTTCCTTTGCTCCTTTTTGCCTCCTCCAGATTTCTGAAGAGGGTTTAAATTTACCTTGAAGCTACTAGAGCTCAGGCTTCAGCCCCTAACATTTTATTTTCCTTTCTTACTTTTGTAGACTTCTTTTGGATCCTTAGCACTTTAATATTGTTTTATCATAAACAATATTAACAATAAAAACAATAAATTGTTTTATTTTCTATTATAAACACGTCCTTAGCAAAGTCCTCCCTGAACCCTCCACTTAAGTTTTATATCATTCAGGTTCCTATTTCTATAGTAATTGCTGCTTTAACCCATGTGTCTTTCTAAGGCTTAAAAAAAATTTCCAAGTGATGCTGCCTTTTTTTTTTTTTTTTTGGTATTGTTAATTTATAAATGAATTTTATTTTACTCATAACACATACTCTAATTGCTATCCAATTTTTGGAATTTATCGTCAGCTTTTATAAACCTTCCTTGTTTGCTCAAAATAACACTGTCTTCCCTATTGTTGGGGTTCTATTTTTTAGGCCCAACAGATTAAACTTGATAACTGTATGGTTCATACCCTCCATATCCTTTCTAATTTTTATGTACTTGATGTATTAACTACAGAAAAGGAGAGGATATTAAAATCCCTCTTCTCTTTGATATTGTAGCATTTTTTTTCTCTACATATTTTGAAGCTCTGTTTTAGCTTATTTCCTGGTAAGATGACGTTTTTGTTATAGTGACTGTTTTTATATGCTTTTTGCCTTCAAGTCTATTTTGTCTGTAACATACACCAGTAACATTTCAGGAGGATTTTCCTGTTATCTCATGAACTTCAGAAAATAGGAAATGATCCCAGAAGGGTCTAAGATGGAAGGAATGTTGACTGAGGTTGAGAGTAAACATTTTGATAAATAAGGAATATTAATGATTAAATCCTGTAATTCTAATGTTATACATGGAGTTAAGCAAAATTAGTATAGATTATGTTATAAAATTAGCATGTTAGTGGGGTTTGTGTGACACATGATTGGTTTTAAGTATTCTAAGATCTTGGGGCACCTGGGTGGCTCAGTCGATTAAGCAGCCGACTTCAGCTCAGGTCATGATCTCAAGATCTGTGAGTTCGAGCCCCGCATCGGGCTCTGTGCTGACGGCTCAGAGCCTGGAGCCTGCTTCAGATTCTGTATCTCCCTCTCTCCCTGCCCTTCCCTTGCTCATACTCTCTCTCTCTGTCTCTCAAAAATAAAATAAAAACGTTAAACAAAATTAAAAAAAAGAAACAAGAAATCATTTAGAAAATATTTAAAAAAAAAAGTATTCTAAGATCCTTATATTGTTTGATAGTTAGGTGAAGATATTTAACTTTAAACTTTTCCAAGTTTACAGGACAAAACTGAAATCTTTTAAAGAACAAACACGTCTATCTGAAAGCACAGCGAAGGGAAACTAGAGAAGAAAAAATAAAACTGTAAGAGCATTGCAAAAAAGCACAAATAAAATAGCAGAAAAAGATCTAAATGTAAGACTGATTATAATAAGTGAATATAAATTAAACTCTTAAGTAAGAGCACAAAGATTATCAGAGAAGACCAAAAATTATAGAAATCAATTACATTGTTATTTACAAGGGATATGCATTAGGCAAAAGTACATAGAAAGGTTGAAAGCAAGCGAATGAAGAGTGGTTAACAGCCTCTAACAATCTGGTATTTAATTTTGTACACTGTTATTTGAAGAAGAGCTGCAAATTATATATGCTGCAGCCATAACTAATGTCTCTAAAGCTTAATAGCTTAAAATAACTATTTATTTAGCTCATAAGTCTGCAACGTGGGTAGGGTTTTGTGGGCACAGTTATATCTTGTCTTTTTGATTACAGTCATTCTTATAGGAGGAAAGTGATATTTTATTGTGGTTTTGATTTGCATTTTTGTTGAGTATCTTTTCATGTACCTGTTAAGGCATTGGTATGTATTCTTAAGGAAATGTCTATTCAGTTCCTCTGCCCATTTTTAAATCAGATTGTTTTTTGATATTGAATTGTAGGGACTCTTTATATATTTTGGATATTAGCTCCTTATCAATATAGGATATACAAATAGTTTCTCTCATTTTGCAGCTTGCCCTTTCGTTATGCTGATGGTTTCTTTGGTGTTGCAGAAGTTTTCTCTTGCTTGTTTTTGCTTTTGTTGCTTTTGTTTTTGGTATCAAATTCAAAAAAATCATTGCCAAGACTGATAACAAGGACCCTACCCCCTATATTTTCTACGAGGTCTTATGTTCAAGTTTTTAATTCATTTGAATTGTTTTTGTCTGCTTGTTTCATCCACAAATGATTATTTAAAAAAATTTTTTTATTAGGAGTTACAAGTGTGCTTTTTTTTTTTTAACTCTGTACTTCTTGCCACATTAGCTGGAATTCTTTAAGGAGGCACTTTTCCTTAACAGCTAGGCTATTTGGTTACCCTGAAAAGGAGTTTACCCAGGATAGACAGGATAAATATTTAATTGTTCCCTTTTAAATGTTAATTTCAGAGTAAGCCATTGATGCTCTAGTTACTTTCAGTGGTAACCAGTGAGATTTACTTATTTATTTAATTTGTTTTAGTATCTTTATGAACATAAGGATTTATATATTGAGCGTGTTTCAAAGAATTGGAATCATTACCTTCTAGATGCACAAGACTTTTAATCTTTGGCAAATGGAAGCCCTTTCGCATTCCTCTGTCCCACTGGTATGACCTCATTAATCTTTAATAACTTCCTTACTCCAAGATGCTCAAGTTCATTTTACATATTTCCATTCCCAGACATCAGTTATTCCTATAAGAAACTCTGGTCTTACTGGGGAATGGTATTTAGAGACAAAAATCTGAGAACCAGTGGTGCTTATTGTTACAGAGTTGTCATTACTTGTAAGCCTTTCTAAGAATTTTTTTTAATGTTTATTATTTTCGAGAGAGAGAGCGAGCCCAAGCGGGGAAGGGGTAGAGAGGGGGAGAGGGAGACACAGGATCTGAAGCAGGCTCCAGGCTCTGAGCTGTCAGCACAGAGCCGGACATGGGGCTCGAACTCATGAACCGCGAAATCATGACCTGAGCTGAAATCAGGTGCTTAACCGACTGAATCACCCAGGTGCCCCATTCTAAGCCTTTTTCATAGACAGAGTCAGGAAATATGTATTTCACAAAGAAAGTCATGAGGTAGTGCTGGTATATCCAATTTAAATTTAACCTTACAGATACTTTACATAATTTTTTTTGGTTTTATTGGCATTTCTCTTTTATGTAATTACTATTTGCTTTATCCTATAAACATATATAGCTTTAAAAGTTATATTCTACAACATATAAAACATGGTTCCAAAATATGTAATCTATAATATAAAAATATAATTTATACATAGTAATACTGATGTTGCCACTGATGATAAGAATATTGGATTAAGTATAGGCTTTCTTTTGTCCTTAGTATTTATTGTACTATGGTCAGATAGTCAAAATACTATGCTCTAAAGTCACTAGAAATATTTTTTTTGTCTGTGTGATGATTATCATTACTTGATACGCAGTTGCTTTATTTCAGTTTGTCTATGTAGAGTTATTTTTGCAAAAGAAACATTGGCAACATCAATCAAGGTCTAGTAAAAATGATTGTCTATAGAGGGGAGGAAAGGAATAGGTGAATGGAAGTGAGAACTATCTAAATATACCTTATTATATAGGCTTAAGTTGGGATTTATGTAAATGTGTTATATATTCTAAAAGAAAATTAGGTTAAAAATACCAGGAGATGTCAAACAGTCTGTTGGATACATGAGTCTGGAATTTAGAGAAGTTTGGCTGTGGATGTACATTTGGAAGATTATGTTTAAAGCAGTGAGGTGAATGAGATCACAGTGAGAGTGTAGATGGAGAAGAGGTCTGGGTCTGCGAACTGGAATAGTTTATCATGCAGAGGTCAGGAAGCAGACAAGAATCCAGCAAAGAGGCTGAAGGGTATCTAGTGAGTGAGGAAGAAAACCAGATGAATGTGGCATCAGTAAGCCTCATTTCTTCTGACTTAAGAAGAAGGGAGTGGGGGCACCTGGGTGTTTCGGTCAGTTGAGTATCTGACTCTTGATCTCATCACAGGCCTTGATTTCAGGGTTGTGTGTTCCAACCCCTCATTGGGCTCTATCCTGGACATGAAGCGTACTTAAAAAAAAATTAAAATGAAGAAAAAAGAAGTGACTGCCCTTTCAGTCACTTTTTTAAAAATTTATTTATTTATTTTGAGAGAGAGAGAATGCATGCTCTCAAGAAGGGGAGGGGCAGAGAGAGATTGGGAGAGAGAGAATCCCAAGCAGGTTCTGCACTGTCAGTGCTGAGCTCATACAGGGTTTGATCTCACGAGTTGGATGCTTAATTGACTGATCCACCCAGGCACCCCTCTGTCACTTTTCCTATTACCATCATTCTAGTATATCCTAAGCCCCAAGCAAATATTTAAAGTTATAGGAAGAATATTTAGAGTTAGGGAAATGGGAGGTATTTAGAGTGGGAGTGTGTTCTGATAATGGGAAAGCAAGTCCAAGTTAGAAGAGACTTTCAAGTAAGTTAGTTCTGGTAAAATTTTCACTCTTAGTCTAACCAACCTTCTGATACTCTCAACCCTCTCAGCTGATTTTGCTAAGCTTAAGTGAAATTCTGGATTGAAAATAGGATCAAGTTAAAGTTTAAAGTTGGACGAATAAGAAAAAAAATTGTCTTGCATGAATTGTACTAAAATACAGAGGGAAATGATACAGATATCTCTTTTTTAAAAGCCAGTTGATTAGCTTAAGTTTTATGATTGAATAAAGTCACAATTACTGTGATAGAAAGTGAGGACAAAGAGGGTGGTATAACTTAAAAGTATTTTGTGCCCTGAATGCATTCATCAAAGGCAAACTAAAGAAGAAAGTCTGAGGGAGTCGTTGCATTTTTAGAAAAAGACTGCCTTATTTCAGTTTATGACACCAGATCTTCTAAGGCAAAGAGATGAAAGATGGCATAGTTGAAGCACACAATGAATTCTATTAAAAGCTTCCTTTTCTCTTGTGAGTTTTCTTCAAAGGTAAGTTTTAGGCATGAAAAATTTCATAGAAGGATGTGAATACATGTGTGTGGGGAGGACTGTATTCTCTCTTCAAGAAATGCATTGCAGCTGAAAGAAGAAATTGAGAAATGGAAGATAAGGAAGAAAACAGCTTACAAAAAGTAAAAGATGATGAGGTATTTGTCTGTTCTTATTTTGATTAAATAATATTTCTTTTTTTATTTTATAAAAACAGTTGGGTATTAAAAAACAGTTCATATCTAAAAGTTCCCTGTTTTCATAATGGATTGAGACTTATTCATATAAATCTAATTCTAAGAAGTTAATCTTTAGGTTCTAATTAATCTCTGAGGACTTATATCCATAATTCACATGTTAGAATGAGGTTATTAAATTAGTTTTGGGATTTGGTTTCAGTGTTCTAATTCTTCATATTTTGCTTTTGAAAAAACAGTATCAAAAAATGTATGAAAAGTATGAAAAACCCAAAATGACCGTAGTAAAACATATGCAATGAAGAGACTATGGAAAACATAGAAGGTATAAAGAAAGAGCAAAAATGCCTAAAACTCATTTACCTAAGGATGATCTGTGTTCTTGCATTTTCTAAGTATATATTCACTTGTATACTTAATGTGTACATTTATATTTACTTTTTATGTACTTTATTTTAGATTAACATATTGCATCATAAGTTTTATTTAAAATATAACCTATGATATTTCATAATATGTTCTTCATTATTTAAATAATTATGTAATAAAAATTAAAGTGATGCATTATATTTGGTTTGGGAAATTAATATGTGTTAAAATGTGAGGATCGTGAACAGAAATATTCAGAGTGCCTGGGTGTCTCAGTTGGTTAGGCATCTGACTCGTGGTTTTAGCTCAGGTCATGATCTCACAGTTGTGAGATAAAGCCTTGTGCCTTAGGCATGAAGCCTGCTCAGGGTTCTCTTTCTCTCTCTGCCCCTCTCCCCTGCTCTCTCTCTCTCTCTCTCAAAAAAATTAAAAACTACAAAAAAGAAATGTCGAAGTTATCTATTTCTGCATAAATCAACTACCCCAACATTTAGTAGCCGAAATTAATTTATGTTGATTTTGCTTAGCTTTGGGGTTCAAAGGGCTTAACTGGACTCTTCTTGCTTGGGGTCAACCATAGAATTGCAGGGAGTGAGTTGCTGAGGGTGAAATCATCTGATGCTGAATCACTCCCATGTCTAGGTTGTGATGTCATGTCTGGACATGACATGTGTGGACAGTTGTCCAGGTATTTTTTTCCATGTAGGTTCTTTAAGTGGCTAGTTTGGACTTCCTCAAGGTATGGTAGTCTTATGCAGTAGAAATTCTACATTGTGGTTGGCTTCTTCTAAGGCAAGCATTGCCGGAGCAAGTTGCTAAAAATTATTTTTTTCCTGGAGTCCTACTTCTTGATAATGCTTGTGGAAACTGGTTTTGTTAATATGAAATGAGTGAGTTATAAGTGGTTAGTATATATTAAGCAGTGTGCTACGAGTGTCACATATCTTATTTCTTCTAAGCCTCATGTCTACCCTTTGAGGTAGACGATTTAAATTCACATTTTCATGAGAAATCTGAGGTTTAGAGATAGAGCTGAGTTTTAGAGACAGTAAGCTACTCAACCTAACACAGGCGGTAGGGACAGCATGGATTTGACTTAGGCCATATGACTTCAAAACAGTTTTTTATAATTTTCTATAACATAATTTCTTTTTTAAAATTAAAAAAAAAAGTTTTAACCAATGATTTGGAATGAGACTAAGCTCGGTACAGAGGAGGATGCAAAGATAGATAAAGCATAAACCCCTTCTTAAGGAGACCAAAATATACTGGATATTGGATACAGTCATGGATAAAAAAATATTATAAGTCATTTATAAGAGAGCAGTACTCAACTCATCTCCACTGTATGGATGCAGAGTCAGGGAATTGAGGAAGAGGGTAGGTTGGGAGGTGTAGCATTTTGTTTTGGTTTGAGACATGTTTGAGAAACTGGTAGGACATCTGTATAGAGATACCCAGCAGTTGAGAGTGTCTTGAGGTCCACATGCAGGATTGGGGCTTTATTTAACAAGGATTTTTGGGGCTCCTGGGTGGCTCAGTTGATTAAGCATCCAACTTCAGCTCAGGTCATGATCTCATGACGTGGGTTTGAGCCCTGCGTCAAACTGTGCTGACAGCTCGGAGCTTGGAGCCTGCTTGAGAATCTGTGTCTCCTTCTCTCTTTGCCCCTCTCCCACTCGCACTTCTTCTCTCTTTCAGAATAATAAACATTAAAAAAAAATGTAAAAAACAAGTATTATTGTCTACTGTAGTCAAAAGAGTTTGTTAGATACTGTGAAAGTGTCTGGGTAGTTGACAATGTGAGTCTAGTTTTGCAGGACATAAGTAGGTATCAATAGGGGAAAACCGTGTTGTAGTCATTACAGATTTGAGAAATAATGGATTAAATAAAGGTAAGTCTGTGTTTAAATAAAAGGTAAATAAAGGTAGTGCTTGTTTTTGCTTAAAGTATTTTGAACATTTAAGAAAGTATAAATTGTATCCATACAAATATTATTTCCTAAATCTATTATTTCACAAACCATGTTTAGTTTGGCCAGAATGCAAGCATAGCTTTGCATAGAACACACTTTGGAAAACACACTTCTGAGAGCTTATGTGACAGTTTAAAAGTTGGAATTTAAAGTCTTTTATAGGGACTAGGAAAAGCTGAGATTTCTCAGATGGTAAGTTTAAATTTGATACTGAAGGGATGGATAGAGTTGAGATGAAAGCTTGAAGAGGATGCAAGGATGAGAATGGGGATTGTTTGTAGGTAAGAAGATTGCATTTGAAAGATAGGAAGGACTGGAGAGAGGGAAGGATGGAGGAGAGAAGAAGAGAAGAGGTGGAGAGACAAATAGGAGTAAAGTCTTTAAGAAACATGAATGAACAAGTCAGAAGTATGGATGGTGGATAACTTTTAGGAGTTTGGGTGTTGCATTTTTGGAGACAGTGTATGGAGATGGAGGAAGAGAGAATTCTGAGGGAAGGAGAATTCTGAAATACACATGTTCAGAAGTGGGCAGTTAATATTGGTGGGAATTCTGAATAAACATTAATATCTCATGTATAAAGGTGTGCAATTCATTTCCCAGTAACAGTCATATATCTGTGTTGGAGGGTATAGTTGGGGGGTGAAAACTGATATAGAGAGGATTTAACTTTACTTAGGAAAAAAACTTATTCAACATGAAATTCTGTTTTAATGTCTTGATTTTGGTAATGTTTACTGCTGTGTGCCCAGGCCTTAGACAATGGCTGGCATATCGTAGAGATTCAATGAGGACTTTTTGAATGTTGTCAAGTGATAAATGAATGTTAGATACAGTCACAGCTAAGACTGCCAGTAGGGTCCACATGCCACACATGGGTTTACTTTAAGCTCTTTAAAACTTGTGTGCATGAATGAAAAGACTAAGCTTGGAAGGGGTTGGCACTAAACTCGATAGCTGGAGTAAGCTGATGAGAAAGAGTGTGGGCTGATGATAGCACTCAAGAGTGATACAGGCAGTTGTGTGGCCCTCCTCTGAAAGATAGTGCTGACCGATTCCAGGAGCTGAGGTTACTGTGGCATGAGGGCCACAGACACAAGCAGGCCTAGGCAGATGGAGGAGGACCAGGTTCAGACAGGGCACTGGGTCTTGAAGCTCAGTGGCAGCTGGGTCACTGTAGTCTGGGAGATACCATACCTCCTTTAGGAAAGCATATGCCACTGGAATTCTTAGGGCCTACAAGTAGGGGACTTCCAAGAGGTAAAGCTGGACTTCCTTCCAGCATGATGCAAGGCGTTTTGAGTAGAATTTAATTTAGAGAAATAATGTCATGATAAAATATTTGAATCATGGGTGTTGTGGACTAGTTCTTACTTATCACAGATTGATGATTCCAAGGAATTAATATTTTTCATTACATCACAGGTATGAGAAAATTTTAATCACATTTAACCCTGTCAGTCCCCAGCATAGTACTAAAACAGAGTTTGGGCTACATTTAAAACAACAAAAATAAACACCGTATCTTTTAAGAGGAAGAAAAGAAGAAAAATATTTAACTTTGTAATATGTGTAGGTGATGACTGTGAAAGACCTGAAAGAATGGACATTTAAAGTAAGAAATTAAAAAAAAGAAAAAAAATGAGATAAGTTAGAGCAAATGTTAATATAGTTATAAAACAAAAAATCAGAAAGTACAGTCAATATATTATTAGGCATTTGATTCTCTGTAAAGATGAATTTAAATCAAACCTAACAAATATCTTATTCAAAATGAAAAATCGGAAAAAAATAAAATGAAAAACCAGAAGATCTTGCAAAATGTTTTATATAGCTCAGACTCATTCCGATGATCTGTTACAGATAAATTCCTATGCTTTCTTTCACTAGAGAGATTTCAAACTTTGACATAGAATTTTTGAGTATTTCGATAGATGTTATTAACTTTTTTATCAGTAAAAAAACAACAAAAAAAACCTACCCTGTAACGTTTGCTCTGGAGTTAGTGGTACTTTCAAAGGATGCTTGGCAGGGTTTGATTGATTTAGTGAAGAGTGTTTTACCATTTGGAAATTTTGACCTGCTTGGTAAAGGTACTTTTGTAATCATACCAAGCATTATAGAGATTTATCAAAAATGGATTTTAGGCATTATCTTATAATTTTTATTTGTAAACTACTTATATAACTGGACAGCAAGAGAAACTCAAGCTCAGTGATTTTCCTTAGGGATACAAGTATATTGACAAAACATTGTGGTGTACTGAAATGACATCTATTTCTCACAAGTTCAGTGTGTATCAGACAGGTAGAGAAATAATATTGTAAAGTCATTGGTTTCAAACTTCTGGGGATGGAAATGGTTGTAATTCAGGCCTAAGTTTTATAGGTTTCAAAGTCATGAGTATTATAAAGGTTGGGGGAGGAGTACCTAGGTGGCTCAGTTGATTAAACCTTCAACTCTTGATTTTGGCTCAGGTCATTATCTCATGGTTTGTAGGATCGAGCCCTTCACTGGGCTCCGCACTGTTAGCGTGGAGCCTGCTTGGGATTCTCCCTCTCTCCCTGCTCCTCTCCTACTTGAGCGTGATTTCTTGAACTTAAAATAAATGAACTTAAAAAAAAAGAAAGAAAATGAATATGAATTTGAAAAAAGTTGGAGGAAAGTAGAGGATGTTCAGATATTTTGGTTTCAGATCAAGGCTTTTATTACTATTAGAATTTTGTATAATTTTTGAGGCCCTGCAGAAAATTTGAAAATTGCTCAATGAAGGGATTGAGTATCTAAAAAGTTTTTTGTTTAGAGACATCTGGCTGGCTCAATCAGAACAGCATGCAATTTTTAATCTCAGGCTTATGAGTTCGGTGCCACCTTGAGTGTAGAGATTATTTAAATAAAAATAAATAAAAAGTATGTTGTTTAAATTAGGAAAATGGCTCCTTAGGGGTGCTTGGGTGACTCGGTTAAGCATCGGACTGTAGCTCAGGTCATGATCTCATGGTTTGTGGTTTCGAGCCCTGTGTTGGGCTCTGTGCTGACAGCTCAGAACCTGGAGCCCATTTCAGATTCTCTGTCTCCCTCCATCTCTGCCCCTACCCTGCTCATGCTCTGTCTCTCTCTCTCAAAAATAAGTAAATATTAAAAAAATAAAAGAAAAATGGCTCCTTGCAGTGACAGTAGATTGTATGACACATAAATACTTTGCAAATATGGAGAAAGAATTACTTAGCTGGACCACAAGTGATTGTCTAGCACTTTGCCTAATTCATCTGAACATCATATATTTAGTCAGTGTGGTCACTTTAAAGAAACTAGTTTACCTTAACAAAATTCAGCAAGACCAAAGAAGAAAAGAATTTTTTCATGTTTCATTGTTAAGCTCACAAAATTTTGTTTTGTGTCAGAGCTAATAAGTGAAAACAATCACCAGAAAACAGAATGTTAAGAACAAAATTAAATTAGAGCCTACTTTTTTGTTTAAGCAAAAATAAATAATAAAAAAATTCCCTTCTACTTGGAAATGAGAGAAACCCCAACTCTTCTAAGTAATCCTTGTGTTATAAGGAACTAATGTCTGCAGTAATAAACTTTTTAGAATATAACAGCACAAACTCAAGTTTATGAAAGCCTTTGAGATACAGCTAAAGCTATGCTTGGAGCAAAACCGTAGCTGTAGGGAAGGAATAATGAAAACTAAGTTAATTTTGAATTTATGAATCTTAAGAGAATACTATAACAAACCAATCAGGATAGAGAAATTGCTAAAGATTAAAGAAGAAATAGGTAAATTAGAAAGCTGGAAATTTGTGGACTAGGTAAATAAATCCAAGGCAAAAATAGCCAAAATCAGTAGTCTTACTCCTTCATTTTACAGATGAGGAAATAAACTCATAAAGTTAAATGACTACCTAAGTTGCCCAGCCAGTAAGTGGCAGAGTACTCTAAGGACACAGCGGATAGGCCTTAATGTATTTTCTTTAGCATGAAGATTGGCATTAACCAACTGGCCCATTAGTCTGACTTCGGGTGAACAGTGTAGGTCCTACGAAGCTAGAAAATGGCTTGCAAGCAGTATTGCTGGAGATGTTACAGTTGCTTCAAGTAACTGGTTGAGAAAGTATGGTAAAAATCACAGGTCAATTGGAGATTGCTAGAAATTTGGAAATTAAAGGCACATAAGCATTACTACAGCTTGGGACAATATAATCAAGAGTTTTATTAACAGAAGAAATAATGAGTTTAGGTAGATACGACTTCAGGGAAATTGAGGAGCCGAGTGTGAAATTGATAACCAGTTGGCAACACTTCTTCATAAATTCATGGTATAATGAGTCTGTATTCCATTAATTCTCTTAATGACTGCCATACGTATAATTTGATTAGGTTCCACTTCTATGTTGTATAGATTTATAATATAATATGTACGTAATGTTTGGGTGTTGGTACAGTTTTTAATAAGTGGATGATGGATGGGAGGAAGTTGAGCTTGTTTCTTTTAAAAGAAGGCAATACAGTTATTTTAAAAAGGGGGTGAGTAGGCTGCAGATAGTAACTTCCTTCTAAAAAGTGTGGAATGGAAAAGGGTGGGGAGAGGAAAGTAACTGCAGGAGAGAACCCTGACAAACACTATCTCAGCCAGGAGTGATAAGTCACGTTCATAGTACGTACCTTTATATGATGTAATGAGAATGTCCCTCTCCTTCTGTGGTCTTCTCACCAAACTATAGTCCCAGTATAATTATGAGACAAATCATCAGACAAGTTTGAGTTGAGGAATAGTCTGCAAAACACCTGCTAGTACTCTTCTAAACTGTCAAAGTTATCAAAAATAAGAAAAGTTTGAGAGGGATGCCTGGGTGGCTCCGTCAGTTAAGTGTCCAACTTCGGCTCAGGTTATGATCTCACAGTTTGAGAATTTGAGCCCCACATTGGGCTCTCTGCTGTTGGCACGGAGCCCTCTTTGGATCCTCTGTCACCCTCTCACAAAAATAAACAAATATTTAAAAAAGAGTATATTCCCAGACTAAATCTGGATGAAATAGAATATCCGAACAGACAAATAACTAGTAACAAACAAAATTGAATCAGTATTCAGAAAACTCCCAAAAACAAAAGTATAGGATTCACTGTTGAATTCTACCAAACATTTAAAAAAAGAGCTAATACATATCATTTTCAAGTTATTCCAAAAAATATTAGAGGAAGAAATGCTTCTGAATTCATTCCTGACACCAGCATTACCATGATACCAAGGCCCAACAAAGACACTACAAAAAAAGGTAATTACACACCAATATTCCTGATGAACATAGATGCAGAAGTCTTAAACAAAGTATTAGCAAACCGAATTTAATGATACATTAAAAAGTTCATTCACCACAATCAACTGCAATTTATTCTAAGGATGAAAGGATGGTTCAATGTCCATAAGTTAATTACTGTGATACACCACATTAACAAAATGAAAGATAAAAAATATACGATATTCTTAATAGATTCAGAAAAAGGATTTGACAAAACATTTATTCATGATAAAAAACTCTTAACAAAGTGAGTATAGAGGGAACATACCTCAACATATTAAAGACCGTATGTGATAAGGCCACAGATGACATTGTATTCAATGGTAGAAAGCGGAAAGCTTTTTTGCTAAGATCAGGAACAGGACAAGGATGCCTGCTGTCACCATTTTTATTCAACATGTTACTAGAAATTGTAGCCATAGCAGTCAGACAAGAAAAAGATACAAAAGGCCTCTAAATTGGTAATAAAGAGGTAAAGTTACTATTTTAGCAATTGATAGGATACTGTGTAGAGAAAACCTAAAGACTCCACCAAAAAAAAATCTATTAGAACTACTAAGTGAATTTAGCAAAATTGTGGGATACAAAATCAATATACAGAAATGTGTTTCCATACACTACAATGAAATACCAGAAAGAGAAATTAAAAAAAAAAAAAACGCATTTACAGTTGCATTGGAAAAAATAAAATACCTAGGAATAAATTTAACCAAGAAGGTTAACAAACCTATACTCTGAAAACTAAAAGCATTGATAAAACAAGTCAAAGGTTTCCACAAATAAATGGAAAGATATACCATGGTGATGGATTAGAAGAATACTACCCAAAGCAATCTGCATGTTCAATGTAATCCCTATCAAAATACCAATAGTATTTTTAACAGAATTAGACCAAAAAAAATGCTAAAATTTGTATTGAACCACAAAAGACTCTGAATAGCTAAAGCCATCTTGAGAAAGAACAAAGGTAGAGAAACAAAGCTTGAAATACCAGATTTCAAGATATACTGCAAAGCTGTAGTAATCAAAATAGTATGGTACTAACACAGAAATAGATATGTAGATCAATAAAATAGAGAGCCCAGAAATAAATCCATGTTTTTATGGTCCATCTGTGACAAAGAATATACAATGGTGAGAAGACAGTTTCTTCAATAAATGATGTTGGAAACATTGGATAACTACATGCAAAAGAATGAAAATAGACCACTTGCTTACACCATACACAAAAATAAATTCAAAATGGATTAAAGACCTAAATGTAAGACTGAGAACCATAGAAGTCCTAAAGGAAAACACAGGCAGTAATCTCCCAAAAATCAGTCTTGACAATGTTTTTCTGGATCTGTCTCTTCAGGCAAGGGCAACAAAAGCAAAAATAAGCAATTGAGACTGACTACATCAAGCTAAAAAGCTTTCGCACAGTGAAGGAAGCCATCAACAAAACAAAAAGGCAGCCTACTGAATGGGAGAAGGTGTTTGCAAATGATATAACTGATACGAGATTGATATACAAAATTATACAAAGAATTCCTATATCTCAACACTTTAAAGAAACAAATTATCTGATGAAAAAATGGGCAGAAGACCTGAATGGACATTTTTTCAAGGAGGACACACCCATGGCCAGCTAACAGATGTATAAAAAAATGCTCAACGTCACTGATCGTTAGGGAAATGCAAATCAAAACCACACCGCACCAGTTAGAGTGGCTAGTATCAAAAAGACAGGAAGTAACAGTGTTGGTTACTTGGAGATGGAGTTGGATATGGAGAAAAGGGAACCCTTAGGCACTGTTTGTGGCAATGTCGGTGTAACCATTGTTGAGAACAGTATGGTGGTTCCTCAAAAACTAAAAACCAAAGTGCCATATAATGTAGTAATTCAACTAATGGGTATTTACATTTACAAGGAAAACAGAAACACTATATGTGTGTATACACACACACACATATAGATATAGATATATACATATATATATATCCCTGTATATATATATATATACACCCCTATGTTTATTGCAGCATCATTTACAATAGCCAAAGTATGGAAGCAACCCAAGAATCTATCATTAGACCAATGGATAAAGGGGATGTGGTATATATATGCAATGGAATATTACTTAGCCATGAAAAAAGAGTAAAGTCTTGCTGTTCATGACAGAGCGGATGAACCTAGAAGGTATTATGCTAAGTTAGACATGTCAGAGAAGGAGAAATGTCATGTGGTTTACTTAGATGTGGATCTGAAAAACAAAACAAATGAACAAAGTAAAACAGACTCTTAGAGAACAAATTGGTGGTTGTCAGAGGGGAGAAGGACGGTGAGAGAGGCAAAATAGGTGAAGGGGTAAAGAGGTACAAACTAAAGTTTTAAAATATATTTAAGTCATGGAGGTGTAAAAGTATATATAGCCTAAGGAATATAGTCAATATTGTGCTAACTTGATGGTGACAGATAGTGACTGCTTACCATGGTGAACATTTCATAGTGTATGTAATTGTTGAATCACTATGTTGTATACCTGAAACTAATATTACATGTCAAGTGTACTTCAATTGAAAAAATAGATAAAAGGTTTGTGGTGTTTAAGCATGGAGATGATCCTTGGCTACAGCACAGTTGTGACAGTAGTTTTGACCTCAAAACCCCTTTAGGCCGTCTTGGTCTCTTTTGTGTTTTATACCCTTTTGTTCTTCAGGAGGAACCTCAAGTTATTAAAGATAGAATACAAACTTATTTTTCTAACTCCGAAAGGTATTGTTCTCCCTTTCTGGAGGTGTTAAGTGGAACCAGGTAGGTAGGCATTTCCGGAGTTCCCAGATATCTCTTCTACCTGTGCTTTCCATGCCAGTTACAGTGTGTACAGGTAGCAGATACTCTGGTTTGAGTGTGTGTGTGTGTGTGTGTGTGTGTGTGTATTTTTTTTTTTTGAGAGAGAGAGTGTGGGAGTAAATGGGGAAGGGGCAGAGGAAGAGAAAGAATCTTAAGCAGGTTCCACACCCAGCGTGGAGGCCGTCACAGAGCTCAGTATCATGACCGTGAGATCATGACTTGAGCTTAAACCAAGAGTTGGATGCCTAACCAGCTCAGCCATGCAGATGCTCCTGGTTTGAGTTTTGCAGGTATTCCAGGAACATCAGGAATCCCCACCATTTTGTTCTTCAAATACGTTGTTGCAGTTCATTTCCCCTCAGATCTTGAAGTGCCATGGTGGGTTTTCATTGTACTTTTCAAACTCTCCTAGGTTCTGGATGTTTCCATCTTACCTCAGACATTCTCCTTTCATTCTAATGTTGTTATTGTGATAGTGAGTGGGTGGCAGTAGAGCCTCTCACAGGATAGTCTAAGACACCCAATCCTATTTCCTTTGGTCTCTTGGCCACGTGGACATTGAATATTCAGAGCCTGGAATGTGCTACTTCATGGTGTACTGGAATGAATTTTTCTGTGCCTCACAAATACCCCAGTGCTTTAGCTGTTCTTTTTTCCTCCCTTTAATAGTTGAAGGAACTCAGGGCCCAGAGAAATAGATTAACTTGTCCATTGATGGCAAAGATGGAAGAAGGCGGATGCTAGAGATGACTGGGGGCTCAGCATCCCTAGGGCACCGGCAGTCTCCAGCTAGAGGATTCATAGCATCTATTGCAGGCTCCCCAAGTAGGTACTTCCAGGAATGCTTTCCCTTTGTCATATAAAATCAAATTCCTGGGACCCTATAGGGGGCAGCCTACACGATGTGTATGTGTGCATGTGTATGCGTGGAAATGTATATGTGTGTTTTTCTGCCTTTGAATAACATGAATATAAGAAAAAATTTACTTTTTTATTTGATCCCACTTAGAGGAGACATTGGCTTGGTACTGGAGTTCAAATTCTTTAATTAGCAGTTGCTGCTCGCCTCCAGCCAGCTGATGTCATGTAGAAATGTGGACTCATTTTTTTCAAAATAATCCAGAAAACCGTTTTTTTAAATGTGACATCCTCAAATCTTAAATCTTGAAAAAACTCTTTTAGTACTATTTTGTAAACACAGTTTGGCCTAAAAACATCTCTAGACCGCTCTGGGTGAAACCTGTGGGTTTCAGCATGAAACATGAAACTCTGTACTTTGTTCTTTCTCTTACTCACCATGAGTACTTGTAATTCCTTTAGAAATGACACCGCCTGGATTCTTCAGTGAATGCAAATGATATTCAATAAATAGGTACAGAATAGAAAGAAACTCACAGAAAGTGGCTGAGAGAACTTTTTTTTTTTAAAGGTAGTACTGAATCTCAGAAGACAAATGCATTTATAGCTATTTTCAGTGAGATCTTAATTTCGTTAAAATGTTTTGTGACTTTGCCTTTGATTTTTATGAAGAATCGCAAATTATATTTTTATGAACAGTTTTAAGTGGCAAAAATCTATCCTTAAATTCTCAGGACTTTTTTTCATCATTTGAGAACATATTTTTCAAGATGGAGGGGTGCCATCTAATGGTAGTTCATGAAATCTTCATTTAGACACATGATCCTTTTATTTCAAAGGAGCAAAAAAGCAAGTGTATCTTCTCCTTGACAGAGATACCTTTAATATACTCAGATTCGGAACTTGTGGGAACACATCCTGGCTGACTTTATTGTTTCTGAATTTGCTTCAAAGGATTTTGTGTAGTAAATCTTCCATTTTGTGCTTTGCCAAAGTGGGATAGAGACAACGTATTTAAAACCTATAACCTTCTAGAGCCCCACATACTCTAGAGTTGAAACTTTTACATACTGTTCTTCCTGTTTTCTTGGTGAGCATTTGTAATTCAAATATGAGCAGCCTGAATGGCTTTTGTGATCTAGTTGATGATTCATGCAAATGGGACGGTATGGTCTCATGGAAAATGTCACTTAACTATTCTGGAAATAAGATAGAAATCAGAAGTTCCCATATATTATTTAAAAGATTTTATGTCTTCTATCAAGCATCTACTTACCGCATTTAGTAAGTTTAGTAACACGTTACTTTTCCTGGACATATTGGTTCATGTTGTACATTTGTTTACTGAAATGGTTATTGTGGAACCAGAGTCCTATGCATGAGCCAGGGTGATTTGTTCTATCACGGTTATTCTTCTGGAAAAAAAAAGAAAAAGAAGGAAAAAAGAAAAAGAGATTATGTTAAAGTACACTTTCCAAAAGCTGGTAAACATGACTCTCATAAAAGTATAAGATGAGCACATGTCAACGATTTTATTCAACCCATTAGTGAGGAAACCAAGGAAGTGTTAATACTGCTTCAAAGAGCTTTTGAAGAGCTATTTATAAGAAAATTAATAAAGAGATGTTGATATAAGATTTTCAGGTTAGTTATAAAACTGAGCATTGTCATCTTGGGCAATAAAACTACAGGTTCTGGATTATCTGTTTCACTGGACAAAAATTATTTGCATCTTAACTGCATGAAAACTTCCAGATTTACCTATAAATTCACAAAGTCTGAAACATTTTATCAATAGTAAAGGATTGTTGAGTTGACCCAGGTACTTTTCTTTAAATCTTGGATTGGTCTGTATCCTGTATGATACTGAAATTACACTCCACATGCCTTTTTGCCTTATTTCCAAATTTTGGATACTTTTTCTTAAAAATGATCAATATCATTGAACCTGATGTCTGTACCAATGTTAGGTGCTGAGAATGCAAAAGATATCCAAGATGGGTGAAGTCATTGTCCTGAAAGTGCTTTTTTTCTAAGGGTAGAGGCGGAATAAATGCAAATTGTGATTAACTGCGATGAAAGAAACAAAAAGCCGAAGAAGGATATCAGAGGACATGTTTCTTTACATACAGAAATAGAAAGATATTCTGAGAAGATGACATTTAAGCAAAAACATAAAGGATGAGAAAGGATCATGTGAAAGGTGGGAGGGAAGAGAGCGCCAGGTGTGGGGAGCAACCAGCTATGGCCAGAATTGAGAAAGGGCTTGACTCCTCCAAGGATCTGGAACCCCAATGGGGCTGTGAGTGAGTGGTAGAGTGGCACTTGACAGAATAGATACGGTCTGCTTATACTGGGTCTTGCAATCTATGGTAAGGACTTTGCACTTTAAGTGCAGTTAAGAGCCTGTAAAGAGTTTTCTTACAAGAGCTTTTTAATCATGGAAAATTTTAAACATACAAAAAATGGAAGAAACAAACCTATCACCCTGTTTGAGACTAGATCCCAGGCATTTTGGCTCCTAACGTGTGGCTGTTACAAAAGTAGGTGAAAGAGTGAAAGTAAACAAAACAAAACAAAATTAACTAGTTGAAACTATGAAGGTGATGAAAATAAACTGTTGGAAGCAGTTAATGGGAGATGCCACAATGTTTCTTTAGAGCCGTGACAGGATTTAAAGTGATAATTGAATATTTAAGAAAATAGAAGAAAATAAGAACTTTAGATATATACTTTTAATATTGGGTCTTCCTAAACCATCTAAAACTTCATAGTAAAGGGCTTTAAAAAATTATATAAATCCACAAGGATAGAAGAAGAGAGGAGACAATACCAATGTGGTTTTTGAGCCAGAAGACAGATGGATGAGTAGTAATTGGCTTAGAGACGCACAGCAGTTTAACTCTATAAGATAGCAGGCCAAGAAATAGCCAGGTTTATACAGAATTCTCAAAAAGTGTAGGATGTGGGAGCACCAGGTGCCTCTATAACTATAGGGGTGGGAGTTAGTGAACAACTCGATAGGGTGAAAACTGTTCCAGGAGTAGTCAGATTCCTAGAATTATCATATGTTCTATACAGAACAGATGACCCCTGTGGGGACCCCTCCTCCCCACCCACCTCCTTTACTCTTTATTCCCCAGAAACTGTTAAACATGATTTCTTGATTGGGGATCTGAGGCATATTTGAAGGATGAAGATCCCTAAAAATACAGGAAATTAGATGACTATATGATTACTAATTGCTGAGACTCCAGTCCCTTTCCTGCCCTTGGTTCCTGGAATCTTCATAGTTGCATCTTTATCTCCTGGATAGTAGAATGGAAGATTCTTCTTTGGAGAACCTGATCAACCTTTAGTCTTTTCTAAAGGTACTAAATTTGAGAATTTATTTTCTCTTTTTAAAATTTTTTTAACTTTTATTTTGAAAGTAAGTGAGAGAGCACAAGTGGGGGAGGAGCAGGGAGAGAGGGAGAGACAGAATCCGAAGCAGACTCCAGGCTCTGAGCTGTCAGCACAGGGCCCGACGCGGGGCTCAAACCCATGAACCGAGATCATGACGCTCAACTGACTGAGCCACCCAGGCACCCCCAAAATTGAGAATTTCTAATAAAAAGTTTACTCATTTCACCCAAGTTAACAAGCTACACCCTCCCATATATGCTCAAAACTTCAGATTTTCATTTTGATCTCTGATCCTTAATCATATGCAGATAAACAGACCCAGATACTCAGAGCATTCAATCATGATTTTAGTCTCTTACCTTTAAGTATATATAGATAACCACAAGAATTATGAGAGGTATGAAGAAATTTTTTGTGTAGAAGATAGATTCCAGATTAAGTAACAAAGAAACTTAGGTGTATCAGAGACTATTAAGAGATCAGAAGATTCTTTAAAAAATTAATACTTTCTGAGCGATAAAGGAAGGTATTTGATTAATGGGAAAATAACAAGATACCATTAAATTCTTGGAAATTAAAAGCACAATAGTATAAATAAAAAAAAATTAGGAGAATTGAAATTTAATGATGAGTTAAATTCTCAGGGCAAAAATCAAAGATTTGGAGGTTAAAATAAAGGATAAGAAAATGAAAGGATTAATCCCAGAATGCCAAGATAAAAAATAGGAATTTTTAGGATGAAAGAACAGTGAAAATGGAAGGAGGAGAAATCATTGTAATATAAGAAAATTTTCCTGATCTGAAGGATGAGTGTCAGACTGAAGGGGACTGACTGAATACTCAGGCAAATGAACAGAAATAATCCTATTCCAAGAAAAATCCTGTGAAATTTTCACAACACTGTGAACAAAGAGAAAAATCTTCCAGAGAGAAGACAATGCAAATAAACACGTACAGTACTTCATAATCAAAATTATTTTCGATTTCTTAACAGCAACGTTGGAAGTTTGAAAATACTGGAGCAAGGCTTTGAAAATAATGAAAATTATTTTCACCAAAAATTCTGTACTCAGTGGAAATATTGTTAAATGGAATATTAATACGCAATAATTACTAACATACAAGATTTAAAAAGTTTATTTCTACACACCCTTTCTTAGGAAGTTACTGGAGGGTGCTCTCCATCAAAACAAGAGAATAAACCAAGTAAACCAAGAAAGATCCCTAGATGATTCTTGTGTTTCACATGTAGAGGTGAAGAAGTCCTGATGAATAAAGACTTGACAATGTATTGTCTAGGAAAGTACAAGTTGCCAGATTTATGTCTCTTTCCCTAGAAGGTGAATTGATGGGTATCATGAAAGTCAATGAACACAATCATTTAATTGATGAGGTCTACAATGGTGATGGCATGTAATTGAGACAATTATATGTGTTCATTATGAATGTCTACATCAAACTCTAGTATCTACTCTCTGTTAAACACCATCTTGAGAAAATGTGCCAATTCCTGTAGTCTGTACACTGAAGAAAATAGTCTGTCACAGGAATTTTCTCCTGTAGACATACATCCTAATATATCCATAGATTCTTTCTTGTGAGAGACAAACTTGATAATTGTAATTGACTGTGGGTCAATTGTAAATGGCTGGTGGGGACTGGTGTGAGGGAGACTTACTTTTCATTGTTTACCTTTTTTGTCCCTTGTGAATATTGTGCCAGGATACATATGTTATTTAAAGATAAATAAAATAAAAATTTTAAAGCTAATAAGCTTTATGTAAATAACTGTAAGAGACTACTCCCTTTTTCACTTAAAAATATCTGACATTTCCTCTGTTTGTAACATCAGCTTACTTTCTATTGAAAGTTGCAAATTTAAATTGTTTTGGTATGGAGGAAGGAAAACATCAATTTTTTGTAGTATTCACCTAAATATAAACAACACAGATTAAGAATTCTTAGAGGCTGAATAATTTATGATATGAGTGATGAAACTTCTCTTGTTCCATACGAGAAACTCTATAGCTTTAGAATGCCCGTTAGTAAATGTAATAGAATTGAAGTAATTCTAAACTAGAAAACCTTTCGCCATTAGGATCGTGTTTTCAGTATCAGTTACCTGGTGGTCACACCGTGGGAAGATGCTTGCTACAGCCCTGACAAGGCAACAGCTGAAACAAAAGGTCAATGCATCCTTTCAATTCCACACTAATAATGTTTGTCATCTTACTTTGTCCAATCACTCACAGAGGCTGTACAGTTCTGAAACTTAAAAAGACAACTTTTATTTTTTTATTTTATTTGAATAAATTTATTTTATTTTATTTATTTTTTATTTTATTTAAAAAAATTTTGATGTTTATTCATTTTTGAGATAGAGACAGAGCACGAGCTAGGGAGGGGCAGAGAGAGAGGGAGACAGAATCGGAAACAGGCTCCGGGCTCTGAGCTGTCAGCACAGAGCCTGACACTGGGCTCGAACCCAGGAACTGCAAGATCATGAGCTGAGCTGAAGTCGGATGCTTAACCAGCTGAGCCACCCAGGCTTCCCCACAAAGTTAACTTTTAAATTGTCTGAAGGTTTTGTTAGAAATTTGATTACTGCAAAATCAGCAAAATCAATTTTTGATGTATGTTTTTCTTTATATTGTCATCTGTTGGCCCTGATTCTCGTTTGTGTGCTTTATTTTATTCTTTATCCTATTCTGTTTCTACAGACTTATTGTAACTTAAAATAGAAGGCTACTCTCATTTTCTCAAAATACACTGTATTTGTTACCTTTCTTTCCTGAGGTACCCATTAGTAAGAGGCGAGATAGGAAGGTCATATTCTAGGTATACAGGATTTAGAATTCTGTGGTTAGTGTGACATATTATGTTGGAGAGTATTATTTTATAAATGACAATTAATATGTTGTGTGCTAAGTGACCCGAGTGGAGAATAAAGTTAGTGAATACCGGTAGGATTTCCAAAGAGAAAGAAGAGCTAGGGATACAAGAAAAAAGCAGAGAAAGAAATTAATGCCAGGCTAATTTAAAGAAGCATAATATTGGGGTTCTTTGTGACAGTCAGAATGCATTAACTTTTTTGGAACACTGAATCAATGTGGTGTATTCCTGTCCTACTTTTATTGTGTAGACCTCTTTGGTTTGTCTACCTGTGCTAAATTTCCTTACTAGTCTTTGTCAGTTTTAAAGTGGAAGGGGAACTATCATAGATGGTGGTAATAATTGCATGGGAAAATTTAGAGAGACTAAGACTGTTGAATGTTGTAGCAGAGAAGAAGGAATCTTCTACTTGGTATATCCTGACGGGTTTATAGTGTCACAGATTGGAGATTAACAGATAAATATTGGTGTTGCAAGTGACTGAAAAATCCAGCCTAAGAGGACCATCACAAAAAATGTAATTTGTTGCCCTAATAACTGAAAAGGCCAGGGTAAAGCTGGATTTGGGAAGCTAAGCTTTATTATCAAGACTTGGCTCCCCTCCACCTCTTGGCTCTGTCTTTGGCTGTGTTGGTTTCATTTCCAGGCTTCAGAGGAAACTGGTCCCAATCAAAACGATCCCGAATCCAGCATTAAGGGGAATCTGCATCCTTATGATTAAGCAGGAATCTCAGAATTGTTTTGTTGACTTTGATTGGCCCACTGCTGTGATTATTGTGGAGCCAAGGACCCTATCTTATGGATCTTTATATTCTCAGTGATTAGCCCAAAGTGTTGCACAATGTATAGTAGGTGCTCAATATACACTGTTATACCAAATTTTATTCTGCTCTTTTGTAAGCGACCAATTTGCAATGTAGGAACTATTCTAATATAATCCTGACTTTAATTTCGAAATATTTTTTGCAGAATTAGATGACTTGTTGGATAGGGTGAATGTGATTACTAAAAACTAAAGACTTTGTGCCTATGTGTTATCAGGACTATCAAAATTTCATAGTAAATCAGGAAATAAGAAGCAAGAAAGTAACAAATCTCATATTGTTTTAACATGGTAAGAAATCTGTTCAGAGATAAGAGATCTTTTTTCAGGAATAGCTTTCATTTCCTTTGAATCGCACTGAGTGAGTGAGGTAAGAGGAGAACATGGACGATAGTTAGAAAAGAGAGGATGTGAATATTGGAATATCATGCCACTGCAGAGCAGAGGAATGTCTTCATAATGCTAAAGTTCCTCTTTTACAGTTATGACAGAATATGAATTCACATCTTGAAACACAGGTTGTTTGAAATTCATTTTAGGGAAGTTTAAAATAGGTAGTCTGATGGGTCATGTAAACATTTTTTAAATCCAATAAGAGAAAGAAAGACCTGAAACAGATGTAAGACTTACGTGTTCTGTCAGTTACTAATGCTAGTCTTCTGAGTTTAATATAGGGAGTTCCAAAGGCTGGATTTTTAGTAAGATAGAGGAAAATATACCTAGTTACTCTAAAAAAGAAAATTCAGCATTGGTGTAATTATGCCTGTCTTCTAATGGGAACTTTACTTTCAATGCTTTTTCTTCATCTTTTAATTTCTATTGAATGCCAACTTTGCCTCAGCAACTTTTCTTACAAGTTGAAAAGATGAAAGCAGGGGAGATTCAATTATCAATGATGTCACAGAATTTGAGGCATGTCCAATCATGCTTGTTTGTTCATTTCACATAATCTCAAAACTCACTGATGTGCACCCATTTAAAATGAATTTACTGACTTAACCGCAACATCTTGGAGCTCTAATTGCCTGGGAAACTGCAAGAATGCACCCTTTGAACTCATTGGTCCTGACAGTAAAAGATGCTGTTAAATATTTAAAGTAGGCAAGAGAACTGTAGCTTCTGTTAAGTAAATATAATGTTTATTAGAATAACAATGGGGAAACTTTTAGGAGACTTATACACTTTTTTGGTAGTTTTGGTGCATGAGTTTAAAATATTTGAATGTTTAGAAACATATAGCATAAGCAGTCTACCAAATTTTTCAAGATGGAGACATGTGATTTGTAAGAATAGAGTATACAAGGTAATAAAATATGGTTTTTGGGTAGAGAGTCTGCAAGTAGACTGTTGGATTCAAATCCCGCTTGTCCATTTACTTAACAAAGTAACTCTGCATGTGTTAACTAACTTGTGCTTTAGTTTCCGTAGCTATAAATGGGATTAATGCTACTAGTACCTTCACAGAGAGGTTGTGAAGATTAAATGTGTTATTGTGTATAAAATATCTATAACAACACTACATAAGCATTAGCTTTTCTGATTACTTTCTACAGGTAATTGCAGTTTTTCTTCAGGATGTATTGAATCCTAGAATATAATATAGTAACACATAGTAAAATACATATGGGGAAGTTTGTAGTAAGTTCAAGCATATTGCATTGAAAAATTCAGTAATTAACTAATTCACAGCTGCAAATGTGGTCTGTTGTACATCCATTCCAGAACATGGTCCTCACACTTTAGGTTCAGTGTACATCAAAATGTATGTTAAGGTTCAATTACATTAGAATCAGAGGGCTTGGGACGCCTGGGTGGCTCAGTCAGTTAGGCATCTGACTTTAGGTCAGGTCATGATCTCACGCTTCGTGAGTTCGAGCCCCACGTTGGGCTCTGTGCTGACAGCTCGGAGCCTGGAGCCGGCTTCGGATTCTGTGTCTCTCTCACTGTGCCCCTCCCCGCCTCTTGCTTGCGCGCGCTCGCGCTCTCTCTCTCTCTCTCTCTCTCTCTCTCTCTCTCTCTCTCTCAAATAAACATAAAAAAAAAAATCAGAGGGCTGCCTGTTAGATGCAGATTCCTGGGCTTCAGTCTAAATTCACTCGATCAGAATTTTGGAGTCTGTGAGTTAGCATTTCAAAACATTTGAGTTGTTTCTTATGCAGGACAAATTTTGGGACAAACTTACGTCCCCAGTTCTTCATGAGTCCCCATTGTAGTGCTGTAATTCACTTACACTCTTTCTCACTTAGAACTTCAGGTGTCTACTTCTCTCAGCTCAAAATTGTATCAGATCATGTTCAAGGGATTTTTTTCTTTCAAAATCACAGCAGACCAAAGTCTATCTTTTTCTCACGCATCGCTGCCTCCTCACCCCTCCATTCTGTATTCTCTTTCTCATTCCTAGTTCATTTCTTTCCCACTATTTGTCATAAGTGAGGTGTGAAATCATTCTGGCTTTAGAATTCCACAAAAAATCTTCAGTTGTCTTTGGTGGCCCAGAATTGCTTCTAATCTCCTGCCTCACTCAGGCTTTGCCTTTTTCCTTCCCTTTCTCTCATCCTTTTCATTTCTTTTCTTTGGGTTAACGTTCCTGCCTTAGAAGTCAGGGAAGAGAGAACAGTTTTATTTCTTCTCCCAAGTGTCTTTATCCTAATGGCAGGTGAGATTCTTAGAGAGAAGGCACAGGCGTTGAAAATGCCTTAGTCCTCCAGAATCTCCGGTTCTGTTGGCCTCTGTCTCTTTTCTGGATTCCATCTGATGTCTGCATCCCTGTCAATGCATTTTGCAATTTTAAGTATGTGAGACATCATTAAGCAATCTCAGATTGCATTGTTTGAGTATACTGACTGGGAAGATTGCATTTAAACTAAAATACATCAAGAACTGATGTTTTCAGTGGTTTTTAAATACAAAGCCACATGTAGCCATGTAGAAATACCACATACATGAAAATTTTATTACTTCTTGACCAAGGTAAAGATTAATAGGAAGCATTTTGGCTCATAGAGTGCATAATGCAACTCTCCTTTAAAACACATGAACTTGTTATGTTCGTGTGACTGGTCACATAATCCATTGGAATCTTAATGATCCGTGAGATCAATTGTTCACATTTTTAGAGGTACATCTACATTACAAAACAACAGTGCTTTCAAGAGGCCACTGCACTGTTGTGCTTTTGAAAGCACTTGAATCACACAGTTCTGGAAGTAGGAACACTATTGGTGACTCATAAACACACACATTCTAGTAAGAAGAAAACAGTACAAGTTATGGAAAAGAAGGAAATACACACTTTGCCAAATTTACTTATTTCTAAAGCAACATAGACATATTCTAAGAAATGATACTAGTATTTTATCTAGTAGAATGAGAGAAATTTAAGTCCTGGAAATTTATATTGAAAGCATTAGCATTTCCTTGCAATAACTAAAAAATTTTAAAAAGCATTCTCAACTAAGACAAATTTCAGGAAAAGATAGACACAACCAAGAAATCAATTTATTAATAAAGTTTCAGTTTCAGCTGCTTTTATATCCCAGATTTTGCAGTTCTTTCATCGTTTCGTGATAATCAAATAGACGAAGCCCCATTAAGATTATTGATCCATTTGATAATTTTACTTTTTAGCTTACATTTTTAGTTTTAGCTTGTATTTTACAGTTTCATTTGGGGGGAAAGATGGGCTTTAATTCTATTTCCAAGGTACTGCTTTATGTTTCTCTTAGGATAAATTAGAGGATCAAAATTCTTAAAAACCCTAATTTAGTAAATAGTTTAAGGCTACTGATAACTATTATCTTGATATATAGGTTAAAGAACAAAAAGTAGTTATGAATTCTAAAAAATAATCATAGAAGAGATTGTGATTTTAAACTTATTTCTCTGATCCTGTATTTAAGTTGGATGGCTTAATATTTGGTGTATTTATGTCTAAGTTCCTTACTGTCTAGCTCTTCATTCTGTTTATGTCTGTAGGCAACATGGTGTAATGAAAATATATTACATATGTTTTGTGAACAAAGCTTTTTTTTTTTCCTTATAGGGATGCCCTCTCCATCTTTATTAGTAAATCTCCTCTCAGCTTTATTCATCTCTTATGTGTGTGGAGAAACAGAAATAAGGTTTGCCGGACAAACAAAATTTGTAGTTAATGAAACAAGTACAACAGTTATTCGTCTTGTCATCGAAAGGATAGGAGAGCCAGCAAATGTCACCGCAATTGTATCGGTAAGAAATGATGCAGTTCCGTTCTTACTGAAATAGATGATACGACATTTCTTAGTTTCAGGGACAAGAATTTTTTTTAACTCTTTGAGATTCTGAGTAGTTTCATCATTCTGAGAGTTTCATTCTGAGTGGATAATTTGCAGGTACACCATTCCATTCATATTTCCTATAGGTTTATAGAGTGCTCCACTGTAGCATATGCACTTGGCAATAATAGTAAAGGTATAGACTGATTATTTTTAAATGTTCATATATTTATTTTAAAACAAATAAAAAACAAAGATATCAATAAATATTCCTAACTAAAATAATATTTTACTTCAGGTAATTTGGATTCCAGTTATCTCTGCTCAGATATTTATTTCAGGTGGCTTAGAGAAAATACATAAAATCTTTAAAAGTAATGGCAAATTAAAAGTGAATTTTGGCAGAAAGCTTGGGAGAAATTAAGTTCATTAAGTCAAGTAGAAGTTAGGCAGGATTTGTTAAACTATCAAGTTATCTTGCACACAGTTTAGTTATTGGATAGATTATGTGTGCATATATCTGTGTCTACGTTTAACCAGAAAGTAATGTCATATGACCACTAAAGACTTAGCTATATATGAGGCCCAAAGTGCTTGAAATTCTTTTTTCAAAAATAAGTTTGGAAGCAGTAGGTTGAATTATCACTTTGTGAAACATTGTATAAAAGATAAAAAAGGGAAAGAGAGACATAATAAACGTATGAAACAAACCCAGTTTTATTACTTCGTGCATTGCTTTTAGTTTTTAATTTATGACATGTAGGTATATATTTATTGAATTCATTTTAACTTGAGTATTCATTATATACTTGGTAACCTTTTATGCATAATTTTGATTGTATCATAGGAACGTTTTTGCGTGGATTCTGTCATTTTTGCAGTTTCTCCCTTTGGTGGCATCATCATTTCCCAATTATTTTTCACCTGGTTTTCACTGAGGTTGCTTCCAATTTTTGTTGCTGTAAATACTGCTCTGATAAAAATGTATACATATGTATTGATTTTTGCATATTTTGGATTGTTAAATGATTTTTTGGGTCGAGTTACTGTGTTTTTCTCTTTGTTTCAGTGGCTCTTGATAGTTAATACTTTCTAAAAGACTATGACACTTTTTATATTAAGATATAACTACAAGTTTTCATTACCCTTAAGTTACAGAGATATCTCAGGTATTTAAGCTTTATTTTTATAAATGAAAACTAGAAATTGACTATAATTTCCCAAACATGTTCTTAATTTTTTATTTGCACTAAATCATTGTTTTTTTCTAGTAGCTAAGTTACTCATTCTGAGATCTTTGGCAAAATAAATTTCCTTTAGATTTGCACTGAAGTTGTTCATTTATAATTCGTTATTCCTCCCTTGAAAATCTTATTAGCAATGCTGATGCTATAGAATGAAATATTAAGAACTTAAGGAAAAGTTTGTGATGACTAATAATTTGGAATGCTAAAAGAATTGAGTCTTTATTGGAACTATGTGAGAATATAAATAAAACTTCAATTGAAAGTTCTGGAAAAAGCACTTCTTTGAAATGGATAGGATAAATAATTTTTTTTTCTTCTATATTTTGACAAGCTGTTTCCACTTCTTTGAGGTAGTTTTAGCTACATTTTTTTTTGGTCAGGTTTGCTATAATCCATTTCAGATCAATCAAGGGGCAGAGAAAAAAAATTCACATCTATACTTCCTATACAATTATTACATTTCTATGTAATGATTCCTTTACTTTCTAGAGCATAAACATATGTTTTTGTTTAGAATCATTTTTAATAATGTTTTTTAAAGGTGATTTTTATTGGTTGTTAAATATTTGTTTTGTTTTTATACATTCTGTCTATAAACATCAGTGTCAGTTGATGATTCCTGGTTTTTCTGTTGATGGCTCCAATTAGCATCTGTTTTGGTTGTCCTAACACTGTGTTATAAGAACTGACTCTGTTTTGCATTTGATAGCTGTATGGAGATGACACCGGTGACTTTTTTGACACCTATGCTGCGGCTTTTATACCTGCTGGAGAAACAAATAGGACAGTGTACATAGCAGTATGTGATGATGACTTGCCAGAGCCTGACGAAACTTTTACTTTTCACTTAACATTACAGGTAAGTCCTTCTAGCCCCTACTGCCCACCTTAAACTCATAGAAACCTGACAATGCTTAAAAATCTGTTTCTCTACAGATAAGCCAATCTAGAGACTGGAGGTGGCTTTCAAAGAAGTCAGAGCCGACAGTCCCTTTGGCAATTCCATGGTCTGGTTATTTTTCCTCAGACAATCTTGTTTAGAAGATTCTACAGTTAGTTTTTGGATCCATTCAGCTTATTTAGGAATTGCCATGACAGATGCTCAAGAAAACCTGTCTTCCCTTTGGCTCTTTTCCCTTTTATCCCTTCCCTGCTACCAGATGCACAAAGAATGACCGAGACTTCTGAATTCAAAGGAGAGGGATACATACAAAAAGCAGGCGTGGAAGTAGGAGGTTCCCTATGCCTTAGAATCATTTTGGTGTACCCTTGGGAAAAAGGCTTGAATAGCCTAAGGTTTAATTGTCCTTTATGGCTTGATCTATTAGGTTGAGGTAATGACTGCTCTAGTTAATTTTTCTGAGAGGCATTGAGAATTCTTTTTAGAATGATTATATTGGTATGAGTAAAATTTTTATGAAAATGATACTTGAAATAATCCTGTTTGCCTTTGGGTATCACTTTTTTGCATTTTCTTTTATGTTGGTGCAGAATATCAATAGAAATGTTATAGGAAACTCTTCCCTTATTAATCAGAAAAAATGTTTTTATATTTTGTCTTTAATTTGGCTTTACAATTTATAGAGTAAATAATTCTTAAATTTCAGCAGCTTGTATAGTGTGAGAAAAAACCATGTTTGAATAGAATTTTATACTGCTTACTTAATTCTCTGTTATATTAGTAATGACATTAAAGTAATTATAATATAGCATTACTAGCCAGTGTTTACTTGTCGTTGTAATGATTTAATGATTAATGGTTTTTAAAGTTTTTGAATAGTTTTTATTTGGGACTTCTTTACCATGTTGACTTAATTTGAAAATATTTTCTTAACTGTATTAAAAGTATACGTGTAATTTTATTCACAGTCTGAACAATTACTTACAGACAGACTCTATTAAAATCATTCTTTTTTGGGGCACCTGGGTGGCTCAGTCGGTTGAGTGTCCGACTTCAGCTCAGGTCATGATCTCACAGTTCATGAGTTCATTTTTTTTTAATTTATTTTTTTATTTTTTAACATTTATTTATTATTGACAGACTGAGACAGACAGAGCATGAGCGTGGAAGGGACAGAGAGAAAGAGAGAGAGACACAGAATCTGAAGCAGGCTCCAGGCTTTGAGCTGTCAGCACAGAGCCCGACGCGGGGCTTGAAACCACAAACCGCGAGATCATGACCTGAGCCGAAGTCGATTGCTTAACTGACTGAGTCACTCAGGCGCCCCACGGTTCATGAGTTCAAGCCCCGCATCGGGCTCTGTGCTGACAGCTCAGAGCCTGGAGCCTGCTTCAGATTCTGTGTCTCTCTGTCTTTGCCCCTTCCCTGCTCATGCTCTCTCTCTGTCTCTCAAAAATAAATAAAAATGTTAAAAAAAAAATGAAAAAAAAATCATTCTTTTTTTCCTCTTATTTTTAATTTATTAACTTATTTTGGGGCTTTTATTGTAGAAACCTTCAGCAAATGTGAAGCTTGGATGGCCAAGGACTGTTACTGTGACAATATTATCAAATGACAATGCATTTGGAATTATTTCATTTAATATGGTATGGTTACAATTTGATTAATCTTATGGTTGCTAGATAATAGTTATTAAATTTTTGCATTATTTTTCATGATGTTACCTGGTATCATCTTGCCATTTGAAATTTAAATAAAATTCACTCTAACTGCATCCATGTCCCATATTCTATAGACTGTCCATTTGTTCTACCTAAGATTTCTTCAGATTGAGGAGGCCTATGTGATCCTGGCTGTCTCTTGTCCTAATCTTCTGCTGATCCTTCCACCTGATTCATTCGTTATTTCCTTTTGTGGTCTCTAACTTGGATGTTGTTTTAGTCTGTTGCATTTATTGTAACAGAATTCTGTAGACTGGTGGCTTAAAAACAGCAGAAATATATTTCTCACGGTTCTGAAGACTAAAGTCCAAGATCAGGGCACTAGCAGGTTTGGGGTCTGGTGAAGGCCTGCTTCCTGGGCGTCTTCTTGTTAAGCTTTCACAGGGTGGAAGGGGCAAAGGAGCTCTCTAGGGTCTCTCTGGTAAGGGCACTTATCCCATTTGAGAGCTTTGCCCCCATGATCTAATCACCCCCATGCCCCCACTCCTACAATTTGAACACGACTTTGGGTTGGAGGGTGGGGACACAAACATTTAGTCTTGTAGCCGATGTTGTAATCTAGTTCCTTTTGCTTGATTTTCTCCGCCGTCACTTAAAGAAAATCTTGTTTGTCATCCTCCTCTGAAAGTTGGGAGATGAGAAAAACTGACTGAAGGAATACTGGAAAAACCTATAGTAAGCTTAAATTGAATAGCAGACATTATGGGTCTTAAAAATTCTGTACTCATTCCCTACCCTGAGATTTTCCCATTAATTAATATTTCTTAAAGGTTAAAACTCCTCGTCATCCCCCTCAGTTTTACTGAGGAGTTCATTTTTTTCACTCTGATCATCAAATTCCTATGTTCCCAACCAGTCCTATGTTCGGAGAGTTTTATCTTTAGAAAAAAACCCCACAATATAGGTCCCCCATTGAGAGAAGTTGTTTCCAGCTCTTAAAATAAAACAAAATTTATCTTGGATACAATTGGATTTTGCCACTAAGTTTTAGACTATAATAACCTTCCTGATGTGGAGTCTTTTTGAATCATGTTACTAATTATCGTTACTAAAAGATGATGCGATACTCCCCAGCTTTTTATTTATATTCCAATTTAGATTGCTGCTGCAGTTGGTGTATTGTATGTCATTTTCTTAGTACCTTAAATTATCTTTGAAACAAGGCGGGCTAGAGATAAATACGATCTTTTAATTGCAGTATCTTTATTAAAAAGTTACATGGATAGTGTCAATATAGTAGACATTTTGTGACCTCCATTATATTGTCATTTACAAAATTAATTAATCAGTCATTTCTATTTAAATTATAGGCAATTATTAGTTAATTATGAAGTAGGCTTCCTTAATAGCTTAATTTCTATCCTTTTTGCCTTTCTTCTTTCTTTTATATTCACTCCCAACCTATCCCTCACCAACCTCATACTGACTTGTTTAAAGGTTCCTTCCTTCCTTCCTTCCTTCCTTCCTTCCTTCCTTCCTTCCTTCCTTCCTTCCTTTTCTTTCTTTCTTTCTTTCTTTCTTTCTTTCTTTCTTTCTTTCTTTCTTTCTTTCTTTCTTTCCCTCCCTCCCTCCCTCCCTCCCTCCCTCCCTCTCTCTCTCTCTCTCTCTCTCCCCCCCCCTCCCCCCAGAATGAATTCTAGTCTTTTGCATTGGTCACAGGTCCTTGACTACTGTGGTCACAGTGTTGCCAGGCAGCCTCTGGCTGGGCACCTGCATCGTGTGGTTAAAATGAAATCAACTAGCCGTCGAGCTCACAATAGTTAGTTAATAGGCTGGATTTGGTTCCTAGCCTGGATGATGATTATACTGATGATGAAGATAACACTGATGATGTTTGATGTCTTTGGGACTGGCATTCCTATCCCCATTTATGGATGGGAACACTGAGACTTGGTGTCACTAGCATGACTCTGGCTGCTTCCCTCTTCCTCCTCTTCTAGCTCGAGTTTCAGCAGCCAAGCCAGAGTATTTCAGCATTTGAAGTCCTGGCTTCTTCATTCCTTCAGTGATCATGTCCGGAAAGTCCTTAGCAGTTCTCTGCTTTTCGTTGATAGGCTGACCATTGAGGAGGGAACAGCGGTTAGAAGCAAGGCCTGTGGGTGGTGCTTCCAGTGGGTGGTTGCAAATGAGCTGCCCTGACCTGTGACGTCCTGGGCCTCTGTGAGCATTTGAGTTTGTCATCTTTCGACTAGATAATCTTTAAGATCCCTCACCAGAACAGCTAACTGATGGAACTAGAACAAGAACTTGCATCTTTTGCCGGACCAGTTTTATGTTCCCTTTACACTATTATTTTTTAAGCATTTTTATTAGATACACCTAATTAATGCTATGAAGTGGAACATTCTTAGGACACCAGGTGAATTAATTTCTCTCTGGAAATTTAGTGTTTCTAAGGCTACAGTTTGCACCACCTCTGCCTCTGGTTGATGAGCACCTGCTTGTCTTTGTTCCTCCCAATAGCCCTTTTCAATCACAGTGAGTGAACCTAGGGGCAGAAATGAATCTGTGCCTCTTACTCTCATCAGAGAAAAGGGAACTTATGGAATGGTCACTGTGACTTTTGAGGTAAGTGTACTATGAAATCACTTTATTTTTTACTTATTTTTTGACAGTGAGAGAGAGCAAGCGAGCTGGAGAGGGGCAGAGGGAGACCGTGAAAGAATCTTAAGCATATAAACAGCATCTCTTTCAGAACTCAGTCTCCCTCGTGCCCTTCTTAATTTTTTTCTCCCTAGGAGTTAATCAGCTGAAAAATAGCTATTTCTTCATCAGTTTTTCCTTTTATTAAATGTAAGGTCCTTGTGGATAAGGAGTTTACCTGTTCACTGCTGTCTCTTTAGCACCTAAAAGAAGTCAGGCACAGAGTACTTAATAAGTACTTTTCAAAAGGAATGATTTTATTACATCTTTATATATAGTCTGTTAATATGTTATTATACTCGTTTTAAAGATGGGGAAAGTGCTGCTTGGAATTGCTGAATACCTTGCCCAATGTTACACAGTCAGTGGTGGAACTGCCATTTGATTCTATGACTTAAGAGAATTTACTGGTTTTGAATACCTTCCTGTCATGCAAAAATATGTTTTTCCTTAGGTTTAATATACTGGCTGAGAAAAAGAAGATAAAGCTCTTAGAAACCGTGTAGTTTAATGTGATTATAGTGCAGGTCTGTAATTACAGGCCTTGAGTATTAATTAGAAGGGCAGACTTATATACAGTTTTCTATAATTATTCTCATAAAACATTTTTAAGTAAAAATCAGAGTTTTGTCACTTGACATCACTATAATGCTTTCCTACTCTTGTGAAATATTTTGTGTTTATGGATGGCACTATGTATTTCTTTTCAGGTAGAGGGTGGCCCAAATCCGCCCGAGGAAGATTTGAGCCCAGTTAAAGGAAATATCACCTTTCCCCCTGGCAGAGCAACAGTAGTGTATAACTTGACAGTACTCGATGATGAGGTGGGGTAATGTTAAATGCTTCAGTGGGGAGGGACTCTGTCTGTAGAACAGACATGTTAGAGAACATTATGTCAGGCATTAAATTGTGTTCAGTACTTGAAATTATTCAAGAACATAGTCCTATGTAAAGTTAGTGTATTGTACTAACTACTTAGTGTATACTTTAGCTATAAATAGCCATTTTGGTGTATATCTGGTTAATATTTATCTTATTTATTTCACAATTGTATATCTAAAAGTTGATGAACCTGATAATAACTGGCAACCATACATAATACAGTAACTGAAGCATTTTGTAAACCTTGATGATTGATTTTTGTTAGTGAGTTCACTTTTGAGTAGGTATACTCCTACCTACCCAGTATAAGTATTTTTCTATAAAAGGAAAGAAAATTCTTCTGTAATTGATATTTTTTTGCTTGGATATTTAATTTTTAATTTTTTTAATTAAAAAACATTTTAATGTTTATTTAGACACAGAGAGAGATAGAGCATGAGCTGGGGAGGGGTGGAGAGAGAGGGAGACACAGAATCCGAAGCAGGTTCCAGGCTCTGGACGTGGGGATTGAACCCACGAACCGTGAGATCATAAGCTGAGCTGAAGTCAGATGCTTAACCGACTGAGTCATCCAGGCACCCCTTGTTTGGATATTTTAAATGTTCACATTCATGGGGAAGCTTTAGTTCTTTTTATATTTCACACTGGAAATACCGATGATTGAGATCTATGACACAGTTAACTAAGGAGAGAATTGATTTGAACAATAATGTGCAAAGATATCTCCTGTGAGCTAAACGAGAGAAAACATAACTTTTACACTTGATCTTCGCCAAAAGGCCAAGAAGTGATTGAGAAAACATAACTTTTAATAAAGCTATTTTAGTATTGTCAGAAAAAAAAAGTGAGAATAGCTGGGAATTTATAAGCATCCCTCTATCTTCCTACCAAAAATCATGAAATCAAATGACAACAAATCCTGAGTAGAAAAAAAATGAATTAGAAGTTATTATTAGAAACTCTTGAAAAAAATGAAATAGTAGTAACATTGATAACTCTAATTCATCTGGTTCTATAAACTACTAAAAACCTTTTGTTTTTAGATCCTTGAAAAGGTTATAATTTGGGGCAATGATTAATTACACATTTTAACTATAAACTTAAAAGATGATCTTATGAGGATAATATACATCATGGTACCTACAGTTAATAAAGCAGTGTTGTATATTTGAAAGTTGTTGAGACCAAACATACACAAGAGTCAGCTACGTGAGGTGATGGATGTGTTAATTCTCTGGATCTTGGCAATCATTCAAAAGTGTGTATGTCTATCAAACCATCATGTAGAATTTGTAAGAAAAGCTCAAACAATGTAGTGAAGATTATTCCTAGGATTTCTGTGCAGTTGCAAAAAAAAAGTTTCACTTTAACAAAGTCAACATTTGTGTGATAATGACTTTTAGAGCTTGTTCTCCAGAGAGGCATAATGCGTAGTTTGGAAATCATGATCGATATCATACATCTACGTCTTGAAATAGAAACCATTTAGAGAGAAGCAAGAATAATTCACATGGTTGAAAACTAACAGTTTGTTTTGTGATGTTTAGTGGAGTTCTCCATTTTCTTAGATATTAAATAATAATATTATTCCAGATTCTTAGATACTCTTCTATTTATTATTAGATTACCATAATGCTGCTTTTGAGTCTACTAATCTGATAAAACTAGTAAAATTTTATGTCCAGGTTTACTGTCATATCATTAGCATTATCTAAAGATTGACCTAGGTTTAAAGACATTATACCTATACTTTAATACCGGTCCACATAATTGTTTTATGAACTTTTCTTTCCCTATCTAAAATATACTGTTTAATAACTTAGGAAAATATTTTAATATATAGCTATTAAACAGGCCTCTCTGTTTCCTCCTTTCAGTTAAAATATTTTTGTTTCTATGTTTGTATTGGACCATAGTGACTTCGTATACTTTGGCTTCTTTGCAGATGTTTTGGCTGTTGATATTTTTGCTTCTGTTTATGTTTATTTGACAGGTACCAGAAAATGATGAAATATTTTTGATTCAACTGAAAAGTGTAGAAGGAGGAGCTGAGATCAACATCTCTAGGAGCTCAGTTGAGATCATCATTAAGAAAAATGATAGTCCTGTGAGATTCATTCAGAGTGTTTATTTGGTACCCGAGGAAGATCACATACTCGTAATTCCAGTGGTCCGTGGAAAAGATGACAATGGGAATCTGATTGGATCTGATGAATATGAGGTTTCAATCAGTTATGTTATTATAACTGGGAATTCAACAGCGCATGCCCAGCAAAACTTAGATTTCATTGATCTTCAGCCAACCACAACTGTTGTTTTTCCACCTTTTATTCATGAATCACACCTAAAATTTCAAATAGTTGATGACACCATTCCAGAGATTGCTGAATCATTTCATGTTGTGTTACTAAAAGATACCTTGCAGGGAGATGCTGTGCTGTTAGGCCCTTCTGTCGTGCAAGTCACCATTAAGCCAAACGACAAACCTTATGGAGTCCTCTCATTCAACAGTATCTTGTTTGAAAGGACAGTGGTAATTGATGAAGATACAACATCAAGGTATGGTTGATCTTAAACCTGTTGCTACAATTATTATTTTTTTTTAATGTTTTTATTTTTTGAGGAGGGGTGAACGGCATAGAGCGAGGGGAACAGAGGATCTGAAGCGGGTTTTGTGCTGACAGCAGACAGCCCAATATGGGGCTCGAACCCACGGACTGTGAGATCATGACTGAGATGAAGTCAGATGCACTGACTTAGGCACCCCTATTTTATTATTTTAAAGTAATATATTATTTGAATATATTATTCCAAGGTTTAGTATTTGTGGTGTTGGACATAGTGCCAAACCGTGCCATTTCTTCCACCATGGTTTCACTCTTTACTTTGTTATTTTTAGAGTAATTTAAATATACATGTGAATTCATATTATAATAAATTCCCAGGACACATCTACATATGTACCCCTTCATATTAAAAACAGTCATTCATTCTTTATGATATGGCTTCTGCTTTTACCAATATCTGATGGCCAGTTTGACATTGAAAAACCTAGCTAAGGGAAACATAGTATAATATATAACCATATATATTTCTTCTAAAACTCTAGATTTGAAGACATTACAGTGGTTAGGAATGGTGGCACCCATGGGAATATTTCTGTGAACTGGGAATTGACACGGAATAACAGCGATCCTTCACCGGTAATAGCGGATATCAGGCCAAGTTCCGGAGTTCTTCATTTTGCACAAGGGCAGATGTTGGCATCAATTCCTCTCACTATCATTAATGATGATTTTCCAGAAGAGGCAGAAGCTTATCTAATTCGGATTCTGCCTCATACAATAAGAGGAGGTGCAGAAGTGAGCGAACCAGCAGAGGTAGATCACTTGTTATGTTTTACTTGTGTGAGTATTTCTGTGTTATAGAGGAGCAAAGAATTTGATGACACAAATCACTTTTATGTTTAGATTGATGCAATAGGAAAAACGCTGATTTTGGAAATGACATTTGTTTCTGTTGCTCAAGATTGTCTCTTCTGTAAATAAGAAGTTTACTCTACAAAAAAAATTCCATAAACAGTACATTAGTAAAGCTGTCAAATCTATTTTTTTAAAATTCTTTTTAATGTTTGTTTATTTTTGAGAGAGACTGAGCACAAGGAGGGGTGGGGCAGAGAGAGAAGGAGACACAGAATCTGAAACAGGCTCCAGGCTTTGAGCTGTCAGCACAGAGCCCAACGCGGGGCTCAAACTCACGAACCGTGAGATCATGACCTGAGCCGAAGTCGGCCACTTAACCGACTGAGCCACTCAGGTGCCCATCGAATCTACTTTTGATTCATCTTTTACTCTGATACATATAACAAGTGACCATCTTTAGACATGATCTGTAAATAAGTACTAGAAATCAGAATAGCCTTGAAAATAAATAGTTTGGTCTTCTCAGATGTGTGAGAATTCTGTACTTTAATGTTTTATGTCTTCATCTGCAGCTTTTGTTCTACATTCAGGATAGTGATGATGTTTATGGCCTAATAATATTTTTTCCTATGGAACACCAGAAGATCGAAAGCAGTCCAGGTGAACGATATTTATCCTTGAGTTTTACACGACTGGGAGGAACCAAAGGAGATGTGAACATGTTTTACTCTGCACTTTATATTCCTGCTGGGGCTGTGGACCCTGTGCGAGCAAAAGATGGCATCCTAAATACGTCCAGGAGAAACAACCTCATTTTTCCAGAACAAAAAACCCATGTTTCTACAAAATTACCAATAAGAAATGATGCATTCCTTCAAAATGGGGCCCACTTTCTAGTAAAGGTATTTTAATGATTAAAAGAGTTGCAACTTTGGTTAACCTGTGCATGTACTTACCTGTGTGAGAGAGTTAACTGAACATTATCTTGCTCTTATTTATGCTTTAGATTCTACCTTTGGTTACTAAATTTTGTTGGGGGGGGGGGGTCCAAAGAGAGACCGTGTCTGTTGCTAAGCCATATAAGGATGAATACACGAAGGGTCCTACCAAAGTTAATATTGTAATCAGGTGATAATAAAAGTACACCAACTTGAAGTGCAGGTCAGAATAGAATGGATGACATGATGGAGTAGCACAGATTGTTACTGAAGGAGGGCCAGGGAGTGGGGCCATGGGGAGAGGGAGAGATGTGCCATCCTTTGGAGTTGATTTGGGCTAATGTGACATAGGAATGGGATTTGTAGAATAAATACTGTTTTTCATGATGGAAGCTGCAGAGAAGGCATTCCAGGAATAAAAACACAATATGAGAAAAATTGTGTAGATATTTTTAAATAATATACTAAAATCTGTTTCTCTAGTCTATGAACTATAGATAGACTCTCTGGATTTTCATCTATTTAATAAAGAGAAGTTAGGGCCCCATAACATAGTCTTCCACGTTATTGTTTTTTTTAATTTCTTAATTTTTATTAACCAAAATATTATTTTATTGCCAAAATTGTATTTATTTATTTTAATGTTTATTTATTTTTGTGAGAGAGAGAGAGAGAGAGAGAGCACCAGTGGAGCGGGGAGTAGAGAGAGAGGGAGACAGAGAATTCGAAGTAGACTCCAGGCTCTGTGCTGTCACCACAGAGCCTGATGAGGGGCTTGAACTCCTCATGACTTGAGCTGAAGTCAGACACTTAACTGACTGAACCACCCAGGCACCTCTTACTGCCAAAATTTTAAAAATCTGCAATCACTTATGATACTATGGCTATGTTTTCCATACATTTGGTTTCGGTTGAGTCTGAAAATTAGAGTGTGAGCCAGGGAGAGGGCAAAGGGAGAGAGGCAGAGTCTTAAGCAGGCTGCACACTCAGTGCAGAGCGCATTGCAGGGCTTCATCCTACGACCCTAGAATCATGACCTGAGCCAAAACCAGGAGTCGGACCTTCAAGCGACTAAGTCACCCAAGCACCCCTTCATTTGTGTATTTCCTGAGGATTTCTGGTGGAGAGGTCTAGCAGGTGACTTGTTATGGAGAAGTATGGTTTATCAGTATGTAGAGGATGCCTCTTTGTAATATGTGTACCCAGAGGGAGACCTTTTGCCACCTTTCCCAGAAATTTTGTCACTAGTGGTGGGAGAGTCTGTTCTTCATCTTTCATTATTATTATTATTATTATTATTATTATTATTATTATTATTTTCTGCCCCCTCAACATGGGGTACTTATGATATGGTGCATACTTCTGTCTATGAGGATAACGCCCTGTTTGGAGCACCCATGAGTTTCTCTTGGAGTGACGGGTGAGGAGAACATGACTTTATACACAGTTGTGTCTGCCTCCCCTTGGCTTGTGGGATGCTTTTGTGAGAAGACTGGCCAGATGGGGCATCTGGATCTGTGAAGTGGGATTGAGTGCATGGTCAAGCCTGTGGCCTGGCCTTGTTGAACAAGAACTTAAAGTGACAAGAATGCTGCTACTTTTTTTTAAAAGCTGTGAGTTTGGCCTTATAAAAAATATGTCACAACTTTTTAAAATTGGTCTTAATACGTCAAAATGCATACTGATTTCACCAGCTTGCACTTAGGGCAGCATTTCCTAAAGTTAGGAGTTTTTAAGAGTCTCTGGGAGATAATAACTTCCTAGATGAGTTTCATAAGTTGATGGAGTTTTTTGTTTTTATTTTTGGTGTCAACGCTGCCTTTGCCTTCTCTGCTGTCCGTGTCTTCTGGGTCCAGAACCTTCTTATTAATAGACGTTGTCTTAGGTTGCTGTAAAGAATACTGCAGACTGGGTGGCTTAAACAGCAGACATTTATTTCTCGTAGCGTTGGAGTCTGGGAAGTCAGAGGTCAGGGTGCTGGGCATGGCGAGCTTCTGGTGAGAGTTCTCTTCCTGGTTTGCAGACTAATGTCGTATTGCTGGGTCCTCACATAGTGGACAGAGAGAGAGGAAACAGGCTTCTTGGTGTCCCTTCATATATGGGCACTGATCTCACAAGAACTCTACTCTTGTGACCCACTTATCTCCCAAAGGTCTCATTTCCAAATGCCATCTCGCTGGGGATTAGGTTTTCAATATGTGAATTCTGGGGGAACACAAACATTTAAATTCATAACATATGTTGTTTTTTTTTTTTTAACTTTTATTTATTTTTTTTGAGAGACATAGAGACAGAGCGTGAGCAGGGGAAGAGCAGAGACAGAGGGAGACACAGAATCTGAAGCAGGCTCCAGGCTCCGAGCTGTCAGCACAGAGCCTGATGCGGGGCTCAAACTCAGAGACCATGAGATCATGACCTGAGCTGCAGTCGGCCGCTTAACCGACTGAGCCACCCAGGTGCCCCAACATATGTTTAAGGGTATGTCAGTATTCAGTTCTCCCTCTGTCTGCCTCCAGTCTTGCACAGGGTACAATTGGTACGCGAACTGAATTATTAACCGAAGTGAAATGAAGCAAAGATTTTACACGGTTACTTTTCCTTTCCTGGAGGCCTGGGCCTCCTGGCATCCTGGTAGTAGTTGTAGTGACAGGAGTTCAGTTTGGGACTGAGGATGCAGTAAAGTTGATCTTGAGTCGTAGACAACTTTTCTGTCTCCCTTTTGGCTTTCTGATTGCTTTCCTCATGCTGCCTCAAGACCAGATTTAACTGTGGTACAGACCCCCCTATATTATGTTGCCAATATTAGGAAGCTTTTAGTCTTTTGAAAATATCCAGTATGTCTATCCAAGTAGCTACAGAAAATGTCCTTGTGAGCAAAACCTTATTCAGAATGTTCTCTGGATCAGATATTATCCAAGCTATTTTTCAGCTTTACATATGAACATGACAGAATTTACTTTCTTGATGATACTTGAAAAGTGAGGAAAAACTCGAAGAGTGTGTAATGTCTGAATTTTGGTGATGCCAGTTTAGAAATGTGTTTGCACCACTAATTCCAGACTCAATTCTTTATCGCTCTGTATTCAGTTAAAAAACAAAAGGTCTTACAGTGCAGACAGTTAGTTTAACACTTTAGGGCGAAAAAGACATTAGTAGTCACAGACACAATTCCTCGAGGTTCAGAACAGCCGTAGGTTCTGGAAGGCTGGTGGAAATTAGAAGGTTGTGTAGTTTGTATAGTACATAATGGATGAGCCGCTCAAGAATAGGAGGCATCAGCCTCTGCATGGAAAGTTGAATGAAACTGAAGAAAGGAGAATCTGAGACACGAGCTCTTCATTCTTCACTAACCCTCTCAGCTAAATACATTAGTCTGAGATACAACTTTTGGCAGGCTTAGGGTTTGCTAATGTGCTGTCCCAGTTGCAAACTGTCTGAAAGCAAAGAACGACTCTTTATGAATGGGGCAGTTTGATTTAGCAGATGCTTAAGGAACCCGGACAAAAAGGCTTAGAGACTAGGAAATAAGCCTTGGAAAATTAGCATTTTCATTTTGATCAGTTCATTTCATAGCCTTCTATATATCTTCTTTCTTTGTATTTTCAAAAATATTATATTTAGAATTAATTCTGTAGCTTTTTTGATAAATGTAAAATATGACTAATTTTCCTTCTTTCTTTTTAGAAAGTTTTGAAGCAAAAATACATCGAGTTTTCTTCTTGATGATGTAAACAGTATTATTAGTTTAGCTCTTTCTGAGTGTATGGGAATGAGAGTGTTCATTCACAAACATGTGCTTACTCATACATATATGGCCATATATTTTAGAAACATCTTTGCCTCCAAGCAATGCACTTATATTTATATGTGATTCAAATATATAAATTTTATTTGTTTGCTCATTGTGATATTTTTAAAGGTAAATAGTAATTTCTATGTGCACGTATGTATTCCTTTTCTCTAGAAAGAATGACAGTTATATGGTTTTTACTATTTATCTTTACAATGTACTTATTTTATAAAGTAAACGCAGTATACTGAAGAATTACGTGTTCTATTTTACTTAAATTAGTCTACATACCATATTTGGGAGAACTGATCAATCTGATTTCTTTTACTCAAATGACTGTTTACCAAATATGGAATTTTTCCTATCTTTGTCCTCCTGCTTGGGATTTTTAAAACAAAATGTATAACATTTTTAAAAGGCATTTAATTTTGCTCTATAAAATATATATTGTTTATCATAAAATGTGAGGTCAGAACTAGTCCTGTCCATTTGTGGAAAATCATCTTAAATTGCAAGTCTCTTCTGGTGGTACTTACTCTCATTGTTTCCATATTACAAAGCCTAACAGAGAGGTCTAAAGACTGGGAGATCCATAATGTCTTATTAAGTTCAGAATTGCCTTACAACTTAAAATCTTTATGTTTTTGCAGTCCTGTAGTAATTATGTATTCCTGTACTTCTTAAGCGAACACTGCATGGGTTGCTCACTTGAATTTTGGAATGTTAGAATATTAAGATGTTGAAGGTTTGTGATGTACCAGGATTCCTATAGAACTCGTTTTGTGTTGGAGGCATGAGTCAACACACATTTATAGCCGCAGTTTTGGGTCTACGTCATGGCTGGGAAAAGGCTGAGAAGATCACAGACTCACAAGGACTTTGTTGGAAAGTAAAAGTCTGGAATGCACAAAATGATGATAAGCAAGAAGCATGTGAAATTTATGATAAAGTTCTAAGTTTAGTGAGGGTAATAGTAGAAGTTCAGAAAGAGATAGGATAAAGATGACTGGGGATACCAGGAAATCTTCTTGAAAAAGAGGGAGATTTAACTGGTCTTTAAGAGTGGGTACATTTTGGACTTGTGAGATGATGAGAGGCCATTCTAGATGAGAACACCGTAGAAGTTACTCTAGTGGTCATTTTCATTAAGTACATACAGGGATAATGTGTGTTATAGAGAGACTGTTTTTCTTTGAACAGAAAGGCATGTTAAGTTACATTTGGAGTTCTGAATGGTCTTCTGATACTGAATTTTCTCTAGCAGGGAAAGGGGAGTGGGTGATTGGCGGTGTGATGAGTGGAAGAAAAGAATGAGATATGGGCAACTCTATTTGGCTTTAAAGTCGAGATAGTTGGGCATAAGTGACGAGGAGGTAAAGCAGGTGGCGGTGGTGGTGATGTTAATGGTGAGGGGACATGGAACAGAGATATCGATTTCTGTTGTGGACCTTCTACCTGTGAGGTGTGTGTGTCACATTTAGGTGATGTTCTGTGACAGTTGATTATAAAGATTTGGAATTTGAAGGAGAGATCCAGAGATTATTAAGGAAAGCGTATGAAATTATAAGATAAAGGGCTTAGGAAGAACCTTGGAGAATAATAACCGAAGAGTGAAAAATGCTCAAGAAACCAGTGCAGGAGATTGCAATAGGATGGTGAATGAAAGAGAAGGCGAAGTTGCCAAGTTTATTTGTGACCTTTAGCCGTATATACTGTGTTGCCTCGTGCTATTTAGACTTTTTTTTTTAATTTAAAATTTCCATTCTTTAAAATTTTTTATTGTGTTCATATCTTTGTTTTTTATAGTTGGAAACTGTGGAGTTGGTGAACATAATTCCCCCAATCCCACCTATAAGTCCTAGATTTGGGAAAATCCAAAATATTTCTTTAGTGGTTACTCCGGACATTGCAAACGGAGAAATTGGCTTCATTAGCAATCTTCCAATCATTTTACATGAACCAGAAGATTCTGCTGCTGAAGTGGTAAGTAGGCTTCTTCTTATTGATGGGGCCTAATGGATCTGAGATAATGCACACACGCTATTTTTTTTTTTTTAGTATTAACATACAAAAGCAACAGATCTTGAAAAGCTCCAACAATTACAGCAAGTCTTGAATATGTCATTTGATATAAATAACTGATGAGGATGTGATTTTCCATCATCTTTTGCCATATTTGAAAAAAGAAAATTAGAATTAATCTCTCATAGCCAAAATTGAGTATTTTGATGTGGCTTCTTTTAGATTGTGCTGTGACATTTGAAAGAGTGATAGCCAAATATATTTTTGTTTTGCCGAGTCATATGTACCTCAGGTATCTTGGCCTGGTTCATTTCTTGGCATTCCTTACGCTTGCCTGGGGCAGGACTGGGGTAGCTGCCTTGGGTTCTCTTTGATGATGGAATTGATGGTGGTAAAGTAGTGGAGTGACAAATCTTGGGAATTTGATACTATATATACGGGTAAATTTTTGTGTGCCACACACGCACACACACAAAAGCATACTCAAATATTCGGCACCCTTCCTGCCCCCTACCCTAAATGAATTTTTCTGCCATCTAACCAGTGATGGCTCTGACCTTCAGCATTACCATTATCTGAGTCACAGTCTATCCCTGAGACCTTCTCCAAGTCTCTCACACTTCAATTTGATTTAAAGCGGGTTGGGGTTCAGATCAGAAAAGAAGAGAATCGTTTTTGTTATCAAAGCCTCATGTCAAAATAGGGTGTTGGAAACTTTCTTTGTTTGTATATCTTTTCTATAAATTGGCACAGAAGCTGATTTCTCAAGATGGTTGTAATTTTTTGTAGTTTTCCTTAATACACTGTTTCCTTCTAAAAACTAAAAAAAAAAAAAAATTAGAGAGTGGATTGCTTTCATTCATCTGCTGTCATTTTACTGCTTCATATTTTTCCCTCGAAGGAAGTAAGTTTTGAGGGAAAATTTTGGGCTCTGTGGACCTGCATTCTTCCCCTTCTGGGAAACAGAAAGAGTGGAAATTTCTCCTGGTTCTCTTTCTCTGTGTTTCATCTATAGCCCAGGCCACACCCATTCTTCAGGGTGATTTAAGGGCTCAGCCCTCTGTTAATTTTTTTGTCTTCCCTAAGTATCTTTATTTTGCTCCTTAGTCTCCAGTCCTGACCATTGCTAGTCAAATTAACAGAATGGTTAGGGAGGAAAATATCTTCCATTTTTCAAGATGAGTTATATTATAAAAGCAAAGAACAAAGAAGGTACCTTTTTTAAGGGCTTAAAAAATGGCATATCTACTATTAAGTATTCATTTATCTTTATTTGAAAAAACTTTATCATTATCTATAATTTACCCTTTTATTATATATATTTGAAATATACTACACTTAAATAAAACTACCAAATATAATTTGCAGAATTACTGTAATAGGTGTCATTTATTTAGCTCCTACAATGGAGAGGCACTCTAATCCTCTCCACAAATTTGCAAAACAGGGGAGCCCTAGCTTCGTTTCACTTGTGGAAATTGAGGTCAGAGAGGTTAAGTAACTTGCCCAAAGTATTACAATTATGATCTGAGTGTCTGATTTTGTTTCTACTGCGTTTATTGTGTTGGTTGGAAACATTTCTTATTTATGGTATTACTTTTTTATTTTTGCCCTCATCACTTTAGGATGCCTCTCACGTTATTTTCTAGTTTTACTTACAAAAACTTATTTTTCAGGTTGTGTTGTGATATTATGTTAATTCTTTTTTCAGAGAAAGTGCAATGGAAATGTATTTTTTAGCCAAATTGTTCTATTTTTCACAATTCTTTGGCCTTTAAAATATTTTTCTCTTTACTAAGGCAAATCCCAGGTTAGGGATACTTTTGGGCAGGAGCAATTTTGTAGATAAATTTGATTAGCAAAAACTAATAAGAATAGTTATATCTAAAATTATTTTTGTGCTTAAACAGAAGGCTTGTTCAGTTGTATTTTTAATGTCGTCTAATAGTTGGCTTCTCTATGCAGAATGCATATATTCATAATTCATATAATAACACGTACATGCCCTAACTGAAAGCTTACATAATTTGTTAGCTTATATTTCAGAAGAATTTATTCCATTTTTTTTCTTTTTGTAAGGTCTGCATTCCCTTACATCGGGATGGAACTGATGGCCAGGCTACTGTCTATTGGAGTTTGAAGCCCTCTGGCTTTAATTCAAAAGCAGTGACCCTGGACGATATAGGTCCCTTTAATGGCTCTGTTGTGTTTTTATCTGGGCAAAGTGACACAACAATCAACATTACGGTCAAAGCTGATGATATACCCGAAATGAATGAGACGGTAACGCTTTCTCTAGACAGGTAATAATCCATTTAGTTTATTTAGTAATACGTGTATGTTACCAAACATAATATATATTACATGATATGTATGTTATATGGTCAAGATCTCTGAAATAAATTTGTTTTTTGTTTTAATTCTTTCCTTCATATAAAGTAAAAAGAAAAAACTAAGTGGATAACATTTTGCTGGTCTTCTGACATTTTTGTTTTTCGTTGATGGCGACTATGAGTATTATGACATAGTGAACTTTTATCCTGCTATTCATTATGAGGACACATTACCCAGAAAATTTATGGAAGGTATCAGATACGTCATAAACATAGCTAATATGTTGCTATACCAAAAAAGTAGGCAGCAACAAATCTAAAATGTTAGGTTAAGCAAACAGCTCTGCTGGCTTCATTTTCAACAGGGTAGAGGATTAGAGCTTTATTTTGAGTAAAAAGAAAGCATTAATCTTCATATAATGAAATTCTCTTTTAACATAGAATTTGAACACTAAATAATATTTATTTTTCAGAGAATCAAAAATACAAATTTAAGAGGTATTTTCCAGTAATAATGAGGATTTACTTAAGATTTCTCAGTGGATAAGTGATATTAGGAAAATATTACAGTCTCTCAAAGAGAGTTTTCTTTGTAGCAATTCAGAAAATCTCCAAAAATGAAAAACAATACTGTGTTTAATTGATGTCAGTTAATTAAAAAAATCAGAATCTATCTCATGTACTATAATTCCCTATATTAAAGTTGATACATATTAGATGGGGTTATTGTTGGAGGTCTTTGCAAAATTAATATTTTATAAACAATAAAATTCACAGATAAATTCAGTTGGCATTATTTTAAGTTACATTAATCAGGTGTAAAATAGTAATCATTATTTTATGGAAGCCCTGGTCCTCTCTATATTTTACCATTAGTTTTTTCTTTGTAGGTATTTTGCGTAAACATATTCCATAAATCTGATTAGTAGCTATTCTTTATTTTTCTATTAAGGAAAAATAAGAATATAGGGAATAAATCTACGGGATGTCTGTATGCATTCTGTTTGTTTTCCTAACCGTTTTATGTGTAGTTCCTTTTTTACATGAAAAGTAAGAAAACAATGACAAAGCAAACAAAAAAAGCAAAAACCAAAGGCAATAGTCACACTGTCTAAATGACTTATATTTTAAATACATATTTCATATTAAATCTTATGGAATGGTATTTCAAGTGATTAAAGAAAGCGAAATGTAAATGAAAACTGAAAATTATTATTTTTTTCACTTATATTCTTTTTTCTTTCAGTTAGGTTTGAGTACTTTTTAAACCAATGGACAGTCTTCAAAAAAAAAAAAAAAAAGGAAAGGAAATGAACAGCAATTATAAACCAGAGATATAGTAGTTCATAGAAACTGTTAAACCCAGCTGAGTTTCCATTTTGGCCAGGTGTTTAAAGAATAATTTAAATTTCATCTTTGAAAGTTTATAAGGACTATAATTCCTTTGAAAAGTCAATTTTAACTTTATAATATAAACGTCCAATTAAATAGAATTTTTAAGTGTTTATTTCTCTGACTCTCAAGGGCAAAAACAGTACACAAGGAAGTACAAATTGTAGGGTAGAGAATTTCAGAAATTATTACTTCCTCTCTTTTCAAATACAGGAAATTAGTTCAATTTTATATTAAAATGTTTTAATTCAGTTAGTAACTAGCGCTTACTTGTATTATCTCAGTTATGCATGAGCAAGAATGAACAAACTACACTGAATGTTCTAAGACATATTAAATAAATACGAGAGTAAAAGCTATGATTTGAAATGACGTATTTTATCAAAACCTCCATCTCAGTTTTGCACATTTTTTACAAAATTAAAATGGAAGAATGAATGGTAGTAAGTATTACTACAATGTTGCGGTATAATAGTGCAACAAAAATAGCACCTTATTGTGGTACATTACACACTTTCTCTAAAGTCAAATTTAAATATACATCCTCTATATGTAGTAGAGATAAAAGTTGCCCTAGAGTTAAACAGTTTATGATGCTTTCATTATTGTATCAGTTAAAAAATATTTTACTGTTTAGTTTTCCCCAAATCAGAAAAAAAATTTATTATTCCAATTTATTTCAGAAAAATTTTTGTATATGTGGTTTATAACCCCATACTTACAGTGTTACTTGATTTAAAAAATGAAACCCTTGGGTAGTACATGTTGACATGTGCTTTTTGAGGCTGTTTGAAAATACAGTACGTTGTGGATTTGGAAAAGTATTTAGATTTCCTGATATGAAGTTCTTTTTAGGTAATAGTTGTCAAAATTAAAAGATAAATTGTTATCTTATGGCTTCTTGATATATTTCTATGCTAATGGGGAAAGGTATGTATTTATTTGCTTATAGAGTTTTAATTTTTTCAAAGAACAATTGGCTTTAGATCTGAAGATGAAGATTTTTGTTTTTTTAAAAACCTCATTAAAGCTACTAAGTAATTATAAGTCAAGCTGAATGAAATTTGCTCAGCTGCTGCGGTCTGTGAGCATGCACAGTGCTTGGCAGGCCTCAGCGCCTGGAGCAGGCCTGGAAAGGAATGTCTTCAATGGGTGTTGACATGCTGGCTGGCCATGGGGTCATCCTTCCTAAGTGGGAACTGCTGAACCTCTTGCTAGCGTTTGTCAATAGCAAAGAATCCAATGTGCAGAATTCCCATAAAGTGAAAATTACTAGCTCAGAGGGGAAAAAATGAAAGGCTTTCTTTAGCTTTATTTTTACTCTGTCATTCAAATTTCTAGCAGTATTAGTGAGATTTTGGCAAATGGTGTCTCTGTTTCCTTTTTCCCCCCTCCCATACTTCTTTCTGTGTTGACAGGGTAGAAACCGAAAGGTTTGTCGTGTATTTTGGGTAAGTGTACAAAATAATGCCTTTTTTTTTTTTTTGGTTTTTCACCCTTTTGCTTTGCAAGCCATTGTTTTGGACAAGGCTGTGGTTCTGCATGACCACAGGTCTTGAGAAATTTCGCTTGATGCCTGTGCATGTTTTGTGTGTAGTTTCATTTTCTCATGGTAAGGGGAGCATATATGAAATATGGGCAGATTTGTTATGAAAATCATATGGTTGCATTAACACTGTAACAAATAACTGTCCCATAATTTGGACTCTTTCTTCTGTGGCCACGGATGTGCTGGGTGTTGTTCGTCAGACATCCAAAAGCTAGAGAAGGATGTTAATTCTGATTCTCTATTACATAGGAAGTGAGCTGTCTTTTCTACCTATTAATTGTGGCTTCATTGTGATTTTGAGGTCTGATCATGAGTACTTCTTGTTTAACAGACAGTGACATTTGGAAAGGTTTAGAACAGATTGCAGGATTGAAAAATCTCAAAGAGTATGCTGGCTTTTAAACCCCCAGGGCCTTGCCTCCCAGTCTCTTTGATCACTCTAATTATACACTAAGCATAAAAACCAGAAATGAAAAAAATAACCTGGTTTTAAATATGTTCTTTTGAGAGATGTATAAGAATTGTTTAACAAGTCATGCATCTCCGTTCCATTCTAGTCCATATTTTTTTTAGTATGTCCTATATTTTCTTATATAATAACAAAAAATCATGAGGTTAAAATTGAAGTGAATAGAACCATATGAAAGGTCACAAAATATTTCTAAAATCTAATCATAATTTCATTTATTGTTTATCTGTGTGGGTTGCTTTAGTCCATGCAGTTATCCAACTTTAGTTAGTATAATCTAATGTCATGAGTTACTTTTTAAAAAATTCAAGTGTATATAAAGTCAAAAACAATTTTATTTAAATATATTTTCTAATTACATGTTACAAATTAAATTTTTCTAAAACTGTGAACATATCTCTAAATTTAGTACTTTATAAAAATATATTTACAGCCTTTGATTACTGTATTTTTGGTATACTTAGGCAATGTGTGATTTCAGTCAAATATGAAAGATATAAAGAATTCAGAAATAGAAGTTCTACCATAAATGTTATGAGTAAAACTATTTTGATCCTAAGTGATTTTAATACACTTAAATTCAGTTTAAGTTTTAACTCCTAGTAACCTTCATATTCATTATCTGGAAGTGTTGTTAATACGATAAGTAAGGCTGCAAAATCAGAAGTAAGATTATAGGTGGCGGATGCCTTTTTCTCTCCTTTGCCTTTTGCAGGGTCAGTGTGGAAAATCAAGTGCTAAAATCTGGATATACTAGCCGTGACCTAATTATTTTGGAAAATGATGATCCTGGGGGCATTTTTGAATTTTCTCCCGCATCTAGAGGACCCTATGTTATAAAAGTAAGTATGAAAGAAACTTCCATCTATTCTGTACTCACAACTTCAGAAGAACAGTCTTGAAGGATTTGTACTTTTGTGGATTTTTATTTTTTTTCTAAAGGAAGGGGAATCCGTAGAGCTCCACATCACCCGATCCAGGGGAGCTCTGGTTAAGCAGTTTCTACACTACCGAGTAGAGCCGAGAGATAGCAATGAATTCTACGGAAACACAGGAGTGCTAGAATTTAAACCTGGGGAACGAGAGATCGTAATTACCTTGTTATCAAGATTGGATGGGATACCAGAGGTACAGGATTTTCTTGTGCTTTTGTGGAAAGCCGATAGTATCTAGTATATTATGAATATAGATATTTCGAACATTGACAAGGAGATAGAGGAATGAAAGTGAGCAAGGAAAGATAGAGAAGTATTTATGTTTGGGAAAAAAAAAAAAGGCAAGCTTAAAAAGCAAAGGAAGATTCATTCAACTTTGAATTGCATGTTTGTCCTACATAAAGAAGTACCAAATGATCTGAAGCTTTGACTGATCAGTTTTCATAAGCTTTACTTATGTTAAGCTTTTTTTTATGTAATCTGTTTGAACTTTTAATGATATGGGTTTGAAGTGTTTCTGTAAAATCACTTTTTTAAAGGAAATAAACTTACGTTTTATATTAATGGAACCACATATTGTTCCAGTATTTTGCACACCGGTGCGTATGTGGCTTTGAAATTAATTTTACTTACATGTACCGGTTTAAATGACTAGATCATCAGTGATACGTCGAGTCTTCCTACTGTTTCAGTATAGTATCATGGCTTATCTTTCCCTTTTTGAATAATGTGTACTTTTATATCTGATGTCTCCCTTACTCAATAGGAGAATGTTGAACAATTGTTTTAGAAATAATATTAGCTCTTTTGGTTTTTCAGTGAGTGGTCTGTTTCTGAAAAATAGGTAGTAGTAATATTCTTGAATATCTGTATTTTATTTGCTTTGAAGATTTGAACTTTATATTTTTCCCAATTTGTTATGTTCACTCTAGTTGGATGAATACTACTGGGTGGTCCTCAGCAGCCATGGTGAACGGGAAAGCAAGTTGGGAAGTGCTACGGTTGTCAACATAACGATTCTAAAAAATGATGATCCTCATGGGATTGTAGAGTTTGTTTCTGATGATCTAATTGTTATGATAAATGAAAGTAAAGGAGACGATACCTATAGTGGTAATTTATTCTGCTTCTCATATTCTAATACTGTTTACTAAAGAGGAAATTAACCACTTTTTTAGTCTATTTCTTTAGCAAATAGTTATTTTTAGTTGTCCATCTGCTTTAAAATTACATGTAGTGCAGATATTAGTGTTTTTAACAATCTTATTTAGGATTGCTATTTATTTCTTACCTTAGTATTGTAATGATAACTGATAGTCTCTGTTATATTTTGATTTCAACTTACCATATGTGGTAGAATTCAAATGATAGGATTCAAATCGGAAAGACTTTAAAACTGAGAATTAGTGCTTGGGAATTAACTGCAGTGGCATGAAATGAGAAGGAGCTTATGTTTAGAGCAGCGTCTTTTGAGGTGAAAAAATTACTTTTGAGTATATAGCTTCCTTTAGTAGCTTTAGCAAATATCCTTCTAGAACTTTATGATAGGTGTACCTAATTAATCACCATTCCGTTCCCTGTTCCGAATGATTTTTAAATCCCCAAACTGTGATAAAAAAGACGAAGTCCATTTATTTTACAGATTTTATACCTATGGAAAGAAAACTAGGTTACTACGTTTAGATATATACCTCGAATCCGTGTAAGCAAATGATTGGCTTTTATTAAGAAGAGGTCTTATATTTACTTTTGTTTTTTAAGCAGTTTCTTTACTCACCTTTTTAAAATTGTTCAATATACATTCGCATACGTTATACACATTTGTATTTCACAGCTGTTTATGATGTAATAAGAAATCGAGGCAACTTTGGTGATGTTAACGTATCATGGGTGGTTTGTCCAGACTTTACACAAGATGTGTTTCCTGTGCAAGGGACTGTTTTCTTTGGAGATCAGGAATTTTCAAAAAATATCACCATTTATTCCCTTCCAGATGAGGTAAATGTTCCACATATAACTCTCTTTATTGTCATTGCTTAATAATTACCTTTTATTTAATAATTAAATATCTGGCAATACATCTTATCATGAAAATATGTGATAAAGAATGCAGGTATGATAATGTCTGAATAGACACCAAAAGAGAAATATTTTTTGTTTCCCTGAAGGCATTTTTAACTCTTAGAACTCACAGTTGCCAGTAACATGCACAGGTGTCAAAGTTAGGTTGAGATTAAGTGTGCCACTTGTGCTTTGGCCCTTTGAAAACAAGGGTACCATCTGCTAAGTGTCCTCTTGGTGCATTCTCAGAATCAGGACTATGGGCCAGATGGATCATGGATCCAAAGTGGTGCTCATGTTATTGGTAGTGACGAGAAAGAACTTGGTAACAATGGGAGTGGACTCCTCTGAGCGGAGCTGTGCTTTAAACAGTCATGGAAGCCTGTTTCCTTTCCCTCAGGCTTGTTCCTTGAGAGAAAGAATTCCAACATGCTTCCATTTTAGGATGCAGAGAACACTAGCTTACATGGATGAAATGAAAGAGACATGATGTCCACCTGTGGATTTATATAAACTCAGAGATGGTGAGGATCTCATCTTGGTAGGACATGGGAATGAGGTCTTAATGGGTGTAGCTTCTGTAAGGTTTGTGAGAGGCCTTTGAGAGGTAGCCAAGCTTTTGTTACTATTATGACCTCTGTTCTAAATGCATCCAAAAGTTATTTTTCTGGCTTTTTTTTTTCTTGTAAACATCATATATATCTTCTTATAGAAATGGTGTGAGCTCTGTAGTGTTTATATTTTTAGCATATATAAAGAAAAATATCTTGATTTGCTTTAAATTTTATGAGTCAGAATGAAATGGCTGTTTGGAAGAAATGCATATTAGAGTGTTTTTTCTGGGTCTGAGTCCTACCTACTTGAATCATTGAAGGTGCTTCTGCATCAGAAATGCCAATGAACATTAGTACTGTCGTTAATAGAGCCGTTTTTTAAAAGATAAAAAATAATTTAGGACTATATTATAGAATTGTTTGTGCAAATCATCTGACCTAAAACATATGTAACATTTCCCACAAGATTCCAGAGGAAATGGAGGAATTTACTGTTACTCTACTTAATGCTACTGGAGGAGCTAAAATAGGAAATAGAACTACTGCCACTCTGAGGATTAGAAGAAACGATGACCCCATTTATTTTGCAGGTGGTATTTCTATCTTTTTTGAGTGAGTTTACATCTTTTTAAACAGATGGCTATGTTTTCAGTAACTTTTTTAACTGAACATTTTCGAGAAAGCATAACTGATGCTTATTTAAATATGATTTCTTGATTTGTTTGGATGATCATTATTTAATCTGTTTGATATTTTAAGAAATGATTTTAAAGGTTGTCTGAAGGAAAAAGAAAAAAGAACAATGCTGTTTTATTAGCTTTGTTATCCCTCCGCCTTCAAACGCCAAGTTATTTCTTTTGCCGTTGTGCAATAAAGAGCACTCTTCTACGAAACTTCTTCCAGTATACGATGTAGCCAGTTCAGGGTCTGGGTATTATTTACTTAATGAATGCTCATTTACTGTACTAACTAATCTTTATTGGACATGTAAATTAAGGATTCCCTATTTTTTGCATTTTAATTCTTTCTTTAGAACTCTCTTTGGCCACTCAGGACAGTTTTTAGTTTTTATTATAATTTTAATTCCAGTATAGTTAGCGTACAGTGTGATATTACTTTCAGGCATACAGTTTAGTAATTCAAAACTTTGATACAACACCTGGTGCTCATCATGAGCAGTGCACTTCACCTATTTTACCAATCCCTCCCCCACTCTGCCCTTGGCTGCCTGCTTCCTGGGAACCATCTGTTTGTTCTCTGTAGTTGACCTTTTTTAGTTTTATTTGTGAGCTTAATTGATGTCTAATTCTTTCTTAAACCTTTTTTGCAAGCCGTTCAATTTACAATTGCAGGAATCTTTTAAAGCTCTTGAATTTTATTGAATACTATTCTTAACCTTCAGATAACATGTACATAATGAATTAGTCCTGTGTTCAGCCTTCTGCTAACTGGTATGGCAAAAATAGAACATAAGATATCTGGGCTTATTCTCAAGGAACTTACAATCTAAATTTGGATATGAGGTATATGAAACAGTAGGCAGAGGATTCAGCATGTAACTTACTGACAACTTGGGAGCTGAAGACCATGGATTCTGTAGGAATGAAGGCAAGGGGAAAGATACTAACCTAGAAGTAATCAGAAGAGACTTCATGTAGGAGTTGGCACCAGAGTTGAATCTTTAAGCAAAGACACAGTGGAGGGCGGTTCTTGTTTGGGCAGGGAGAAACGAAATGATTTGAAAATATGTAGATGGAATCAGAAAAGCTCACATGTTCCTTCTTTTCTTTATAAATATTTCAGAACCTCGTGTGGTGAGAGTTCAGGAAGGTGAGACTGCCAACTTTACGGTTCTCAGAAATGGATCTGTTGATGTTGCTTGCACCGTCCAGTATGCTACTATGGATGGGAAGGCTACTGCAAGAGAGGGAGACTTTGTTCCTGTTGAAAAAGGAGAAGCACTCGTTTTTGCGGTTGGAAATAGGAAGCAGAGGATATCTGTCTTTGTTAATGAAGATGATATCCCAGAAACAGATGAGTCTTTTTATATAATCCTCTTTAATTCAACAGGTAAACCAATTTTATTTTTATGGCAGATCTGTTTATTTTACTGTCTTTATCGAGATGACATTAAGCATATAACTGTCACCTGTGACTATTCAAGAGCAGAATTGCTTGTTTTATTGCTTTTTTGAGGGAAAGAATGAAGAATATACGCGTTGAATCTTCATGTACCTGGTATACTCTGTGGCATTAGTTTTAATTTTTTTCACAATGTAGCACATGTAGAAAATTGTGATATTATGTAAGGAATAGAAATCTTCTAGTTAAGGCTACCCTCAGCCTTATTTAGTAACCCAGGGGCTTCGGGCATCAGTATCTGTAACCCCTTGCCATTCTAGCATGGTGCTGGACGTACTGGCCAGGAAGCTGCATTCTGTACATGGTTGAATGCAGCTGGCTGCTTGATAATTCTCTGGGGCTATAGCCATGACAAATGATACTTCGCAAGGAGGAAAAGACAGACTCTTTCTTCTTCTCTATACCATAAAAGAAGCAGGATGTTTGGACCCCAATATTTGGGTCCCGACCACACCTTTAGTAAATTGGTGGGGCTATAGCTTGTTTTTATATTTATTCTTTACTTTTTTCTTCTTTGTTTTATATTTATTCTACAAAGAGCTATTTATTTCTGAATCTTTTGAGAATAAGTTGAAGTTAGGATATGTCATCACCCCTGAATACATTAGTGCATTTTTCGTACAAACAAGGACATTCTCCTGTATAACCACAATGTAACCATTAATATCAGGAAGTTAACATTAATGTAGTCATTGCCTCAGACCCCAATTGAGATTTCTCCAGTTGTCTCAGTAATGTCCTTTTTAGCAAAATGATCCTTTCCTAAATCATGCATTGATTTTAGTTGTCATGTCTTTTTAATCTCTTCAGTTTGGAGTAGTTCTTCAGTCTTTCCCTAACTCTTGTGACCGTTAGAATATAGAGATTATAGGCTGGTTATTTTGTAGAACATTCTCCATTGAGGCTTTGTTTGATATTTCCCCATTACTAGTTTCAGGTTTTGCATCGTTGATGCAGATTTCATAGCAGCGATTTTGTGTTCTTACCATCTCTTTAGTTGACATGTGATTTTGTTTTTTGTCCCTTGACTGCAATGTTTGACCATAATTTGGGTGGTGACTGTGAGGCCTCTCTACTGTACTTTTTTCTTTGTAATTAATATATATTTTTATGGGGAACATACTTTAGTAAATATCCTGTAACTCACCAAACTTTCAGTTTTTTCACTGATATATTCATCAGTATGGACTCATGATGTTTATTTTAATATAGTGGGTTGTATTTCACTATCATTATTGTTTTGGTGGTCAGATTGTCCCAGATTTGGCTAATGGTAGCCTATTCGAGATGACTTTTTTGTCTTTTTGACATGTTCCATATTATTCTGTGAGGATTTTCTTACTTCCTGGCAAAGCAAGCTGTTTAAACTCTTGTTCTACTTTTCCTGTCACAACCGTGAAATTTGTCATTTCTCTAAGAAGCCTGGTTTCATTCTTTCAGTGAAGGATGTTTTTTAGAAACCAGAATCTGGGCACTAGGTGGGCTTATTTGTTCTGAGCTTACGTTCCTCCTTGGCCCTGTTTGTGTACAGAGATTAGGCATATATTTTGTACCTGTTGCTGTATGCATACACATACACTTGTCCATCTGTAATTCTCTATCCAACTATATGAAAAACATTAGTTCACACCAATATTTCTGTTTCTGTCTGTTATAAGGCTTGTTTCAGTTTTCTTTCTTTACCTATTTGTACCTTCTTTCTCTGATAGTGTTAATTTTAGAACCCGTAATCATTAATACATTTACTTAATTGATTAATTCCCCCTGTAACCACTTTTACCCGTTGCTTCTTTTACCCTCCTTGCACAATGAGCTTGCTTTTCTCACCCCTCTAGGGTTCTAGCTTCCTCATTTAGGCCAACTCCCTGTGTGGATGCCGTCCCACTCCACTCACACTCCAACATCCAACACCAAGCTTTTCTCCTGTGGAGATGGCCTCCGGTCACTATTGTGCCATAACCGTCGCCCTTAGCGTGAATGCCTGCCTTGTGCTTTACCTTGTGTCCTTTGGAGTGAAATACTCAGACAGAGGAAAAGGAAAGAAAGAGATCACTTAATTTTTGTTTATGCTGTGTTTCTGTATCATTTTCCCTGTCTTTATATCTCTTCAGTTGTCTCTCTTCTTATGCCCTTTCTCATTTTTCATATGACTTAATAAGAAAATCAAAAAAGTAAAAATGAAAAATTCTTGCCTTATGAGGAAAAAATCAACTTTATAGAGTAATGTCCACGAACTTTTACAGTTACGAAACAACCCCACAGTTATTAATCAGGTTTTATGTAGACCAGAAACATTTTGATGAATCTAATCATTATCCTAAATTTAAATGAAAGAAATTACTACAGATAAAAATAATCTCAGTGATGTAAAAGTGAAAAACAAAGTTTTGCTCTCATGATGGAGAAATGCCATGGTCTTAATAGAGTTTACTGTAGAAATAAGTTCTTAATTCCATTTATTAATTTGGTGTTATTCTGCAGAAAATTATCCTAAACATCTTTGGGGTCAAAATGTCAGTGGGACTAAACTATTGTCAGGAACAAAATGTCACTGTGATTAAAATAGTGGATCAAAATATTTAAAACTTTTTTATTTTTTATTTAGTTTTTAATTTTATAGAGAGAGCATGCACACATGCACACATAAGCGGGGGAGGGGCAAAGGGAGAGGAAGAGAGAGAGATTCTTAAGCAGAGTCTGCGCTTAGCACGGAGCCCAACACGGGCCTCGATCCCACAACTCTGACGTCATGAGCGGAGCCAACATCAAGAGTCAGATGCTCAGCTGACTCAGCCGCCATCCAGTGCTCCAGAGCGTCCACACCTCTTATATAGAGAATGTAAAATGACTCTGCAAGGAAATGACTGTGTTTAATGTATCATTGGAGAAATATATATTTGATATTTGGAGAGAGAAAAAGTAAGAGAAAGAGGCGTCCCTGGAAGACTGACCTGAGGTATACTGCCTCTGCATTTGTTTCCATTATTTTTCCAGGTGTCATGGTATCTGAGGATCTAGTGACTTTAGCTTTGAAGCCTTGGATGACATATTTTCTGCATTTACATCCCTTCTTAGTTCTCTTTCACTTTTCTCTCCTCTTTCATGATGTCAGAACATCGAGGGTGTGAGGGGCTCAATGGTAGGAGGGCCTGGATGGGTAGCATTTTTAACATGACCTAGTGCTGGCAGTGGATATTTGTGCCTGATAGTTACTGTTCGCAGAATATGGCCTGAGATTGAATAATTGAATCAAGGGATATGGCGATCCTCAGAGCCCTTGTTAAATACTATCACTTCTCCCTGTGGAGAGACAGAATGAGTTTTTAGTACCACTTTCGATATGATGTGTCACAAACGCACATGACAGCAGTATCCTGCCAAAATTAGATTTTTTTATTTTTGGTTTTCTCAGATTTTTATGGTCCAATATTTTAAGGTATTTAGTCTGTATTGTCAGCATTTTCTGTACACTGATTTTACTAGACTTTTTTTCTCTCTTTCCATTGGTTAATTATCAAAGTAAATGTGAGTACAGTTGTATATTGATATAAATTGTTTTTAATGTGCTGATCTGCTACATATGATTTCTGATTCTATAATTTTAGTTTTAGTTGTTGCCCTCATCTAGTTTTAAAAGTTTTATTTCTTTCAGTTCAGCTAACATTCATAAATAACTTTTGTGTACCAGTTGTTGGAACTCTACTCTGCAGGGCATGGAATTGAGTAAGAAGGATTTGTCTAAGGAGCTTACAGTAAAATTGTGTGTGTGTGTGTGTGTGTGTGTGCACGCGCTAAATTAAGGCAATGATTGTTGTGATAGGCTGACTAAGTGGGAAGTGCTATAGGAACATGGTGGAGCTGCTTTTACCTCAACTTTGGAATTCAAGGAAGAATTCCTGCAAGATGTGTTGCTTGAGCCAGGTCCTGGGGAGTAACAAATGTGGAGTAAAGATGAGGAGGATTTTGCTTGCTTTGGGAACAGCAGGAACAGAAAAGAGCTTTAGACCTCTGGGAAATAATGAGAATGTTATTGGCATTAACAGTGCTGACATACTCTGGATGGAATCGGAGTAGAGGAATCAAGTTCAACACCATGAATATTGCTTTGTTCTGTGTATGACTAGATCAGAATGCTGCCTGAAAACAGAGACTTACAGGGAAATACTCGGGGCGCCTGGGTGGTTCATTCGGTTGAGAGTCTTGACTTCGGCTCGGGTCATAATCTTGCTATTTGTGAGTTTGAGCCCTGCATTGGGCTTGCTCCTGTCAGCATAGAGTCCGCTTCAGATCCTCTGTCCCCCGCTTCCCCTCACGTACTACGTTCTCTGTCTCTCCCCAAAATAAATAAACATTAATATATGTGTGTGTGTGTGTGTGTGTGTGTGTGTGTGTGTGTGTGTGTGTGTATGTATGTATATAAATAAATAAAGGGAAATGCCCAAGAGATGCCTTGGATGGCTCATTCAGTTGAGCATCTGACTCCTGACTTCAGCTCAGGTCCTGATCCCAGGGTCATGGGATTGAACCCCACGTAGGACTGCTCACTGAGCAAGGAGCCTGCTTAAGATTCCTGCCCCTCCTCTCTTTCTCCGCCTGCACTGCCTCTCTCCCCTGCTCACGCACTCTCTCTAAAATAAATTTATTTTTTTTAATATTAAAGGGGAAATGTTCAGGCCAGTCGTTCTAATTAATATGAACAGGAATATTTTTATGTTATGGGATAATCCTTCCATTATTTTTATGAAAAGAAAGAGTCTACCTCAAAGATTTGGAATTACATAAAGCTGTGTTTTTGATTTCTAATTAAACTATTGAAGCAATATTCCTATTATGAAGAAAAGTATCTCATATGTTTTTCAATGAATTAAATCTTCTGTAATTAAACATTTCCACAAGGACAAGTCACATTAAACTTATTTAGGCATCTCTCTCTTTTATTTATGACCTTCATTGTGGAAATTCTTGCTGAAATTTGCACTTCATTATAAACTTTTTCTTAATTTTAAAATATGAATTTAATAGTAAGTTAGCTACTTCTTTGTTATTTTAATTTTTTAATTTAGGGGATACAGTAGTATATCAATATGGAATAGCTACAGTGATAATTGAAGCTAATGATGACCCAAATGGCATTTTTTCTTTGGAGCCCATAGACAAAGCAGTAGAAGAAGGAAAGACTAATGCATTTTGGTAAGCATATTTGGATAAGGTAAATTCAAAATTGGATAAAATAAAACTTGTTAAGAATGTGCAAATATTGAATATTATTAATGTTTCAAAATTTTAAAATTGGTTAAGAATTGAATAATTTGAAAAGTGGTAGTCTGAATTATAAGCTTTGTTTATGCTGTTGCCACATTAAAAAAAAGAACAACAAACACTTTAGCTGGTAAACAGAAATTATTGTCCCTACCTCACCTTTTATCTCAACTTCATCTGTCAGGACTGAGAGACTTGAGTTATTCAAGATCTTCTGCATCTCTTCTCTCAAATGATATATGACTACCTTCACCCTGTCCTTTGCTTTTGAAGAACTCTTGCCAATTCTTTAAATATGTTTCTGTGGGGTTTAGAATTTACCCTTCAGTTTGGACTTTGAAGACTGTGACTTTTAAGATGGCTTCTCTTTGTTGTTTAAAGCTCTGCCTCATTCTCTTATCATGAGATTAATCATGGTTGCTCAGTAAGGATTAGCTGGCTGGCTTATATTAAAGATGATAAATAGAAAAAGTCTGTTTCTGAGATAACACAGAAAGCTGTCATTAGAGTTAAATTCACTACTTATATGTTTTTCATAAAAATTAATTTTCTTTAATTTGTTATGTAGGATTTTGAGGCATCGTGGACACTTTGGCAATGTTTCTGTGGCTTGGCAGCTGTTTGAGAATGATTCTACTTTGCAGCCTGGACAAGAGTTCTATGAAACTTCAGGGATTGTTAACTTTACGGATGGAGAAGAAGCCAAACCAATAATTCTCCATGCTTTTCCAGATAAAATTCCTGAATTCAATGAATTTTATATTTTAAAGCTTGTAAACATTTCAGGTGCTATGTTTTTCCATCTTTTTTATTTTACTACTGAAATTCACTTTTTTATACATAAATAATTAGAGCTGTACAGAAAGTACAATTAACAAAGAAGTAAGTGTATCTTGATTGTCCAACTTTAAATGTCAAAAATACCCTTTTTGATAGAAGCGTTATTTTAACATTAATTTGGTGGTCTTGGCGTGGTTAAATTTAATGGATGAAGACTTATATTCATTCTTAAACTTAAATAGATTTTTTTTCCACACCGAATAGAGTATCTCCAAAAAATATTAATGGAAGTTAGGAAGTACAGATTCATGGTAGCTTAAAGCTTGGTCTTTATGCCATTGAAACAATTTGGACAGTTTTCCCATTACTTTTGCTTTTAAGCACAGGAATTAAAACTTTGTAGTTAATATACTCTTTTCAGGCTTGTTTATTAATGAAATTATTCTGAACCAAAACCCCTGAAAATGTGGTAAAAAACCATATGGTGATACTATTATTCATTGAACAGTGACTATAATATTTAACCAGAAGTTCACTAGTCAAATTCCTTTTGTCTTCACCTTATATTGGAAAGTACTTAAGATTCTGATTTCTTATTTATTATAAGTCATCTTATTACAGGTGGATCTCCAGGTCCTGGGGGCCAACTAGCAGGAATCAATCTCCAGGTGACAGTAATGATTCCATTCAATGACGATCCCTTTGGAGTTTTCATCTTGGATCCAGAGTGCTTAGAGAGAGAAGTTGCAGAAGATGTCCTCTCAGAAGACGATATGTCTTATATTACCAATTTTACCATTTTGAGGCAGCAGGGTGTGTTTGGTGATGTACGAGTAGGCTGGGAAATACTGTCCAGTGAGTTCACTGATGGTTTGCCCCCAATGATAGATTTTTTGCTGGTTGGAATTTTCCCCAGCACCGTGCATTTACAGCCGCACATGCGGCGTCACCACAGCGGAACTGATGCTTTGTACTTCAGTGGAGTAGAGGGTGCGTTTGGAACTGTTCATCCAAAATACCATCCTTCCAAGAACAACTCAATTGCCAACTTTACGTTTTCAGCTTGGGTAATCCCCAATGCCAATACAAATGGATTTGTGATAGCAAAGGATGATGGTAATGGAAGCATTTACTATGGGGTAAAAATTCAAACAAATGAATCCCATGTGACTCTTTCTCTTCATTACAAAACTTTGGGTTCCAATGCTACATATATTGCCAAGACAACAGTCACGAAGTATTTAGAAGAAAATGTTTGGCTTCATCTTCTAATTATCCTGGATGATGGTATAATTGAATTCTACCTTGATGGAAATGCGATGCCCAGAGGAATCAAGAGTCTGAAAGGAGAAGCCATTATTGATGGTGAGTGTCATCTTTATAACTAGGACACTGAATTTTGAATTTTTAAAAATTTTGTTTCTTACAAAGGCCAACCGGTATTTAAAAATCTGCTTGTGTATTGGTTTAATTTCTTTAAATAAAGCTGTGCCTACCAAAACCATAAGTTCTGTACTGAGTGTTGCAGAAATGAATCAGACAGAGTCTTTACCCTTGATGTACCTGAAGTAGGCTGTGGGAGAGAGATGTGTATGTGCAAACAGATCATCTCACTGTATTGTAGGAAGAGAGAAAAATTATGAAGGCAGAATATTTATCTCTCCATAGATAGTAGGAGGGGTGGGGCATGATGATTCCAGGTAGAAAAAAGAGCAGAGGTATAGAAATGTGAAACGTCATATTGTATTTGGGGAACTGCTGCTTGGTAAATTCTGGAGGTGAAGGGTGGTGGGTTAAAGAGGAGTTGAAAGAGAAAAATTACTTTAATATGCCCCACAATTACAGGAGTTTATAGTATCAGTAGGTAAATTGGTGAATTCTGTGGAGAGCTTTGAAGAAATAGTCTTTGTGGTCTTCAAGCTGGATCATATACTGTTTGAGAAATACTGATTATTTCCATTGTAATCACTAGTTCCTTCCCAGCCCCTCCATCCTAGGATGTGATTATTTTTTACTTAGTAGGAAGGTAGAGCACAGCTTACATGGTTATAGCTTAATAGAGTATTTTCCTTCTGAATCTCCTGCATTGGCTGTCTGGTTGTATTTTTTTTTCCAGTAGTTAAAAAAAGATGCACAAAGGAAACAATATGCACACGCTACTGATTTCAACTCCAGGGATTATCCTTAGCATAAATCAATCCCATTTTGATTATGTGAATATATGCATATACCTGTTACCATTGTTTCATTTGGAGATGGCATGGTGGTAGAATGAGAGTGGGAAGGATTGGGGAAAACAAGAGCTGGTATTTTTTTCTCTATTTAACTTACTGCAAAGAACTTAGATTGTTTTTGTAATTTGTAACTTGGAAAAAATTTTCCAAGTATTTATGTATTTAAAATACATTAATGAACTATGATATATGTTATATATTTTAAGATACATAAAAGTATATGTGCCGTAAGTGTACAGGTAGATCGAGTTTTAAAACTTTAAATTCATTAGTTTCGACACCCATGTACTAGATCCCAGATCAAGAAATAGCATTCCAGAAACCTCCTGGCCCTTCTCTGGTCACTGACTCCCCACCCTGCCCACCTACTATTGCCATTTCTGAGGGCATGAGATTAGCTTCTCCTATTTTTTTATTTTATGTAAATAGAATTGAGCAATGTGTGTACTTGAATTGCTGGATTCTTTTGCCTGGTATTGTTTGTAGTGTTCATCCATATCTTTGCATGTTGTAGATACTTCACTCTCATTACTGTGTGGTTGGTCCAGAACCACTGCAGGACAACTGTGATGATAATGTGCAGGGTAGTCATGACTGCCCTAAAACCACTACCTGGGTTCTGCCCTGGTTGACCGAGTTTGATAAACAATACTTCTTGTATTTATTTTTCTAAAATACTGCCAAACTCTCATCTTAATAAATATATTAGTTGAGTTATTGAAGAGTAAAGTAAAGAAATAAGAACTGGTGAATTTTTGAAAATGGCTGTTATTGATAATATAATAATACAATTTAGGCTGCATGTTGTTGTTACCATGGGGAAGTTTGTAAGACTTGCATGTGATATTGCTCCTGGAGAGGAGTACTTTATTTTCTATATCCTTTGCATTAATTATTGGGGTAAAGAGTTATATTTGGTCTGCGAGAACTTTTGAATTCTTACAGCTTTATTTAACGCAAGATGCATTTCTAACAGATTAAGCCTTGATGTTCCCAAAGAACAGTAATAAAAACATTTAAAAAATTGTGACCGAATTAATCATTCCATTCTTAGATAATTAAAATTTCCTGGAAGAAATGTCTAAGTGTACACTCACACACACACACACATATATATACATAAATACATTTATATACACATGTACAAGAAATCCTTTAGTATAAAATATCTTAAATCCCAGCAATTACAGATTCAGTTTTCATCGTAACAGAAAAAAGCCTTCATTCAATTATATTCGCTTTATGTGTTTTATTTATCTAATAAAACCTCTTAACAAAATTGCTCCACTTTCTGAATCACTCTGTGTAATTTGGTACAGGATAGTTGTGGATATTGTAGTGTTTAAACCCATTTCTAATTTCAGGGCCTGGAACACTGAGGATTGGGGCAGGAATGAATGGCAACGACAGATTTACAGGTTTGATGCAGGATGTGAGGTCCTATGAGCGGAAACTGACTCTTGAAGAAATTTATGAACTTCACGCAATGCCAGCAAAGAGTGATTTACACCCTGTTTCTGGATATCTAGAGTTCAGACAAGGAGAAACTAACAAATCATTCATTATTTCTGCAAGAGATGATAATGAAGAGGAAGGAGAGGAACTATTCATTCTTAAACTAGTCTCTGTATATGGAGGAGCTCGCATTTGTGAAGAGAATACTACAGCCAGATTAGTAATACAAAAAAGTGACAATGCCAATGGCTTGTTTGGTTTCACAGGAACTTGTATACCAGAGGTAAGTAGTGAGCTTGGGGGATTTTGAAATTAAAAATTCATTGTAGGTAGATTTCGTTGGGGGTGGGTTTTCTTTCATTTGGTAAACGTGCCTAAATATCCACTCTAAGCCCAGAAGTATGCTAGAGTAAGTAGTTGCAAAAGTAAATTATAAGGTTCTTGCTCTTATAAGTTCCCAGTTTGAATCTGAAGCTTTATCAGCTGATAGAAGTAATAACTAATTAGCAAATGAAACTTTAGCAATTATCTGTAAAGTTAAGGTATTTCACAGAAGGCACAGAATACTCCACATGTAATTTTTTTTTTTAATTTTTTTAACGTTTTTTATTTATTATTGAGAGACAGAGCATGAGCATGAGCACGGGAAGGGCAGAGAGAGGGGGAGACACAGAATCTGAAGCAGGCTCCAGGCCCCGAGCTATCAGCACAGAGCTCGACGCGGGGCTCGAACTCACAAACACGAGATCATGACCTGAGCTGGAGTCGGACGCTTAGCTGACTGAGCCACCCAGGCGCCCCTCCACATGTAATTTACTTTGGCTACTCTTTGGATACTGCATAAGCAAATGAAATAATACATATTAAAAGCTTCTATGAATAATAGTAATTGAAACTTTATTAAAATATGATTTTTTTTGAGTTTTTCCCCCACATATGAAATGTATGTGTAAGTAGTTACAACATTTTTCCCTGTTGGGTGTAATGCCTTTCTTATCACCCTTCTTGGCCAGCTTTAATTCATTAGGCTGTTTTGCTGTCCTTATCAGTTCTTGCCAGGTTTTCAAAGATCTGTAATCATCTTGGTTTCCTGTTCAGTAATGTGAGATCTCATGACACCACTTCACAGGTGTTGATTGTGACAACAGCTCCGTGCCCGTGAAAGGATGCCAAGTAACAAGAGTCTTTCCCTTTGCAAATTGATTCTTGTAGATTTAGAAGGGCATTTTTGTAATTGAAGCAATTAAGAAAACAATGAATTAGTACCGGGTGAAAAAAAAGTGTCTTGGTCATAGGCCTGATTTAGCTCAAATTGGGGAACCTAACTGTCTCGCGTGTCTTAGTGCCCTTCTCAGTTCTTTGGTTTGATGATAAACGTAAGAGATCTTCAAATAATGGGCTTTTTCTATACCAGAAATATTAGAATATCCTAGACTTGGGAGGAGAAATGTCATACAGATCTATGACTTAAAAAGAAGTATGTTTATCTTTAATGATAATACTTAAATTTTTTTAATGTTTATTTTTGAGAGAGAGAAAGAAAGAGAGGGAGCATGAGGGGAGAAGGGGCAAAGAGAGAGGGAGACACAGAATCTGAAGCAGGCTCCAGGCTCTGAGCTATCAGCACAGAGCCCGACACAGGGGTCGAACTCGTGAACTATGGGATCCGAAGTCGAATGCTTAATCGACTGAGCCACCCTGGTGTCCCTATAATGATAATACTTTTAAATAGATATTCAATCATTAAATAATTTTACGTGTTAAGTTTTCGATATGCCTTTCTAACAGTCCATAACACAGCAGCAACAATTATTAGTTATTATTCTCTCCACCCAGTAAGGTTAAGAACTTAGAGGACCTGTAAAAATAACCTAAGTTGAATTAAATAAGACAGGATCAAATACCTGGTTCAAAGCTTGGCTGTTACCAGCACTAAATAAATATTAGTTCCCCTTTTTTTTCTTCTAAGATACAGTGGGAAGAACTGGAATTTCAACCTGTCTTGTGACTTATAACCTTTGTCTTTCCCCCTGTATTTTTAATATCATCATCTCTCTTTTTATTTTTATTTTTTTTTAATTTTATTTTTAATGTTTATTTATTTTTGAGAGACATAGAGGCACAGTGTGAACAGGGGAAGGGCAGAGAGAGAGGGAGACACAGAATTGGAAGCAGGCTCCAGGCTCTGAGCCATCAGCACAGAGCCCGACGCGGGGCTCGAACTCACAGACCGTGAGATCACGACCTGAGCTGAAGTCGGCCGCCCAACCGACTGAGCCACCCAGGTGCCCCTCATCATCTCTATTTTTAAAAAGAGAGGTGGCTTCCATCAGACTGTGAGAACCGTAAGGGCGCCATGTAAAATCAGTTTCCCTTTAATTCCTTTTATGACCTGGCACCTGCTTATGGCTCTGGCTTTTTCTTCGTCAGTATGTTGGTCAGACTCCTCTTTGATCAGTATGTTTCAGTCAGACTTGCCCGTTTCAATTCCAGTCTCTGGGGATCAGGGCTTCGTAGCCTCTGTATTTGGAATACTCCCATTCCAAATCTTCAGAATCAGTCATTCAAGTCTCAGTTCTGAAGACATCTTCTCAGTGAAGACTTTCTTATTTAAAGTAATTCCCCCCATCCCTTCTCCCAACCAGTGTTTCACCATCCCTTCTAATTTTAATTACTAATTTTGATTACACTCTTAAATTTCCTTCGTTATTTATAAGTTCACATATTTATTGACCGGCCTTTCTACCACACAGATGAGAGAACTCTTGAGTGTAATAAAGCCTTATTGTTCATTATTGTATCTCCAACACTTAGAATGGAATATAGTAAGTACTTAAATACAACTTTGTTGAATTTATGAATGTATTCTAATAATTAAGACACGAAAAGGCTTATAGTTCAAACAACAAACACTTTAGGATCAGTTAGCTGGATAAACAGCCAAATTGGAAAAAAAATACATAAATGTTAAAAACCTGCCCCAAATGAGGAATAAGTTTTGCTTGTTTTTCAGGCTTCGTGGGCTGTTATAAATGAGTTTTCAATGCTGTCTTCTCTTACAAGTCCCACTGATAGATTGTGTTGGTGCTGGTTTGCCCCCACTTAGTTACGTACCTTTGCTTGTTCACAGAAATCTTGGATTTTGACTAGGACCAATCAAGCCTTTGATTGGAGAAGAGAGAACTTCACTATGTAGGCCACAACACCTATACTATTCGAACTTCTGGAAAGAAAAAAACCTGATTAGTCATTCTCCAAGCCCAAAGGAGAGAGAAATAGAATATATTTATATTGGAAAGAGTAAAATTTAGACAGTATAGGAAAGTGTTGTCGAGTCTAAAAGAACATTGGAATTTTTCTGGAATATTGCAGAATTTGTATATCTGAAATTAAAAGTATAGAACTCTTTCTTTCACCTTTTCATCTGTTCATATTTCTCCTAAGGAGTAATATGAAATATTTTTATTATCATCATCAGGAGTATTCATTGCTTCAAGTCGTGATTCAAAGTGCAAGGTAGACCAATGGGTTTTAATATATTAGAGTATGATTTTACATTTGCAGCTCAACTCTAAGAAACTACCATTTGTCAAATTGGCATAATGTGAAGGAGGAATATCCATAACTCTCTGCCAAGCTCCTTTTCCAGTTACATATCTGTGTAAGGCTGGGTATTTTCACTATATTTCAACCAAAATAACAAGTAGTGACAGAGAAATTGATTGCAAAAAGAGATATGACAATCTAGCTGTCTTCCATTAAGCTAGACATTAAAAGAAATTTACAGAAATTTAAACAATGCCCCTCAGTCACTAATTTTTTTTGTTTTGGAAGATACAGTTATTTCATATAAAGCATGTTGCTTGTGTTAGCACATAATCAGTTTATTATTGCTATTTTAAAATGAGGTACTATATCAATATTTAAATTCTTTACAGTTTTCATTTGTAAAATGGCAAATATCAGCAGATTTCACCAAGATAAGCTAAAAACTCCTTGAGGTTCTTAAAAAGTTTTATGAGTGTTCAGGAGTTCTGAAACAAAACTACGTAAAAACCCTCATTTACCGTATGCTTGGAATTTTCTGCAGGGTTTAAATTTTATGGCTATTTGCTTCATTTTTAGAAATAAAAAGCACTGTCATTTCTATAAATTCTTCTCTATTGTGTTATTTTGGTGATTTTGAAAAGTTATTTTTTTCTTATGCCTTCAAAAATGTTGAAGGCAATAGAGATCTTTAAAGTCGTCTCTATGAGTTATGTTATGCTCTTATATTTTCATAGATTCATATGAAATAAAATAACATGAAGGTTAAAATGAAAGCATAATCACATCTTAAATGTGATTCAAATCATAATGAAAATATGTAGAACATGACATAGTCTATACTTTGCATTTTGAAAGAGATGATCATTATTTTGTGATTTGTTACCTCATAGCTGAGTACACCATCTTCTACTAAATACAGGTGCTTAATAAATTATAATTGAAAGAATGAATAAACCTGTATGTAGTGGAGAGCCCTGATGGGACCATGCCAAGTAGTTCTCTGTATTCCAGGTGGTGTCTGTACTGAACAGATGAATGAGTTTTGTTGGATCTGTAGCATAGCAACCACCTTCTCATGTTTTTCTCCAGTATTTTGTTATTCTGTGTATTCTTTAATGTTCCCTTCTCTGCACCTTATTTTGACCCTATTTTTGTGTGTCCTACAGTCTTGTATAGCAGATAATTATAAAATAATAAGATTACTTTTCATAATGATTCATAGAGCTTCCTCATCTCATTATTTTATTTTTGTAACTAATACTTGGATTGAATTTTATATTTATAAATTCACAGTTTAAGAATAAATTTAGAGATACTTTGAGAGGATCTTTGTAAAATGAGAGTATTATTTAACTTGGACTGTGTTTGTTCATAAGTGCCTGCCATATGTTAGTGAATAGATTTCTTTAGATATAAGTGATCTTCATCTAATCTGATATCACAGATCTTCACCCAAGCGTGAAACAAAATAAAAAATTAATTGAATGTGTAATTATTAGACATTAGCTTTAATCTTCTCCAAAACAGAAAGCTAATTTATGTCTCAGTGCTTTATTTTTACTGGGAAAATATGTTTCAAAAACTCTTCTGGTATTAACCTTTATAATTACTCTTCTGCAGATCTGAAGATTGAGCGGATTTCTGATTCAAAAGAGAAAACAGTAGTGGCTACTGTTGTTTCTTGTGAAAAATTGAGTGATGGTGGTTTTTGATGATTACTTCTTGATGTTCTTCTCATATACTGGCCTCATTATTTGCTTGTATCATGATTCCAAAGTCAATTAGATGAATATTTTAGTAGAAAAACTATTTTAACTGTTTATTCTCCATGTCTTCATTATCTTCTGGTATTAATAATTCCTTCATCTGGTTCAGTATTTCCTAGAAGACTGTGCATGATGACCTTAATGAAATATCTAATGCGTTTTCCTGGACACCATTCCTGACTGAGGACTCCATTTCTGAATCATAATCTCTGGCAGGGAGATAAGATGGGAATCAAAAAGCTGAATTTAAAAAATCTTTTTAATGGAAAATTTCATACATACATAAAAAAATAAAAGAAGACAGAATAATGAACCTCAGTGACCCACCACGGAAGCTTCAACATTTATCAGCCTTTGGCCAATATCATCTCATTGTTTTGGGCTGAAGTCATTTCTAAAACAAATATCAGACATTGTGTCATTTCTGTGTAAATTCATAAATATGAAAAATGGATTTTTACCAAGTATCCTAGGTGATTTTTTTGAAGCTTCTTCCCTAATTGGAGATTTATAGTTTACTTTATTGAATAAATTATTAATTCATTACATTTTATATGGAAATTTTATGTATAGCACATATTTCTACATAGTTGCATTGGATATGGATAGACTTTATTTTTTTTAACTGAAAATAATAGCTGATAGATTTTACTTAGGGCTTTACCAAAGGAAAGCATGGTTAAAAACATTTTCCCTATGTGATTCCTACAAGTAAAAAGCTCCTTTCTTAGTCCCAGGTGCTGCATGGTAATGCTCATTGACCTAGTAAGTAGTTGTAAGGAGACATGTCAGAGTCCCGAGTGTATCTTTGAATCTGTTTCATTCTTGTCTCTTGCTAAAAAGGGAAAGTTTGAAAATTCACATGTTGGGATTAATGGCTTATTAATTTAACTTATTTAAAATGTTCATTCTGTTTAAAATTTGGGGCAAATGTGTTCCTGTTGTAATAGGAATTAAAATGTGTAGGGATTTACTTTTTTCAATTTGTAAGCATATATATTTCTAGATAAAAATGGGAATGTAGCACTTTTGTTGTAGTTGTGTATGTGTGTTTGTTAAGGAGAAAAAAAATAAAAATTTTTCAGTACTTAGTATATTCCTATAGGCACCCTCTAAGACTCTTGTTCAATCACCCAAATCCATTAGACATTATGATATTCACTTTAAGAAGTAATCACTGAGGCTGAGATGTTTGATAAGTGGTAGAGTGAAGAAGCTTAGGACTATTTGACCTTAAAGTCATATACTCTTTCTATCACATGTTTATATACCATTGGCTGTGATGAAAATGCTGAGGTAGATGCCTAGGTAGAAGGTGGGAATTAAATGATGCTTATTGAACACTTGGGTGTTTGTGCTGTTTTCCCTTCTCTCCAGCCTCAGGATTGGAGCACCCCACCTTCAGAGCAGTCAGTTCTTCCATCATGTGATAGATGGGCTCCTAAAAATTGCTGCACTCTGCCAAACTGGATAGGGAAAACACAGAACTTAAGGGAATGGGTTAGGAGAACACTACTTAAAAACTTGGTCAGTGACAAGCAAAAAGAAAGGGAATCAGTAAAAACAAAACAAAACAAAACAAAAACACACCAGTTTTACACAATAAATGTGAAATACTTATATGCTACAAGAAATATGGTGTATACCTAGAAAAAAAACCTTTAGGGTTTTTAAGCAATACACAGTTGCAGGTTGTGTATTCTTGTGAAGTGAGAGGAGGGCTATCTGACATCCAAGGGAAAGTTGCCACATTAGATGTTGTGAAGTGTGGCTAGCAATACGTGCTGCACTGTGGTAGCTCATGGACGTTTTAGGTATGTGTGTGTGTTTCCAGGTGATTTGTTTCAGGTCTGCAGTTTTCTGTGTTCACCATGTTTCTTGTAGATAAAAATCACATGAGCAAATGTGAAATCCACATAACAGATTATGGATTATGGATTATTCACAGTATGCTTTCTGATATGTCAGCTGCACTGCAACAGTTTTGTGATTTCAGGACCAGTGTTATATATAGCATAACTGACCGTACTTGATCTTTTTCTTTCCATCTATATTTACTTCTCTTGTCATCTCATCCTGTCTTTAGCATTTATATAATGCTATATTGATATACTATTTGTATGTGGCCTTAAATACCGTTTGTATATTGATGCCCCCCCAAATTTATAATGTTAATCCTGGCCTCTCCCCCAAATTCCAGACTCATTTTTCTATCTGTCCACTTGACACATCTCTTAGATATTTAGTAGTCATTTCAAACTGGACATATTTAAAAGTCAACTCTTTGACCTTTACCCTAAAACCTGTAATTAACTGGTGGAGGGGGAAAAAATCAAGCCTGCTTCACACAAGCCTGTTGTGGTTTGCTGTATTGGTGCTTGCTGGGCTACCACCACTCTTCTTTTCCGTTCAGGAGTCGCTCTGAAGGATGAGGGCAGAGCAGTGAACAGCCAGCCCACTTAGCTGGTCATTTTATGTGGAGGGAGAGAAATGGTCTGAAGTTATGAAGTACATGTTTGAGCAGTGCTAATGACATAGTGGTCTGGCAGGGGCTTAGATTCATCAAGACTAGAGACAAGGAAATTTGGGGAAGAGTCATGTGAATAGATGGACGGAAGGGGACACTAAGTGTAAAGGAACATTTCTCAAAAGGTTTTCAGCAACTGGGAAATTAGGATGAGGCAGGATTAGGACCTGCAGGCAAATAAAAGAATTATAGTATTGTCCCAGGAATGCTTAGTCTGGTTTACTCTGAGGCATTAGGCTTGCTTTTCCCCTTTGAAGTAGGGGCATTGATGGTTGGCAAAACTCAGAATTTCCTGTTGCTTCCATGCTCATTGATAACTGTTTTGACTATTGCCTTTTTGTGGATACCTTCTAAATCTGTTCTTTCTAGCCTCGGTGTTGGCACCAAAATGATTCTATCTTATGCTGACAGAGGTGCTCGTGATTGATGTGAAAATCAGAGCGGCATCATCTAAATTAGGATTTGTATTTTGAGTTCTATTCCTTTAGTTTTGGTTCTTTTTTTATGAATTATATATATATGCTTGCTAACATAAAAATAAAATTGAATTAAAAGACTGAGAATTTAAGAGTATGAAAATTTTATTCTAAAAGACTTTCTAACTTCATATGATTTTTAAGCATTATCTTAAGCAATTTTTAAGATAAAATTGATTTTACCTTAAATATTAAGATTATCTTAAGATTTTTAAGCAATATTTAAGATAAAAATATTTTCCACGTGAAAAATACATACAGATGTGTATACATATATATATGTATATATGACAAAGCGTAAAAGACCTGACATTTGTCTCCACACCAGATGTGTCTCAAGGCTCTGGCTACTTGTTTGTGTTATCCTCAAAATGATTTCACGAAATCCACTCTGTTACTTTTTATGTCCTTGCATAAAATGTTCTCCCTCATGTCATGTTGTCATGTTCTATCCTCTACCCCTGTTCCCCATTTGGTTTGTCTGTACTCATAAAACTTTTAGATGTGTCCATGACTGTGCTTTTATTTTTTTTTAATTTTTAATTTTTTTAAGATCTTTTTGTACCCTAGCATACAGCACAGTGCCTGTCGTACAGGCAGTATCAATGAGTGAATTACATGTATAGTTAACTGATTATAATTATTGTTACAATTTCTGTATTTTGCATTTTTATAAAATCTGTAAAAGAGTGAGACAAAAATGAATGGTTTTGAGTATTTCTTAGCAGTCAAAACTATGTCTGGAGGAATGTAGAAGCTTCCTTAGAGTGTTAGAAAGTTACAGCATTAAGTTTATGGTAATTCTATGAAAACGTAATTTTATCACTGAATTTGAATTGGTATGTTCTTATAAATAATTTATGTTCAATTTCAGATTGCAGAGGAGGGATCCACCATTTCATGTGTGGTGGAACGAACAAGAGGAGCTCTGGACTATGTGCATGTTTCTTACACCATCTCACAGATCGAGTCTGACGGCATTAATTACCTTGTCGATAATTTTGCCAATGCCAGTGGAACGATCACATTCCTTCCTTGGCAGAGATCTGAGGTAAACCCAACTTCTTTGTTTCCTTGAAAGCACTCCCGGAAAGCTTTTCCTGCTTGTTCTGTAATTTATTTCCAACTTGTTGGTGTTTAAGCAATGTGAAGTATTCGGGTAATTAGGTAAATATCACGGTCTAAGGTGTTTTTATGTTTATTTATGTAAAAGAAAAACTGAGGATTTTGAAGGAGTATAGTATTATTATACTTTTATGGTTTTATCTGGTCTTTAATTGCAATATAATAAAAATGGTATAGCTTGAAGGTTTGCCCTTGTGGGTTTTTTTGTTATTACTGATACAATGGGGAACTGCAGAGATCTTAATGGTACTCTTCTAATCAGCCAGTGAGGAATTCTTGCAAGCATAATCTCACTTCATTTTTAAATGTGGAAAGAATAAAGTATTTTTTCTTCCTTTTGAAAGTACAAGTGATCTCCAGTTTTATCAAAACTTTCCCTGAACCATAGTCTCATTTCTGAATAGATGCTCCAGAAATAAATGGCACTTCTTGTAAGTGACATCGAGGTGAGACTGTGTCCTCTCTCCGAATTTTTTAAAACATTCTTCTAGTCTACTATGTTAGAATATTCACATCAGTATAATTTTTCAATAAGAATGTAAACAGCTTATATGTCATTAGTGGTAAATAGTAAAATAACTTAAGGCTTGTAGATACAATCTTTGAGAAAATATCTAGGGATTTAGGATTTAATTGGATGGAAAAGACAAAATTGAGGAAAGACTTAAAATATGCTTAAGATTTTAAAGAGTTAACACTAAAAATGATCAAATCTCTGTAATTTTGGAGAAGAAGGAGACTAAATAGTTTATAACAAAAGTTCTCCAATAGCAGGCTGCAGACAGATTCATGATAACTATTTTGCTGATCTTTGGTAAAGTGAGGAAAATTAGGAGAACCAAGCAAGTTTTCATAAGGCTAAAATTATGCAATTTAAAGAGCTATGGTTTAATCTGATACTGTCTTATTCACTACTTTTCTGGATTTAAAGTATTCCTTTTTTTAATCAAGTAATAATGGTAGCATATGGTCATTTTTTTATGTTTCTACTTGGAAAACAGGGTTGATCCCCAAATTTTCCCTTAGGAAATTTACCAAGTATGAAATGAAAATATAACTTGAAATCATTGTTTTATAAAGTGGATTCATACACAGTTTGGAAGAGATAAGAGTTAATCAGATTTTGGTCAGGAAAATAGTCATATATGGTCTTGTCAAGATCTATTTGAAATATTCTACGATTTTTAATTTCTTCAAGCAATAATTGATCTTTAAAGCAAAATAGTAACATTGACTTGTGTGGTTGGCTTATAACACCATGTCTGCTAGATCTACACCAGCCGCTTAGTCTTACAAAGCCCGTGACAGGTTACTGCGATGCCACTAATGCTCCCTAATTGTGGTTTCTAGCACAAACAGTAGTAAGGTAGTCTTAACTTTGCTGCTTCCTTCCAGTTATCTGGGGAATCAGCTAACTAAATATACTTAAATGACATCTAAAACCCTAGCTGCAAGGGAGTTAAGTGTCTTTCCCTAAAGTAAAGAAATATACATTGGAAATGTGTTTCTCAAGATTTTTTTTAATGGTCCCTTAGTTTTGAAATCAAGTAAGCAACTTATGATGAAGAGTTTAAAAATAGAATAGGGGTGCCTGGGTGACTCAGTCCGTTGACCAGCTTCGGCTCAGGGCATGATCTCGCGGTTCGTGAGTTTGAGCCCTGCATCAGGCTTGCTCTTGTCAGCGCAGAGCCCAGTTCGGACCTGCTGTCCCCACTCTCTCTCTGCCCCTCCCCCTCTTTCATTCTCTTTCAAGATAAATAAGTAAACATTAAAAAGATAAAAATAGAATAGAAAATAGTAGAGTGTATAACATATAGTAAATAAAGTAAATATAAATATTATTTTTGTTTACTGAGTTACCATGTAAAATACATTTATTTATAATTTGATAGGGTCTTCACTTTTAAACCCTTCATTTCACTAAGACAAATAATTACTTTGGTATGTCTCAACACTTTAAAAATATTTGCTGCTTTATTTTGTATGTACATCTTGATGTTTTGATGTTACTTTTTTTATATATATATTATAATAGTTTATTTTCAAATTGGTTTACATATAACATCCAGTGTTCATCCCAACATGTGCCCTTTTTAATGCCCATCACCCCCTCTCCCCGCTCCCTCATCCCCCTTACCCTCAGTTTTTTCTTAGTCTTTGAGAGTCTCTTATGTTTTATCTCCCTCCCTCTCTGTGTCTTTTTTTCCTTTCCCCTCTTCCCCTCCCTCTGGTTTTTGCTTAGTCTCACAAAGTCCACCTATTCGTGGAAACATATGGTATCTGTCTTTTTCTGACTGACTTATTTCACTTAACATAATACCCTCCAGTTCCATCCATGTTGCTACACATGGGCAGATTTCATTTTTTCTCATTGCCACGTAGTAGTCCATTGTATATAAGTACCATAACTTCTTTATCCATTCGTCAGTTGATGGGCACTTGGTCTCTTTCCATGATTTGGCTATTGTCGAAAGTGCTGCTATGAACATTGGGGTACACGTGCTCCTATGCATCAGCATTCCTGTGTCTCTTGGGTAGATTCCTAGCAGGGCTATTGCTGGATCATAGGGTAGCTCTATTTTCATTTTTTTGAGGAACCTCCACACCGTTTTCCAGAGTGGCTGCACCAGTTTGCATTCCCACCAACAGTGTAGGAGAGTGCCTACTTCTCCACATCCTCGCCAGCATCTATAGTTTCCTGATTTGTTCATTTTAGCCACTCTGACTGGTGTGAGGTGGTATCTCAGTGTGGTTTTGATTTGTATTTCCCTGATGATGAGTGACATTGAGCCTCGTTTCATGTGTCTGTTGGCCATCTGAATGTCCCCTTTGGAGAAGTGTCTATTCATATCTTCCGCCCATTTCTTCACTGGGTTGTTTGTTTTTCGGGTGTGGAGTTTGGTAAGTTCTTTATATTTTAGATATTAGTCCTTTATCCGATATGTCATTTGCAATGATCTTTTCCCATTCCGTTGGTTGCCTATTCGTTTTGTTGGTTGTTTCTTTTGCTGTGCAGAAGCTTTTTATCTTGATGAGGTCCCAATAGTTCATCTTTGCTTTTAATTCTCTTGCCTTTGGAGACGTGTCGAGTAAGAAATTGGTGCGTCTTAGGTCAAAGAGGCTTTTTCCTGTTTTCTCCTCTAGGATTTTGACGGTTTCCTGTCTCACATTCAGATCTTTTATCCATTTAGAATTTATTTTTGTGAGTGGTGTAAGAAAGTGGTCTAGTTTCATTCTTTTGCATGTTGCTGTCCAATTCTCCCAGCACCATTTGTTAAAGAGGCTGTCTTTTTTCCATTGGATACATTTTCCCGCTTTGTCAAAGATTAGTTGGCCATATACTTGCGGGTCCATTTCTGAGTTTTCTATTCTATTCCATTGGTCTATGTGTCTGTTTTTGTGCCAATACCATACAGTCTTGATGACGACCGCTTTGTAGTAGAGGTTAAAGTCTGGGATTGTGATGCCTCCCACCTTGGTTTTATTCTTCAGTATTATTTTGGCTCTTCGAGGTCTTTTGTGGTTCCATACAAATTTTAGGATTGTTTGCTCTAGCTTTGAGAAGAATGCTGGTGCAATTTTGATTGGGATTGCATTAAATGTGTAGATTGCTTTGGGTAGTATTGCCATTTTGACGATATTTATTCTTCCAATCCATGAGCATGGGATGTTTTTCCATTTCCTTGTGTCTTCCTCAATTTCCTTCATAAGTTTTTTATAGTTTTCAGTGTAGAGGTCTACATCACATCAACAAAAGAAAAGATAAGAACCATATGATCCTGTCAATAGATGCAGAAAAAGCATTTGACAAAATACAGCATCCTTTCTTAATAAAAACTCTCGAGAAAGTCGGGATAGAAGGAACATACTTAAACATCATAAAAGCCATATATGAAAAGCCCACAGCTAATATCATCCTCAATGGGGAAAAATTGAAAGCCTTCCCCCTGAGATCAGGAACACGACAGGGGTGTCCACTCTCGCCTCTGCTATTTAACATAGTCCTGGAAGTCTTAGCATCAGCAATCAGACAACAAAACAAAATAAAAGGCATCAAGATTGGCAAGGAGGAAGTCACACTTTCACTTTTTGCAGATGACATGATACTTTACATGGACAACCCGACGGAATCCACCAAAAGCCTACTAGAACTGATTCATGATTTCAGCAAAGTTGCAGGATACAAAATCAATGTACAGAAATCGGTGGCATTTCTATACACCAACAATGAAGCAGCAGAAAGAGAAATAAAGAAGCTAATCCCTTTCACAATTGCACCAAAAACCATAAAATACTTAGGAATAAACCTAACCAAAGATGTGATGTTACTTTTTATAGCAACATTTGTTAGCTTGCTTTCTAGGGGCTAGATATCTGAAATCTTGAGCTAAATATTGTTCGTTTTAGTTTATTTATTTAATTTTTAAACATTTATTTTTTTTTTAAATTTTTTGGCATTTATTTATTGAGAGAGAGAGAGAGAGAGAGAGAGAGAGAGACAGAGCATGAGCAGGGGAGGGGCAGAGAGAGAGAGAGGGAGACACAGAATCCGAAGCAGGCTCCAGGATCTGAGCCGTCAGCACAGAGCCCGACGCGGGGCTCGAACTCGGAAACGGTGAGATCATGACCTGAGCCGAAGTCAGACGCTCAATCGACTGAGCCACCCAGGTGCCCCTGTTCCTTTTAGTTTAGAAACAATGACATGATTTGGGTAGTAGGTATCATTTTTGCACTTCCCGTCTTCAGTATTTTGGCTGTGCCATATGTTAATTTCTTATTTAAAATTTTGATTAAAATGAATATTAAAACCAAATTCAGACCTACTAAATCAATTAGAAAAAACATATAAAAAAAAAAAAGTCCTCCAAATGCTTTTAGCCCAATGGCTAGTACTTTGGAGATTGCAGTTGGAGTTAGAGTGTATTGTCACAATGTCGTCACCCTTCTTTTTGGGAGAAAACAGGAAGTCAACTTCATTCCTTTCTGTCCCCCACTTGCTATGCTAAGTGGGTCTTCAGGGTCTGGGTTTTCTAATTTGAGAACACATCTCAAATCCATCTGTTTTTCTTCATCTCCATTCTCACTGCATTATTCAAAATCTCATTCTTTCTGGCCATTCACCTCCTATCTCAGCCTCTAGCATCCTTTCTTGCCCTTTCCACTCTGTTTACATTCTGCCATGGTACTTAGTCTAAAACAAAATTCTCATTTTGTCAATTTCCTGCTTATGAGTCTTCAATTTGTCTCTACTCCCTATGGAATGAAGTTCGATTTTTTTTGGCATTTGGAAATTTATTACTGACATATTTTCACCATCAAAACTTATGATCTTGGTCTTTCTTTCTTGCCTTTGTATAAGAGACACTGGCTACTTAGGCAGTCTTAAAGCAAACTGCAGGAATGTCACCGACAGCATGATCTTTGTGACCGACTACAACAACCAGAACTCCTTCCTTTTCCTGGGATGGAATCAATAGTTTACTTCCGGTGTCAACAGTCATCACTAAAAATACCAATTCATTATATAAAAAACTGGGAGAAACTATCTTAAGATCAGAAACTACAATAGACTAAAACACTTACCTCAATAAAATTCAACTATCATTGAATACAAAGGCTGTGATTTTTTTTTTTTTTTTTTGCCACTCTTGATCAGCTGGACCCTGACACATTTCCTGATGGCAGAATTTGGCTGTTTGGCTTCAACCCCTTTTTCCAGCATAATTCCCTTTCGGTGGGTAGCATCTTCAAAAGTGTTGGCATTTAGGGCTCTGCTAGACTGGGCTTTTCTTGTACTGTCGATCATGGCACTTCTCATCCTGTTAGTGGTTACAGGGCTTCCTGGCTGTATGAAAACCACAACGCATGCCCATCCTGCTGGCGCTGTGGGCTTGAGCAAAAGAGTCAAAAAAATTTTTTTTAATGATAGCATAATGGGTCCCTGAGGTCTGAGCCCTGATGATCTGTCTAGCCTTAACGCCCACACCAACGGTGGTGGTCTAATTGCAGTTCCCTGTATGCCTTATTCTTTCACACTGGGTGCTTTTACAAGTGCTGTTTCTTTTACTTGGAATGTCCTTCTCATTATTATTTACAGACACAACTAATACATTAAGATTTGTTTAAAACATGTTTGTAGTAAAATAGTAGATAAAGTTGGTTTTTTTTTATGTTTGTGCATAACTCTATTATGAGATTTTACATTGCATTTGATCAATTAATAGCTTTAATATTTAACATAACATTTAACATAAAAATTAACATTTTTAATATATGCAGTATATTATTTAAATACTATAATAACTATATTTTGTGATTCAAAACCAGACAACTAACCTACTAACTAGCATTTTACATTGTGTTTTAATGTTTTCTTCTTAGATCTCTCTCCTATAATAGCCTGTAAGCGTCTTTGAGACTGGGGTGATTTCTAATCTTGGCACATTGTAGGTGTCGCAACATGCTTGTTCAGTTAATAAAGGAAGGGGGAATTGTTTTTTCACTTCAGATTTTGACTTAAATTTTGTGGAGCTTGGCTGAGTTATTGCTAGTTTTATGGAAAGATTGCTTGTGTCAGATTTTCAAGGTCTATTTTGAATCTGTTTTTTAAAATGCTACTACTAAGTATGTCAGGCATTCCTTAGGCAGGAACTAGACATGTATATGTTGCCCTTTTCTACTGCCCCCTGCACATCCCATCAGATAATACTCAGTTCCTTATTTACGAACCTCGTACCCTGAGGTTGGTCTACCACTGTTGTTGGTACAAACAAATGTAATATATGATATTCTATTGATTATCAATATATCATATATGGTATGATATTAATACAGCAACATAGTATTTTTGTTTTATTATATTTATTTTTGATTTGAGTGAATATGAGCAAGGAAGAGGGGCAGAACGAGAGAGAGAATCCCAAGCAGGCTCCACATTCAGTGCACAGCCTGACATGGGGTGTGATCCCACGACCCTGGGATCTCAAACTGAGCTGAAATCAAGAGTCAGTCACTCACCTGACTAAGCCACCCAGGCACCCCTTAATATGATATTTTTAGACAGGAAATGTTAGTAGTCAGTACCGATTATTGTTTAAAGAATTAATTTCTCTGGTCTTTCTGTCTCTCTCTGTCTGCGTTTTAATGTTTAAGAAATGGATCATGTTAGGTGCTGTCAGTACAGAGCCTGCTTGGGATTCTCCGTTTCCCTCTCTCTTTACCCCTCCCCATCTGTCTGCCCCTCCCCTGGTCACCTCTGTATACATGCATGTACTCTGTGCCTCTCTCTCTCAAAAATAAATAAACATTACAAAAAATGAATGAATCATGTTAAATAGTAACTTCAGTACTTAATTGGCTATTTTATTTTCTTTTGGTAAGTGGTGAGTAATTTCTGTATGCCTCATTGCTTCATGCCTCTGGATTTTTACATTTATAGGTCCTGAATATATATGTTCTTGATGATGATATTCCTGAGCTCAATGAGTATTTCCGTGTGACGCTGGTTTCTGCAATTCCTGGAGATGGGAAGCTGGGATCCACCCCGACCAGTGGTGCAAGCATAGACCCTGAAAAGGAAACAACAGATATCACCATCAAAGCTAGTGATCATCCATATGGTAACCAAGCCCTTTTGCAAGAATAATCCTCTCTTCTCCGGGGATACTTGGTCTAGTTAAGAACTTCTGAAGGGATGGTTTGCAAATGATTGAAATTGAACTTCTTCGGCCCCTCTAACTTCTAGGCTCTTGCAATTCTAAGCTTCCATTTTGAGTGATATTGTTTATAAAAGAAAATATATGGATCAATTTCTGAAGTTTACAAATACATTTTGAAAAGTATGTACAAGATTATTTAAAACAAAAAAAAGTACTTTTATTTATGGCTTTCAAAATTTTTTTATTAAAAAATTATCTTCTCGTGATATGTTAACAACTAATTAATTGAAATACTTTGTAATTTATATTTTATTAAGCTTCAAGAAGTGGAGTTATCACCTTTTATATTAATTTCTTTTTGTCTGTGCTGCAAAGTGATAATTTTCTCAATTGGGGAGTTATCACAGATATCTGTCCTAATAAATTGAGACTGTTTTTCTGTATTGAAAATTAATTTTTTTTTTGTAGGAATAAAGCAAGAAAAACTATTGAAAGGTCTGTAGGAAACCTGAGAGGCTCTTAAACTCTGATTTTACAGTTAAATTTTCTTAAATGGGTTGCACATCCTTTAGGGAGGCATTCATCGTGTTCTGCTCTAATTTTAAGAATGAATTCTAGTGATTCGAATATGAGATTCTTTGGGTAGAAACAAGGAAAATTATCATTTTAACTTATAACATATTGAAAACCTATTAACACATTTTGTATCAAAAGCATGTTAATTAAATCTTCACTGAAGTCTTTTCTAAATGAAAGCCCTCTGAATTTTTTTCTGGTGATAAAAATAATTGCGCAAGATCGTTTCAGATGAATAAGAAATTCTTCCACATATCACTGGGGTCAAAATGGCCTGCTCTCGAAAGAGTATCCAATGGAAAGAAGACAGTCTCTTTAACAAATGGTGCTGGGAGAACTGGACAGCAACATGCAGAAGAATGAATCTAGACCACCCTTATACCATACACAAAAATAAACTCAAAATGGGTGAAGGAACTGAATGTGAGATAGGAAACCATCAAAACCCTTGAGAAGAAAGCAGGAAAAAACTCTTTGACCTCAGTTGCAGTGATTTCTTACTCGACACATCTCCAAAGGCAAGGAAATTAAAAGCAAAAATGAACTGTTGGGACCTTATCAAGATAAAAATCTTCTGCATGGCAAAGGAAACAATCAACAAAACTAATAGGCGACCAACAGAATGGGAAAAGATAGTTGCAAATGATGTATCGGATAAAGAATTAGTATCCAAAATCTATAAAGAACTCACCAAACTCTACCCCCGAAAAACAAATGATCCAGGGAAGAAATGGGCAGAAGATATGAATAGACACTTCTCCAAAGAAGACATTCAGATGACCAACAGACACATGAAATGATGCTCAACGACACTCATTCATCATCAGGGAAATACAAATCAAAACCACACTGAGTTACCACCTCACACTGGTCAAAGTGACTAAAATGAACAAAGCAGGAAACTATAGATTCTGGCGAGGATGTGGAGAAATAGGCACCCTCTTGCACTGTTGGTGGGAATGCAAACTGGTGCAGCCACTCTGGGAAATGGTGTGGAGGTTCCTCAAAAAAAATGGAAATAGAACTACCCTAAGACCCAGCAATAGCACTGCTAGGAATTTACCCAAGAGATACAGGAGTGCCGATGCACAGGGGCACATGTACCCCAATGTTTATAGCAGCACTTTCAACAATAGTCAAATCATAGAAAGAGACTAAGTGTCCATCAACTGACAAATGGATAAAGAAGATGTGGTTTGTATATACAATTGGAACACTACATGACAATGAGAAAGAATGAAATCTGGCCATGTGTAGCAACGTGGCTGGAACTGGAGGGTATTATGCTAAGTGAAATAAACCAAACAGAGAAAGACAGATACCATATGGTTCCACACATAGGTGAATTTTGAGAGACTTAGCAGAAAACCATGGGGGAGGGGAAGAGGGAAAGAAAAAGCCACAGAGAGGGAGGGAGGCAAAACATAGAGACTCCTAAGTACTGAGAACAAACTGAGGGTTGATGGGGGGTATGGGAGAGAGGTGAGTGGGTGATGGGCATTGAGGAGGGCACTTGTTGGAATGAGCACTTGGTGTTGTGTGGAAACCAATTTGACAATAAATTACATATATATATATATAAAAAGAATGACCTGCTCTCTCTGTATCCTGCAGGTTTGCTGCAGTTCTCCACAGGGCTGCCCCCCCAGCCCGAGGACGCGATGACCCTACCCTCGAGCAGCCCTCCCCACATCACTGTGCAGGAGGAAGATGGAGAAGTGAGGCTATTGGTCGTCCGGGCACAAGGACTCCTGGGGAGGGTTCTGGCGGAATTTAGAACGGTGTCACTGACAGCATTCAGTCCTGAGGACTACCAGGTAAATCGCTTAATCCTTTGGAAGCCATATTTATCAAACAGACTTACTCCTTCCCTTGGAGGCTTGGAAGGGTCTTGCACTGGTCCCTTGACATACTCAACAAGGAAAACAAGCACTGATGGATTGCTCTTGAGCCTGTTGAATTTCTACAGATTCAAGTACTTAAGTCCTTAAATGCCTGACACTTAAGTAGCTCTCATACTGATGAGTTCTCTTGTGTCTTACATTTGTCATAGTGTTCACTTACATTATTATTTTTAATATCACAGATTTTTATGTATAGGGTATATATTTAAAATTCTGTCTTAAACATTTCATTTTTTTATTGTTTTTTAAATGTTTATATATTTTTGAGGGAGAGAGAGAGAGCGCGCACGCATGTGCACAAGCGAGTGGGGGAGGGGCAGAGAGAGAGGGAAACACAGAATCCAAAGCAGGCTCCAGGCTCTGAGCTGTCAGCACAGAGCCTGACATGAGGCTTGAACTCACGAACTGTGAGATGATGACCTGTGCTGAAGTTGGCCGCTCAAATGACTGAGCCACCCAGGTGCCCCTTAAATGTTTTAAATCCTCTTGTGTGCTTCCATTAAACAGGTCCAAAATTGTAAAGAAATTATATATCCATGTCTTTTCAAGGTTAATTATATTTTTCCCCAAGAGTGAGTTAGTGTGGCACTAGCAAACAGAAGGTTGGGATTTTGAGCTGGACCAAACTGGGTTTGAAATGGTCTTCTAAATATGTGACCTTGGGAGGCTCAAATCTTCCTAACCTTAGTTTTCTTATCATGAAGAGGAGACAATATCTACTGGGCAGGATTGTTCTGAGGATGGATGGCAGCAGTTTAAGCGTCATGTACTGTGCATGGCACATACATAGTGACCTTCAGTAACCACTGCCTACTGTATTATCACCAGTATTTGTTCACATTAAGCACATGCTCATGATTTCTTCTTCCCCGTGCTTCTCAGGAGATATTTTCTATCCTTCAACATCTCTATTTTCCCAGACGGTCCTCTTTTTTAAATTTAATATTTGTTTCCCTCCCTGTTCCTAATAAGGCCTGCACATCAGTTTGGAGTTCAGTAATTTGTATTTACTTTTCTGCTCAAACCTCGGAAACAGTGGTAATTGAATTCAATTAATTTTGGCTGTTAGTCCAGTTAGCAAAGTTTTTTCAGATTTCTTCTTTCTCAAACTCTTTTTGTTGGGCAAGTTCTATTTCTCTTGACTTGACATTTATTGTATCTTTAACTAATTTGACATATACTCCAAAAGACATTACAACTTAGCTTAATATTCTCTGCATTCTCTTAAAGAAATACTTTAGTCCTTATATTGGTGGTCTCTAATTTCTAGGTAGTCTGGAAATCCCCAATCTCCAATTAGATTATCATTTTCTTTAATAACCAAAACAAAATAAAGCAAAACCTCTGCCCCGTCTTGCTTGACAGAACTACTACCCTTGAAGACATTTCTGATGATTTTTAGGGTACTTGGATGTCCTGTTTGTCATTGGTTTCCACTTTGAACTGTAGTCTTTGTTTGTCTCTGGAAACCTGAGAACTTGTCTTCACTTCTCTATGATAGGTTAGCTCTTTCTGATTTGCGTTAGCATAAAAGCAAGACTTTTTAGGCTGTGCGTGTAAGTATGCATGTCGTGGGGGAAGGAGGAGAAGTGCCAAGAGGGATCCTCTACTGAAGAGGAGATAATTGCATGTTAGATAGAACTCTTCTTAACCTTATTCTCATATATCAGGGTACATGTGGTCCCCACCATCCAGGTGCTTACACTCAGCTCTTGAGAATGATATTAAACAACTAATTAATGACTGAATCAGTTATAGGAATGTTCAAGGTTGGTACTCTGGGAGAGAAGTGGATATTGACATAGGGTAGTTGAGGAGGCCTTTCTTAGGGAAGTGCTACTTTGAGCTCTGAAGTTTGAGGAGAGAACTAGTAAACTAGACGAAGCGGGAGGGAAGAACTACTTGAGACTGATAAAATGGCATGAATAAAATGGTTAAATGGCCCTAATGAGGAGCAGAACAAAGACCAGTGTTTTTGGCATGTGGATAGCTAGGTGTCATGGTAAAAGATAAGGTATACAGGGACTGAATCTTCGTAGCCTTAGATCTCATGCTATATTTGTGCCTTATATTTTAAAAGCAAGGAGAAGTACTTGAAAGATTATGAGGCTGAACTGGGGAGAATGGATTGAAAGATATAGGCACTGGATGCAGAATGACCAGTAAGGAGTCCATTTTCTAGTATTAGTATTTTGGAGTAGGTAGATAATGGTGTAGATGTAAATAAGTAGGTGGGCTCAAGAAATGTATCACAGTTGAAATGGCAGGATTTGAAGGTTATTTATTGTAAAGGATAAGCAAAATAAGGTGTCAAAAGTGACTCTCTAGTTCCTGGCATGAACACCTTGCTGCTATATAATTTAGTACTATGTAGAGGATTGGATAAGGCATAGATTTTTTAAGGGAAAATTGTGACTTAAAAATTCCAACAGAAATTATAAGAAAACTTTGAGATAGGCATTAAGATTTAAGTCTGGATATAAGAGATTGGAGAGAGGAATTTAGGAGTTGGGAGCATAGAAATAATATTGAAAGCCTAAGCCTATGGTATCCTTATCTAGAGAGAGTCTAATGAATAGAAGTTTTTACAGGTTGTGTGGAGACTGTTAAAATAGGTAAAGAAAACTAAAAAGGATGAGATAGAAAGGCAACGAAAAATGGTGAGTGTGATATGGAATACTAGAGAAGAACCTATTTCTGGAGAGTTAATGGCTAATTATGTAGAATATTGCTAAGGTCAAGTTAAGATGGTTTCCTAAGACAGTCAAATATTTTTTCTGTTGTTAAGACTTGTAGAATTACTCCATTGATGGTTACCCTCTAGGCAAAATTAATTACTTCCTTCTTGAGTGAACTATATGTATTTTACAGTAGTTGTTATTCTATTTGAATTATTATATTACATAGTTAACATTTCCGATAGAATCGTCCCCATCTTGCTAGAGATTTTCTCTGTTGTTTCTAAATTCCAAGCATCTAAAATGGTGCCCATGTACATGCTGTGTATTTGGCAAGTATTTTTAAAAGTTCTTTTTTTTTAAAAGTTCTTTTTTTTTTTTAACATTTATTTATTTTTGAGAGACATAGAGACAGAGTATGAGCAGGGGAAGGGCAGAGAGAGAGGGAGATACAGAATCTGAAGCAGGCTCCAGGGGCCTTGAACTCACAGACTGTGAGATCATGACCTGAGCTGAAGTTGACTACTTAACCACCTGAGCCACCCAGGCACCCCATGAGCCACCCAGGCGCCCCAAGTATTTTTAAAAAGTAAATAAATGATTAAATAAATTGGTACTTGGGTTTTTTAATTGAGCCGTAAGACCATTAATATCTCCTGAGAATGAAATATAATTTGTCCACGCTAACACTAGAAAAATTTAAACAATTTTAAAATGTATTCTATGACTTGAGGAGACAGTGTTATTTTAAAAAGATAATGAGAATGGGAGAAGAAAAGGACCATAAGACTTTGAATTTAAACAACTTTTCATTTTCCTGTAGTATGTGAACTTTTCTGATGGAAGATCTCTATTATGAATTGCAGTTGCAAGTACAATCAAGAAAACGTTAATGCCCAATAGACTGATATTTATCATTGTTTAGAGAAATTTTCTGAATGAAGATGCCAAAATGCCATTGTTAGGCACTGAGTATTTACATTATTCAATGATATAATTTGAATAGGTCTAAATATTGGTCAAGAGTCATGTGCATTGAATTAATTTAGGAATTTGTGGATTTCACGTATTTAGGTTTTTCATTTGCTTGACTGTTTTTTTTGATGAATAGCCAAACAAGAGAAATAAAAATCCATCTGCTTTATTTAGTTGTGGAGAATATTTGTTTAGAATTTATATTGAACATTATTCATATCCATTTAGGTGTTTTCAGGTTTATGCTTTACTTATTATGTTATTCTGTTTCAGTATTTATAACAGTTTGAGACATAGTACACCCTCTCGTCATGCACATTAATATACAGAATAATTATCATCTAATGGATAAATCTTTTGTTTGTATTTCAGAGTGTTGCTGGTACCTTAGAATTTCAACCAGGAGAAAGATACAAATACATTTCTGTTAATATCACTGATAATTCTGTCCCTGAATTGGAAAAATCTTTTAAAGTTGAGTTATTGAATTTGAAGGGAGGAGGTAAGCTGGTGACTCAAAAGTATCAAATATTTGCTTGTCTATACACCTTGATAATAGTAGATTCTATTAAGGAAACACAATTCTTTGAATCAATGTAACTTTTTTTTAATGAGTGAATAACTAGTCTTTGGAAAGAGTACCCTGAGGGTAATAATTACCCTGGTAATATACTAATAATTATATGGTAGGCAGTTTCTGATGGAGAGTCCCTTTCTTTCAATGGTAAAAAGAAAATTTGCATCTTCACATAAATGTAGAATATTAGTTATAAAAATCAATATTCATCTCATAGTTTTATTTACATAGACTTTTGCTGTGAGGTTTGCTTAATTCTGAGTTAATATTTCTAATGTTTATTATAAGGACATCACCTGTTTGTATTGTTTTTTCCCCTTTTATTACCCATTGGTCTTTTCCTAAAGTAGATGTGCTTTTAGAATGAAGTAGGTAATTGTTCTGAATCACCAAATCATAGTTGTCGTTCATAGTAGGTGCCCCTAAAATCACATTTTTCCTTTCTCCCTCTTTTTGATTTTTTATAGTAGCTCCTTTAGAGCTATCTCCACATGTAGCCCAGGTAAAAACTAGTCCTTTTAGTTAATTTATTATGAGGTGATTATCAATAAAACAGGCCAGCAGAACTTTATCCTCAGTCTTTTCAAGATGTCTAATTTTCATATATGTTTGGAGTCAGAATTCATTTTGTGTCAAAACCCATCCTCACTGAAGAGAGGCTATTCGTAGTCTTTATCCCTGGTGGATGAACTATTTATATAAGTTTCTTTGCAGAAGTGTTAATGTATTTGATTTTCAGGTACTACTTGGGGTGTTATAGAATACATATGATGTACACCTATTCCCTTTATAAATGTAAGAAATTGAGAGTTGGTATGGTATCAGCAGGACATTCTCTTCCATTATCAAACCTGGTATTATCATCTTGTTACTATCTTCATGTTTTTGTGAAGAAAGTTAAAATACTGTGTAAGCCCTCCAAAGGGAGAGATTGAGTAAAACGGAAATATTAAAATTGTCTTTTACTGTGTAACGAGGCTTTGGAGTAAGTATGCAAAATTTCCCCATGTTTCCCTTCCATGTGTTCCCAAAGCTGATGCGAAAGAAAGGAGGTCAAGCCAGGGAAGGGACTAAAGAGTGCCACAGGTTGGTTGACTGTACAGAATAGTAAAAACATGCAGGGCGGCCTTTTGGAGGATGACCTGTAAAAATACCAGCCTTGTTTGTCCTCCAGAGACAAGTTCTCACCTGTCTGAATCATTATTTTCATGATGATAGGACTTCATTAATTAGAGGTCACTATAAAGCATGTGAAAAGTTGTTCTTTGTATCACCTGTAGGTGACAATACTTATTTAATAGTGAAAATGTTAGTGATCATTATTGATTAACAAGTAACATTAAATATTCTTCAGAAGTAATATTTGTGATCATGGTGATACTTGGGATTTTATGTAGAAACTTCTTCCCATATGTTTAGAATATACACTGTTATATTCTATATGTATTAATTGGCGTGGGTACTCATTTGAAAACCAGTCTTGCAATCTCTTAGTAAGCAGCAATAGTAGCAGACAACCTTATTTCCCCCTCATTTGGGATCGGAGATAGAAGAATCTTGATAGGAATCTCAGTACTAGTTTCTATTCCCTGAGTCATAGCTAGGGACTGCCTAAAAACTACAGTATTGTAGGGAGCTGAATTTTTTTGAGGGTTGAGGGAGCAACCATTATTCCAAATTGCTTGTCTATAAAACCGACTCTTCCTAAGATAGCCACCCACATAAGTATTTTATGTTAGCCAGGGTGCATTAGTGTTGAACTTTACCCTTTCGCATGACTTGGAGGTAATGTAGGGGATCCACTGGATATTCCCTAAGATTCATTTTGCCTCTTAAGTCTCTAAGGTGATTTCACATTTGGGGTGCTGTAAATTCTCATGTGTGGTGTATCCTGGTGCTACTGAGGGGAAGAACAGAGGAGCAGGGCAGGTTTTAAAATAGCATGCCAGCCAAGGGCACTGGTAGAAGCCCATAGGTGCGGATGTGGACTTGCTTCTCTGACTCTTCTTTTCTCCTGCTGCCATCACTACCTTCCTGTCTTCTTCGTTTGCAAACATTTGCTAAATTATTGAGGTGCTGGTATAAGGTATTTTCGAAGTGAAAGTACTTTCTCTTTATCCTAGTCTTTATATATTGCCAAAGTACTTGCTTTTTCACATTATTTATTTGGTCTTTACAGCAGTTCTGTAAAAGGCAGCACATTTTTTAGGTGAGAAAACTGAGATACCAAGAGAGTTAATGACTCACTGAAGGTTTCCAGTGGGTATCTCTCACAGCCAGGTCTGAGATAGTTTGTTTTAGGCTGCTTGCCTAGGCTTCTTTCTATCATGTCAGTGGCAAAAGGGTGCTCAAGTCTGAGGATGGTAAATAAAGTGGGAATTTGAAAGTATGGTTGGGAAACATTAGGCGCATTTCCCCAGTTTTGAGTTTGACTCTTGTGAGTGGTAAGGTGACTCCGTCATAGTCGTATAGGCCTAACTGTGATTATACAGAACCAGAGATATTTTAAAAATATTTATAGTATTACAAACAATATACATTGCTTTAAGTATGTGATTTAAAAAGAAAACTGGTTAAGGTGTCAGAAATGAGAAATACCAATTTACACCTTATTTACATGGAATATTTCCTAAAGCTCTGGATGAATTTTTAATAAATTGGTAGCTTGACTAATATTATACTTTTACTATTTAAAATAATTTATTTGCAATGGAAGAATGCATGTCATTGGGGGAATATTACTACATTCTCCTCTTGTCTGGATATGTTTTAAGAGCTCTCCATTTTCTCATTGTGTCATTGTGTATTGTGTGGGTGTGTCTCTGTGTCTCCTTGTGAAGTGACTGAATTCTTTAGGGTTGATGGCAGTGGTAGTGGTGACGGGGACATGGAATTCTTCCTTCCAACTATTCACAAACATGGTAAGCAGCTCTTCCAAGGCCCTTTACTAGTCTACATTTTATTTTAATTTCTTCATGGAGACAACAATACTAACCAATTATATACACCTAGTATGTGCAGGTCCTTTACATATTTTATCTCATTAACCATAACAGCAACTTTATGAAGTATTATTTGCTCCGTTTTATAGTTACCCAGCTAGGCAAGTGTTCAGACCTGAATCATATCCTTGCCTGCCTCCAAAGCCCAGATTTTTCTTTGTATGAACCCAATACAGTTGCCTGATTCTAAATGTAATAGAAATTTTGCTTGAATATCATTCATAAAATGATTTTTGAAAAATCTTTTACATAGCTTTGAATACTTAAAAAGAGATAAATAGAACATTTATATTTTCATGTTAAACGCATCATGCTTATTTTATTTACGAAAAGAACCAGAAGCCTTTGTGTGTAGCATTTAATCAAAATAGATGGAAAAGAAATTAAGAAGGCACATAAATGGGGAGAATTAGTTGCCAGTCAATTGTGGGAAATACTGAAAAGAGAATGCATTTGAAGTAGATTCATATGCAAGCATGATTCAGCTTACCTCAGACATTTTTTTTTTGTATTGAAAGAAAACAAATAGAATACTTGAGGGAGAACTCTTTCTAATCTTCAGATGTTCCTTTTTCACAATTTCAAGTTTTATAGTTCAGGCTCAGAACTCATGTTCCTACCGCTCTCATTCCTAACTTCCATTAATGCCTCATGGAGCCACTGTATTTCATTACTGTGTTACTTTGGAATTGCTCATTTTTTCTTGTCTGCATATATTAATACAACGTAAAAAGTTGAACATACTTTTCTAGAAAATAATTCAGTGCTTCTTTAGATATTGGCACCTCTTTAGTTACAAGATTAGAATGTTTGGAGCCAGGAGAGGTATATCTCTAGTATCATAATATGATGAAAAAATAGGCCTAGAAACCAAGAATCTGTTCAGCCAGATTGATGAAAATCATAGGGAAACTCTTTCATAAAGGTGAAAGTCATTTGGCTCATGTTCTTCTGAGGTCAGCAAAGGTTGTGGGAGACTTTCCTCATACACTCCGTGTGGAAGAATGTTCTCTTTCATAGAGGAGAAAAAGAAAAACAAGTTTTCCTTATTCATCTCCAAGTGCTTCTACAGCACTTGTAGATCATGTTGGTGCCAAAATAGAGAAAGGTCATAAAAGCATGAATATGTGTGGCAACCATTTGTGTCCGCCTTTCTTTCTAAAACAAATTAGAACGTACTCAATGAATGGTACAACTCTTTTCAATAAGTTGTTCCTTGGCTTTTCTTTTGGTTTGCAAATTACTTATTAACATTTTCTTGCTATTTGTTGGAACTTATTCATGCAGCCAGTCTAGGAGTGGCTTCACAAATTCTAGTGACAATTGCAGCCTCTGACCATGCTCATGGTATATTTGAATTTAGCCCTGAGTCACTCTTTGTCAGTGGAACTGAACCAGAAGACGGGTACAGCACTGTTACATTAAATGTGAGTACATTTTTCCCCTCCAGACTTAGACATTTTGCCTACTTTTATTTTCTTCCAAAGTTTGTTTATTTTGAAAGAGAGAGAGAGAGAGTGTGCCAGCAGGGGAGAAAGCAGACAGAAGGAGAGAGAGAGAATGCCAACAGGCTCTGCACTGCCACTGCAGAGCCTGACACAGGACTCGAACCCATGAACCATGAGATCATGACTTGAACCAAAATCAAGAATCAGATGCCCAGCTGACTAAGCCACCTAGGCGCCCCTCACCCTTTGTCTTCTTTTAAAACTGTTTTATTGTATTATGAAGGTGTCCTTTATGTTATTTATTTTTTTTTTTCTTTTTAGGTATAGAGGAATGAGCCTAATGGTACACACAGTACAAATTGATCACTGAATACCAATATGAATAAAGACATTTGTCTTTTTATGTAGTTTTGCATATAAATTTATCTTGTGATTCTGAGGAATCCTAACTCTTTAAGGGAATATAGTTGAGCTATACAAGTAATATTTTATATAGATTTTGTGCTGATTCACTTAGGCAGTGGTAACAAATGTCTTCCAAAGCTCAGTGGCTTAATATAACAAAGATTTGTTTTTCTACTCATGTTCTATTTCCAGCTTAACTTAGCAGTTGTCAGTCATTGAAGGATCAAGGATTCCAGAGGCAACAACTCAGCTAGTTCTTCTGTCTTCACGGTGGTTGGCAGGGGGTGGGGGTGGGAATGTGGATGTAGAGAAGTGCCTACTGGCTCTTACAGGTTCTTGTGATTCAGAGCATTTCCATTTACACTTTTCTGGTCAACGCGAGTTACATGGCAATGCCTAATGTTAATGGGTAGAAAGATGCAATCCTATCTCATCTCTCTCCTGAAAGGAAAGAAAATCCAAAACATTTATGAACAACACTAATAACAACAAGTCTATATGGGGTGTGTGTGTGTGTGTGTGTGTGTACACTTCCTACACTGCTTTATTCCAGTTAGGAATTAAGCAGGATTCTACTGTTGAACAACTGTCATGAGCTAGAAGCTTGCTCATCTTCCTCAAACTTTATATAAATAATGAAGAAAGATCACTCAAAATATGTCCCTTCAACACTCTTGTGGCAGATCTTCAATATTAGAAAGGATAACTAATTATTCAAAAAAGAAAAAAAAAGAATTAAAGGAAAGGATCAAATTTTATAAAATTCTTATCTTGAATGTTACTTTGATTAACATTCATATTTAAAGTAAGTAAAAATTCATATTTAAAGTAAGTAAAAGTTATTGTTTGGGACTTGGAGTAATTTTAAACCTATTTACTCTTCTTAACATCTTTTTTTAAATTTTTCATAATGTTTATTTATTTTTGAGAGAGAAAGAGACAGAGTATGAGTGGGACAGGGGCAGAGGTAGAGAGAGGGAGACACAGAATGTGAAGCAGGCTCCAGGCTTTTGAACTGTCAATACAGAGCCTGACACAGGGCTCAAACTCATGAACTCTGAGATCATGACCTGAGCTGAAGTCGGACACTTAACCAACTGAGCCAACCAGGCATCCCTACTCTTTTTAACATCTTACTGGCAAAAACATTTCTTCTTAAATATATTTTATCAAACCTTGGGTGAAATATTTTTTTTGGTGAGTTTTCCTTATTACATTGAAGATAAAAGGAAATAATTTGTTTTCCAAAATGAGTTTTATATTTAACTTTTCAGAAAATATCATTCATTATTCCTTACAATAAAGTGTATACCATCTTTGCAGTAAAAAGAAAAATATTCATGAGTGTATTGAAATATAATAAATTATAGGGGTGTTTGGGTGGCTCAGTTGTTTGAGCATCTGACTCTTGATTTCAGCTCAGGTCATGATCTCATGGTTCATGGGTTCAAGCCCCACATTGGGCTCTGTACTGGTGGTGTGAAACCTGCTTTGGATCTCCCTCTCTCTCTGCTCCTCCCCTGCTTGTGCTCTCTCTGTCTGTCAAAATAAATGAATAAACTTTAAAAAATATACATATATAATAAATTGTTAATTACATTTGCTTCATTACTAATATATGATTGCAGAAAGGATACAACTGTAGGTAGTTTACTTAAAAGCTAAAAATGTTCAATCAATTGGTAGCTTCATGAAACATCACTTTTTAAGTAGACTCCCTGAGGGTCTTCAAAGATGTGTAGTACTTCTTGAACCCTGCCATCAAGAATCTTATATTTGTTTTTTTAAATGTTGATTAGTTTTTGAGACAGTGTGCAAATGGGGGAGGAGTAGAGAGAGAGGGAGATATAGAATCTGAAGCAGACTCCAGGCTCTGAGCTGTCAGCACAGAGCTTGATGTGGGACTCGAACTCACAAACCTGATGTAGGGCTCAAACCCACTAGCCGTAAGATCATGACCTGAGCCAAAGTCGGACACTTAAATCGACTGAGCCACTCAGGCGCCCCAAGAATCTTATATTCTTGAGAACAACTTATAAAGAATAAAATAAAAATTTAATATCCTACTGTAATTATTTATTTTATCTTTAAAACAAAAAATATTTTTAACGTTTATTTATTTTTGAGACATAGAGACAGAGCGTGTGCAGGAGAAGGGCAGAGAGAGAGGGAGACACAGAATCCGAAGCAAGCTCCAGGCTCTGAGCTGTCAGCACAGAGCCCGACGTGGGGCTTGAACTCACAGACCACGAGATCATGACCTGAGGCGAAGTCGGCCACTTAACAGACTGAGTCACCCAGGCGCCCCTGTAATTATATATTTTAAAACTTCTAAATCATTGATTTTAATCCCTCCATTAATACATTTTACCATTAAATATTTTCTAGATTATCAGAAGCCATGGAACTCTGTCTCAAGTGACTTTGCTTTGGAGCATAGACTCAGATCCTGATGGCGATCTAGCCTTCACCTCTGGCAATGTCACATTTGAGATTGGGCAGAAGAGTGCCAACATCACAGTGGAAATACTTCCCGATGAAGATCCAGAACTGGATAAGGCCTTCTCTGTGTCAATCACCAATGTGTCCAGTGGCTCTTTGGGAGTTCACACTAATGCCACATTAACAGTTTTGGCTAGTGATGATCCTTGTGGGGTCTTCATCTTTTCTGAGAAAAATAGGCCTATCAAAGTTGAGGAAGCAACCCAGAATATCACACTTTCAGTGATAAGGTTAAAAGGCCTCATGGGAAAAGTCATAGTCACTTATTCAACACTGGATGATATGGAAAAACCACCTTACTTTCCACCTAGTATAGCCAGAGCATCTCAAGGAAGAGATTATATACCAGCTTCTGGATTTGCTGTTTTCAGAGCCAATCAGAATGAGGCAACCATAACTATTTCAATTTTGGATGATGACGAACCAGAAAGGTCGGAGTCTGTGTTTATTGAGCTACTCAACTCTACTTTAATAGAGAAAGTACAGAATCGCCCAAGTAAGTAACTATTAGTGTGTTATTATTATTATTAGAGGTAAGAATCCCAAAATAATAAATTAAGAATTGAGTATATAGAAAATTCTATAAAAATAGTAAGTTCTGACTCTGAAAGCATTACCTTACAAAAGTTTATTTATAAGGCAAGTGGAAGTGGGACACTTGAAAACAAGAAATCATGTTTTACAGATCCCTTATGTTCCCAGACTAAATTTTTAAAATCTTCTATGTAATACAGTGTGACTGACCTCTTGTTCTATTGTATTATATATTATAACTTCCAGATCATTCTAGAATTAATCTGAGGATTTCAGGGACAGTCCTGGTAGCAGGGTAGCAAGTGGATCATCTTGATCCACTCTAGAAGATTCCTTAACCCATATAGCCTCTTTGGCGATGAGTATGTAGATCCACCAACTGCATAAGGGGAAGGGGACAGGATTGTGTAGCAGTAAGAAATCCTGTAAATTTGTGGGTTACTGAGACAGAAGGCACTAGCTGGGGATAAGAATGGGGAGTGACCTAAGTTGGGCAAAGGATCTGGTGCATCAACTTCTATTGAAGAGTAGCAGCCACTCGCCCTGGGGTTGTGGCCCAGCGACTTTGTAGAGAGAGTCTGGTGGCTTCCGGTGGAGAGCATGCCTTAACGCTTGTGGAATTGAAAGCAGTTATTGTGTTACAGCTTGTTCATTAGACACATCTCTCTGAGAGGACATGTAACTTTTAGACAGATTTTAAATAAAGAGAAGAATCTAGATTTCCTGGAATAAGGGAACAAGGAAGATTAGTGGTATTAATTTGATATCAATTTAACATCAGTTTAAGGGCAGTATTTATAAGAAAACAAATAAAACCTTTTTAAGGAAACTGGAATCACATATTCCAAAAGTAAGTTTCCAAGAGCTACATGTTGACTGTGTTTTGCCATATAAATTGTTTTCTCATAAATAAATTTCTTCACCTTCCTGTAATACCTAGATGGAGATACCATATAGTGAGCAGCATCCTGTCCACAATGTAAGTAATTGTAGTCCAGGATTTTAGAAGGAAATTTATAGGACAACTGCTCACATTAAAAATTCAGATTACAGTCAAGATTAAAATTCTCGCACAGTCCCCATCCCTTTTTTTCTTAACAAGATTTAGGATCAGTTAAAATTTATAATAGGGGCGCCTGGGTGGCTCAGTCGGTTGGGTGGCCGACTTCAGCTCAGGTCATGATCTCGCAGTCTGTGAGTTCGAGCCCCGCATCAGGCTCTGTGCTGATGGCTCAGAGCCTGGAGCCTGCTTCCAATTCTGTGTCTCCCTCTCTCTCTGCCCTTCCCCTGTTCATGCTGTGCCTCTATGTCTCTCAAAAATAAATAAACATTAAAAAAAATTAAAAAAAAAAAATAATAAAATAAAATTTATAATAAAACTCAGTGATTAATCTCATTAAGAATTATAAAATAAAGCTTGGTTTTCAAGGAACTCACAGTTTATTGAGTGAGATAGAAATAAAGCCAGAAGGGAGTATCACATACAGTGGTGGCTAGGACTATGGGTGTTGGTGTTAAGATAACTTACATTCCAGTGTATAGTAATAAACTATTGGACATAATCTTTTTTGGCCCCCAGGTTCCATACCTATTACACAGAAATATCATGGGGCTTAAATACAATAATATATGTGAAAATTAATACAGTATCTGGCACATGGTAAGCATTCAATAGGTGTGAACAATTATTGTTAATAACATGGTATATGCAGAATATCAATGTGCTGTGGACTGGGAGAAATAATCACTGTGTATTTTATGTTTGCTGTGTTCCCGGAACCAGGTAGCATACTTAGGGCAATTCACAATAGGCATAAGATACAATGTGAAATAATTAAAGAAAAATTAAATGCAAATCTGTGTGACAGTGACTAAATTTTAATAGGCAAAAACAATGTAGAACTCAGTAGGGTCTCTTTTGCTGTGCTCGGAGTATACTCATTAATTTTTGAGAGCAGTAGGAAAATATGTGATCAGCACGTGGGTAAGAGCATAGGGCAGAATGAACAGTGGTGGAGGATTGAAGGTTTTATACCTGGTTTAATGTGGAATTGTCTGTGGGGAGCGAGAGATTTAGACAACCCCTTCCAGGATGGCTCTTGATGTGTCCGCCAGATGCTAGCTTGATATTTTATGTGACTTCCTCCCCATCTTTGTGACTCTGATTCCTCATCTGTAAACTGTGGACAGTATTAGCTGCCCCTTAGAGATGGTATAGGGATTAAATGACATGATACAAGAAAAGTGCTTAGAACAATGCCTGGCAAATTCTTGCCCATACTAGTTGAATTTAATTATATTGATTTATTAATAAATAAAATAATAAATAATAAAAACAATAAATCAATGTTTTTGATTTTGATTTTAACTATGATATAATTTAGCATGGTCTGGGCCTATACCATTGAAATTAAATAGTGTTATTGTTTTTAGATTAAATTGTCAGAAAATGTTAAATTTTATTATTATCACACGTGTCCAAGTGCTACAATTATTAGAGATTCTAAATACCAACTCAGAATTGTTTACTGCTAGTAAGAGTTTGCGGATGCCTCATTTATGTTAGAAGGTCATGCGTTATGTAGTTTTGTCAAGGGCCCTGGTTGAAATTGAACCCAGAAAATAAATTAGGGAGGGTTCGTTGAGGGTCCTGTCTCTAAAATCAGTGGCAAGTAAGAAGAAAGCGTTGAAAGTACTGAGCACACTTGATTGTATCAGTGCTGGAGTAGCATTGAGGGTGACTGCTTTCTGGACAAGGCAATTGACTGAGTGTTAACTTAGAGGGGGCAAAGAGGAACAGGTTTGTGAGCAAGGACAGGGACAGGGAGAGGCAGTAATTTAATTAGAGAATGATGATTTGCAACTGGTCTTTGAGGGCATGAAGCTTAATTACTTTCCTACTCAATTTTGTAACTGAAATGCTGTTTTTAAAAGAAATTTATGGCATGCTGGTAACTAATTAGAAAAGCATAATTCTGTAGGTGTCATCATGATCTGTTTTAATATTATCCAAAGTGATGATTAGTCACACTCGAATCATTTTTTGCCTTTTGACAAATTTCCAATACTTATTAAATTATTCCTGCAGGGTGACTATTCCTTTGCCAGAGATTCTATAATAAAAATCTCTGTAGAGTGTAAAGCTAAAAGAGAGTAGGGAATTTCTGTTTAATTTATTTTTGTTTCCCCAGTGTCTAGATGAGTGCCGGTACCTAAGGGTCAGTAAATGTTTCTTGAGAAACATAGTAGAGAAAATACCAAATGAGGCTCTCATTTGGCTGATGAAATCTTGCTGAGGCTTCCTGATGACTTTTGGCCAGTTTGTAGAATTTTTAGTACTTTAGCTTTTCTTCTGTCTTTCAGTTCCAAATTCCCCACGCCTTGGGCCTAAGGTCGAAACCATTGCTCATCTAATCATCATTGCCAATGATGATGCCTTTGGAATTCTTCAGCTCTCAGCACCAGTTGTTCGAGTGGCAGAAAATCACGTCGGACCCATTATCAATGTGACTAGAGCAGGAGGAGCATTTGCAGATGTTTCTGTGAAGTTTAAAGCCGTGCCAATAACTGCAGTGGCGGGTGAGAACAGACATCCAAGGAGCAGTGAAATGTTTTAGAGGGAAATGATGTCCTTAATTAATAAAGCCACTTAGAGATGTAGTTAGAAAAATCAACTAGAAAGCAGTAATTCTCTTGCATCTTTTTAAAGGCATAAACGTAGAGCTTTTATCATGAGTTTATGACACCAGTTTTGCAGAATTCTTGAAAAATGTTGGCAAAATTATAAATGAATATTAATTATATATGAATGACCAAAATATGCACACACCAACAAAAAGAAAACTAAGGAAAGTGTTGTTAGGCTTTGTCTATGTGCGATTTTTAGTTTTTTGGGAGAGATTCATTTGTAAATGATCCTGAGGAATGCAGGATAAGTTGTCCGACCACATGATTGCAGTGCTTGGCAACAGGCTTGTCTCTCAACCCATTTATCTTGCTTGTTTATTTATTCATGAAGAAAGTGAAAGAGGCAATGGCTTGCATTAACTCTTCTGTGTAAGCAAAATGATTTCATTGCCAAATGCTAGTATTAGGGAACTGCCTTTTTTGTTGGTGCAGTTACAGCGTCTAGAGGGAGATTTGCCTGGGAGCTAGAATCTTCCTAGCATGTGCTCAGAGGCACAGGCATGTGAATGGACAGGATAACATGCTTGACCTTTTGAAATAAGCCATTTAGATGTGATATTTGCTTGAAAAGGTAATAAACAAGGCTCACTTAGTCCCTAAGTGGGGTGTGTGTATGTGCACACATGTGGGTGCACACGTGCATGTGTACACGCATACCTCATAGGCAGTCTGACTGAGGAATGCCTGACTGTCTGTAGGGGGCCTTACATATTGACAAATAGTGGGCATGAATCCGTGTTCTATGAAATTAGCCGTTAGTCTTCATAAAAAGACTCTCTTCTTTCCCTACCCACTCTGACTAGAAACAAAGCCCTTGCCAACCTGAGCAGCATGCAGTAGCAGCTTTTAATCCAGTTTTGTAGGGAAGCCCATAGTTTCCAGCTATAACATTGATAATGCAGTCATGCCTATATCTGTACACAGTATAACTTCTCTTTCTAGGGAGGTCAGGTTTCTAGTTCTGCTCTTTGTTTTCAAAGTATTGTACACGTTTTCTTTTTCTTTTGTAGATAAGAGGTTATCTTGTGGTAATGGATGACTCTGTGTATCTTTGTCTGTGTCCATATATCCCTATCATCTCTATATCATTTATGTGTATATATGACAAATAGAAGAAATTACATATGCATCTTGCTTTAAAGGAAAGGATAAAGTTGAACATCTTTTGGAGATCTTTTTCATTATTTTATGATCTCAAACCCATTTTTTTTTCTGAGAAGAGAGGTAAAATCTTTTTGTTTAGAATATATGTAGTCATTATCCTCAAAAAAGCTTTACAAGTATATCCATGAAATTTGATACATCATAGTATTTCACTACTATATTGCATGTTTATTACCATATTTGGAAATTGTCTTAGCCTTTCGCTTTTTATCTTTAGGTGAAGATTATAGCATAGCTTCATCGGATGTGGTCTTGCTAGAAGGGGAAACCAGTAAAGCTGTGCCAATATACATCATTAATGACATCTACCCTGAACTGGAAGAATCTTTTCTTGTGCAACTGCTGAATGAGACAACAGGAGGAGCCAAATTAGGGGTATTAACAGAGGCGATCATTATCATTGAGGCCTCTGATGACCCCTATGGATTATTTGGTAACCAAACTAGTTTTAACTCTCCAATATAGATCATATATTTCTTTATTTTTAGGCACTTAGAACTAATTTGATCATGTTTCTCTTTTTAATCTGCTGTTACTGATAAAAAGGATACTTATACACCCTTACTAGCAGTGCTGAGTGGTTATTAAAAAAGAAAGTCTTAGCTAGCATAAATATCTAAGTGACAACTTCTGGCTCTTAAGTCAGATATGACCTCAAGATGTGTTTTGTGGATCTTAGACAATTCTTTCAAAAATTAACTTACATAAATTTACACAAAAATTTGAATTTCTGGGCTTTCATATCAGCAGAAAATCTGGCAACACTGAGCCTCCTTTCCTGCATAGCAACAGTTGTGGGAGCAAAATAGCAACTGCCTCTTTGAACCAGGCTTGCGTTGCGAAGTTAGCCAGAGAACTTAGTAGACCCACTTCACTCATGGCTGGTATATGAGATTCTGAGTTTGATTTCTGTTTCTATCCTAAAGAAGAATAATTTGGAAATTTTGAAAGACTGCTTAAAGGAAAAAAAGAAATCAACTTTGGGATGATAATAGTTAGCTCTGTGTTGCCTCAGTTTCACTTTGTATTTGAAATTAACTCTGTTCTGCCCTTCAGGTTTTCAGATTACTAAACTTATTGTAGAGGAACCTGAGTTTAACTCAGTGAAGGTAAACCTGCCAATAATTCGAAATTCTGGGACACTCGGCAATGTTACTGTTCAGTGGGTCGCCACCATTAATGGACAGCTTGCTACTGGTGACCTGCAAGTTGTCTCAGGTAATGTGACCTTTGCCCCTGGGGAAACCATTCAAACCTTGTTGTTAGAGGTCCTGGCTGACGACGTTCCGGAGATCGAAGAGGTGAGAGGAATGGCTAGTATAGAATGACACTGTAAATCATACCTTGTCTTATAGTGACTAGAACAAATGGCTATTATAGTGGCATTCATAGAGAATGTCAATAATTATTTCTACAAGAATTTTCAAAATATGGTAGTGTCAAAGTGATTTTTATAGTCAAGAAAAGCAAGAATATTCTAGAAAAAAGTCTTGTACATATCGAAGTTTACTAAGTGTATGTTTTTTGTATAATTACATTGTATTTTTCAGCATTTTCATTGAATGATTAAATATACATATTTATAGATTTAACATGTATATTTATACATTTTTCCATATAAACCCTTAATTTGTTTGTATGCAGACTCCCTTTTGGCTTATTAGCCGGTTGATCTTAATTAAATTTAGATTTTGATTTTCTACTTTTTTGTTTATTCTTCAATAGTTTTGATAGTTTGCTATAGGGCACATACCACGTTAGACATATCTACCTGATATTTCATGGTGAAGAAGCTAGGTGGCAAATAAAAATAGAGACTCAGTGGGAAAGTTGGTTCATTAGTAATATATATATTAGCTAAAGATAATTTTATATTATGAAATTCAACTATTATTAAAGCCTAGGTCTCATTAAATTACTTTTAATGGCATTTATTCTGTAATAGTATCAGATTTTTATAGAAGGGAAAGATAATGTGAGAAATAAAGCATAATAGATTAACTACTTATAAAACATCCGTTCAGTATTTTCCCTAAATAAAAAAATGTATAGAATGGACATAAAATGTATTACTGAAATGGTAACTATAAATAAGGATCAAAAAATTGATTCGCAAGAATTATATAACTGAATATTAAGGAATTTAAATAGCCTGTGTTTTTTATGTATAATCATGCTTTATTCTTAAAAGATGATAATGGATTATTCTGTTACGTGTTGGGTTTGTAAATGTAATGAGAGGAGTTTCTTTGAATCCATTCGTTATACATTATATTTTGTCCTTGTTCTTATGTGGATTATATGTTTGCTTTTTTTCTTCCCTGCATCATTCTTTTTTTAATTTCAGAACTGGGATTCTGTTAAGGAAACTTTCACTGTATTTTTAGGTTATCCAAGTACAGCTAACTCATGCCTCTGGTGGAGGTACTATTGGGTTAGATCGAGTGGCAAATATTATTATTCCCGCCAACGATAATCCTTATGGTACAGTAGCCTTTGTTCAGTCGGTTTATCGCGTTCAAGAGCCTCTGGAGCGAAGTTCCTGTGCTAACATAACAGTCAGGCGAAGGTACATGAAATAATGGCTTCTATCTTTGGGGGGTATGGGGCTTGTGGATGGTAGGAAGTGACCTCTTGTGCAATTAAATAATTTAGGTTTGGTAGTTATTATAAAATATAAATTATTTTATAGGTTATGGTAATTTGTTAATTGAATTATGCTTATTAATATGAAGAACCCAATATTTTTATCATACCTATTCTTAGTGAAATGGATAATAGATTATACATCATTGGGCTTTCTAACCATGGAACGTTATTGGTTTAACTTCTGGTTAATTTGAATTAGAACTTAAATACAACTTGCTTCCAAATTGAAGAATATTCCGAGGCTGTATGAAGTGGTTGGTTTTCAGGTTGTTTTTTTCTGCTTGTGTGTGTCAGACAGCATACAGTTCACTGAGCTCCTTCAGAAATAGAAAATATGGGGTCTTGGGAATTTGTGGCAAGTAATTACATTTCCTTAAAATGCATTCATGCTATTATCATTATTACTTTTTTTCTGTGAAATCTGGTAATGAAAATTTATTTTCTAATTCTGTTCAATAATTCTGAAATGGATATGATTTGAATATCCTTATTACCTTTTTTCTCTGAAATCTCGTAATGAAAATTCATTTATTAATTGTATTTGATAATTCTGAAATGGATATGATTGGGTATCTTTGAATAGCTTGGTTAAGAGTAACTATTGTTTAATTGAAAACTGGCAAGATTCCCTTACATGAGAAAATAAAATGGTGAATAACAAATATAATTAAGAAACATGGTTGTATTTGTGCTATTACTTTTACAGTAAAAAAAAAGTAAAAACTGCAGTCAGTATTTTCCTTTTCTAATTAATCCATAGATTGCTTTCAGTGCTTAACGTGTCTTTTAATTGTCACTCCATGTTTTAGCGGAGGGTACTTTGGTCGACTGTTGTTGTTCTACAGTACTTCTGATATTGATGTAGTGGCCATTGCGGTCGAGGAAGGTCAAGATTTGCTGTCCTACTATGAATCGCCAATTCAAGGGGTGCCTGACCCACTGTGGAGAACTTGGGTGAATGTCTCTGCAATGGAGGAACCCCAGTATACCTGTGCCACTTTGTGTCTCAAAGAACATGCGTGCTTGGCATTTTCATTTTTCAGTGATTCCGAGGGCCCTCAGTGTTTTTGGGTGACGTCATCAATCAGTCCAGTGGTTAACAGCTCAGACTCCTGGACCTACAGGAAAAACATGACGAGGGTAGCATCTTTGTTTAGTGGTCAGGCTGTGGCTGGGAGTGACTATGAGCCTGTGACAAGGCAATGGGCCATAATGCTGGAAGGTGATGAATTTGCAAACCTCACAGTTTCTATTCTTCCTGATGATTTCCCAGAGACGGATGAGAGTTTTCTAATTTCTCTCCTTGAAGTTCACCTCATGAACATCACAGCCAGTTTTAAAAACCAACCGACCATAGGACAGCCAAATACTTCTACAGTTATCATAGCATTAAATGGTGATGCCTTTGGAGTGTTTGTGATCTACAGTATTAGTCCCAATACCTCAGAAGATGGCTTATATGTCGAAGTCCAGGAACAGCCCCAAACCACAGTGGAGCTGATGATCTTCAGGACCGGAGGCAGCTTAGGTCAGGTGACAGTTGAATGGCGTGTTGTTGGTGGAACTGCTACTGAAGGTTTAGATTTTATAGGTGCTGGAGAGATTCTGACTTTTGCTGAAGGTAAGTGATGGTTCTGAATGCATTTTAGTTTCCTTTGGTAAAGTCATCCTAGTCAATTTTTATGATAATGTTCATAAGAATACTAATTGTGTAGATTCTTGCTAATGTATAAAAGTGCAGTATGGTTTAAAAAAGAAGTGAGCTTGTTAATAGTTGACATGGCGTATGTAGACTGACCTGTATCTGTTTTGGTTTATTAAAAAGAGAAAATTTTCCGGGAACGTGTGTATCTTTTTTTTTTTTTAATGTTTATTTATTTTGAGAGAGAGAGAGGGGGAGGGGAGGGGCAGAGAGCAAGGGAGACACAGAATCTGAAGCAGGCTCCAGGCTCTGAGCTGTCAGCACAGAGCTTGATGCGGGGCTTGAACCCATGAGGGTGAGATCATGACCTGAGCCGAAGTCGAACGCTCAACCAACTGAGCCACCCAGATGCCCCAGGAATGTGCGTATCTTATTCCTTTATAGTTACAGCAGTACCTTTAAGGAAACAGAGGCAACTTTAAGGCAACTTCTAATTTTTTAAGGGAAATTACCCAAGTTCATACTATTTATGCTTAGAAATAATTTTCATTGAAGATTTATCCTGATTTTTCTAGTACTTACTAAAAAACTTCCCAGTTAATACTTATTTTCCGGGGCGCCTGGGTGGCTCAGTCGGTTGGGTGACCGACTTCAGCTCAGGTCATGATCTCGCGGTCTGTGAGTTCGAGCCCCGCGTCGGGCTCTGTGCTCCCTCTCTCTGTGCCCTTCCCCTGTTCACGCTGTGCCTCTATGTCTCTCAAAAATAAATAAACATTAAAAAAAAAAATTAAAAAAAAATACTTATTTTCCTATCTGTCAATACTTCTTACCCGTGAGACTCTTCAATGAAGATAATTTATAAGTATAAACAGTATGAACTTTGATGACTTCATTCATATTAAATTAAGCCTAGTGATAGAATAACTTATAATAATGTTCTTAGGCTTGGATGGGACAGCTATTGTTAATTTTCATAAACAGTATAATTACAGGTAACTTGGCCAACAGATTAGAATTAGGATTGGATTCACAGATTTTTTTTCAAGTCTAGTTGAATCATACAATATTTTGAAGTTTGGAATGTTTATACGTTTAAAATAATTGTCTTTGGGTGAAAGCAAGGTATCTTTATTAAGATCATCTTCTAAATCCTGATTTGGGCAATTATAGCTTCCATATCGTTTTTTTTAACTTTTAATGTTTATTTATTTTTGAGAGAGAGAGAGAGAGATACAGAATCTGAAGCAGGCTTCAGGCTTTGAGCTGACGATTATACAGATTAACATACAAAATTTGCTTATGTTTTTACTTAACTTTTTAAAAACATTTGTTTACTTTTTTGAGAACGAAAGACCTTGAGTGGTAGGTGGTTGGGGTTGGTGGGGAGAGAGAGAATCCCAAGCAGGCTCCACATTGCTGTTGCAGAGCCCGATGCGGTGCTCAATCTCACAAACAGTGAAATCATGACCCGAGCGGAAATCAACAGTTGGACGCTTAACTGACTGTGTCACCCAGGCACCCCTTAACTTTTTAAAATGGAAGTAATTTTGGGCTTTTGTGGATTCTGTATGTTGGTGATTTTCTTACTTAGGTTTTTATTGTATTAATTTTTTTTAATAGGTGAAACCAAAAAGACAGCTGTCTTAGCCATTTTGGATGATTCTGAGCCAGAGGATGATGAAAGCATCATAGTCAGTTTGGTGTACACTGAAGGCGGTAGTAGAATTTTGCCCAGCTCCGACACGGTTAGAGTGACTATTTTGGCCAATGACAACGTGGCGGGAATTGTTAGCTTTCAGACAACTTCCAGATCTGTCATAGGTCATGAAGGTGGGTTTCTCCTTTTGTTCAGCACATTCATTCTCTATTCCATAGAAGTCATTTTTTGTTTATTCTTTTAAAGTTTCCAGTGTTTTTTTTTTTTTTAATCCTTTCATTATTTTGTAGGCCTGTGTATATTAGTACGCATGTACTTAGCTGGGAAAGGACTCTGTGGTGAACTGTGTACGCAGGAACCTTGCAGATTCTAGCTTGCTTCCTCCCACTGTGAATTTAAGGAAATTAGTCAGACTTGCGGTGCTGTTTTCTCATTTGTTAAATGACAAGAAATATGACTTACTTCATAGTTTTTTTAGGGTTAAATAAGTTAATGAATATCAAGTGCTTTTCATAGTTCCTAGCAAGCATCTATGTTCTTAATGATAGTTGTTGATATTAAACTGTGAAACATTGGCTCCTTGTTCAAAACAAATAGTAATTTGCAACTGGAAAATTTTCAGCGTGGATTTTATATTGTGTTGATGTATTTTTTGAATGAAGTGCCAAACTGGAAAAAATTAGACAGTGTCCATTTTTTCTTTAAAAATAAAGATTTTCTTGAATCCTCACTTAATATTTTACATCATATGTAGGGTTTTGCATCTATAGGCTAATTTTTACTTAAAACATTTTACCAGTGTCTTTTGTCTTTGAATAGCCTGTTGAGATAAAACTGGCAGTTACAGCTTGTTTCAGTATAGTTTGTATTTAGAAATAATAATAACTGTACCTCAGAAAGAGAAGAAATGACAAGGATATAGATCATGTATTTGGCCTTCTATTTTACAGATGAGAAAACTGAGGCACAGAGATTAGCTGACTTGACAAGGTTGTACAGCTAGTTAATTGCTGTGCTGGAAACTTCATATGTTTTAGTGTGCATTACCTTTTACTTTACTCTCAATTTGCGAGTTTATTTAACTTACCAGTACAAGTGTCTGAGCTATTTTTCAACACTTTTCCTTTTATCGTGGTTTAGAATCTCATGTTGTCATAGCGATAGTGACTAAAAATGACCAACAGGTTGCTATAAGTCCAGTCTAAAGACAAATCATCAGCTCTCAAAAAATTATTTGTAATATAAAAGTCATTGTAGAAGTTAATCTTAATGAGAGCAGCGATAACATTTGTTGTCTTCTGTGTGCGAGACATTTCACATCCATTATTACACTATATTTCAACACCAGTCCTACAAAGTGGGCATAATGTTATATACCTCATATTCTCACAAGGAGAGTGAATTTCTGAGAAGTTAAGTAGCACGAAGTTATTCATAGTAGAGCTTAAACACAATGCTGTCTGAATCCAAAGTCCATACTATCGTACGGGAAATTTGTGAGGAGAAACCCTGTTTTGCTTGAACTTAATCTGCTGCATAACTTGACACTGTAGGAACTTAAGATAAATATTTCAAGTGATTTGAGTTGGAAGAGTAATGACTTTGAGTAACAGTGTCCATGTGAGAGAAACAAACTGATGAGAGAACCTGGCTCTATCACAGGTTACAGGTGGAAATTGGATTTTTAGAGATAATAGTTGAAATCAGGAATATTAATAAGATCTTTGTGGAAAGAGAAAGAAAAACAAGGTGTTAAATAAAGATGGAACCATGTGGAACACCAGGCTGAGGTGCCGGGAAAGGAAAAAAGACCTTTTGGGAGAGGGAGAAGGCTCTGCCAGAGGTGGGAAGAGACTGGGATAAGAGTGTGTTTGCATTAATTATCAGAAGAAGAAAGTAACGTGGCGAGCAAGTGAGATTAGATTCCCAAACGGGCTGGAGGAGACAGTAGTAACTGTCTGGGATTTTAAAGGACAACTTGGGATGAGAAGCAAAAGTCTAAGAATGTGGAGATCTTCGGGCAGTGCTCTTCAAAACAGGGTCCTCAAATCAGTGCCCATCCACCAAGTGCTTGCTGCTGATTTGTGGCAAGATAAGTTTAGAAGTTGAAATAAGCCTTTCTAGAAACGTTTATAACATTTTCATTTTGTTTAAAGCCAAAAGCATTATCTGTGGGCTTGCAATTTTTATGTATGGATGGGTTTTTTTTGCAAAGAGGAAAAAGAACTAGTAATTAAAATCAATAGGCCACATGTGTTATTGGTCAAAAATGTGCATTATCATATTACTCTAAAGGCATGAGTTTGGTACTAGAAATAAAACACGGACTTGCTTTTACTGCTTGCATGGGTGCTTCTTAGATTTTTCATATTTTCTAAATAAAATTTGAAGTGAATTCTATTCCTTTACTTACTTTCCGAAATCTTTATTCCTAAGTTTTTTTCTAGCGTCTAAATTAATTTTTTTTTCCTTTTTTATTTTAATGTTTGTTTTAAAGACAGAGAGAGTGTGAGTATGAGGAAGGACAGAGAGAGAGGGACACACAGAATCTGAAGCAGGCTCCAAGCTCTGAGCTGTCAGCACAGAACCCTACGCAGGGCTTGAACTCACAGACTGTGAGATCATGACCTGAGCTGAAGTTCGATGCTTAACTGACTGAGCCACCTAGGTGCCCCAGTTTTCTTTTTTCAAAAACATTAAATTGAACCTCAAGAATGCAGAATTTTATGTGTAAGTACCATAAACTTGCACAGAGAAATGTGTATCAAGCATATATGTTTACCAAAGTGAATTAACGAGAACTTCATGGTGATTCTTCAAGATAACTGCTAAACATACAGAGTAAGGGGGATCTGGGTGGCTTATTTAGGTTAAGTGTCCGACTTCGGCTCAGGTTATGATCCCACAGTTGGTAGGTTTGAACCCTGTGCCGGGCTCTGTGCTGACAGCTCGGGGCCTGGAGCCTGCTTTAGATTCTATGTCTCCCTCTCTCTCTGTCCCTAACCCACTCAGGCTCTGTTTCTCTCAAAAAATGAATAAACATTAAAAAATAATTTAAACAGGGTAACAAAAAAAATCATGCCATGTAGACTTAACCAGTGTTAACCCTGCTTTTGGCCTAGTGTTGGAGTTTCATTTATGTGATTAGGTTTGAAATGTGGACTATTCTGAACTTCTGGCTCTGGAATACATTTTCACTTCGTGAGAAGGAATTGCCTCAGTGCTTAACAATGTACTGAATTCTGTAGAATTCTCTTTCTTCTTTTTGTGCTAATGCAATTGGACAGATGCCCAGTGGTAAATATTATTTTCTTTCAAATGGAATGGGCAAGTTTAAAAATAGGGGACCATAGATTTTCACTATGGTTGACAACTGTAAGTGTACCCTTTATAAATCCATGTTAGTTGTGTCACTCAGCCATCCAACTCAGCAGCATCATAATCATCATGTCATATTCAGCGGATTTAAAAATATGCCTTTTTTCAGAGACAGTTTGAATCTTTTTTAGGAAAAGATTTGAACAAGAAACACAAGTTTCAAAAATACAGAGCTGCTAGAGAAGAGACACTCAACTTTTTTACTGATTGTTCATATTGACAGTTTGTGTTGCACACGATTCATATCCCTATAATTAGTTTAAATTGTTTTCTGTTTATGGTAGAGGGCAATTAATTTGGATGGTCCATGTACATATAGCATATGTACCTGTATCTATTAAAATACATTTCCTGTGTTTTAATTTTCCATTATTATTAGACACGGTATAGTTGATGTTTATCTTTTAGAAAGACTCCTGGTTTGTTTTGGGAACAAGTAGACAAAACACTTAAAGTTGTTAATATACATTCTATATTTATGTTTATTAATCTGTATTAGGCTAGGCCAACATGCTATATGATAGATCTTCTGTTTTAGGATTATATGGTATCACTAACTTTTGGTGGACTCTGTATTTTATATCAAAACGATCTTCTGGGAATGTGGTCAGACTCTTCTGTAGACAATGGCGCTGCTTAAGTTTTCATCCTGGGCAAAAACTAGAAGGCACTGCGGCTTAGCACCTGACAAAATATTTATATGACAGTTATAACCTGCCCTCTCTAGGGCTTTCCTTTTGTCCTTGCCTTTTATACTTAAAAGGCTAAGCACTTGTTTCTAAGTCATTCTTTTCCTATGACTGCTCTTTGACTCCTTATCTAGATAGAGGGTAACTTTCTGGTAATTTTCCCCAGGAAGTATTTTAAATGGACCTGGTTCCTGGGAGTCTGTCCTAAAGAGGCAATATCACTACCTCCATTTCCATTATTTGTTAGGAAAATTTTCACACTCTTTATGATTTTTCACATGATTTGCAGTGGGCTTACACGATTGTATTTAAGGAATACTTTCTTTACCACTTATTTATGTGTACGTGTGTGTGTGCGCGTATCTTGCTTCAAGTTGTGTTTCTTGCAATATTGTCTTGCAAATTACTTGCATAATAATTTGTTGAAATTTTAAAGGTGGTATCAAATGGATGGTTTTAGAATTTTATACGTATGAAGTTTGTAGGAAGACTTTACTTTTTTTTCTCTCCTTAGCATTTCATTTTTATTTTCACTTTATAATGGTATATTTTCCCCAGATCTTTATGTACAATCTTGCAATCATATTCTTTATTATTATGATTATAGGTTCTCCTTCAATGTGAATCTTTATTGACCTACATTTTGTTTTTTGACACTTATGTTCATAATGCATTTTTAGCACTTGATCAAACTTCTGTAATTTTCTTCTTTCACTATTACTAAGGTTTGGGACTTAAAATAAGTTTTAAAAACCATGACTGTAAACTTTTCTATTTGTGTCACCAGACCACACTGAAGGTGAAACTTCTTCTTTACTCCAAGGCTCTCTTTATGTCTCTCAGTAATAAACCCTTCACTGAATACAAAGCTGCCCTATAAGAAATTCTAGAAGGTGTACAATAGAGGAACTCTAGGATTTCATACTGGTGCCTGTATTTTGTTCATATGAATTCTACAAGTATACAAAATTTGAGTGCTATGTTGGCAACTATGGCCCATTGTACAGGCTTTCACTAACCTTGAGATAAATTGATTTGTAACTAGCAGTCCCTATATTGTTGAAAAAAAATTTTTTTTCTAAGACATAGTCTACTAATGTAGTGGTGATTAATTTTTTTGTATTAAACCACTTAAAAAATGTATACATTGAAATATCTGAGGAAATCTTACTTAGAGGTCTTTCTGATACTTTTGCCTTCTTATGTTTTCCACTCTCCCCAGATAATTCATTGCCCTAATGTGTGCTTAACTTTAGCATGAAATTTTTATTTTGTTTTTTATTAATTGAAATCAAGAAAATCTTTAAACCATGATATTTTAAGAAACATTTTTCTTAGAAAATTTGTTTAGTTTTATTATCTTCAGAAATAAAAAAATATGGTAATTTAAAAAATATTAGAAAAATATTAGAAAATATAGACATATCTTGTCTTACTTCTCTCCTCCCTGTTTAAGGAGTGTTAGAAGTGTTTGCTTATTGAATAAGTAAAAGTGATATTTTCAGTGAAGATGCAAGGATTTCAACTATAAGTCTGTGCCACAAATTAAATAACTTGTGTTCTTTTGAAGTCTTTCGAATACCATTCATTTATCTTTTCATTTAAAATTATTTTTTTAGTAATAAAATTCATTACCTTTGTGTTCATCGTCATCTGTGACTTTTCAATTGAGCATATATTCTCAACAAGCAATGTGGCTGTAAACAGTACTTCCTAGGAACTTACTTTCCACTTTGAGTAGTTTAAAAGAAGTGATTGTCATGGTTTTCTTCAATTTTACAAAGTATTATGTGAGGATGAAAACCAGGAATGAAAAGTATCTAAAATACCTCAATCATCCAGGAAGAAAAACTGTAACTTTGGTGAAGTTACAGAGGCTGATGTACAGATTTGACACCTTTCCTTTGTATTTCTTTTTATAAAACAAAATCATTGATGGTATATGTAAGTTACAATTTAAAGAAATGTGATTTTCAGGTATTTGCAAGCATTTTTATGCATGCATTGTGTAAAATCACATTGCATATCAGTGTAAGGAATTTGTGTCCTTTTGAGAAGTAAAGGAAGAATTTACTTGTGTTATTACTAGTTTTGACCCTAAGGACTTTTTTCCCTTTAATTTACAGAACATTTATGTTCTGGTGCATGTTTTGGAGTGTATGAAAGTTTGTGATTCCCATTTTAGCATGTGCTTTTGGTAACTTATACATATTGAACTTCCTGAAGTTATAAATGAAAGTATTTAAAAGTGGGATCCCTATGTTAATAAACAATAAGCATGTATAAAGCTTCTAGAGAATTCAAAAGAGAACAGCCTTGTAATGTTTGTAGAAACAGATGCTGTAATAGTTGCATGTTTGGGATTGGGGTTTTGTTGAGTTCAAATGTTATTTATTTTCTGTTAAGCATTTATCAATCTTTACATTTCATCTGCAGGAGAAATTTTGCAATTCCATGTGGTAAGAACACCCCCTGGTCGAGGAAATGTTTCTGTTAACTGGAAAATTATTGGGCAAAATCTAGAACTCAATTTTGCTAACTCTTCTGGACGACTCTTCTTTCCTGAGGTATTACTATATAGAAAAGATTTCACACAACTATGTAGGGAAAAACCCTGTTATGCGAGCATCATTGGTTCCGGAAACTTGCTTCTATTCCAAAGCACTCATATATCAAAGTGAATTTCAAGAACCATTGGCTCAGTTGTGATCATGTGACATTCAGGATCATGTACTATTCGTACTGGAAGACATTGGTCGTTTATCAAGTTAAAATTTATTAGAAATGTTTACTTGTCTTGTGGAACACTTGCAGAACAAGTTACTCACAGTCCAAGGTTTTACTGTATTTTGAAGAAAATGGGAAAACTCTGATTATGTAAAACAAGGATTAACAGAGATTTATGTGAGAGTTTGCTTCGAAATCTAGAGGAAGAACAGTACTCGTAGAATATCTAAGACTTAAAATGCACCTGGGGTGGGGCGCCCTGATTGCTGTCAGTTATCACTCCGACTTATGATTTTGGCTCAGGTCATCTCATGATTCATGAGATTGAGCCCTGCATTGGGCTCTGTGCTGGCCTTTGCTTGGGATTCTCTCTCTCTTTATCTCTCTCTCTCTGCCCATCCACTGCATGTGCATGTACTTCTTTCTCTCTCAAAATAAATAGACATTTTTTAAAAACTGGGTTTGTTTTTTCCTGTGTGCTTGGCAGATTTATTTGAAGGAAACCGCAGATGTCAACTTTGTATCTGAGCCAAGCTCTCTTGCTGCTCTCCTGCCCTCCTACTTCTGGTGTCCACTGTGTCATTTTGAACAGGATGGATAGTGCTGGTCCTTTTCTTTTACTTCTTGCTGTCTTGGAACTTTAAATGCAAGACAGTAACAAATGGAGCTCTTAAATATCTTTTTATGTCTTGTTCACACTGTATTTTTGAGATTCCATTTAGAAGTTCTTTCTGAGAGTTTGAAAGATGGTGATTGGTGGGAAATAACTTTACAAAAGCATTTCTTGCGTAGAAAATCAGCACCGTTTAATTATAACTCTCTCATCTTCATCTCTTTTCTACACTCACTATTAATTCTTACTTGATAATGTATTCCATTCTTTTTCCTCCTCCTTTCCATGCCCTTAATATTAAGCCAAGTTCCATAACTTTCTGCCTTGAGTACTGCATTGGCCTTCTAGGACCACTTTTTCTGCAACATGGTCTTATTCTTCATGGCTCCCATTTTTCCTGTTCACCACTGCCACAGAAATCTCCCCAAATTGTCTTAAATTTTCAGTAGTGCCACATTGCATATTGGATAAGATCTACATTCAGTAGCTCAGCATTCAAGATCTTCCATAATTAGCTGCTATCTTCTTTCAGCCTGGTTTCCCCATGAGTCGCTGGTTTTTATTTATTTTTTAATACACAGGCTGCTTGTTTAAATGAAAACATATTTAGATGCACAATTTATCAAGTCAATAAAAGCAGGAGCTATTTTGTTTTCAGTGGCAATAGAGGGATGAATTTCTTTCTGTTTGTCATAGGGGTCATTGAATAAAACAATATTTGTACATTTGTTGGATGACAACATTCCTGAGGAGAAAGAATTATACCAAGTCATTCTGTATGATGTTGTAACACAAGGTAATTCAAAATTCAATTCAAAAATTTTTTCTAGTATATTATTCTTTTTAGAAAATAATACTTTCTATCTCTATACAACTAGATACATACTAATTAAGAAGTAATCCTTAATTTTTAAAATTACTTTAAATATTGTCTGTCCCATAAAAATGTTAGAACTAAAAAAATCAGCTCAAAATGGGAATTCTTCTCTTTGTGGATTCTGGAAAAACCTCTAAAAATTTTGCTAAATATTTTCTTATGGAATAAAATACATTTCCAAAAGAATAATTTTTCTGTAATTTATATTAGCATACCAATTTGGGTTTGGGCTAGTTATATAGAGACATACATATATCAATCATTTTGAGTACATTATCTGGGTACTTCCTTCAATTTCTACTCAATTTCTGTAATCGAGATGATTGTTATAGCAAATAATGATGATAGTATGTCATGTGAGAATATTTTATGATTTACTATCTAGAAAAAGAAAACTAATAGCCTCTGTTTGTCAACCTGAAGATTTCTGTTAAAGGGGTGAATGAAACAGAACAATTTTTGGGCACTTCAATATGTTTCAGAGTGGGGTTAAATTTAAGTATTTAAAAGTCAATGCCAAATCACTTAGATTTCTTGTGATACCTGATGTTTTTAGGAATTCCACCGGCAGGAATTGCTCTGCTTGATCCCCAAGGATATGCAGCTGTCCTGACTGTAGAAGCCAGTGATGAACCACATGGAGTTTTAAATTTTGCTCTTTCATCAAGATTTGTTTTGCTACCGGAGGCTAACATGACAATTCAGCTTTTCATTAACAGAGAATTTGGATCTCTAGGTTTGTGTTACTGTAGAGTGAATGGGGTTTCCAGGCAGGTGCCTTTTTTAATATTCTCCTTGTGTGGATGAAAGCCATTGCTAAAATAAATCAGAGACAGGAAAAACAATTTGGTATTTGTTAATTTAGAACAAGACTTTCTAACTTCTTTATTTTTGAAGTTTATTTATTTATTTCCTTGTTTATTTCTTTAGTAATCTCCACACCCACCTATGGGACTTAAACCCACAACCCTGAGCTCAAGAGTCACATGCTTTTCTTTTCTTTTTTTTTTTTTTTAAATTAATTAATTAATTAATTTTTAAATTTACTCCAAGTTAGCATATAGTGCAACAATGATTTCAGGAGTAGATTCCTTAATGCCCATCCCCCCTCCCACAACTCCTCCAGCAACCGTCTGTTTGTTCTCTGTATTTAAGAGTCTCTTATGTTTTGTCCCTCTCCCCGTTTTTTATATTATTTTTGCTTCCCTTCCCTTATGTTCATCTGTTTTATATCTTAAATTCCTCATATGAGTGACATCCTATGGTATTTGTCTTTCTCTAATTTCGTTTAGCATGAATACCCTCTAGTTCCATCCATGTAGTTGCAAATGACAAGATTTCATTCTTTTTGATTGCTGAGTAATACTCCATCGTATATATATACACACACACCATATCTTCTATCCATTCATCTCGATGGACATTTGGGCTCTTTCCATATTTTGGCTATTGTCAATAATGCTGCTGTAAGCATTGGGGTGCCTGTGCCCCTTTGAAACAGCATACCCATAATCCCTTGGATAAATATCTAATAGTATAGTTGCTGGGTTGTAGGGTAGTTCTATTTTTAGTTTATTGTCCAGAGTGGCTGAACCAGTTTGCATTCCCACGAGCAATGCAAAAGGGCTGCCAACATCTGTTGTTGCCTGAGTTGTTAAGTTTAGCCATTCTGACTGATGTGAGGTGGTATCTCATTGTGGTTTCTATTTGTATTTCCCTGATGATGAGTGACGTTGAGCATTTTTTCATGTGTCGGTTGGCCATCTGGATGTCTTCTTGACATACAGAGAAGTGTCTTGTTAATATCTTTTGCCCATTTCTTCACTGGATTATTTGTTTTTTGGGTGTTGAGTTTGATAAGTTCTTTATAAAGTCACATGCTTTTCTGACTCAGCTAGCCAGGTGCTCCTAACTTCCTTATTTTCGAAAGATTAAAGTAATTATCTATCATCATAGAAATGCTGTGTAACAACCATAAAATCTCAGCAGTGTGTAAAATAGGCTCCTTCTGGGTCCACTACCATGGATTGGGTTTGGCTAGGGGTGGCCCTACTCCAAATGTCTCTCATTCTTGTCCTGGGATCATTAGAGGCCCAGGAAAGTATTAACAAAATCATGCCAGCCTCCTTGAGGTCTAGGCTCAGAACTACCACATAATCACTTCTACCTTGTACTAACAGCCAAACAAGTCACAGCCAAACTCAAAGTCTAGAGGCAATGCAGTATACCTTACCCACAGTGGGACATCACTGAAGTATTACAAGGCCAAGGATATAGGAAGAGGTAAAGAATTGGGGCCAACAATACAAGGTACTGCAGGTGCTTTTATGAAAGTCAAAAAGTTAACACTAAGATATTATTTTAAAAGTTTAAGCAATTATAAAATCTCTTCTCATCAATTAGGAGCTGTTAATGTCACATATACCACAGTTCCTGGAATGTTGAGTCTAAAGAATCAAACAGAAGGAAACCTCGCTGAGCCAGATGTCGACTTTGTCTCAGTAGTTGGCTTTCTGATTTTAGAAGAAGGGGAAACAGCAGCAGCCATCACCATTACTATACTTGAGGTAAAACTACTTTGCTGTTGTTATATTAAATCTGACTAACCACAAAGAAAGTAGAAATTGATGGAATATTTGGATGGCTTTAAATCAGCTTATTTCTGTGTGTGTGTGTGTGTGTGTGTGTGTGTGTGTGTGTGTGTGTGTGTTTACAATCACACTGGGGTTTCTGTTCTTGTCTAAATAGGCCGGTCTGCTCTTGTGTATTTTTTTATAGAAACATCTGAAAAAGAGAATTTCCTTAGGGCAATCCCCTTTCAGATAGGCATTGGCTTACAAGATTCCAGGGGAGCATTTTGATTACTCCAAAGGATTCATTGGACCAGCAGATCCATGTAGGTCAGCATTTTAGTTGTTAGGACCGGTTAAATTAGAGATAGTGAGAAACTCACTGGAGGCTAATGGCATAAAATGTGATTACGGTCAAACTTAAAGTTATCACTGGTGACTGAAATTGCATTTTAAATGATTTTTCATCTTGTAAACCTCATGCTGTTTTGGGACCCAGTGTTTCAGCTACCTGAATACTTTTCCAAAAGGTTTATGAAAATAGTATGTATGAAGAAGGTAGGAGATGGTATGTGTGTGTGTTGGAGGGAAGAGCATAAATATTTCTTTACAATAATAATTTTCAACTAGTATGTATTTTGAGGGTTCTATTTTTGAAAAGATTTATTTACTCGAAGACTTTTTACTTTTAGAAAATTCTAAGTACTATAAGCCATCCACCATCCGAAGTTAGGAACTCTTACTTTGTTGATTACCATTGCACAGTGACCTAATACAGTAGTATGAGACTCTAGAGCCATAAGTTAAAAGGTAATACTCAGCACGTGACGTATAACACACGATTTGGTGAAAAATAAAAAAAAACAACATTAAGCAAGGTCTTCTTTCAAATATATAACCTATTAATATAAATGAATATAAATAAATGGATTATTCCTTAGATATGATAATTTTTAAAACAAAATATGTAGCCAGCCCTTCTTTTCTTTGCAGTCTAGTTTTATGAACACAGAATTTCCCGTTTTACCTTCTTGGTACCCCTTTCTATTCCCTGAGTAGCATGCGATTAAAAGACTGCAGGCCTGTAAATACAGAAATACAGCCAGGCCTGGGGTGGGGGACAGGGTGAGCAGTGATAGGGGAGTTGCTGCATGAGAGTAAGGGACAGTGAGGGTGAGTGAGAGACCGTCCCTGTCACATCACTGATTATATAACTCTCTTTGGTCTGTGTATTATAGGAGATAATTTAGAGACTGTTTCCTATTTTTTCACAATGAAATACATCTCCATTAAATAAAATGAATAATATAAAATGTATTTACTGACATTATGCACACACACATGCACACACGCACATTGGGTTTTTAAGTAAATATTGTTGGCCGTCTTGTCAGGATTGTCATAGGTTTTGATAGTCCTTAAGTTTCAGATTCCTGCCTTATTTCCAAAACTGTTATGGGTATTAGTGATTAAAAGTAATAGTGTATTAAAATTAACTATCACAGGGGCGCCTGAGCGGCTTAGTCACTTAAGCGTCCGCCTTCAGCTCAGGTCTGTGGGTTCAAGCCCCACGTTGGGCTCTGTGCTGACAGCTCAGAGCCTGGAGCCTGCTTCGGATTCTGTGTCTGCCTCTCTCTCTCTCCCCTTCCCCGGTTTCTGTGCCTGTGCTCTCTCTCTCTCTCTCAAAAATAAATCAACATTAAAAATAGTTAGAATAGTAAAGTAACTTGAACCTTTTGCTCCCATTATATTTAAAATATATTAGGTAGGTATATTTATGTTATTGGTTGACATACTATATCCGTCTAGGAAAAAAATATATTAGCAGTTTTATGTGAGTCAACCTAATAACTTATCATACAATAGGTGTAAGTTTATGCTTTTATAACTTTTTTTAAATTTCATCTTTATTGAAATATAATTAAATACTGGATGATATCACTTATGTAGAATCTAAAAGATATATAAAATTGTAAGATATTTAAAATGCATATTGTGATTTTTTTAAAAAGTTTATTTATTTTGAGAGAGAGAGCGCGAGCAGGGGAAGGGGCAGAGAGACAGAGAATCTCATGCAGTTCTCCGCACCATCAGTGTGGGGTGCAACACGGGGTTCAAACTCACGAACTGTGAAATCATGACCTGAGTCCAAGTCGGACACTTAACCAACTGAGCCACTCAGGTGCCCTTGTGGTGATTTGATATATGTGTACATTGTGAAAGGGGTTCCCCCTGTCTGTTTAATTGACATATTCATACCTCATCTGTTTATGGTTTTTTGTGTCTGAGAATACTTAAGTTTATTTCTCTTAGAAAATTTCAATTATATGATACAGTGTTATTACCTATATAGTTACTGTATTTTACATGAGACCCTTGGACTTTATTTATCTTAGAGCTGACTTTGTACTCTTTTACCAACCTCTACCCATTTCTCCCTCCCCCCAGGCCCTGGAAACCAGTTTTCCACTGTCTGTTTCTATGAGTTTAACTTTCTTTTTTGTTTCCTTTTCAGATTCTACATATAAGTAATACCATGCAGTATTTGTCTTTCTCTGTCCGGCTTATTTCACTTAGCATAATGCCCTCTAGGTCCATCCATGTTGTTGCAAATGGCAGGATTTCTGTCTTCCTTGTAGCTGAATAATATTCATCATGTATATGTACACCACATCTTCCTCATCCATTCACTCGATGGACACTCAAGTTTCCATATCTTGGCTATTGTGAATAATTCTGCAAACATGGGAGTTCAGATATCTCTTCCATATCCTGTTTTTATTACCTTAGGACAGATATACTGTGGTGTGGGATTGCTGGATTATATGGTAGTTCTATTTTTAATTTTTTGAGGATCCTCCATATTGTTTTGTATAGCAGCTGCACTAATTTACATTCCCACCAACAGTGCACAAGGGCTCCCTTTTCTCCACATCCTCACCAATACTTTTCTCTAGTCTTTTTGATAATAGTCATTCTAAGAAGTGTAAGGTAATGTTTCATTCTGGTTTTGATTTGCATTTCCATGATGATCAGTGAAGTTGAGCACCTTTTCATGTATGTGTTGGCCACTTGTATACATTTTTCTTGGAAAAATATCTTACCAGATCTGTTGTACATTTTTAAATCAGATTATTTGTGGCTTGTTTTTTGTTTTTTGGTTTTCGATTTTTTTTGCTGCTGAGTTGTATCAGTTCTTTGTATGTTTGCAAATGTGCTTGGCAAATACTTTCTCCTGTTTCATTGGTTGTCTTTATTTTGTCGATGATTTCCTTGGCTGTGCAGAAGCTCTTTAGGTTTATGTAGTCCCTTTTGTTGCTTTCGCTATTGGTATCAAATCTGAAAAATAGCCTCGTAGCCAAGAATGATTATTTAAAATTTTTAATCTTTCTATTCTAGCTTTGCCTTTTTATACTTGCTGTATACTTTTATACTTGAAGTATAGTGCTTCAGTGTATATATTTACCACATAATTTAAAAACTGCTTGTGAGAGGTCATGACTTTGAGAGCATAACTATAGGGAATTTAATGGATATAATTTTTGCAGGATGACATACCAGAGCTAGAAGAATATTTCCTTGTGAATTTAACTTATGTTGACCTAATCATGGCTCCTGTAACTTCATTTCCGCCTAGACTAGGTATGGTTTTTGTTTGTTTCCATTTATTCACTGCAAATGAAGTGAAGTTATTCATTTTTAAATCAGATGTAATCACTATAATACTTGTTAATCTCAGTTATGGAAGAAAATATGGTGAGCTTTTACATTTATTTTAATTTAGAGACTGTCATCTATTGCAATTTTATACATTGGACATCATAAATACATTCAAAAATTATTTATTGTGTGATGCTTTCTGATTTTACAACTGTCTATAATTTGTAATCTTCAAATTTGTAATCTTCAAAATAGAATTAGTTCTTAGAAAGGCATTTTTCCTTTTCAAATTTAATTTGCTGTATTTGTTAGATCTCCAAACTGTCAGATGATTTCATTTTCCTTTAGGGTAAGCAGAACTTTTGTTTGTTTATGGTGTTCTCTGCTTCTTTTTTGACCTTTTACCTCTTTCTTTTCATGCTTTAGAAAAGACTCACTTAATTCATTACAGACTGAAAGGTAAAACTTGAACTTCAGTACAGACTTGTGTAGATTACTTTAAGATGTATTCTTATTTTAAAACAGAAACTCTCATCTGCAGTTTGGACATTTAGTATTGAGGATTTTGTCTACAGCTTGTAGATATGATGGCCCAGGAGGTGTGGGCTGTGGGCACTGGTGGTCTGTTCCCTATCCCTTGGTTAGAAGGTGGGCTGGGCGGCGGGAAATTAGCCTGGGTTAAAGGAGGAGAAGCATGGCCGAGAGGAGTCACCTAGGGAATAAGTGTTCCTCATTCACTTGTGTGGCTTACTATGACAGCTTTGCAAATAACAGAAGAGAATAATGAGTTTTTAACATATTACAGTAAAACCTTGGTTTGCGAGCATAATTTGTCTGGAAACATGCTTGTAATCCAAAGCACTCAAATATCAAAGTGAATTTCAAGAACCATTGGCTCATTTGTGATCATTCGACATTCGGCATCACATACTATTCATATTGCAAGACATTGCCCATTTATCAAGTTAAAATTTATTAGAAATATTTGCTTGTCTTGTGGAAAACGCACAGAACAAGTTATTCACAATCCAAGGTTTTACTGTGTTTGAAAAGTTTCGCTTCTTTTGCAAAAGAAATTGATGACCCAAGTCATGAAGCTGCTTATATCCAGTATTTATTACAAGATAATTACTGTTCATGCTAAGAAAACTAACAAAATGCTCTATATTTCTTTATACTCATATTTGAGGTAACTTAAATAGTGTAACTTCTGTTTAGTGCTTTCTAATGCCCCTGTTTCAAGTGCTTTATATGTCAGTACCATCATGCTTTACACTTTTGTATTTTACAGTTGAGGGAGGGGAGACTAGGAGAAGCTAAGTAACCTGCCTAGAGTCACACAGCTAGGAGACGGTGGGCTGGGCTTATGCTGTGTAACCTCTAGTCTCATGGACACAAATTACGATTTTATATTCTTTTCTTAACAATGTTTTCTTCACTCAGAGAGAATTACACTCTCCCTGTCCCTTCCCCATCTAGGCAACTGTGATAAGTATCCTAAGAGTAAGGTAGAGCCATCACATTTTAAAAGGGAAAGGACAAAATATTAAAAATCTCAACAGGGACACGGTTCATATTTCAAGACTGAATAATGAATACTGGGAATATATTGAACTTGGGAGACAGAGTATAAGATAAAAAGGGATGAGAGAGCTTTACTTCAGTCTTAGTTAGTCTCTGTCCCCACCTAACCTTTCCCGTCTTTCCCTTTTGTCTCAACTTGTATCCCTGTCTCTCTCTGTATCTCCTTCTCATACCTGCACTTTTCTCTGTAGTAGTTTCTGCCTTTCTCGTCCCATTCCTTTCTCTTTTCTTGCTCTTTCTGCTTTTTCCAGTGGTCCCTATTCTCCTTTCCTCTTGAAATGAATTAAACTAAAAGAAATGAAAGCATAAACTCAATTGCTTATTTTATTTTGTTCTCAGTTCATTAGGTTTTTATAGGTTGGTGTACTTGTTAGCAAAAAATTTTCTTATTCAAATATCAAAAGCATTTATATCTTTATTTTCTTAAACTTCTCTTGAGTAATGTCTATGGTATGTCGATATTAGAAATTATATGATCTCAAAGGATGGCCTTTAAATTCTGTGCCAAATAATTCTTTTTTAATCATTTCTACTTAAAAATATATTTCTGTGTCTTTTTCAGATTCAGAGGGCTTGACTGCACAAATTACTATTGAGGCTAATGATGGTGCTCGGGGTGTAATTGAATGGCAACATAGCAGGTAAGACCAAGGCTGTGTAAGAGTCCTTTTCTGAGTTCCAGATTTGGTATCTACTGAATAAAACCTTATAAGGAAAAGATTAATGTATTCTGTTTATTTTAGGTTTGAAGTAAATGAAACCAAAGGAATTTTAACATTGGTAGCCCACCGAAGCAAAAGGACCATTGGCCGTGTTTCCTTGTTCGTATATGCCCAGAATTTGGAAGCACAGCTGGGGCTGGATTACATCTTCACCCCAATGGTGAATTCTGTGCGAATTCTAGTGATTTAGATCCTGTATAAATAAATCTTAAAGTAATGAACTATTACGTATTCCCTATTAAATTAGGGCAGAAGACGTCTACATTGTAGAATACTTCCCTTCGCTATTTCAATAAAATTTGTAAATTGAATTTTTAATTCTAAAGATTCTTCCATATTTATTTTATCCATTCATTATTTTGTTTTAATATTTGATATTATTTTATTCACTGTCTTATTGCAATATATGATGATGGAGGACACAAGTTATTGTGTCAGAGAATTTATAACATTATCTTTATATCATTCTAAACACACTTTCCAGAGTGTTTCTTATGCTTTTTGAAAGTTTAAAGTCTTTTTTTTTAAGTTTTTATTTTTATAAGTAATCTCAACATCCAATGTGAGGCTCAAACTCACAACCTTGAGATTGAGAGTTTTACCCTCTATCAACTCAGCCAGCCAGGCGTACTGAATATTTTAAGTCTTTTATTTCTTTGTTTTAATTTACTGAAACACTGTTAATGTTTTAAAATGCTTTTTAATTTGTCTCTTGTGCCTTTTATTTCTTAGTCAAATGTTTACTTTCTTCTCTTCACACATTTTACTTCTTAATCTTAATGTTGTCAATTTAAATAAAAAGAGATTAATCAAAAATTAAGGGAACACCACTTATTTTTATTAAAACAGCTTATTTCACATTGCCAGCCATATTGTATTTTTGCCAAATCTTTTGTGAAAACTCAACTGTGTATTTGTATATAATACCATCTACTTTCACTTTTTTGACCAGATTCTTCATTTTGTTGATGGAGAAACGTATAAAAATATTGACATCATGATTCTTGATGATGACATTCCAGAAGGAGATGAAACATTTCAGCTGATTTTAACAAATCCTTCTCCTGGACTAGAGCTGGGGGAAAAAACAATAGGTAATTGATAATTTCTTATACACAGTTCACTCTCACTCATGATGTTTTCCTAACATGGAGGCAGTTGTAAATGGAGTAGAGTCTTGATGGTTTTCTGTGCTTGAAAAAAAAACATTTTAAGTTTGACATTTTGGAATCCCTGTGTCAGTATGATAGTCCTTCCAGCCTTTTGTGGTTGTGTGTGTTTGTGTATGTGTAAAACAAAAAAGTAGGTTGGTAGTTAGAATAATATTAAGTCATTTCTGTAGTACAAATTAAATAAGTAAATGTCTTTCATTAGGAATTTGAATTCCGCTCTGGTTTCCTATTTAGCCATAGAGGGAATGACAAGGTAGTTGTTTTAGTATCATCTCATTGCTGTAGTATTTCCACATGAAGTTGAAGTATACTGATATTTGAGACATTACGGGAGCCACAATTCTTTGGAGCAGTTTGACATTGTTATGAAAAGTCATCCTAATTTACTGCTTGTTAGATATCATCCTGACTGCTTAGAGAAGGTAAAAAAGAGAGGAGGAAACTTCATGGAAATGTAAATCTTGTAGGATTAGAAGATCTCTTTAAAACTCACTTAATTTAATTTGTTCTTGTGGTGACAGTGTAAGTCAGGTGCATTTAGAAGGCCAAGAGTTGACTACTTCTTAGTGGCTGAGAATTCTTTGGGATTGCTTTGATTTAATTAACCTTTATATTCCTAAATTATTGGTCTATATGTGAAAAAAATTTGATTTGTGGTAAAAAACATTAAAGAATCTTGAATAACTCAAGAACTGGCTTTTACTTTTATTGCTATATTAGTAATACAGATTGATATTTCTAAGTATTTAGAAACTTTCTTGAGTCTGTAGCCATTGTTTCAAATTCAAAGAGTATGTTGAAAATATATGTCTGGACTTGGTCTCCTACAGGGCGAGGGTTGGAAGGCGCAGGATTAAACAGAAGACAGAGGACTCAGATATCAGTCTGTCATGAGCATTTTGCTAAAGCAAAATCATGTCTTTTGTTGTTTCAGAAAAAGCAAGTTGACCTCCGAAAAATAGCCAGGCTCTGTTTCATAGCACCTGCGATTTTCTAAGCATACATTACATCAAAGAAGTAAGCATTCTTTGATGTGTAGTCATAGTGACCATAGCACAGAATAAGATGAGAGTTTTACAAAATTCTAATAATTGAGAATTTATGGCCTTGAGATGAGCAGGAAGGCTTGAGCCCTCTCGCACCTGGCAGTTTGCTGCCTGGCTTACTCCCAACACTCTTGTTTGCAAGATATGTCAAGAGTCGATCAGGCCTTCTGCTATCCGCTTGTCTCTGGGCAGACTCCTTCAAATATACTTTTTAAAAAAATGTTTTTTCCACACTGAGATACCACCTCACACCAATCAGAGTGGCTAAAATGAACAAATCAGGAAACTATAGATGCTGGAGAGGATGTGGAGAAACAGGCACCCTCTTGCACCGTTGGTGGGAATGCAAACTGGTGCAGCCACTCTGGAGAACTCTGTGGAGATTCCTCAAAAAAGTGAAAATAGAACTACCCTATGACCCAACAATAGAACTGCTAGGAATCTACCCAAGAGACACAGGAGTGCTGATGCATAGGGGCACGTGTACCCCAATGTTTATAGAAGCTCTTTCGACATTAACCAAATCATGGAAAGAGTCTAAGTGTCCATCAACCGACGAATGGATCTAGAAGAAGTGGTGTATATATATACAATGGAATACTATGCAGCAATGAGAAAGAATGAAATCTGGCCACATGTGACATGGATGGAACTGGAGGGTATTATGCTAAGTGAAATAAGTCAGTCAGAGAAAAACAGATACCATATGTTTCCATGCATGGTGGATTTTGAGAGACTTAACAGAAAACTAGGGGGGAGGGGAAGAGGGGAAAGAAAAAAGACCCTGAGAGGGAGGGAGACAAAACATAAGACTCTTAAATACTAAGAACAAACCGAGGGTTGAGGGGGGTATGGGAGGGGGGAGAGTGGGTGACGGGCAATGAGCAGGGCACTTGTTGGGATGAGCACTGAATGTTGTATGGAAACCAATTTGACAATAAAAAACTTAAAAAAAAAATAAATAAATAAATAAATGTTTTTTATTTAATTTGAGAGAGAGTGAAAGAGCGCAAGCAGGAGAGGGGCAGAAAGAGAGAGAAGGAGAGAGAATCCCAAGCAGGCTCCGCACTGCCAGCCCAGAGCCTGGCATGGGCTCGATCCCATGAACTATGAGATCATGACCTGACCCAAAATCAAGAATGGGACGCTTAACCAACTGAGCCACCCAGGCACTTGAAAATATACTTTTTTTGTTGTTTAGAACATAGTGGGTTGTATCTAAAGGTTTGTATGAATGGATATGATGTGTTGGTTAAGAATCTTTTATGTATTAACAACAGAAAACCTGTTGCGGTGGTACCAGGACTTAACATGCCACCAAAGACCTTGTTGTTTCCTGCTCCTTGCCTTTTGGAATATTGGCTTCATCACAAGGCTAATGTTACTTGTCCCAAGATGATCGTCCACATATTTCTTTTACATCCCACATAAAAGGAAAGAGGAGCACTAGTAATCAAGCAATCCTAAAAATGGCCTAATATAACTCTGTTTAGAATTATGTAGGTTATACACCCACTGCCATGAGTAGGAGGAAAGAATTTCTTGTTGTTTTCTGTCAAGTTTACTTTATGTTTATAACTTTCTATTTTTAAATCTAAAAATAATCATCAGAACAGTAAGTGCTTTGATAGTGGGTGATTTGTTAAACTATGCCCCATTTATTAGCCTTTAGACTATTTTGAAACTTCCATAAAATTTCAATAAATATTCTTATATATAAATCTTTGTATATGTGAGTAATTAAAATCATTTGTTGAGTACACTGGATATTGAGTGTAGGACAACAACTGCCTTCTATATTACCCCCACTCCAAAGTTTGTATATAGAATTTTTATTTCTTCATCATCCTCAGGAATTTCTTTGTTTTTTTTTTAACGTCTCTCTCTCCCTCTTTCATCTGTTTTTTCTGGCCTTTAATTCTGTTCTATTTGCCTGTTTATGTACTAATAACAGTTTTATTTATCATAGTTTTAATATACATTTTATTTTTTTAGGCCAAATACTTTTTATTTTTCTTTCTCTGTATCATCTCACCTATTCTTCCAAGTGTCTTTTCCATATGAACTTTAGAATCAACGAACTGAATTGTGTAAAACACTATTTTGATAGTATTGGGGTCGAATTGAAGTTTAGGTTAATTTGGAAGGACTCCACATCATTATAATATTGTTCTTCCATTTAGAAATGTGATAGACCTTTCCATTAATTTAGATCTTCTTTTGTATCATTGCCTTAATTTGTATTCCCTCAAAGCAAACTCTGAGACAAGGATTTGGATCGAAGTAATTTATTGGAGGAGCTGATCTCTGGAGGCTTAGTGAGAAATGAAGAAGTGAGACAGAGGAAAGCTGGTAAAAGATGGACTAATAAACAGTACTACTTCGGGCAACCGGAGCTCAGTGTTGCTGGGGTCCTTCCTAGACATTGAGTTGAGCAAAGCTCAGGGTGATCATCCTAAAAGGAAGGAAGTCTGGATATTCATTCACCAGCTCCTGTCCCTTGTTGTTTGAGGATGCTCTTGGGTATTAAGTCTCTAGCAGTTCTGGCCTTATTCCTGCAAAAGCTGATGCTGTCATCAGGTAGAGAGATCAGTTGGCTAAAGATACTCTTGAAGTGGTTTTGAGAGGGCCAAGAGGGTATGAATGAGGCACTGATAGTGTCGGTCACAGTCACACATTAACATTGTATATGTTTTTCATATAGGCCTTGTGTTTTTAATTTTGATCCCTAGGTATTGTTGCTATTGAGAATGAGGTCCCTTTTCTGTTTGTATTTTTTAAATAGTTGTAGCTGATACATAGAGATATTATAATAATTTTCTAGATGCATGCTCTGTAGCACAGGTCCTGGTTCTGAACCCTGGTTGTGCCACTCCCTAGCTTGTGAACTTCTGCACATTGCCTCTCTGTGCTTCAGCCGTTGGATCTGTAAAATGAAAATAGTGATAGACTCAACCTCCTAGGGTTGTGAGAATTAAACGGGTTAATACAGGTTAAGCAATTTGTAAGTTCTCAATAGAATTAGTTGTTTCCATTGTTGTTATTCGTTTTATCACTAGTGGTAGTAAAAAAATAGAAGGCTTTTGGTTTTTGAAGGTTGCTCAGCTTATATTTTGAACTCTCATAATAGTTCTAATAAAAGTTTTCTCCCAGTTTTTAAAGAAGACAATCATGTCGTCTAGGAAATAGTGTTAGTTCTGACTCTTCCTTTCCACTGTTTCCATACCTGTTACCTGGCTCACGGCTCCAGGACAATGCTGAACAGTAGCAGTAATGGCAGGCATTGTTGTCTTCTTTCTGTTTTTAGTGGCATGCTTCTGATGTTTCAACATCGAGTTAGGTCTTTGTTATTGGCTCTTGAGGTTGATGAGGAAGCTGCCTTTCATTCCAAGATTACTGACTATTTTTATATCATATGTGAATATGGAATTTCATTAACTGCCTTTTAAAATTTCCCTTGTTTTTAAGGTGATCTAGAAAAGAGTTAGTTTATAGTTTATCTCCATACTTCCCAGTACTTATAACCGCCTCTATTTTGACTTGTTGCTTTAATATTTTTATTTCAACAGCCTTAATTACTATCCTTGCTAATGATGATGGCCCTGGAGTCATATCATTTAACAACAGTGAGCACTTTTTCCTAAGAGAACCGACAGCTCTCTACATACAGGAGAGTAGTGCACTATTGTATGTCGTTCGGGAACCTGCACAAGGACTGTTTGGAACGGTGACAGTTCAGTTCATTGTGACAGAAGTAAACTCATCCATGGAGTCGAAAGATCTGACCCCTTCCAAAGGCTACGTTGTTTTAGAAGAAGGTGTTCGCTTCAAGGTATGGTATGAGACTTTAATGCCCGTGCAGTTGGTTCTTTTTTATTGCTGAGTAGCACTGCACTGAAGAGGCCAGTATTTGTTTATCCATTTTTCTTTTGATAAACACATGGGTAGTTTCTAATGTTCTTAATCAGAATAAGTAATAGTTATGAAAAATTTTCTCTTAGAGGAGTACTCTGAGTCCTAAAAAGAAAATAAAAAAAGTACTCCCAGCCTAGATGGCAGGTAAAAATGATTAGATTACTGTGCAAAAGTGTTACAGTGCGATATAGTCTGCATAGAGTGCTGCTAGAGAAATTTATTCTGCTAGCAGGGTAGTGGAATGTGCAAGTAAGAAGGAAAATGTACATATTGCTGTTGTAAATGTTAACTATTTAGGTAGCATACTTCACTTTATATTATTTTTAAAATATACGCTAAAATAAATTCCAAGCCATTTATTACAGTAACTAAGCCCTAGCCAGTCATCCTTTTGGCCAAATTTTCATTAAACAAAATATTATTGCTTACTTTAGCCTGTTTATTTGAGAAGCATGTATCTGGTGTGAATAGGGCTAGCTTTTTGGAGAATAAGTGCTGGATTCGGGGTTAATTATAAATGTGGTATATACTTACTCACCTACCTTCTGAAACTTCTTTTTGTGTATAATGATAATTTTCTGTTCCTGCAAGTAAATTTTATTCATTCGTTCATTCATTTATTTTAAAGTTTATTTATTTATTTTTGAGAGAGAGAGAGAGGAGGAATAGGCAAGGGAGGGGCAGAAAGAGGGAGAGAAAGAATCTCAAACAGGCTCTGCACTGATGGCACAGAGCCCGACACAGGGCTCGATTGCATGAACCATGATCATGCCCTGAGCTGAAATCAAGAGTCGGACACTTAACTGAGCCACCAGGCGCCCCTAAATTTTATGTTTTAAAACACAGTGAAAGTTTAAAAGATAAGATTTTTCAAGCCTGACATATGAAGTATAATTATAAAATAATGTATTTAAAACTGTTTCATCTAAAAACAGTCTACCTGGTAATCAGTTTCTTTGTGATCAGTTTGTACACTTTAACACATTTTAAATTCATATTTATTTACATGTCCATTTTTTCATGTTCTTGGAAATTTGAAACTTTAATCATTTAAGAATGTTTACGTCTTGATACAGATGTAAAAGAAACCAAATTTAAAGTATTTGATGGATTTTTTCATTGCTTTACATTCACAGGCATTTTCCTCTTTTGAAAAATGTTTTAAATTTCACTAATGTAATCTAACAAGTATTTTTATCTTTTTAAATTATAATAATTATAATAATCATCAATTATTAATATAATAAACAAATTTATATAGAACATATAATAATTTTCTTAATTATAATAATTATTAATTATTGCTGTTACTTCTATTACTATAATTAATGTGTAATGTATTAACTGTTAATATATTAATTATTAATTAACATTTTTTCTTAAAAGATTCTTCATCACAGTGTGTTTAATGATCTTTCTGTTTATTAGGCAAATTAAACGTTAGAGCAAATTGGATTAAATAGATATTTCTTTCACCCACATAATGGTCTTTTTCCCCATGTTTTTATTTTGAGGTGTAAATAATAAAATCCAAAAATATTAAGTGCATGGGTCATTGACTATCAAAATATATATACACCCATGTAACCATCACTCACATTAATATATTGAGTATTACTGTCACCTAGAAGTTTCTTTCTTGTCTCTCACCCTTAACAGAGGAAACTACTTTCTGGTTTCTGTCACTGAAGACTCGTTTTGCTGATTCTTGAGGTTCAAATAAATAGAATCATATAGTATGTACTCTTTGTTTCTGGCTTCTTTTGGCCTACATAGTTTTTGAGATCTTTTGGGTTGCATCAGTAGTTGGGGGTTTTGTTGTTGTTTTTAGAGAGAGAGCATGAGCAGGGGAGAGCGGCAGAGAGAGAGAGAGAAAGAGAGAGAGAGAGAATCTTAAGCAAACTCCATGCTGAGTGTGGAGCCCGATGTGGGGCTCGATCTCACAACCATGAGATCATGACCTGAACCACAATCAAGAGTTGGATGTTTAGCCAACTGAGCCACCCAGGCACCCCTACAGTTGGTTCATTTTTATTGCTGAGTAGCACTGCACTGAATAGGCCAGTATTTGTTTATCCATCTTTCTGTTGATAAATATGTGGGTTGTTTCTAATTTGTGCCTGCTATGGCCATAACTGCTGTTTTAAAGTGACTCCTACCCTAGAATGAGACTAATGCAGTTATGTAGCTAGGCAGGTTAAAGAGCAAATATCAAGACCTAAATTTATTTTTTTAATCTCGACATTATTTTTAAATGTCATGAAATTTATTTTTAGAGACTTCAGTGCAATATATATCACAGTGCTGAAAATCTTGAAAGTGGTAACTTGAAACACTTGTAACTATTACATATTATGGGGATCAGTACTAAAATAAAAAAAGAAGTGATATTTTCCAAACTGTATTATCTTGTTGTCAAAAATGTTTAGCAGATTTCTTTGTATGTGTGTTGCAGAAATCCTGTAGTCTAGTGACTTTATCTTTCAATTTTGTTTTCAGGCCCTACACATTTCTGCCATATTGGACACCGAGCCAGAGATGGATGAGCATTTTGTCTGCACCTTGTTTAATCCGACTGGAGGCGCTAGGCTGGGGACACGTGTTCAAACCCTGATAACAGTTTTGCAAAACCAGGCCCCTCTGGGGTTATTCAGTATCTCTGCAGTTGCAAATAGGTACAGTTTATTCGTAAGGAAATTGTCACTTTTGAAGCTAAGTAGGAAATATCTTTTGACATAAAAAAAAAATGCAGAGGGAAATTGATCTTTGCCTCTTTTAAAGGGGACTTTTGAAATGAGCTCTGGTAGATAGATCCAGAGAGGCGTTGTGCCCTCTTGTAACAAGGAGCATCCAAAACCTAATCATGTCCTGTGTAATGGTATTATTAGAATTCTTATTTCCTCGGAATTCTCACTTTCAGGTAAACGCTTGCACCATTTTGTATTTTCAATCATAGTAAAAAGCAAGAAGTAATATAAAAATATTTAGCTATTCCAACCAAATGAATGACTCTTCAAACATATATTAACATAATTGTAGTTTGAAAATTTCTCTGGAAGCTGACTCATATTTGATTTTTTATTTCTTAGAAATACTCTATTTCTTAGAAATACTCCACTAGACCTAGTTTTAGTACTAAATTAAGAATTTCTGGATTCATTTTTTCTTTGTGATATGCTTTTAATTCATTCAAGAGGAAACTTAGGAATGACAAAGCTTTATTTATTTTTTAGAATATATAGTATGAAGTTACTGACTCTGATTTTCGTAAAACCACAGTATCAGATGTAGTGCTTTTTTAATCTTCATAAATTAATATTTTGAGCTGTAGGGTGAAATTTGTGGATGGATCTCAACTTGGGTTATATAAATTTAAAAGTGTATTAAATATATTCTAGAAATGTGATATATATTTAATATGTAGAAATTATATATATTATTTTCTGCTTTCTGTAATCTTTTTTTTTAGAGCCACCTCCATAGATGTTGAAGAAGCCAACACGACTGTATATTTAAATGTGTCACGCACTAATGGCATTGATTTAGCTGTGAGTGTGGAGTGGGAGACAATATCTGAAACAGCCTTTGGCATGAGTACGTTTGGTTTCTTGTAAAAACAAAATTTTATAACCAAGAAAGATTGCATCTATCAGATTTAATTTTCCCCCATGAATTGTATCTTATGGATCTGTTGAAAATGGAGAACAGATGTCTAATTCTTTTATCTCAGCCACAAATACTTATTGAGAGCCTATCATGTGTCAGGTGTGATATTGAGCTCATGATGCTTAGAATTTAGGAGGAGATAGAAATAAACTCCATAAGTAAAAATCAGTATGTGGTTTAAAACTGCAATAAATGTTTTAAGGGAGTAATTCTAAGTGCTGTGAGAACACGAAGGAGTGCTTCCCAGGGGTATCAGTGTTTGAACTAGGATTGAATGATGAGTGGGAATTGATTCTACAAAGATATGAGTTGGAGGAACATGGAGGAAAGATGGGAAACTATTGAGGCACAAGTCTAGAGGCATAAAAAAGTGTATAAATGAAGAACTGTAGAGTGGACATTGGAGTTAGAAGTAAGGGAGAGTATTGACTTTGGAGAGTTAGGTAGGACCTAATTGTTGAAGAGCTTGAAGAATATGTTACATACTTTAATATTTATTCTAGGGTTAATGAGTAGTCTCTGAGTGGTTTAGGCTTGCAGGAGGGTTGCCAGGTGTATTTGTGGTGTGGTATGATCTCATTTGCATTTCACAGATACCATTCTTGGTACCGTGTACAGAATAATATGGCACAGAAGAAAAGAGAGGATGAAGGGAGACAAACAAAAAGTCAGCCCATGAAAGCTTGGATGAAGTGATGGATTGGGAATGAAGGAGATTGCAGAGATAATTCCTAGATGTTTAGCTTCTGTGGTTACATGGAGAGTTATATCTTTCAGTAAGAAAGGGAATATAAATGAGGACTGGGTGTCATTTTCGTGAGGGGGAGTAAAATATGTGATTTAACACTTTTTGAATTTGAGTTACTTTTGAGAAGACATTTCTGTAGACTCAAAGGAAAGTTTCTGTTGGTAGAGATAAATTTGGAAATGTTTAGCATGTATATTGTATTTAAAATCATGGAAATTGATGTAAAAACCTGGAAAGAGGGACTGTAGGAGAGAAGGGAGAAGGACCCAGACTGAGCTCTGAGAAGGCTCAAATTGAGTTACTAGGGAGAGGAAGAGGATGTAGCGAAGGAGATGTAGAAGACCTAGTGAGAAACCCAAGGGAACGTGGGGTTGAGACAGTAGCTGAAGAGTGTTTGAAAAAGGACGGAGTGGTAACTGTGTCGGTTGCTAGTATAGAACAGGAAGATAAAGAAACCAAAAAATGTGCAAAAGGAAGAAAATAGCAAGAGCTATTTGTATAGAGGGACAGGAACTGAATTACATTTTGAATGGAGGTAAGGGAATGGGGACCTCAAATATATGCAACGGTTTGAGGAGGTTTGAGAAGGTAGGACCTAGCAAAGATAGTGATGTGGTGTAGGATTCAAGGGGTCTTGTTTATTCATTTGTTTAATTTGGAGAGACCCAAGCATATTTAAATGCTGATGGAAAAGGCCTACTAAGTAGAGAAAGATTGAATATTTAAAAAGGAAAGGGTTAGTAGCTGTATAATTATCTAAAAGGCAAGAGGTGATGGGATCCAAAAAAGAAAGGTTATGGTTTCTAATTCAGTTATCTCATTTTGGTTTGGAATCTGCATGCGTTTTTGGACGTACTTGTGAGTTTGTATGTTGGAGATTCTTAAATGTCAGCATTATTTATTTTTTATCCACCATCTTCCTGAATTATGGTAGAGAAGGATTAGGCCAGATGGTCAGGACCTTAATGTAAAACATTCAGACTCTTAATGCAAAAAACTGTGGTGTACCTTTAAAAGATGACAAAAGAAATTAGAAATATTTGTTTTCTAGGAAAGGAAATCATTAATGGATAGTACATATGAAGCATTGACATGACTTCTTGAACTGGTAATCTGAAAATGACCAATAATTTATAAGGAGCCTAGATTTCAACCTTGACATTTATTCTTACTGTTCATACGTTAGCTAAAGTTTAAAAAGAACTTTCGTTGGGAAACTGGTATGATAATAAAACATAGAGCTTTTTAGAAATTATTGTTCATGAGATAGGAATTTTTTTGTCTCTCTTTAAATGTGCAAAATTTTAGGACATGTACTTGTGATAACAGGTTGAAAGCCATTTTAACTAGGTGAGTCTGCTTTGGCATTCTTAAATACATACTATGTAAAGCAAGAAATCAGTGCATAGGCATAGTTTCAAACTAACTAAGTTTTTTAAACTGAATATTTAGCATGTTTCTATAAAACTATATATTACTTAAACATTTCTCAATTATATTTTCATCATCTTTATGAAAGTTGATAAAAACATGTTGAGTCTATTTCTCTTTAAAATATGCATTTAGTATTTTAGGGGCATCTGGATGACTCAGTTGGTTAAGCAACCAACTTTAGTTCAGGTCATGATCTTGTGATTCGTGAGTTTGAACCCTGTGTCGGGCTTTGTGCTGACGGCTTGGAGCCTGGAGCCTGGAGCCTGCTTCAGATTTTCTCTCTCTCTGTTTCTCTGCTCCTACCCCACTCATGCTCTGTCTCTGTCTCTTTCTCTCTCTCTCAAAAATAAATACACATTAAAAAAATTTTAAATATGCATTTAGTATTTTAAATACACTTTGGAAAGTCTATATGGATGTAGAAAAGGGTTTTAACTATTTTTTAAAATTGTTATTTTTAGTTATTTTTTAAAGTTTCTGGTTTATATTTTCTGTCTCACACACACACACCCACACACCCACACATACACCATTTATTTCTTGTAACAAACTCAGAAGTCGCACTGTTTAAACAAACATAGCATAACGTTTTGAAGGGATTTTAAATTAGCAAATCATGGTTTATGTATTTCAGGGGGAATGGATGCTGTGTTTTCCATAGTTCAGAGTTTTTTGGATGCATCACCTTCTGGTTGGTGTTTCTTTACTTTGGAAGATTCAGTATATGGTGTAATGTTAAGAAAAGTGTCTTCTACTATTTATCGATGGCAAGGGATTTTTATTCCACTTGAGGTAAATGCCAGTCATTTTATAGTACATTAAATAAAATGTACATGTAAACTTCAGATGACTCTTGAATTACTGTTCTTCCTTATTTCCTAGGATTTAAATATAGAAAATCCTAAAACTTGTGAGGCATTTAATATTGGTGTTTCCCCTTATTTTGTGATTACTCATGAAGAAAGAAACGAAGAAAAGTCTGTTATCAGTGTGTATACATTCACATCTGGATTCAAATTATTCTTGGTAAAAAATTTCTTCATTTTTTGTAGATTGCTTTATTTAAAAGGAAAATCAGATTTGTAAGCTCTAAATGGAAGATAATGTATGTTCTATTTTAATGTGAAAAGCAGCTTTTTGCAGGTTGATACGCATTTTAGTGGAGTGTCTTAACCTGGGATATTTTTGTCTGTCTTGAAATGACGCTTCAGTATGCATACCTAGTGCTCAGAATGATTTTTCAGATTTCGAGCTTCAAATGTTACCTCCTACTATTAGTGTATTCAGAGCCTTTCCTAGTTAAATTCTCCTTTAAATATTTATTCCCATGGTTTTATCTTCTTGCAGGTACAAACAATCATTATTTCGGAAAGTTCTCAAGTAAAATATTTTAGTTCAGACAATCAAGATTATTTAATTGTTGCAAGTCAAAGAGATGATTCTGAATTAACTCAGGTTTGATTCTTTTAAAATGAATTTTTAAAAAATACTCTGAAACTCATCAAAGATGTAGTCTGTAAATTTAGTGTAAAACACCCCCATTGATTGTGGTAAAGTAGAATGTAGATGTTAATTAGTCAATTAGTTAATTTTTAAACAATGAAATTATAAATATTGTCTTAAAGAGCCAGACCAAGTGCAATAATAAGCATGAACATTTAATTAGAATTTAATGGCTTTGGAAAACATTATGGAGAAAAATCACGTAACTGGACAGATGGCATCACTAACAATTCATTTTTAGCATTGCCAAATGGGCACTTAACATAACCCCAGAAATTCCACATTTCTCTAGTTAACTACATTTCATAATCCTAATAATGCTTATTTGATAATTTTATCACTCCTCAGACTCGCTTACCTGCTTCTCATCGTATTTTCAGCTGATGACTTTGTTGAAATGAAATCTGCCAGAAAGAAGCTTAGTCATCTTGCCAAGACCAAATGCAGAAACCTTGCTTGACACCCAGTCTTGCTCCTCCATCTTGTTACAGGAAGTTTTCATTTTATAACAGCCAGGCTCCTCTTGCCATAAAAATGTTGAGTCATTCCATTCATGTCTGGCATCACTAGCATCTCTCTCTGTCGAATTATTGAAATCAGTGTGAATTCAGGATCTCCAAGTTTCAGAAGAAGTTTCTTTCGTGATCTCACCCCCTTCTACATAGTAAGACACAGTGGAAGAGTTGTTCACCTGCTTTTGTCTTTCCTCATGGTCATTGATGACAACCGGCTTGCAAATTCACTGGGTGTTTTTTTGTCATTGTCTTATGCTGCTTCCTATTAGCATGTGACAGCTACCTCATCCTCAAATTTAAACCATCTCTTCTCTTCATTTAAAAAAAATTTTTTTTAATATTTATGAGAGAGAGAAGAGAGAGACAGGGCACAAGCAGGGGAGGGCCAACAGAGAGGGAGACACAGAATCCGAAGCAGGCTCTCGGCTCTGAGCCATTAGCACAGAGGCTAACATGGGGCTCAAACTCATGAACCATGAGATCATGACCTGAACTGAAGTCAGATGCTTAACCACCTGAGCCACCAGGTGCCCCTCTTCTCTTCATTTCTGAAATACCACACAGGTTTGCCTTCTGTCTCTCTGTATCACCTTTTTCAGTCTCCACCACCATTTCCTCCTCCCTTTTCTGAACTTAGATATCTTGGAGTTTTTCAGATTCAGTTTTCATTCAAATTTCTTTTTCTTTTTGCTCAATCCAGGTACTTTTATCAATCCTTTGTCTTTCGATGTCAGCTATAAGCTGTCTTCCAATTTTCTTGGTAGCCTTTTCTCTAATTTCTAGACTTACATAACTTCTTGTTAGCATCTCCACATAAATATATTTAAGTATCTAAGATTTAACATATCCCAAACTGAACTTCGATTTTCTCTTTGAAACTTGTTGCAATGCTTGCTTTCATCTCAGGAAATAGCAACCTTATAAATGCAATTGCTCAAAACCAAATGCTGGCATTCATCTTTCTTGATTACTCCTTTTTATCCATTCATATCTAATTTATTACTGTTTTTGATTATTTCTCCCAGTAATGCTTTGAATACAGGCATTTCTTTCCACTTCTGATTTTTCCTCCTTAGTCTAGGTCCTATCATTTCTCGCTCACCTTGTTGGAGTAGACTCCCAACCGGCCTCAGAACTTCTTCTCTGACTCTTCATATCCCTTCTCCATCAAGTAGCTGAAATTGTCTTTTATTTTATTTTATTTTATTTTAAAAAATTTTTTCAATATTTATTCATTTATGAGAGACAGAGTATGAGCACGGTAGGGGCAGAAAGAGAGAGACACACAGAATTCGAAGCAGGCTCCAGGCTCTTCAGCGGGGCTCGAACTCATGAGCTGTGAGATCATGACCTGAGCTGAAGTCAGACACTTAACTGACTGAGCCACTCAAGTGCCCCCTGGAGTAGTCTTTTAAAAATGTTATTTCATGTTATTCCTCATTTTAAAACTATTCATTGATATTCAATTATATGTAAAATAAATTCTAAGGTATTTAAAAATGAACTCTAAGTAGCATAACTTTATTTCTTTATCTACTCAACACAGGACTGGATTATGTCAGTACTGTCCCTTTTGCTCTGTAAAGGATCCCTGTGATAAATTATATGGTCATCTTCACAAAAGATATCTCATGATCTTACCTCTGCAGTCTTACTGTCTTCATTCGTTAGCAGTATCATCTTCTTTCTAGTTGGACCAGTCTTCATTCAGCTTATGACAAACATTTTCTGCCTTAGAAATTTTGTCATGTCATTCTTTCCAACTTTATTTCCCAGTAACACCCATAATTCTCAACCATATCGTCCCAATTTTTATCTTCAGCATTTGTCTCAATTGAGTAATCATACATTTATTTATCAATGTGTTTGTCATTTGCTTTTTCCTAACAGTTAGTAAGATCCATAAGGGAGGGGCCACTCTGTCCATAACTCCTAGCATAATGGAAGGCTCACATAAGGTTTCCAGTTGTTGACTGAATAAATATAATTCTGCATTTGATGAGATTGTGTAAGAAACCTGGTAGTTTCAGGATCTTCCTTTAATTTCAAATATGCCAACACTCACCTTAAAACCTTGTATACATTGCCACCTTCAGGACTAAAACGTTTTGGTATTTCTTTTTATATTCTATTGCTTGCACAGTGGGTAAGGAATGATATACAGCATCAGAAAGTTTCTTTATCTAGAACTGAATTTTTCATATTTAAGTGACTTCTCTCCTGTTTTTAGCTTTCCTTTTCTCTTTTTGTGACTTGTTCCTACACAGATGTATATTTGAAATTGATTTATTTTCAGATAACTTTTTCACTCATTCTGTGTGTGTGTGCTCACACACACACACACACAGATTAAAAAAGGGAGAGCAGTGAGCATCAGAGCATCAGTTTTGATATTTTTTCATTTACGAAAGTAGCCTCCTGACTAATAAAGGGGACTAGGAGAGTAAAGATATGATATTGGTTAAATTCACACAAGTACTAAATTCCTAGTCACGAAGAGTTTTCTATTTGAACATTTCCCACAGGTCTTCAGATGGAGTGGAGGAAGCTTCTCCTTGCATCAGACACTTCCTGTCCGAGGTGTGCTGAGCATAGCCTTGTTCACCAGAAGAGGCTCTGTGTTCTTAGCCATTTCCCAGGTTAATGCCAGGCCAAATTCCCTTTTACTCAGATGGTCTGGCAGTGAGTTTATTAACTTTCAAGAAGTGCCAATCAATGGGACAACACAAGTGGAGGCCTTGACTTCAGGCGATGATACTTACTTAATCTTTGCCAAAACTGTCCCTCTAGGTAAGAAGATATTAGCGTTTGAAATATATACATTGTTGTTGAAATTATCTAGCATTCATATAGTATGATCTGTATGAAAACATGTAGCTCTTGGAATAATTTTTTAGCTAATCCATTTCTTCTTTTTTTTAATGTTTATTTTGAGAGAGAGAGAGCATGTGCCCACACGTGCACAGGGGGAGGGACAGAGAGAGGGAGGAGAGAGAGAATCCCAAGCAGGGTCTGCACTGTGAGGGCAGAGCCCAGTGCGGGTCTCCATCCCATGAACCATGAGATCATGACCTGAGCCAAAACCAAGACTCAGACACTCAACTGACTGAGCTGCCCAGGTGCCCCAGCTAATCTATTTCTTGATGGATAAGGTATTGATTGTCAGCTACAAATGGATTTTAGAAAAAAAAAAAAAACACATTTAAGTGTTACATGTATAATCTTTAGATTATAAACTATCACGTTAAAGTTATATTGAAATAAAATTTGGGATGGGTATGTAGAGTAAAAAGATCTATGAAATGATCTATGAAGATCTAATATCTAAAGTGCAAACAGATAACATTTTGTGTGACTATACTTGGGGAGCCATGAGTAATTTATAGTAGTAATAAATAGTGTTCAGCGACCTTTGAAAACACTGTTTCAAAATATTCTCTGAATATAAATATGCTTTCTTTTGCCTAGTGAAATTTTCTTTGGTAAAACTTCGACATTCCTAAAAAAAAAAACATATGTCACTGTTCTTTCTTTAATATCAGATCATGATTAAGCAATGGCCATGCTTCATGTGGTAAATGCAAAAGGACATTTGAAGTGTTTTCTGCCACGTTGTATTTTTGTTTAACTAAATGAATTTGGAGGAATGTCCTAACTAAATTTGTTTTTTAAATTAAGTATTTTTGTAATTTTTTACTGTGTAATTTTGTCATTTTTTTCCTGTAACTTTTGTGTTCAGATTTGACTTTTATTCCATTATTATAGGAAATCAGAATTCAATTGATATTTTCATCTGGGAGACAGGACAGTCTTCTTTCAGATATTTTCAATCCCTGGATTTTGCTACCATTAATAGAATCTACTCCTTTACACCAGCTTCAGGAATAGGTAAGGGTATTTAAACTAATTAGTTTGAAATGCAGTGTGGACTGTTGGTGGGAATGCATACTAGTGCAGCCGCTCTGAAAAACGGTATGGAGGTTCCTCAAGAAAATGAAAATAGAGCTACCCTATGACCCAGCAATAGCACTACTAGGAATCTACCCAAGGGACACAGGAGTACTGATGCATAGGGGCACGTGTACCCCAATGTTGATAGCACTTTCGACAATAGCCAAATCATGGAAAGAGACCAGGTGTCCATCAACTGACGAATGGATAAGGAAGAGATGGTATATATATATTATGGAATACTACATGGCAATGAGAAAGAATGAAATCTGGCCATGTGTAGCAACATGGATGAAACTGGAGGGTATTATGCTAAGTGAAATAAGTCAGTCATAGAAAGACAGATACCATATGTTTCCGCGCATAGGTGGATTTTGAGAGATAGCAGAAAACCATGGGGGAGGGGAAGAGGGGAAAAGAAAAAAGACAGAGAGAGAGGAAGACAAAACATAAGAGACTCTCAAAGACTAAGAACAAACTGAGGGGTGAGGGGGGTGAGGGAGGGGGGAGAGTGGGTGACGGGCACAGAGGAGGGTACTTGTTAGGATGAGCACTGGGTATTATATGGAAACCAATTTTACAATAAATTATTTTTAAAAAAGTCAGTAAATGATTATTCATCCCCATCCTTTTTCCAGTCTGATCCTTTCTTGACTTTCTGTGCTTTAATTAACACATCAGAAACATAAGCAATATTTTTACTCACAGTTTTTTTTTTTTTAATTTTTTTTTTAATGTTTATTTATTTTTGAGACAGAAAGAGAGCACGAGTGGGGGAGGGGCAGAGAGGGAGACACAGAATCTGAAACAGGCTCCAGGCTCTGAGCTGTCAGCACAGGGCCCGACGCGGGGCTTGAACTCACAGACCGTGAGATCATGACCACAGCTGAAGTCGGACGCTCAACCAACTGAGCCACCCAGGCGCCCCTCACAGTTGTTTTAAAGCACAGTCTGTTAGTGAGGAACCAAGGGGTGAATATTGTCTAGAGGCTGTAGGATTATTTCAGGGTTGGTGAAGGACCATTTGGGTGGACCAGTGGTAACAAGGCATAGAGGCCTGCAGCAGTTGTCATGGTGAGCTTGTGGGGCTGCCTCCCCGAACAGGTATGAACAATGTAGGGTGCACGCTCAGTGAGTCATCATGTCTCCTGTTGAGGTGCCCAAAGGAGCTTGGAAGCCAAACTAAGTGACTCAGCAGGTGAGTCTGGATGAATCAAAGTCCTACTTTTAAATTGAGACCTAGGAATTTTGTATGAATCAAATAGCACTGTTTATTATTAGAAATTATATGTAAGTCATTGTTTAATGTTATGAAGAATTCTTTATTTTTAATTTTTTTCAAGTTTATTTATTTATTTTTAGTGGGGGGCAAGGGAGGAGCAGAGAGAGAGAGGGAGGGAGGGAGACAGAGAGAGAGAAACCAAACAAGTTCCGCACTGTCAGCACAGAACCTTACGCTTGGCTCAATCCCATGAATCGTGAGATCATGACCTGAGCCAAAATCAAGAGTTGGACACTTAACTGACTGAGCCATCCAGGCACCCCTAAAGTTATGAAGAATTCTTTGCCTTCAAAGGCCTGGTTGGAGAAGCAAGAAAAAATTTAGAATAATAGTTCAAGACAGAATTCCAGTACCATTTGCTCTGTCAGTGGTAGAATTCAAGTGGGTAAGAGGTATCAGAGGGGAGCTTGAGCCTGGCCTGGGTGGGCTGGATAGGAAATGTTGTGGGCAGGGGGAAGGTATGAGCAAAAGAGAAAAGTGGAAGTATACATGATGTTGAGGGCACAGTGAGCCGACTAGAGTGATAGGGACAGAAGATGTGACTCAGTGTAGTGGTGGTAAGGTTGGAAACACAGTAGCAATTAGACAAGAAGGTCTAGAATGTCATGTTCAGGATCCGATCTGTGTTTGGATGGTTCAATATTTTTGCCTTAGTAACTTTTGATTTTCTTACAATTTAAGGAACTCAGACTGCTTTTGTTTGTGTGGCTTCTATCTAGTAATATTTATGTTATTAGAAATTAAAAAGGAGAAATGTTAAAGATACCTCTTAATTCAATTAGGAATGAGAGCAATGAACTTAGTACATGTGAACAAAAATAACACGTTTTATTTAAAAAAATATTTTCTAAGACAAAAACCTTTGTACAAAAAGTGGTATTATTTTCTTATTTTTGCAAATTTCTTTAATGTCTGGTTTCTTATGTCTGTGTCTGTATTCTACCTAGTACAATATTATTAGTCATATGACCTCTAGAAAATCCCACATACACTCATGAAAGAATGAGAATGATGTAGACAAACATCTTAGTGTTAATACAAAAATAGTTTTGACTTCACAGACCCTCTTGGAAGTGTCTCAGTGACTGTTAGGGGTCCGGTGACTACACTCTGAGCATTATTAGGGTAGATAAATCCTTGAAGGCATTTCAAAAGCAAGTGATGATTCAAAAGCATGTTTTAGGGGCACCTGGGTGGCTCAGTCGGTTGTGCGTCCGACTTGGCTCAGGTCCTGTTCTTGCAGTTCGCGGGTTCATACTCCATGTCGGGCTCTGTGTGGACAGCTCAGAGCCTGGAGCCTGCTTCAGATTCTGTCTCCCTCTCTCTCTGCCCCTTGCCTGCTCACACTATCTCTCTCTCTCTCAAAAAAAAAAAAAATAAACATTTAAAAAAATTTAAAAAAAAGCATGTTTTATAACTCCACCTAGCTTTGGTGTATAGAATGTGCTGGATGCGGTAGTTTACAACTGCATGGGCAAGAGTTAATAGAGAAGGCTCTGCAGGGTTTAGAGATGCGGCCCTGAAGAAATCAGTTAGAGGTTTAGATTTTGGAGTCATCGATGCGTTCAGGTAGTTGAGCTCATAAAAGCTAGAATATACTTATGATATTGAGAAGAGTAGAGGAGTTAGCACAAATACAGGAATCTGTTCTCGCAGTTTTCTCTCAGAAAACTGGTTCAGGCACTGTAATCTTTAGACCCTGTCACTTTCAGTCACCTCTTTTGCCGGCCAGGAATGAGCATTATTTATCTCTCATTTTTTATGGATGGTCTTTCTCATTGTGCTTTGTTTCCCTGTGCCCTCTTCCCTCCTCGTCCCCGTGTCCGTGGTATGTTTTCCCAGACCCTGGCCACCTGACATCTGGACCATTACATCATTGTCTGGCCTCTACTCTGGACTGTGCTGTCAGAGTCCTGTGTGTGTCTGTGTTCTGAGCATCCTCTTCGTAAATAACTTCTCTTGACTAGTCATGATACCTCCGACAGGCCATAAAGCTGTGACTTTCTTATCATTCACTCAGCAATTGATTTACTAAATAAATTATGTATCTTTCATCATGTTTTTGTTTGTGTCTACTTGTTCTTTAATTTTGTGCCTTTATTATTTTTGCTTTTCTTAGACCTCAGGTTTTCAAGTGGACTAACTGTACCTACTTGAGTCACTTATTATAATTCAAAATAGTTTCCTAATGAATGTTTTTAAAGATGACAAGTGCTGCCTGAATAGGTTTTTAATTGAAGTTATAGAATTCTCTTTAAAGATTTTTAAAGAAATAGAATAGGCACACTTTATAAAAGAATTTATGGAAAATTCTGCTAGAGGCTTGTTAAGAGAGCCATTGTGAGGTCTCTTTATTTCTTTTGTTTCTGTGACTTGAGGTTGTAGAAGTATGAAAAGATTGTAAGTAATTATTTAGAATGGCTTTTTATAGTTACCCTGAAAGCTGAAATTATGCATTAAATAATATTCAAGGACTTTCTTATTTTGAATATGTCAAGTATTAGATTGGAGCCATGACTGTGAGGATTACATATTTATTCTGGTTAATGAATTGACAGAGATTATTGGGTGGTGACGGAATTGTTTAAATGCAAGAAGAAGAATAGGTATGACAGAGACGGCAAGGACATACACACTTATCTTTCTTTCTTCCTTCTCTCCTTCATTACTTAGTAGAGTTTTAAAATGCCAGTTATGTACCAGGCATAGTGGTAGACCCTAAGGAAATAAGGGCAAACAAGATGAGTTCTAGCCCCTGCTCTGAAGAAGTTTAACATGCAGTAGGAAATGGAGACATGATACATAATCACACAAAAAAGTTTCTAGGTACCAGCAGATAACTGCTGTGCAAGAATACACTACTCTCATAACACAAAATGAAGAAGACTTGACCAGGTCTAAGGGATGTCCAGAAAGCGTCTTTAAGGAAGAGTCATTTAAGTAATGCTGCTGGAAACACAGCAACTCTTGCCCCTCTCCTTAACTCCCCAACACTTTTGGCTTCACCAAAACTATCACCACTGGAAAACCATCATCTTTGGAAATCATTTGGATGAATTCATAATTCTCTTCATCGCTGGGAGTCACCATAAGAAGCCTAGGTTGCTCAGGAGAAAGCGACTGTCATTCCATCTTTGTGTGTCCTAGACGACATGAGGCCTAATTTTCAGACTAGGAACACAACTCTTCCCTCCACCAACTTCCTAAACCCTTCCACACTGCCTCCCAGAACAGACACAGTGTATCTTGAACTTTTTTCATAATGTCCCTCATCTCCTTGCACTGGAACCCCGCTCTGTCCTGAGGACACTGCTTCCCATGTAGTCCTCTCTGGCTGTTCTGTGTGTTACTGGTTTGTTCATCTTCTCCGAGACCTCTAAGTGCTAGGAATGCTCACTCTAGCCCTCAGTCTCTATCTCCGCTCCTTAAGTGATCTCAGCCAGTTGCCTTCCTTCGGAATACTTTTGTTTGTTTGTAGTTTTAATAACTGGAAGGGAATTCAGTAATTAGTACCAGTTAAAATTTTGTTCTCCAGAGGAGAGATTTAGAATTTTTTTTTCGTTTTAAATTCCCTGGCCCACTTCTTTGATCTTGAGAAGTTACAAATGTCTATTTTCTGAGAAAACACTTTCTGGATACATGATACATAGATTTGAACCCCCTGCGTGTCCTACTCTGAATGTCTAATTATCTGTTTCTTGCCTTCTCATACTTCTCAGACTTAGAGGAAATGAATAGTGTGTATCTCTGATGATTAAGATACATAATCAATCAGTGATGCTTAGAGCACTTTATTTTTTTATTTTTTTTATTTTTTTTATTTTTTTATTTTTTATTTTATTTATTATTTTTTTAATTTGAGTAACATTTATTTTATTTTATTTTTTTATTTATAATAGTTTATTTTCAAATTGGTTTACATATAACACCCAGTGTTCATCCCAGCATGTGCCCTTTTTAATGCCCATCACCCCCTCTCCCCCCTCCCTCATCCCCCTTACCCTCAGTTTTTTTCTTAGTCTTTGAGAGTCTCTTATGTTTTATCTCCCTCCCTCTCTGTGTCTTTTTTTCCTTTCCCCTCTTCCCCTCCCCCTGGTTTTTGCTTAGTCTCACAAAGTCCACCTATTCGTGGAAACATATGGTATCTGTCTTTTTCTGACTGACTTATTTCACTTAACATAATACCCTCCAGTTCCATCCATCTGGCTACACATGGCCAGATTTCATTTTTTCTCATTGCCACGTAGTAGTCCATTGTATATAAGTACCATAACTTCTTTATCCATTCGTCAGTTGATGGGCACTTGGTCTCTTTCCATGATTTGGCTATTGTCGAAAGTGCTGCTATGAACATTGGGGTACACGTGCTCCTATGCATCAGCATTTCTGTGTCTCTTGGGTAGATTCCTAGCAGGGCAATTGCTGGATCATAGGGTAGCTCTATTTTCATTTTTTTGAGGAACTTCCACACCGTTTTCCAGAGTGGCTGCACCAGTTTGCATTCCCACCAACAGTGTAGGAGGGTGCCTACTTCTCCACATCCTCGCCAGCATCTATAGTTCCCTGATTTGTTCATTTTAGCCACTCTGACTGGTGTGAGGTGGTATCTCAGTGTGGTTTTGATTTGTATTTCCCTGATGGTGAGTGACATTGAGCATTGTTTCATTGTCTGTTGGCCATCTGAATGTCCTCTTTGGAGAAGTGTCTATTCATATCATCCGCCCATTTCTTCACTGGGTTGTTTGTTTTTCGGGTGTGGAGTTTGGTAAGTTCTTTATAGATTTTAGATATTAGTCCTTTATCCGATGTGTCATTTGCGATGATCTTTTCCCATTCCGTTGGTTGCCTATTCGTTTTGTTGGTTGTTTCTTTTGCTGTGCAGAAGCTTTTTATCTTGATGAGGTCCCAATAGTTCATCTTTGCTTTTAATTCTCTTGCCTTTGGAGACGTGTTGAGTAGGCAGTTGGTGCGTCTTAGGTCAAAGAGGCTTTTTCCTGATTTCTCCTCTAGGATTTTGACGGTTTCCTGTCTCACATTCAGATCTTTTATCCATTTAGAATTTATTTTTGTGAGTGGTGTAAGAAAGTGGTCTGGTTTCATTCTTTTGCATGTTGCTGTCCAATTCTCCCAGCACCATTTGTTAAAGAGGCTGTCTTTTTTCCATTGGATACATTTTCCCGCTTTGTCAAAGATTAGTTGGCCATATACTTGCGGGTCCATTTCTGAGTTTTCTATTCTATTCCATTGGTCTATGTGTCTGTTTTTGTGCCAATACCATACAGTCTTGATGACCACCACTTTGTAGTAGAGGTTGAAGTCTGGGATTGTGATGCCTCCCGCCTTGGTTTTATACTTCAGTATTATTTTGGCTATTCGAGGTCTTTTGTGGTTCCATACAAATTTTAGGATTGTTTGCTCTAGCTTTGAGAAGAATGCTGGTGCAATTTTGACTGGGATTGCATTGAATGTGTAGATTGCTTTGGGTAGTATTGCCATTTTGACGATATTTATTCTTCCAATCCATGAGCATGGGATGTTTTTCCATTTCCTTGTGTCTTCCTCAATTTCCTTCATAAGTTTTTTATAGTTTTCAGGGTAGAGGTCTTTCACCTCTTTGGTTAGGTTTATTCCTAAGTATTTTATGGTTTTTGGTGCAATTGTGAAAGGGATTAGCTTCTTTATTTCTCTTTCTGCTGCTTCATTGTTGGTGTATAGAAATGCCACCGATTTCTGTACATTGATTTTATATCCTGCAACTTTGCTGAAATCATGAATCAGTTCTAGTAGGCTTTTGGTGGATTCCGTTGGGTTTTCCATGTAAAGTATCCTGTCATCTGCAAAAAGTGAAAGTTTGATTTCCTCCTTGCCAATCTTGATGCCTTTTATTTTGTTTTGTTGTCTGATTGCTGATGCTAAGACTTCCAGCACTATGTTAAATAGCAGTGGCGAGAGCGGACACCCCTGTCGTGTTCCTGATCTCAGGCGGAAGGCTTTCAGTTTTTCCCCATTGAGGATGATATTAGCTGTGGGCTTTTCATATATGGCTTTTATGATGTTTAAGTATGTTCCTTCTATCCCGACTTTCTTGAGAGTTTTTATTAAGAAAGGATGCTGTATTTTGTCAAATGCTTTTTCTGCATCTATTGACAGGATCATATGGTTCTTATCTTTTCTTTTGTTGATGTGATGTATCACGTTGATTGATTTGCGAATATTGAACCAGCCCTGCAACCCAGGGATGAATCCTACTTGATCATGGTGGATAATTCTCTTTATATGCTGTTGGATTCGATTTGCTAGTATCTTGTTGAGAATTTTTGCATCCATATTCATCAGGGATATTGGCCTGTAATTTTCTTTCTTTGCTGGGTCTCTATCTGGTTTGGGAATCAAAGTGATGCTGGCTTCATAGAATGAGTCCGGGAGTTTTCCTTCCGTTTCAGTTTTTTGGAACAGCTTGAGGAGGATAGGAATTAACTCTGTTTTAAATGTCTGGTAAAATTCCACAGGAAAGCCATCTGGTCCAGGGCTTTTATTTGCTGGGAGGTTTTTAATAACTGATTCTATTTCTTCACTAGTTATGGGTCTGTTCAAATTTTCTATTTCTTCCCGTTTGAGTTTTGGTAGCGTGTGGCTATTTAGGAAGCTGTCCATTTCTTCCAGGTTGCCGAGTTTGGTGGCATATAATTTTTCATAGTATTCTCTGATGATTGCTTGTATCTCTGAGGGATTGGTTGTAATTTCTCCCTTTTCATTCACGATTTTATCTATTTGAGTTCTCTCTCTTTTCTTTTTGAGAAGCCTGACTAGAGGTTTGTCTATTTTGTTTATTTTTTTCAAAGAACCAGCTTTTGGTTTCATTGATCTGTTCCACTACCTTTTCTGTCTCCATATGGTTAATTTGTGCTCTGATCTTTGTTATTTCTCTCTTTCTGCTGGGCTTGGGTTGTTTTAGTTGATCTGCTTCTAGTTCCTTTAGGCGTGCTGTTAGAATTTGTGTTATTGATTTTTCTTGTTTTTTGAGATGGGCCTGGATTGCAATATATTTCCCTCTCAGGACTGCTTTTGCTGCGTCCCAGAGAGTTTGGATTGTTGTATTTTCATTTTCATTTGTTTCCATGTATTTTTTAATTTCTTCTCTGATGGCTTGGTTGACCCAGTCATCTTTTAGTAGGTTATTTCTTAGCCGCCATGTTCTTGGATATTTTCCAGGCTTTCTCCTGTGGTTGATTTCAAGTTTCAAAGCATTGTGGTCTGACAGTGTACATGGTATGATCTCAATTCTTTTATATTTATTCAGAGCTTCCCTGTGCCCCAGAATATGGTCTATCTTGGAAAATGTACCGTGTGCAGATGAGAAGAACGTAAATTCCTTTGCTTCTGGATGAAGGACCCTAAAGATGTCTGTGAGGCCCATCTGTCCTAATGTGTCATTCAGGGCTTTGCTTCTGCGGAGATTTTCTGTTTTGTGAATCTATCCAATGCTGAGAGTGGAGTGTTGAGATCCCCTACTATTAGGACATTTTTATCGATGAGGTTGCTAATGTTTGTAATTAGTTGTTTTACAAATTTGGGTGCCCCCGAATTCGGTGCGTAGATATTTACAATTGTTAGCTCTTCCTGCTGGATGGTCCCTGAGACTATTATATAATGTCCTTCTTCATCTCTTATTACATCGTTCATTTTAAAGTCTAATTTGTCTGATATAAGTGTGGCTACTCCGGCTTTCTTCTGACTTCCAGTAGCATGGTAGATAGTTCTCCATCCCCTCACTTTCATTCTGAAGGTATCTTCAGGTTTAAGATGAGTTTCTTGAAGACAGCAAATAGATGGGTCTTGTTTTTTAATCCATTCTGTTATCCTGTGTCTTTTGATTGGCGCATTTAGTCCATTTACATTCAGTGTTAATATTGAAAAATATGGGCTTACAGTCACTGTATTATCTGTAAGTTTCATGTTTGTAAGGCTGTCCCTGGCAGTTTGTGTTCTTTGCAACCTTGTCTTCATAGAATGCCCCTCAGGATCTCTTGCAGTGCTGGCTTATTTGTGATAAATTCTTTCAGTTTTTGTTTGTTGGGAAAAACCTTGATCTCTCCTTCTATTCTGAACAACAGGCTAGCCGGATACAGAATTCTTGGTTGCATGTCCTTCTTGCTCATCACATTGAAGATATCCTGCCATTCCTTTCTGGCTTGCCAAGTTTCCGTAGATAAGTCTGCTACTACCCTTATAGGTCTCCCTTTGTATGTTAGGGTTCTTTTGTCCCTAGCTGCTTTCAGGATTCTCTCCCTATCTTTGTATTTTGCCAGCTTCACTATGATGTGCCGTGCAGAAGGTCTATTCAAGTTACGTCTGAGGGGAGTTCTCTGTGCCTCTTGGATTTCCATGCCCGTTTCCTTCCTCATGTTGAGGAAGTTCTCAGCAATGATTTGTTCAAGAACCCCTTCGACTCCTTTCTCTCTCTCTTCTTCCTCTGGAACTCCTATGATACGGATATTGTTTCTTTTGAGTGCATCGCTCAGCTCTCGAATTCTCCTTTCCTGTTCCTGGATCAGCTTCTCTCTCTTTTTACCTGCTTCCTCTTTTTCAATGATTTTGTCTTCTAATGCGCTAACCCTTTTCTCTACCTCTTCAATCCGTGCTGTGGCTGCTTCCAGTTTCCCCTGTATTTCTTCCAATGTCTTCTTTAATTCTTCCTGACCGTTTTTAAGGTCCTTGAACTCTGCTGCGCGGGACCCCTTGCATTCATCTAAGCTTTTTTCAAGGCCAGCAGTTAGTTTTATGATTATCATTCTATATTCAAGTTCTGTTATGTTGCTTATATCTGTTTTCATTAATTCTTGAGCTGTCACTGCTTCTCGTAGATTCTTTTGAGGAGAATTCTTCCGTCTCGTCATTTTGGCTGGATGTGTTATGGGTTATTTCTTGAAGTTGCCTTGGAAAGGAAAACTTAAACACAGTCCTCTAGGTTCCGGAGGCTGCCCAGGCTCACCACGTCTGAAGATGACCCAAAGCTGGCAGGGATCTCAAATATGTTGAAGAACAGAACTGAGGTCCAAAATGAGTTCAGATGGGCTGGAATAGTGAGCTGTTCCAGGCTCCCCAGGCCAGCAGAGCGCAGGCAGCCGCTGCTGAGGGTTCTGCCCTTCGCTGAGGCGGACGGGAGGAGGAGCAGGAACTGGGGGAGGAATGAGGACGAGAGGGGAGCAGAGACCGCGGTGGCGGCGGTGGCGGCGCCAGGAGGAGGAAGAGGAGAAGCTAGAGCACTTTAGTTTATGAGTTTGGTTGAGCCTGTAGAACAATTATTGACTGATAAATTGAGCCCATAGATTTATTTAAATTTGGGAGATGTTCAGATCCGTCTGAAAAATTTGCTCTTTACTGAATGTCCCCCGTTTCACAAAGCTTTATGAAAAATACATAATTTTAAAGATCATTTTTAAAATGCAAGTTTATTAATATTTTTCTTGAGTTTTACCTTTTATACAACATTTGCTAGACTGCAATAGTACTTAAATAATTACCATAAATAAACATAATGAATAATTCTTGATATTTAAGGATTTGGAATCTTCCATTATAACCTTATAGGTGGAAACTTTCATGGTTTCTGGTTCTAGTGCTGTTTTAATACCCAACCCATCTTTATGTTCTCATGTGTTTCTTCAAGTACTGGAATTTGTGCATGTTTCTAGATGGTTTCTCACACTTATTCCCAGTTTTAAGCCTGAAGATTGCGTAGTGGCATATACAATGTAATAAGCTCCCTGCCTCTGAATTTCTACTCTTATACAATGTACTAAGCCCTTTTACCCTCCGTATTTGCTAATAATATGTGTCATTGCATTGAATTATTAAGAGCACATTTTCCTAGTAACATTTCAAAAAGCCTTGGCAGCAAGATCATAAATTTGTTCATATCCCTTGGCCTAAATGCCACCTTTAAGAATGTATCAAGTGAAAAAATTAATAACTGTCTCTAGTTTATATTGAAAAATTAAATAAAAATAATAAACATTCACTGTAGAGAACTTTTAAGCATATTTTAAAGATCAACCCTGTAGATTCTATATGCATTAAAACTATGAATTTGAATGCTTTGTATAACACCTAAGAAATGCTGTTTAAATTTAGGCTTAAGCTGTGTAATTACGAATTTTTTTGTAATTTGTCTGTTTACTCTTGGTTCATCATGAATTTATATGGATGGTGGCTGGAAAGGAAAATATAAAAATGAAATGTTCAGTGGTAGGATTATACATCTTTCACTTTTAAAAATATCCTACCATACTATCCAGCAGATAGAAACTGAGATAAATGCTGAGATAAATACAGAGATTCTGCAATGCATTTGGGTTTTACTATCCAGTGATTTTTTTCTTTTTTAATGTTTATTTATTTATTTTGAGAGAGAGTCAGTGAGAGATAAGGAGGGTCAGAGAGAGAGAGAGAGAGAGAGAGAGAGAGAGAATCCCAAGCAGGCTCCATGCAGTCAGCACAGAGCCTGACTCAGGTCTCAAACTCATAAACCGTGAGATCATGACTTGAGCCCAGATGCCCCTATCCAGTGATTACTTATTTATTAAGTGGATAATGGGTTTATTGTTAGGCTGGTTTGATCATTCCATAGCATTAAAAAAATTACTATTTACATTTAGGTTTTTCAAATAATACTTTGATTTTCAGAAATCAGATCATATTTAGTTAATTCAGACATCAAAATGGAACTTTGAAAGTTGAAAAGATTTTGCTTTGGTCCTACGATGGGGAGCACGTGAGGTAACATTCACATTTCATTTTGGTTGCCTTTTCTTTCCTCCCCACAGTCCACATACTTCTTATTGGCCAAGCTATGTCTGCACTTTACTGCTGGAATTCAGAGCTGAATCAATTCTCTTTTATTCTGGAAGCACCTTCTGCTCATGATGCAGCTTCTGTTACAGTAAAATCCCTTAATTCAAGCAAGAATTTAATTGCTCTAGTGGGAACCATTCACTCACATATCTATGAGCTGGCTTACATCTCCAGCCAGTCTGACTTTATTCCTAGGTAAGTTCACCATTTCATATGGATTCTCTTTATGCTCACCATAGTTTTTATAGGTACTTAATTTCTAAGTGTTTATTTAATGACTGAAAATATATAAGATATAAGCATAATTTATAATCTAGAATATTGCTTCTGTTCCATATTTCTTTCATGTATTCTATCAAGCTAATCAGTATTACGAGTGTTTTGGATCATAATTTTATTTATGAAATGTTGTGATTTTTCCAAATGTTTAATATTAATCAGTGTTCTGAGGTTTTATGTGTAATCTACTATGTATATGCCTGAGATTTGTTGCAGCTGTCTTATTTGATGTGCTTCTTATGCTAGTTCAGGTGAACTGATATTTGAACCTGGCAACAGAGAAGCTGTAATAGTGGTAAATATCCTTGATGATATAGTTCCAGAAGAAGAAGAATTCTTCAGAGTTCAGCTTAAAAATCCCAAAGGAGGAGCAGAGATTGGTATTAATGGTTATGTAAAAATAACTATTCTTTCTAATGATGATGCCTATGGAGTCGTTGGATTTGCTCAGGTAAAGATCCCACACTTAGAAGTCAAAATGATTGATTCATTGTATTTATATATTAGGTGTTGTCAGCTCTCAGTCCTCCTTTGAGTATCTTCATCCTCTCTCCCTTCTCTTTCCCTGTTTCACCCTGACTGTGCATTTTAAGGTGTACTTAACTGATGTCTTATAATTATAGTCCTTCATACTAAACCGTCTGAATCAACTTGTCCTAAACTTTTCTTTTTTTTTTGTACTGATTCCTCTTATCAGATTGAATTTAAAATGTTCCCAGTTGGCCTTGGTCCTGGAGTTTGGCTCTGCTATTAGCCTTATCTCTAGAGGGTAAGGATGAAATAGGTCTGAAAGAGACTATATACTGTGTTTCGTCACACACATCACCTACAAATATATTATTGTCCTATGTGTATTGAGAGAGAGAGAGAGATTTATAACTGTACTTGCATTGTACACATGGAGGGCTTCCTCTGAAGAAAGAGAACAATGCAAATCTTCTCAGGTCGACATCCATGCTCAGAATTCATTTTCCTTTATTCATGAACAAAAGGACACCCTTTTATCTTGTGTCATTTAGCCCTATTTGCATACTCTATCCTGATTTCTTAACTAGAATTATACCTGAAGCTATCATGTATCGTTCTCTGAAATGTTCTGGAAGTAAGGAAAACCCAGCTCAAATTGGCTTAAACACCAAGAACAGGTCCACAGAGAAGATAAGCTTCAGAGTTGGGTGGATACTATGTCAGCATGGCTCAGATTCTCTCCATCTCTCCACTTGGCCAACATAAAGCTGGTTCTTCATTTGGTTGTTTAAAAGCTGATGTTACTGTTAGGGCTACTGCTTTCTTGTTCATGTCTAGTTGTGGAGAGAGAGAAATGTGGCTCTTAGAGTAAGGAAGAGATTTCCCAAAAGCTTCTGGAAAACTCTTCTCATGTCTCATTGCCAGAACTAAGAAGGCCACTCATGCATTTGTTCATTAATTTATTCATTCGTGTAGCAGTTTTTTTTTTTGTTTTTTTTTAACAAACACCTACTCTTTCAGGTGCTAGAGATATATCAAAAAATAAAATAGTAAATCTCTTTATCCTCATTGTCATTAAACTGTAGATGAGGCAAAGGGAGATAGTAGATAAAGACAGAAGAGACATCTGTACTGTATCTGATGGTAGTATGTCCCATGGAGGAACGTTAGGTAGGGAGGACAGATGGAGATTGTGAGGGAAGAGGTGGGGGTTGTGTGCAGAGAAATAAAACATAGGATACTAGGGAGGCAGCACTGAGGAAGTGATTTGAGGACGGAGGTGTGGAGGACATGGGGGAACCCTGAGGTGAGGCCTCACCCATATGGTGTAGCAAGGAGGTCACTATGGCCGAAGATAGGGAGAGATGAGGCTGAAGAAGTGAAGGGCCAGGGCTCTGTTTCAGGCATCCCCAGCAGCACCCACAGTTTTGATGACTTGCTAGGAGGACTCAAAAGACTCAGAGTTCCGTCACTCTCATACTGTGATTTGTTACGGTGACGGGGATACAAAGCAAAGTCATCACGGGAAAAGGCTTATGGAATGAATTGCAAAGGAAACCAGGTCCAAGCTTCCAAGAGCTCCTCCCAGGGGAATCACACAGGACACACTTCCTTCCCCCAGCATTGAGGTAAATAGTGATAGTATGTAACATGTGTTGCTGACCATGGACGCTCAGTAGAGACTCAGTGCCTGGGGTCTTACCTAGGAGCTGATCATGCAGGCCCTCTCAGCCCGGCACACGCCACAATTCCAGACTCCCAGAGTGAAAACAGGTGTTCAGTAAAAACTACGCTGTGTGTACAGTTCAGGCACAGGGAGCCAGTACGACTTCGGGGAATGGCCAGAATCCTTCTGAAACCCAGACTCCCAGACACCAGGCAAGGGCCAACCTTCGAGTAGCCTTTGAAGGATACGAGGGAGGCTACTGTGTGAACTCGCTCCTGCACAAGCCCCTGAGTACCAACATGAAGTTAGCCCTGCGGGAAACGGTTGAAGTGGAAGAGCAACATGACCTGACTCACGTAACCACTCTGGGGGCTTCAGGGTGGCTCAGCTGGTTGACCATCTGACTTCAGCTCAGGTCATGATCTCATGGTTCGTGAGTCAGGCTCTGTGCTGACAGCTCAGAGCCTGGAGCCTGCTTCAGATTCTGTGTCTCCCTCCGTCTCTGCCCCTGTCCTGCTCACACTCTCTCTCAAAAATAAATAAACATTAAAAAAACTTTTTTTAATAAAATAAAAGAACTACTCTGGCCATAGGATTGACCTAGATTGTAAGTGGGTAAGGACAGAAATTGACAGGAAACCAGTGCACTCATTCAGCAATAAAGCACAGACCTGAGTGAGCACTTGCAAGGGTTGTGGCATCACCCTTGTTCCCCATTCTGGCCCGTCTCTGCAGATACAGGCCAGTCAGCTTTTCCTGAAGCGCCTCTGCCCAAGTGAATTACAATGTGAGCCATATATATAACTTCAGTTTTTTCGCTCCAGAAAAAAAAGTAGAAATAGGTGAAAATATTTTTAGTGTTTTATTTAACCCAATATATTAACCAACATAAAATTATTGATGAAATAGTTTATGCCCTTTTTTTCATACTTTGTCTTCAGACCTCAAGTGCATTTTACACTTACAGACCAGTTACGTTTCAGGTGGTCAGTAGCCACATGTGGCCGGTGGCCACTGTGTAGGACAGGACAGCTCTAAAGCGTGAACTATGGTGGGGAAGGTTAGAAAGAAAGCAGACTACCTCAGTCCCCACCAGGTGGAGACATGACTTGTTTCCTCACTTTCTTCCCGTCTCTTTTGAAATGACAACTTACCAGAAAGGCCTTCCCTGATTGAAAATTGTTAATTCCCCACCAACATTCTGCACCTTTTTATCCTGCCTTCTTCTTCTTCTTTATGGAATTTATAATGGCCTAATTTGTCTCTTGTCAGTTTCCTCTCCTAGAAATCAAGGCTGCGAGAGCTGAGATACTGTTTTGTTCACAGCTTTATGCCAGAAAGATGCCTGGCACACAGGAGGTGTTTGTATCAACCTTTCATAATTCAGGGGAGGGAACAAAACACTTCTTTGGCTTTCTAGTGGTCCTACAAATAAATAGGGCAGAGCTCGAGTCCCTGGAGCAAGAACCAGTGAGTTCTGCCATATGATCTCATCCTCTGGTCGTTAAGCCTTCTTGCAGATGGAGAGCACATTCTAGTCCTTTACTGTTTAAGCATGGTAGATTTCTCTTTTTTTTAATTTTTTTTAAATGTTTATTTATTTTTGAGAGAGAGCGAGAGAGAGCATGACTGGGGGAGGGAGAGAGAGAGGAAGACACAGAATCTGAAGCAGTCTCCAGGCCCAAGCTGTCATCACAGAGCCTGACATGGGGCTCGAACTCATAAACCACAAGATCATGACCTGAGCTGAAGTCAGATGCTTAACCGACTTGAAACTCTAAAGCTACCCAGATGCCCCAGATTTCTCTTCATGAAGCTTATTCCAAAATTGTCATAGAAACATCAAAGTTCTGTGGTTTAATCCTTCCCAGTAGATAATATCCTGGGTTCTTTCATTCCATTCACTAGAATTCTTCCAATACAGGCCTCTTGTGTCTGGACAACCTTGTTCGAAGATAAGATTTAGTAGATAAAGAGTTTCTTGATAACTTTCTGGCTGTATTTAATCCTTCTTTTACTATCCCTTATCTGTAGAGGGCGAGGAGCCCGAGAGGCTTCTCTTTGAAAAGGCATTGTTTTTCGTATACAAATTATATGCATATTTTATTTTATTTTTTAAAGATTTTATTTTTGAGTAATTTCTACACCCAACTCGGAGCGGAGCTTGAATTTACAACCCTGAGATTGAGTCACACGCTCTACTGACTGATCCAGCCAGACACCCCATATACATATTTTAAAATCAGGATATTTTCTATAGGAATGTTTGAATGCTTTGAGCAAGATTTTATTACTATGTAACATTTGCAACAGTCTGTTAAAAATGCAGTGTAAAACACTGCCAAGGATAGACTCTCTACTCAAATTATCATTCTAAATAGAAGCTTTAAGAAATTCGTGGAGGAATTTCTTTTCAGATTGCCATAGTAAAAAGGCAAGAAAAAGAAAACTATTACTGGGAAGATTAAAAAAAATCTTTATACTCCATATTCTTTCTTTATTGCTTATGGATAAACTACGGTGTTGTAAGAAGGGATTCTTTCGAGTATTAATTTTGAGGAAAAGCTCATTCAGTGGCTGGCAAGAGATGCTGCAAGGTTTGGAGGAGGAGCTCCAGTCACACTAAGGTAGAAGTCAGTCTGGGATGAAGGAAGGACGCTGAGAAGCATAGGTGAGAGGAGAGTGTGAGATTCTAACACAAGGGAAGGGGATAGTTCTGTCAGGAAAAATAGTTTAAAGACTAGGGGCTAAGGATGAAACCCCATGAATGGAAACACCACAGGCTGTAGAAACATTTCAGAGTTTATGAATTCAACGATAAGAGACATTTGTAAGTGAACAGAAAGAGTGCCCTGATTCTCACTGGTGTTTTTACATTCGGCTGGGACCTTAAAGTCCATGTAGACCAAAACCTTACTTTACAAGAAGGAAACAAGACCTAGAGGGATTGCCAGAAGTGGCATGGGGGGAGAAGACTTCCTCATCTTCTGACTCTATGTCCATTCATTTCTACAAGTTTTGGACACTATGTATAATACTTTCAAAAAAGTATATGTTTTCTGGGTATGAATATAACATATGTTCATTGAAGAAATTTGAAAATTACAGAGAGAGGAAGACAAAGTAAAACTAATCCTATAAAAATTAACATTTTAATTTACTTTAACTTGGTCTTTTACTTAGTCAAACATGTATGTTTCAGAAATAAAATTATGGTCATCTTATACTGCTGTCTTTTTAAGTATTGTTTTTCACTTATATCATGTTTTTGTGTCATATCACGTTGCTTAGTACTATAAATTTTGCACATCATAACAACACGAAGTAAAAGTCTACTTAGGTAATGCCCATTAATCCCTCGTGGCTTCCTGTGTGTTTTTCAGAATTCATTATATAAGCAAGTGGAAGAAATGGAGCAAGATAGTCTAGTAACCTTGAATGTTGAGCGTTTAAAAGGAACATATGGTCGCATAACCATAGCGTGGGAAGCTGACGGAAGTATTAGTGATATATTTCCTACCTCAGGAGTGGTATGTAATTTACAGAATTATAAGACAGTCACTTTTAAATTATGGTTACTATTGATGCATGGGACCAAACCCTGCCTTATGGATGAAGTGTTTAAGTTTGACCATGTCAACACTGGATTCCTACTAATCACCGTAGAGAGGGATAGAATTTAAGGTTAGTTTTATTGTTGTGATTTTTGTTAATGTTTTCTTCAATACCAAAATTATCTATAAAGAAGGGTCATCTGTTTTTAGGTTCATTACATCAGTTGGTCAAATCATGGATGTGTTACACTGTCAGAAAGATAAAACCAATTACACTGGAGATGGAAATGTGGTTTCAAGATTTGCGTAAAATGGAAGCAGTAAATAGGGAATGAATCTGTATAAGATAGACATATGAGAAAGTAGATCAGAATTGCTGAGTGATGTAGGTTGAGTTTCCTGTAGATAGACTCCGAGATTAAGAGTTGTGGGCAGTTTACCGGGGAGACACACCTATAAGGAAACAAGGAAGGTAGGAGTGTGCAGAGGAGCTGTTGGTACCTGGGTAGTTGCACCTGAGGTTGAGTCTGTGAGGAAGTTCTGGAGCTGAGTTAGTCCTCCAGAGTTGTTTTTCATTGGGAGCAAGGGGGCAGAGATTTTGCATCCCTATTTCAGCCGTCCTTCATCTCACACCATCTTCTGGGTGGAGCATAACCTTCAGTGGAAGTGTACTGTAGCTGAAGCCAGTTCCCAGTGACAAACACAAAAGCCCTTATTCCCACCAGTTGGGGTATGGGCACACCAGCCCTAAGAAGGGATCTGGGCAGAGTATCATTTATCAACTAGTGGAAGGTAGTATAAAATTGGGGCAGAGGTTGAAGAGTGGAATCAGATTTGGGTCAGAAAAGTAAATGACTCCGAAAGAGAGGATTTGAAGAACCTTTAGTTCCTAATTGGAAGATAGATGGTATTTTTGGCTCATCTTGGGTTTCATAGATTTATTCATAAAATTTCCCCAAATGCTTCTCTGAAGAGTTCCTTTAAAAAGCCTCTTGTGGAATTATCTCAGAAAAAGACGGGTATATGTTAGATCTACCATTTCTAGGCTTCTGTATCATTTGAAAGATTAGAGCTTTGGTGCCTTAAAAAATGTTATGCCAAATTTTATTGCTTTGAGTATTTACTTTTATGCAAGTTACCAAACTATAAGTTGTATCTGTCAGGTTCTTTGTGTTCTGAAATATATTTCCCCAGTTAAAATTCTTACATAAACATTAAAATGATTTCTAATTTAAATGCATAATAGTATCTTAAGTGTAGACTATATTTGGAAGAATTAATTATTTTATTCAAGAATATGTGAATTTTTTCTGTAAAGGGCCAGATAGTAAATATTTTAGACTTGTGGGCTATTTTAGTCTCTTTCCCAGATTCTCAACTTTGCTTTGTAGCATAATAACAATGTTAGATGATACATGATCAAATGAACATGGCTGTATTCTGGTAAAACTTAATTTAAAAAAATGGATTTCACCAAAGGGTAGTAGTGCTCTGACCCTTGATTTTATTAATAGAGCCCTTCAGTTTATATCTTCGAGCGCCTTCTTCAGGTGGAGAGATGAGTGTCAATGAAATGGCCGTGGAATGCTAGTTTGAATGATTGTAGCTTGTAGTCATGTTGCTAGAGAATAGGGTATCAGGTAGGGAGCAGTGGGAAATGACGTTCAAGGAAGAGATGGAAGCCCTAACAGAAAGGATTTCGGATGCCTTTTAGCAGATTTGGATTTGACTCTGGACAGTCGAGATAGAACAGGAGGAGAGAGATGCTCTGATTTGTATCTCATTTTGTCTTTCTCTACCTCTATTTTGGTTCATTTATTGTTAAATCATACATCTGTTTTACCCAAAAGAAATAGCAATCCTGGCAAAATTTTTGTAGAGAAAAATGTTTAAATGAGTATGTCACCTTCTTTTATTTTTATAGATTTTTCAATATGTTTTCTAGGACTTAGACTCCCAGAGAGACTCTATATTCTTTATTTTAATAGAATGTAGGCTTCAGGATGTGACAGTTTGTCTATAGGTTTTATCAGGTTTAGTTTCAGTAATGGTTTACTTTTTTCTTTTTCCTAACAATCTTCCACTTTTAATATGAAAATCATTTGATTAATTTGTAGAATCATATTGCGTTGTTTAAATACTTCTTGTTATTTAAGTTGTGGTCTGTACCGAAAGGAGATTTAGTCTTTTGAATTCTTACTACACAGTGATAATTACAAAATAAATAAAATCTTCTTTCTTTAAAATTTTAGATTTCATTTTCTGAAGGGCAGGCACTGTCTACAATCACTCTGACTGTTCTTGCTGATGATGTACCAGAGTTATCAGAAATTGTGACCATAACACTCGTTCATATTACCACAGAAGGGGTTGAGGACCTATCTAAAGGTGCTACTATTGATCAGAAGAGAAACAGATCTGTGATAACGACTCTGCCCAATGACTCACCTTATGGCTTAGTGGGTTGGCATGCTGAGTTTCTCTTCATTAGAGTAGCAGAGCCTAAAGGTAAGTTATGTTAATTATTTTTCAGGTTCTAGTAAGTCTTATTGGGTAGTTTAATTGTAATGTTTACTAGGAATATAAGTCCGAGTGGTGCTTGGGTGGCTCAGCTGGTTAAACATCTGACTCTTGATTTTGGCTCAGGTCATGATCTCACAGTTTGTGAGTTCAGGCCTCACCTCTGGCTCCAGAGTACTGTATGGGATTCTCTCCTTTTCCCCCTCTTTCTCTCTGCCCCTCCCCTCCTCACTCTCTCTCTCTCTCAAAATAAATAAACATATATATGTAAGTATACACACACACACACACATATATGTATTTTCAGTTTGACAGATCATTCTCAATCCTTTTTACTTTTTATTTGTTTATCAAATTTTATCATGTAATCACTTAGCAGTAATGCTATAAAAAAACACTTTTACTCTTTTGAGACATTACTATCATAATAGAAACATTTAATATTTTAGTAACTCATGACAGTAAAGGTAACTGGTTTTTATTTATTTTCTCTTTGGATCCTTTGTTTATCTGCTGTCTTTCCGTACTCAGATTTCTCTATATAGATTTTCAATAAGCAACATAGTGAAATGCTTACGGTACTCAAGATATTAATTGTTAAACCCCCAAAGCAGTAATTAGAATATTTTTTCTGTGAAATGTAAGTAATCAGTACTTGTTTTCCTTTAAGCTTAGTGCTGAAATCTCTGCCTAAATAACTACTTATATCAGCTGTAGGAATAATAGATTTTTGTAGATAAATGCCACTTGACTTATTTGAACAAATGTATTGGAACATACATATATGATGTGTGTTTACTTAGATTATGCTGTGTGAAGCCTCTAAAGTTTTCAGACAGGAACATGGACATTTTTCAAGGACCTTTCATTTAAATAGTTGACTGAAAAAAATGACAAGTAATTATGCATCTGGGCCTTTATATGTCTGTATATGTGGGAACAGAAGCAATAGTCGAATATGTTCACTTATTCATTCAACAAACATTTTGAAGCACCTAGTAAGTGCCACGAATTGTGCTGTGTGTTCTGGAAACAGACACAGTCTTAGGTCATTAGAATGTCACAGACCAGTGGGGAAGATTGGCAAGTATTTTTTTTGTCCATTTATAGGGAAAATTTAATTTTAAAAATCTAAGAAATAAAAACTAGGTGCTGTGAGATACTTTGATCCTTGTGATAGACGCTTCACTATAAGAACAAAATTACTAGCTGTTCGTCTAATGATTAAGTTATTAAATGATGACTTTGTGTGTTTACTTTTTCATTTTTGAAAAATCCTCACATTTGTAATTAGCACCTCTGTCAACCTGCACATACACACTTACCTAAGATTTTCAGCAGTTTTTGTTAAGGTACATGATCCTGTGCAACATAGGAGGGTGCATTGGAGAACCTGAAGGGAGGGTTTAGACCTGGGATATAAAGTATGATGATTCTCAGCACAACTTTGTGGCCATGGGGGACTAAGCACAAAATCTTTCTTGGGACTATTCGTTGGGATAGTGCGGAACATTCCACCCTAAGAGCTTCGGATGGTGTAGATAGCAAAGCTTGTTTACTTGAGGCATGTGTATCTCACAGAGAACATCACCGTCCTTCAGTTACCAATTATTCGAGACAAAGGACTATTTGGGGACATTGGCATTCACTTGATAGCTAAACCCAATTTCTTACTACACATCGATAATCAAGCTACCGAGAATGAAGATTATGTGCTACAAGAAACAATAATAATGATGAAAGAAAACATAAAAGAAACTTACATCAAAGTTGCCATTTTGCCGGTGAGTTTACAGTGCAACAAATAGGATGTAAAATAAAAGAAAATGTTCTTAAAGATAAAATTATGATCCTCTTAAAGATAAAAATCTTTGAAAAGCTGGCTTTTACATGTAAAATTGTGAGTATTCTGATTTTTCACCCACCCTAATATTTAATAACAATGAATATTTTTTATAACTGGTAAAAACAATACATTTATTAATGATTTATATTTGTTTTTGAACTGGACTGTTGTTTGAATGACCTCTGAAGCGTGGAATTTACATTCGATTATATGTTTCATTGCATCCACTCTTTTGCTGGCTAGTTAGTTGTTTTGAACTAATGAGTGAATGAATAAATGCCCAAATTCATCTGGTTATTTTTATTGTTGGTTTGATAGTGCAGTATTTTCATGTCATGATACTATTATTCAAATCAAGACTATTCTTCAGATGGTTTAAATCTGGTTTTAGTGTTTTCTCATGTATATAAGAGATAAATGTATATATCTATAATGATTCACAAGAAACTGAGAGTGCTTATTAGTGTGTCTGTAATATATAATATCTGATATTGGAGTATGTGTTACAATATTATATATAACAATATTAACAATAAATATATAGTATATTATTAAAGATAATGTTGCATAGTAATATTAGTGTTACTAATAGCAGTATTAGTGGTATTAGATAATAGTGGTCTCTGGAAAGGGCATGCTGGGAAAGATGTAGATGACGGGACAGAAGCTTCCTGTTCACTGTGCACTATTTCTATCTTTTGAAAATTTTTATCACCTATTCCAAAATTAAGTCACAGTTTTTGGAAAGTTAACTAGAATATAGGATAATATCTAGATTTACAATTCTAGAGCTTTCACTCTTAAGATGTATGTAGCATTTATCCTTTCTCCTATATTTGGTGGAGTATTATTTACATGAAACATTTTTGATAGGATATGGTCAAAATTGTGTGATGGAGTTTAAAAAAAATTATTTTACTTGCTAATGAGTATTAGGCTTTAGTTAAAACTTCACTAATAAGCTTGAATATCCCCTAAGATTCTGAAGTTGTCAGTGGGAATGTATTAAAATATATAAAGGCATCTTTTGTGTGTCTGAAAGAGGTGCCCATTCCTGTGGACAGTCATGTATTCCCCACTGAAAAATACTCAGGTTTCTAAGTCAAATTCATTATATTTAAAAAATATATATATATTTTTAAAGAATATATCTCTCCTGTTTGCCCCACCCCCTCAGGATAATGCTCCTGAGTTGGAAGAAGGATTTATTGTCAACATCACTGAGGTGTACCTGGTGAATTCCGACTTCTCTGCAGGACAGCCAAGTGTGCGGAGACCTGGGATGGAAATAGTTGAAATAATGATTGAAGAAAATGATGATGCCAGAGGAATTTTTAAGTTCCATGTTACCACAGTGAGATAAACTTTAATATATTTATAGTAATACAGATGCTTCTACCTACTGATTTGGTCAATGTTACATATTTTCTGTAAAATAATTGACTTTGCTTATAGATATTTATAAATATCTGCCTTAAAATTTGTCTTATAGACTAATTCTTAATTCTCTTTGTGCTAGACTAAAGGGTTAAGCAAGTATATTTTCATGAAATTTAAATTTAAGAATTCTGAAAACACCTATTATGCATATTTATATCTTATTAATTTCTACTTTGTAGGGTGAAATGTAAGAAATATAGGAAGAAATAATAAATTTAGAAGGTGATGATGGGGTGCCTGGGTGGCTCAGTTGGTTGAGTGTCCTGTCTGACTCTTGATTTCAGCTCAGATCACGATCACATGGTTCATGAGTTTGAGCCCCGTGTCGGGCTCTGTGCTGACAGCATGGAACCTGCTTAGGATTCTCTTTCTTCTTCTCTCTCTGTCCCTCCTCTCTCTGTCCCTCCCTCCTCCCTTCCTCCCTCCTCCTCCCCCTCCTCCTCTCCCTCCTCCTCTCCTTCCTTCTCTCCCTCCCTCTTCCTCTCCCTTCTCTAAATAAATAAATAAATAAATAAGCTTAAAAGGAAAATGATGATGACATATAAGATGTTAATTTTGTCTTGTACTTTAACTATATTCTTTATTTAAAGGATTTTGGTGGAGTTATTACTGCCTATGAAGTGCCTCCACCACTGAATATTCTTCAAGTTCCTGTAGTCCGGAAGGCTGGAAGCTTTGGGGCAGTAAATGTTTATTGGAAAGCAACACTGGACAGTGCTGGCCTGGAAGACTTTAAGCCATCTCATGGGATTCTTGAATTTGCAGATAAACAAGTATGCTAATTATGAACATATTAGCAATTTTTGGTTGTACTTCAAACAACTTATAGATACTCGCCAAATGAACATGCGTTAGTGACTGCTAAATATATTATACTTTTTGTTTGTATATCAAGCCAAACAGAACTCTTATTACATAATATGTTATAATTTGTTAGTGGATATAGGAAGAGAACATAAGGAAACAAAAATCTCACCTTTTTCTGAACTTTCCTACCTTATTTAATTTTAAGGAGAAGTTAAAGGAGGATAATGAATAGCTTAGAAGTGCCTAAGAATTTATAAAAATTGTCTCATGAACTTCATTATTCCTATGAATTCTAGGTTTGCTTATTCTGTTTATTTCTTAATGCTTATCAATATACATAACTTACTTATTTAGGATTTGCAGTAAAAGTGTACACATTTTATTAATATCCAAAACTTTTGTTACAATTAAAAACCAGACTTGTTTTTTTTTTTAATTTTTTTTTAATGTTTATTTATCTTTGAGACATAGAGACAGAGCGTGAGCAGGAGAGGGGCAGAGAGAGAGGGAGACACAGGATCCGAAGCAGGCTCCAGGCTCTGAGCTGTCAGCACAGAGCCCGACGCGGGGCTCGAACTCACAGACCGTGAGATCATGACCTGAGCCGAAGTCGGACGCTCAACCGACTGAGCCACCCAGGCGCCCCTAAAAACCAGACTTTTTAAAATGATAGAGAAGAGACAAAATAACCAAATCTGAAAAATTGAAAAACAGTATTCTAGATTTGGGCCAAGGTATTCTCTAAGAGTTAGAAGTTTTGCAAACTGGACATTTTGTAATATGTTCTGTGCAGCGTGATTTTGCTGGGGTAGATTGTACGGTATGCATCAGCCTGTTAGTTCCTGCTGAAAAATAAGCCTACAGGTTAGACTTCCCTATACCTAATGGTCTATTATTATTAATATTTGAAATCATGAGTTTTTAACAAATTTAGAACTTTAAAACTTTTCCTCCTAAAAGGAGGGACAATAGAGATTTTTACACTTACAAGTAGAAACAAATACATTGATTTTTCATCAAAGTAGCGTTCCACTTGTATTACTAGCACTTCATTTTGTGTATGAGGTTGAAGTCCGGTTATTTAACAGTACTTTGAGATCATCGTCATTTTTAAAGTTAACGTGCTCTAAGGAAGTATTCTGTATTTTACAGTGTAGAGTTAAGGTGCCTACATTTTAATAAGCTTCCATTTTAGTATTTGATTTTGTTTAGGTTTCTGCTTTTGATTATGAATGTAGATTTCTCACTTTTCTCTTTTATTAAAGGTTTTAGGTAGATTCATGTAGAACAACTTCATTTTCTGGTAAACATCTGTGTTAAAATACTGTAATTTCCCTCTGAGATACAGAAAAAATTTTAATTGTAGAGATACAGCTAGAATATTTTTATGACCAATAGTGAAATCACAAGCTGGGCCAAGTTTTACTTATTTTTAAGTTATAAAGATGTCTAACATAGACCCAGACAAATGTACGAAATCCTGATTTCAAATATTTAAGAACAGCAGAATTGGGTTTTCTTCCTGCCTTTTGTTAACACTGTAAGAGTGATATTTGAAACCAAAAGGATTTGTTCTAATTGCCAAAGACAATGGCACCATCACATATCATGTCATATTAATGCTAAGTATACTAAAGTTTATATTTGCACAATGGTTATTAGAGCCTATATGGCATTTTAAATATTTTTGTTCAAGAATCAGGCTTCATTGGTTTTTGTATACATAAGTAACACTATTTTATTACATATGTAATTCCCTTATCTTGAAAATAATAGACTGTAAAATTCTGATTTGAAATACTAAATAACATATATGATTTTAAAATAGTATTATGAACATAACAGGCCAAAAATATCCTTTTTTTGGTATTCTGTTTCTGTCAACTAAAAGTTTAAATATATGTGATCAAAAATTGCTATTTCATTATATCCTCCTTGCCTCTTACCCTTCCTCTTTCCCATTTTCCCTCCCTTCTTTCTCTCCCTCCTTTTCCTTCTTTCTTCCTTCTTTTCTTTTGTAGGTTACTGCAATGATAGAAATTACCATAATTGATGATGCTGAACTTGAACTCATGGAGACATTCAATATTTCCTTAATCAGGGTGGCTGGAGGTGGCAGACTTGGCGATGATGTTGTGGTAACTGTTGTTATCCCACAAAATGATTCCCCATTTGGAGTATTTGGATTTGAAGAAAAGACTGTAAGTTAAATATATCAGGGGGGAAGGGTGCCTTCCCCTAAGCTGTTTTTTATTTTTTTGTAAATTTAGAAGAAAGGTATCTTTCATCTGGTAAAAAACTATTACCTCCCACTTAGGATTTTCTGCTCAAGAGTCCTTAAACTTGGCTGTTGAATTAAGGTCGAGTCCTCTAATCTGTGTTTGACACCATTGAGTCACCTAAGATTAGGCAGCTACAAAGGGGAACAGATTCTTACTTACTGAGTATCATAGACCAAGATCTAGTTTTTGTCCGTACATTGTGTTCCCAGTCTGTCTTGCTGCCAGACCACCACCCTGGTCACAAGGCAGGATTCTGTCATGGATCTAAGTGTTACACACTAGGATACTTTTAGTTGGGGAGGGATTTATTTTACCGACCCTTCTGGTACTCTGTCTTATATTGAACGAAACACCGCAGTCACCCCAGCTGAAGTGCTTTTTGTGTTTTTTCTTTCCTCTCTCTTACTTCCCATTGGTTGTCTCCTTCCAGGACCTGTAAGAGGGAAGCCAATTGCTATTATCAGTTTAATTGCTAAGGGAGAAAAAAACAACTATTTATGCAGCCAGATTTGATGACTAATGCTAAATTACCTCTACATCTTAAATATTAAAAAATTATTAAAACTATGTCATAACTAGTACATGATTTTATATCACCATTTTTAAGACTGTCTTTCAAAGGAAATTCCAAGGTGAAATAATCATAAATATATATAGGTAATCCTGATATACACAAGTTTTCTGGGTCTATATACACAAGTTTTATTGGATCACTTATAGGTAATCAGTAATTCATAATAGATCATTTTATATAATAAACAGCTTGCTCCCAGTGCTCATGGTCTTTACTGTTTTGTGGATGAAAGGCTTGTCTTACAACTTGCCCGTTAGGGCCGGGCTTCCCAGATGCTCCAAATTTTAAATAAACCCTAATAATTACTGAATGATGAAATTATTGAAATTTCAATTTCATAAGAGAATGGGAACCATGAGAGGGACAGGACACACTTCTGCTGTAGCCTTATGAGACTGTCTTTCTTGGGAAAGGAGTAAGAAGAAGTGTTTCTGTGTAGTTTCACAAGAGTGACTATGAATGTTTCCTAAGCAAAATGAAAAGTCTGGAAACATAAAACTATTAGTATAAAGAAGAGAGTAAAAAGCATCCATAATATTGTTAACCTAAGGTATGGACATCATTAATATTTTTTATTTCCATCTATGCTTTCTTTTTTTGCATTTGTAAAAAGAAATACTTTAATCCATATAAATACAATTTCATATTTATAACATGTCTCTTGGCTTCTGAGGTTGGGTAAAAGGTTCAAGGTTTCATTCAAATCTTTGGTGGTAAAACCTTAACATAAATGTTGTTGCTTTTAACTTTGTCCTGCTTTTGGACTCTTAGACATTAGATGGTATGGGTATCAGCTTTTCTCACTGATAGGGAAAATGAAGAGTTATATTACTATTCATAAATAACTTTTATTTACTTTATCTTAACTGCTCTTGTAAACTTTAGTGCACCCTTGGCCTGAGAACTCATATCTTACTGTAATCACCTCAAGTTTCCAAATTGTCTTGCAGTCTAAAAGTGAGAGTGAGGTCACCCAATCCCTACTGTGTTATTTCTCATAAGCTTTGGTGTGAGGAGTAAATAAGTTGATGTATGTAAAGCAGTTGCAAATGGGTGTCAATTGCTATTTTTATCATTAGCAGTAGCAGGAACTTGTTGTTCAGCCCTTTGTGGTTACTTTTTTTATATTCTGTGTCTCTTACTGCCGAGAAGGCTCTTGATAACACACATTTTCGTTTTAACATGTATCCAAGATTCACAGTGTTGTGCATATAGTGAATATTTTCTTTGCATTATTTGATGACACAGATTAGATTTAGATCTGAATAATATTGAGGAAAGATTATTAATATAAATCTATCAGAAGAAATAAGCTGCTCAGTAGGGCAATATGGTAAGTATACCAAAGCACTGGCAAAAGCACAGGCTTAAGAAATCTTCTTGTGAAACCTAAACTATGGTGTTATTATCTATGGGAAAAAATAAGACTTATATGGGAATGATAAGTTTATAGAAGGTTTATTCTTTCTCACTTTGCTTATTTAATATTTCTTTGTCTGCGGAGTGGTATGAACAGCACTGGCTGTGGAGTCAGAACATCTGAACCAAAAGAAGAGGCTTCTCTTTTCCATATATGTGCATATATCCAGCCCCTAGATTTCTGTGAGACTTAAATAAGATAAGGTTTATGCCAGGATGGGCATATATTAGAAGCTCAATAAATATTAGTTGGCTCTAAATCTCTGCTTTTCAACCAGTACAAAATCTCATGAAAAAAAGCAAAGCAAATTTATATTGGGCACTTAGGTATCTGTCTTGAAAATGGAAAGCATTGGGGTACCTGGGGGGCTCAGTCTGTTAAGCATCCGACTTCGGCTAAGGTCATGATCTCACGGTTCGCAAGTTTGAGCCCCACATGAGGCTGTGCTGAAAGATCAGAGCCTGGAGCCTGCTTTTCAGATTCTGTGTCTCCCTCTCTCTCTGCCTCTCCCCCCACTTGTGCTCTCTCTGCTTCTCAAAAATAAATAAAAACACTAAAAAAAATGGAAACCATTGTTTTATATTTTTGTATTTACAAAATTGTTGATACTATGGGCTCAGTTTGGACTTTGCTTCCCCAGGTCAGTATATGCAGTTCAGTCGAACCAGGTCTCTTAATAAGGAACTTGTGTAAAAAATAAGTAGTACAGGTTAATTAACGTATTAAATTTCCTTCTGTCTTTCTGTCAGGTTAATAAAAACCTATTTTAAATTTGTACTTATTCCTGAAGCCAAGACTACACTGTATGTTAGTTAACCAAGTTGAGAATAAATTTAAAAAATAAAACAAAATAAAATAAATAAATTTGGTCTTACTAAAATTGGCAAACTGCAGATAATTACGAGGACACTTGCGGTGTGTATTATCTGGGGAGCCTGACTCCATTAACAAAGAACCCCTGTATCTTACTTCCTTAAGATAATAAGAGTTTATTTTTTCTTCCTTCAGAAGCCCTATATCCGTGGTCCTCGTGGGGTCTTATGGACACCTCTTGTCCAACAGGCCTTTCAGGCACCAGCTTCTTTCCTTTTTGACTCTCTCCTAGGTCCTGGGAGTCCTCAGGAGGCAGTCAGCACATGGAGAAAAAAGGAGCGTGGGATGTTTTGCGGGAAGTTGATGCAGACTGTTAGGAACATACTTTATTTTTCATGTGTTCTGTTGGCCAGAATTCAGTCACATGCTCCACCTAATTGCAAGCGAGGCTGGGAAGTGCCAAGTAGCAGAGTGTCTAGGACAAAAAGGAAATGGGTTTGGTGAAGCATTTTGTTTTTCTGCCACATGATTGCAACATGCCGTGAACAGAGTTCTAACTTGGAAAATTGCAGTCCTTGCAAATAGAAATAAGATTGTGTTTCCTGTTCCTTTTTCCCCGCCTTACTGGATTTTCTTTCTTTTAGGTAATGGTTGATGAATCTCTTTTGTCTGATGACCCTGATTCGTATGTGACATTGACAGTTGTCCGGTCCCTAGGAGGAAAAGGAGCTGTTCGACTTCAGTGGACTTTAGATGAGACAGCTAAAAATGATCTCAGGCCTTTGAATGGGACACTTCTTTTCGATGAGGTATAGTCGGCATCAGGACTCCTGTAGTTTTTCTTGAAGTTGTGTTTGTTTTTTCCCACAGTACTGCTTATGAATTCATATCATAGTATTTACTACGTCAGGAATTTATTTGAACTCATATGCACTTTGGAGGAAACTCACACATACCCCCGATGTCTGAAATCTAATTTAATTTCAGACACTGCCTCCATCCCTCAACATTTCCTCTCCTGATTGAGGGTAAAGCCCATGAACCACACTGGACATCGGGCAGTTATCCCCTTTTCCACCATTCTATCACTCTTAAGTAAATTTGATCCCGACTCTCATCGATTTTTAGACAATTTAGAGGCTATGTTAATTTTCATCCTTCTTCCCCATTAAAAACTTAAATGGGATTTATGGTCAGAGCTAATTTTTATATAGTAATTTGTTCTAGAAGCAACTCATAATTCTAAGGTACAAAAAGACACACTTGAAAAAACACTTACAGGCATAAACATTATTCCATTAATGAGAACACCCAAATATCAATCCAAAAAATTTCCTATTCTTCTCATTTGATGTAGACAGAGTCTCAAAAGACCATTGTGTTGCACACACTTCATGATACTGTGTTGGAGGCCGACAGGCGTTTTACCATTCAGTTGATACCAATTGATGAGGTAGAAATATCTCCAATGAAAGGTAAGAGAAATTCACATCTTTTGAAAATTAAAAAGTAAATACTCAGGAAAATATAACCAAATAATGAGTAGTTACAAAGTTCGGTTTCATAATTCCTAAAATGTTTGCTCAAACAAAAGATTTCCCACCTGTATGACGACCCAAGAATTGTTAAAACTAATATTCTAATACCTGATATTGGTAAAGTCATATATCAAAGATTTTATAATACTTAGCTATGTGATTTTTTATAGATATTTCTTTTAGTGTTGTTTATAAAATAAAATATGGAAGCTTCCTAAATGGTCCATGAATAGGAGACTGGTTAAATATGACAGAGTACCATGTAAGCATTCAAAAGGATATAGCAGAAAAAGCTTTAAATTACATTAAAAATTAGAAACATTTAGTTGCATGGATAATTGCTCTGTTATTAGGAAGCTTCATAACATGTTCAGAGTTATCCCATTTTATCATGTGCATGTTATAAATGTGTCTGGAATTAGTTACTTAAAATGTTGATAGTGGGATTTGATTACCTGTATTTTCTACATGTATTTATAATTGTCACGTATGGCTTTTAAAATAATGTTATTTTAAAACTTAGCATATTATGTCTGTTTTAGCCTAGCTATGTCTATTTCCATGTGAAAGTGATTACTTTGATATTTTAACATTTCAGAAACAGACATCATAATTCTTATTTGTCTTTGGTCCATATGAAAATTTGTTTCTTACTCAGAGAGAAAGGATTAATGGTTCTAAAGTGGTTGCATTGTGGTATGACAGTAATAACCATAAAAAAATGGCCCAGCAACTTTGATATGAAGGCTTAGTGACGTACATTCCCTTTTTTGTGCTATCAGCAGCTCCATCCTGTGGAGTTGGTCTGTAGCCAAAAAAGCAGAATTCTAGGCCAAAGAGATTCTCAAAATTGTAGAGAATATCACTGTATGTACCTAAGGTAGTTATTCTTTTTGCATTTTTCTCTAGAGTACTTTCCAACAAACCTCCGAGGGAATCATATGATTACACCATATTCTTCCATACGTCTTAAGTTAGCTCAGTTGTGTACATCATACTAAATGTCAGATTGATGTCATATAGACTAACTAGACTTAAGAATAAGAATATACCTATGGTTCAGGGTGAATTATTTATTAATATAAAAACTTCATAATATATTTTGAACTGTGGCATACTTGGACATGACAGATCACTCTTGGTTTTATTAATCCATTGCTAAAGAAAGTGAGAGTATAGTAACTCAGTCTTTTGTTTCATAAAACCCTAATATTAGTTAGCTTCTGGAAACAATTACCTTCAAGGTACTGCTAAAGTATAATATGAATACTCACATTACTTGCTGTAAGTTTTCTTTCCACTAATAATGGAATCGTATTTTAATAAATGCTTATAAGAAAATAGTGGAGTCAGAAAATTAAGAAGTACCCCTAGAATTCTTACTTTTGTCTTATAGCCAGTTGCAGTGAACTGCAAAATGGTTATCACAGTAGATTAATGCAAATGGTAGAAGAATATTCGCTTATCATGAGCGCGGTAGTGGAATAATTGCCCACTTTCTCCTGCCCCCTTTCATTAGAATACGATCTAGGGCAAGTTATTTGCCTCAGTGTCTTGAGTAGCTCGTTGTGCTTGAATAATTTCACTGGTAAAAGGAGGATAAATGAGCATAATGTTAGTACCTAGTTTATATGATTGTCATGACCATTGACTCACAAGATTAGTATGTGTAAAATGCTGAGAATTTTGCCAGGCATATAGTAAGCGAACACATGTGTTTGTTTCATACATGTCACGTATCATCTCCAACTCAGGTAGCGCATCAATAATCATTCGGGGAGATAAGGGAACCTCAGGAGAAGTTGGGATTGCTCCATCGTCTAGGCATGTCCTCATTGGGGAACCCTCAGGGAAGTATAATGGTACTGCTATCATCAGGTAAGGACTTCATGATTTTTCTTTTCTTAGGTGGCGATTTTGAACTTGTATTTAAAATTATTAGCATTTTTATGCCGTAAATGCATTGTTTTTATTACATATTCTTCAAGCATCATCATTTTATATTTCAGTAACATCCTGCAGAAAGTAGGAAAAAATTTGGTAAAAATTAAAGACCTGTCCTGACCTATCTTGAAGTTAGATCATAAAGAATATTTAGGAAAAGTTCCTTCAACAAAAATGTATTGATCATATATGGTTGCATATTCACCAATCTTGACATCTAATGATTGTGACTGCTACTTGGGCGATTTGCACAACCCATGACAAGGGGAGCGCCTTGAGTTAACATCAGGAGACCTGATGCTTTCACCCCGTTCTCTCTCTAATCATGTCATATAAGAGAGTAACTTCCTCTCTGTAAGCTTATGTCTTAGCTACAAACTCATTCCTTCGAAAATCCTCTGGATCAAACATTTTATGGTTCTAAGTGTTCTAAAATTAGGGCCTCATGTAACTAAAGTAGTAGGATCATAGGCAATTTTGTTTATTACAAATTTACTCATGAAGAGTGGGACAACTATCAATTGAACAACTGAATTTGGGTTAATACTTTATCTTTCTGGTAGTTTTCCTTTAGTGTTTCATGTATCAAGTTCTGTTTTTTAAGAGAACGGTTATACTCTTCATATTTTGCACCTTGTGTATTACATGAAAAGTCTGTAAATAATTTCTTTTAAATCCCTTTAAAAGAATACGGGTTATGCCTGTATCGTTGTTGAAAGAAACAGAAAACATTTAGGAGATATATTTAGAAAAAATTACTTCAACAAAAATGTACTGATTGTACCTCTGTATATTACAGCCTTGTTCGTGGCTCAGCGATTTGGGGGGAGGTCACTGTGTACTGGAGAATATTCCCTCCTTCTGTAGGAGAATTTGCTGAAATATCAGGAGAACTGACCATGCGAGATGGACAGTCTGCAGCAGTTGTAATAATACAGGTATCAATATTACTAGTTTCTATTATGCCATTTGTGTGTGTGTGTGTGTGTGTGTGTGTGTGTGTGTGTGTGTGTGTAGGGAGTAGGGTAGTCGGAGGTAGTTGATATCCCTGGGTTTGTTATTGTTGTTTACATGATAGGTATTTTCTTTAAATGTTATAGATCCTACTGTTAACGGCTCTTTCTTTCCTTCTCTAGGCTTCGAATGATGACGTTCCTGAGGAGAAGAGCTTCTATGAGTTTCAGCTTACTGGGGTCAGTGAGGGGGGGATGCTGAGTGAATGCTGCAGCACTGCCAGTATTACCGTGGTGGCCAGCGACTTTCCCTATGGCCGATTCTCCTTTTCACATGAGCAACTTCGAGTGTCAGAAGAAGCCAAAAGGGTAGAGTGTAAAATGTTTAAAATCTTAAATATCATTTTTAGTTTAGTGAGTGATTTTTTTTTTTGCAAAGCTGGATTAAGCTTTAATTTAAATATTAAGACTTAATGTGGCAAGTTATAGTGTGAATGGTCTTTACAAAGTGTTTTCTTGTTCATATTCTGTAGTTTTCACAAAGTGATTAATTTTCTAAGATCATTATTTTAACATATAATCTATAAATTTTATACATTTCTATATAATCTTAACATGACCCTGATAAACATAGAATCTTTAGTTAGAAACGATAAAAAGTAAGTATTGACTGATATATTAAGCTTTCAAATCAAATAAAAACTGCTTCTCGCATAGGTGAACATCCCAGTCATCCGTTCAGGTGGATCATTTGGCCCCGTGAGACTCTCGTATGAGACTGTGAGTGGGACAGCAGAGGCAGGCTTGGACTTTATCCCTGCGGTGGGGGAGCTCCTCTTTGAAGCACGGGAGATGGCAAAAAGTGTGCAGATTGAAATACTTGATGATGGTCTTCCGGAAGGCCCAGAGGAATTTTCTCTAGTAATTACAAAGGCGGAACTCCTGGGAAGGTAAAGAAAACTGGGAGAAAGAAAACAAAACAAAACAAAAAAAAACAACAAAAAAAAAAAAAAAAAGAAGAAGAGAGAGAGAAAGAGAGAGTATATGTTGTGTAGGGATTAATACTGAACTTGTTCTTTTTCTGATTCGTGTGACGTGGGGAGGACTTGGAAGGGAAATTATGATAAAGAATGTTAATTATGCAGTGTTGTAAAATATATTTTTCCCCTGAAAATTGAAAGTATTTTTGTTTTTGTTGTGAGAATTCACTCTGGGTAGTCAGAGAATTGAACATGGCATGGGCTATAATACCATGGTAAGGAAAGGGAAGTCAGAGGTCAGCTGGTGTGGTGGAATTTACTTTCCCCTTCCTCTGTCTCTACCTATGAAGGGCTGAGTGAGAGATTTCTTTCCTTGCTATCTCTGAAGGCTGTATTATCTTCTGTGGAGGAATGAGGTGGTTCCTCACCCATTGGCACTTTCGAAGTGGGGAAAAATTTGAGTCAAAGATAGATGTAAACTGTGCGCCATGATTTTATTGAAGATCAAGAATTAACCACTCACTCCCTCATTTAGTGGGAGCAGACTTGATGAACAAGGGTGGAAACTCCTTATGCATGCTGAAATGCCCATAGCTGGAGTAGCCCAAGGAGCACCTCTGCATAGCCAGATTACACAAAACCTGCAACTAGAATAATGTTTGCATTTATATGGTTTTTTTTTTTTAATGTTTATTTATTTATCCTGAGAGAGAGAGGGAGAGGTCAAGAGAATCCTAAGCAGGCTCTGCACTCTCAGCACAGAGCCTGACTTGGGGCTCGAACCACGAACCCTGAGATCATGACCTGAGCTGAAATCAAGTCAGATGCTTAATGGACTGAGCCTCCCAAGTACCCCTACATTTAAATGAGTCTCAAAGGAATTTTTCTTGTGCATGAAAATGTTTCTTGCATCTATTATATGGATGCCATGCTTTAAAATCTTTTTCCAACTAAATATTTCACTGCATGACTCAGGTAGAGTATATGTCTATTCACCTGTTGAAGTGCAAGTCTTGCTCAGGGGCTGGCATGCACCTGGTGTGACAGTGTCACTGATCTGGACATCCCTGAAGCAAGGGGACAGGTGCACAGACAAGTTTTTATGGCATTTCTCAAAGCAGTTCTACTCTGGAATGTAGTGGAGGTCGTCTCAGTGAATGGAAGTGGCCCTCTGCCTCCACATCTGGGTCACCACACCAGACAGAATCTACTCTTCGATGGAGACATTACAGTAAAGGAGCATTTTTTGTCAAATAGGTGCCTTTAGTGGCTCCTTGGGCATCCTGAAGCCCAGACCAATGTTTTTGCAGTATCATGGGAGCACCTCCTTGCCAGTTTATCCAAGCAGGACCCTCTTCTTAGTTTGAAAGTGGTTGCTCGCTTTTGGTAGGCATAGTCAGTCTGAATGTCCTCCGTCTTCCTGCCCACCTGAGAAAAGGAAAAGTGGTGATGGGCAGTTGGAAATCCATGTCAGCTGAAAAAAGGAACACTGCAATTTTAGCTTACATTAAATGTGTTAACATTTGAGCTGCTCACTGACTGTTTTCATTAAGTAAGTGAAATTTAGTCAAATTAGCTCATTAAGTGTGGAGATAACTTCGGTGTTATTGGCTAACTTTGACTTGGAGATTTTGCCTTCTGTGCTACCCTTTCAAAAAAGCAATTCTTCGGGGCGCCTGGGTGGCTCAGTCGGTTAAGTATCCGACTTCGGTTCAGGTCATGATCTCACAGTCTGTGGGTTCGAGCGCCTCATCGGGCTCTCTGCTGACAGCTCAGAGCCTGGAGCCCACTTGGGATTCTGTGTCTCCCTCTCTCTCTCTGACCCTCCCCTACTCATACTTTGTCTCTCCTGCTCTCAAAAATAAATAAAAACATTAAAAAAAAGCAATTCCTGCTTAAGTTTAATTCTGCGAAACAAGTTTTTCCTTCTAGGTAAATTTCTCGGTTTCCTTTGATTTGAAAAAGGGAAGTAGTATGATCTCATTTTGCCTGGTTGCTAGAAAATTCACTGCTTTGGGATTAAGGGAATCAGCTCATCTATAGTCCATCTCCCACAACTGTTAACATTTACTCTTATTTAATATTTTAACCCCCGGTTTTCTAAAGTTGCCTTACAAATAATCTTATTAATCAGCTTTTAACCTTTTGAAACTATGTAGCATAAAAACACCAGGTAAATAGAATTTGAGAATTGAAGAAAAGATTAAAATGGCTTTGTACCATTTTTTTAGCTTCAAGAATTCAAATGATATGAAACTCTGGAGGTCAGAACTTTTCTTTATGGGGAAAAACATTCTTTAAAAAAAAAAAAGGTGACTTCCTCAGCAGAAATATGTCGTTAACCAAGTGAACTATCGTGTGTGTTACAGAATAGAGGCATTGATTGTAATTGGTGTCCACAGAAATATTTTCTCATAGCCTGAAATTTCTTTAGTGCCATGACACCTGTTTTTTTTCTCTAAAGGAACTCTTTCAGGGGTGCCTGAGTGCTCAGTTGGTTAAGAGTCTGACTCTTGATTTTGGCTCAGGTCATGATCTCACGGTTTGTGGGAATGAGCCCCATGTCGAGCTCTGCGGTCTCATTGGCCTCTGTGCTGATAGCGCAGAGCATGCTTGGGATTCTCTCTCTTGGCCTCTCTCTGCTCCCTCCCTGCGTGCAGGTGCGCATGCTTGCTCTCTCTCTCTCTCAAAATAAATAAATAAATACTAAAAAAAAATTTAAAGTAACCCTTTCATCCTGACACTGTGGCAGTGGCCCAGCCGGTTTCCTCTCTCTGAGTGCACTACAGTTTCATGTACATCCTCTTCCTTGGCCCATCACTGTTGGACGAGTTTATCAGTGCATTCCTCACCCAGAGGTTCATTTTACAAGTTTTCTCCAATTTCCAATAGTCTTTTTCCCATTGTTGAAGTTTAATAACTTTATGTTGGTTTTGGTTTCATGCAGGCAGTAATAATTGGGAAAAACACAGAAAACTATTTCAGACCTCATTTCAGGAAAAAAAAGTAGTGTTGGGATCTTTAAAAGTATAAAAATGCTTAATAGGACTAAGTCATAGGAGCTAAGAGACATTTCAGTGAGCAGTTATTTACTTATTTTCTTTCTATTATTATTTTTTGTGACTTTGCAAGAGGGTATGATTTTACCATCCAAGAAAATGGACTTCAGATAGATCAACCTCCTGAAATAGGAAACATCTCCATTATTCGAATCATAATAATGAAAAATGATCATGCAGAAGGTGTCATTGAATTTGACCCAAGATACACTGCCTTCGAAGGTGAGTTTTTGGTAATCTTATAAATTTCCTGCTATTTCCTTTTTTTTTTTAAAAGTTTTTTTTTAATTTATTTGTTTCAAGAGAGAGACAGTGAGAGTAGAGGAAGGGCAGAGAGAGAGAATCCCAAGCAGGCTTCACCCTGTCAGCGCAGAGCCTGAGTGGGGCTCAGTCTCATGAACTGTGAGATCCACGACCTGAGCCAAAATCAAGAGTTGGGTGCTTAGCTGACTGAGCCACCCTGGTGCCTCTACATGTACACCTTTATATGTATTTATATATATTTAAATATTTTATTTTAATAATATATTTTGAGTTATCTTTGGGCAGTATTAACCTTACTCGTGTGTGGCAAAGCTGAATGGTAAGGAACAAGGCTTTAGAAAAACCATTTAACCTTAAGATTATTGAAATACTTAGATTTCAGTTATCTTCATGAGTATCTTTCTAATTTATGAGATAATTTCCTTTGTGATTAGAAATCAATGAATATTCACTTTCTAATAATCAGCTTTGAAATGACTATTTTACTGGACTGCAGATGCAGGTGGTGTCTGGGCACCTACTCATACTTTCTTGGGGCAGTTCCTAAGAGCAGCTGCCTGCTCTTGCCTGTCCCCTCCCCCTTAGAAGCAGAATGCAGGATCTATGCCTATATTCCCTCCCTGGGGGAAAAGAAGTGGCTGCTTTTCTGATTTTATTTAAAGGTAGAATATGAATATGCCTTTCAAAATAATCATGTTATCTTCTTGCTGCAATTAATTTATTGGCTTCATTGTCTCCATCAAATTCACTTGGTTATCTAGCCATTTTTAAAGCTCATCAGAAACCATTTTGGAATTGATTAATATTGACTTTATGGATATGGAAGACATCACTATTATGTGAACTTCAGTCTACAGCTATTAAAAGTCATGCTGCATTTTTATACCAAGAAATAAAGCACTTATAATTGTTTTCTGTTCACTGATTTCTGTTTGATTTGTTGTCTTTGGAGGTGGATTTGGAGCAATGCATATTTATAATTATAAGTAAATTTAGTATTATTTAACTGTAGCTAATATGAACTGTTGGCTAATGTAAACATAGCTAGTGTAAACTATTAAATGACATTTTGATTTACAGAGGTTAACATAACTTAAGAGGGAATAAATTTTTGAAAAGAATTTTTAAGTTGAAATTAAACTTTAAGGATACATTTTAAGATCATCAGATATATTTCATCAGAACTCAAGATGTAATAGAGTTGTATTTACGTCTGGACTTCTAAAACATGCATAGGATATAATTAACATGAACCATAGTTATTTATATTACATATATTTCAACTAAATGTAGCAGCAATCCAGAATACTTTCCTTTGAGTACACATATTTTAAGAGTTTTTCATGTTCATCTAGCATTGCCTTGGAAAGCAAGCATCTTTATTTGTATGTAGCACACAGAGGAAGAATTCCTGTGCTAATGATTAAATAGGTTATTTCAGTTCTAACTTATACTGCTCACTATAACTTTGAACTTAATGACAAATTTATTTCTCATAAAAAAATAAGTCTTGATATTTCCAGTAATATTTTTTAAAGTGACAAAATGAACTACAGAAATATTGAGAGCTTGCATTGTACTATTAAAGTGCTGTGTTTAATTTGACTGAATCTTACAAAAGATAGTGGCTTTGGCTGGCATACCAGTTAATTGCATATTTCTGCTACAGTGGAGGAGGATGTTGGAACGGTCATGATTCCGGTGGTGAGGCTGCAGGGGACGTACGGCCGTGTGACTGCTGATTTCATCTCTCAGAGTTCCCCTGCAGTCCTTGCCGGTGTGGATTATACACTGCATGGCAGTTCAGTCACCTTTCAGCATGGACAGAACTTAAGTTTTATAAATGTCTCCATCATTGATGATAATGAAAGGTAATAGTATCTAGTAATGTTGGAAATACTATGGGCATATGTAAAGGATGATTACTGTGTTCCAATACTTACCTATGTTTTGCGCTGATAACAGAATTTTAGATTATACATGTGCCCATTGAGAAACTCATGAGAAACTTTTTTTCGGTGCTCGGGTAGGGAAGAAGGGATTGAGAGATCATTGGGATTGTCACTTTTTGCATATAGGGGGAAATGATAATTTTTTGTTCTTTTAGATTTGAAAAGTCTAATCACAATATAGAAGCATCCTGCAATTCACTTCCTTAATGCATTAAGCAATTCAAAAGAGAGGAAGAAAGGCTAATAACTATTGCAGGTTATGTAATATTGAAGGTGATCATTCATGCTTTTAGCTAAGCACCCTCTTCATACCACTTGATGTATGAATGCTGTGCCTTGAATATGTATGACCAATTTGGAAAATGACTAGTTATTTGGATTTTAGAAGCATTTTAATATGTTTAAACTCAGAATTGCTCCTTCTTGCTATGCAGTGAATTTGCAGAGCCCATTGAAATTTTGCTTGTCGGAGCTACTGAAGGAGCGGTCCTTGGGCGCCACCTAGTGAGCAGAATCACAATTGCCAAGAGTGACCCTCCCTTTGGCGTTATAAGATTTCTTAACGAAAGCAAGATTTCTGTTCCTAATCCCAATTCCACAATGATTTTATCCTTGCTGCTGGAGCGGACTGGAGGACTCTTGGGAGAGATTCAGGTAGAGTTCTTCATCCCATAGTTCTAAAAATAATGATAGCTTGAGTATGGAGTTGGATTTTCTTAGTATTCAAATATATCCATTTATTTATTCACAGTAATATTTATTAATTACCTAATAGGTGTAAAGTAGCTTCCAGGACCTATGATGCCCATAGAAATGTATAAGGCATAGCTGTCATCAGGAACTCTTGAGAGCAAGTTAGAAGTAAAATGAAGAATTCTGATAAAATGTGTTAGTTCAAGTATTTGTTGGGTGCTTTCCGTGTGCCGGGTCTTCTTCTGGGCACTGAGAATACACTGGTGAACTAGACAGACCTTGTCTATGTTCTCTTAGAGTTTTCAGAGCAATAAGAAAATAAAAAATTATTTTGTGATACCACTTAAGTGCTCTGCAGGAATGTAAAAATGAGAAACACAATCGTGAATGACCTGTTGACTACTCTAGATTAGATGGTGACATGTGATATTTAAGCTGAAAGCTGGATGCTGAGATGGTCCCGTAGATGTTAGAGGGATGAGCATTTGGGCAGAGGAGATAAGTGTGTATCTACGAGCCTGGCATGTTTGAAGTGTGGAGAGTTCCACGTGGTAGAGGGCTTGGCTGGGTGGGGAAAGCAGCACAAGATAGTTCTGAGAGGCAGTAGGTGTTTGATCACAGAGACCCTCCTTAGCCAGACTAAAGGGCACTCTAAGTGCAAACGGGACACCATTAGAGAGTTCGAAGTGGGGGAATGGTGTTGATGTCCCTGGATTGCCATTTTAAGTAGCTCCCTTTTGACTGTTCTGAGGAAAATGAAATGTCAAGAAGCCAGGGTAAAAGCAGGGAGGGCAGTTGGGAGGCTCTTGCTCTCTATCGTCCAGGGCCAAGATGACTGGTTCATGGGTGGAGATGGGATGGTGAAGAGTGAATAGACGTTGAATGTATTTTGGAGGAAATACTGGGTTAGTGAAGGTTGAGGGAAAGAGGAATGAAGAATAACTGCTGTAATTTCAGTTGAGCAACTGGTTAAATTGTAGTGCTGTTTACTGAGATTCAGAAGCTTGGGGGAAAACCAAGAGATCTGTTTTGGCCATGTTAGTTTGAGATTGGTACTGGACATCCCAGTGGAGAGTCAGGTAAGCGGGGTGATGTGTAAGTATGGGGTGCAGTTGTGGGAAGGTCAGAAGCTGCTGACACATTTGGAGGCACTTGAAACTACGTGGTCTAAGGAGCATAGATAGCAATGTGAAGGAGATAGCCTGAAGTTCCTGGATTCCAGCATTGAACTGTGAGGAAGGAGAGCCAGCTAAGAAACTTGAGATGTGAAGGCAGAGGAAAACTAGGAAGGTATGTATTGTGGAGACCTTGAAAGGACACAGTGTTGTAAGAAAGAGGCAGTGGTCAGCTGCATGCCCAGTGCTGACGAAAGAGGAAATAAGCAAAGAGAAATTCCCAATTTTCTTTCCTTGTGGATGTGAAAAGTATGTAATTTTTATTACAGAAATATTTAAAAATGCATTTAGAATATAATTTTGTTTCTTATAACAATTTAAGAAAAGTTGTTTTACACCAGGAATTTATTTAAGTATATTTAGAAGAAGTTGCACACCTATAAGATTTTTCACATGATTTTATTGTCTTATTCAAATAGGTTTTGATTGACAGAACCTGTGTGTATGGCAAGACAGTGTTGTATTCATACCTTTTAAGTTTATATTTCTCTAAAATATATATTTAAAATATGTTCTTTTTTAATATTTTTGTTTTCCTGTGGTGATGACAAATGACCAGGTATTCATATTTTTCTTTACTTATTAGACATTGTTGAATGTCTGAAAACTGATATCCTGTAAGTAGGTAGTTTATATTTGCAAATATTAGTATTTTGATTTTTTAATTTTTAATTAAAAATTTTTTTTTCAACGTTTATTTTTGAGAGACAGAAAGAGACAGAAACAGAGTGTGAGCAGGGGAGGGGCAGAGAGAGAGAGGAAACACAGAATCCAAAGCAGGCTCCAGGCTCTGATCTCTTAGCACAGAACCCTACATGGGGCTTGAACTCACAAGCCGTGAGATGTTGGATGCTTAACAGACTGAGCCATCTAGGCGCCACTCACATATTAGTATTTTTTTAAAAGAGATGAGGAATTCACTGGAGATACTGTAGAATAATTTTCATATATAGATATATTTGTTTCTAATACTACTTATCCTGCAAAGTAATTCTTTGTTTAAAATTGATTATCTCTGGGGCACCTGGCTGACTCAGTAGAGTATGCCATTCTTGATCTCGGGGTTGTGAGTTTGAGCTCCGTATTAAGTACAGAGATAAATTTTTAAAAAAATCTTAAAAAATAAATAAATCATGAAATTGATCATCTCTATTGAAAACATAATGCCCTGCAGGTGAACTGGGAGATATTAGGACCCAATTCTCAGGAAGCCTTGCCACCACAGAACAGAGACATTGCGGACCCAGTGAGTGGGTCCTTCTCTTTTGGAGAGGGAGAAGGTGGTGTGAGAACCATCACTCTGACAGTCTATCCTCATGAAGACATTGAAGTTGAAGAGACTTTCATTATTAAACTTGAACTTATGAAAGGAGAGGCTAAATTAGACTCCAGGTCTAAAGATATTACAATAACAGTAAGTGCAACTATATTTTTCCCACAGAATTTTGAATTTAATGAATTTATCAGAAAATGCATTTTATATTTGTTGCAACTCCATGGGCTTATGATGTATCGAGTCATAAAACCAAATGAAGTCAGAATAATTCCTGTGGAGCAGACTTTCTGGTTATTTTATTAGTTTATTATATAGCCTGATTATTGGTAATTGCTTTTTAAGGGGCTTTCATATAGTAATAAATACTTATTTTGCATTCTGAGAAAGTTTGGTGTTTTGGAAATATTTTCACACTTTCAGACAGGAGCTGTTTGTTACATCATCCTAAACATTGGATGTCCTTGCCGTGAAGGTACATAAAAGTTATTAAGTCAGTCACAAAGGAGATTGTTGGAATGAGGAATGGTATTTGTTCAATTAGCACAGTGAGGTGTTGAATCAAATCTGAATTTAGCATATTTTATATGAATGAACCATTTATTCCATTAGGGGTAGAAGGTGCTGGGGACCAAGGTTACTGTGACAATTGTCTGGACAGGTGTTCTCTAGTCTGGGGTCTGTATCAGCCAGACTTCTCCAGAGAAACAACGAGAAAGATTGGTTTTAAAAAATGGCTCACACGTTTGTGATGGTTGATAAGTCCAAAGTCCATAGAGCAGGCTGGCAGGAAGATTAGGAAAGACTTGCCGTTATGATCTTGAGTTTGAATTTTGTGGGATAGGCTGGCAGAATGGAAACTCAAGCAAGATTCCTAAATTGCAGTGTTGAAGCAGAATTCCTTTTCATCTGGGAAGCTCTAGTGTTTGCTATTAAGGTTTTGAGCTGATTGGATGAGACCCACTCATAATATCAAGGGTAATCTCTTTCATTCAAAGTCAACAGATTGTAAATATTAATCACATCTACAAAATACCTTCTCAACTACATTTAGACTAATGTTTAACTAAACAATTAGCCTGGTTAACGGAACCAAACATGAGACAGATCAAGTCAAATTCAGGCATTGAGGTACTATCCTTCTGAGACTCTACAAATTACAGTTTTCCAGACACTGCCATTACCCTTGGGGAATAAGAGCCTACTTGTTTTAGACAACAGTCAGTGTACCGGAGAAGCTTTTGAAAAATCAGGTAGCTAGGCAGATTATATTCAAGAATTATTTCTGTGTTTCTTTCATTTCTTCAGCTTATCTGCATATTGATATGTTTGATACCGTAATTTCATCTGTAGTTGTTATGTATGTTATTCACTCTGCCGTATTTTTCTCTTTTTAGATACAGAAGTTTGGTGATCCAAATGGGGTTGTTCAGTTTGCTCCTGAGTCTTTATCTGAGAAGACCTATTCAGAGCCATCAGCTCTGGAAGGGCCGCTAATCATTACTTTCTTCGTCAAAAGAGTCAAGGGCATTTTTGGAGAAATTATGGTATTGTTTTTTCATTTGATTTTTAAATAGTGTGACAATTTGCCTAACAAATGTGGTTGTGAAGAACAGAGAAACTATGTGTCCTGGTAAAAGTTTTAGAAGTGACATGAGTTTCAGAGAAGCTGAGAAGGTTTATTTCAGCAGCTTTGGGTTCTCCAGCTAACATCAGCCTCTAGCTATCTTTCTTCCTAAATGCAGCTACACTTAGATTGAAAAGATCTTCCTCACACTTAGTCATGAAGGGTGTGACTGAATTACTTTATATTTTCTTATTTGCTCTAATGTTTAACTTTTCCTACTTAAGTCCTTCAACGATTTTTGTGAATTGCTTAATATATTCCTCAGAGCTTTATTTCTCAGTATAATTTTCTCATTTACCAACTGATTTTTAAGAGGTTGTATTTGCATGTATATTGACATAGAATGTTTGTGGATGCTCTTGTAAGTCATCAGGATGTTTGTCTAAAATATCAAGGTTATTTGTTTTGCTAGCAGAACATATTTTGCAAAGTTTCTTTATGAACTTAACTCTTTTCACATATGGAGATTAACTGGTACTTCTTCAGTGGAAACTTTATGGTTAGGAGTCCAAAAATTCTTGGAACATAATTTTTAATCCTTGAAATCTTGTAGATATTCTCTTTTTGTTAAAAGTGAACAAAAACAAATTCCAATATGAAGCATCAGATTATCTACTCGCTTTTTACCTTTAAGTATTGTCTGTGTTTCAAATACCTATCAAATACATATTCAGAACTCTAGAATGTATTTATGGAACTGCCATTCTAAAGTTAACTTTAGAAGTTGCTTTGCTTTATCTCTTCAAATCGTGTTATTATTTTAGAAGTAAGTGAAAAGAGATTTTGTAATCTTGTCCTGCAAATTGCATACAATAGCCTGAAAGAGTTCATATACTTTCATCATGCTAATGCCATTCCCCCATGTTTCCTAAACTGACTATTTCTGGCTTTGAATATAATGACCCACAATTCAAAGTTATTTTTTGTATCTTATAGAGGGAAATATAAAGGCTTTTGATTCAATATACTGAATTTTGTAACTTTGTTGGATTATTTCCTTTTATTTTAGGTTTACTGGGAAATAAGTAGTGTGTTTGATATTACTGGAGACTTTCTTTCTACAAAGGGGTTTTTCACTATTGCTAATGGAGAGAGTGAAGTGAGATTTGATGTTCATTTGCTACCAGACGATATACCTGAGATAGAAGAAGACTATGTGATCCGTCTTGTTTCTGTAGAAGGAGGAGCAGAACTGGATCCAGAGAAATGCATCACACAGTTCTCTGTTTCTGCAAATGATGACCCACATGGAGTATTTGCTCTGTACTCAGATTACCAGTCAATCCTTGTAGGGCAGAACCTTAGTAGATTCATCCAAATTAATGTAACCCGGCTTGCTGGAACGTTTGGAGACGTGGCTGTTGGATTTCGTATCTCATCTGACCAAAAGGAGCAGCCAGTTGTTACTGAAAATGCAGAGAGGCAGCTGGTGGTCCAAGATGGTGCCAGATATAAAGTGGACATGGTGCCATTGAGGAGTCAGGTGTGTAGCATTTCTTCAGTTTCCCCATCTTTCCAGTAGAACTCCTTCAGGAGTGCCCTTGCGTATCTCATGATCAGCTTATTGAGATATTTAAATGTAACCCTAAGAAATGCCATACGAATGCATAGTAATTATTGGATGATACATTTGCAGATTATAAATGAATTTAGCATATTACCATTTGGTAATAACATATTTTTGTTTAAACGTAGCAGGCACCTATGTAGTACTTATTCCTAACATTCCTATAGTTCTTTGGGAAATTGACTCAATGCCCTGGCCCTGCTGTGTTAATTTCTAACCTCCATTTCCTATTTCTGAAAATTTTCAAGACTAGAATAAAGACTGCAAATCTGGAGAAGTGAGAGGTAGATGAACTTCACCAGAATATGATTATATTAAGTCTCATTGAAAAATTATAAGAGTTTTTAAAAAAATAGTGTGCCTAAATTACATAACCAAACATTTTCTTAGACCTATCTATGTAACATCACCTTCTGAACACATTCAAGTTTTAATTTCTGTTAAAGAACACCAGAGGACATTCCTTTAGCTTTTCTAAGAATAGCTTTCATTTGACAATAAGACCTGCCACCGTGAAGATTTGATTATTCTGTTATTTTACTAAGCCATGTGGATGGTACAAAACTATTCTCAGACTACATATAGGAAAACCACAATATGTGATATATATTACATGGACTAAAAGCCTTGATCTGCCTAACTCCTAGATTGTCTCTCATAGTGCATGGGACCTGGAACATTTTGAAGGATGTTAGTCTTCCTTTTCTTTCACTTGAAAAGACAAATGGTGTACAGCTGACTCTTGAGCAACATGAGTCGAACTGTGCGTGTTCACTTAAATGTGAATGTGTTTTAGCAAATATAATACAGCACTGTAAACATATTTTCCCTTATGAATCTCTTAATAACATTTTCTTTTCTCTAATTCTTTTTATTTTAAGAATACAGGAATAATGTATAAAAAGTTAACAAATATGTGTTAATTTACTGTTTGGCTTCTGGTCCACAGTAGGCTATCAGTAGTTAAGTTTTGGGGAATCAAAAGTTATATGCATATTTTATTCTTCAAACTAATATCCCAATCTTCAAAGAGCAATGCATTATATCTAGAGCATATGGGGAAAAGGAGACCTCTGAAAAAATCGTACTGTCAATTTGTGCACATGTCTCACCTTAAGGGCACAGCCAGTGAACTGTGTGGAGGAAGGGCGCACCCCTAGAGGAGAGGCGGAAGGCACATGCTTGAAGTGAGGACACTGATTTATTTCTGTTTCCTTAGCACTTGATCTATGAGTCATGTTCAGTGAATGTCACTTTGAAAAAATGAAGATTGATTGCATGATTGAAGCATCTGTTATCCTCATGTTGCATAACATTTGAAACTACTAGGGTACACATCGCACATTTGGAGGGCTGTGGTGTATGTTTAAGTACATTATATTTAAAAGAAGAACAGACTCCACAAAAATGGTTATTTTTATATTCAATAAATATTTACAGTTTTTAGTAATAGTCCAGGTTATGAGATAATTTGGAGACTTATACATTATCAACAACCATATTTCTGTGGGAAAATGGTTTGTAAATTAAAAAAAAATCCCTTTTAGAGTAACATTAATTTTTAAATTCAGAGTTTCCCTTATTTAGTTAGATTAGAAAACTTTAAAACTTGGTAATCTAATACATTTTGTTAGTAATTTTTATTTATCCAAAATATTCAGATAATCAGTACTCCTGAATCATTATCCATTTTGAGTAAATCTCACTAGAGTGTTAGTTATTACTTAGGAAAGAAGAAGAAAGTGAGTTTTGCTGGTCTTAGATGCTGACTATTCACCAGTGAGCTCTTTCATTCCTGTGGTACATGATTCCATTACTAATGCAACTTCTGTGATTCTCATCATTCTTGAGGCCATTTGGACACACATGAAGAATTTGCAGATTTCTCTGCAATCTCTATCACTCTTCACCCCACAGTCTTCATACTTGTGATTTGTTTTAGGACCTGAGGGAAAAGGCATATATTGATGAATCTGTATGAAAGGACCATGGGGCATTGTGCTAATGACTCCCATCAAATGTCAGTATTTTTCTCTGAAAATTATTTTTTAACTGCTACTAAAAAAGTCATTGATATTGATTGTTTATAGGTCTTCTTATCCCTGGGCTCTAATTTCACCTTGCAACTGGTGACTGTGATGCTTGTCAGTGGGCGTTTCTACAGCATGCCAAAAATTCTCCAGGAAGCAAAATCCACTGTCCTTCCTGTCCCTGAGAAAGCCGCCAATTCTCAGGTAATGGGTCCTGGGTGTGGAACCGTCTTGGAACCACTAGAGGGCAGCTTTCACAGGAAGAACTAATAAGATTCTTAGACATAAATTTCTGAAGATTCATTATTTCCTTAAATCAGTATCAAACTAGATGCATTGATTATAGATGCATTTTATGAAAGTAATTTGCCAATTTTTGACATTTTCCTTTTTGGAGATTTAGAAAGTTTGTGTCTCATAGAATTTGAACATAAGAATTTTTAAAACAACCATCACCTAGAATAAAAATTTTCCCAGGTTTTTTTCGTTGTTAGTGAATATTTAATATTAATATATTTTATGCTAAATAATTAAAATTAGAATAAAACATCAGTAAATATTTCAGACTTTTTCATTTATTCACATTGTGAATGTTTTTCTTTCTTTTTGAGGGCCCTGTTTATTTTGGCACGTTTGTGCTGATGGAGGTAAATGCTGGTGACAGGATCCTGTAACTTGGTTGCCCCTATATATTTGAATCTTCTATAAGAGTTCAGTGTGGGAAAGATTATTTCCTAATCGCTTGGTAAATTCACAGGATAACAAAGAATAACTTGAGGGCTTTAACTCCTGTGTAGACCAATTCTGTCAATATAGGAGCAAGGCAGGGGCTGTTGTCTCTGTCTCATGGTAATGTGTGTATTTTTGAGACCATGGTGAGATAACATTGCATCCTTTTCCTTCAGATGGGAGCTCCTTCAGTTTTGATTAAGGCAGGCCCAGCCCAGTGTGTGGACTTGTAGTCTCTGCAAATGATAAATCTGGCTAGAAGCTTGTGTAACAAGGTCTCTGACCATTAAGCAGATCCTCTTCAGAAACTCCCTCCTGGGCTGCTTCTCCACAGGGAATGCATTTGCTTAGTCCCCTAAATGGACTCCATCAGCATTAAAAATAACTGAGAAGAATAGTTTTCTTTCTTTTGCACCTCATCTATTCAAGAGGGAATGGAGGAGCAGAACTTAATAATACTTTGACGTTTTGTTGTCTTCTTTTTACTCACAGCTTGTTATAAAAAAAGATTCCTTTCAACATGAAACATTTATTTGGCATAGCAAAATATTTCCTGCTCCTTGTCCATGCACATGGTCACGACATGTACCACATCTAAGCGTATAGGATTGGGGCCAGTCATGGTGTACTCCTGTCCTTGATGTAGCCTCTGTACTCCTTACCAGTGTTTGTATGTGTGTGTGGGGTGTGTGTGTGTGTGTGTGTGTGTGTGTGTGTGTGTTGTGGCTAGAACACTTTTTTATTGTTTGTTTATTTTTGAGAGAGAGACAGAGTGTGAGTGGAGGAGGAACAGAGAGAGGAAGACACAAAATCCAAAGCAGGCTCCAGGCTCTGAGCTGTCAGCACAGAGCCCTACATGGGGCTCAAACTCACAAACCATGAGATCATGACCTGAGTCAAAGTCCGGTGCTTACTGACTGAGCCACCTAGGCGCCCCATGTGGCTGGAACACTTTCAAACAACCACTAGCCATGTAGCAAGTATGATTTTAGATATATCAATTTGACAATTGGTAAGCAGAAGCCTCACTATAGTATGGAATCTAGGCTGGTATAAAATTGAAGTTTCGCTTTTGTTTTTTTCTTTTCCTTTTCTGTATCTCCAGAAGCTATCTTGTGGTACCTTCTTACACTTTTCTGTTACCTTACATTCCAATTTAAAATGAGTCTTAATTTAGAACTGTCAATCATATGGTATCCCAATTTATGGGTCTTGGGACCAAAAGAGGTAAATTGAGTTATCCAGATGACAGTGTGAAGCCAGAAATCTGGTTTTATTTTTACTTATTGGCCAGAACTTATTTCATCTGTAAATCATTTTTAAATCTCAGAGTTCCTTGAAAAGGTTACCCTTAAAACAAGATCTTACTTGATATGGATGAAAAAGATGATTATTAAAAAAAATCTTTGGAGGTTTCTGGTCATCAAAAAAGTATTAAATTTAATCAAAGACCTGAAAAGAACCTTATTAGAAAATCTAGTTCATGGTGCTCATTTTATAAATGAAGAATTTATTATTATATCTTAGAAGTCAGATTTCAGTTCTAGATAAACCAGGTTCTATAAAAACCCATGAACATGTCATTTTGAAACGCCATTTTTAATCTTTGCTTTTATTTAACCATAATTACATAATTATATTTTTTGGATCTTGTAAATTCAAAGGATTACATCTTGATTAAAAAAAAAAAAAGATATAAACTATCGTCAGAATTACACAATAGAATAAATTTCCAAATCTCAGATGTCACTTTTTAAACATTACTCTTTAATTGAATATTTTTTAAAACAAGAAAATATATTGTGTACACAAAGAGAAAGTTGACTTTTAACCCACTTTTCAGAAAACAGGAATACATAAGGATAAATTAAATATTCTAACCATGTTTTTTTCTCAGGTTGGATTTGAATCTACTGCTTTTCCACTCACGGACGTTACTGCAGGAACAAGCCATGTTGTGATTTCTAGGAGAGGCACATACGGCTCTCTTGTGGTTGCCTGGGTGGCTGGATATGCTCCTGGGTTAGAAATCCCTGAATTCATTGTCGTTGGCAACATGACCCCCAAATTAGGTGAGGCGTAGCTTTTCTAAGATCTGCCCTGTATGATACAGAGATGTGTAATTGCCAACTAATTGTCTTGGATCGTTTTTACTTTGGATAATGAACCATGTTTTGTTTTTATGTTTTGCGTTTTAATGTTTATTTTTTAGAGAGAGAGAGAGCAAGCTGGGGAGGGGTTGGGAAGGGACAGAGTATCCAAAGCAGGCTCCATGCTGACAGCAGAGAGCCCGATGTGGAGCTCGAACTCATCAACCGGGAGATCATGACCTGAGGCACCCAGGTGCCCCTTCTTTTTTTTTTTTTTTAATGTTTGTTTATTGATTTTGAAAGAAAGAGCAAGCAGAGGAGGGGCAGAGAGGGAATGAAAGAATCCCAAGCAGGCTCCGTGCTATCAGTGCAGAGCCTGAGATGGAGCTTTACCACACCAACTGTGAAATCATGACCTGAGCTGAAACCAAGAATCAGATGCTCAAGTGACTGAGCCATCCAAGCGCCCTGAACCGTTTGTTGTCTTTTTTTTTTTTTTTTTTTAAGTTCATTTATTTTGAGAGAGAGAGAAAGAAAGTGTGGCTAGGGAAAGGCAGAGAGAGAGAGAGAGAGAGAGAGAGACTGAGAGAGACTGACTCCCAAGCAGGGACTGCATTGTTAGTGCGGAGCCCAGTGTAGGACTCAAACTCCTAAACTGTGAAGATGACAACCTGAGATGAAGTCGAATGCTTAACTGACTGGGTGCCCCACCATGTATTTCCTAATACTCTGCTCTCATACTTGAGCGATCAGAGTTGCACAGTCTGCTTGGTAAAAATGAGAAATTTTAGTCAAATGAAAAACTTCATACCTCACCTGGAAATAGTGGTCACTAAGCAGATTATTCTGTTGATATATTAGGAGTTTATTCTAAAAACCTAATGTGGCCCGTATAATATTAAATAAAGGCACAACTTTGTATTCATTTCCATATTCATCTGAATATTTCTCACAATAGAGTGGCTGTTACTTCATCTCCTTTGTGTATTTTTTAATTATACCATTAGCTCGGTGAGGGTCACTGATACATAAATGTTAGATGACGTGACCTCTATGATGTGGAACATTCAGGGATTTGTGGTATGGCCTTTTTCGAAGCTTACTTCCCCTTCTGCCTGACTTTTTAAATGTTTTACCTTTTTTAGGCTTTCACAGAATTTTGGAAAAGACAGTATTTTGCTACATTTTTAAGAGTTGTATCGCAGTGTAAGAATTCAGAAATAATATCCTGCTTCTCTTGTCCTGTTCCCTTCCAGGGAGCCTTTCATTTTCTCACGGAGAACAAAGTAAAGGAGTCTTGCTGTGGACGCTTCCCAGTCCTGGGCGTCCAGAAGCCTTTGTTATTCACCTCTCAGGAGTGCAGAGCAGTGCCCCTGGTGGGGCTCAACTTCGGTAAGATCCACGTGATTCTCAACCAACAAAATCTCGGACGAATAGTACGGAATTTAGCAGTTGAAACAGAAGAAGACACAAGTATCACTTTCCTTGAAGCAGATGTGAGAACAGTTTTAGTGTAGAGCCACGCATGGCCTGCATGCCGAAGATGCCACAGAGGGAGGCTGACTTTCCTGGAGTCACCGCCCTCTGCTTGCTTTGTAGAGAGTCCTTCCTGACCTCTTACTCGATCGCGTTGGCCTGGACTAACATCTCCAACAAAAACCATGATGCAGAGTCACCTATTGTTAAAGGAGGCTGTCTTCTGAGAATCTGCTAAAAAAAATACCTGATTTTCCCAAGGGATTAAGAATAAGAATAGGCATAGCAGGGTTATATTGTGACTTGTACTGGTGGCTCTTTTGAGTTTACTTTAAATCAGTACATTTGCAGTATGTCCCAGCCAAAGGCAATTTACTTTTCTTATACGTGCAGTGGGGTAAATGAAAACAGTGGAAGGCAGAACTTTGAGTCAGACTCATGGATTTAGTCCTGGCTCTGCCACTTATTTGCTGTGTGACTTTGGGAAAGTTACTTGATCTTTCTACTCTTTAGTTTACTTACTAGGGAAGTCGTGAAAAGGTGTGGGCAAAACCAGTGTGTGTTCTGGTATGTTTGTATACATGTTTAGATATAAGAGATATTGGTTGGCCATTAAAATATTTTAAAAATATGTCAAAAATTTTTTAAACATTTAAAAAATGACCACAGAATGTAAGGCTGGGTAAGAAATTTAAATGCTTTTAACAATAACAATAGTTAACAGTTTTATAGTGTTTACCGTAGATCAGGCATTGCTTTGAGATTTATATTCCAGGGCGCCTGGGTGGCTCAGTCGGTTAAGTGTCCGACTTTGGCTCAGGTTATGATCTATTGAGCCTCATGTTGGGCTCTGTGCTGACAGCTCAGAGCCTGGAGCCTGCTTTAGATTCTGTGTCTCCCTCTCTCTCTGCCCCTCCCCTACTTGCTATCTCTCTCCCTCTCAAAAATAAACATTAAAAAAAGATATATTTTATAATTTATATATGGTGTTATATATGTTTTGATTTTATTTTATATATGTGCATATGTGTTTATTGTGACTTTACAACAACCATATGACATGGATACTATTATTAGTCCCATTAGATGAAGAAAGGACTCATAGATATGTAACGTACACCCCCCCCATCACACAACTTACATGTTTGGGACCATAATTTGAACCCAGGTTGCCTGTCTACTCTCTGAGCTCTTAACCACGGTGCAATGCGTTGAGAGATGGGTGCTTGACACTGGAGAGTGATGGACTCTGGGGTGTCCTCCCTAAAGGATTAAAAAAAAAACTGATTAAACAATGGGTGAAAAAAAAACCCAACTGTTAGCCAAAGCAGTTGTGGTCTAAATTCTCTTGATGGGCCACCTGTGTTAGCGCTGTCATAACTATTAATTCCCAACAAAACTCCGTAGGAAAAAGTTAAGGATAAATCACTCTTTTGTGGATGTTTCTTCAAATTCATATGTAAAATTTTAGCAACAACTGTGTGAGAGAATAGTCCCATTACTGGCCAGCTGGAGGAAGCAAGGGTTTTGCATCTAATAGGGACAGCTATTTCTATTTGGTAGATAAGACATCTGGCTGACATCCAGAGCATCCTGTGTTTTTGGCTCCATGTGCACTTATCATAACAGAGAGTCTGATGTTTCAGATTCTTCAGAGAGCTGCTCTGGGATAAACTGGGTATACAGACCAGGGACCTATAAGCTCTTCCCTGGGCTAAAACTTGTCAGGGCTTGTCACCCATGATCACAGCTTCTCTTCTTACGTTTCTTGTGTTTTGGTGTTTTCATTAATAAGTAAACAGGGTTTTATGGAATATGAAAGAGCATGTCATGTTTAAGACACCCTCATAAGAGGCTCCTGGGTGACTCAGTAGGTTGGGTGTCTGACTCTCCTGGTTTGTGAAACTGAGCCCTGCATCAGTCTCTGCACAGACAGCATGGAGTCTGCTTGGTTCTCTCTCTCTCTCTCTCTCTCTCTCTCTCTCTCTCTCTCTATCCCTCCCCAATGCACACATTTGTGTGCACGTGCATTCTCTTTCTCTCTCTGAAAATAAATAAACTTTAGATGCCCTCATGAGAAGCACCTTAAATATTTGAAAAATGAATCTCTACAATAGTATTCCTTTTTCTCATCTGTTCTTTCATGTCTTTTTCCAGATCAGGGTTCACCTTTGCTGAAATTGAACCAATGGGAGTCTTTCAGTTTTCCCCCAGTTCAAGAAATGTCATCGTGTCAGAGGATACACAGATGATCAGATTATATGTCCAAAGACTCTTTGGGTTCCATGGCGATCTTATTAAGGTCTCTTACCAGACAACTGCAGGAAGTGCGAAGCCCATGGAAGACTTTGGGCCTGTTCAGAATGGAGAACTACTGTTTGAAAAATTCCAACCTGAGGTGAATATTGAAATAATCATTATTAACGATCAGCTTCCTGAAGAAGAAGAAATTTTTTACATTAATCTAACTTCAGTAGAAATGAGAGGATTACAGAAGTTTGCTGCTGACTGGAGACCACGCCTGAATCTAGACCTCAGTGTGGCATGGATCTCAATATTGGATGATGATGACCCGGCAGGATTGGATGTTTCTTTCCCTGAGACAACTGTGGCTATGACAGTTGCCACAGCTCTCATTCCTGTAGAAACTGACTTCTCAACAACACACCCTGACACAACCACGATAGATGCTGTTCCACAGCCCTCCGAAATGGTTGCCATTGTTCCTGAGGCATCTGGTGTATCCACCATCTCGGAGACACTTGTCACTGTCCCTGCTACATCTGCCTCGTCTGGGAAGCCTGAGGTGGCCACTGTGACTGCAAATGTTTCCATCCATGGGACATTTAGTCTCGGACCACCTGTTATTTATGTCGAAGAAGAGGTGAAAAATGGTCCATTTAATGCTGCGGAAGTTCTGATCCGAAGAAGTGGTGGGTCTACTGGCAACGTCAGCGTAACAGTTAAAACTTTTGGTGAAAGATCTGCCCACAAAGAACCAAATGCATTGCCCTTTCATGATATCTATGGAATTTCCAACCTAACATGGGCAACTGAAGAAGAAGATTTTGAAGAACAAACTCTTATCCTTACATTTGTAGATGGAGAAAGAGAACATAAACTATTGGTTCCAGTTTTGGACGATGATGAGCCTGAGGGAGAAGAATTCTTCTACGTGTTTCTCACAGACCCTCAAGGAGGAGCACAGATTGTGAAGGGGAAAGATGACAGTGGATTTGCAGCCTTTGCCTTGGTCATTATTAGAGGTATGTTTCTGGTGTAATGGAGATAAAAATGTACTTTTGTGGTAAAAAATTTGTAATACTATTACTCAATCTTAAATTTAATTCGCGAGGGCAACTTACTTGAATTGCTCATAGTTATTCATTAAAACATTGTTTTCTTGTGGCAGGAACCCATAACATGAACTCATGATATTATTCTGGGGCGCCGAGCTAGAATTTAATTGTACTGTAAATGTCACTTAGCTCAGAGCTAGTTAGACAATCTATAAATTTATACTTTCCTAGTGTTAGGAGAACCTTAAAAATGTTCAAGTCCATGTTCTTCTGCTGGGAAATATTTAATTTAATTATCCAAACCCATGATTGTGTATCCTTTCATAAAACCACATTCTGGATTTCTGAACCACTTTCAATAATCCATCCCCAAATCTGAGTCTCAATATGAGGAAATTCTTTGTTTACCTTGGGACATAGATTAAAACTCTTTTTATTTTGTTCTCCTTTGGAACCAATGCAATTTTTATAACTTTTTTGCTATTGGGTGTATAAATTACAATAGATTAAAAATTCACTGATTTTTTTAAGAGTTTCTTGTGCATCTTATAAAATGTTTCTGTGATAATCGGTAGTTTTCCTCTGAAATCATACTGTATTTTTTAATGTTGTTTAGCTCAGCTTGTCAGTATCTCACACTAATTAGAGTATTGACAAGGCCATCTTATGATTCTTACTTACTTTGTTCTTTTATAAAAACATTTATGAGTTTTACATAGTGCTTCAGAGTTTCAGATGACACTATGATAACATAGTGTAGTGGAGAGAAAACTAAATGTCATGGATCTTATATTTATGGCCCAGATCAACCATTAATTGGGAGACTTGATTAAATCATTTAGTGTCTACTCTTCATGTTTCTCTTTCATAAAAGGAAAATTTTAGAATAAACATCTTTATGTCCACTTTTAGGATGTGATGCCTCCTAGAATTTTTATTCTAGCCATTCCGTAATAATTAAATCATAACATTGCAATTGTATAACTTCCTTTTATACCCAGCATTATCCCATTTATGTTACCCAACAAATTTACACCAGTCAGAGTTGTCATTTATTCCTATTCCTCTGGTTAATTATCGAGTAGTGTAAATTGTAATTCTGTTCACCAAGTTATTTACTGATTTTGATTCACATTAGGTTAATGTGTCTGTATTTTTCTGTCAGAATTATTTTGACACTCAGTAAACTCCCCCCCCATTCCATGACATAGATATTTAATTATAGTTATTTGAATATGACCAGGGATGATTGTCAAAATATTTAGCAGCTAGTGTGGCAGAGGGCCAGACCAGTCAAAATGGTTCCCAGAGGCTCCTTGATATCCTTAGCATTACCCCATTAGTTACTGGATTGTGGGGAGATCTTATGGTCCTGGTTATAGTGTTAGCAGAGGGTGCTTCAGGAGCTCAGAAAAGCAGCTGTGTACAGCTGGAACAGAGGTGGTCCTCTCTCAGTATGGCACACCAATACCAGTGCATCGCAGTGTGGCATGCCAACACCATACCGATGTGGCATACCAGTGCTTACCCGTATACCAGCCCTGAGCCTAATTCGCCAGGCAAACTGTCACTCAGTTGAGCCTTGATGAGGTTCTCTAATGTTTGCTTTCCTTACGTAGGGTACACTGATGAATATGTAGGTGGCAAATGATCGACTTAGCTCTTACTGGCACGTGGTATAATCTACCTGACAACATGTGCAGTACATTTGCACGGTCATATACCCCAGGCTCCCTTATTTGTCTTCTCTTCTCCTGGCTTTTTATTTTAAAATAATATTTCCCTTTTAACAACAATATTAACTTTTCCTATTCTTCTTCTCTTACACTAATCTTCATAGTCTTTTCATATCTGGACTTTAGAACAAACTTTCAAAATAATATTAGGAGAAAATATTATTTAGTTTCGGGTTTGATCATTAGCACATTACAAGTCTTGATTCATCTTAGTAGAAACTTGACATCAATTTTATGATTGTAGATGTGGCAGGGGAAGCATCGTGTTCATCAGAACCATGCTCAGTGCTGTGTCACTGGAAAAGAAATTGAAGGTTCTGCTTGTGAGGAGTGTATATTCTGTTTGGAGAGATCAGATTCCCACCAAAATGACAAGGGAACAATGGCTGCTGAAGAAAAAAGTTGCTGGCAGGTTCTGATGCAGGGCTAAGAAGTGATCTAAGTGATCGTAGTGATTAAGGAGTGAGGAAGAAGATTGGGGCGGGGGGTACAATCTGGCTGAATCGGGGCACACATGAGACACCGGGAGAAAATGGTTCATCACGCGCATGTCTCTAATTAATAGGCTCCACATCTACTTACACTTCAGCCCTGCAAAGTAGGGGCTGGTGACTCTTGGAGCTACCCTATTGGGACCCTTAGGTGGTTTGCTATTTCCTTCCCCTGACCCCTAACTTCAGAGGGTCTGTCTCCTTGCAACCCCAGCAGTGAGGTTTCGCAGTGATGGGCACAAGTGGTTTTTGTAGCTGATTGCTTTGGGCCCGTTGCTTTTAGGATCCCTTTGCAAAACTGGGCCATTGAGAAATAGGGAGCAGCGGCGGGAACTGTTTGCCCTCATATCTCTAGTCTGAGAAGCTAGCTTAAATGCTGGCAGAGATTTGGAGTGACTATTTTTGTGCAGTGTGGGCCCTAGGTTTGTTCGAGTTTAAACACAGTGTGTACTATGATGGTGCGTGTAACCTCAAATGTTGCTCAGAGGAGTTTCTTTTACTCAGAGATACTTAGGAGTTCCTTAAAAGGTAGGTTTTTCTCTCAGGGGCCAATAATCGAATGCATAACATAAATGGTCTTCTAGGAAGGCAAATCAGTTAAATGGAATTCATTATTCAGCAAATATTCATTAAACACTTACAGTATGCTAGACACTGTTCTTGATACTGAGGATACAGCAGTAAAAAGAAAAATTGCTACTCTGGTAGGATATACTAACTTTACAGAAAACGTATGTAAAATGTAAAGGACTATCAAATATAAAACAGTCTCATCAGAAAGAAACGAGCATGTGTCAGTGTGGCATATAGGAAATGATGTTTTCTTTCTTCTAGTCTTATGTTCTCAAAGTGTTACCTACCTCGATATTATCATTTGGATTCTAGTCTATTTTTAGTAAAGATCTTTAAAAATTGTAACTGTCCCTACTCAATATTTCTCACTTTTATACCATCTGAGCTGGAAAGATTAGTGAAGCACTGGAGATCTTTTAAAGTCTTAAGTATATTATAACCCTCCTTTTTACTTATCAGGGAGCGATCTTTACAATGGCATCCTAGGATTCAATGAGGAGTCCCAGAGTGGACTGGAGCTGGGTGAAGGAGCTTCTAAGAACAGACTGCATCTTACTGTCACAAGGCAACCAAACAGGTATGTTGATATATATGTAGAAGATATAACATTCTGTGTGTCTATATAATATCTCATTTGACTTCATCAAATGGTAAAAACAGGATGAAATGCTGATAGAAAGCAGTGTGGAATTTGATATGTCAGTGTTCAGATGCTCTAGTTCCTAATCTGTGATTTAACACACTTGGTCATTGAGTGTAACGTAGAGCCACCTTGAATATTTTGTACTTCATAAAATACCATATAGACAGAAGGTTATATGAAGTCATCACTTCAGAGATTTACTCTTCTTTGATCACTCCACATACACAACTGTTTAATATTAGGGAAACGTGGAGTATCAAAATTTTGCTTGCAACTTAATACTCATAGTACACATCTTCTGAATGCTCATCACAGATATACGTGTGGTGTGCACCCATGTATGTGGGTATAAATTATCTTTTCCATTTTGGGCCTAAATTCTCTGGAAATGTTGGTCATCTCTTGCCCTTTATTCTTATAATAACAATCATTTTTAGCAGTAGTGTGTTTCCCTTAGAAGAATTCTTGTGAAAAGACCAAGAACACTTACTTAAGGCAGGGGTAGTGGGCATAGTAAGCAGAAAGATGTTATTTATTTCCACATTCTTGATACATAGTAGTTTAAGAAGTACTTACTCAGGATTGACCAGAGTGTGGTCAAAGAATGCCACATAAACTCTGATCTTGATTTCTTAACGGTAATGAGGTGAATTGGTCATCTTCAGCATTATCAGTGGGCAAGGAAGTGCTACCCTTTGGGTGAAGAGGAACCCTCAAGCACAGTGGTGAGACATTCTGCCCTAGACACAGGGATACTGCTCTCTGCTATTGCATTTGCATAGGTTTTGCTTTGTTCCTAGGGCCTTTGAAGATGTCAGGGTCTTTTGGCGAGTCACATTTAACAAAACTGCTGCCATGCTCCAGAAAGATGGCGTGAACCTGATGGATGAACTTCTGTCTGTGTCAGGAACCACGACTTGTACAGTGGGTCAAACAGAGTGCCTTGTCACCATTGAGCTCAAACCGGAAAAGGTAAGAAATGATGAGGAACTGTATTTTCAACTTCTAATTATATTTCTTCAGAATTAATAATTTTAGAGTCACTTTATTACAGCTTACACATTGGGTATGTGGAGATTCTTTGTGTCTTGCCTAGCCATAATGTCTAAATCTCTTTTCTAGGTAACAGACTTAAGACTTACAGATTATTACATTATGAATTCTTTTTTAATATTATTTTTTTTTGTTTTGGGAGAGAGATAACATAAGCAGGGGGAGGGGCAGAGAAAGAGAGAGAGAGAGAGAGAGAGAGAGAGGGAGAGGGACTCCCAAGCAGGCTCCATGCTGTCAGCGCAAAGCCCGATGTGGGGCTCAGCTCCACAAACCATAACACCACAACCCAAGCTGAAATCAAGAAGCGGATGCTTAACCAACTGAGCCACCCAGGCTATATTATGAATTTTTTAATAAGCTCATCAGTTGTGCACCTACAACTAATACATTATATGTCAATTTTATCTCAATAATACCAAAAAATCTCATCAGTTTTCTCCATTTCTGTTTCTTACCATTTTTGAGGTTCTTCTGGGACCACATGCTCATTGTGTGAATGATCCCTTGAATCATTTTCAGTTAGATTAATATCTCAGGAAAAAAATCTGATTACCCTAAATGTTTAATGTTTTGCTCTTATCACACCCATAGTTTTGTCCAAATCATATTAAATCCATAGATTTCATACATAGAATGAGAGTTCTCTCATTCTTTATTCATATATGGTTAGAGAGTTCAGTTTTCATCTACCAAAGAAGCACTGAGGCCGTTCTTGATGAATATTTGGATAAATTTCTGGGCATTTGTGTCGCACATGGCCCTCAGGAGAGAGGCAGGCCCTTATCTTTCCATAGGAATCTGCCTCATTCATATGGCATTAGTCACTGCTGACTTACCAGAGCTTGAGTCATTTAGTAATGTGCGTGACCTTTTTTTATTTGTAATGACTGTTCAGTGGTAATTTAATGCCTAAGGAGCCCTCAGTACTTTTTGTCTCCTAAATGTGTTAAAGTCAAATATTTATTATGAAAACTACCCATAATATTATGAATGTTCAAAAGTGTCATGGTTTCTTTGTCCATGCCAGACACTTTAAACAGAAAAAGCTTGCTCAAATACAGTTGTTCTAAAATATGTAACTATGCTTAAATCCATTCTAAATAGCAATATTGTAGATTTAATTTTTCCATTTTTTCTATTATTTTTTCACTTTCTGAGGATCAGTGTACCAGTTACTTACTCCTCTAAGGTTTATTTGCCTACCTTCCAGAATTATAAAAATTTTACTGGCTCCTAAAGAGAAATAATACTCATTTCAGAAGTTTGTGTATTCTTGGTTATCATTACTTTGTTCTTTGTTGGGATTATGAGTCCTGGTTCCTGTCTACAGTTGTTTCACATGAGAATTGCTGGTCATCTGGTTGGGATCTGTTTTATGACTTCACTTGTTAGATCATTAGGGTTTTTTGTTAAGCTCATGCTTCAGACGTTGATTTTTTTTAATACCATGTTTTTTTTTCTAGAATCCTTTATTCTTTGAACTTTGCAGTGCCAGCTTTACATTAACCATTGCCTTATCATTCTTGAATGATAGGAGTTAGTCTATTAGAGGTATTGGAAATATAGGCCTGCCTTGTTAGTGCCTCGTTATATTTAGGAAGGCAATCCAGAGGCTTCATCTCATAAGAGTTGTGATAACCAGTCTGTGTCATTAGTGCATCTCTTTAGCTCATGTCTTCTGTGATATTGCAACACACAATTGTGTAATCTTTCACCTTGTGTGTGACTCCCAGCATTCTTTAACTTCTGACTGTTTTTCATCTTTGTTTGTATGTGTTTCGTATGTCCTAACAATTTATCCTATTCTTGGTACAATTCTTCCTCTTTCTAGGAACGTTGTCTTATTCACGGTTTTTTATTAGCTCCTTCCTACTTACATATGCAAAGAATGTTTGTCATTCTTTAATAAATGAACACATGTTTAATAAAAGACATAAATATCCAGATATGTTAACAGTCTTTTTCACATTAAAATTAATAAAACATTAAGTACATACTTTATATTCACACTTATTTTTCATTATAACCACTTTAAAATTTTTTTTAACCTTTGTATTTATTATTGAGAGACAGAGAGAGACAGAGCATGAGCAGGGGAGGGGCAGAGAAAGGGAGAGACACAGAATCTGAAGGAGGCTCCAGGCTCTGATCTGTCAGCACGGAGCCCAACGCGGGGCTTGAATTCACAAACTGTGAAATCATGACCTGAGCTGAAGTTGGACCCTTAACCAACTGAGCCGCTCAGGTGCCCCATAACCACTTTTTTTATACACTGCAGTAACTTTTGTCCTTTAAGTACCATTATAGACTCAAATTCAACTCCTTTTTTCAATTAAAAAATTGTATTGAAGTAGAGGAGACACAAAGTATAGTTTCAGATGTATGGTGTAGAGATTTGACAAGTCTCTATGTTATACTGTGCTCAGTGCAAGTGTAGCTACCATTAGCTACCATATCATACTGTTACAGTATCATTGACCATATTCCTTACACTGTACCCTTCATCCATGTGAGTTATTTCCTAACTCTTCCTTAGGGGCTAATCAAAATACCACTTATTCCATGATGCCTCCCTGATATCCCCAGTTGGAATTCTTAAGTCTCTAAATTTAAAGACTTTGTACCTTTTTTATGGAGGTTACTGGTTGTTGTAGGGTTAAAACTTCCGCATAAATGTGTGTTGCATACAGGAGTTAGTGACAATTCTATTGTGCATTTTATTTCAAATAGGATTTTTGGTAAATTGCCATCTTGACTAGATCTCACTAGACTTAAAACTTCTATCTCATACACAGATGTCAACCTTAAAATTGTAAGAAAGATCTTTCGAGATCAAAGGCAGTTCAATCCTATATTGCTATTTTGATAAATGTCTTTACCAGCCTTTTGCTGACTTGATTCTTGTAAAGTGAGACTAGTTAGTATTTAGAGACAAAAGTGATTTTCATGGAGTAGAAAACCTTATTGGTGACAGCAGGTACAGTAGGCGAAGATCCTGAAAGATAGAGAAGTTGTGTTTTAATCTGATTCGAAGGGGGTCTCTGTCTGCAGGAAAGAGAGGGAAAAGAAAGGAGCCAAGCAGAGGTGGTCTTGGAGAAGCTGAAAGGAAGGCAGATAGGCTGGGGAGACTTGTAGATGGGAGAAGAGACTGCTTCCTCTGGGCTCGCCATACTGGCAGGAGATACCAAGGGAAGTCCTAAATACTAATGATGTTATAATTATGGATTAAGGAAGTGCGGTGGACAGTACATAGGATGCTAGCTGTATATATCCTTTTTCCTAATGAGGGAAATGCTACTAAACCCTTATCTAACTAGTTTCAGTTAGATAAGAGAAAGAATTTGGTCTCCCTTCTTCTCTTTCTAATATAATTCTCACATCATAGAGTTAAGTTTTCTTCTGTATCCTGAGAAGCAGGTAATTTTCAAGGTATTTTGCTCTCTTTGTCTTCCCGTCTGTCAAAAAGCAAGGTACAAATAAGAATGATACACATTCCAGTTTCAGTAAGAGGAAATTTAAAAGGGTGAAGAAGGAAGAAGGTTATATGCTTAGGAGAATAAAAAATATTTTCCAAACTGTGCAATTAGATTCTAATCTGCATTTTAATATCTCACATTTTGTGACTGGAAGGAAACTTCTTACTCATCCAGTTCAAATTCTTCTTTTTATGTATGATAAACTGATACCTAGAGATGTAAATGAGACTGATTCAGTGACCATGTTCTTCTGTAGTAGGGCTTGAGAGATTATTTGGAGGTCCCAGCAGACCTAAGAACCATCTCTTCATTTTTAAATAAAGAACGGGCTTCAAGGATACTGATTTTATTCAGGAAGGTAGTGGTAAGAGTTTGGACTCTGATGATCAAAGACCTGGGTTCAAATCTTAGCTCTTCCCACAGTTAGCTCAGAGAAATAGGCAACTTGCTTGGCCTTCCTGAGCCTCCCGTGTTTGATGGGGTTAATAATAGCAATGTTAGATTAAATAAGATAGTGAATGAGAGAGATTCATTCCTCAGTTCTTGGAAGGAGTTAGTCCTTCATAAGAGAGGGTTGTATTAGTGTTATTCAGAGTGGATGGGAATGGAACCTGAGGCAAGTCAGTGACTTGAGAAGTAGCTACATCAACACTAGTGGTTAGGGAGTTATTACAACACCGCAAACATAACACCATGGAATGACGTCCATGGAATGACATGACTGATTGATGGTGGTTTCTCCTAACTTCCTTCTGGTCTGCTGATCCTCAGCATAAAGTTTTTCTACTCTGTTTTATCTCCAATTTTCATTTCTATAGTTATTCAGTACTACTTTCATTTTGAAGTTATGAAGAATTTAAGTCACTTTCTTTGATAAGTTACTTGCCCAAGATGAGAATACATTGTTTGAATTCCAGACCATTCTCCTTCCCCTGTTGCTTTACCTAATGATTCTATATTAGCAAAATGTGTAAAGGTGATAGTTAATTAACTTAGGAGGCGTACTCTTAACCTACACAGTCTCTTTAAGGTAAACAGATTGTTTAAACATTTTTCGCAAATATTTTAAAAAGTAAGTAAGTAAGAAATCATTTTATTATTACTTTTTCTGCTTTTGAGGAGACCTGGGCCCATGAAAAAAAATTTTTATAGTAGTTGAGAAAAAGTTCACTGTAGAATGCTTCTGACCTGATGAGGAAAGGAGCTTTTGGCTGTTACACATGTGATGGGTTCCTGTGAGGTCTCCACATCCTGTTTAAATCTAGAGAGGTTCAGATACAGTCTGCAAAGTTTGGTTCCCGCATATAATTCAGACAGATTGTTTGAGTAGTGTTTTGTTATAAGACTGGAAGATTCATTTTGTCTCCGGTCTAATCATGTGTTGGCACCTGTCTGTACACTTGTTCATTTTAGATCATTCTTTATTTAGATTATAACATATTCTCTTGACTCTGAGTGTTTATAAGTAATGTTCTAATCATCATCACAAAACAAAGAAATATTTCACTGGAAAATAAAGACAAGAGTCCGTGTTGGAATGTAATATGCCGACATCCTAAGCTAAATGAAATTATTGCGAATTCAAGCTCACTTGGCCATTAGGGAATAATAATTCCTAAATATAGTTACCCATACTTTCCTAGTGTTTTAGTTTGTTGTATTGGCCAAATTTAGTTTCTCAAAGGTAGGAAAAGTACTGTTCTGTCCATATTTCACTCCTACTGACAGTTGATCAGGAAAAGTAAAAGAATGATACATGCCATGGGGAAGCTAAATATATTTCTTCAGATAATGAAATGAGATTAAGTTCGTTTACTGTGTGACTAAGATTCGACTTATTCTTGGTTGGTATTAAAGTTTGTTTTATTGCTTCATGACGTAACGATTCTCATTAAAATGATCACAAAACAAATGATGAAAAAAGGCCCTCATAGGTAGAAATAATGGATTATATCAAATTAGACAATGACATTTAGTCATGAAATGTATCGGCATAGCTTCTTAGAGTTATGCCAAGTACTGCTAGGATTTTTAGATTCCTATGGAAGAGTGAGTAAGTAAAAACAGGTGAGTGACAGTATGTTACAAAATGAATTCAGGCTTTAGAGAATGAGTTTTTTGAGATTGTTAAGAAGAACTGAGATGAAACCTGACAAACTATCACCAGTAGACTAAATTTAGACTTACTTGATACTGAATTTAGGAAAATTTTGAAAAATACATAAAATTACAGAATTGACTGTTATCAATATTTGGTCATACTTCTGTATAACCTTTTAAAAATTAAACCTTACAGAGTTGAAGCTCTCTGTTTCCTTTATTCCCAGCATGATAGCATGAGTTCCCATCCAACTCCATGCCCTGCCCTACCCGAGCCAACTACTGTCACAGTGATATTTTGGGTTTTTTTTAAATTTGATATGTAAGATTTTTGTCATTATTTTTTATCTTAATTTTTTGAGTATTGTTGGCACACAGTGTTACATTTATTTAGGATATACAACATAGTGATTCAGCATCTGTATACATGATGCTGTGCTCACAAGTGTAGCTACCATCTGTCACCATACAATAGCACCACACTACCATTGACTGTATTCCCCGTGCTGTGCCTTTTATTTCCCTGACTTACTCATTGAATAACTGGGAGCCTATTTTGTTTTCAGATCCTTCCATAAATGTATATACCTTAATATTATGTAGTAAACTTTATCTAATTTTAAACTTTACATTTATTGTATCATGCTGTACATATCATTATGTAACTTGATTTTTTTCCTCATTAGCATGTTTTCAGATTCATCCATGTCGAAAAGTATTGAAGTGGTTCATTCCTTTTAACTAAGTAGCATTTCCTTGTATTAATGTTCGATTTGTCCTTTTGCATATTGAAGTACACATAGGTTGTCTCCTGACACTGATGTCACCCAGGAGAAGCTCACCTGGGCGAGCAAAGGTGTTTCTTAAAGAAAAACCCAAAACATAAGACGCTCTTGTAATCTAACATAAGAATTTGATCCTGTGATTTTAGAGACTGTATCTCCAGATATGTTTATTTTTACAATCATGCAAATAAATACTATTTCTGAACATCATCATTATCTAAAAATGGAAACATTAGTAATAATCCTTTTTTATTTTTCTATTTGTCAGGTACCTCAAGTCGAAATGCCTTTTTTTGTGGAATTATATGAAGTAAGTGCTGGGGCAGCAATAAACAATAGTGCCAGATTTGCACAAATTAAATTTGTACGGCGTGACGGACCGCAAAGCCTCGTGTATTTTTCTGTGGGTTCTCGACTCCCAGTGGCTCATAAGAAGGCCACTTTAATCAGTTTGCAGGTGGCCAGAGATTCTGGGACGGGACTAATGATGTCTGTTAACTTCAGTACCCAGGTGAGCATGGAATATGTACTAACCCACATTAAGGTTTTCTTCTTTACTTGTAACATGTGTCATGAAAAAGAATAAGTGATACAGTATTTTTCTCATGATACCATCTGAATTTGCACTATATTTATTACATTAAGCTTTGTCCTTGTAATAGTTCGGCTTCACTTAGGTCATGTTTTAAAGTCATAGTCTTTAATACTTTTTTTGAAAATGGTGATAATACAATGCAAAGTGTCTTACATAAATCTGTTCTATAAAATCTCTAGAGAGTTAAAACTTTTTCAGAATCTAACTCAGACAGACCAGACACAAAAAGTAAGAGTCTTTGTTATGTTCTATATCTGAACTGCTTGAAACTTTACTTCTCCAAAACTTCAGACTCTAACTGATCTTTTGGTTTCTTTAAATCCATAAGTTCATGAGGTCTAAATGCCACTTTTCACAGCCCTCCTACTGGGGAGAAAGGAGGGAGTAGGTGGAAACCCAGGGATTCAGAAAAGCAGTGCTGTAACATTAAGTGCCCACACCCTGGGATTGCTCCAGACAGAACCATACAACTTCCTGGCATTATTCTTTAAACTTTGTTTTAGTAGCAGAACACTAATAGATTAGAAGAAAAGTTGTATCTACTCTGCCTGAAGCACAGTTGCGGGGATTAGAGTTTGCCCACCTTAATCCTCCATTTTGTTTTTTCTTTCTCCCACCTTAATCCTCCATTTTGTTTTTTCTTTCCTCAATTCATTGAACTAGAAGAAATCCACAATTTGAAAACTGTCATTGTGCTCAATGCTGCCATTTTCCCTGTTTCAGGATTCCAAACCTGGTGACTCGTTAGGCCTCAAGGTTTCAAAAGTGGTTGCTGTTGTTGTTTTTACAAAGTGTCCCATAGTATGTGCTTGGTTGGATCACTGTTGGGTGGCTCAAACATGTAGGACATTCTGTGCACAAAGGACAGTTTGTGTGCAGCCAGTCTCTGTAGTCACCACGTGAGTCAAGGATGAGAGATTATGACCAGAGTTGTGGGTGGTGAGCTGTCTGGAAGCTTGCCAGGCAGAAAAGTTTGTCTTTATGACAGAGTCCACAGCTTGGCAAACAAGGACACGAAACTCTCGATCATAAGAAACTCTGGAAATAAACTCCCTTCTATGAGGCATCTTTATGGCTCAGTTGGTTTAGCGACTGACTCTTGGTTTCATCTCGGGTCATGATCTAACAGTTTGTGAGTTCGAACCTCACTTCGGGCCTGAATTGACAGCATGGAGTTTGCTTGGGATTTTCTGTCTCTCTCTCTCTCTTTCTGTCCCTCCCCTGCTTGAGCTTTTACTCTATCTCTGTGTGTGTGTCTCTCTCTCAAAGAGATAAATAATAAACATTAAATAAAAAAGGAAAGAACCTTCCTTCTAAATAGCCTTGAAGTGGTATGAACACAAAGTGAGGTATTTTGATTCATGGTGGGAAGATTTTAGTATTTTTTTTCTTTTGAGCATTTAAATAATGTAGAAAGAAGAATGGGGAAAAAGTATGTGTTTCTTTCTCTTCTCCTCCAGTGAGATAGATACCGTCATATGCTCACTACTTTACAGTGGAAGAAGAGGAACTGGAGATGAAGAAAAGATGATAAAGGGACTTGAGGCACATTTTCTTTTTTTTTTTCATGCTTTACTTTTTTTATTTTTTTTATTATAATAGTTTATTTTCAAATTGGTTTACATATAACACCCAGTGTTCATCCCAACACGTGCCCTCTTTAATGCCCGTCACTCCCTCATCCCCCTCACCCCCCTTACCCTCAGTTTGTTCTTAGTCTTTGAGAGTCTCTTATGTTTTATCTCCCTCCCTCTCTGTGTCTTTTTTTCCTTTCCCCTCTTCCCCTCCCCCTGGTTTTTGCTTAGTCTCATAAAAGGTTTTCCTTTTAGTCTCAAAATAGGTTTTCTACCTATTCATGGAAACATGTGGTATCTGTTTTTTTCTGACTGACTTATTTCAGTTAACATAATACCCTCCATTTCCATCCATGTTGCTACACATGGCCAGATTTCATTTTTTCTCATTGCCACGTAGTAGTCCATTGTATATATTTTGAGGCATATTTTCAACTAGTTCATGTGCTCAAATGACAGTGAAGTTGAAGTTGCCAAAATAAGAATCTGAATGCCAGTATCTCTATCACATTCACTTATATTCTCCCTAGATTTGCCATAAATGATTTTTTTTTTTTTTTTGAGAGAGAGTGAGAGGGAGACAGAGCATGAACAGGGGAAGGGCAGAGAGAGAGGGAGACACAGAATCCAACGCAGGCTCCAGGCTCTGAGCTGTCAGCACAGAGCCCGACGCGGGGCCCGAACCCATGAGCGAGATCATGACCTGAGCTGAAGTCGGATACTCAACCGACTGAGCCACCCAGGTGCCCCAAATGATTCCTTGAAAAACACATGCTGTCACTCGCATGTAACTCATAGCATTTTTTTGACCACTGTGAAAATCAACATGCAGGATCCCTGTGGTGATGAAAATGTTCTGTGTGTTGACTATAGCCATGTCAATATCCTGGGTATGATATATTATAGATATGTAAGATGTTACCAAAGAGTGATGTGGAAAACGCGTGCAGGAGATCCCTCTTTATTACATCTCACAACTCCATATGAATCTACAGTTACCTCAAAATAGAAAAATGTAATTAAATAATAGAAAGGAGAGTCCCCCCTTTCTGATATTTTATTTCCCTATTCCTTCATTGCCACTGCTTTTTCTCTCTCTGAATGCTGGGCATATTACTAGAAGACAAAGACACAAAATTCTATTTTCTAGTAACTTGCAAGGATGAGAAAATCATTATGGACTAGGTTACTATACTGTTACAAAGATATTAATTTTCATTTTACTTTAAATAGATTATAATAAATAGTTACACAGTAGCCATAACATGCATACCTTTGATGGGTCAGTGTTCTCAGTACATAAATACTACAGTATTAACACAAGCTCCCTTATATCTGTGTATTTGTGACATAAAGTTAAGGGATATAAAGAAGTGAGACAGTGAAAATATCACCGATTCCAGTTATTTTTAAATAGGCCTACAGCTGTGTTTTGCCTGAAGTAGTGCAGAAAAGTCCTGTCTCTTCTCCCTGCCTCCATGCCCATCCCCTGCTCTAGCCTGTGCCCAAGAGCTATAATACTCATGAAATAGGAAATAAAATGTGTCATTGTCCTGCTGGAATCCTCCAGTGTCTTCCTGCCATTCTCTGTAGAATGGATGTACATGGTCTGACCCCGCCCACCTTTCTGAGGTCAGCTTCTTCTACTTCCATCCTTCTGATCACACTGACCTCCTGGTTCTTCCTCTAAAGTTTTAAGATGATTCCCATTTGAGAACTTGTGCCATTGCTATTCCTTCTGCCTAGAATATTTCCCCTCAGATACTGTATGGCCTGTTTCCTCCTGTCACTGAGGTCTTTGCTCAAATATTGCATCAGGAGCTGTCTCTATGACCAGTCTTATTTAAAATAGTACCCTTACCATCACTCTGTATCCCCTTGTGTAGGCTTATTTTTCTTTAAAAAATTCATCTTCATGTAAAATTATATTGTTAATTCTATTCCTTTTGTGGAATAGGTTCCATGAATGCAGGTGTTCTGTGTTCACCTCTGCATCCACGGTATTCCAGCACATAGTAGGGTCTAGTATATGTTGGCTCGGTTGTGAATAAATGTACATTGTTTTCATTCTTTCTTGACTGAGTTCCCAGGCTTCACTTAAAAAAAAAAAAACCCAAAAACTTTTAATAACCACAATTTGAAGAAATTCAGAGGTATGTAGGGCCAGGGCCTTATTCTTTAGAGCATTTTCATATCTAAGTGTAACAACAGGAGACCAATTTTTTTGTCTCCTCCTTCTTCCCCTCTTCCTTCATTGTACTCCTCCAGTCCTCCCCAAATTTTAGGTGAGAATGAAAATTGTAAATATTCCCTCATTATGGAGGCATAATGGAGGCATATGGAGGCATACTTCTATTATACAGCATGTGTTATTTAAAGCACAGTTTTCATGGGTTCTGGGGGGGCTCTGTCGATTAAGTGTCTGACTTCAGCTCAGGTCACAATCTCGCAGTTTCATGAGTTCAGCCCCCACGTGGGACTCTGTGCTGACAGCTCGGAGCCTGGAGCCTGCTTCAGATTCTGTGTCTCCCTCTCTCTCCGCCCCTCCCCCGCTCACTCTCTGTCTCTCAAAAAATAAATAAACATTCAAAAAAATAGAAATAAAAAAATAAAGCACAGTTTTCAGTGTGTTTACAATTGCAGAAGTTCCTTGAGCCAATAGTGGCCTCTCTTTTCCAGTTCTCTTCCTTGAGCTCTTCTAAGGCATCTGTGTTTCAAAGCTTCATCACTATTAGTGTATTTATGTGTTTCTAATTTACCTCGGGAGAGTGGAACAAATGTTAAAAATCCATCTTTTAGTATTAATGTTGTTACGACCCATCCGTTTGTTTAAGAGAAATAGAATTTGTTGAAGAAGTAAGAGTTCGTTCAGTACAAGATCAGAGGTGTTACAGTTTCACTTCAGTGGTGTTGTTTACTTTCTAGGAGTTGAGGAGTGCTGAAAAAATTGGCCGTACTCTCATCTCTCCAGCTCTTTCAGGGAAGGATTTTGTGAGAACTGAAGGCACTTTGGTCTTTGAACCTGGCCAGAGGAACACCATAGTGGATGTCATCCTAACACCAGACACGGGGTCTTTAAATCCTTTTCCTAAACGCTTTCAGATTGTGCTCTTTGACCCAAAAGGTGGGGCCAGAATCGATAAAGTATATGGGACCGCTAACATCACTCTCGTCTCTGATGCGGACTCGCAGTCCTTTTGGGGACTTGCGGATCAGTTGCAGCAGCCCCTGGATGGTGACATTCTTAACAGAGTACTGCACAGCATCAGCCTGAAAGTGGCCATGGAGAACACAGATGAACAGCTCAGTGCCGTGATGCATTTAACGGACAAGGTAAGACGCCCTTGCAAGCGTTAGCTGCTCAATTAGTCAAATTTCATTAAAAAAAGTAAAAAACAACAAAACAGTTACAGTGTCAGTTATTGTGACATTACGATAGGGTTCAATTTCTGAACATAAGAGTGGAATTCATCATGTCAGACACTGTACTTTTGCTGATGCCTGTCTGGAAAGCTCAGTCTTAAGCCCGGAGTGTAATTAGTAATCTACTGTAGTGGAAAGGGAGCCCATCGTCTGAAAGGGGCACCGGATGTCAGAAGCTAATCTCCAGAGACTGGACGAATATCTTGTGAGATTCGTCTCAATTTTCTGAGCCCAAAGAAAGGACTTGGACTAGATTACATAGCCTTTCCAATGGAGCAGGAACTGTTCTCTGCTTATGTTCTGCTCCTCCTGAGCACTGAACAGGGTACCTTCTCTTAGAGAAGGAGAAATAAGGAATGACCAGATGATTTCAGGCATTCAAACTGATGTGGACTTAGATCAGCCAGGTCTTATTTTTAACCCATTCAAATAATGAAATTAAATGGAAATGCAAGATCCTAAAAATGTAAATGAAAGACCAGATCTGAAAATGATTATAATTAAAGGAAAAGACTCTATGGGGATTTATTTGGAACTTTCTTAATCAAGATATTTCTTATCAATATATTTATATACAAGTCTGAAAATTTTTGAATTCATACATATGAATTTATAAATGCTGTATTTTTACATGGTGACCCTTTAAGTCCTTAAAATGCTGACAGTGGGGTTTTAGATTATCATTCCTATTTTACTTCTCATGTTGTCTCTTAAAATACGATGCCCGGAAGGTAGAAAAGAAAATTATAAAGTACACAGGCAAGAAGAGGGAGTCTTGCCAAATAGCTTGTAAAACAAAGAGAAGTGACTGCTACTTCCAGCAGAGAAAGTTCTAGAGATGAGAATTCACTATGGGACGAGGTGCCTGGGTATCTCAGTCTGTTGAGCATCCGACTCTTGATTTCTGCCCAGGTCGTGATCTCATGGTTCGTAGGATCAAACACCGTCTTCAGCTCTGTGCTGACAGCATAGAGTCTCCTTGGGATTCTCTCTCCTTCTCTCTCTGTCCCTACCCCACTCATAGGCACCCTCTCTCTCAAAATAAATAAATAAATAAACTTAAAAAAAAAAAGAATTCACTGTGGGAAATATTGTTACTTAAACTTTCTAATAATGAAATGGCATAGGACAATAACAAGTTGTGCTTGGCCAAGAAGAGGAAAAGGATGCACAGTAGTTACATTTTAGAAAAGAGAACCTTATTTCATATGATTTAGAGAAGATAAGGACATTCCATTCCTTTTTTTTCTCCTTAAGTTTCATAAGAGAACTGTATATTATTGGTATAGAATTAACATTTCTTTAAAGCATTGTCAAGTAGTACATATTGTTTGCTTTTCACTGGCTCTGCCATGAAAAGTAAAAGTGAAATATGAAAGAAACTCCTGTGAAAAAATATAATTAACTTTTTTTCATAATTACCTTTTTTGAGTAATCATTACCAAACATGATTCTTTTCAAAATGTATTATTGTTGCTAAAAGTTTTCTTAGTGTTGTGCCATATTGTGTTCTCAAATTCAATTTTTATATGTATGTCATTATTTAATTCTGGTGATTTGAGTAGCTGATTTATTCAATAATTTTATACATTTTATAATATATTTTATATTATTATATTTGATAATATAGAAAGAAGACTGAAAAATTCCCCTGAGTAACGTGAAAGACTTGAGTAAATTGAAATCTGTACCTTTTCCCACAATAGGAAGAGTCAGTATCATAAAGACAACAGTTTTCTGGGCCATCTGGGTGGCTCAGTCGGTTAAGCGTCTGACTTAAGCTCAGGTCATAATCTCACGGTTCATGAGTTCAAGCCCCGCATCAGTCTCTGTGCTGACAGCTTGCTCAGAGCCTAGAGCCTGTCTTCAGATTCTGTGTCTCCCTCTCTCTCTGTCCCTCCCCTGTTCATGTTCTCTCTCTCCCCCCTCTCTCCCTCTTTCCTTCTCTCCCTCTTTCCCTCTCTCTCTTCCTCTCCCTCTCCCTCCGTCTCAAAAATAAAAAACATAAAAATAAATTTAAAAGACAACAGTTTTCTGTAAATTATCCTATAAATCCAATATAATCCCTATCAAAATATATGTTAATTATTTTGTATTTTTTTTATCCTGGACAAAATGATGTCAGTGTTGACCTGGAGGAATAGATGTGTAAGAATGGGCAGAACTTTTATGAAAAAGGAAGAAAAATGATAGGGACCTCACCACACCAAATACAAAAACTATATTAGGAACTTACAGTGATTAAAACCTGGTGATTCTGGCGCAGGCATGGACACTGAGAGGAATGAAATAGAACAGGAAGTACAGAAATAAATGCAAGCACATGTGAAAATTTCACACCTGATAAAAGTGACATTTCAGGATCATGGGTTAAAAATTATTATTCCAGGGGCGCCTGGGTGGCTCAGTCGGTTAAGCGGCCGACTTCGCTCAGGTCATGATCTCGCGGTCTGTGAGTTCGAGCCCCGCGTCGGGCTCTGTGTTGACAGCTCAGAGCCTGGAGCCTGCTTCGGATTCTGTGTCTCCCTCTCTCTGCCCTTCTGCTCACGCTCTGTCTCTATGTCTCAAAAATAAATAAATGTTAAAAAAAAATATTATTCTGTAAACGTTATTGATACAGCTGATTTAACCATTTGTAAGAAAAATAGAGCTGGATCTCTATCTGAAACACTATTCCAAAATAAATCTCGGACAGATCACACTATAAAACTGGTACCATGAAAGTATTCATAGAAAACATGGATGAATCATTTTTAATATGTAAGTTTGTAGTTAAACAAAATTTCTGTTTACATATACCACAAGGAAAGTGAAAAGACAACTAATGTTATATGTCATTTACATCTCAATAACACGAATGGGTTGGGGAGTAAGAGAAAAGACAACTAATGAATGTGGGAAACATTTGGGCAAGTACATATGTACTAGAATATTTGAGCATTACTTATAATAACAAAAATTGGGAAAAAATAATAGCCATTAAGAGGGGCCTGGTGTATTCTAAGCATAAAAAAAAGAAGATATTTTAGACTTTTATAATAATGCAAATAAGACAGTTCTGAAACAGTCACTGAAAATGTAGCTAACGTTATACAATGAGGTTGAAATTTCAACATTAAAACACAGGATGCCCTGTTAACCTTTGAATTTCAGGTAAACAATGAATGTATTCTTTAGTGTGTCATACATGACAAAATAAATATTTGCATGCAGTATTTGGGACATACTTCTGTCAAACAATTATTGGTTGTTTATCTGATATTCAGATAGAGTCACCTGCCCTTTATCTGTCAAGCCTTCATGTATCTGATATGTACTTAATGCATATCTACCTCTAACATTACCCTCAAACTCAAGAGTATAGAATAGATCTTCTAAGTACTGAATTCAGCGTCATTCTATAAGGTCTTTTATTTTGAGTGAAATTATTTCGTATTTGTAAGTTTTATTCCCTCCACCAGATTGTAACGTTTTTGAACTAGAATCTGTTCTATGCTACATATTTCTTTATACGAAGAACAAATCTTAAATATTATTATCATACTCATCAGAATTGACTACTTACTTATTTATGTTCAGAAGTAACAAATTGTGCCAAAAAGAGCAACAGCTTTAAATGATTCACTAGAAAGATTTTCTGGCTAAAATCCAGCTGTGGCTTTGGGCAAATTTTCGCTAATACCTAATAATTCTATCCCTCGATTTTCCTAGGCTTGGTGCAATGAAAATCATTTAAAATGCTGTTGGTTGCTCTAATAATACTACCAGTCTTTTAAGACTGCTGGATTTAATATGCAAATTTTTAATTTCTTTGGTTTTAGTTTCCAGGTTATTGAAGTTTGTAAAAGCATGAGTCAGTCAGGAGGCGTTGCCTCTCATTTTGTGTTCTGGAACAATGGAAAGGGCTCAGGAATAATTTGTTCTGTAAAAGTTTGGTAGTCCCCCTCTCCCAACAATGTTTTCCTTTTTGTTTTCTCTCTTGAAAGTTGTAAAACTTTTTTCCATGGTCGATTCAGGTTTTCTACTTTTTCGTAAGTCAAGTTTGCTAATTTGGGGGTTCTTATTGTTATTTGTATAAAATGGCCTTTTATAGCCAGAATGTTTCAACATATACTTTTTAATGTCATATTATCTTCTTTTTCAAGAATTATTTTTTACATTTTATTTATTTTATAATCACACTAACAGCAATTGAGACTTAGGTCTATATTTTCTTGTCTGCTTTTGCATTTCATGCTTGGAATAATTTTGATTGACTTGACTGCTTACTGTATCAATCTGTGTTTTTAGTTTCAGACAAGCAAGTGGGGGAATGTTTTGAATCAGAGCAGGGCTTTCACAAGTACCTTCTGAGGTTGATCATTCACCAATCTCCATGCCCTCAGACAAGTTAAGTTTCCTTTCTGTCTCAGTTTCCCCATCTGGAAACCAAACATAGTAACCCTAGCACTTGTCTGACAGGATTGCTGTGAAAACTAGAGAAGTTAAGATAACTTGCTGAGAGCAGCACCCATAGAAAGCAGGGGTTATATAAATGGCCATTTTGTTTTATTTATTGTGTACTTTACCAGAAGAAACTTCCTGTTTCCCTTGAATATGAAGGAAAGGTTGGGTTACTGTAGCATTCTTGAATGACAGCCTTTGATTCTTAAGCTCTCTTGGCTTCTGGCGTTTCATTTATAAAAAAGTCTGATGTCAAACTGAATTTCTGTTTCTCTTTTGGTAATTTTTCTTTCCTATCTGGTTTCTGGTAGGATTTTTTTTTTAACACTTGAAATAATATTTAACAATCACCCAGATGCATCTGTTGGTGTTTCTTTTTTTGAGTATAAAGCAAGCCTTGCATTTTTAGACATGACTGTTTCGTTAGCTTATCAAGGAACTGTGGGGGTTTTTTTATTTTTTATTTTTATTTTTATGCTTCTACCAGCTCTTTTATATGCTTGTTGTATCTTATGGATTTGTTTTATTTATCTGTTACATTTTCTGTGAGTTCTGGAAACTTCTCCTGAGTTTATTTTCCATTGTATTCAATTTGATTGTTTCAGTAGTCATCGGGCTGTTTGCTTTTCTTCTTTGTAATTTTTATTTGTTAAATTTTTACTCTGTTTTGTTGCCAGATAAATAAATTTACTTTGTATCTTTTATCATCTTTACTTTGTGGATTATTCTTCCTTACTATCTTTGAGAGGGATATTCTTATAAACTTAGATCTTGAGTTCAGCTATCAGCTTGGCATTATGTAAATTACAAAGCTTTAAACCTAGTATGGAGAACATAGGCCACTTCCTCATTGAGCTTAACTGGTAGGAGCAACAGACAAATCATCTCAGTGTTGTCAAAAATTCATTAATAAAGGTATGTGCAAGTTATAGAGAGAGTGATCATGTATATTGACAGGAGGGGCACAGTGTATAAATCACAGAGAATGATGACTAATCTGGATTTTGAGGAATTTATAGAGACTTCTCAGGTATGGAAGAATAGTAGAGTAACAAATCAATGGCTTTACAATGTAGTCCTTGTCATTCTGGCAAGGAAAAACAAAGTAAATCATGGAAGCTGTTTTCCTCTTACTCTCTTTGTCCCTCAAACAACGAATAACCTAGTTTTTTAAGGTATGGAGCCTCACACTTCTAGATAAAGGCAAGAGTGCCAGGAGCTGCTGACTACTCTTGATTAAAAAAGGATATTTTTATTTGATGTTTAAGAAATTTAGTGATAGATAGTGGGTGGCCTCTGTTCATCGAAAACCAGGTAATCCAGAATAATCTCACTTTTTTATTGGCAAATATTCTTGTACTTATTTCCTCAGTTGTGAACACAACAAAAAGAATTCTTCGGGTATATCTAAAAGTGAGATTAATTTTATATTCATGTTAATTATTATGGTTAAGAGTAAGTGATCCATGCAACCATCTAGCTATTAAATAAAAAAAATATTTTCCTTATCATGCCCTTTCTTTAGAAATGATTATGCTTCATAAAGTGGAAATGAGTTTGAAATATAATTTTTTATACCAGTTTTTCTTAAATTCTTCAAGTTTCTTCCTTATTTTGCTAGTTTAAAAAATTTTTTTTAATATTTATTTATTTTAGAGAGAGAGCGCGAGAGGGGCAGAGAGGGAGGGAGACGCAGAATCCAAAGCAGGCTCCAGGCTCTGAGCTGTCATCACAGAGCCCAGCGTGGGGCTCGAATTCTCAACTGCAAGGTCATGACCTGAGCCTAAGTTGACTGCTTAATTGACTGAGCCAACCAGGCATCCCTGCTAGTTTTAATAACTGTTAAAGAATGTGTATTGTACCATACATATCATTTAAGCAATCTATTTTTGAAGATATTTTTTCATACTGGAATTTTTTTTCTAGATAACTGTTGAAGGAAAAAGCCAAGCATTCAGCATTGAAAATCGAAACCTTTTTTATGAAATACTCTGTGCTCTTATTAACCCAAAGCGCAAAGACACAAGGGGGTTCAGTCACTTCACTGAAGTGACTGAGAATTTTGCCTTTTCTCTGCTGACCGATGTTACCTGTGGCTCTCCTGGTGAAAAGTAAGTAATTTTAAATAATACCTTATATGTTTTCTTCACAGTTTACAAAGTAATAGGCAGTGCAAATTGACATTTAGATGTTATAACTAAGGATTATACAGTCAATGCATTGTGTCTAATGGGGAAAGGAAGTAACTATTTGAAGAAAACATAGTAACTACATCAAGAAAAATGAATGTATACTGTCAACAATACATTCCTCTTGTTTTGAAGGCTCTTTTAAGAATTATGAAAAATGACTTATTGCTTACTCTTAAGATATAATAGAAAATATATTCTGAACAGGAAAAAAGGAAGGTGATTCCAACTTTTAGACACGTTTTGATGTACTATTGCGGTGACGTTATGGTCCAGTTTTATCCATTTGGAGGCAGCTCTCCCAGGGTTGTTGAACTTTGGAGTAGTTGTTTCATGGGTAGAGTTTCATGGCAGAAAGCCAGCAAGAGGAAAAGGAAAAAATAAAATGTGGCTCGTGTTCATTATCAACTATACAATTAATTTTGTAACTGTATGTTAATGTTCTTCAGAAGTCATGGTGTTTTAAATTACATTCAGAAGGTAAATTGGATCATGGTAGTACAAAGACCTAAAAATGTTTTATTTCTATTTGATTTAATATAAAAATGGCTGATAATAGCAATTGGTTAAAAACAGATTTCCTTCCTGTTCTCACAGAGTAATATAGACTATTTAAAAAGCAGTGACTGGGTGTTATACATAAGGGATGAATCACTGGAATCTACTCCTGAAATCATTATTATACTATATGCTAACTAACTTGGACATAAATTAAAAAATAAATAAATAAAAAATAAGAAATAAATAAAAGGAGAAATGTTATTGCCCTTACCTTTTATAGAAGAGAGAAGTTGTGGGAGCAAGTGCAACAGGAAAATTAAGGTAGAAATAAAATCAATAAATAAATAAAAATTAAATAAAAAAGAAGCTGTGACTATTATTTAACAAGACATCTCTGATTAGAAGTGTTTGTGTAAATCTTTGTAATCTTTATTTTAAAAGTCTGGTATAATAATTTAAGTCATCTACTTAGGGTGCTTTATAAACTTTGAAAGGTTAATTAAAATATTGGTTGAACATGTAAAACTTTTAGCTTTAGCTCTTAGAACCCTAGAAACCTGAAGTTCAAGGAGATAGTCAATCTAGATATAAAAGGTTACAAGAGAGATCAAGGAATTAAATAAGAAAAACTGATATTAACTGTACCTCTGCTCTAGTCCTAAACATTGTATTAGATTGAACAATATGAAGTTGCCTTTTGTGTAGGTAAAGAAAAGTGTAATATATTGGAAATTTCGTATGGTTCAACCTAATCCTTAGTAAAAATTTTATTTTATTCTTATAAAAGATCGTTTTGAGCAGCTGGTCAAAGGTAGGGCTAGAGCTTTCATTATTCCCATTTACAGGTATAGAAATGAGAGACCCTAGCTCAGCTTGTCGAGGACCACACGATTAGTCGTGGTGAGGTGTCAGTCCAGGTTTGTTTAACTCCACATCTGTTCACCACCATGCCTTGTGGTTAGAAGAGACTGTAACCACTTGCTTTGTAACAAAATCTCCACTTCCATCCCCATGGCTATAAAGTGCCCCAGACTTTCAACACAGCTTGGTATGAGGGTATGACTTGAGGTTAAGGTACAAAACCAGCATCCTTTTATGCTGTACTCTTCTTTTAACTCTGATGAGCGAGTCCTGAGGATTGAGATTTTCTTAATGGGGTTCCTTAGCAAAACTCTGCATGCATTTTTAGGAGGCCCCGTTTCCAGTCTTCACCACTGGTCCTAAATGTCTATCTGAGACCAGTGACCAGTTCAGCTGCTCAGTGCCTTTCATGCATGTCTCTAATGTCTTCAGAAACCTCTGAAATGGATCATTTCTTTCCTTGAAGTAAGTGTGCAGTCAGGCCACTCTGTGTGTGTGTGTTTAAAAATATCCTTTATTGTTTTTCTCTCCTAGACTGTCTTCAGCTATGTTATACAGTGAAATCAATAGTTTATAGCTTTATAATTCCCCATTGTGCGCATCCTTTCCTTTTGTTTTTCCATATTTGTGCAAGATCACTATGATATTGAAGTTGTCTTAGATGTAAACTGTCTACCCTGCTGTGAATGTTGGCTCCCATATTTGTGACCTCAAAGGCATAGTGAGAACTCAAAGAGTATAAGATACACAAAAGGGGTTACCTTTCTGCCTTATTGCCTAATGTATTCCCAGGCCTCTGGGAATGTGGCAGATTCTCAGTGGTTATGGTCTAATGAATGACTAGAATAAACAAATGAATCAGTATGTTTTTTGCCATGTGTTTGCTCTCCATAGACTTACCTTTCCTTCCGAGTTGTCCAGAAGGAAACAGCATGTGCAGTGGCAGTCAGCCAAGAACAGTGTGGTGTGTTTGGGGAGATCATCCACCTTTACAGATCAAATATAGAGTAAGATAGGATTCATGTGTGTTCGAAAGAATCAAACTCACAATTCTAGAACCATCGTGTTGAGGACAGTGTCAAAGGCTAGCGAATAGGATAAATAAAAAAACAGGCAGACTACATAGGGGATAATTGTTCCGGTTAGATGAGGGTTGAAATATCAGCAGAGACATGGAGAAGATGGTACCTTGAAAACAGTTTAGTGGTAAAATTACCATATAGGTGACAAAGTTTTCCAAGTAAAAAATCTAGAGTTGATTACTCTCTTATTTCTGAAGTTTAATTTGTCACCATTCTGGCGTGTGTTATTTGTACATTGTCTTAAGCAATATTCAAGGGCAACTTCTGAGAGTGAAAGATTTGGGAATTGAGCGGGGATGTTGAGGAGAATGATGGCATCTAGAACAATTAACTTGGAAGCCAAGTAAAAACAATGTCAGTTGGCATTGGGGATCCAGCTGCAGTTGGTCACTGGATTTGTAGTGGTGCCATTCTACGTATTAATGTGGGGTTCTCCCCCCTTTCACATCAGCCAGGGCATCAAGCAGATGGTGGGATTGATTAAAGTGAGTGTGTAAGAAGGATGTGGATATAGGAGGTTAAAGCATCAGGGGGAGTATAGTTATTTGCAAGAAAGAAGGGCCAGGAATTTGGCACTCTAGTGTCAGAGCTGAGTAGAGTCACTGGGCGTGCTAGGTAGTTCTCAGCATGCCAAGGTCATGGTGTCCAGGATGGCGCTGATGGGCCACATTTCCATGGATTCCAGGGAGAGTGGGCAGAAGGTATGCAGCCACGTGGCCGAGGTTCGCTGGTCTCCATCACACTGTACCTGGTCAGGGGCTGCAGCTTTGGGCTTAGAGTCACCAGGGAAGATGTGGGAGGCTGGATGAGGAGATTAAGAGATGAGGTTTTGGGAAGCCATTGTGAAGGTGTGGATAGCTTACACAGATTGAGATGTTTTAGGAGTCTTGTACAACAGGGTCTAGAGCCCGAGTGAATGACTGGATTAAAGATGGACATTTGAAGGCACGGATTCAAATGTGGTAGTTAAAATTGTGGACGATTTTTTAGAGAGAGAATATAACTAGAGAAAAAGTCCTTCCCCCTTTCCTTTTCTTCCTTAGATCTTCCATTTAAAATTCTTAGCTCCACCTCCCAGGTTAGGGATTTTGACAAGGCATCATTTAGAGCCATGATTTAATTATACATACTCTGTTTGGGCCCATATAACATTTAACATTTAATGCATAGTTTTTACCCTAAAATCCTAATATTCTCCACACTTTTTAAGGCAGATTTCAGATCTGATTCATCTTTGTATCTCTTTATTGTTTATAAACATGACGTGTCCAAGACAAAATTTATCAGATTCTTTGGGGGACTGGTTAAAAAAGATTGGAGGGGCCCCTGGGTGGCTCAGTCAGGTAAACATCTGACACTTGGATTTCAGCTCAGGTCATAATCTCATGGTTCATGATATTGAGCTCTGTATCAGGCTCTGTGCTGTCAGCATTGAGGAAGAACTTGGGATTCTCTCTCCCTTTCTCTCTGCCCTTCCCCTGCTCATGCTCTCTCACAATAAATAAATAAACTTAAAAAAAAAAAAAGAAAAAGAAAAAGATTTGTAGAACCCCTAGCCTCCTCTCCAGGCAAGGATTCTCATTTAGTAAGTCTGGGATGTGATTGGAAATCTGTATTTTTAAACACGCTTCCAAGTGACTTCAACACACAATGAGTTTGGAAGCAATTTCACTAAGCACATCTTATGCCTAGGGTGTTTAAAACAGAGTTGTTGAATGGATAAAAATCCTGCTCTAGGCAGTTTCTCTTACCAGTCGTCACATGGTTGGATTTGAAATGCTCTGATGGAGTAGAAAGAGATGAGGTAAACTCTTGATGAGAACACGGCTCTGGGTGTATAAGGTTTACAGTTTTCTCAAATAAAGCAGAGGTTTCCATTTAATGGAGCAGCCTCTCCTCAACCCGTTCCACCAGTGCTGATGTGACTCACACAGAAAAGTACGTTTTATCGCCACAGATTGTATCCGATATCCATGAAACAGCTTTCGGCTTTCTAAAACCCATGTTTTCGATTACAAGGGGAATCAGGCAGACGGATGTAGAAAGTTCTGTGCAAAAGAATCCTGACAGTTAACCTTAAAAGAACTGAAAGCACATTATCTTTCCTGCTCCTGGGCTGGTAACGCCATGGTTATGCATAGAGAACACAGCCCCTGTGTCATGCATTTTAACAGATCTAAGTGTGTGTGCGTATGTAAATGCGTGCATTTTCGCACAGCCTTTACTTCTCTGTTACAGAAGCAAGACCATCCTTGACAGTTGCCCATATTTGTCCATACTGGCTCTTCACTGGTATCCTCAACAAATCAATGGGCATAAGTTCGAAGGAAAAGAAGGTGATTATATTCGAGTTCCAGAGAGGTTATTGGAGGTTCCAGATGCAGAAATAATGGCTGGAAAAAGTACATGTGAATTAGTCCAGTTTACAGAGTATAGCAGCCAGCAGTGGTTTATAACTGGAAACAGTCTCCATGCCCTGAAAAATAAGGTAATCTATGACTTAAAGAATTCTGTGGTTGGAATCTGAAATTTCCATAGCAGACACACTCGTCAGAACGCATTTGCTTGATCAGATTTGTGGTAAAGACTGCACATGGTGAGCTAATTACGAAACATGTTACATCTTCATGAACTATTTGTAGAATGTGTAGTCTCAAATATAGTTGGGAATAGTTCCTTCATGTTTTCTTGAGTAAAATATATACAGTGGGGAAAGTAAAAAATGTCGCCTCCACTAATATTATATCACATTCTATTCCCTACTCATGATGAAACCAGTTAACATGAGTATTGCCAGCAGAAGACTGCTCAGTAACTAAAGAGGAGGCAGAATGTTTGCAATAAAAAACCAGTCAGATACCTCGCATTTATAAGTAAGCTAATTATTTAAGTAGTGGCAGTAAGCAAGTGACTTGAGTGACTAGGAAAATGAATCAAAGTTCACAGTTCAGTCTTGCCATTAATTTTAAAACACTATTTTTCTGTCCTTTTTGGCACTGCAGGTACTATCTTTGAGTGTGAAAGGTCAGAGTTCACAACCCCTGACTGACAACAATGAGGTTCTCTACAGGATTTATGCTGCTGAGCCTAGGATTATTCCCCAGACGTCTCTGTGTCTCCTTTGGAATCAGGCTGCTGCAAGGTACTTAATAATTCTTTAAAGTAAAAATTCAGTCCTTGCCCATTCTACCACCTTTGAGCCCAATTTTTGCCCTGAACATACAGGGTAGCCTCAGGTAAGAATTTAGAGTAGAGAAAAATCCCTGCAACAAAAATGACAAAGCAGCGTTGGAAATTGCCTGGCATTGTGCAGGTAGCAAGTGTAGCCCAACAATTTAAATATGTGTTTAACACATTACTTCTTTATTATAACTGCTTATATTGGACCTAGTGTGAGTTTACCCAATTCCCATAACCTTCCTTTGTTTATTTGTTAATTTATTGGGCAGGAAAGGAAATTCTCTTTGTTCCTTCCACCTGGCTTATAGTTCTGAATCTGATGCTCTGTGTTTAGAGGAATTAGCAGGAATTGATAATTCTAGTCCACATGTGGCTTGGAGTACATCTTAGAATTAACCCATGCCCTGGAATGAGAAGGAGAAAATGATTCTTCTGTAGATTCTCCTTGGCCTAAGGCCTCAGGTTTCTGAGCAGTTCTAAAGCTTAAAGCTCAGTCAGAGCTTAGGGTCAGGCATGGCTGGCCCAGAGGGTTTAGTCACTAGGTTCTATTTGTTTCTGACTTTCAGCTGCACAGACTAAAATTCTAAATACATTTAACAGCTTTCTTGGGTAACTAACTGTCCTCCAAACAGCAGCATTCTGGTTAGTCTTTTTCTTTGTGTAAAAATATTTTCAGTTGTACTTTCGAATGCCTGATGACAGATCTTAAACTTAATACATAGATACTGCGCCATCCTTGATACATAACTAATAATGAATGCTTCAAACCTTAATCTGCTGTTGGGGCTAAGAAGTTTTATGTTTTTAGAAAAGTAAAGGATTCCAGAGGCACTATAAAAGGGAGGAGGCTCAACCAGGAGTCACTGAGGAATGCTCACAAGACTTGGCACCTGACACTATATTTGCTGTAATCACCACAAAGTTTTTGTGTTAAAAGCCAGCTATTATAGAAGGAAGCATTTGACAGAATCCTGGAAAACATTTGTGAAATAAAACTGGCTTCAAAATTTAAAAAAAAAAGAAGAAAGAAACGTAGAACATCTTTCGAGTAATTTATGTGGTTCAAAGGAATTGGGGCACCTGGGTGGCTCAGTCGGTTAAGCGTCTGACTCTTGGTTTCAGCTCAGGTCATGATCTCACGGTTCTTGAATTCAAGCCCTGCATTTGGCTCCAAGCTAACAGTGAGGAGTCTTCTTGGGATTCTCTCTGCCCCTCTGTCTGCAACTAACCAGCTTGAGCATGCACACATGCTTGCTCTCTCTCTCTCCCCATCTCTCTCGGTTGTTCGCTCAAAAATAAATAAATAAATAAATAAAATACAAGGAATTGTATACAAGACTATACATGCAGGGTCCATCTTTTGGTATTTTGGATGCTAGGGAAGAGTGCATTTGCACTGGGGTGTGTTTGCTTTAGCTTAGGTGCTAGCGCTGCTTTATTGAGAGGACCCGCTGCTTTGGTATCAGGATTGCTTCTGCAGGTTTGGTTAGTATCTAGGCTGCTTCTTAGGGTATCTTGTGGGATCTGTTGTGTCATATCTTAGACAAGATAGTCCCTCCAGTGTTTTTTTTCTTGAAAATTGGACTGCTTAATGCTTGAGTAAAGAACACAAGTTCGGTAAGTTATTTTTACTTTAAAAGCCATCTCAATACCCTAAGTGTTGATAAAAGAGCAGGAGTGACCATTGTGTTTTTGCCCTAGCTGGTTGTCTGACAGTCAGTTTTGCAAAGTGGCTGAGGACACTTCAGACTACGTGGAATGTGCCTGTTCGTACATGTCCGTGCACGCGGTCTACGCCCAGACTGACAACTTGTCTTCATACAATGAAGCTTTTTTCTCTTCTGGATTTATGTGTATCTCAGGTCAGTTGTGGTATTTTAGAGTCGATAATTTTGAATATTTATAAGAATGAAAGTCTGTTTTCCCATGTTTGCAAGATGTAAGTACCGTAATCCATCAGTACTAGGAGGAAATAAACTTTACCATTGTCTTATTGATAAATTCATACAGTGGGTATTTATGGAAGGCCAACTTGATACTGACATAATGAATAACAATGATATGACAAAGGATATAATTATATAATAAGATAATATAAAGAACAAGACAGTTCCAACTCATAAGGAATTTACAGTACAGTGTGAGATAGAAGTTAGATAGTAGGGAAGAAAAAGAGTACCTGGGTGGCTCAGTCAGTTAAGTGTCTGACTTCAGCTCAGGTCATGATCTCACAGTTCATGAGTTTGAGCCCCACATCTCAGCTTTGTGCTGAGAGCTCAGAGCCTGGAGCCCGCTTCGGATTCTGTGTCTTCCTCTCTCTCTGCCCCTCCCCCACTCATGCACGTGCAAGCTCTCTCTCTCTTTCTCAAAAATAAATATATAATTTTTTTTAAAAGGATAGTAGGAAAGAATATAGTTCTTAGTGTTGTGATATAGAGGGCAGGTTCTGCGGTAGAATGTCAGGATTGTATGAGATATAATATACAATATTTGATGTGGTCTGACATAAATCATAAGCATTTTGTGTTTTCATTAAAAAACAAACATGGAGGTGCCTGGGTGGCTTAGTTGGTTAAGTGTCTGACTCTTGATTTTGGCTCAGGTCATGATCTCACTGTTAGTGGGCTTGAGCCCTACATTGGGCTCAGCCCTGATGGAGCCTGCTTGGGATTTTCTCCCTCCCTCTCTCTCTGCCCCTCCCCTGTTAATACTCACAGTCTCTTACTCAAAATAAGAATAAAAAAACAAGCATACAACCTATGATCTCTAAATATACTCAATCACTGTGTTAAAAAATAGTCTTTCATCTTTTACGCTTAGGCCCCTTTTCTGGCAGGAATAAGAACCTCACTGATATTAATGTCTGTCAAATTATTTGCCTGTACCTTAATTTTTAATAAGTGTAGAACTGTTCTCATTTGCTGTATTGATTATATGGGTGGGAATCTGAGAATTCCTTAAACTATATTTCTGTTCTCTACCCTTGTTTATTCCATGCCCTGAGTCATCTTTTATAGTCCCCTGCTGCTTCGGTAAACACTGTGCTCTATAGACAACTAGGTATACAGTCACTCCGGAGCCCCATTCCCTGGGTTCAAATCCCGGTTCTGTCTGTGGCTAGGTGTAGGATCTGGGGCAAATTAGTTAGTGTCTCTCTGTACCTCAGTTTCTCTATCCATAATACATGACTTTAAACTGTATAAATATAATAGGGTGGTAAACATACTAACTCAGACATTTCTGGTATTCTACTTTAATAATGTTTTGTCTATAAATGTGATTATCACTGCATTTGTGTCTTTTTTATTTGGTACGCAAACAATAATCTTTATTATGAAACTTCTGTGGAGGTAGACACAGGTAATTAATTTATATTCTTTGTCCTGAGGATTTAAAATCTTTCCATTATAATTTGATTTTATAAGATTATACATTTCTCTTAATTTATGTTAATTTTAAATCTAACATATTCCGTAGCAAAGGTTAATAATTTCTTATTCTTAATAACATCCTTTGTAAGGATAAAATTTTTGCTTGATAGATTCGTCCACATAGTTCACGAATCAGATGGAGACATCCTGTTATATTTCATTGTTAATATATTTACCGAAATTTCCTAGACATAAAATAAAGCCAAAAGGTAAAATGCTGCAATAAAATCTGGATATAATTTTATATATTTCCACGGGGACATAAATCCTTGTGCTATGGCCTACAAAAATCCCTTGCTTGCTCTGAGCACTGAACATCAAAACATGGTTTTAAAAACTAAGGAGAGAATATTATCTAGATTCTATAGAAGACTAGCAGGACTAGAACATATTTACTAGAAAAATTGCTAATAAATACATATTTTTTCCAATTCAGTCTAGAAAAAAGTAGATAGATTTGCTCATATATTTGAGAACTAACACCTGAATATCAGTATATGCTTTTATTGCTTTTGACTTAGAGTCATATTTGAAATTATTGTCCACAACATATTTTTGTATGTTTATTTATTTATTTTGAGAGAGAGTACACATGCTTGCACACACAAGCAGGAAAGGGACAGAGAGAGAAGGGAGAGAGAGAGAATCCTAAGTATACTCTGCCCTGTCAGCGCAGAGCCCGACATGAGGTTTAAACTCATGAACTGTGAGATCATGACCTGAGCTGAAATCAAGATTCAGACACTGAACCGACTGAGCCACCCAGGCACTCCCGTCCACAGCATGTTGTTATGTATACAGTGTGTTCTGTAGAGCAGGAGACATAAAGTCCGGTGTTTTGTATCTGTTTACACCTTTATGGGAGGAGGATTTCCATCTATCCCTCTGATGGCCCCCAGAAACTAGAGATGAGAATTTTGCGTGTCTTAAATACATACTTTATAATTTATGTCAGACCATATCAAATATCCATCTAAATTTGGAAGCAGTCTGCCAGGTCTTTTCATCAAACATGGCAACATACAATTACCCAGGAACTAATAAATCCTTTAAGCCAGGATGGATCACATATATGTATGTATACATATGGTTTTAAAATTGTAAATCAGTTTACCAGATTCCAAGAAATTAAACAAAGGTTAGTTATCTTTTGAAGCTAAAAATATTGGACAAGTATAACAACCGTGCCCTTAGGTCTAACAGTATGAAAGTCACTTTCAAAGGTGACTTGGAAGAAATACAGCTTAAAACAATGTTAGATAATAATACCATAATGCCATAATTTCAGAGTGTAATTATTAAGGAACCTAAGCATAGTTTGAGGTACGTGGTACTATCTGGAGGATAATGTCAAATAATCCTCCCCTGCTTCCTATAACTCCGTCGATGTTATAGTAGGATAGACTCTTGGAAAGGAATCATTCTGATTTTAACTTTAAATACAATTCCTGTGACCTTGAGGTCTTAACAAGACCTGTAACATTCCATAATCCATTTCAGTTTTAATATCAGTATGTGAACTAGGTCTTATGTGTTGCACTTGCTGTTAAGTCTCCTATTTTTGGAGGGGTTTTAAGCTGAGATTAAAGATGGACTACAGACTTCATGTTTATTTCATTGTTCTTTTTTTTGTTCTCTTACAGTGGAGAAATCATTTAACACATTAGTCAAACTAAAGCTTTCCCTTTTACATGGCTAATGATTTTATTTACTGTACTGATTACTGAGTGTATACATGTCAACACAATGTTAGCTTTTCAGTTAAGTAACAAAATAATTGTCTATAAATTGCTGAATAATAAGACTTACAGGGTAAATAAATCAGTACAATCCAAAGTCCTTTGACGCATGCTTTTTCTTTTGTCCAGAGTTTATTAAACTGCAAGACTATTCTAGTTATGCCTTTTATGTTTTATAAGCTGAGATTCTGATAGTTTTTCGAGAAAAAAAATACCATTACCAGATGCCACCCATTCATTTCAAAATATTTTTCAAAGTTAGAGATTTTTCTAAATTTTTGTGTCACAATCTTTCAAAAATATCAAATTTATATTCACTGTAATCATTGTCCTAAAATATCCTGTATGATTATGGGGGAAAGTATATCAAAACAGCTTCATTTAACTATCACATGGAGGAATTATTAACATGAAGAATAGAAAACAATGCATAAGAAATTTTTAAAGCCTTTGAAATGAAAACTGCAGGTGGTAAGTCAGAGAGCTTAGTTTTAATTCTGATATGGTATAAAAATATTTGGTTTCTCTGGACATACAGGTTTATTATTTAGGATGAATTTGGCTGCAGTTAACAGAAGACAACTCAAATTTCTTGAATAAATAAATTGAGTTCAAGGTTGATTAATTCAGTACCTCTGGCGTCATTAGGGGCCAGCCTCCTTCTCATTTTTCTGTATTGCTCTCCTCAAAGATTTTGCTTTCTCAGTCTTGCCCTATATGGTCTTGAGCTGGCCGCAGCTCTCAGCATCACACAAGTGTCTAGGCTTACCAAAGGAAAAGCACTTATTTGGATCACGTTTTAAGAGCAATGAAAACTTTCATGAAAACCACCCCAAATGTTTTCTTGCACATCTGTTTGTCCAGAATTGTGATCTCTGACCTTTCATAAACCGGACTGTGTCTGGGAGAAGATACAGATGGAAATATAGAGATAAGGGTGGTGGAGCAGCAAGTACCTACCGTTTTTAACCTTGCGCCTTCATTGCCCAGCACAGCCCCTGATGTGTAGTAGTTTCTCGATAGTTGTTCAGTTAGTAAATAAATGAATATACATTGTTGATCTGACATCCTCCAACAATTCCGTGTTCTTGTGACTATGTACGTCAGCATCTTACTTTCAAGTCCCAAGTCATCTCATTTTAGCCATTTTTAATAAAAAATCTTCTGAAATATGGCATATTCTTTTTTTGCTTTTGCTCAGGACAGGACAGTTAAACACAGCACTCTACAGTATATCTTGTGTGATGATCAAAATGTTCTGCAGTATCCAATATGGTAGCGACCAGTCACATCTGCTAACGAGCCTTCAAAAATGACTGGCACAAGCGAAGAACTGAACTGTTTCCTTCTATTTAATTTTAACTAATTAAAGTGTAGATAGATGTGTGGTTATTGAACCTCTCAGGTTTCACACTCTGATTTTCTGCAGGCTAGTTTCCTGGCACCGTCATCCCTCTGGAAGAAATCCTCTCCCCAAATACTTAGAACTTTTGTTCTCTAAGGTGTTCATGTTGACTTTGTTCAACAGAGAAAATTTTTCAGACTTGACAATTTTGTTTTCCTGCCCTTAGCTTATTAGTAGCAGTAACCAAGAGGCACTGTGCTGAGAGGAGAGGTACAGAAATGTGGGAATCAGTGGAGATGAGCAACAAGAAGTAAAAAAAGGAACATTTTACATTACAGATAGCATTAGGTGGGAAAATGGAAAAAAACGAAGGTAACAACCTAATAATAATGATTTAATGTGTAGTGGGCATGTATGGTTTTGTTGAGATTTATCTGTAGAAAAGATAGAGACAGATACATAGGTAGATACAAAAGTTATGAACATTTTAAAGCAATTTCATGGCAATAAACATTGATATTTAGATTATGGAGGGATAAACCAGCAACTTGGAAAGTGTATCCTATTCTTAAGGGGTGTCGAATGATAGATATGTTTACTGGGTATGCATATTCATATACAAACATTACGTATGTTTATACCCGTTACAGACACTCCAGTATTGTGTAGCTCAGTAAGGTCTTTGGTCCAGTTTGATGATAGTAAAAGAATCCAGTAGTTCTTTAGATTTTTTTTCTTATCTAAATCAAAGATTATCCATGTTCCTTTGTTAAGGGTAATTTATCGTTTCCTTCAGTTTCTAATAATATAGAAAAGTCTTTCTGTTTGGGAACTAATTAATTGGTCTTTCTCAGTTGAATCTGTAACCTACAATGTGCTAGGGAAAAAAAGTAAAAGAAAATTACCCAGTTAGCTCCTTGTTATTTCTGCATAATGGCCAAGGAGTCAATTTTTTAAAAAACTGTTTAGGGTACACCTTTGGGTAATACCTGGAATTGTTAAACTTTATTTAAAAAAAAAAAGATCTGTTTATAATTATAACACTTTATACCCTGTGGTTTGCTTGTTTATATTAAAGGAATTTAAACCAAACATTGTTACAACTTTAAAAAAAACTGACTTGTAAATTTAAATCATGCATGCTGAATGTAGCTATTCGATATCCAACAAGAAAATAAAAGTTAAATACTTAGCGTATAGTGCTTTAGGAACTTGGAAACTGAAGCATGCATTTCTTTAAATATAAGGTATTCACCATCTTTCCCAAGACCCGTCAAGGCCAGGGAACAAACAGCCTGCTTGAGGTTTTTTAGCACCATTCTTCTTCCCTAGGAAAAAATACACCCAGACAACCATCATGCATTATGGTTCTAGGCTAATAGAATCTAGCCCATTTTTGTACCACTGGCTTTGAATCCTGGACCACCACCAGGTGTCATGCTAGCATTTTAATTGCAAGCTCCTGTACTTAATTAAATATTCTTGAGCTGGTCAAGTTTAAGTGTACTAAATTTTTCTCGTGAAATGTGAATATAATGGAGAATTACCAAGTTAAGGGAAAAGTCTGTGAATAAGCTCTTCTTGTGAACTAGAAAAAAAGAAACCAGTTGACTCCTGTTTATTTCTCCTTTATCCAGCGCTAATCCCCTTGCCTCGCGTTGCTGGCATCCACCACAGTAAATGTACAGTAAAGCACTTATTTGTGATCATGTGGCCTGTATGGAAACAAATTTGCAAGGCCTTGCTTTTAAATCAGTTTTTAAATCAGTTTTTAAACACACACACACACACACACGCACACACCAAACCTTGGGTTTAAACAAGCTTTGATCACCATAAGAAATGCACAGTGTACCTTGGCGAGTTCAGAGCATCAGCTTCAGTAGTTTATAGACTAAGTAAAGGTGCAAAGTCAGGCATGACGCTGCAGTTCCTGGATGCACTGCGTCCCTGTGTGGGTGGATCTTGGAGGCAACCCGAGACCTGCACACCTGCCCCAGAACACCCGAAAGCAGCCTTCTGAAAAAGGGATTACGTTAGATTTCTTGGCCAAATTTCTAGGCTAAAAGCCTTGACTAATGCAAAGACTCACTTCCTACGTGGAACTTTGTCTCACTTATTAAAATCTTAACATACTTATTAAAATCTAAACTTTCCCGAAAGGAGTTAACGAGAGGCATTGCTGTAAGGATTACTAGTTAGTCATGAACCCCACATGGGCACTTTTCAGAGGCCCGATCCACTTAGGCCAACATGTGGTGTATTTGAAAAGTTTGTTGCAGGGGCGCCTGGGTGGCCCAGTTGATTAAGCATCTGCCTTTGGCTCAGGTCCTGATCTCGCGGTTCGTGGGTTCAGGCCCTGCATCGGGCCTTGTGCAGACAGCTCAGAGCCTGGAGCCTGCTTCAGATTCTGGGTCTCTCTTTCTCTCTGCCCCTCCTCCACTTGCACTCTGTCTCTCTCTTTCTCAAAAATAAATAAACATTAAATATATATATAAATTAAAAATAAATTTTAAAAATAAAATAAATAAGTTTGTTCCATAGCTTCATAGAAGATAATGAAAAAGAAAATTTAAATAAATGTAGTGTCCCTGTTTGGCAAGGAGGGATTGATAAATGAGGTTAATACATGCAAAGGACACGGCAAAACAGCATATACATGCCAATTTGTTACGTTTGATAATTCTTAGACAAAATAACTCTTTTAAGGATGAGAAGGATGAAAAAGGCTTAAGTGAAAAAGCAAACGGGTTACCATTTGCAGCACATTTAAATTTTAGAACAGGAAATATTTTAAAAATATGTATATACTCTGCATTTAAAACATGACATTAAAAGAAATTTATACATATTGCAAGATGTAAGATGTGTGTTAGTGCTGAGTTTCTTTTTATTTTTTATTGTTTTAGTGCCTAGTGTCTAAATATCCTCTTGAAGAAGCATAAGGACATGAATTCAAGTACATTTGAAGAAATTAAAAATAATTTTCTTTACCCCACTTAAAAATGTAGACGCTTAGGTTAAACGTCATCTCAGGAGGAAAGAACACATTTTGTTCCTGGTTTTGGCACCCAGTAGCACAAGGTTACTCTTAAAATTCATAATTATCACTGTTGTAATTACATAACTATTCCTAATAGATAAAAAGGGGGTAATTATTAAGATTGAGTTTTGGTAGTACTGTTCACAATTTTATGCCTGAAAACTCCCAATTCACCTCACTAAATATCTCTATTTAGCCAAACCACCTGTTCCTTGGAATTTGATTCTTTTCTTACGCAGTAAAATTTGTCTAGTGGAAACATAGAAAAACAGAAGCCTATTGAAATTATTAATCTGCTTAATTTGTGCTATCTGCTTAGTAACGGAGTGGACATATAGTTGTTAGAAAATTAACATTGTCCTTTGGCCCTAATTGATAAGCATGAAGATTTTATATGTCACATAAAATGGAGTAGATTCAAATTATAATATGATGGATTCCAGAGTTACCATGCTGTGGGGTATGAGCAGACTGCAGCCCTTATATGCTTACCTGTTCCAGAGAAGTTTGCTACGCTACTGTTTGCTCAAGGATTGTAAACCCACCTGTGAACGTTTCTGTTCCTGCAGGGCTTGGCCTGGCTGTCCTTTCCCATATCTTCTGTGCCAGGCACTCCATGTTTGCAGCTAAGCTTCTGGCTCACATGATGGCAGCCAGCTTAAGTACACAGGTAAGAGGGCCCGGGAATTTCTCACTTTCACAAGAGGTTCATGTTTCTTCTTCTATGATCCTTGAACTGAATGTATAAGCAAAGTGTAATCTCTAACTTAGCTGAAGTAAGCTGGTTTAGTTGTGTAGCAGGGGAGGATGGAGGAGTGCGGTAAGAGGAAATGACAGTATTGGGACCTAAAAAGTGAACTTTTTTCTGCAGAGAAGTACCTTAATATCATCCCTTACAAGAAAATAGGTGCTTCTTATAATGAAAAGCATTATGTTCTCAATTTATATATGATAAATATATTACTAATTTGTATTTGTATTAAAATTAGCTTATTTTATTTAATCTGTTTGAATAAAATATGCTCCATTACAAATTCTTTGACATGGAGGGCATGAAGATGATATGTATTTTAAAATGTTTGATAATATACTGTTGACCTTTGAACACTAGGGAAAGGGGCTCCCCATGCAGTCACAAATCTGCACAGAACTCTTGTCTCCCCCAAAACTTAACTACTGATAGTGTACTGTTGACTGGAAGCCTTCCAGGTAACAGAAATGTTGATTACTTTTGTATGTTGTATGTATTAAATGCTGCATTCTTACACTAAAGTAAAACAAGCTAGAGAGAAGAAAATACTGTTTAACAAATAATAAGAAAAAGACATTTACAATACTATACTGTATTTATTGAAAAAAAATCCACATTGTAAGTGAACCCACACAGTTCAAACCCATGTTGTTCAAGGGTCAACTGTATTTTGTTTTGTTTAGTATTATAGAATACGGTTTGGTAGAACATTCTTTTCTGGAAAATTACTCAAGTGTCTATTGCAGAAGATAGAACATGAACAACATATCGTCATCCGTTAGCATGGAGTTTAAAGCACAGTTTAAAACACAGAAAACAGATCAAAAGATGAAATTAGATGCTTTTCCTGTCCGTGAGGTACTCGAAGTCTAGAACAGTAGATGTATAGATAAGTGAACTGTTTGCAAAGTACTCTGTGAATGTAGGTGATGATTTAATTTATTTTTCTGTGAAAGTCCAGGAAGTCTTCACATAGGAGGTGATATTTGTGCTTGGACTTGAATGAGAAGTTCATGCAGTTTGTTGATGAGGAGAAAGGTGGGCACAGATGTTTGTATAAGCAAGGAGAAAAAGCATAATCATATCTACTTGAAGGCTGTAATTACAGATCCAGACAGTAGGAAGACATTATACAGTATTGAGAGAAGTTTGTATTTATTTTATAAAGTAAAACTTGCCCTTTTCTAGGTAGTTGGGGCCCTTCTGGAATGCAAAAAAAAATACTGTTTCTTGATTGGGTGCTGCTGGTTATATGCATATGTTCAAGTTATGTAAATTTATTGTGCTGTACACTTAGGATTTGCATACTGTCTTTCATAGTGCTAAAGACATCTTATTGAACTCTAACAGAAGTTTTTAAAATAATACTAGTGCAGGAGCTGAAATTTAAGATGGAAAATTATCTGAGATACTGGGCTCCTGTTGCCTTTTTTTTTTTTTTGGTCCCAGGAGTGAAAATGGCATGTGTAAATTTCATAATTTTATTTTGGGGGGAACAGTTAAGTGCTGGATTCTAAGCAGAGGATTCCAGATTGCGTTTTTAAAGTACCTATGAGCTTTGGGAGGTAACAGCTGTTACCAAAGGGGGGCTTACATTGAATTTGACAAGGCTATTTATATTGCCTTGGTAACCTATCTTAGCTGTCTGATCTTGCCTTTGCTTCTTGTATGTAAGATCTTAGAAAACCCGCCTTCCATAATTAGAGTTTACTTGGCTGCATTCACCACCCACTCTGGTGATTTTTTGGCAGCAGAATTTGTACAAGTCTTAATTATAGCACTGTAGAATTACAGACAACTCTTCAGTGCCCTAGCAGACAAATTTGCTCATGTCTAGGATATGAAAGAAGGACCCAGGATTTATACGTTGGGACATTGCCTTCTGATTCACGTTGTACTTAACGTTAATTTTAGAGAAGAAAATTAGTGAAATCCATGTATTTTGTTTTATTTTTAGAATAGATGAAGCATTGTGGTGTGAAATATTCTATAATGTGTAGCTTGTGACATAAAATATCTGAAACACCATTTCCATAGTTTGTAGGAAGAATTGGTATATTATTGATAAAGTACTGTTGCCTCAAAATGGTTTACCTATCTACTTTGATTTTTTAAAATACCGTTTAAATTTTTTTCTAAAAATTATATATTTTTGAGAGAGAGAGACAGAGCAGCTCTGAGCAGGGGAGGGGCAGAGAGAGGGAGACACAGAATCCAAAGCAGGCTCTAGGTTCCAAGCGGGCAGCACAGAGCCCTACGCAGGCCTCGAACTCATAAACCATGAGATCATGACCTGAGCTGAAGTCAGACGCCCAACCGACTGGGCCACCCAGGCGCCCCATAAGTACCCTGTAAATTAAAGAGAATAGTTGCTTCCCTGAAAATCTTTTAGCAAAGGCTTTTTCAAATTCTCAAACTCTCCAAAAAGAGAAATGAAGCTGACTACAGGAAAGGGCCCGTTCTTTCTGAATTTTAAAATCATGTTGATATCTCCAGTTGCAGAATCTTGCCAGTGCGGGTGTTCCAGTTCCAATCTCACACCTCTCATTTGGAATCCTCCGTCAATATTATGTTGACATCCATAGAGTGTGAGTTTCCTCTTGAGAAGTCTTCACTTTTGTCCTGTCATTCTTTGGCTAAGAGAATGAAACTTTCCTTGCTGGCTCTTGAGTGTTCGAGTTGCAAATATTCACACACATGGTCAGCCAAAAGCATTCGGTCTCAAATCTTTATTGCTTACCTAGAACGAGATTGAATGGCTTTTGTGGGAAAGGGAAGAATGGAAATGTGATCATCTTTGACTTCCTGTTGTCATTGTGGGTCAGCCAGTGAGCAAGTTAGCAGTCAAGAAACTGTGCTCGTCTGGCTCTACTTCTCTACTAGAAACACATGTAAAAATATATATTTAGATTATTTATATCCATAGATTATTATAAAATCTTTTATATGTAACCCATAAATGAAGAAAGACAAGAATTCAAAGATTTTTCCTGTTGTCAAAGCCAAAAGATTCTGCTTTTTAATCTGAAATTTGTTATTCTAGCATCTTTGATAATTATTGTCTATAAACTACCAGCAGGTGGCAGTAGAAGATTTTTTTTTTTAATGGTTTCAATCTCTAGCAAAAATGGAGTTCAGCAGAAAACTAGAGATGTTTTCACAGCACTTCCTTGAGTGGACTAGAGAGTATTCTTCTGTAATAGGAAATGTACATTTGTGGCTTCTTACCATTGTCTTTTTATTTCTTTTGTTCAGAACTATACTAAATAAAATTGTAGGATACCGTAAAATAGCTCGTACATCACTAGCTTAAAATGTATCTTTCTGTCATTTATCACTTAACAGTTAAAGTCAGGGACAAAAGAGTGTCTTACTCTTTATATTTTTGCTGTGGAAGTTTTAATAAGTGCCTTATTTATATAGAAATATCTGTTCATTGAAATGTCGCAGGTAGAAGTTTTGAGATGAGATCTCTCTTTTCAGTATTGTTTATTTAAAAAATAATATGTGTTTTTCTTCAGTGCCATGTTAATATGTCTCATTTACCTAAAAGAAAATTACTAAATGGCAAGAAATTGTGAGACCATTAATTTGAAGTATAATGTGAAGAACAGCAAACAAATTTTCATGGTATTGGGTGATATTTCTCGGAAAAACATCTAATTATATCTTCGGAATTTTTATCTTAGAATCACATTGCCAACCCATGTGTGCCCTGATAAGCCTGGACAAAGGGCAAGTTTGCAGTTCAGGGTTCTCAGTTCTGGGGGTTCTGTCAGGAAAAGCAATTCTCCAAATCTAAAAAAAGAACAGAAGTTTTCTCATAGAAAACATGATAAGATAGAACTGCATTTACTCTCCGGTTGGTAAACTTAACAAAGGGAAATATTTGGGTTTTTTCCCTCTGGTTTTTGTTTATTTATATGGCTTAAGCACATATTTTTAAACTGAAGAGTAACTCTGTCTAGAAAAAAGATGTATGTAAAAATGATTAAATTAATCAGCCAGTCTGTATATTACCTGAATTCAGATGACACTAAATATCTAAGAACGTTAAATAGTTAAATTAGGTTTTCAGTGACCATCAGATGTGCAGGAGTTTTAACTACGCAGGCCTTCTCCTCAGTAAAAGAGAAGGGAACTGTCTTAAAATTCAGAAGCTTGTTCTCTGGCATTTAGCTGAAGATGGGCTATCAGTATTTGTCCAGTTTTCTAGTTCTGCAACATTAGGGGTGTCACTTTGCAGTGTCATTTTGTTTCTTGGGTAGAATGCTGCTCAGATATTCCTGCCAACAGGTTCTGCTTCAATGCTAAAATGTATCCTCTTAGTTTGAATATCAAGCTTCTTTGGGGCTCTAAGAATCACTGACTACAATGTGAAGGAAGCCAGAAACCATGTGTAAACTCTCAAATACAGGTTCCTTCTGGCTAGTACAAGGCCCGGTTTCTCCCCTTATAGCCTCCCTGTTTTGTTGAGACTGGCAGCTCAGGAAAGACGTTGCGTGTGCAGAGTCTGAAAACGTGTATCTAAAAAGTATATTTATATCAATTAGAGCAGAATGAGACAAATAGTAAAGTGTCAACAAATGAGAACAGATTTTTCTTTAGTTGGAAGTTTTGGTTAATCACTGTTCACCAAAGTATCCTATATTATTTCTGCTTTGTTACTAAAAAAAAAAAAAAAGTATTTAAGAATTGAAGTACAAGGATGAAAATTGAATCTTGCTTCGAGGATTGAGAACTTGAGAAACACAAAGGGTCATTATCCAGTAGAACATTTGTGATTATATGTTAGTGCGTGTTTCTTAAGCTTCATTGTGGACATCTTATTAAAATTCAGATCCTGAACCATTAAGCCTGGGGCGGGTTCTGGATCGTGCTTGTTAGGAGATTGGGTTGACCATATTATGACCCAAGTGCATCTCTGGTTGTTACCGTTGCGGCCACTACTGCCGTTGCTGTTATTATTATTACCAAACCCACACTGTCAACCTGTCTTCCTTACTATGAAAAATTATTTAAGAAATACCATTAATTAAATTTTTACTTTCATTCAAAGTGCCATTGCCTTTGAAACTACTTACCAATGCTTGTCTTACCTTCTGGAAGGAAAGACCTCTGCTGCTTCTTTCTTGTTATATCCTCCCCATGCCAACCCTAAATACCCAAAGGAAAGGTGCTTAGACAAGTGAACTAATGTCCCACTTGGAGTACAGACTACACTTTTATTTTCATCTTTTTCATAGCATTTCATACTTGGCAGAACTTCTCAGTGTTGTTTTTGGACATAAAACAAACCACTAGAAAGAAAGTATAGCTAACCCCTCCTGATTCTTTCTTTCCTCTAAGAGCTTGAGTGTGCCCCCACTTAAATGGTATTAAGTATGTAAGGTTTCTATTTTTATTTTTTGTCCAAAAAATTCTGTATTCAGTTGTGTCTTTTTTTCACATAGAGATTAAATGGTGAACATGAATAAAGAGTATTCTGCCCACAGGTGTGAATATATATTTAAGTTGAATTTATTAATATATTTTAGTCCTAATTCAGGTGTGATCCTCAAATGGCCAGTCTTAGCACATTCATGACTGAATGCCTATTCTATTGCCCAGTAGTGAAATTAAAACAAAAAACTTGAGTGGACTCTACTAATCTCAGGTGAGGCTCATCATTCATGTATAAAATCAACCACTTCGAACTCATCTACAACATGCACAGTTTTGAGATTGTGCCATTGGAAATTCCAAGCAAGACATGCACACATGAAGTATGTAAATAACAGTCTTAAATAGCAGTCTCATTGTATGAACCGAGTATGTATGGAAGTCTCTTCTTCTTTAGTGTACTGTGTAGTACTCCGTAAGCTATGGACGGGGGGCTCAGTGTGAAAGTCTTCATGCAGCAAACGCAGTCGACCTGCTTGTTGAAGGATGCATGAGATGTGAAGACTTAGACTGTGGCACATTCTAGGAATGGAAAAGAGCGAGAATAAAGGCATGAAGGTTATAATGGGCCTGGGTATTCCACTTAATCGAGGCCTGCCCATGTGCAGGAAGAAAGAGGTGCATTGACTGCAGGTGAGGCAGCTTCACATTGTCTGAGAACCATGGGGAGTTACCCGTGGAGTTAGTCCAAAAAGGTACAATATGAAAGGGGTATTTTTAAGGATTAATCTGGCAGTTAGGGATTAAATGGAAAGTGAATTAAAGCAGATGAGAGGATGGAATTAGGGAGATCGGTTTAGAGAAGCTGCATAGGGCAGCTTTTACCATTTTCTGGTGATGATGAGTTGTGAGCTTAGACAATGGTAGGGTTAAAGAGAATCCAAAAGAAAAAATAAGAACTAATAAAAACACCCTGCTTTGCTTTATGAAAGCTTTGGAATTTTACTTCTCTCTTTATAATCAATAAAAAAGACCACATTGCAAATTTTATTTTATTTAATAAATGCTAATATAATACTTGTTAAGTATTATATGAGGTAAGGATTATGGTATAAGTACTAATATTACTCCTGTTTTACAGATGAGGCAGTCAAGGCAAAAAGAATAGAAGTTACTCGCCCTAGGTCATGTAGTGGTAAGTGACAGAACCAGTAATTGAGCACAAGCAGCCAGGCTCCAGGTCCTTGCCTTTAACCACTATGCATGCTGCCTCATAAATCAGGAATTAATGAGATTTACTCTATCACCAACGGAGGTAGATGATTTTAAGGTGCCTGTGAAACTGGTGGTTTCATTTGACTTAAATAGAAAAGGCTAAAAGCTTTAATAGATGGGATACATGCAGTTTGCAGCCTTAGGGACTTAAAGTTTCTATAGCACCTTTAAACTAGTGGTTTAGATATTACCTATATAAACATGGAATGTTGACACTGTAAAATAGGTTCTTTGACACAGGTTGTGTACCTGTGATTATAGAATACACATAGCTGATGACATTAAGGGCTTGCTTTATGGCACTGAACTAAGTGGTTTACGTGTATTGCCTTCTTGTTGTAACAACCAGATGAGCTGGGAACTGCCATCATTCTTATTTTACAGATGGAAAAATGGGACTAAGTTCTATTACCTGTCTTAACCTTCATTGGTAGAATGTGGCAGCTGGAAGAAAGATTCCAGCTCGACACAGTCTGGCTCGGAAACCCATGTGTTTAAAACACTGTGCCCTGCGGAGTGAGAAGGATCATTAGGAGAGGATAATTAAAGCACAGTTCAAGGTTCTGAGGCCAAGGAAAGGAAAAAGATTTCAAATGGAAGGACTGAGCATCAGTGGGAGATTAGTCCTCAAATTTGGCAAGAACAAGGTCACTGGAAACTTGGAGAGAGAGGATGAAAATGAGACATAAAATCTTAGGGAAGAAAGGGGGTAGGGACGAAAGGGGGTAGGGAAGAAACGGGTGAGGTTGCTTCACACCATACCTGAGAGAGGTTTGGCAGTGAAGGAAGGGGCATTCGCAGCCCAGAAAGGGGGAGCGACTTGGGCACCTCTGATCATAAAAAGCTTATTGAAGGGAAGGTGGACCCTAAGGCTTTCAGCTACCACCAGCTAAAGGGACAGGTTTCCCCCCTCCCACCCTACCCTCTTCGTTGGTATTTTCCTCCTTTGAAAGAGAGCTTTAAAAAAAAAAAGTTTATTTATTTCGAGAGACAGAGTGAGAGCATGTGCTGGGGAGGAGCAGAGAGAGAGGGAGAGAGAGAGAGAATCCCAAGCAGGCTCTGCCCTGCCAGCATGGAGCCCAATGTGTAACTTAAACTCACGAACCATGAGATCATGACCTGAGCTGAAACCAAGAGTTGGGCACTTAACTGACTGAGCCACCTAGGGACCCCTGAAAGAGAGCTTTTTATAGAAAATTGGTGAAAGGGTATTAAAAATTAGTACATTTCTCTTTGGTCTTTGTTTTCATTTATATTTTTTTATTGCTTTGTTTTATGCCTAAGGCAAATGACACGCCGCGAGTGTGCCTAACCTAGTCATGTTACATCTGGGAGATTAGAGCTATAGTTTGAGCTCCCCTCTTCCCTGTTCCTGAGTCCAAATGTCTTTGATAACTATATATTTTTTATTATTACTGAATTTCATGTGTGTCTGCAATAGTTATGAAGTAAATCTGTAACTAGTGATTATCAAATAGTTTTATAATCTTTTCTGCAACCAAAAATATTAACATTATGTTACTCACAAGTATGTGCTTTGAGGGATTAAAATGATATTGGTATTCAGATGGAGTGAAACTTGAGTATCAATCCAGGTATTGAATTTCAGAGGAAATTATGTATTTTATTTTTGCTTTCTTCTTGAGTACTCCTTTTCTTTATGCATCCATTTTTTCATTCTTAAGTATTTTAATAATAAAACCCAGCCTTTTTCAGCATGCTTTCAAAATTCAGCGCAACCATAGACTGTTCTCACTAAATTGAAAATAAGTGGATGCTGAAGATACAAAAATAGTATCATGGTCACACTACTGGGAAATTCAAACTTTCCCAAGTGCTGAAGTCGCAAAGCAACAGAAAGAGTGAGTAATATTCTGAATGAGGCTACAGTGACATTATCATGTTTGCAACATGGCTTTTGTTACTAGGAAAATTTGTGAGGCAAATCCAGAACTTACCAGAAAATACCGGTTTGGAATCATCTATTACAGCCTCAGAAACATAAACTATCCTTGACTTTTTGAAAGCTTTCTTTTGATGTCCCTAACTAGGGAAAATTGGCATCTGTGAAAAATCGTTTTTATGAATATTTAATGATAGCTCTAAAGAACCTTAAGTACCAAATATGGAGTGTAGGGGAAAGAGTCCCAGTTTTGGAATTAGAAGGACAAATGGATTAATATCCTGAGCTGTATCAGAAAAATCTTTGGAAAAATAAGAATGCCTGCCTTGCAGAGTTGTTAAGAAGATAATAGATCATGTTCAACAAGCTTGAAACATAAGCCCTGAGAACAAGGGAGCAGAGGAGGAAAGGGAGGATGGTCCCTGCTGCTCACTGCATGGCCGAGGCCCTTTGCTTCCGCTCTGAGTCCAGTGCTTCCTAACGCCTCTGTAGCCCCAAGCCCCGTTTTCTGTTCCTGAGGTTTTCTTAAATCAACCGCAAGGGAGGTGACAAGGTTTTTCAGCCCCAGTCTTTTAAAATAACCCTCTCCGTGTTGCCTGCTGCCACACTTCTCACTGTGCTGTCCCGGAAGGGCTTTCCTGTTGGTCTACATTGTCTGTACGCACTGTATTAATTTTGCTTTGTTTATATTTTTTAAATGAGATTTCCATTCCCCCCTAATCTTGAGTGTTTTCTGAGTGCTTATGTCTTTTTTGCTTGTTGAGTTGTTGAAACTTTAAGAACTGGGGCGCCTGGGTGGCTCAGTCAGTTAAGCCTCCGACTTCGGCTCAGGTCATGATCTCACGGTCTGTGGGTTTGAGCCCCGCGTCGGGCTCTGTGCTGACAGCTCGGAGCCTGGAGCCTGCTTCATATTCTATGTCTCCCTCTCTCTGCCCTTCCCTTACTCACACTCTGTCTCTCTCAGAAGTAAATAAACATTAAAAAGAAATTTTAAGAAAAGAAAAGAAAGTTTAAGAATTGGAGACAGATGTATGTCTTTCATATATATATATATATATATATATATATATATATGTATGTGTATATATATATATATATATATGCATGCCTTTTTATATATGTGCTTACATACATTTATTTTTTTTTAATTTTTAATGTTTATTTTTGACAGAGAGAGACAGTGTGAGTGGAGGAGGGTCAGGGAGAGAAAGAGACACAGAATCTGAAGCAGGCTCCAGACTCCGAGCTGTCAGCACAGAGCCTGATGCGGGGCTCGAAACCACGAACCACAAGATTGTGACCTGAGCCAAAGTCAGAAGCTTAACTGACTGAACCACCCAGGAGCCCCTATCTTATATACGTTTACATTGGCATCTATGTGTTTTTTAAAATATATATATGCCTTTATATATAAAAACTTTAAAATACATATATTTACATGTAGTGTGTATGTAGTGTGAGCATGTGCACGTATAGGTGTATACATTTGAAATTTGAAATAGGCTTATATTTAAAAACCTCAGAAACATGATATAATGAAACTCTTGGTACTGCCAAGGACTACCTAGTATAAACACTGATATGCATAAATTCCGTGTAATCCTTACAATAATGTGAGGTAACCGGTATTATTTTTACCTCTGTATTGCACACAAGAAATAGGAGACCCCAAAAGGTTATGTTGTTTGGACTCCGCTCACCAGGTCCCACATCAAGTAGGTCCATCATCTCCAAAGCCCTGCTTCTCCTTCCCTCTGGGAAGGACACCAGAGAACTCCTTGCTGGTGCCTTCTTCCTCCACTTCCATGGAACATAACAGCATGGTCTCTTGGCGACATTTTTTAAAACAGCTTTGTTGAAACACAATTCATATACCACACATTTCCCCCATTTAAAGTGTACAATTCACTGACTTTTGGTATATATGCCGAGTCATGCACCCCGCACCATAATCAGTTTTATTTTATTTTTTTCTAACTTTATTGAGATATAGTTAACATTTACTACTATATTAATCATTTTAGTGGGCCTCTCTTCAGTCTCATCTAGCTCTCAAGCATCTTACTTTCCTTTTGTAAATCTTTTCAACGATTTGTCCTTAAAAAACTGGTTTTTGAATTTACGAATACATCTGTAAGCCCTAGGAAGTTGTGTCTTTGAGATTCAGCTGCTTGCTCTACCAACTGAATGTCTTATATTTAGTTGCCTTTCTGTCTAACTGGCGTTTACGTTCCTGAGCAGAGAAACTCTTTTTTGTGTGTCATATGCTACGCCAAATGGTATACAAGAGGGCTAAAATAACACTGGTTGAAAAAGTAAAGCAGCCTTTCCTACTGGCTTGTTAGCTTGTTAGCTGTTGGAACCACCTTTCTAGCAAAGCCCCATTTGGATCCAGTCTCCCAGGAACATGTGCTATGTGTTCTGCCAGGAATGGGAGGAACTTGGTTTCAGGCACTATGTTTTGGTTATAAGGGTGAATGTTATTGCCACATTGAAACACCGACATGTTACTTTTGACAACCAAGTGTATTTTGTGGCCAAATGTCATCGGCAGAAGATGACATGTGCATGTGATCTTCTAGGATTAGGTGTGGAAACTGAGAAATTCCCTAAGAACCCCAGGCCCTACCTCTAAGCCCCACTCCCGTCCAGTTTACTCCCCTGCACCTTCAGAATTACAGAAATCAAAGTGAAATGAAAGTGTGACATTCTAAGTTCATATTCTCATTTATTTTCTTATATTTTAAAACTTTTCCAATATGGATTTCCCTTTTCAAAAATACGCATAGAGTTAGCTCCATTTGGGAATTAAATGTATTTTATCTCACCACTTCCAGAGTTTATCCCAATTGTTATCATGTTCCTGTAAACCATCTCTTTTCTATAGTAGCCTCAAAACTATTCCCCATGGTTTTACTCTGGCCTTGGGCTTTATAATCTGTTCTCTTTTCAGCAGCCAGACAGTCCTTTCAAAGACCAAATCCACCCAAGTCATTCTCCCACCTAAAATCTTTCAATGACTTCCTATTGCTCATAAAAAGAGGAACTTTTGACCTTTGTCCAGCAACCCCTTGAGGATCATTCCTGCCTGTTCTGATCTTACCTCCTACCATCTTTACCCATTAACCCAGCACCAGCCACAGTGGGCACTTTTCACTTCCTTAAACACGTCACCTCCTTCTTGCCCTGGGTTCTGGTTCCACTTAATCCCCAAGCTTCGAAAATTCTGCACCTGGATTTGCTTATTCATATATATGTATTTTTTACTTTTTAAAGAGTTTTTGTTTATTTATTTTGAGAGACAGTGAGAGCACAAGCAGGAGAGGAATAGACAGAGAAGGAGAGAATCCCAAGCAGGATCCACGGTGTCAGCACAGAGCCTGATGCGGGGCTAAAACTCATGAAACGCAAGATCATGACCTGGGCAGAAATCAAGAATCAGACACTTAACTGACTGAGCCACCCAGGTGCCCCTGCTTATTCATGTATTTATTCCTCTATCTACCCTTCCTTCATGCTCAGCTCATGTGGTATTGTCTCAGAACAGGCTGTCTGAGTAACTCCACTGCCCCACAATATCATATCACTATTATGTTTACTTTATATCCTAAAGCAGTATCTGGATTCTCTTGTTTATTAATTATCATCCATCCTCTTCCTCACTTCCTCCTTCTCATCTCCTAGAATATAAAGTCCGTTTGATCAGGAATTGCCTGTCTTGTTCATTGCTATGTTTCTAGCACCCATAACAAGCTTTTTGGCACATACAAGATTTCCAATAAAAACTAGTTAAAATAATGAGAAAAACAAGTGAAAGGAAATTATAGGCTTGCTCCTAAAAAAAAACCAAAACAAAACAAAAAAAAAAACAAAACATTTTTCTGGGGTTTAAAACGAAGTTATCACCATTTTCTCATGAAAATAAGCTCAGTTCCTTGAAGAAAAATCTGAATTTAAAAGATTATTTATATTACTAAAACTTATAATGTTATAGTGGTCTACAAATTACAGACAAAGTGCATTATAAATCTCATTTTATAATTTAAATGCATTCAACTCAGAATTATATTTTTTTTTTTTCAGAAAAATAGTTATAAAGAGAAGTTAAGATCCCAAGCCAGCCACCAAAACCTATTCAACTCCTCATACAGCTCTTATGGATCCTAATTGTCCTTTTAATTTTTCTTTATGTTGAAACACATTCTGATTTCTGGTTGGAAACTTCAGTCAACCTTGCTGTTCCCACAGCCTGTCCTTTCTTCAGAAGCAGACCAGAAAGGCCCAGGCTTGGGAGGGGACAGGGGCAGGTAAAATGGGGTAGAAGTCAGAGGCAGCCTTCTGGAAACCTGCTTCGTGAGTTCAGGGAGCTGCTGCTTTGAATAACTTGGATGTCAGATGTGAAGGCTTCTGAGTCTTGTGGACGAGAGTATGAGGACAGGTATTTGGCTCTTAAAGCAGCTTTATTAACTTCTTATTGAGAAGCAAAGTAAAAGGTGAAAGAACAACTAACTATTGGAGTATACAGAAGAGTTTTCTCAAATAAGATCTTTCTGTATTCCATAAGAATAACATTTGTGGGTGGCTCAGTCAGTTCAGTGTCCAACTCTTGATTTCGGCTTAGGTCATGGTCTCTTGATGTAGGGGGAGATGGAGCTCCGCGCTGCGCGTGGAGGAATTCTCTCTCTATCCCTCTTCCCCTATCCTTCCCCCCTCAGGAAAATAATCAAGAATAACATTTTGTGTTACATTGAGTCTAGATGTTCAGGAAAGATACTAACTAACTGTAATAGCTAATTCTAATAAATAATTAACTGGTAAATGTCTATAGTGCCAAAGTAGACAGTATGAGCCATTAAAATAAGGATGTAAGTAACAAGGTTGTCATATTGATAATATGTTGGAATTAGGGCTGAGATGAAATATCCCAACATACTGAAATGTGTCCAGACATAATGAACAATCCTGCCATGGTTAGGTCATGTTTATAATTATGATGAAACCACTGATCATTTCTGAGTTTATTATATTGGTTACCACACCCCCAAAGCCCTTTACCCTACCAGTAGCTGGAAGCACTCATTGTAACGTTTGCTATTTTAAAAACAAGTGAGTTGATGAGACATAACAATCATAAAACCTTGTTTCCTCCTCCAAATATATTTTTAAAAATTGAAGTCTTTGCATTTAAGAACATAGTTTTATATCTTGGAGATCTTTAGATTAAAAAGTGAAAGTATTAATATTCTTGGCTTTCTTGAATCTGTAGAGAAATGTTGGATAAATTTTGTTTTAGTACGGCAATATAGGCATTTTAAATTCTATAAATAGAGGCATGTAGGTATTGCTTACACTGGTTCTTCACTCCACAGAGGTCCAAAAGCCAGAGGAGTCTAAGAGATTAGCCTTAAGAGGCCAGAATAGCAGGATTGCCACTGTTTTCACTCAGGTCATGGTCATCATCACTGTTAATTCATTAGGTACCCGTGAGACCCCATAAAAAATGGCCTGTATTATACAAACAGTCCACACTTGAACAACCATTCATTGTAAGTTAGGGATTGTTGTTTTGACAGTGTTTGTCAGGGTTAATTATTGAAGACTCTTGTGTGAATGTCGAAAAGTCAGATGAGGGCAAGCAAGTCTGTCTACCTCCTCCTGTTTGAGTCTCAATCAGAGCAGGAGAAAAATCTATTTTGTCTCTAGGTAACAAAAAGAAAAGGATCTTTTCTGAAATTTTTTAGAAGCCCAGTTTAAATTTCTCTCTTTGTATACAACAGCTATTCACTGTTTCCATTCTGCAAATACTTAGTGCTATATGTAATATATCAAGCTTTTTGCTAGGACCTACAGACATAAAGATAAGTAAGATACACTTTAGATCCTCAAGCAATTTATAGTCTACTAGGAAGGGAATAAACTTGTAAATAAATGATGAACGAAATAGAGTGTTATTGGCATATGATGGCAGCCTTCACAGCATACAGTGGAATGAAAAAAAGAAGGAAATGGGGAATTGTTAATTCTATCCAGGGGGTGAAGGGTGGGGTCGGGAAAATCTTTAGAGAGATGAGAATGCTTAAGCTGTCTTGAAAGATATGAAATCTTCACCAGGTAGAATCTACACATAATTAAAATACAGACATTAGTAAAGCCCAAGGAATGGGCTGTGTCTGGCAGGATTATGATGCAAAAGGGATTGCTCTACATTGGATTATATTCTGTTTATTTTGCAAGGCTTCAGGGATGGTTCAACTGGTTGAGGGCTGCTGGGGAGGTAGGGAGAATTATTTCTGTGGCAGACCTGGAAGAGATGGAGAGTTGTCTCCAGACCTGAGCAGGGCTGATATTTGAGGAAGTAACAAGAAATGAGCATTTCTTATAGGTTTTTCAAGGATAAGCATTTGGGTGCCACAGATATGTTTTCATGTCTCATGAGCATTTTTCTTAGAAATGTGTTATATAGTCTAATCTGAAAAGGTTAGTGTATCTAGTCTGTACTACTCCTCATAAAAATCAGAAGTCTCTGTTCTATAGGATGTCAGGTTCTGTGGGCTTTCACATTTTGTAGTTTTTTTTTTTTTTTGTCTTTTAGTAATGCACAAGGTAATACCTGTTAAAAAGTGAAGCATTCATTATGCATTAAGATAAAAAGCTGTTTCTTATTTTAAAGAATTCTTCAAAACAACTCCAATGAACTCTGTTATTAGTGTAAGTGAAAAAATAGGAAAAAGCTAATCAAGTATAAAATGTAGTTTTCAGTGTTACTTCAAACACAAACTACTGCAATCATGTTAAAGGCCCATAAAGGCATAAATTAATGTGGTTTTGTACATTACAATATTTAAACTTATCTAAAACTATCGATACAACACTATATTTTATATGCCTTTTACGTAGTCATTAGGACACATTTCAGGAAAACACTACAATGAAGTTGTGATAGCTCCAACTATATAACTGTAGGAAATATATTCTGTGTATATTTTCCTTATTACCTTTTGCGAATCTACTATTGAATTCACATTTTTGACGCAAAGATAGAATTCAGAACATAGAAAAATACAGTGAAAATACCACAGGAAAATATCTGTGTCATTGTTTAAAATTCAGCATGTGTAACTCTTTTCTAAGTTATTAATAGGCCTGAGAACAACAACATAAGCAATTTCTCCTAAATAGAAGCAAGTCCTAGAGAATAGACTTCCGTCAGAAGTGGCTGCTGTTAGGGAGAAGGGAAGCTGAATTCAAACAGTTTTGTGAGAAACTAGAAAAGAGGAAGCAATTCAGCTTCACAATCGGTCACTGATATTTGGTTTACTCTCTTTGGAGTTCACAAGTGGCTGCCAAGTTACGTATAACGCACGCTGTCTAATCCTTGGAGGCTTCTTTTCCAGCTGATGTCTGCGTCACTGGTGGCCATGAGAGAGGAAACAACTTGAAGAAAAGATTGTTTACCACTTGAGTTTAACATGGAATTAGAAGGCTAACATAAGTGGCTTAGAACACCAGTGGAATGCTGTTTTGTATAAATTTAAAAGACATAGTGATTCCCAAGAATACTGAACATCTCGTTCTACATGTTAATTAGGATCTCATTCTCAAGGGCACCTTCTTACTACTTCCTTAGGGTAATTATGAAAAGCCAAAGACACACTTCCAATAAATCCTTCTTCAGTTTATAGTCATTTGTAAATTTTGTGTGAGATTAAACATTCAATCTAACAAACCCCAAAAGTAGCCACAATCATGTCCTCTGGAAGATTATCATCTAAGGAGTGCTGGGTGTGTGTGTGTGTGTGTGTGTGTGTGTGTGTGTGTGTGTGTATGTGTGTATATATATATATATATATATATATGTATGTATATATGTATATATAGGTATATGAAACAAGAGAAAGCAAGAAGAGTTTGAAATTGGCTACATAAATGTGGTACATTTGCCACCCATTTTTGTTGTTGCATTTACACTTTTTCCCACTGACATTATAATTTACTTGAGGGTAAGGACTCTAACCACATTGTTTGTTAGATCTCTTTCTGTGGACAAACTGCAACAAATGGGAAAGAAACCATTGACCAGCTGCATGTGAGTAATTCTTTCCCCAGGATAAGTCCACTTCAGCTTTTAAGTGGAGAATGGCTTGGGGAAGGTGTTGAAGAAAGAAGGTCACAGACTCATACATGGTGGAAACGAGGCTTTTGTTCCCGTTCTCCCAGTCTGCATGCAGGAGAAAGGGAAGGGAGCGTGCACCAGCAAAAGCAGGGCAAGGACTCCAACCTCACTTTCTGGGGTGAAGCCTAAGATTTCCCCTCCCACTGTCTTTCTAACAGTTGTTTTGAGATCTACAGGAAAGATAGACCGTTATATACAAGTAAACCCCCTTAACATAGCCTTTGGAAGAGCAATCTGTGTGCACATTTTGAAAACAAAAAAAAAGTATCAATGAACAAAATCAGCTATCAATTTGAAAGGAGACTTGGGAAGAAAGAACAATTTTCATTTAGAAAAATAATTAAAGTATGATATGGGAGTAATCAGTTAAGATATTTTGTTCAAGTTTTTTAACTTTTTTTTTTTACTTTTAAAATGGGTAACATATAGTTATTTTGATTATGGAAGCCCTCACTCTCCTCATCAGAGGAAGAATGGTCTCTCTCCCACTCCTAAACAAGATTTAGCCTTGTTTCTTGAAATTTAATGTTTTAAAATTGTGCTTCTTTGATTTGCTTGATTTTTTCCTTTTATTTTCCCAAATGGAAAATATTCCCAAATATTTAATTTCAAGTTTTAATTCAATTAAAACAAATTCTTTTAAGAAACCATTTTTGGGTGGATTTTTTTCCCATTTTATTATATAATTCTTAGAGGGGTAATAATATTGTTAATAATATTCTTTTTCAGTTTTTGGTGTGAGCCAAAGTCCTTAAATATGCTACTTCATTTTATTTTCATAATAGTACTATCATGGGCATTATTGTCTTCATTTTATAACTCGTAATGCGAGTCTTAAGAATATAATTAAATCTGCCCATAGAAATCATAACTATGAAGCAGGAGTAAGATTTGAACCCATGTGTTTCCGAATCTCTTTTATCCGTGAAACTACCCACAAATGTATAAATTTGCATATACATATGTATATCACATGGACATACTTTGTTATGCATCTCATCGTTTGAAAATTGATGGAATATTTTGTATTTCTTGAATCCTACATTAGCACATTGCCAAGAAACTGCTGGATTCCACCTCTGCAATTTTTGAAAAGAAAATTAAATGGTGCACTCCAGGAAGGGTTCACGTTTGCTCATTATTTCTGGCTTAATCAGGTTAATGGGGAAAGAACAAAAAACTACTAAGACCAGAGCACCTGTAACCAGTGTTGCCGGAAGTTATGCCCTTATTATTTTGACCTGTGTGTGTGTGTGTGTGTGCGTGCGTGTGGCAAAAGATCTAATTATTGGGCTGTTAATATAATTTAGGTACTCATTAAATGTGCTACCATTTAATAGACTTGTTTGATCACAAACCTTCTTTAAAAGTCTTAGAAAAGTTTTTTTTAATCTTGTAATTTTCCATAAAATTCATCTCGTTGAATAATTCAAGCGAGATGGACTTTGGTCGGTGGTTCACAGTAACAAACGAAGATTAGATGTGTGAGCGATGCTCAGAATTTGTAATATTACTCTGTTGTTTTTATAGTATTGATGCCAGTTGTGGGAAACAAAACTGGAAAATTTTAGAGATTGGAAAGAAACAAGAATAAAATATGGGGCAATTTTGTCTTTAACTTTTGAATGTAAGCTAACTTTTACTAAATAAGGACTAAGCTATTGGAGGAACTTCTAAAATTCATGTATGGGAGAAAATCACAGATTTTCTCACAGGTTTTAAAGGAATTCCCTTTTCCATTAGTATGTTTGCCTCTTAACAGAAAGCTATTTCTACATTTTAAACTTTAAATTTGTTATTTTAAGTAGAATTATTTTAAAACAAAGATTTTTCTCACTTATGAAACCAGTTTTACAAAGCTCTTCAGTGCTTCTTTATGTGTCTTTCTCATTCATTTTAGAGGCGTGGATAGGAAATAACATTATTGAATACTCTGTTGAGAATCACATTTTTAAATCTCCGTTTTACAGATGTGGAAACAAACTTACCCATGGTCTCTTGCCTCGTAACTGATGAAGCTGTGAATAAAACTTACGTCTTAAAACTTATACTTCAGTTCTTTTACTACACATATACCTATATATATGTTTCATGATAAAGTTTTAAAAACTCCTCTTTGTGATATTTTCCATTTAAAATTTTCAAGAAAGCTATTGTTCTGGATGGGAAAGCTCCACCTGTGCCCAGACAGGCCTTTGGATGCACTCACTACTTACCTGCTTAGACATGATAAATTGCTCTCTCCGTTGGCATTTTACATAGACACAATGAATGCCTTTAAAAACAAATCTCTTGTTGAAGTATAGTTAACATACAGTGTTATATTAGATTCAGGTGCACAATATAACTTTTCAACAATTCTATACATTACTCAGTACTCAATCATGATAAGTGTAACCTTGATCGTTTTTATCTATTTCACCTATCCCCCACCCACCTCCCTTCTGGCAACACCCAAATTTGTTCTCCATATTTAACAGTCTTTTTTTTTTGTCTTTTTTTTCCTATGTTTGTTTTGTTTTCTTTCTGAAACTCCACATGAGTGAAAACATAAGGTATTTGTCTTTCTCTGACTTATTTCACTTAGCATTATACCTTCTAGGTCTATCCATGTTGTTGCAAATGATAAGATCTCATTCTTTTTTATAGCTGAGTAATATTCCGTGTGTGTGTATATGTGTGTATGTATATACCGGCTTCTTAATCCATTCATCTATGGACACTTGAATTGCTTCCATATCTTGGCTACTGTAAATAATGCTGCAGTAAACAGAATGGTGCATATATCTTTTTGAATTAGTGCTTTTGTTTTTTTTGGGTGCATACCAAGTAGTGGAATTACTGGATCATATAGTGATCAATATCCTATACTGATCATATCTCTCATGGAAGATGAGCAACAATATTCAAAAATACTCAGATATTTTTAATCAATTAACAAGTATGTAATAAATATATAGAAATGATTTTTAACCTGAGTCAAACTTTTCAAAATTCTAAACATCATATCAATAAATATCCTCAGAGTCATGTTAAATTAAAAATCCTCACTTTAAAAAATGTTTGTGACCATATTATATATTATGCGATTAATAATTCAGGATCTTTAAATTAAGATAAATGTTTTTGATATATTCTAATTTTTTCATCAAAATGGCAGTTCAGTAGGAAAAAATTCTGTGTCTACCTTGAAAGTTCAGGCTTTGAACATAATCTTAGTGGGTCTATACCTAAAACTACTGCCAACCTCAGTTATCTCTGAATTGATTTTCTGAATGTGGATATGATTGTGGAGAATTGTGATTCTTTTTAAAAATATTTTCAGATAAACCCTAACAGATCTTTCGTGATAGAGATACTATACTAAAAATTATGTGTTCATCTTTGAGAACCAGAGGGAAGGTCGTATCTAGCCTCTGTCTTCTGGAATAGCTACATGGTATTTTAGACCTTGAAGAGGGTGACATTACCGAGAGGCAGCAAAATATATTCATTCTTAAGCTGTTATCTGTTTTTTTTCTCTTTTCCTATAATTTCAGTAAATATAAGAGCCAATGTTTAGGTACATGGAAAATGCTGGTCTTCAGAACCCTACTTACTACTTAGAATGTTTTTAATTGTTAAATTTTTTAAGGTGTATTTATTTTTGAGAGACAGAAAGAGAGAGACCCTGAGAAAGAGAAAGAGAGAGAGAGCATGAGCAGGGGAGAGGCAGAGAGAGAGGGAGACACAGTATCCAAAGCAGGCTCCAGGCTCCGAGCTGCCAGCACAGAGCCCGACACAGGGCTTCAACCCACGAACCAGGAGATCATGACCTGAGCTGAAGTTGGACGCTTAACCGACTGAGCGACCCAGGCTCTGGAACTTTTTTATTTTAAATCATGATCCTCTTACAAACTGGTCACTCTTGCCATGCATGGTTTCTTGTCACAGCTGCCATATTTAACTGAAAACAATATTGGTACAATGCTGGCTTACTCCTCCAGTCTGAAATTTATTGGCATAGGTCCAGAATATACCTCTTTCTAACTGCCACTTCTCTGTTTTTTACTAGTATGGCATTTCACCTTCTTACACCCGCTTTTCCTAACTCCTCATCTAAGGCCATCGTTCTTATCTGGCACTGGGTGACTGTAAAATGTGTCCACATGAACTTTATCCTTTTATTAACAGAACTTAAGAGGTGAGCTGTAGTAACTAGAACTGCACACATTCTTGAGGGAATACAGTTTTAGGCTTCTGTTGGTGTTGACTTGCAGAGTCGGGAGTCAATGAGTAGAATGGTTGTGGTGTGATGACACATGAGGCCTCTTCCCCTTGTGTAGCCTTTATTTCATGCATCATCCTTAGCATTATTGATTTCTCATTGCTTCTCTTCTTCTCTCCCTTTTTGTCCCTTGTTAACCTGGGAATCACATTTATAAAGTGAAAGTACTTTTCATGCACTTTAACCTTATCAGCATTAACCAAGTGGTTTTTGTTTAAGTTTTACTGCCCTAAACTAGGATTTCTCAACCTCAGCATATCGACCTTTTAGGGCAGCAGATTTGTTGTGGGAGCCTGTTCTGTGCATTGTAAGATGTTTAGCAACATCCCTGCTCCTCCCTAAATGCCAGTAGCACCCACTTCCCCAGCTGTTACATTTAAAAATGTCTTCAGGTGTAATCAAATGTTTCCTAGAGGCCAAAATCATCCACATTGTATTTGAGAGCCCACTACTCCACATAACTAGTCTGACTCCTTTCATTATTTCTTTCTACATGTTTTATGAAATTATCCTGTTGTTTTTAAATTACAGAACAATGATCTCATTTTACTTTAGGATGTTGGTTTCGACACTACTGGGCATTACATTGCCTCTGATTCTTTTTATTTCCTATCATGGTCTCTTCAAGAGCTGCTAATACATGTTCACAGTGTTGTGAAAAGATAATGCCAGTGACATATACCGGTACTTATGACAGTTGCTTGCCTTCTCAGTCTAGCTACTGTTTGGACACTGTTTTGGTGATTACTCTGCCTTCTGATGCTACCTGATAATTTTTTTCAAAGCTACTGATTTCATCTTTTTTTTGTGGATACTAGATCCCACGTTATCAGTGTTTCGTTCCCTTATCCCTGATGCACAGAGCAAGTCTTTTGGCTGTCCTGATATTAGTCCTGAAAATTCTGCCTTCTGGTAAACCTTCAGTCATGAGAAATCCAAGATGGTAGTTCAAAATCCTACTTGATACTCTTTTTAGTTTATTGCAAGATACTGTTGCAATCAGAGCATCTTAGTCCTACTTTAATTTCTGTTCTACAGTGGAATGGGGAATTTGGTGCAGGGACACTGAGGTCCTGGAAATGAGGTAGGTCCATAGTTAGGTTATGTGTGGTCTCATAGTGTTTTCCAAAAATTGAGTTTGAATGTTTGCCATGGACCCTGGCTCCATGTTGTTTTATATCTGGTTCCTCTACACATTTATGTAGATTGCCTTGTACCGATGGTCAAGGATTTGCAACCTTTCATTTAAGGACTGCTTCCCACTTTATTATTTGGTAAAGAAAATCTTTGGTTTTGTGTAGAGTTTTCAGAAGGCAAACTCCTAGGTATATTTGTGATTCACAGTTTCTTTCAGCTATCCCATAACATGAAATCAGCTTTCTGAAGTAGTTTATAATCTCTTGGCAGTCTTTTGAAATAGGTGCTTGCTTCCGGGCAATTAACTCAAAGACTTCTTAAACTGTGGGTACTTTACAGGTGAAACAGATAGCAATCTGTGTGGTGTTGATTAAGGATTATTAAAATTTATTTTCTTCATATTTAGTGTATCTCCTCTATAATAATATAGGAATGTTCCAACACTAGCTCAGCTCCTTAAAAGTTTGTATCCACTGGGGCGCCTGGCTGGCTTAGTTGGTAAAGTATGTGATTCTTATTTTGGGGTTGTAAGTTTGAGCCCCACATTGGGCGCAGAGATTGCTTAAAACTAAAAGTAAAATTAAATAAATAAAGTTTGTATCCGCAGATCTGCAGTTAAAATACAAATTTGTGGGCAATAGCAAACTCATTAGCATATAATAATTGTACAGTCACCTAGTTATTTCAAAGGCCTACGTCAAATAAGATAGATGAGTTTTGGGGAATGATTAAAGGGAGAGATACGAAGTTTGTTTGTCTGACGCAGGTAAGGACTCAGTATTGACAGTTCTAAGCAAGTAGAGCAGTATTGGGACGTGGAGTGCTAGGAAAGGAGTTGTTAACAGAATATAAGTTGAGAAAAAGGAATGAATTTGCCTCATAACTTTTCTTAGCCTATTGGTTTAAGGAGCTAATAAGTGGTAGGGTACTTTAGGCTAGTTGCATGCTACAGAGGAGGCAAGGTAGTGTGGTATTTCTCATTTCCTGCCCTCAGTAACATTGAAGTGGGCTGGCCAGGGGCTTATTAACTCCAATATGGCCAGTACCAATTCCATGATCCTCTCCTGATTTTAGTATAGCGGTAGTCATTCTTAGAAGGCATCACCAATCCTATTGCAGATACTATCTGTGTTTTCTTCTTACAATGACAAAGCACAAATGCACTGAGCACTTGAGCCAACCTGTTGTGCTGAAGGCCTGCTCTTGGCACCGTTTTATAGGACCTTGCTCAAAGGAACTCTGACCAGAGTCTTGCTATTAGTATCTAATAGTTAGATACCTTTTAGTTTCCCTTTGAATATGGTATAGTTTGCATGGACCACTCTCTCCTACTTGGTCTCTGACTTCAGTTCCTCAAACTCCTCCTCTTCTTGCCAGCTACCCAATGCTAGAGTTCCTCAGCTCACTTCTGTGCTCACTTATTTTAACAGAATGATACTCGAATGGGGCTGACCTAGAGAGTTGAACAGAAATGCAGATTCAGAATCTCCACCCCAAACCCACTGAATCAGAATTGCCCCAGGAAATTTTTCTGCATGCTGAAATTGTAGATACAATACTCCACACTCTCTCCGTCAGTGATCTCATCATTAGCCATAGCTTTAAGTACCATTCGGTTGCTTCATTACTTGCAAATTTATATCTCCACTGCAAACCACTCTTTGAAGCTCTGGTCTTGTATACTTTGTTGCTCTCATATCTCTTCTTGGATGTCTCATAAATATCTCAAACTTAACATGTCCAAACAAAATGTTTAATATTCCCTCGAAGTGTGTTCTTCCCACATTTTTCCGTATCTCAGTAATTGGGGCCGTCTTTCCCAGGGTTTCTTGAACATTATTCATTCCTTCCTGCGCATTACCCATAGTATCCAACCTGTCAGCAAGGTCTGTTGATTCTACCTCCAAATTATGCAATGACTTCATCTATTTTTTTCCAAATCCATCTACTACCTATTTTTTAGCCCACCATGTGCCTTATGTGACTACTGAAGTTGGCCTCTAACTGGTCTGCCTGCTTCACCTGTAGCTTGCTTACAACTTGCTCTCTATATTTAGGACCCCATCTCAACTTCTAAAAATGTCATATATGTCCTCTTTCGAAACCCTTTAATGGCTTCCCACTGCTCTGCAAATTGAGTTCATACATCTTAGTATGGCTGGTCCAACAGTGCATGGCCAGCTTGGTTGGCCTCACCAGTCTATCCCCACCCCCAGCACTCTGCCCCTCACTCACTATGCTCCAGCACAATGACTTTGCCTTGGTGCCCTCAGGGTCCCCTGTCTTGAAACCTTTATGGGTACAGTAGCCTCTTCCTGAAATGCTCTTTTCCCTGGTCCTTGGCTACTCACACTCTAGATCCCTTCCTCATGTTAGAGAACAGGTTAAATGTCACCTTCTTAGGGAGGCCTTCCTCACCATTTACTTTACTGTGTTTAAACCTCCCTCATCCTCAGCACGCAGTATTTTTCCAATTCAGTTTTCCTTTCCTCTATAGTACTTTGCATGTTGTGGTCATTCATTCATTCATTGCTGTTTTCCTAAGGAGACCATGTGCTATGTAAGAGAGAACCATGGCTGTTTTCATCTCTACTGTACACCTTCATTCCTCAGAACAGTGCTTGGCCAGTAAAGACCACTGAGTGCCTAGTTATTAAATGAATTAATTAAAGTTTAGATTTTGTTTGTCTTTAATGGAGTGCCAATAAATGCTGGAAGAAGGATAGAATTTAGGTGAAGGTTTTAAAAATAACTGATTTCATATTGAAAGTGGAAACCTGCAAACTAAAACCTAACTTGGAATTGTAATAATTTAACTCTATCCCGTATTTTATCTTTCATGCTTTTATGTAGTTTCATGTAAATATTTAACAACATTAACTAGCCAGCACTTAACTTGTGTAATTCAACATTAAGATTCTTGTACCATTTTTTTTTTTTAAGTTTATTTAGTTTGAGAGAGAGAGAGAGGGAGGAGGAGAGGCAGAGAGAGAGAAAGAGAATCCCAGCGGGCACCACATTGTCAATGTGAAGCCTGATGTAGGGCTTGGACTCACAAACTGAGAGATCATGACCTGAGCTGAAACCAACAGTCAAATGCTTAACCAACTCAGCCACCTGGCGCCCATTCTACCATAAATTTTTAAAACTTAAGCGTTCCAGATATACTAATTTTTTTCACTTCTGTGGCAAAGAACAAACACAAGGTTGACCTTAGATAAGGTGTAAAATGACCATTTGCCTACACACTCTGACATGAGGGAGGTTATAAAAGCAAAACCAATTAAAAGGTATTCATTAACCCTTGTGTTGTTCCTAAAATATCACCATTTTGAATATTGTCTTCTTGGGATTCTGTTAAAATCATGTACATGAAAGGGTAATTGCACTATGTGAGTTCACTGTACATCTGAATTCAGTGTACATGAGGTCGGTTGTATCACTTTTATTTTGGTAGAACTCGGTAGCAAGAAAATCATTTTTTTCTTCTAGAAGTAAAGTGAACTTTAAGAGAAAACTGATCCCCATATAACTCCATGGTAGTATAATTTTATTATAAAACAGAAATATCTGTGTAGGTTTCTGCCCATCACCACACTGTGATATAAGAGCCAAAAAGGAGTTCATCATTAGGATATAACATCATAGAGTTCCCAAAACTCTACGAAAAGAATAAGTAAGTAAATCCAACATATAATAGCAGCTTTTTGTTACTGGTGCAAGAATTTAAGATAAAAAATTTCATACAACAATGGAAATGATGTTTAAAAATGTGTAAATACACTTATGAACTTTTCAGGAAGAAATAACTCCTAAGTGGCCTCTTTTCATTGATAATACATAACGTATTTGTTACTGGATGCCAGGTGTCATTCACTTGGTGTTTTTAATCATTGTAGTTCAAATTTGCTTCATCAGCTCTTACATTTGGTGCCTTTGTTCTCTCCTTTCTTCTTTTTTTTAATTGAAGTCTAGTTGACACACAATGTTACTTTAGTTTCAGGTGTATGTTTTCTCCTTTCTTATCTAGCCATTTTCACCTTCTATGCTTGGCTTATTTTTGTTAAGTGGTACAAATATTGAGTAACATTTATTGACGTTGGCACACTTTCACAACCAGCCTGTGGCCTTTCTCCTCATTACCTTATCTGACACCCTTTAAACTGTATTTTTACTATTCTTGCACAACCGATTCTAGTGAAATAGAGAAGCCGTCATATTTAATCCTCTGTCTGCTGTTTTTCTCACAGCAGAGGCTATGGCTACTTCTGGGGTATCATTAGCAAGTTAAATGCTGAATATCACATTTTGGATTGTGGCCTCTCATGACTCATTTGTCTTTTGAACAAGGTGTGTCCAATGTTGGAAAGAAATCATAGCAAGGTCTCTCCACTGGAGTGCCAACAGGTTTTTCAAAAGGAGTTGCCACACCCAAACCTACAGCATTTTTTCAACAGCAAAGATTAAGAGTAATTAACATTTAATATATCCCCACTTATTTGTCCATTAAGTTTCCATGAAAATTAACATTTTAGCCATGTGTGTCAGCACTCATTTTAACTTTCTTTATATTTCAAAGATTTGTCTTTATTACAGTAGTCTGTTCTCAACAAAGATCTTTGTTTTAGATTGACTGCTTTTCTATAAAGAGTAATCCTGCTCTGTGGAGACTGATGGTCTGGATGAGCTGGTGCCAACACTGTGGCTCTTTACTGTCCTCCCTTTGTTCATTACACAGAGAGGTCTCATTTGGGTAGTGAGGAAAAAGAGCTCAGTGCTACACCTTGTACAGATCATTGTTTTCAAGGCTGAAATCTCTTAACTACATATTCTTAAAGAAAGTAGTTTTTCATTGATAGTCTATTTCAGTAGGAGAGGAAAGTTCTTTGGCAGACCTATCTCCTAAGGCTCTACAATATAAAAACAATGAAAGTTCATTTTTTTTATCATCTGTTCACCTGTTCGTTCATGTAAAAGTAGCCATATATTTTTTACCATTATATAGTTTTCTGTGAAGATTTTTTGTACACAATTTGGTATTTTATTTTCTTTTCTTAAGTTTGTTTTTTTTTGTTTTTTTTTTTTGGAGAGAGAGAGAGTGCACGAGTGGAGGAGGAGCAGAGATAAGGAGAGAGAATCCCAAGCAGGCTGCACATGCACTGACAGTGCAGAGCCTAACATAGGGCTCCATCCCACCAACCGTGAGATCATGACCCCAGCAAACCCAAGAGTCATACGCTTAACTGATTGAGCCACCCAGGCACCCCCACAATTTGGTATTTAAATTCTTCCATGTATTTGAGAAAACTATATTTAATGTATATAAGTTAAGCAGGGTCATTATAGTATTTATTAATGTTTCTGTGTGAAGATAATTGTCCTAAGTCAAAAAGTTAAGTCCTATCGGTAGTGCGTACCCACACATTTGACAGGAAGCCTGTGGGGAAAGAGAGGGGTGATGGAGAGCATTGTCCTTTCCTACATATATGCAGATTTTTCCCTCATTCGAGACACTGTGTGCATGAATACTCGAAACAGCTACAAAATCCTCCATCATTCTGGCTGCATACTTCAAAATCCAGTGTAGTTGCTGATCAGTCTTGTGGTTCTCAGAATTGGCACATTTTTCAAGGTTTTATCTGTTTTTAACCCCAAGGGGAAAAAAGGATTCCCCCATTTTTTTGCTCTTGATTCTTTAATTTCATTAATATAGCCTAAGACTGCTTTAGCTATTTTAGCTACTGGAAATAAATAATGAAGGTAACTGTAGGTATCCTATAGTATACATCATCTTACATCTTGCCCGTTGTCCCTGTGTTAGGTTTTTGAAATGTACGCAGGCTCCTGTGTGCAGTCTGGCTTATGCATTGTACTAGCTGTGCTGTTCTGCTCTGCATGAATGTACTGTTTCTGTTTGTTCCTTCCTCTGTTGATGGATTCTTGGATGTTTTCCATCCTTTCGCTCTTCCATACGGTGTTTCTGTGACCCATACAGCATAGTGGTTATCAGACTCAGACCTGGACTGCTTGGGTATGTGGTTCCGCCATTACTAGTTATGTGACTTTGGCAAGTTGTAAACTGCTGTGCCTCAGTTTACTCATCTGTTAAATGCAGTATGTTTCCTATGGGGTAGGCATGTTATGAGCATAATATAGTAAAAAAACAGGAAGGACTTAGAACAGTGCCTGACGTGTAGGAGGCATGATACAAGTGTTAGCTATTACATTTATTAATACAGGCCTTTTGCATGTCTCCTGAAATGTTTAAGAGTGACACTTTCTCTTGGGTTAATACCTAGAAGGGTAATTTCTGGGCTGTACCTTAGGAATATCTTCAATTTTACTAAAAATTCATTGAATTATTCTCTAAAGACATTGTACCAACTTATACCTGTGGTGCATAAGTTCTTTTTAATCCTCCACTTCAGTTTATTGTCAGACTTTTAATTTTTTTCAGTCTGATAGGTGACAGAGTAGCTCTCTGTTATTTTAATTTGCATTCTCTGATAAAGAGTAAAGTTGAAAATCTTTTCTAATTGGCCTTTCTGGGAATTTCCATTAATACTCTTTGGTTAAAACAAAATATACAATGCTGGATACAGCATTATGAAATTAAAATATAGGAGGAAGGGGCAGAAGTGGATTGGAAGAATAGGACTTGGCTACATCTGTAACATTTTATTTCTTTAAACAACAAAAATTTAAAGAAAATTTGGAAAATGTTTATTGTATCTGGATGATAAGTAGCTGGTTATATATTATTTGCCATTTTCATAATATTTTCAGTATTTCATAATTTTTTTAAATTTTTTTTAATGTTTATTTTTGAGACAAAGAGAGACAGAGCATGAGTGGGGGAGGGCAGAGAGAGAGGGAGACACAGAATCCGAAGCACGCTCTAGGCTCTGAGCTGTCTGAGCACAGAGCCCGACGCGGGGCTCGAACTCACAGACCGCGAGATCATGACCTGAGCCAAAGTCGGATGCTCAACCGACTGAGCCACCCAGCACCCCATTATTTCATAATTTAAAAAAATCAATTTAGGTTTCATTACCAAGCCAAGAAAATCATGTTTGGGATTCAGCGATTAAAGAGTGATAGCAGTGTTTTAAATATTACTAAGAAAATTAGTATGTACACATTACTATAAAAAAACCAATTACTTGCAGGAACATTTTAATCATAAAAGTATAAATACTAAAAACCAAATAATACTGGCATTCATTTATTTTAAAAATATGGAAAATACATTTGGAGAGAAAATTGCTCAGTTTCTATTGTCTCCTGATAATAGAAAAGAATTATGGTATGTTAAAAAAATAAAATATACCATGGAACATTGTATTTTAAAGATTTTATTGAATATGTTACCAAAATTAATTATATCAGTAAATTTTAATTGGATATTTTATAAAAGTACCATATTTCTTAATCTTAGAAGGATTTCTATTTTAGATATCATTAAAATAGGTTAAATATGATGCTCTTGGCAATGTAAGGAGGCAAATGACATAAACCCACCTGCTATCATTTTGTGTGTGTGTGTGTATATATATAAATATTAATATATAATATTTAATTTGGCCAGTGATATTTTTGTAATAATTACTGCATTTAATTAATATGGAAAGTTTGATTTTAACATAGGCAAATGACATATGTGATCATATCATCTAAATAGCTTTCTTATCTATGGTGAAAAGTTATAAGTTCAGAGCCACAAATGCAACTTAAATTTTACCCATTAGGATTTAAAGGTTAAAGGGTGAATTTTCCTGGACAGTGTTGACTAGAACTCTAATAATGTAATCTTTTGTGGATTTAAAAGATCATTATAGATTCGTTCAATTTCTTTACTTTGAAGTTCCCACTGTTTTCAATACTATAATACTACATGTGAACATGAAATCATCTTTCCTTCATCTTTCTTACCATGTTTCCCATAATAAATTTTTATTATTCTGAGAAGATTTTTGATTTGATTATACTAGTACTGTGATTCAGATTTTCCAATACAGGTTATAATAGCTTATGAAATTGTTTCCATGATATGAGGATAGATTAATATATAATAAAACTATTAGTCTCTTAATTTTCTAGATCCCAAAGTAACCAATTCTAATAACATTCAGATCTGGCGATTTGAAAATCATGGCAGTCTGAAAATTAGGTAAATAGTGAATACAGTAATTAGATATTTAAAAACAGCTGTATTGAAGCATATTTGAAAAACAACCTATACACATTTAAAGTATACAATTTGATAATTTTGACATATATATATACATATACATATACGTATACATACACCTATAAAGTCATAGTACAATCAAGATAATGAACATATTAATCAGCTCCCAAAATTTCCTCTGATCTCTTGCTAATCCTTCACCCCACTTCCCCATTTTCAGTCAACAACTAATCTGTTTTCTGTCACAAAAGAGGAGTTTATATTTTCTAGACTTCTACATTTATTTTTTTTGCATATTAATACTATTTATTAATACTGCATGGGTAACTTCCAAACCAGGATATAAAACTATTAGATAGTAAATCTAATTCTTATATACTCATTAATATTTTAAGAAATGTCCAAAACAAGGGCACCTGCCTGGGTCAGTTGGTGAAGCATTCAACTCTTGCTTTCAGCTCAATTCTCACACTTTCATGAGTTTAAGCCCCACATCAGGCTGTGTACTGGCAGGATGGAGTCCACTTGGGATTCTTTCCCTTTCGCTTTCTCTCTGCGCCTCCCCTGCTGTCATGCTGTCTCTGTCTCTTCCAAAATAAATAAATAAATACGCACACACATACTTAAAAAACTGAAAACAAAAAAGACATGTCCAAAGCATGGCTTTATTTGTAACTATAATATTCAATCAAAACTTAGACAGTTGACTTTGGCTTTTGAACAAGATGAAGTAAGAGGGCAGATAGGTTATAAGAAGATGTGTGTGTATTAGTTATTTATTGCTGCGTAACAAATTGTACCAAAACTTAGCAGTTTAAATGACACTTAATTCTGAAGGTCAAGAATCATGGAGTGACTTTATTGGGTGATTGTGGCCCAGACTATTTGATGATGTTGTATTCTCACTATTGGTGAGGGCTGCAGTTATCTGAATGCTTGACTTTACTAGAAATTCTGTTCCCAAGATAGCTTAGTCATGTGACCATTGGCCAAAGGCCAAGTTCCTCACTGGCCTACTCCTGGTGGTAGAAAGCATCAGATCCTCATACTTTGGCCTTTTTATATGATTGCTCAACATAGTGTTGGACTTCCTACAGAGAGAATGTTACAAGAGAGAATGTGCATGACCAAAATGAAAACCATATTATCTTGGAAGTCATATACCATCTCTTCTGCCATATTCTTCTGGTCACTTAGAACAATCCCAGTTCACTATGGTAGAGGACTACACACCTGGTTCACTGTAGGCGCTGGATGTCATTGAGGCCATCTTGAAGGCTAGCTACCACAATATGTTTAGTCTATTTAAAATTAAATAGTTGAAAAAGTTTTAAGACTCACGTAATCAGAGGCGTCTGGATGACTCAGTTGGTTAAGCGTCCAACTTCGGCTCAGGTCATGATCTCACGGTTTCTGAGTTTGAGCCCTGTGTTGGGCTTTGTGCTGACAGCTCAGAGCCTGGAGCCTGCTTCAAATTCTGTGTCTCCCTTTCTCTCTGCCCCTCCCCTGCTTGTGCTCCGTTTCTCTCCCTCTCTCTCTCAAAAATAAATAAACATTGTAAAAAAAATTTTTTTTTTAATCTCGTGTAATCAGCCCATAAATCCACATTAGCCATATCTGTTTGCCTATAATTTGTAGGCTGATTATGTAACAGTCTTACAATTTATTGAATAATAATTTTTAAAATTTAATTTTTTTAATGTTTATTTTTTAGTGGGGGAGGGGCAGGAAGAGAGGGAGACAGAATCCAAAGCAGGCTCCAGGCTCTGAGCTGTCAGCACGAGCCCCACCCAGGGCTCGAACTCTTCAGATCATGACCTGAGCTGAAGTTGGACACTTAACCAACCGAGCCACCCAGGCCCCCACAAAAATTTTTTATAATGCTTATTTTTCAGAGAAAGAGAGAGTGTGAGCGGGGAACGGGCAGAGAGAGAAGGAGACTGAGAATCCCAAATAGGCTTTGCACTGTCCTCATAGAGGCCAACATGGGACTTAAACTCAGAAACAATGAGATCACAACCTGAGCTGAAGTCAGATGCTCAACTGCCTGATTATAGGCACCGCCACCGAGGCGCCGCACTGAATAATAATTTTAAAAGCACATTCACTTGCCGCTTTACTACCAGCAGTTGTAAGTAACAATACCACATTTCCTTTAAATGTCCTGTATGATGGGGTGCCTGGCTGGCTCCATGGTAAAGCATGAGACTCTTGATCTTCAGATCATGGATTCAAGCCCCATGCTGGGTATAGACATTACTTAAAAAATAAAGTCTTTTAAAAATAAATAAATAAATATCCTCTATATTTCAAGAACTTTTCATTAAATCTGGTAGATTTCATCCTCCATGCTTTTTTTAAAGTCTATATTTAAGTATGAGAGTTTCAAGACAAAAGACAACCATCTGTATCAATTATACCTTCAGCATGTTGTAAAAGAATATGAATCCATTATATGTAGTTGTATTCTCAAGAATTAATAATGAACATTAAATGAAGAAAGATTAGCTAATTCAATATTAATTTTTCACACGTTCTGCCGAATGTAGCAAAAAGTTGTTCATTAGAAGATTGTTATTGTATTGTTCACACTTTTCAGTGCATTTCCAGTATTTTTGGTGTAGATACATTTTTAAAATTCTTTACCAGTGCTCCCTTGAACACTGGTACGGGGAGATATAAAGAGGAGGATCTGAGTATAAAAATAAATCCCACTTAGAAATTCAGCATACTTTTAAAAGATCATCTAAAGCTAAATTATAGCTTATCCTTAAACTCTAATAAAGACTCAAAATATTAATAGATGTTCTTCTATGTTAACAGTAATAGAGTATGTGACTCAAAATAAGCCCCCCAATGCAAACAATGAAAACTAAATTGAGCACAGCCTCAAAAATCTGGCAGTAAAATCATCTTGCCCCACCCTGTTGCACATGCTGTTCCCAAGGAAGAAGCAGTAAGTTCTAAGGCTTAAGTTTTGGCAAAGGTTCTCATCATTCTCAGACCTCCTTCAGACTCCTGGATCTGTATTCAGTTTCATTGTTCTTTTCATACCCCTGCCTACCCCATTTGCTCTTGCTGATCACTTTATTAAACATTAAGAATACCTGCACAATTTCATGTAACTTTAACTGCACCCCAAAACACAGCAGCATATAGAGTGAGTAGGTGAAATAGCTTGCCTTTGATTGGTGTGTTGAAGACTTGTGAAGGGTAGTGGGAGGCACTGTATGGTGGCTGGCTGACAAAACTGAGTAGACTAATAAGCTTTGACTGTTCTCGTCCCATGTAATTATTTCACTGGTATTTTATGACTTTGTTAAGAGTGCATCAGTCACTGATGCTACAAGGCACTTCGGCCTCTCAGACTCCATTGGGCTCCCTGAGTATAGCTGACGTAACACCCAGGCATGATCATAGCATGTAGCGGGGCACAGGGCACTGGGTATCTATTCCCAAGAATGAAAATATAGAGCCCAATTTGTTATTTACCTTGAATTTCTTAAGATAAATTTTAATTAAATTAGGAACGTCAGTATTAAAAGCAAGGTCTTGTTTCCTAAATTTGGTCCTTAAATCAGAATGTTTCATTAGATTAATTTTAATCGTTTATCACATTAATCACATTGAGTTTCTAATAAAGGCCAGACAACCATGTTCACAGTGGTGAATAGAAAAGGGCAAGGTTTCTACTCTGGGCATAAATACCTTAGCATTTGAGACTGATAGAAAGGAATAAACCAACACAGTTCAGGTAGTACTAAGTGTTATGGTGGTCCTCCTTTGGGAGGACATGGCATCAGAGAAAGCATCTCTATGGAGATGACATGTGAACTGAGAGGAAAATAGCAAGTGCAAAGAAGGACCCAGAGACTAGAACAAGCTTGACATGCTTGAGCAACAGAAAGCATGGTGTAGCCATCACTTAGTGCAGAAGATAGGAAGTCTTAGAAGATGGGGTCATCAGGTAGACCGGGTCTTGGTATATATAGCACATCTTTAAATTTTTAAATTTATTTTCTTTTTTTCCTCAATTTAAGAAAATACATAGACCATCTGACTCTTTGTAACAGAGTAAATTTCAAGTTAAAAGACTTAATTGAACTTTGCCTTAATTGAACTTTGCCTTAATTGAACACTGCCTTTATTTATTAATTTTGTTCAGATGGTTGAATTGGAAGTTGTTTTGTCTATAGATTTGTGCCCTTCATTAGGATGTCATGTGCTCGGGGTACCTGGGTGACTCAATCGGTTAAGCATCCAACTCTGAGTTTCGGCGCATGTCATGATCTCACAGTTCGTGAGACCAAGCCCTGCAATGGGCTTTCTGCCGATAGTGCAGAGCCTGCTTGGGATTCTCTATCTCCGTCTCTCTCTGCTCCTCCTCTACTCATGCTCTCTCTCTTTATTTCTCTCTCTCTCTCAAAAAAAAAAAAATAAATAAACATAAGAAAAAAGAATGAGACGTGCTCTGATATGTCTAGGTTCAGAACTGCCAGTAGGGTTGCAGATAAGTCCTGGAACCTCAGCTTCTGATATGGTTGACTATCAGATAGATTAAATGGATTTTACGCAGTTGAAAAATGTAAATACTTTTTTAAAGTATCATAAATTAATTTAAATGCAGTAGATGTGGCATTTCTTTCTTGAGATATTTCAAAGTCTGAGGAAAGAAATTTATCTCTTTACGTTTCTTGGACTTCTAAATTCCACTTGAAGCGATCAGATTTAAAAACAAATAAATCTGATGTTACAGCCAATTATTTTCTACTCCGTATTTAAGTATTGAGGGCTCATTCTTCAGAACTGAGACAGTTGACAGCCATTCAGTGTGTTTGGCCCCTAACTGCTGTTTTTATTTTTATGGTTTCAATATATATGCATTAGAAGTGAAACTAACATAATAAAATAAATATCTCATGTGAGTGAAAAAGTAAGCACTATGATTTCTCAAGAAAAAGAAACTGAAAAATAACATTCTTGTGAACTTGTTACTGCATGAGCACAGAACAATGTTAAGTGCATGAGGAGAGGACTGCCTGAGCTCGATGAAATACCCCTTATGGTACAGTCTGGTTGGGAGTCTGCCCAAAGCAGTGTGTGGACTATGAAGTCACAGCAAACACAGACCTAAAGTTTGGATAGATTATGAAATTTGAGTCCTGGCTTTATGGAGTGATTTCTTTTATATGAATTTCCAAAATAGCTATGTCTTATTAAACTTCTTTGTGTTTTGTTATTTGTACCTTTTTTTTAAAATTTATTTATTTAGGTCCCAAGCGGGGCAAACACATGAACCGTGAGATCATGACCTGAACCGAGATCAAGAGTTAGAGACTTAACTGACTGAGCCACCTAGGTGTCCCTGTACATGTGTTTTAAAGAGGAAATTGTCTTAACTTAGAGAAATAGTATTGAATCCAGAATGCCACTGAGCCAGCCCAAAGTTTAGCATATTTAATAGACATTTTGTATAAATATAGGCACTTATAAATTAGAATTTAATTTTATAAATTAATTCAGACAAATGAAAATTATCCTGTGGAAGGAAAGACAGCATGATTTATTGTGAGCCTTGATAGAGAATTCAGGAGATCTGGATTTTATACCCTTACTTGTTACTCTTGTTACTTGTGCCTATTTTATCAGCTATAAAATTTGAATAATATCGTGTTAAGTGTTTAGAATAGTAACATGTGGATGTAAATATATGTGTGCATAATTCACACTTATTTTAGAATTAAATTGTTATATAAGTAGTCCATGAAATTCTATAAGCTTAGTACACTGCCTAGCAAAACATCAGCACTCATATATTATTAACTCATTAATAGCCAGGTTTTCCCTCTTTTTGTATCCCCAGAAGGTAGTTGCACATTTTGCATTCTACTATCTTAATTTTATATCTGGACTAAAGCAGCTTTGAAATAACTTCTTACCCATGTGCAGTTAGCAGTCAGAAAAAAGAAAAAGAAGTGGGGGGAAGAGAGAAATGCATTGATTTTCCTTTTTTAGGAGATCCCAGATGATGATTACATTTATTAGCTTTATTCATCAACAGATATTCCTTTTATGAGGGCTATCATTTTGTCTCTGAGGCTTTCTTTGGCTTGTGTTTGCTTAGTGAGAGGATAAGAAACTTGTTTCCATTGTGCCTTTCTTTTAGAGACTGTATAGATGGGGTGGTGTGCTCATACAGCTCAACACTGTAGGACAGGGAAGCAGAGCTTCAGGAACTTGGCCGTGACTTACCAAAGCCCCTAACAGTAATGATGGAAGAGGTCAGAGGGTGGTATGCCCTGTCCACCTGGCCCCTGCAAATCTGAACCTGACTTTCCTGGGTTTGATTGCTTTAGCCTTTATCCATTTCCCTCCAGGCCTAGCAGGGTCTTAAAAGTAAGACCGACAATTTCAAGTGAACAAAACTGCTTGGCATGTCCCCCAAGAAACACTCTTGTGTAAGTGGGTACAGCCTTACTTTTGCAAGTGCTTCCGCTTTCATTATCTCTAGGTACATTTATAGGTGTTAATCCCTGAAAACACTTCAATGTGTTAATGTGAATTTCAAGTTGATTTCCTTTTGTCATGTCTGACTATTTGATACTGAAGATCCTTTGCAGACAAAGAGAAAATAATGGATAACATGTTCTGTTTAGAACCAGAACAGAAGAATCTCCAATGACTTTAATCACTGTGCTTGGGCCAAGAAGTGGAGGGTCTCAGCAATTCACCTTTGTTGGATCCTCAGTGGTCAATTCATTGCCTTATGTGGTTAACATATTTTAATTTACCCCCTACATTCCAAGTTGATCATAGAAATTTGTTTTTAAAGTTCGATAAACAGAGAAGTTACACAGTTGAATTCCCTTTGTCAGTCTTGAGTCATTACTGTATTCTCACTTTTGCAGCAGATGTCATCACTGGGATTTGGGATTTGCTGAAACAAATTTGCTCTGAATAAAAAGTTTCACAACTTCATGTAGGTTAGCATTTTCATTGTGTCTGATTTTTTAGCATGCTTGAATAAATTTAAAAGCGGTAACTCATTGAAAGTAACTGAACCAAAGGAACTGGGGATGGTATCACAGATTCTTGGAAATCAGTTATTGGTTAAAGATTACAGTGGACTCTGCCGCTGCCTGTCTTTTTTATGTAAACAAAAAGTTCAAAGGTCACACATGACAGAGGAAAAAAAGGCATTTAGCTTCTGTAAAACCTTTTTTTAACTCTTTCTTTAAATAGTTTCCTGCTCATACCCTGTTTGCAAAGTAAATGGAACAGTTGAACCTCCCGGATGCTGGGTTGTAGCATAAATATATCAGATAGCAAACCTACTGGCAGATGAATCAGTGTTTTTCACTTGCAGTTGAAGGTATGCTGCTCTGTCCCAGGACAGTCCCCAGACCTTCTGGTTGGTGTTTCTAGCCTTGAGTCTGCTTAGGGAACAGATCACTCTCCATACCTGTCTGAGGTTTTGTTCTCTGTACTATCTGGCCCCCAATAGGCAAACATCCCCTACCTGGCCGAAAGCTGAGAAAACTTGGCTGAATCTGGAAACCTGTTGTTAGTCTGCCTCTTCCCCATACCAAGACCCTGCCTGCGTTCTTGCTTGTTTCCCAGGGTCTGACTTCAGGCCCTGTTCTGTGCTGGCTGTGACCTCAGCAGCTTTCTAATGTAAGGAATTTGGACTTTCCACTCCCCGCCTCATTTCATCCTCTTTCTTTGCACCCCGCTACTAGTCTTTATACACCAGATACTTGTGGTTTTTTCTCCTTTCTTTGAATGGACTTTTAGGTTTCTCCAGGCATGGTGTGCTAACCTGCTGCACCTTCCAGACATCCGGTGTCCATTCCTGCCGCTCCCCCTGCCACTTTCCCAGTCTGATCCACCTCACTGAGCAGTCTGGTATCAAGAGTGAGCATCTTGCACCTTAGGTTTCTAGAGTTTTGGCCAGCTACCATTCCCCTTCATCCGATGGACCTCACCAACCTGTCTGTCACCTGGGGTGATGTCATCATTTCTTTGAAAGAGAGGGTTCTTAGGATGGCTTTGTGCTGATCCAGGCCTCTGCTTTCCCTTCTTTGATTGACTATTCCTTGCACTGTTTCTCACCACAAATTTCATGTCTGATAGACACTATAAGAAAAACACACATACTTCTTCTATTTACTATTTGAGTAAAGTTATATCACCTAGCCCCTGTTTTAGATGTCACTCCACTAATCTTGTTTAATCTGTCACGTGGTATAGACATGCAATGATAAATAGAATGGAGTAAACTTTACAAGCAGAAAGGAATACTTTAGAAATGTTCACTCTTAAATAGGGACATCTCCATTTAGGTGAGGATTTAATAGTTCTTTGAAAGGCATTACTCTGATGCCCAGACTTCTGCATATAGACTATGCATTCTTTTTTTTTTTTTAATCTAAAGCTATGCTTCTCAGACTTTAATGTGATTATGGGTTTGTATACAAAACAAATAGAGATGTACCTTGAACTTTATGGGCAAAATCACCTTTGAAATCCCTTTTATTTGGCCATTCACAGAAGTTGTTTGTTTTGTTTTGTTTTGTGTTTTTAATTTAAGTCATTTGCCAAGATTTAAGAATTGGGAAATTTCAACCAAGAAAACAGACTATTGGTCTCAAAAAATGTTAAATCTGGCAACACTACTGCTTGCATTTCTTTGTAGCAGCTGCAAGCTGATTCTAAGGAACAGGTGCCTCTTGACATGGGTGTGTGCTTGCTGGTTTGACACAATTCCTGTCCTGTAGGCTTCACTCACTTACATTAACTGTTGGGCCTTATAGGCATTTGAGTTTGTGTTCCTTGTCTTAAGAAGAAAAGAACGGATGGTATCAAAGAGATAAAGGCATAGATTTTCACCCAGTAGCATTTTTTGAAGAATTAAAAAATACAAAAAATTACAAAAAATAAAATAACAGTCTTGTATTACTACCACCCAGAATAAGTCATTGTTAAGTTTGGGGAAATTTGCTTTCAGGAATCCGCCCCCCTCCCCATCCAGCACCGGAGTTTCTCCCTCCAATAGGCTTTTAATGGAATGTGCAGGAGTTAATTTCTCCCTCAGCAATCTTCCCCCATTGTTTAAGATTCTGCTGTCTTTTTCCTCAGGAGATGTAATGATTTCAGGTTTGTAAAGTCCAGTCACTTTGTGACTAGGGCACTAGACTTTCTCCAAATCAGGGACTTGACTGGTTCCTACCCAAGGATTCTTCCGGGACACCAAGCCCAAGTAGAAAACATGGTTGTTAGTTGATTTCATAGTGGTTTAAATAGGACAAAGGTACAGTTGTAAGTACTTTTAACAGGTTAATTTGTGAGTATTCATACATGTGGAACATTTTAAGGCAGTGGGATTCCTCTTAGTCCTGACATCACCTGTTTAGGAAGGTTTTTCTCAGATTCTGGCCAGCTTCAGGCCAATGGAAGTAAGAAGTGAATACAGTCAAGTATTCATCTAGACCAAAGTTGAGAAATCCAGGTGCCTATTTGTGTGGTGTGATATCCCTAGCTCCACCTCCATTGCTTCCAAACCTTTGCACCCAAGAGCGTCCCCTTGAGAATGAGTGTGAACCCATTTGACTTTTGCTCCTATTATCAGCTTCTGATTTGTAATAGCTGTGCATTTTAGCAGTTCGAGCATATTCCTGGCATTTAGGATGCAAATATTGTTTTTAAATTAGGGTTTAGACTCTTTTGCTCTTCCCAAGAGATAATTTAATCCATAGTATGGCTGTGATATACAAAAGTTGATGTCAGTATCTTTTTTATAAAAAAATATGCATTATCCCAGCAGAATCATAGATTAGATAGAATTCTGTGGTTTATTCAGAAAGCCTCACCATCTCATAGCATGGTTTCTGTGGCAAAGTACGTTCTGTGATACACGTATTAGAAAAGGATGCAAGGATACTGGGAATCTATCTTTCTTACTCAGATACAGCCTCTGAGCATGGTGTATGTGACAGTCATTTGTGCCAATAGGTGTCTGCAGACTAGTGTTCTTGTTGCTCACGCTTTGCAACTCAGGTGCGAGTCCTTTTTCCTCCATTTTTCCCAGCTCCATGTGGTACGTTTGGCACATTTTGGCACCTGTGATACATCCCTCTCCCTATTTCTCTTTTTTTTTATTGTTTCTCTTCTGTTTATTCCCACGCATGCAGTATTGGTGAACATATTTCCTACTTCAGAAGGGATGTATTCACTTACAGCCATAGGCCACCTCTATGTGTTTTTCTGTAGCAAGTGCTTATTGTTCTTATCTTAAAGATGAATTTGAAAATGCCTGTATTATACTCTTCTGTTTGTCTGTAATCAGGTAAATCACTGTTGTTGTTACTCCCAAATAAAAATTTCTGTAATTCAGATAGCAGATTCTCCTAAGAGAAGACACAAGATTAAACAGGGTCCATACATGGGCCAGTTACAGTGTTGCATGAAATACCAGGTAACTGGGAATTCGCTTCAAGAACCAGCCAAGTCCAGTGAAGCCAGACTGGAGAATGGCAGGGGATGAATTTAGAGAGAGAAGTAGGGGCCAGATAATGTCATGTCCACTCGCTTGTGATAAACTATTATGATAAACTATTCTAAGCGTGATGAGAAGTCATGACCAAGTTTCAGCTGCTGGGTGGAGGATGTACTGTGATGAATAGTAGATGGTGGAGGACAATGGAAAAAAGACAACAATGAAGATCCTTTTGCAGGAGTCCAGGTGAAAGATAGTGATGGCACGAACTAGGGGATTGGTACAGTGCACTGTATTTTGAAGGTAAAGCCAACAGGATTTGCTGCTGGATTAGATGTTGCCTGTGAGAGAAAAATCAGGGTCCAGGAAGACCCCTGGTTTGAGTCCGCCAGTCTTTATTGACTCCTTTCCTTCAACACACCAGTTTTCCAAGTCATTCATTCCTTTCGGAAATCGACTGTGAGCAGGCACTCCATTACTCAGTCGCTTGTCCTCTCTTCTCTCCCCACCCACCTCTGGAAACTTACAGATTATACCTGTTCTGTGAACTTTCTAACAGATTTTGAAATCCTGGATCTTTCATCAAACTCTTCTGATTGACCAAAGACCAGATTCTTTCCACATAGTTTATTTAGTTGGGAAAAAAGGTTTCTATATCTGTTTCATTCTCAACCCAGTAACACATGTTGCCTTCTGGCTAAAGTGTGCTACCTTTTAACTGAGAAATCCTAATGCCTCATTTTCCCCTAATATGTTTGTTCTGGCCATTTAATCTCATGTTTAAATATATGTGCATCCATGTAAGTGCCCGTCTCTGATTTTTAACACCTAGAGGACAATCCCTGTCTTATACTTTTACAATTAGGTTCTAAATAAATATTTTTTAAGTAACAATAACATTTTAATTCCAATGTAGTAGATAGTGGCTTGTATGGTAAGAATTATAATCACGATTTCACCCATAATCAGGTTGTTTTCTCCTCACATTTTAAAGTGATGATGTACCTGCGTTTTTCTGAAGGCAGCACTCTGCTTTCATTTTTCAGGGGCTGGCCTCTTTACCACACGGAGTCTACCAGGCTCTCCACTATGCCAATCCTTATACCTTTGCCATTCTACCACATGCAGCACCTCTTTCCCAATATTGGAAAGCCACTTTTTTGTGTTGGAAACTCTTTGGAAAGGGATGGGAAAATCCTTGATTTTAGGGGGAAAATGACATCCCATTTACTTAGTAATAAATCTAGAATTTTCATTGAGCTGACTTTAATAATATGTTTTTATGAACCATGTTTAGCAAAGGGAATTAATTTCCTTTGAGTATCACCGTGGACTTTTAGAAACCAAGAATGATTTATTTGCTTTGTGTCTAAGATTAACCAAGTTAAGAATGGAAAAATCCTATTAGATCATGAGAGACTGTTCCCTTCCCCACTGCAGGATTATGTGCTACAGTATATTTCCTAATCTTTGTTCTTTTTAATAACATTCTTCCTGTATTCATTTGAAAGTCATTACCCTAAAATATTTCCATGAAATTATATTGTGCGTGATTTCAGATAGAGATAAATTTCTTATGTTTGTTTTATAATACACACCAAAGTTTATTTTTTTTAAATATTGAGCAATATTTATCTCTTCCAAATGGGACAATCATCCTAGCATCTCTATGAGTTTAAACGATAACAGTATTTTCTTGTACTTGAGTAACTTGCAGTATAATTTTGGAATAGTGATATTTTGTTTGGAACACAGTGTGGACTATGGGTCATTTGTCAGATATACTTTACAGAGAAATCAGAATGTGCCCTAAACGGAGAGGGAAGCAGATCAGGCGTTTGTTTTCCTTTTTAGCTTTCTGTTTTTTAAGACGATAAAAGGTGGAATCGATAGACTAATGATCCACTAGGACATGAATAACTCAAATAATAAAGTAGCTGTTTGTGTTCTTGAATAGTGTACATGTAGAGCTTTCAGACCTCAGCAAGCGGCTTCTCTTGTGGTGCGTGATTCCCAGATGGTGTCCAGGCAGCCCTTAATTTGTTCAAAGTTAAGTAAGATCTATCTAGAAAATATAACTAGAAACTAGTATAAACTAAATGAATCAGCAAATTAGTTATTAGGTACGTCATTATTTAATACATTAAATGATGCTACTGTGGACATTTCTCTTTCAACCCAGTGGTGTGTGTGTTTTGAATTATTCTCAAAGATAGTTTGAAAATCAGCTAGCTTAAAAACAAACAAACTAAATAACTTGGGAAACAAAAGAATAAGCCCAAATGTTATGTGTCACTTAAGTTCGATTTGTATATTATCTTACTAACAGTCTGCAATTAAATAATCACCTAAATTAATAAACGTTACCTTTTTCACCAAACCAGGGAAAATCTACTAATTTAGTACTTAGAAACTGGCCATGGCTCGCCAGTGTGTCCAAGATGAAGTCTAAATGCCAACCCACACTCAGTCTCTCCTCGAACACCTTCTCTTTGACACATCTCCCATCTGCCCCTCACCCATATTCCATTGCTCTCCTGTCTTTACCACTGTGGATTCTGCTTCCACCTGCAGCTTCTTCTCTTTCTTTTCCTGGTAAATTCCTACTCATTCGTCATGCCCAATGTCAAATGGCTAGGTAGTTTTTTCTGGGCTTGACTGGGTGACCCTGAAATATTTTATATTCTCTGGGTTTTTCTAAGGCTGAGATGATACTTTTTTCATGTCTGTATTGCTGTGTACATCTGCCCCACTGTCTGCTAAGTATTTGACAGCAGGGATATTGAAGGTGTTTATGGAATTTCTCAGTAAGTGAATGAGTGAATGAATATTATAGTAATCCATCCATGGATGGATACTACTAATCAACACTTTGATGACTAGCATCCAATATTTTCTAGTCCTTCATATTTCACCCAAGTGAAGAAGTCTGTGCCTATTGTATTTGGGTACAGAAGCCATTTTTTTTCATTTGTTCACTTTTTTCATTTGTGCCACTGTGAATTCAGTGGCAGAATTTTATTATAATTAGATAAGTTTACTTGCTCTCACATAGCCGTATACTAAATATTCTGTGCATTTGCCCTCCTGTGCATTTGCCCGGGTAAAGAGTGATATCACAGTATCCAAGGAACTCTCGGAAACATTTAAGTAATATTCGACTCAAAATCAAGTGTGACATGAATCCGTAGATCTTTTGGGTGTTTGGAATCTCTCTGGGGAAGCTGACACTTGAAACACACAAACAAAAATAAAGCAGGGCTATACACGGTTGTGTTAAAATGCTCAGAGGATAAAATAATTGCTCTAGAAATTCAGAGTGGAGATGAGAAAGACGGACTAGAGGAGGAGTAGCTTATCAGTGTGATTTTAAAGGTGAATGGGGGCAGAATGTTGCAAGAGGTTGGGGGCCTCACAGCAGAGGTCCGAGCTCTGGAGAATGTTTCCTTGACCCCCCTTCCTTGCTTTACCTTTTCTCCAGACACTGTAGTGTGTCTGCTTCTATGCACAGGATCACACTAGCCAAGTTCTGGGAAAGGATCCAGTAGGAAACATGTCAGAAACTTCCTGGCCACAACAGAAAATTGCTTCAGTATCAAATTGCTTTGTTGCTTGGGCCTCACATCTGTTTCCTTGTCCTTTCACCAACCCCTGTGCTGGTTCAAGTGGATCTCCTGATTCCTGCCTCCTTGACCTTGTTACCATTCCAGAAGCCTTGCCATTGTGCCGCGGGGTTCTCATCTGCCTGCTTGATTTTTTTATTTTTATTTTTTTCCTTTGATCTTTGAGCTTCTATGACCTGTATGTTCCAGTTTCTGCCTGGCTGAGTGAGGTTCCTGACTTGCTCCTCTCATCAGACCCTTTGCTTGTTAGTATAGCTGGCTTGCCATCTATTTGGTTGCTGACCTCCAGCTTTTAGTATAATTGGCTTTCTACCCATCCAGACTGCACTTCCAACCAGAAAATAGTGTAGTCTCAGTTTCCTGCCCTGCGCCTTGTTCTGTCAAAACAATCAGCTCACTAGCCATGAGTGATTCATTGATGGGAAGAGATTTCCCGGCTAGGTGGATGTCGTTATTTCACTCGCTATGCCAGTAGTTTTTGAAGTGGGAGGTTTGCACTTCAAAAATACATAGGATGATCCATTGGGGTTTGGAAAGAAATTATTATAAGGATTTGTTCAGTATGCTTTTATCATAAAAATATTTTAAGAATTACAATTATTTTAAATACAAAAGAAATAAAAGTAAATATTTACAATAAAAATAACACAAATATTTAAATTATAGATCGACCCAATTTACTCTGTATGCCAGATGGTCACATATCATGTGTGGCAATAGGTTTCTGGAAGGAAGTATCTGAACTCCGTATCTTGTAAGAGTTGACAGTGGGGACCTTACATTTTTATCCACTTTCAGTATATTTGAGGAATTGCATTTTATGTGTGCCTGGATTTACAGATTGTGTTTTTTAGCTTGATCCTGAATAGCATTCACAAAATGACCAAGTGCCTTAAAGAGATTCTGGCCAAGAGCTACAGGTCGTATGCATCTGAGAACTAGAAACACAAAGCCTATATTCTTAATACAAACTCTCCCTCAACTATATATTAAGAAATCTTAAAGGTTAAGTGAAAAAAACCACTATTTTAAAATGATAATACCATGCTCACTCACTGGTTATTGTCTCAAAGTAGAATATACTCATAGGATGAGGTTTTTCATCAAGGATATTTTTATATCTACCTTTTTAGTAGTCTTGGAAATTACCAATTTTTGTTGGTGGAGTCTCTGTTACAATTGATTAAAATAGCATTGATTTTTGCTCTAAGTGTAGTTAAGAAAAAGTTTGTATTAGGAGTATAAGTCTCACCTTTGACACATGATTGCATTATAAGGAGTACCTTCAGTCTGCAAATCTTGGCAGGAATCTTTTTAAAGATGTATATATACATGTTTTCACTGCTATATGAAAATTCAGTTGATGCCACTTTGCTTTTACAGAAGACCTACATTACTAGCTGTTTGCTCTAACCAAAAGAAATACAAAGAGGACTTTCGCTTGTACAAAATGGTAGCTACCTCTTGGCTTTAACACCATTTCAGCTTATAAAAGATTTAATAGGAATGCTCTACTTTCAGATAGCGGGAGAAACTTGTGTATATGTGTGTGTATATGTATATATATATATTATGTGTGTGTGTATATATATATATATGTATATATATATTATGTGTGTTTATATATACACAGAGACACACACATATACTTCTCACGGTTTTTATCTTTAATAGCAAGAACCTGACTATTGACCAAAAATCTAATTTTTATAGCAGCGATGGCAAGTTCTTTTGTCAGTGTTCCTTTCTATTCCTAATAGAGTTCTCTATTCTAATAGAGTCCTATTAGAGTTTCTTATGTCATCTGTCAAGAAAAAGGATGACATTAAACTAGTCTGAGATCGTCCTTATTTTAACTAAGTTGTTTCCATATCTTATTTAATATTGAAAAATAGAGTTCCAGTTAATGGGGTTTCTATCCCTTCTACAAATAAACCTAGGAAAGGTCTTAACAACAGAGAACTATAACATCTTAATCACCTTCGATGGGCTTACCGAGGAAAGTAAAATTCTGACTATAAAATCAGTGTGGTTCTATTTTTAGGTGAAGTTCTTCAGGAAAAGGGCGGTAGGTAGCATAATAAGAATTCTATTTTTAATTTACGTAAGTTCTTTCATGTATTGACAACAGTGTGGCTCTTTTAGACAACTAGGCATTTAGCGTTTGACCTCTTTTGTATTCTGTAAACATTAGGAACCACTAGTTCGTCTCTAGATCCAGATATTCCTATCCAGGCTGAATCTATGATCCGTTACCTTTGTTTATTCAAAGTCTATTAAAAGGTGTGATTTGGATTCATTCTCTCAATATTTGCATAGAAACTAAAAAATTGGCCAACAATATTGTTTTTACATACTTTTTACCTAGGAGGATAAAGTTTATTTTAGCTTATGGTAATTTTCATTACTGTATATGAAATGAATCACAGAAAAGTTGACCTTCAAACTTCTCACATGTTTTATTAGTAGTTTTAATATTACATATTAAATATATAATGCCTACCTCCGTTATATATGTATTTATTTTGGCCTCAGCCTTCTCAACTCTCTGAGTCTCCAAAAAGAGTATAAATTTTTTGGAATCAGAAACAATGTCCTGGACTTTTTTCCCCTTGTCCTGTCAGGAAGTGAAAGTGGAGACTCGACCAAATCTCCCAAAAAGTGTCTTCCGGTATCTTAGGTTGAGAACACCTGTGCATGAAAAAACAGTTCAAAGTGTCCTGTTGATTGGCCCCATAATGATTAGAGTTCTAAGTCTAGAGTGCTTCAGATCTGCCTAGCTTCAAAACTTGGCTCTGCCATTTCTGAGCCGCACGATGGCGGCAGTTGACTTACTGAGCCAATCTCAGGGAGTTTTCATGAGCATCAAATGCAAAAAAGTATATAAATGCCCTGACAAGGTGCCCGATACATGGTAAGTACTTCATAAATAAAAACTGTTCTTATTGTCATTATGATTATGAAGAAGAGAGAACCTTGTTTAACCAGGGGTGTTTAAAGAGATAATTAACCTCCCAAGACCATTGGTAAACAGCAGCAAGCCTGTCATAATGCTGATTCCAGGTCCTTTTATAATGAAGGAAGCGGGAGGGGAAAGAAGAACTGGAAACCGCTGAACACGAAGACCTAAGACAACTGGAGGCCTGACTGGCCTTAATGATTTTAAGCGACAGTACCAAGTATTTCTCTTGACCCTCTTCCAGCATTATCTTTTGCTCAAGGTTAATTAATTCCATTTCTCAGAACTTTATTGGCCACATTTATTTTTATATTGTAGAAATTTGGGACTTTTATGTTTCCATTTAAAACAAATTTTCATTCCCCTTAACCTTTCCGGTTTATACTGTATGAAAAACAAGACTAGACAAATATAGTAGGTCTTGAAAAAAACATTTTTTGTATTGAACGAAATGAGAAAAATTGCTCAGAAGCAAACCCTAAAATCAAAAGAGAGCCATTCCTATATTTGGTGAAGAGAATCGGAATATTTAGAAATGTGTTGTTAGAAGCACGTATTAAGAGTTTATTAGGCACTCTTCACTCTAATATCTATATTGACTTATTTAATCCTCACAGTTGCCCTCAGGAAGTAGTTATCATTGCCATTTTGCAGATGAAGACATTGAGGCACCAACAATTTAACTTTGCCGAAGTCAAACATTTATTAAACCACTTAGTAGCTAGTCCTGCTCATGCCTAAACTTATGTCCTGTCAATTCTGTTAACCCTGTTCAATGTTAACTCTATGTTCCACCTGAATTTCTGATGATTAAAAGGTTCAGTGTAGAAAATTCTGTGCCACACTTAACTAGGAGTTGGTGTTTTAGCCTAGGTAATTGGGCCCCCGGCAAGTCATGTGGATTATGGACTGGAGAAATGAAGGCCCAGTGCCTTCTCAGTAATCAGTAATTGCTGGGGGCGGGGTGGAAGCAATCTCTGTACTTAGCCAGATCCAAGTCTGGAATGGAAGTGTCCCCTCTCATAGGACAGCGATTACACCGGTATTCAGAGAATCAGTGCTCTTATCAATTTCACTCCTAACCCAAAGAATAAACCTGAATTTGTAGACTTTTTATTCTTTGGTTATATCCATATTTACCATTTCCCTAGTGAGAATTCTTATTTTTATGATTTGGTACAAGTTAAGCAGTTAGGTCTAATAGAGGTTTTACTTTGGAAAAGTGGTAGCATAAAATTAGTTTTAAAGAAAATGATTAGTATACATATGGAATTGTAAAATGCCTTTAGTAGTATTAAGATTATAATAAAATTTTAAGAAGTTGCCTTCAAATTTTATTTTTCCTCGATTGCAGGAAATTGAAATTTGATAAGGAAACCTAAATATCCTGCATTTGAAGTAGTTCAGCTCTATGCCATAAGAGCTATGTTTATCACAGTTCATGGATCTCTTCTTGTTGCAGAGTAGTTTTCTAAATATAATCACAAAGAGAGACCTTCCTGTCCATAAACCTCGTTCTGAAATGATTTCTGTGTGAGTGTCCACGAAAAGAACCAAGCCAACCACAAGGCACTTTCAAGATACATGTGTTCTTTTCATTTGAAAATATTTAAAGTTAGTTGTTCAATGATACATGATACTTTTCTCATGCCTCAACATCATAAATCTGTATAAGTGAATATCATGCTCCAGTGTCTGGTCACTGTGGCATGAATTTAGAAGATTTAATAAGACCCTCCTAGCACGAAGACTTGAACACTGAAAATCTAATCCTTTTTTCAGTATGTGCAGTAAAGGATGGGACTATTTTAATGGATCTGGGTTTAGGTGAATAATGTCATCTTAATGAGGCTTCCAGTTATGCCTGCCACTGTCCTAACACAGAGACCATCTCATTTAACCTCACAACTAATCTGAGTGAGCTACTCTTACTCTCCCTGTTTTAAAATGACAAACCTGGGGGCGCCTGGGTGGCTCAGTCAGTTGAGCGTCGACTTTGGCTCAGGTCATGATCTCACGCGGTCTGTGAGTTGGAGCCCCATGTCAGGTTCTGTGCTGACGGCTCAGAGCCTGGAGCCTGCTTCACATTCTGTGTCTCCCTCTCTCTCTGCCCCTCCCCCACTCGTGCTCTATCTCTGTCTCAAAATAAATAAACGTTAAAAAATAAAATATAACTGGTAAACCTGAGGCTCAGAGAGTTGTTAGTTAGTTTGTCTAAGATCACAAAACTATCAAGTGGTGATAAACTGCTTGTCCTTAATTCCAGACGAAAGAATTTAGATATTATGCTTAGTGAAGCATAGCTATATTAGTGTATTTAGTGTATTACCAAAAATTGTGTACGTAAAAATTTTATAAATATAATTACTTTAATAATTAACCTTTATTAAAAGAGACATTTCAGCTGTTTCTCATTGCTTTACACTTACGTAACAGCAGCTGCCAGATCCTTTTCATTAACTTTATAGGTCAAGTGGTTAATAATCTTTAAATTTACCAGCTAAGTTTATTTATTAACAATAACAAAAACAAAAACAGCTGGTTTTTCAAGAGACCCTTTCTAAATAGCAGTAGTCATGTGATCCCAATGTTTTAATTACCTTTAAGATCTCTTAAGAGATGAATTCTCTAAGTGACTATTGGAACATTTATGAATAAAGATATTTTATAGTCTCTGCCTGTGTGCTTTCCTCATAACTGAATGTTGTGATGTTTGTAACTTTTTTTTCTGTAACTTTGAAAGATTTCTTTAACTTTAAAAAACTTACACATAATTAAACTTTATTTTTAATATTCATTATTATTAATTCGGGGGTATTATTCCCTAGAAAATACTAACTTATCAATGTAGTACTCTTAAAGTAATCTTAGAAAAGGTATATTCAGATATATTTTAGGGTAACTTATTTTTAATTATTTGTTATAGGGTATTATTTATCATTTTTAAAAAAGTAAAAATAATTTAAAATAATTAATATTCTGATTTAAAAGCACCTTGATATTAAAATAATTACTTTGAAGTTTGTTTTGTTGAGTGACTCTGGAGTTTGCCTTAAGAATTCAGAGACTGTTTAGTTCCCTAGACTTTTGTATTACATATTAATCTCTGTGGCCTTTGCTCTGAAATCTGGGGTAGAACCACATGAACTGAACATGATGAGGTCCATGACCTTGTTTGTTTGTTTTTCCATTGTGTCTGAAGGCTAAACTCTTTTAGGAACGCAAAAGCACTCTGCAAAAATGAGCGTTGACTGTGAGATTGGTAGAAAAGGGGGTGGGAACCAAGTAGAAAATACACATGGAGTTCTAAAATTAGCCTCTGTTATCACTGTGCTGCCCATGGGGGGCTGCGGGCTCTCCTGTTGCTGAGAGGACTCTCCCCCACCTTCACCCTGACGCTCTGAGGAGGAGGAGCCCAGCCTCCTGCACAGAGTCTTTGCCCTTATATAGTGTACTCCATGGGTACACTTCATCCTTAGAAAAATTACCCAAACCCACTTCAAAAGAGCAGATCAGTTTATTTTACTTATAATTATACACATAACGAATAGTTTAGCATTTCATAAGTCATTTGTGTAAACATTTAGACTAATGATAAGACTTTGGGCCATACTTAGCATTATTTGTTGATACTTACAAGCCCTTGAACATTTTTGATTGTCTTATATTTGGGGTGACACGTTATGGTTTAGATGGGTATGGGCAAGGATTCTTGACCTCTCCATAGCATTTCCCAGATGTTTTCTTAGGTGCGGATCAGCACCAGGGCCCGGACACTTGGAAATGTTCAGGGGGCATTTGGATGCAGTTTGTCCTTGGCCTCCCAGTGAGTTTTCATTGTAGCTGCTTTATCACACTTTTGTGGGATTGCCTCTAGAATCCCACTCCAGTGAGTTCATTGAAAGTGATGATTACATGTAATAAGGCAAGGACAGTTTTTGAAAACATGAATTTAATATAACAACTCTTCACTTTTAGTGGTACCTTACTGTCATTTAAGAACATTAAAAATATGAAAAATTTTGAAATTGATAACATCATTACACTAAATAAAATCTAAAGGAAATGTATATTTTCAGCAGTCCCACCACCAACAAATAAACCGATTAGGCCCCTTTGTGGTGGAGCCTGGACATTTGAATTTTCAGGAAAGTGTGCAGGCCATCTCATGCACCCCAGGTGAAGAACCAAAGTTTGATATAGTTTCAGCCACAGTGTATATGTTATTTTATATCCTTTTTATATATTCTGTTTTATATATTCTATATTTATATACTTGCAGTGCTCTTTCATAATCTTTAACATTTTCATTACAATGTATGTTTATGTATAATTTTTTGAATCATTCTTGTAAGGATGAATCTCATATTTGTAAGTCAGTAGAAGACAATGATGCATTATCATTTGGTTTTTATTGGATCACTTCCTGACCGAATCAAAGGGAATGAACAAACCTTGCTGTTCATCGTTGCCACATTGCTTTCATAAGAAGGGATGTGGCAATCACAATACTATCAGCAGCGAGTGCTTGTTTCACCATATCTTTCCTGGAATTGGGAATTATCATTTACTAATTAAGCACATTTTAAATCCCCATCCTTTTCAGGGCTTCCAGAAATGAGAAGGGAAAATACCACAAATAGCGACATTTATAAATAAAGCCATGGATAATTCCTCGGGAAGCTGGGGGATATAAATAGTGCTGTGTCTATAATCAAATAGACACCAGTAGGTTATTCTCATTTAAAAGTGACTTTCTAAATCATCACCAACAAAAATTTGTAAAACATAAATTACCTACAACCACCAAGAATGAATAAAATTTAACTACCATAACTTATGCCAACTGTGTGTTTAGCAGTCAGAATACTCAAAATGAGTGAACCAGACTGTCGCGAATGAAAACAACATGAACAGGTGTGACCTGTTCATATAGCTAAGGTGTATACCACAGGCAGAATCTGACGCACCGCTGAGGAAATAAATGTCAAACCTGATCATCTCTGTCATTGAGAGTACAGACTTCTTTCCTTAAAAGAATAAATCAGCCAGAGAGCCTCATCTTGTGTTTTTTATTATCCCTAGGCTATAGAAAACTTGCTTTCAAGCAGAAAGTAGGCCATTGGCTAATAATGACTTGAAATGCAGATATTCAGCGACTGTCTCTAAACTTTTTTTTTCATGTTTATTTATTTTTGAGGGCGAGAGAGAGAAAGAGTATGAGCAGGGAAAGGGCAAAGAGAGGGAGATACAGAATCGGAAGCAGGCTCCAGGTTCTGAGCTGTCAACACAGAGCCCGGACGCAGGGCTCCAACTCAGTGCACTGCGAGATCATGACCCGAGCTGAAGTCGAACACTCAACCAGCTGAGCCACCCAGACGCCCCTATCTCTAAACTTCTGAATTGGACTCCTCCTCTTCTTCCTCTTCCCGTTCCTCACCCTCTATCATTTTTATCATCACCACCTTTTTGTAAATGGAACATTTGTAGTTACTATACTGAGTAGTACTTTTTCTTTTTTAATTTAATCTTTATCATGGTTCATAGAGAGATGTATTTTATTCCTGCCTTTTTCAAATGAGGAAATTGAGCAGGGAGGAGAAAGCACTCAATTTAACACTGGGTGTGTAAGACCAGCAGCTGAAATTTGACTGACGTAGAGCCTCAGTGTCTATCCTTCTATCACTAAAATTAAACATTTCAGTGGACTTGCTGAGATTATTTGGCTCTCACAGATGCTGTGATTTTGGGTGCTGGATCAGCCCAATCTGAAGGTCAAGAAAGATACTAATTTTTGTGGGAAACAGTCCCAGAGTTTTGAATCAACTCTGGTTCTCATGATCCTCTGGAAGGCTTTCTTGATTTTCAAGATGCCTGTAGCGGTTTTATGACAGGACATGTCTACTGGACTGAATGAAATCCTAGATCCAGAGAGAATAGTCTAAACATCTGTTTTCCAGAGGCCAGTAGTCTTTTATTGATATACACATCACTAGGTGTTGTTTTTTTAGTTTATTTATTTATTTGAGAAAAACAGGGAGTGAGTACGGGAGAGCCAGAGAGAAGGGTAGAGGTCCCAAGCAGGCTCTGTGCTGTCAGTGCAGATCCAGACACGGGGCTCGATCCCGTGAACCGTGAGATCATGACTAGAACTGATATCCAGAGACGCTTAACCAACTGAGCCACCCAGGCTCCCCATATGTCACTAGGTTTTAATCTTCCAGCAATTTTCAGTGATTTTTTTTCTTTTGGATCTTACATGCCCCGGAGTCACTAAGTTCATTTGAGAGGTAGGTACAAAGATTAGGGAACCCTATCGATTTTGAATGTAGCTATATCTGAATTTGAAATCAAGTCCACTACTTCTTATTTTTATAACTGTGGACAGCTAAGTTACTTAATGTCTCTGTGCTTAGATTTTTTGGCACTCAAAATGTATATAAAGACACAAGTTTGCAGGGTTGTTACAAAGATTAAATGAGAAACAACTGGAGTTTGAAAAATGAAAATTCTTAGGGCACCTGTCTGGCTCAGTCCATTAACCGACTGACTGTTGATTTCGGCTCAGGTCATGATCTCATGGTCATGCCCCATATAGGGCTCTGTGCTGATAGCATGAAGCCTGCTTGGGATTCATATTCTCTCTCTCTCTCTCTCTCTCTCTCCCTCTCTCCCTCTCTCCCTCGCTTTCCCTCTGCCTTTCCCCCACTCACACTCTCTCTCTCTCAAAATAAATACACATTTAAAAAAAGGAAAAATGAAAATTCTTCCTCAAAGTAATCCCTTCCTTTGCTAAAATGTACTGCAATTATTTAATGTATTTATCTGTAATTCAGGCGAAGTTTAGCTTAAGCTTTGAGATCTCATCACTGATAGAATAACTATTTTTAAAAAGAGTTATTTTGCAAAGAATTTGTTGGCTTCTTTTTTTTTTTTTTAAATATTTTTATTTATTTTTGAGAGCAGGAGAGACAAAGCATGAGTGGGGGAGGGTCAGAGAGAGAGGGAGACACAGAATCTGAAGCAGGCTCCAGACTCTGAGCTGTCAGCACAGAGCCCGACGCGGGGCTCGAACTCACAGACTGTGAGATCATGACCTGAGCCGAAGTCGGCCGCTTAACCGACTGAGCCACCCAGGCGCCCCTGTTGGCTTCTTAAATAGAAAAGATCCTTTTTCCTTTCAGGGCCAGTTTTTACTTTCCATTTATTTTCATTATTCTAAATTCAGCTGACCCCTAGAATTTTATCAGATATGACTTCGCTTTAATATGCTAATGGGAAACAATGAACATTTTATAGTTTATTTCTATCATCAGCTAAGCTCGGAACGAAATTTACGTTAGATGAATTGAAGTTAAAATCTCATTAGTATCTTTTCCTCTATTGCAGAAAACAGAATTTTTTTCTCATTATAAAACAATTATAAGTAGTTATAAGTTTCTTTTAAAGTGAATAACTCAACAGAAAGAGTGTAGTTAATGTTTCAGATGTCAAAAGGAGGCACCTGGGTGGCTCAGTCAGTGGAGGGTCTGACTCTTGATTTTGACTCAGGTCATGACCTCATGGTTTATGGAATCGGAGCCTGCATCGGGCTCTGTGCTGAGTGTGAAACCTGCTTAAGATTCTCTCTCTCTTTCCTTCAGCGCCTCTCCCCTACTTGTTCTTTCTTTCTCTACAATAATACATAAACAAACAAGCAACCAATAAAATGTCAACTTGGGATTTTACTTTTTTTTTGAATTTTACTGCTTTAAGTTTTAATAAGTTTTTTTTTTAAATGCTAATTTATTTTTGAGAGAGAGAGAGAGAGAGAGAGAGACTGAGCATGAGCAGGGGAGGGGCACAGACAGAGAGGGAGACACAGAATCTGAAACAGGCTCCAGGCTCTGATCTGTCAGCACAGAGCCCTATGCAGGGCTCGAACTTGGGAATGGCGAGATCATGACCTGAGCCGAAGTCAGACGCTCAACTGACTGAGCCACCCAGGCACCCCTTCTTTAAGTTTTAAAAAATCTAACCCAAGTTCCTCTGTACTTACAAACTCCCTCTTATAAATACATGTCTTTACCAAACCGCCACCTGCCAAATTCATTGTTGTTTTCCATTTCTTATCTTGTTTTGATATTATTTACCACATCCTGCTTTATGCAACTCTTTTTTTGACATTTTAATTAGTTTCAAAATTTTATTATGAAACATACAAACTACTAAAAATGTGATCACGCATGTGCCTCCTTCCAGTTTAATACATGAAACATTATCAACAGGTCACCTTCCCTGTATGTTCCTCCCTGATGGTAGTTACTTCCCTGCCCAAACAGAAGTGTAGCCATTATCCAAAATTTGGCATAGAACAGTCTCATTCATTTTTTTATACTTTTGCTATATATTTCTGTTCTCCTATCCAATATGTCATGTCATATTTTATATGTTTTTAACCTTTGTATAAATGACATTATAGTGTGTTTGTGTGTTTGTCAGCACTCGTTTTTGTATTTTTCACTTGACTTTGTTTTATTTTTTATTATTATTGTTTTTAATGTTTTATTTATTTTTGACAGACATAGAGACAGAGTGTGAGCAGAGGAAGGGCAGAGAGAAAGAGGGAGACACAGAATCTGAAGCAGGCTCCAGGCTCTGAGCCTGCAGAACAGAGCCCGACGCGGGGCTCGAACTCACAGACTGTGAGAACATGACCTGAGCTGAAGTCAGCCGCTTAACTGACTGAGCCACCCAGGCGCCCCTTGACTTTGTTTTATAAGCTAATTCTGTGACATTAGTTTCTATTTGCCCTCACCCATGTTTCCCCTACTAATCTCCTTTGATCGGACCCTACTCCTTTAGTGGTTTTGTTCTCAGGGTCCTGTCGCCAACAGCCTTCTCTTCTTACTATACGGTCTCTTGCTCTGCCTTCCCTGTCTCACCTGGCTTCTTCAAAACTCTTGTATTCTCTTGAGATCCAGGCCTGTTTGTGTAAAAACCTCCTGGATATCTGCAACATGATATCCCACATGTACCCTAAGCTTCATCTTTCAAAAAGTGAATTCATAATTTTTTCCCCTGGCCCTAACAATTTCTTCTACTTTTGCTTAATCTGAGTAAGGACACATCATCACTCTGTGATTCATGCTGTTCACTTTAGATACTCTGAAATCCCTAGTATTCTTTACTCTTCACACTACTTAAACCACTAAGTCCTCTAGAGTCTGAAAGCAGACACTAAGCTGCTGGAACAACTCATGTAATAATACATACACATAAGAACTAAGACTTAAGCCCGTGAACATTGCCCAATTTTGTTTTTTCTTATATAACAGCCTAAGGTGAGTGCCCAGGTTAGTGGGCAGCTCATCTCCATGAAACCCTTTAGTGACTCAGACCATAGCACGTCTTCTGTCATCAACATATGACCTCCCAGGTTACAGTGGGAGAGGGCATAGAGGAAGACCAGGGTCAATGATGAACTCTTAAGCAAGGCCTAAGTTCACATCACTTTCATGCAAACTGTGTAGGCTGCAAGGAGTTCTCCTGCTCCCTTAAGTGGGCAGCCACCCCTGGCCGTAAGTCTATACCATGAAAGCATGGGAGAATGGATTTTGGTGGGTTATCCCGTATCTGTGCCACACATAAATTCACAAATGTCTTTCAGGGACTTTCCTTTCTCACCTCATCTAAGTGCCACTGCTGTAGTCCAAGGCTTCAACATCTCTTGCTTAAACTACTTCAAATAACCTTTTGCCTGGTTTTGTTTATTTCTTCTAGTCCTTTCCCCATGCTAATGTAAAAAAAAATTTTTTTTAAATATTGGGATTCTGTTGTTTTTCTTCATAGACAATATCATATTGCAGTCATTAAACCTATTAAGAGACTAAAAGTTAATTATCCCTGTCACTAAAAAGAAACGGAAATTATATAATATGGTAAAAGTGCTAAATATCTCTGTAATAGCAATCATAACATATAAATATATGAAATTAATATGCTGTACACCTTAGATATACACCATGTTATATTTCAAATACACTCAATTAAAACAATTTTTGCAAGTCCAGTATCCTGGGATGCCTGGGTAGCTCAGTCAGTTGAGCATCTGACTCTTGATTTCAGCTCAGGTCATGATCCCAGGGTTGTGTGATCAAACACTGGGCTGGCCTCCGTGGTGAGCATGGAGCCTGCTTGAGATTCTCTCTTTTTTTCTCCCCCTGCCCCTCCCCACTGCTCACGTACTTACTCTCGCTCTCACAAAAAAATAAGAAAAAAAAGTCCAATATCATCACAGGATCTGTTCCACATTTATGAAATAAATGGCAAGATGCATGACATATACATAGAATAGTCACAACCTGGCCTCAGGTTATTCCCTGACCTTGTCTTTCGACACTCTTTCCATGTATTCCATACTTCTAACATTTGTGCTGGCTTACTGTGACTAACCATGTTCTGTATATTCAAAGCTGTATTTCCTTATTTTTGAAATTTCCTGTGACTAGAGCTCTTTGTCCCTTTATTCTGTATGATTGTCAGCTATCAATGGCTTTCCTAGATAACTGTCCTCTGAAGCAGAGTTCGTTGCTGCTTTACCTCTGTTGCCAAGTTTTTGAACCTGCACTACTCAGAATATGATATGCAGATCAGTAGCCCTGGTATCGTTTGGAAACTTGTTCGCAGTGCGGAATATCTGGCCCAGCCTGGCCTACTGAATCAGCGTCTGCATTTGTAACTAGCTCCCATGCGATCTGATACCGCTGGTGCACAGGCTTTAGAATTGTTGTTTGCTTCTTTTTTTCTTTAATATGGTTTGGCTAAAAGTCTTGGGCAAGGAGCCATGTTTTTAATCAGTACTATTTTAAGGAGAGATCACGGTGTGATTCTTGATGCAACAGCTTCCTGAGCTACAGGGTCAGATGTACAACTTTCTCATTAGAATCGCTGATGCCAATATTTACTTTCAGTGTTGGTCTAACAAAATGAATCTGTTGCTAGAGGTGGGTGATGGGTCCTTCGGCAAACTGAATAAAAAGCAAACAGATAGGGGCATCTGGGTGGTTCGGTCAGTTAAGTATCTGGCTCTTGATGTCAGCTCAGGTCCTGATTTCACCATGGTGAGATCGAGTGCTACATCAGCTTCCTCACTGAACATGGAGCCTGCTTGGGCTTCTCTCCCTTCCTCTCTCTGCTTCTCCCCCACTTTCACTTTCTCTCTCAAAATAAATCAATATTTAAAAATAAGAGAGAGTGAATGAGGATGCCAAGTTTATAAAAAAAATGTTTTTATTGTGGACTTAATTGTCTGGGAACATTTTACAGAATCTTCTAAATTTATAATGACCAAATGGTAATATCCTTTCATGGTTCTGGTGGTTTGTGCATATGCTTTTTCTTTTAATATCTTTTAATGTTTATTTATTTTTTTTCAGAGGGAAAAACAGAGGATGAGCAGGGGAGGGGCAGAGAGAGAGGGAGACACAGAATCTGAAGCAGGCTCCAGGCTCTGAGCTGTCAGCACAGAGCCTGATGTGGGGCTCGATCTCACGAACCACGAGATCATGACCTGAACCCAAGTCGGGCACTTAACCAACCGAACCACCCATGCGCCCCTTGTGCACATGTTTTTATAACTCAGTATTTAATGCATGAATTTGTATAAATGCAATAGTATTGTTTTGTTGTGTATGCGTTTCCTTTTTTTTTAACCAAATAAAAAGTGAACAAAATTTGATGTTAGCCAAACTTTTAATTTATTTTATTTTATTTTTTTTAAGTTTATTTATGAGAGAGAGAAATGGAGACAGAGCATGAGCAGAGGAGGGGCGGAGAGAGAGAGAGACACAGAATCCGAAGTAGGATCCAGGCTCTGAGCTGTCAGCACAGAGCCCGACGCGGGGCTCGAACTCACAAACCATGAGATCATGACCTGAGCTGAAGTCGGACGCTCAACCAACTGAGCCACTCAGGGGCCCCTAATTTTTAAATATTAGAAAATTATTTCTAGATTTACATGAATCCAAATTTCTGAGTGGAAACTATAATTCTTCTTTGCTTACATGATAATTTTTTATTGCCCTATTCAACTTGGTCTTATACAGTTTTATAAATTATTCCATTTAATGGAAATGAGGAAATACTGTGATTTCAAGTCTACTGATTTTACCTGGGTGTTAAAGAAAATATCTCTCATAATGTAAGAACGTATATAATGTAGTACATGCAACTCAGTAAACACTTGCAGAATGTCCCTACAGGTGACATATGGTGCTGGGATCCAGAGATGAACAGTGCCTGATTTTGATAAGGAGAAACATAAACAGATCGTTTTAGTACAGGGAGTCGGTGGTAAGGTAAGACTTCCGAACATGCTCTGTGAGAGCGCCATGAAGGGGCCACGTGGCTCACCGCAGGGTGACTTGGTAGATGACCCCCAAGCTGAGTACTGAAAGATTAGTAGCTTTTTGAAAGGTGAAACAAAGGAGGTGGGGGAGAAGAGATAGTTCCTGAAATGTGTCCAGGCAGAGCAAGTGGCATTGGTAAAAGCAGGGAATGCTGCCACAGTGTCATGTGTTGATGGAGCAAGAGGAACAAACAGCAGTTTAGGGTGACCGGAGTGTAAAGCAAAACAGGGCAGAAGTGCAAGCTGAGGCTGGACTGGTAAGCAAGAGCTAATCATCAAAGGCCAGGTATCAAAGAAGCTTGTAGTTTTACCTTTGGTGAGGAGCTAGTGAAGACTTAGAGTAGAGAATGATAGGAAGGGGATCAAATTAGTCGTTCATCCAAGAATGCATCCAGTTCACTAGGTAGCTTCCATAAAACAAATTTCGTTTCTTGGTTCAAGTCTTGTATGGCTGGCACAATTGATAAACTTCACTAGGCCAAAAATGCTTGCTTTCCTGGGAGTAATACAGTTCTAATTAAGAAATCTTTCAAATCACAAGGTGTGAGAAAAAATGATATTTCGCTATTTGAATGCTTTTGTGCTAAACTTTATATAAATGATTAAAATGAAGTATAGAAATAGAGTATGATTCAGCAAACATGCAATTACACTGACAACACACTTTCTCTTAAAACTGTCAGTATAATTGCATATTATTATTAATAGTTGTCCATTCCTATTTATTCCATTAGTCCATAATTAGGTATGTTTCCTAGTTATGGATAGATTATTGGGCAAGCATGTGCTTGAAAATCCTCTGTTATATGTTGATTCAGAAACAAATCATTGACAGTTTGTCACCGATCTCAATTTAGACGCCTGATCTCTTAAAATTTAAAGGAATATTTAGTGGTCATAAAAGAAGGAGAAGTGATCCATGGAAGCAGAGTTACAAAGTTGGGACGGCAAGAAGAACCAGGAACTTCAGCTGTATGTGTTCACTCTACTCACTTTGTTTTACTTTCCTTCCCCGTCTGAATTATTATAAATTTTCCACTTACTAGAAAGGATTTCTCAAGCATTGCCGGCCGGTTTAGTTTATTTTCCTTGTGAACTAATCTGTATGCAATCAGTTTAGCAGGTGAGAGAATTCAAGGAAGTGGTGACTTGCTAGGAAATGAGTTTGCAAGGCTGTGAATTTTTTGTCGTTAGTGGTATGATTTCCCAAATATCCCATTTCACTTTTACGTAAAAGGTACTTTTCCGTCCCACTGCTCCGCCATCAACTACGTCTAACCACTAGACGGCACTCTTTCCAAACTCTCGTTCTCAGAGCGCCGGAGAGACTTTTCCCCAGTAAACGCTGTGGGTATTTGTTCATCTTTTCTGTTTTTGTTTCTAAGCTAAATGTTTTTGCACTCAGTCTCTATTTGCTAGTGGAGATGGTTGTTAAAAGAGAAAGAAAAGAAAGCACTGCCGAACGTTTTGATTGGGATCCACTTTTCCTAGTACTATGTTAATGGAGAGAGGTATTTAATTTGTTAGAAAGGCACATCTCTATGGTATCAAATGTTTATTAAAAGTTTTAATAATACCTTTAAAACAAGTGATTTTCTCCTCAATATTTTTTTCTCTTAAGCAGCAGCATAGAGATGCCTAAGTGTGTGTTAGTGATAAGCAGCTGAGGATATTAGGTCACAGTAGAATGCAACATTACAAAAAGTAAATAGTGATTTGTATTGGGAGGAGCTTTCAGATCCAAAAAAGTCATCAGAGACCGCAGGATTGCCGTGTGGTGCATACACATACAGACAGACGACAATGACCAGACCGTACCGAACATTTTCATAGTGGCGCGTGAAAATCACTTTCATCATTGCTGGTCATGCAACTGATATGCACAGTTGGAATAATGATTCCCTCAAATTAAACAAGGGTTATCAGTCATGTCAGAAATAATCACCCCTGGTATTTAGGATATAGCAACTAATACAGCTATTAAATCTTTAGATATTTCAAATTTCTGTTACCAGAGATTATAAGTGAACATTTAAAATGTACTTCCAATTGAGATCAGTTGGTTTACTTTAAAAAGCACGATTTTTCAAATTTGTTATATCAGAGTTAGAGACCTGGCTCCATTGTTTCATTCATTTATTGAGGGTATACTGGTCAGGTCCTGTTCCTGACTTTGTTTAGAGCAGGAAATGGAGACAAAGTTCCTTTACTTGTGGTGTTTATATTTGTTGGTGGTGGTGGCAGGAGGCAAGGGGCATACCAGGTTGAGATGAAGTGCAATGGAAAAGGATAAAGCAGTTTACAAAAGGATTGAGAGTATTAGAAGCTGAGCTACTTTATCTGGAGAGGTTAAGGAAGGGCTCTCTGGGAAGGTATCATTTGAGCAGAAATGGAAATGAGGATGAAAGCTGTGCATGTAACTGGGGGAAAGCATTCCAGATAAAAGGGAGCAAAAAGCAAGCACCTGATGTGTACACTAGGCATAGTAAGAGGGCATGTGTCTGGAGTGTTGGGGAGACTGGTCACAGAGGAGGTCAGGGAGATGTGAGAGTTCTAGTGGAGTCTTCCTCCAGATGCCGTGGGAAGCCACTTTGCAGAAGGTCACTAACTTCTGAGGTAAATCTAGACTGTACTTGGCGCAGAGATGATAGTAGGAAGACTAAGTCATTTTGCACTTGTCTGAAATCAAGAGATCATGGTTTAGCATGAACTTGAGGAAGTTCCATAACTTTGTTGAAGCCGTTTCCCCTTGTGGGGATAATGAGACCTATATGTCAACTTGTTTTGAGAATTAAATGACAGAGCCTTCTGGATCCTTTCAACTAAGACTTTGTGGAGCTGATTCAGAAGATCACTTTTAGAGTTTTATACACACACACACACACATATACACACACACAATCAAAATCATATCTTTGATTACTGCAAGTCATTCAACTTAGTGTTCTCCCTTAGTTGTCCTTGGCTTCTCTGTCAAATACATTTTCCGCATTAATTGTATTTCTCAACATAGTTCTCAGTATGCTTCTTTGCCTGTATACCTCACCCCCATTTCACAAACCCGTGATGGCTCCATATAACTTCTGCTTAAATTCAGACCTTCTGAATTTAGTATTTGAAAGCCTTCAGTATTGTGCTTTCGTCACCTACTGTATGCGACCCCAGACTGTTTGCTATTTCCTGTAAATGCCCTACTTTCCAATCCTCTTTTGTTTTATTTAGGTTTTCTGTCTGGGATGTCAAGGGTCTGAATCTCAGTTTACCTGCACAGATACATGAGGAATATAACTCTCTTCTGTCATAACTCAATTGGACCTCATTCTTCTGGGTGGTGAAAACTCGAGTCTGGGCTCCCTTGGCCTTTTTCCGAGGCATACTTATGTTCTTGGAGACTTCTGTAATAGTAAGCCATCTGGGGGAGAAAGGCAGGGGCGTCCTTAGTCTGGTCGTCTGTGGACATCCATCGACAGTTTGGCTGGCAGCCTTGGGATGTCTGCCAGGCAGCTGCTCCAGAGTAGGGACTAAAGTCTTCACTTCTCCTCCCCGAGAGAGAGTAGTTTTACTCAGGGTAAGTCGTTCTGGGGCTTTACATCTCCCTACAATACTCACTCCTAGTGTGTGTATTCCTTGGGCTCTGACTGGTAGCTGTGGAGTGAGCAGAACTGCTTAATGTATTTGGGCAAGTTTTGCTCTCTAATACAGAGAGGAGAGATGGATGATGCTCTTGAAACTTATGAAAATTCATAGTCTATATGTTCAACAGAAGAAAAAAGTCTGAAGGGGCACTTGGGTGACTCGGTTAAGCGTCAGACTGTTGATTTCGGCTTAGGTCATGATCCCAGGGTTGTGGGATCAAACTCTGCATCTGGCGAGGAACCTGCTTGATATTCTCTCTTTCTCTCTTTATCTGTGACACTTTCTCTCTCTCTCCCTCTCTCTCTCAGGGCATCAGGGTGGCTCAGTCAGTTAAGCATCCAACTTCGGTTCAGGTCACGATCTCATGGTTCATGGGTTTGAGCCACCATCAGGCTCTGGAGTGACAGCTCAGAGCTGACAGCTCTCTCTTCTCCCCTGTATGCGTGTTCCCTCTCTCTCTCAAAAAAAAAAGTCTGAAAAAAGGTCATGTGATTTTCTAATAGTTTTTCTTTGTTGTTGGTTTTAGCTATGAACTCTGTGGATACCACAGAATCTGTACCTTTACGCCTATACACACACATATGGTATGTGTTCACCACTGTTAGGAAGATGTACTGATAGATAGATAGATGCCCAAATGTCTTGTGTCTTGAAGTACTGTTTCTCAAAATGTGGCTTCAGGGCCAACTCTATCGGAGTTATCTCAAATACTTGTTAAAAATCCGTTACCCTAAAATTTTTTCATGAGATCTCCTATGATGAAGCTTGGTAGTTTGCAACTGTAATCACTTCCAACATGATTGTTTTGTACCCTAGATTTTGTGAATCATTGTTCTAGGTGGTGGGAAAAGACAATGACCGTGTTCTCCAGTGTTCTTCCACACAACCTTTGTGATTTCTTCTGGGCTAAGGTATTTTGGATTATGGATCAAATTTAGTTAATTATTATGGGATTGTTAAATTTTTTATTTTCTTTTTATTTCTAGCATTAATCATGGTGTTCTTTCTCACATGCACACAGACATTCTATCTGTATCTAAATGTATCTACATCTATAACTTTCAAATTTGATAATAGAATATTTTCTTTCTCTATGACTTTTTAAAAGTTACATGAGTTGTACCTGTAAAACTCTTCCTTTATTCTGGGGCATGTAGGAGGCTCGAGTCAGTTAAGTGTCCAACTTCAGCTCAGGTCATGATCTCGAGATTTGTGAGTTCGAGCCCCATATTGGACTGTCTGCTGTCAGCACAGAACCCACTTTGGATTCTCTCTACCCCTCTCTCTCTACCCCTCTCCTGCACGCTCTCTCTCTCTCTCTCTCTCTCTCTCTCAAATAAACATTTTTTTAACCTTCATTTTTCATACCCAGTGTTGTTTATTTGTGCCTCTTTTCTTGCTTAGCCTTTCTCAGGATTTATCTGTGTTAATTGACATTTTCAAAGAACAAACTTATGGTTTTGCTTCCTGTCTCTGTTATTTTTTTCCAGCAGTTTACCTTTTCTTTATTTTCTTCTACGTAATTGGTTTACTTTTTTTTATTTACTTAGTTTCTGAATTAAATAACTTTTTAGGGGTTTTTTCGTAAGTAAAAATTAAATCTATAAATTTACCTTTAAGTATCACTATAGCAGCTTTCTAATAAATTTTGGTTCTTTTGTTGTCATTTAGTTCTAAACATTTTGTGGTCTCCATTTTAATTTATTTGAATTAATGTGGGAGCACATTTTTAAAAATTAAATGTTTTTATTTTTTACTAGTTTTTTAAATGTTTTTCAGAGAGAGAGAGAGAGCACAAAAGTACATTTGTGAGGTGGGGGAGGGGCAGTGAGCAGGACAGGATCTGAAGTGGGCATTACACTGACAGAGAGAGCCCAATGCAGGGCTCAAACTTAGAAACCATGAGATCATGACCTGAGGTGAAGTCAGGCACTTAGCTGACTGAGCCACCCAGGCACACCTATATTTTTACTAGTTTTTTATTATGCTTCTAATTTAATAATATTGGATCAAAAATGTAGTTACATATGACATCATATTTTAAAAATTTGTTGAGATTTTAGGGGGAATATAGTACCTAGTCAATTTTTGTAAATATTCCCTCTGGTCAGAATTTTTGTTAAAACCTTTTTTTTTCTCCCAGATTGCACTCGCTCAACTTTGTGAGACTAAGCAAAAACCAGGGGGAGGGGAAGAAGGAAAAGGAAAAAAAGACACAGAGAGGGAGGGAGATAAAACATAAGAGACTCTCAAAGACTAAGAACAAACTGAGGATTAGGGGGTTGAGGGAGGAGGGAGAGGGGGTGACGGGCATTAAAGACGGCACATGTTGGGATGAACACTGGGTGTTATATGTAAACCAACTTGAAAATAAACTATTATAGTAAAAAAAAACAAAAAGCTTTTTTTATCATTACCATTTTTATCTGCGTGATCTATCAGTACCTGATAGAATTGTTTTAAATCATTTTTTTATGTTCATTTATTTATTTAAGTAATCTCTATACCCAGCGTAGGTTTTGAATTCATGACCCCAAGATCAAGAGTTGCATGCTCTTCTGACTGAGCCAGCCAGGTGCCCCTTAAATCATTTATTTTGGTCATGTATTTCTCTCTATCTCCTGTTAAATGTCAGGTTTTGTCAGATATTTTTAAGATTACATTATATTTTTGTATGTTTTGCTAATTTTTTCTATTATAAGTATCCTTTTATATTGTTTCAATGCTTTTTTCCTTTAAATCACATTTTGTCTGATTTTCTTAGTGATAAAACATCCTCTTATTGCTATTTTTAGTATATTTCGATGTTATATCTTTTTTCATACTTTATTTTCAACCTCTTCCATGTTTGTGCTTTAGATGTAATTCTAAATTAGATGCAATTTAAAGCTTGATTCTTTTATTAAATCAAGTATTCTGACTTTCTTAATGAGTTTATACTGATTTTTGATATATTGGATGGACCTCTACAATATTTCTTGTTGTTTGTTTATCCTCTTTTTTTTATTTTTCACTTTTCTCCTTCCCTGTGTTCCATTTAATCTATAATGTTTTCTTTAGCCTTTTATATTTTTCTAATAATTTGGAAACTACAGATTACATTGCTTACTCATAAATTTTGACATATATATTTAATTGTAAAAAAGTAATGATGTAGTTTATTATTTTGTCTTCTTTGTTACCATAACAAGAATCTTGTCAATTTGTGTTGTTTGTAGATTTTTTAAACAAAATTATCATTTATTAATCTTTTAAGAAATAGATAAAAGTTTTGGTATCTGTTATCATTACTTGGTGTGTGTACTGTTGTTTCTTATATATTATACCTTCCTGGTGGGTTGGATTTTTTAATGTTTGTTTATTTTTGAGAGAGAGAGAGACAGACAGAGACAGACAGAGTGTGAGCAGGAAAGGGGCAGAGAGAGAGGGAGACACAGAATCCGAAGCAGACTCCAGGGTCTGAGCTGTCAGCACAAAGCCTGATGTGGGACTGAAACTCAGAGGCTGTGAGATCATGACCTGATCCGAAGTCAGATGCCCAGCCACTTCCCAGTCACTCTTGGTACCCTGGGTGCCAGGTATCTTAATCTTTTAATGTCTAAATATTTTTATTTTGCTCCCAGTCTTAAATAATAGTTTATTTTAGCTGGGTATAAAATTTTAGATTAAAAGCTGTATTTCCCTGGCACCTTAAAAATATCACTTCATTCTTTCTTATCATCTGTTCTAAGCAGTGAGAAGTTTATTGTCAGCCTATCTATCTAAGGTAGAGAATTTGTATTTTCCCCCTTCTGGATGCTTTTCTGTATCCTAAATATTCTTTCGTGTTTAGCCATGAATTTCTGTGCTATATTCTGGATGAATTCTTCGGTATTCACTAATATTCTTCGGTATTCATTAATTCATTCTTGTTCCCAGTCTAAAGCTATCACATTAATTTCATCCTTTAATTTCAGTAACTATGCTTTTGAATTTCAAGATTTATGCAAAAATTTACATATATTTATTTAATTTCCGACTGTGTACTGTATATTTTATAGCCTCTTCATATAGTTTTTAAAGTTTATTTATTTATTTTGAGAGAGAAAGAGAGACAGAGAGTGTGCATTCAAGTTGGGGAAAGACAGAGAGGGAGAAGTAGAGATGGAATCCCAAGCAGGGCTCCATACTGTCAGTGCAGAGCCCAACATGGGGCTTGAACCCACAAACCATGAAATCATGACCTGACGTGAAGTCCAAAGTCAGTCACTTAACTGACTGAGCCACCCAGCTTCCCCGCCTCTTGCTATTTTTGTTGATAACTTTGTCTTCATTAATCTCTGGTCATTGGTAACAATATTCTTTTAAGATCTTTGTCAGCTTGTTTCATGAAACTAATTTCATTTGAAGTGATTAATGTTCAAATTGTTGATATAATTGATTACCTTTTATTTGCATTAGGTTTATTCATGTGTTCTGAAATATTGTTTGGCAGGCTTATTGTTGAGTGGCGGATTTTTTGCTTTGTTTTGTTTTCTCCCTTCTCCTCTCTCTTCCTTTTTTCATCACCTCTTCATGCCTAATAGTATTGCAGTAGCTTCCACCTAAACTTAGAGCTCCCCTTCTGGAACTCAGACTTTGCAATAACTAAGTAATCCTGGGTATATGGTCAATCTAGTCTGGGAGCCAAATGATGACATGGTTCATTTTTCATTGGCAGACTGGATTGGTGTGTTATCCAGTGCTACGGCTCTCCAGAAGACACTAATTTGGGCAACAGTTGATAGAAACTGTTCTAGGTTTTTTCAGGAAGTTTAGGTAAGGCAGCACCAACACATGCCACCTGCAGTTTCCCATTTCCTGTGAAACATTTTTGATTTTACTCCACTGGAGCCAAAATATCTGATATCTCAGCATACTTTCAAACTCCTAGCACAACAAAAATCATGACTTTAATACTAGCCCACCCTGTTGATGGTTATTCCATTTCTGGTTCGCAAAGTATTTGATTGTATTTGACCCTGGCTGTACTGTGAATTTTACTCCTTCCGGTCTAACTCCATCACTGGTCTATATTTAGAATGGACTTTCCTGAATGAAGCCATTGTGCATCTTGAACTGGAAGTCCCAAACAGCCTGTTTGAAGAAGAGGGAGAAATAAAAAATAGTTTTATCGGCGTTGCCATTCAGTAATTTTTAATGTCAATTAGAACAAAAGCAGCTGTTTATTTACTGGCTTGTATTCCAGTTGTAGTACTTATTGCTCTGAAAAATTCATTTTGATTAACTTAAAGCTATTCTTATCTATATTTCCTCCGTCTTAGAACTACTTGGTTTTGACTTGTATTTTGTGGCCTGATTTAATGCACTACTATTGAATAATATGTTTTTTGAAAGGAAAGGATGACAGTGAGGCTGATAATGTTTCATTGTCAAAAGAGATCATTTTATTAAAAGCTTCCCCACTGGATGCTTCTGTTAGGGCCTTCTGCGATCTTCTCTGAAAGTGACTCTGCTCCACCATCCAGAACCTTTGCTTAATTCTCTACTCCCTTTTACTCAACAGATATTTTACTGAACATCTAGTGTATGTCAGGCACTCTTCTGTGTACAAAATATGAGTATATGACAGCAGACAAATCATATAAAATCTCTACCTTCCTTGAGCCTATTATCCAGTTTATTGTTAATAATAGTTCTGTTCAAGCAGGGTTTTTATTAATCACTAAACAGTGGGGAAAATTACAGTTCTAATTGGTGATGTGCACTACTGGTTGGAAAAGTATAGTTGGTGATTCTAGGATTCACTTTCATCATATTATCTTTCAACTCAGAAGCTATAACCAGAGCAAGTCACCTTTATTCTCCATGCAATATGCCTGGGACACTGATAGAAGAAACACTACCCATATTTGTGTGTGTGTGTATGTGTGTGTGTGTGTGTGTGTGTGTGTCTTTGTATTTTCTATTAGTAAGTTTACTAGTAGAAGACTATAAGTAACTATGCTATAGTTATAGATTTAAAATTAATCTAGAAGATTGATAATATATTTTATTTGTAGATCAAATGTGCCATATTTAGAAAACCATATTCAGATCTTCCAGCTTAGAATATGAAGTTAAATCAAGACAATAAAAGAAGCATATTGTCAGGATAAGCCTTGGAATTATGTTTTAAAACACAGTAATCAAAGAAGAGATCCACTTTTACCGAGGTACAAGATGTAGATCAGAGTTTCATTAATTGGGTAGCTATGTAGGGAATGACTCTTAAAAGCCCTTTTAGGGTATTATTTTTCATTGACTTACTCATTTTGTTCTGATTTGCTACTATAATTAATGAATTTTTGAGCAATGGTGATTAGGTTAGTTTGAGTTCATTATTCAAATACCAGAGCCTAACAGATAGAACACTAAAGAAGACATCAGGAAATGTGGATTCCATTCCAGGCTCACTACTTACTTTCCATGCAATTCGAATTTCTTCCTGCCTTGTGGAGATATTGTAGATGAGTGTTATTGTGAATGAAATATTCTAAAGGACGAGGATATAAAGTACTATGAAAATACCTGTGGGAAAAAAACAATAATGATTTAGGGGAAAATATACTTCTAGTTCACCTAGGAATAATACTTAGAATTGATAAGCAGCTTTTCCTTGGAAATTTAGATACAGTGCTCTGCCAATGGAAGAATAGCATTTCCTTTCCCTTGGTTGTAAGATAATCATATCTAACATTTGAATGGTAGTTTCCAGGTTTTTAAGCACTTTCTCATTGGAATCTCATGTGATCCTTACAAAAACCCTCTTAGTTATTAGACCATTTCTGTGCAGCCTCATGAAAAGCAGAAAGCTATCTTTTCTCAGAAAGGCTAAGACATTGGACACATCTGCCTTACTCTTCAACACTGATGCCACTTCGAGTTCCCTATAGAGACAAGAGATCCTGTCATTCTTACCTTGCTTCACCTCTTCATGTAGTTGAGGAATAACGTATTTCCCAAACAGCTTGATATTTTTATTTACCTTAGGCCTTCAAATGGCATTGTTGACTTCTTTTCTCCTTAAGAGCTGTCCCTGTGAATAACTTCTGGCTTTTACTGTAGACTAGCAGAACAGTAAAGGAGCTGCTTTTATTTCACAGAAGCAATGCAAGTAAGATAAGAATCTTCCACTCTCCCCTGTCTTTTAAGCACTGGGTGTAAATTTGATTCTGTCTTCTCCAAAATACATGTTGCTTTAGGAGCACAGTCAGTGTTCAGACTATTCCACAAAGAGAAAATACATCATCTGTGTCATTTTTTAGTTTTCTCTAATAACCCAAAATAAATTCAAAAGGCACAGTGTAGTTGGGATTTACTCTGATTTACAAGTCATCCACGGTTTTGATGACGTTCCTCCTTATTCCAAGTTTGTCCATTACTGACAAAGAGATGATACACAGGTGAATTGGCTGAGTTTAGCACAGTGTTCTGTTTAAGTGTAAACATATACTCTGGAGAAAGACAGACTGGGATTTGTGTACACTGCCAAGGCTACTGCCACAGTGAATGTGTTTCTGAGTCAGAATTCCTAAGATAGAGAGGGAAACTTGTGTCAAGCACTCGGTGGCAGGCTTTAAGATGTAGCCAGTAGAAGTGTCGGGTCAGGTCATAAGACAGCTTCTGAGGTTACATCACAAACTCAAATGGCCTTCAGGGACAAGTCACACCATAAATGTACGAAAGAAAACAAGGGTAAAGCAACAGGGAATGGTGACAGAGGGGACAGAGGGAGTACATGCCCTGCCTAAGGGCATTCTCATTCAAATTATTAAAAACACTGAACTGGCCAACGAAAACACATATGCAGACAGAAGTTCAGTTTCTAGTATGTGATGCCTGCTGTTAGACCAAGTTCATTCTTGTTGGCTGGTTTAGCTTGGTGGATCCCATTAGATTTGCCCAGTGTGTGTTAGCATCTAAGGGGATTCTAAAGCCTCAAGTGAAAGAGTCAAAGAGTCACAGACCCTATCCCATTGGCCTCATATTTTCTGTGTTCCTCTTGTTCCCTCCCAGACACGCATGCACGCACACACACACGGTCGTGAACAGGCATGGAAATGTAGAAGCCTGAGGCCAAATCCCTGCTTATATCAGGTTGGTATATTAGTCCTCAACCCAAGCAGAGAAACTGCACTTAATATGGGGTGTGGTAGCTATTTGGTGTAACTAAATAATGTTAATTTTTATTTCATCAGAATATGATATTTCTATGCCTTGAGTCACTTTTATGTCCTTCATATTTTGGTAGTGACATATACTTTTTCTGAAAACAAAGTTGGAATAATTTTCCTTTCCAAAGGTACTAGTACAGAAGGGACGTATTCAATACTTAAAATAATTGATTCTAAAAGCACTACATCGCTGAAAATAATGCCACTGCATCAGCAACGTTTTCCGGTTTTCCCTTTGTTGGGTGACTCAGGACTATTCTGTTTACTCTTCCTGTCTGTCTAATGGGAAAGCAGAAAAAGTTGGGATATTCGAATGAACTTTCCTTGGACTGTTTTCAAATTCTTTATTTAAATATTTCCATAGGACTTCATAAACAACAAACAGAACAAATATACAGAATGACCTATGATTGGCCAATGGAGAGAAGCTATTAAAGTACCAGCACCAAGAAAATAAGTGAAATACAAATATATTTGATAATAAATAGTAAATATCCAATTATGTTTGCCTTAGATTAATATGATTTTTTTCAGATAATGCCATCATTAATAGGTTATTGAATGATACGCTGTGACGTCTTTCGGTCTGTGGGTTAATCAGACAGGCTACACGGAAGCAAAAAGCATGCTCTGTTGTAACTGGAACAAAAGCCCAGAGAAAGAGACGAAGGGTGCTGTGAACAGTGGAGCCAGCCAGTTTGAACCGGTGTGAGTTAGAAATGCAGGGAGAGGAGAGGTGGGACCGGCAGAGAGGAGGAGCACTGTGAAGGAAATTATATTCAGCCAGTTCCTCAGTTCAGAGAGAGGTTCACTGGAAGACTGCTCAGAGGCTCTCATTTGAATGCGTGGTTATGGACATAACATTCTCACAAACTTCTTACTCTTCTGTGAAAGAAACACAGAAACAGCTGTTGTACTACAGCAGAGCTTTCTGCATTTTTTCTCCTGGGATTTGCCCTTCCCCACCCCCTCTTTTTCAGAGTAGAATATGAATACTGGTAAAGTAGAATTCTTAGTTTTGAACATTTTCTCAGAAAAAAATAAAAACAAAGTATAAACAAAATCTGTTCTAGAGAATTCCTAATAAATTCATGCCAAATAAAAGCACTTCTTTTGAGTATTATAAACAGACGTAACCATGAAAACCAAATAAAACTATACTTCAGAATGATGTCTAACTATGATATTGTAGAATATGCGTTAGGGATGTACGTTTGCTCGACATCACCAGAGACAGGAAATCACCCATAACCCTTGTGAGGATTAAAGTCACTAAAGATTTTCTTAGGTAAAGGAAATGAAATTGGTTGATTTTGTATGATCAGTCTTGTGAAAATTTATAATACAAATAGCCATTTAAAGAAATAAGAAATGACTTTCAGGAATAAGTTACATTGAGTGGGCAGGAGGGTAGATATGAGGCTTCTGGTATGTTTCAAACTCATGATGCCCAAATCAGTTCTGTCTCATTAATTTTGGGTTTTACTACTACTAGGCAGCAATCCAGAATCATTTAAAACTTGCTAGATGGTTTCCACTGTGAGAGTCACTGCCAACCCTGTCCCCCAATGAGAATACAGGTATTAGAGATAGAACCGGAAGAACCATCTAACCCAAATTCTCAGCCATACAGATATTGGGAGGAATTTAAAAATTCAACTTCAGAGCAGACTCTCATGCAGAGTGAGAGATAGTCTAAATTCAAATGCATATGGAATAAAACCCATAGTTACCTTATCTTGTATCTCGACATTTTATTTATAGATGGGTAATCTAATAATCTTATATTGGCCATTAATTTCAATATTTCTTCTCACAAAGCTTTATATTAGAGCAATTTACTAGAAAACCATGTACTTCTATATTCTCCTCTTTGGTAGATATCCGTCGAGTAAAGAACCATCTAGAAATAATATTGTGTAGCAAAAAAACTACCTAAGCTAATCCAAAAGGGAATAATTAGAATTATTAACTAGCCACTCTTTCTTTGGCAATGACTCATTGACACCATTTACCTACCATGTTATGAAACACGTTATGAAAGCTAACTTTGTGTATCGTAGGTGCTAAGTGCTAAGATGACAGCAAAGAAGTTCCTGACAGTACTGTAACCTTTGGCTAAATATGTGTACTTGTCAATTAACTAACAATGCCAGGCAGCATTCAATTGAGAACACTCTAAGTAGCAGACACAATAAGGAGTTAGTTCTGGAAAAATACTGGGCCACGTGTATTTGGAGAAAAGGCCATAACCTCAGTTGTTCCCTGGAGGAGGGGTAGAACTGAGCAAAAGAGAGGTGGAGGGGAAATGAATGTGAGATATTTATAGGAGATTGAGGAGTTTTTCAGAGTTAATGGTAGGTTCTGAGTTTGAGACTAGTGAAAGGTTGGAGAGTACAGATAAAGTGGGTCCAGGTTAGAGACTGTGAAATTAATCCTTATAGATCAAGTCTCACAAACCCAAATAACTCCGAGAGGTCTGATAAGCTATTTCAGTGGGGTTCAGGGATCTGACTAATCATTCCTCATGGCAAAAACTTCTTACTTTTCAAGAGAAACCAAATATGTGAACTATTGTGTGAAATATATGGACGTTTAAAGCGGTAAGCAGACCAAACAAAACCTATCTGGAGGCTGTGATACTATCACCACAATTTGTGTAGGAAAAAGTGAGCCTTGCAGCCTTTTCCTCATGCCACAGATATGATGAATATTTTAAGAAGATTGTCACAGTGGTTGCCCGTAGGTGATTTGGGATGGGAAAAAGCTACAGCCTCAAAGAAGCCTTTTCTGTACCTTCTCCAGCTAGGAGCTATAAATAGTCCCCAAAACTTGGAGACCAGTGGTTCTTTAGGATGCTTTGGGCAGGAGGGAAGATTGTAGAGTAGCTCTTCAAAACTGGCTTTCTCCTGTCACTTATAAAAATGTCCTTTGTCAGCACACTCTGCAGTGCTTCCCTGTAGCCAAGCTTCACTTTTAATTGTCAAATACTGTGAGGGATGTGGGGGGAGGGGAGTGGGAGAGTTGGTGAGTTGGTTAGTTGATTGGTTGGTTGTCTTGAGGATCTTTTGAGTTCTAGATGTCGTATCGAGCATCAACCCCTGGTCTTTACATTAGAACACCTGGAACCATTCCGCTAATTCCTGGCCTGAGGACCTTGGACAAATCATACAGCTTCTTGAACCTGACATATTCTGTCCCATCCCAGGACCATGGTACATACTGTGTTCCTTTGCTCTGCAAAACTTTTCTTCTCACATTTACTGACTGTCACTTCCTTGTCCTTAGCTAAAACGTCACTTCTTGGGAGAGACTTCCCATGATCTTCCCTTCTAAATGGAGCCCAGGTGCTTTTACAAAATAGCACAAACGAGGGCCCTTGAAACAACAGAAATGTCTTCTCTTAGAATTCTAGAGGCCAGATGTCTGATATCCAAGTGTCAGTGGAGCCATGCTCCCTCTAAAGGCTCTAGGGAAGAGTCCTCCCTTGTTCCTTCATAGTTTTCAATGGATGCCAGCCATCCTTGGCATTCCTTGGAGGGCAGCTACCTGACTCCAATCTCTGAATCTCTTATCACCATGGCTTTCTTTCCTGTGTGTGTGTTTGTGTCTCCACACATGTTCTTGGAAGTCATGGGATTCAGGGCACACCCTAAGCTGGTGCGACCTCCTAGTCATTAGTCTAAACTAATGACATCTGCAAAGACTATTTCCAAATAAAGCCCATTTCTGAGGTTCCAGGTGGACATGAGTTTTGGGGTGACACTCTTAAAACCATTGCAAGACTCATGTTTGAGTCTCTCCTCCATTGTACTGACGATATGTGTAGTTATATGTTCATTTGTTAGTTTATCTTCCTGACCTGAAAACTCTGTAAGGACATGATTCAAGTGTCTTTTATTTGCTTCTACCTACCATTTGTGCCTAGATTATTACTGATATCTAAAAGCTAATCAAACATATTTATTCGATGAATTGAATAATCTTTTTTTCCTCAGTGCTAATTTTCTTCATTGATAAAAAGATGGGGTTGGGAGATGCCTAGGTGACTCAGTCGGTTAAGCATATGACTCTTGGTTTCAGCTCAGGTCATGATCTCATGGTTCATGAGATCAAGCCCAGCAAGGGGTTTCACACTCACAATGTGGAACTTGCTTGGGATTCTCTTTCTCCCTCTGTCTCTGCCCCTCCCCTGCATGTTCTCGTTCTCTCTCTCTCTCCCTCTCTCTCTCTCTCTCTCTCTCTCAATAAACTTTAAAAAAGATGGGTTTGGAATTGCTGGTCCTTAAGGCATTTCACAGTGCAAGTAATACATGATTCTGTCCTTTCTCTAGTGCATGGTGACACCAAGTTGGCTTTCAATTATGATTACACCGTATCTTTCATTTAGGGAAAGGGGAAAAAAATAAATGCAGAACACTAAGATAACAATTAGTTTGCCTGATATTAAAGAGAGAATTCTAAAAGGGACAACCAAATTTCTGAGATTCGGATTGTTTTTAAATATAGTGAACATTCATTCTGGGTTGTATTTGAAAACTGGGCCCCAAATCGAAATGTACTTCTAGCAGTTTTCAGTTTTACATTCAGACGGATTGATGCCCCAAAAGACCTTTTTAAACCTCAAACAGGGGCGCCTGGGTGGCTCAGTCGGTTGAGCATCCGACTTCGGCTCAGGTCATGATCTCGCAGTCTGTGAGTTCGAGCCCCGCGTCGGGCTCTGTGCTGACAGCTCAGAGCCTGGAGCCTGCTTCAGATTCTGTGTCTCCCTCTCTCTCTACCCCTCCCCGACTCGTGATCTGTCTCTCTTTGTCTCAAAAATAAAAAAATTAAAAAAAACAAAACATTAAACCTCAAACAATGTTATTTCATAAGAATGTAATATAATTCATTTCTTTTTAAATTTAAAATAATGTGGGACAGTTATTTCTTATGGAAGTTTAATTTATCAGGTTGAATTATTTAACTGGGAAACTGTCGGAAATTAGTCATCAGTTTTGATACTTTTAACAGTACAATGTTGCTGAAACATATTCTTGGGGACCTTTAAATGCCATTAGGAAAAGGTCCGCTTAATTCTACTACTGAGAAAAATGTGCTGCATTTTTTGTATTCTAATTAAAACACAATTTTGTTTGCATTAAATTTAAGAATGTTTAATTTTAAAGTTGCAATTCTAAAAAAAAAATGCATTCTAAATTCCTAAGTACTTATAATTAAAAGGAACATAACTGTGATAAAAATGGTGAATAACTGACAATATTAATATTTTTTGGCTGTAAAAGCTTATTAGTACACTTTTTTTTGCTAGAAATATCACCAAAATAGTCATAGTTTTGGTATCAGTTAAAAATCATATGTCACCTGGGGCCCTTGGGTGGTTCAGTTGATTGGGGTGCAACTCTTGGTTTTGGGTCTGGTGTTGATCTCATGGTTTGTGAGATCAAGCCCTGCATCAGGCTCTGTGCTGACCATGGAGTCTGTTTGGGACTCTCTCTCCTTTTCTCTCTGCCTCTCTCTCTCTTTCTCAAAATAAATAAAGAACCGTTTTTAAAAAATCATATGTTAACTAAACTTACTTTTTTTTTAAGTTTGTTTATTTTTGGGAGAGAGAGAGAGACAGAGTGCGAGCAGGGGAGGGGCAGAGAAAAAGGGAGACACAGAATCTGAAGTAGGCTCCAGGTTCTGAGCTGTCAGCATAGAGACCAGCGTGGGACTCGAACTCATGAACTGTGAGATCATGGCCTGAACTGAAGTCAGATGCTTATCCTGAACCACCCAGTCGCCCCTCAACTATACTTAAGTTAAAAATCAGATGACTTCAGTTCAATTCAATAGATATATTTTAATCCAGGCCCTGTGTATATGCTGAAGATGAAAAGCAAAATTGTACGCGGCACTTACTTCCTGGCCAATGAACTGAATTTTTTCTTATTCCAAAGACAAATTTTTCTCTTTTTTCCTTTTTTCTCTCTTTAGTGTCCTAATTAATCACTAAGAAGAGAGGGAAATTAAACTGGAAAAGTAGCAGGACAGGAGCCAGGTGTCAGTCATGCCATCTTATTTCCTACCTTCCCAGCTAGGAGGAGGGATTTGGTCATGAGCACAGGAGAAGAAAGCAGAGGGGCCATGGGTTTCCCTATCCCAGGGAAATTCTAGAAATAGGGCATCCTTGCACATAATGGTGGATTTGGTTTAGAGTCCGACCCATGTATTCTGAGATGTTTTTGAACTATAAGTTAGAAGGAAGCAGAAAAATCATGGCAATTTAGAGCAGTATAGTAAGGCACATTAGCTTTCATCCAGCCCTACCCTCTAATTTTAAAATGGATTGTGTTCTGTTGAGTATTTGGAAGTGACTCAGTAAAGTACACAGTGCTCTGATGTGAAGTTTCTTGGACTAAGGATAGATGCTTTTATTCATGTTTGATTAACCATTTCCAAAATAACACATTGTTAAACAGAAACTTTGTACAGTGGTTGGTCCATGATTCCTATCAGCATCTTAACAATTGAGTGTTTCTGCATGAGTGAAGGAGAGCTGGCAAGGTATTCATTAAAGTGTGGTGGTCACTTCAGTGAAAAATGTATAACGAGTATATTAAGGTAATTACACCGTACTGTTCTCCTTGGAGAAGTAGTATTCCAGGTGAGAGATCATAGTGGAAAGGGAGATGGGATTGACATATTCAAGAAGTATTTGCAAAGTATAGCTGATAGAATTTGAGAACTAATTGCACAGGGTAAAAAAATAGAAGTCCAAGTCTTGAGTACTGGTCTGTTACTGGACACAGAACACTGGATGTACTTTTAGTGGAGAGGAGCAAATTTCAATGTGGAGTCTTAGAGTGATTATGCCTGAGTATGTATCTCTGATTAATTCACATATTCATAATAAACTTGTTTGAGTTTTAAATTTAATAGCATCTAATCATTTCTTATCTCGAATAGGGCCTAGTAACAAATTTTATTTTTGCCACTATTCATTCATAAAAATAAGCATTTCACTTAATGCAGTTTCTGTTTTATTAGAAGCCATGGTTGTAAGTGACCACATAGTTAATTTTAAAAAGCAAAAACGGAGTGGTCGAGGATCCAGCTCTTGATTTTGGCTCAGGTCGTGATCCCAGGGTTGTGGGATCTAACCCTGCGTTGGGCTCTACACTGAGTGTGGAGCCTGCTTAAGATGGTCTCTCTCTCCCTCTGCCCCTCTCCCTAACTTGCACTGTCTCTAAAATAAAATAAAATGGATTAGAATAAAATAAAATGAAATGTTATAAAATTAAATTAAATTAAATATGCTTTTAATACCACATGCATTTAAATGAAATCTTCTATTCCTATTAGTTTCTAAATCACAGGTTTGTAAACATTTCCAAATGTGTTGGTATCCTGCAAATAATGAATTCAAAATATTTATTTAAATTAAATAATAAGCAAGGTTTATAAATGTTTTCATAAGTAATAAATTAATTTAAATACTAAAATTTTATTTCTTTAAGAAATATTCAACAAATATTTATTAAATTCTCACTAGATCTTAGCCAATTTACTGTTAGGCATACCTCAATAAACAAGACATGAGCCCTGCCTTCAAAGTGCTTAAATCAGAACTGAGAGTTTATTAAATACAAGCTTTGTGGAGTTGGAGCTATTTTTAAGGATATAAATTTTGCTCCATATAAAGCTATATTAGTTCTTCCTGATAGTGGATAACTTGCTGTAATATTCTCATGTAAATCATTGGCAGTACTTGCAAAGCTTAGTTGTCATTGTTAAAATAGAAATTTTCTGTAGATCGAGGGTCGAAATTTCTTCACAGACTGACAACTAATGGAAATTTTACATGGATATCCAAAACTCCATTGTACCAAGAACTAGTAATTGCCCATTGTCTACACTGAGTCTTTAAAAATTGTGTGTTTTGTGACGGTTGGGTGGCTCATTCGATTGAGTATCCCACTTCGGCTCAGGTCATGATCTTGTGGTTCATGAGTTCGAGCCCTTCATCGGGCTCACTGCTATCTGCACAGAGCCCACTCTGGACTCTGTCCCCCTTTTTCTCTGCCCCTCTTCTGCTCTCTCTCTTTGTCTGTCTCTCTCACAAATAAAAGTAAACCTTAAAAAACAACAATAAGAGCTATCTTTGTGTTAGTACTGGCTCTCACTGCTGCCAAAATAGTGCCTCTGTTTCTAATCTCTCTGCCCTGCAGGTGCCACGTCCACCTCCATCTGTTTTCTCTCTGCCTTTGTTTCAGGTTCTACCACTTCTTGAGAGAATATTTACTTTAGTTCAAAATGGCTAATGTTTATGAATATCATTAGGCATTTGCCGCGCTCTTGCTTCCAATCAGACAGTCATGGGCTACTATTTATTATCTCTGAGACCTTTTTATTTTCATTGCAACTTTTTATTCAAGGGTGATACATTTGCATTAAATCCCATTTGTGCCTGAAGTGGGGGAGGGGCTTGAAAAGATTGGGTTGGTGGAAGGCTGGACTGCTTTGAGGTTTAGAGCATTCTGGATACTTGAAGCTGCCAGACTGACCTGTAGATATCCAAGGTATGTAATATGACCAAATACAATTCAGCTTCCCCAAGTCCTTGTCTTATTCCACATTGTATTTTGTAACCCTATCAGAAGAATCAAATTTTCTCCTTTGGGACATGAACTCAGTTGAGCTGTCTGTGTAGATAATAATGAGAGAGAAGTATCAAAATATCACTTCAGATCTCCACCATCAGATACAAGAGTGAACTTTTATGTAGACTTTGACCCAGTTGGGTTGATTTGACTGGTTTCCTTGTATATAGCCCTCTTATTTTCTATGTGCTGCTGAATTGTCTACATTAGGAATTTTACATTTTTTACATTTTTAAAAGAAAAGCACTCGGATTTTCTGTTGATAGTCATCACCTACTTTTTATCAGTTCAAGAATATGAATTTTAGTATTAACCTAAAATAAACTTAAAAGCAGCTTAATAAAATATGTTCATTGAAAAAAAAAACAGTTTGAATCACTTGTGAGACTTGCCAGCATGGAGCACGTTTATGGGAACATTGATATTAACAGAAATACTCTTTTTTTTAATTTTTTAATGTTTATTTATTTTTGAGATACAGAACGTGAGCAGGGAAGGGGCAGAGAGAGAGGGAGACAGAATCCAAAGTAGGCTCCAGGCTCTGAGCTGTCAGTACAGGGCCCAACATGGCTCTCAAACCACAGGGATCCTGACCTGAGCCAGAGTTAGACACCTAACTGACTGAGCCAACCAGGTGCCCCAGTAGAAATATTCTTGAAAGCCATGTGGCAAATCTCAATTCTCTTTTTACATCCAAGGAACCAATGGCTGCCTTTGCATGGATATCATTTGTTTTCATGAAATAGCATGAAAACAGCAGAGAATAGCAAAAAGAGAATGGAGTGAGGGGTCAGATAAGCCGGATCCCAACGATGCCATTGGTTGGTTGAAGACCTTTGAGTTTCTGTTTCCTTAGTATCACACAGGATTAGTAGCTTTATAGGACTGTTATGAAAATCAAAATGATATGACCTATCTACAGAAACCATCGAAAGCCTACTACACTTCAGCAACCCAATAAATGTTACTTTTCTCCCCATTTACTGAGTGAAAACATTGCCCAATGTGCCCATAATACTCAATATTTTAGGACACTAAAGGAGTTCATATGCCCATTTTTCCAAGTCCAGGAATACTGGGTCTTCTTGGAAGACCTAGTTTAATTTGAGTGCTATCAGTGGTTTTGGTTTTGTTTGTTATCTGACCCATTCAGAAAATGAGACTCTTGACAATTCATAAACATCCTGATGTTTCTACTTCAAGAACAGTTAAACAAAGGTAAAACATAATTCACTGATTGATTCTCAGATCAAGATCTGAGAAACTCCTAGAATGCCATGACTTCATTTATACCATAGAGTCTTCTATTTCTTTAAAATATGATTTTACTGACTTCCAAGTTATTTACTCGTTGGAAACAAGAGTCTTCAGATGCTAGCAGTACATCAGTCTGTCCAGTTTCATGTAAATAATTGCACCTATATAAACAAATTATGCATTCTTTATGATGAACACTGAGATAAAAATTTACACTTATACTTTTAATTTCACAACAACCCCATGAGGTGAATACTATCCTATCCTCTCCATTTTTATACAGGAACAAAGAGAGGCACAGAGAGATAATTTTCCAAAGTTCTACAATTAATGAGGAATGGAGCCAAGATTTAAATTAAGCATTCTGGCTCAGGCCTCATGATCTTAATCACTATACATTTTGTTATTTTTGTTTGTGTTGGTTTGGTTTCATGAAGTGACTGGGGGTTTGAAAAGTTGAAACTCTAAAAGCCCTTTAATTTTAAATATTAAATGTCTTTAACAGATTCTCATGACAGCACTGAGATGAAATCTGCATTACAATCTGGCCCTTTCCTTTATTCCGTCATGCAGTGAGCTTTGCTACAGCCTCACTGGAAGAGTCACAAAGTGCAGACATCTAAGCACACACTCTTGCTCTTGAATTTGAGTAAAATGTGTAGTCCTAATTTTTTTCATCATAGATTTATGATGTCTGATAAATGCACACAGCTTGTTCACACCATACTAATCTTCTCAAATTCTTTATGGGTAAGTGATTAGATCCTTTACTTCTTGTGGGCTGGCTAATGACATTATAAACTATTGGAGTACCTCAGGTTGCCTCCATGCTGGACCATAGGTGCCCAGTTTCTTCCAGTGGGCCACTGCTCTGTGTGTGGAGCGTACTTCTTTTATTTGAGCTGTCTTTTCTACATACTACATATTCCTAACCAGAATTGATTCAGTCATATCACTTTGCAGATTATATTGTTTGTTGCTCACAATCTTACAAATGCATCTATGTTGCTATGTAGCTCTGATGACCTCTGTGAAATTACAAGTAAAGTCAATGCCACCTGTCCAGCTCTTGAAGAATAATGATTCAAGTGAAAAATTGTTAAAGTTATGTATTAAAATTTAGCTATTTGAGAAACAAGTGTTGGCAAGTGTGGGGAGAAAAAGGAACCCTCAGGCGCTTTTGGTGGGAATGCAAACTGGTGCATCCACTGTGAAAACCAGTATGGAGGTTCCTTAGAAATATGAAAATAGTGTTACCATATGATCCTGTAATTCCACTACTGGGGATTTAACCGAAGAATACGAAAACACTAATTCAAAAAGAAATATGCAACCCTATGTTTATTGCAGCATTATTTACAATAATCGAGATATGGAAGCAACTGAAGTTCCATCTGTAGATGAGTGAATAAAGAAGATGTAGTATATATAAACAATAGAATATTACTCAGCCATTAAAAAAGAATGAAATATTGCCATTTGTATCAACATGGATGGAGTCAGAGGATATAATACTAATAAGTTAAATAAGTCAATCAGAGAAAGACAAATACCATGATTTCACTCATATGTTGAATTTAGGAAATAAAACAAATGTAAAAAGGGGAAAAAAGACCAAAAAATGATTTAAGTAAATAAACAAACTGGTGGTTTCTAGAGGGGAGATGTGTACAGGTATGGGTGAAACAGGTGAAGGGGATTAAAAAATACACTTAAAGGTGATAAGCCCTGAGCAATGTATACAATTGTGGAATCACTGTAGTGTACACCTGAAACTAATGTAACACTATGTTAATTACTTTAGAATTAAAACAAAAATTTAGCTATTTGACTTAATTTGAAGTAAAAATATGAATTGAAACTAACTGACCATGAAGATAATGTGTGCCTTTTTTATTAATAATTATCGTAACGTAATTTTCTGAAGGAATTCTAAGAGGAGAAATGGTACAAAAAATAACATAATGGAGAAAGAATATGGTAATGGCTGTAGGAAATTCATTTCTTATTCCTTAAAAACCTAGAAGAAAGATAAAAGTTTTTTTCTTTAAAGGCCTATAGAAATGAGTTTGATTTCTCTAATTGTGAATTAGATTTCTGCTAGCTTATTTAATTTTAACTATGCCAATGGACTGATCAAATAATTATCAACAGTAATTGCAAATACTTTTTTTTTTAATGTTTGTTTATTTTTGAGAGAGAGAGGGAAAGAGAGCACAAGTGGGGAGGGGCAGAGAGAAGGGGACAGAGAATCTGAAGCTGCTCTGCACCAACAGCCCAATGCAGGGCTTGACTCATGAACTACGAGATCATCCCCTGAGCCGAAGTTGGGCAGTTAACCAACTGAGCCACCCAGGTGCCGCTTCTAGAACTTTTTATATTTATTTTTTTTTAACGTTTATTTAGTTTCTGAGAGACTGAAAGGGACAGAGTACAAGTAGGGGAGGAGCAGAGGGAGACAGAAGCATCCGAAGCATGCTCCAAGCCCCAGGCTCTGAGCTGTCAGCCCGATGCGGGGCTCGAAACCACAAACTATGAGATCATGACCTAAGCCAAAGTCAGACGCTTAACTGACTGAGCCACCCAGGCACTTCTAGTACTTTTTATATTTAAACAAATACTATAGTAACTAAATGTTTAACTGAAGTTGATATTTAATGAAAACAATGTATTAGCTATCCACATATTATATAAAACCCTATGGAAAACATAGGGCTTCTTTTCCAGCTTTTTTTTTTTTTAACTTTTATTAAGCTTCAGTCTCCTCCTCTATAAAACGGAGGCAGTGATCTCTAAATTGCAGGGGTTATTTAGGAATAATATGAAATAATGTTTTGTAGGGCATTTACTACAGTACCTGGCACATAATAGTCATTCATTAAAGGGTAATTATTGTTGTTATTATTGCTGATAAAAATAAGTTAGTGCTTTTTTGGCTATATACCAGATGAAAAAGACTAGTCTTGGTGTTAATGCATGACTCATAAGGATCTATTTCTCAGAAAGAAAATTGCTTTTTAAAGAAAAGAAAAGAAATGAAAACACAATAAAATACCTCTAAAAACTTCTGAAATGAGGGCTGGATTGCTTTTTTGTTTTGTTTGTTTGTTGATAAGCTGTACCATTGTTTCTTGCAGAATGGCCTTTTAAAATGTCTTTATCTGTGAGGGCAGATGTCCCAGGCAGCCTACTTTACCAAAAATGAGCTATGACAAAAACGGACGTGTATATAGGTGTAAGGTTTGTTTTTTTTTTAAATGATAATTGGTAACATTTGATTGACTTAAATCATATACTAAAACAACTTAATCTGTGTCCATATACAGTCCAAGTGGACCCTCCCAGCCTCCATCTGCTTCTGACTCTGAGTAATAGGTTTACTTAATGGTACATGTTCGTATATTTTAATTGTGAGATGCGATGAGAAAACAGCTTGCTTCGTGTTCTGACAGTAACGTGTAGCGTGAGTAGGAGATCTGTGCCATGTGTTATTTACAGCAGCAGGCACAGGGGTGTCCTGAAGACAGGACACACACAGAATGTGCCATTAGGAAACTGTAAGTGTTGATTGGTTTTGGTACTGTATTTTTACTATGGCAACTTCAAGGTAAATCTTTATTAAACCTGTTCTTACTGGTTTCTGACATTCAGGAGTTGCCAAAAACTATTGTGTTGCGTAAAATACCTCCCTGACACACCTAAGACATTCAGAGGCATATTTAATTTAATTTTCAAGGGTCTTTGATTCCATACATTTTATATAACAGGTAGAGTAAGTATAAAATACAGAGAATTGGGACTTGTATAGGAAGGAAGGAAGAAAGGAAGGAAGGGAGGGAGGGAGGAAGGAAGGGGAAAGCAAGCTAACTATGAACATGAGCATAACAGATTTTGCATTCTTTAACATGAAGACCATAGGGGGGCCACCCAAAAATATTTGAAGTTTTATAGTCAATGTGGAAAAAAAGGAGTATCTGTGTGAAATCAGTGAAAGTAATTATAATGTTAAGTATGATATTTTTAATAATAGTGAAAATTCAGATTTTGTATTGACAAAATATTTCTGCTATTTAAATATTCTCTTAAGGGATAAGGTAGAAATACCAGTGAAAAAAATCCTAGTCCAAGGGCGGGGGGGGATAGTACACACGGGATCACAAGATAATGAAAAAAGATACAGGAAGTTAAGTATGCCATTAATCCAAGTGTTTTGTTTATAGGCACTCACTACAGGCAGTCTCTATTGAGCATACCAATAACAAAAAATTAATAACCTTTCCTTACAGTTCTTTTTCCATTTCTGTCTTCTGCTTATTACATAAGGTAATTTATTAATAATTTATTAAAGTTCTTCAGATAGTTTTAAATGTTTCTTCAAATACTTTTTTAAATTTTTAAAAAATTTGTTAATGTTTATTTTTGAAGGAGAGAGAGAGACAGCATGAACAGGGGAGGGGCTCAATCAGTTGAGCTTCCAACTTTGGCTCAGGTTATGATCTCGTGGTCCATGAGTGTGAGCCCCATGTTGGGCTCTGTGCTGACAGCTTTAAGCCTGGAGCTTGCTTTGAGTTCTGTGTCTCCCTCTCTCTCTGCCCCTCCCCTGCTCTCTCTCTCTCTCTCTCTCTCTCTCTCTCTCTCTCTTTCTCAAAAATAACCACCAATTGTACAACTGGCACAAAAAAAAAGTTACACAGATAATGCTGATTAAAAGTTAAAAGGAAGTCTGTCACCACAGAACACATTAATGGAAATGTAATTATTTGTGAATTCTATTATCATTGGCAATGGGACATTGGCAATGGCCAATGCAAGTGCAGTATGTCTTCAGCATCAGATTAATGTCATACACAATTTTCTAATGAAAGGGATTCTGCAAACATAAATGACTTACAAGTAGCAGAAATAATGTAGAGCACAGCATTTTTTTATTTTTTTAACTTAAAATATCTTGCTTTTATCACTGAAACAAATGTTTAAAATAGCTTTCTTATTAGTTAACTTTAGAAGAAGAGAATAGAAAATTTTTTTGATCAGGGGTTGCTAAGTGGATTAGAAAACGTGACTCATAAAAATTCACAGATTAAGGGTGGCTGTATGATTCTGTCAGTTAACTTTATACCTTCGGCTCAGGTCATGATCTCTCAGTTTGTGAGTTCGAGCTCCGCCTCTGGCTCTGTGCTGACAGCTCAGGGCCTGGAGCCTGTTTCAGATTCTGTGTCTCTCTCTCTCTGCTCCCTCCCCCACTAACACTCTGTCTTCTCAAAAACAAACATTAAAGCAAACAAACAAACAAAAGATTATCTCTCTCCCTCTCTTTTTGTCCATCCCCTTCTCATGCATATGGTCTCTCTGTCTCTGACTCTCTTTCTCTCTGTCAAAATAAATAAACATTCAAACAGAAAAGAAATGAAAACTACAATGTGTGAGATGAAAAATACCCTGAATGGAATTAAAAATAGCAGAAGAAAAAATAAGCAGATTTGAAAACAGCAGTATCAGTTACTCTAAAATGAAAACGAAAAGAGGGAGTCAGAATAAATCAGCAGGGCACCAGTGAACTATGGGGAAAAAATTAAATGTTTCATATTTGTATAATTGAGGTGCCAGAAAGACAGGTTAAAAGTGCCTAGTGGTTTTAAAAAGTAATGATTAAAATTTTCCAAATTTCTTAAAAACTCTAAACTTCTGTATTCAAGAATCTTAATAAGCCCCAAACAGAAGAAGAATGAAGAGACTGTACGAAGGCACATCATAATCAAATCGCATAAAACCAGTGTTGAGAGAAAACTCTTACAAGCAACGAAAATTAAAGCAAAAAAATCTATACATAGGAAGAAACAAGAATGACAGCAAACTTCTTGTCAGAAATAATGCAGGTGAGGAGATAGTAGAGCAGTGTGTTGAGGTGCTGAAGGAGAAAATACTTGTTCAGCATCGGACCCTTGATCGGGCTCCATGATCAGGAGGTCAGTCTCCACCCTCAGCTTGAAATTCTCTCTCTCTCTCTACCCCTTTCCCCAACTCATGCTCAGTCTGTCTCTCTAAAATTAAAAAAAAAAAAGTTAAACAATGGAAAAATAATTGGATTGACTATATTAACATCAAAGTAGATTTTAAATAATTTTTTTAATGTTTATTTTTGAGAGAGAGAGACAGAGAGAGACAGAGAATGAGCAGGAGAGGGGCAGAAAGAGAGGGAGACACAGAATCCAAAGCAGCCTCCAGGCTCTGAGCTGTCAGCACAGAGTCTGATGCGGGGCTCGAATTCACAAACCCTGAGGTCATGACCTGAGCATAAGTTGAACGCTTAACCCACTGAGCCACCCAAGCACCCCATAGTAGATTTTAGAGCAAAGTAATACCAGAGAAAAAGATCATTCTACAATGATAAAGGAGTTAGTTTATTGAGAGACTATAATGACCCTAAATTTAATAACTTAATAAATAACTTAATGACTATGTTTCCAAATATACCATGCAAAAAATTTATAGAACTACAAAGAAAACTTGACAAACCCACAATTATAGCTGGGAATTTAAAGACCTGTCTTTCACTAATTGATAGAAAGTTTTAAAAAGAACAAAAAATCTGTAAGTACATAGAATTTTGGAGGGTTTTTTTTTTAGAATATAGAATATTTTAACGTGTTATCCAACATGAACGAACTATGATTTATAAAACACTGAAACTGACAGTATAGAATACGTGTTTTTATCAAGTACGCGTGGAACTTAGGCTCATAAATTCAAAATGATTAAAATCATTCAGAGCATATCATCTGATCACAAAGGAATTAAATTAGGAATCAACAGAAGGATCACTAGAATATCTCTAATATTTGGAAACTAATTAACACACTTATAAATAATCCATAGGTCAGAAAAGAATTCAGGAAAATTTTAAAAATTTTGAACTGAATGAAAATGAAAACACAATATATCAAATTTGAGGAATCCTTAAAGCAATATAAGGAAAAAATTTATAGAATTAAATGCCTATATTAGAAAAAAAATAAGGTTTCAAAAGTAGGAAACCAATAAAAAGAAATACAAGGAAAAACAATTTTTTAATTAAAAATAAATAGAAGAAATAAGTAATAATGAACAGAACAGGAATCACTGAAATAGGAAACGGTAAAACAATAGAGAATATCAGTGAAACCAAGAGCCAGTTCTTTAAGATCGATAAAGTGACCAACATTTAATCAGAACAATTAAGAACAGAGGACATCTAAATTACCAATATGAAAAAACAGAGAAATGGCATCACTGCAGATTCTAAAGATCTTAAAAAGATAATAAGGGAATATTACATATAACTTAATACCAACAGATTTTCCAGTTTTGGTTAAATAGCCAAGTTACTTAAAATGACACATATTACCAAAACTCATTCAGGAAGAACTAGGTTATCTGAATAGGTGTATATCTACTAAAGACATTGAATTTATATTTAAAATCTTGCCACTAACTGTCATCTTAACATGGTTTTATTGATGAATTTTATCAAACATTTAAAGAAGAAAAAAATACCACTTCTATACAGATTCTTCCAGAAAATTGAAAAGGAGGAAATATTTCCCAACTCTCTAAATCCAGCATTACCCTGATAGCAAAATGAGACAAAGAAAGACTCCCAACCAGTGTTCCTCATGAATATTGATGCAGACATTCTTAATATAGTTTTAGCAAATCAAAATGATAGCGCGTCACAAAAAGTGATAACTATCCATATAATGTAAAGTTGGTGTAATAAATATCAATCAAATTAATTCATCATTAATTAGCAAGAAAAAATGGAATAAAATGTTTTGTAATATCAATAGAGAAATAGCTTTGCCAAAATTAAATAGCCATTCTTGGTAAAAACTCCAACCAAGTAGAAGTAGGAGCTTTCTCAACTTGACAATGGCATCTACCAAAAGAAATTATATGAAATAACCTCATAGTTGTATTGATTTGCTAGGGCAGCTGTAACAAAATACCATAGACTGGATGGCTCAAATAACAAATTTATTTTCTCACAGTTCTAAAAGCTAGAAGTCTGAGATCAAGGCATTGACAGGGTTGATTTCATATGGAGTCCTCTTCTTGCTCTACAGATGCCTGTCTTCTCCCTTGGTGTTCACATGGTCTTTCTTCTGTACATGGGCTTGCCAGTATCCAAAATTTCCTCTTCTTACAAGGAAACCAGTCATATTGGTTTACAGCCCACCTTAAAGACCTCACTTTAATTTAATTACCTCTTTATTGACCTCATTTTCAAGTACAGTTATATCTTGAGTAACTAGAGGTTAGGACTTCAATGTATGAAATTTGGGGGACACAGTTCAGCCCATTAAAATACTTAATGGTGAAAAACAGTGTTGTCACCCTAAGATCAAAAAGAAAACAAGGGTGTTCATTTTTGCCACCTCTTTTCAATATTCGTGTGTGTGTGTGTGTGTATATTATATCTATATTTATATCCATTGCCAACAAGTACCATAAGGGAAGAAAAAGAGATTAAAGCCATTCTGATTAGAAAATAAGTAAAATTCCATTTATGCATAGATGACATAATCCTTTATGTAGAAAATATGTTTTCTACAAAAGAGCTACTCAAACCAGTAGGTATGTTCTGTAAGTTTGCAAGATGAAAATCAGTATACAAAAGTTAATTGTATTTCTGTGTACTAGCAATGAATATCAGGAATTAGAATCTTGTGAAATATCTGTTATGATAATAGCAAAAATATAAGATACTTAGGGATGAATCTTTTAAAAGTTATATGAAGGATTTGTACGTGGGTAACTACAAAGTACTCCTGAGAGGAATTAGAGAAGACCTAAATACACAGAAGGGTTCCCTGTGGTCATGAGATGAAAGAGTCAATATTGTTAGTATGTCTGTTCTTCTCAGATTCAACCCAATTTCAGTCAAAACCTAGCAGGCTTCTGTTTTTGTAAAAATCTATCTGGTTCTGAAATTCATATGGAAATGCAAATGACTTGGATTAGACAAAATAACTTGGAGGAAGAAAAATAAGAGTCTAACACCACCTGGTTTAAAAAATTATAGCTTCAGTCATCAAAACAATGGGATATTGGTATAAACATGGACAAATTGATTGATGGGACAGATCAGAGAGTCCAGAAGCAGACTCCTACATAGATAGGCAAAAATGCAAAGGTAATTCAGAAGTATTATCTATAAAAGGTCAAAAAAGGTATGATTCAATCTGTAATTGGGTTCACCAATATTAAAAACTTTTGTTCTTGGGGCAACTTTTGCTCAGTTGGTGAAACTTCTGACTTTGGCTCAGGTCATGATCTCACAGCACTTGAGTTCAAGCCCCACATTGGGTTCTGTGCTGACAGCTCAGAGCCTGGAGCCTGCTTTGAATTCTGTGTCTCCCTCTCTCTCTCTCCCTCCCTCCCCCCCATTTGCACTCTGTTTCTCTCTGTCAAAAATAAATAAAAGTTTTTAAAACAAAACTTTTGTTCTCCCAATGACACTGTTAAGAGAATTTTTGAAAACAAGTCACAGAATAGAAGGAAATTAAACATCTTGCAAATTAAACATCTGATGAAAGATTTGTATCATGAATATAAAAATAATCATAAAATTCAATATTAAGAAAACAACTCAATTTTTAAAGCAGGCAAGAAAGCTGAACAGGCAGTTCTTCAAAGAAGAGACATGGATTGCAGATAGGCATAAGAAAAAATGATCAGCATCTTTACTCATTAGGAAAATTCAAATTTAGACCACGATGATGAACTATGTGTACCTCTTTAAAAGGCTAAAAGGGTTTTTGACTAACCAGAACGAGTTTTAGTGAGATGCTAATACATTGCTGATGAGAGTGGGGAAATGTCAAGCACTTTGGAAAATAATTTATCAATTTTTTAAGAATATTAAATACACACTTATCGTATGATCCAGCTTTTCCCCTCCTAGATATTTATTGAAGACAAATAAAAGCATATGTCCATACAAAGATTTGTGCATTCATAGCAGCTTTGTTTGTAAAAATCAAAAACTGGAAACAACCCAGATATCCATCAGTATTTGAAAGAACACATAATTAAAATACTAAGAAGGTACTACAAAGATCATGAGGAAACTTTTGGAAATGATGTATATGTTAGTTATCTTGTTTGTGCTAATGGTTTTACAGGTGTATATATGTTAAAACTTGTTAAATCATATACATTTTAAATATGTGCCATTCGTTATCCGTTGACAATACTTCAATAAAGCCGTTTTAAAAAATGATGTGCTCAGGGTGCCTGGGTGGCTCGGTTGGTTAATCATCCCACTTTGGCTCACGTCAGGATCTTGCAGTTCGTGAGTTCGATCCCTGCATCGGGCTCTGTGCTGACAGTCCAGAGCCCAGAGCCTGCTTCCGATTCTGTGTTTCCCTTTCTCTGTGCTCCTTTCCCGCTTGTCCTCTGTCTCTGTCCTCCAAAATAAACATTAAAAAACTTCTTTTGATGAAAAAATAAAAAAACGATATGCTCAAACCCACGATAGGATCTGTACCGGATAATGAATACTTGCTGTATTTTCTTTTTTAAAAATTTTATTTCAAAATAATTATAAGGTGAATTGTTACCTTTAAGGAGTTGACAGTTTTCTGAGAGGTGAAGGCTCATTTCATCTAAGAACTGAGAGAATTGAGCTTTATAGGAAAACCAACCCTTATGTTAATAAAACCCTATTTTAAAAATTCAGAGGAGGAAAAGCTTGCTTGTGGTTGAAAGAAATAGCCATATACTCACGATAGAGTTGGCATTTCAATCATGCCTGGAGAAATAGACATGATTTCAGCAGGGGAAAAATGAGAAACAGAATTCCTCGGTAGGGGAAAGAGGAACAGAGTTGGAAAGATGATGGAGCATGTTTTGGGAATAGCAGTCAATATAGTTAGAGTAGAATGTTTGAAAGGGTTTTATGGAAGATAAGCTTAAGAAGGGTATGGAAGGCAGATGGGACTTCTAGGCCAAACCAAGACAATTCTGTTTCCTCTTTCATTATTTCTTTGACTCCCACAAACGGAACTAATCAATCTTGACTGTGTTCCCCTGGTATTTTACTCTATACCCTGATAAAACACCTGTCACATTTTATTGCATCTTGTATGTGGCTTTAGCCCTAGGCAGTCTCCTATTAGAAAGGACGGCATTTGGCTCATTATAAATGCTCGATAACAAGTGCTTTCCCACTTTAAAAACTAGGAAAGTTTAGGCACTTATCATGATCTGAGTAGGCAGGTGGAATTTGAACTGGTCCTGTAGAAACTGAGTAGGTTTTTTGGATGAGCTGGAGAGTAGAGAGAAGGGCAATTAATAGAGACGATTGAAAATGTTTATAGTGAAGTGAGGAGAGAGGTATACTAAGGAGTACAAGAGTCGATGTTTACAGTGAAATCAGTTATTATTATTTAGCCCAAGCAAACAGAGACACATGTTCTATATTTAAAATGAAAAGTATACATAGCTACAGTAGAGCTCTCATTGACAAGAAGAAACAAAGGATTTTATAAGTTACTGACAAAATATATCAGATACTCTCTTTGGGGGCATATATTTATTTTTCTCTTTAGTTAAGATGTATATACATCAATATAGAATTGAGAATAGTATTATATTTACTATTGGCATTATATTCTATTGCCATTATGAACCTGTGGTGGGTCATGGATTAAAATGGATTGAGAAAGTCAACTAGAATTTCTGGACTTCGAGGCAGGACTCGAGCTTGATTTAGCTTTGTAAGCTGCAGCGTGGTGTTCTATAAAGAATGCTATATAAATCAGAACACCGGGATTTGAATCCCACTTTAACTGGGGTGCCTGGGTGGCTTAGTCAGTTTAGTGTAAGCCTTTGGCTCATGTTATGATCTCGCGGTCCGTGAGTTTGATCCCCACGTCGGGCTCTGTGCAGACAGCTCAGAGTCTGGAGTCTGCTTTAGGTTCTGTGTCTCTCCCTCTCTCTCTCTGCCTCCATCACTCTCTGTCTGTCTCTCTCTGAAAAATAAATAATAGTAGTAATGAAAAAAACCTTGAATCTCACTTTAACTTTAAAACATGTTTAGTGACCTCCAAAAAGTTAATTCCTTTATCAGATCCTTTTTCATCATTTATTAAGTTGGTCTAACTTAATAAATGACTTCACATCATTAATACGTGGGTTCACAAGAAAACCAGGGAAAACGTAGCACGTTTCGCCCCCATATTCTTTATCTTGTATAGATAGCATAATGCTTTGTTGGTAGTAGGTACTTGCCTGCTTACGTGAATGACTGAGGACCTTTGAAAAATTCTTTTCTTTTCTGTTATGATGTTTAATGCATCCAGAGAACTGACCATGAAAATAACCTATCTCTTGGTCATCTCTGTATGTTTGAGTAAAAGAACAATGGTAAAAGCTCATTTCTTCTTACGTTAATGTGCCTTAAAGATGTATGTGCTAAACATTCTAGGAGATGACATTTTATTTTACTTTAACCATTTAATTTGTATTTCAACTGAATTTAATTTAATTTTAGATCGAACTGGTAATGTGTAATAGCTGGTTCTCCCAAGTTTTCTTAGCTTGTTCCCATTGTAGCAACGTGCATTGTGACAGGACAGCCTTTTCTTGCAGACTAACCTCCTTCCATAGAGAAATTCCTCGTAATTTAAAGAACATTCTGGAAGATGTTCATAGTTTGCAGAAGTAGATTTGTAACTGGTGTTTTTAGGACTTAGAAATAAAGAGCAACACATAATAAAATAAAGAGAAGTCATACCTGTAGGATAGAATTTTGGGTGTTAAAACTGTATTCTGAAAGCTTAAACAATAACCTTTACTGGTTTGTTTCAAAGAAAAGATTTTTAAGAGAATCAGAATTATTCAAATTAGTATACCCTTTACAAATAGTTTCATAGAATGCTTAAAACTAAACATATTCAATTACAAATTTGGATTACACTATTGTCTTACATAGCACACTCTTCAAGTTGATTAGAATGTAACTACCAAATAAACCTCAGCACAATCCATATTCTAGAATATGAAATAAACTAAAATTTATTATAGGTACACTTATAAAATCTTTGTGGAAATAGATACCACTTTGTAAACAGAAGGAAGATAAGATGTTAAAATTATTATTATTTTTTCCTTTGGCCGAACCTCTCAGTCTGTTCTTCCAACAGCTTTTAAGGCAGTTTTGGTGCTTAGTGTTCAATGTCAGTGTTTTGATGAAAGTGTTCAGTGAATATTTGTGGAAGTTAGGAAGGTTGAATTTATGATGTATAATGTGTTACAACTAGGAAGTTAGAAGCTAAAATCTAGGAAAATCTAAGCGTATTTTCAAAAAAATTGAAAAACTATTTGTGATATGTTCTGGAAGGGTGAATTTGTTGCCTTTATTTTTTGGGGGGGAACTCATTTGTATCAGATTGTTGGAAAATAATGAGACATAGATTTCTAGCATCTGCTTCTCCCCCGCCCCAATACTGTGTGTTACAAATTCTCCAAATCCAGGGCTAAATAAACAAAAAAGTTGAGTCAGGATTGCTTCTCATTTAAAAAATAATCTTGAAATCTTGGCATAGAAAGGAACTTAAGAATTTATATTTTCCATCTTCTTTCTACTACAGATGAAGAAACTAGTCCCAGAAGGATGAATTGAGTTCAGTATCTATAGCTTTAAAAAAGAAAAAGGCTTTTTTTTTTCTTCTATACTTGGTACAAGAAGTACTCAGTAAATAATTTTCAAGAGAGAAGAGTCATTTCAGTATGGCCAAATACGTATTATTTTAGATCAGGTGCCTGGGTGGCTCAGTCGGTTAAGTGTCTAACTTCGGCTTCATGATTTCACAGTTTGGGTTTGTGAGTTCAAGCCCCACGCTGGGCTCTACGCTGACAGCCCAGAGCCTGGAGCCTGCTTCAGATTCTGTGTCTCCCTCTCTCTTCCCTTACCCCCACTCGCACTCTGTCTCTGTCTCTGAAAAATAAATTAAAAAAAAAATTTTTAATTTTAAAGATACATATTACTGTAAATTTATTAATTAGCATTTTGGTTCTTCTCTAATTGACTAAGTAGGCTGGATACGGTTAAGTCTTGCCTTTCACATGAAGTGGAGACATTTGGAGCATAAAAGCCCTCACCTCCAATCCTGACAAATTCATTCACAGTGAATGCCTGCCTAGGAACACCATCGGATAGAAATTTTCAAGGAGGTTTAATGGCCTCAACCTTTGTGACAAAAGGATTGGGGAGGCACATATTTCATTTGAAAATAAAAACAGTACTTTTTCCCATTGCTCTAATTTGGTTCTGAGCACATTATTTATTTTTTAAAAATTCAAACAACCTTAAAGGCATTTATGTTTCATCTTTAGAAGGTAGGTTTTGAGACGAAGTCAGCTGTTTTCTCCTTGCAATATGCCTTTGTCCTTTTGGAATCAGTTATTCTTTCTTTCAATGACAATAATTTATTGAACATTTGTATATTCCAGGCATCATGGTAGCCTATTAAAATATAAAATCAAAAAGGCTCAGTCACTGTCCTAAAAAGAGAAAGAGTATTTCTTGAGAAGTTATACTATCGTTGCTCCAAAATCCCCTTGCCATCTGCACTTTTCATTACAAAATTTAACACAGTAGTCATATATTGTTGAAAATATAAAACGATAGGTAGAAACCACAAGAGTGTTTCCCTTCATTTATGTATTCATTTATTCAACAAGTATTTATTGAGTATCTACTGTGTGCCAGACGCTGGGCTCTGTAATTAGGATATATCAGTAACTAAAACTTTCAGTGATCCTGCCTTCATAAGGATTGCATTCTAGTAGATGAGATGAACAATAACCACGAAACATAGTAAACAAACAAATTACAAAGCATTTTAGAAGATGATAAATATTTAAAAACAAAAAGTAGGAGAGCCTGGTGGCTCAGTAAGTTAGGCACTGGACTCTTGATCTCAGCTCAGGTCATGATCTTGCAGTTCATGGGTTCAGAAGCCCTGCATCAGGCTCTGAGCTGAGACTACGGAGCCTGCTTGGGATCCTCTCTCTCTCCCTCTCTCTGCCCCTCCCCTGCTTGTGTGCTGACTGTCTCTCAAGTAAAGTAAACAAATAAGAAGGTAGGGGTAGGGGCATCACATGTGGGGGAAGGAGAGAAGAAAAGAGGGTATCATTTTAATTTGTGTGGTCATCTTCTCATTGTGAAGATTTCTCTTGACCAAAGGCTTGGGGTCAGTTGAAATAAAAGTCCAAGGATTAGAATAATCCTAGGATTTGAAATTTTAAATTTAAGTCTACTTTGTTACATATGTCACTTAACAACAAGAAGGTGCATAGGATGGTAAAGTCAGACGCTTTGCTTTTTTTTTTTTTTTTTCTTAGTAACTTTGACTTAAATGAATGTCTATCTTTTCTAATTAGCTAAAATAAATGCATTTCGTGGGATTTTTGTCCATCCGTGATAAGATCAGGGTTTACTCTGAAAATTACCTTTTGGGGCACCTGAGTGGCTCAGTCAGTTTAAGCATCTGACTTCAGCTGAGGTTATAATCTAACGGTTTAGTTCATGAGTTCGGCCCCTGCCTTGGACTCTGCTGACAGCTCAGATCCTGGAGCCTGTTTCAGATTCTGGGTGTGTGTGTGTGTCTCTCTCTGCCCCTCCCCCACTCAAGTTCTGTCTCTCTTTCTCTCTCTCAAAAATAAACATTTGAAAATATATATATATATATATATGCACATATGAAAATAACTTCCTGACAGACAAGAGCAATATGTAGCATAATTTCATATAATTCATTGTTTCTTAGAAATGTAAAAATCCAGGGTGCCTGGGGGGCTCAGTTGGTTAAAATGTCCAACTTCGGCTCAGGTCATGATCTTGTGGTTCATGGGTTTGAGCCCTGCATCAGGGCGCTATGCTAAAGCTCAGAGCCTGGAGCCTGTTTCGGATTCTGTGTCTCCCTCTCTGCCCCTCATGGAATTCTTTCTCTCTCTCTCTCTCTCTCTCTCTAACATATATAATCTTTTAAAAACTTAAAAAAAGAAATGTAAAAATCCGTAAAAGGCACTGCATAAGGAACACAGTCAATGATACTGTAATAGCAAAGTAATAGGACAGATGGTAACTCCACTTATGGTGAATACGGCTATAAATGTATCAACTTGTCAGATCAGACTGTACACCTGAATCTAATGTAACATTTTGTCAACTATATTCAAATAAGTAAATAAATGCAATATAAAACCATGTATTGCCATTTTCAAAATGACTGTTGTCTCAGTTTGAGCAACAGATTAATTTATTTTCTCTTTGAGTCATTGAATCTTAGATTCTGAAAAGAACACAGTTTGTTTTCTTAATATCGTTGGTTACTTTTAGCATGGTTTAAAAATACAGGTATTTGTTTCTTACAGATTATGTTCCTGGCGTCTGCATATGCAAGTCCCCAGCTCACAGATGAGAGCTGCTCGGCCATGGCTGCCGTCACACATTATCTGTATCTTTGCCAGTTCAGTTGGATGCTCATTCAGGTTGGTACTCCTCCCACCCCCTTCGACGTTCCAAGGAATCTGCATGGCATGTTCTCCTATCTGCTATTCTGTATACCGAAGTGGAAGTAATTCCATATATCCATCGCTGCATTCCCAGGAGATCATTGGAAAGAAAACCTCGAAAGCTGTGCAACATCAGAAAGTTCAGTGAATTGGAGGAAATGGGAAGAAACATAGTAGGAGGAGAAATACTCCTCCGGGTGGTAGGAGATGAGGCTCGTGATGTGGACCCTATAAAGCACTGTAAGAAACAGGAACTTTTTTCTAGGGGAGGTCGTCAAATGTAGCAGGTGATGTGACAACATTTGTATTTTAGGAAGATCTCCCTGTTGGTAGTGAATTGGCAACAGGAGGGTTGACGTGGGAGCTAATTAAGTAGCATTAGCTGTATCCAGGTAAGAGAACATGGCAGTGTGAACCTGAGAGTAACAGAAGAAGCTTTTGAGAATTTTTTTAAAGTATAGCAATAGAATGTATAGATGCTTAAGAAGAACGCAGAAGGTGGAACTAAGGATGGTTCCCAAGTTTCTGTATGAGTAGATGGGTGGATGAGGGTGCCTTGAACTGAAATAATGACCCACTGGAAATTACAGGAAGGATGATGACAGTTTTAGGACATGCTGAGTGTGAAGTTTCTCCCATGCAAGACCTCCAGTGGGGACTTTGGGAGAAGTGGGATACAGACAACTAAATCCTAGAACAGAGGCCCATGCTGTATCAGTACTTTAGAAAATGGTTGACTCACAGTTGGAAAATGAGTGCATTGCTTTGGAAGAGATGGCTTTGGAGAAAGTACAGAGTGAGACCTGAACAGTCCTGGTAAACGTCGTGGAGAGACTTAAACTCTTCCTTTTCTGACTAAAATCCCAAGTTGTCTTCATTGTCCTATGCTGATTTGCTTGATAAAGAGGAAGATATGAAAGTTGGATCCCCTTCAGTAGTATTAATGTCATCGAATGACTCAACTATGAAATGTTGCTTTTGGTGATGCTTTGCTATTGTTAGATCTTTCATCTGGTACAAAGTTTCATTTGTGTTTTTGAGTTTGCATGTGAACCATTGTATGTAAACAGATGCATTCAGTGACTTGCATAGTCGTTTTTCTTGTTGAATAAAACAATATGGGGTTTTCAATACCCATGAATAATGAAAGAATATGAGAATACCATACAGACTTATGGAAGGGATATCTTCCCAGGTATGATATTACATACAATTCTCGGGAGACCTGGACTGAATTACTTAGTCAGTAGAACTGATTACAATAATTACAGCCCTGAATCTGTGTTTGAAATCTGGTTTTGCCATTATCTTTGTAACTTTAATCAAGTTTTTGGCCTTTTCCAAGTTTTGTTTCTAAATTGGCTTTTGAGAATAATCCTCATAAAATTATTTTTTCATAGGTCTTTAAGCAGCTCTAATTATGAAAAGCTTATGGTGTTCTCAAACCCCTCCCCCATAGTTAAAAAGTAAAGCTAAATCTTGGGGCATCCAGGTGGCTCAGTTGGTTGAGCACCCAACTTTGGCTCAGGTCATGATCTCACAGTTTGTGAGCTTGAGCCCCACATCAGGCTTACTGCTGTCAACACTGTCAGTGTGGAGCCCATTTCAGATCCTCTGTCCCTCCCTATCTCTGCCCCTTCCCAGCTTGTGCTTTCTATCTCAAAAACAAATAAACATTAAAATTAAAAAAATTAAAATATAAAAAAATAAAGCTAAATCTAAACCATATAATATAAAACTTAATATTTGCTGAAATTAAAGTATTTGCTAGATTCTCTGTAAAATTATTTTAGGAGTTTAAGTTGAACTTTTTTATGTGTCCCATGCGTACGTTGTTTATCTGCTTGGCCTGAGGTCCCCCGTGTTGTGTGGAACGTCTTTGTCCAAGTCCCTGACCTACTCAGTTTTTGATGAATGACTTGGATGAAGACACAGGAAACTGTCTTATCAGGTATGCAGATGATACAGAGTCGAGAAAACAGCTAAGACAGAAAGCTGCCTGGGTTAGCGACATAGGTAGAATCAACATAGAGAAACTGCTGTAAAAGAATGAAAACTGACGTAATCTGATGGAGGTTAATTAAGGTAAACAACTTGAAATACTAATTTAACACAGACTTAGGTGCAGTCGTATGTGTACCAGATTACTTAAAACAGCAACTACAAAAACAACACAGATGTAGGTTACATTAATAACAGCATAGAGGTAGGGGAGGGAATCATGGTTACATTGTAATCCACAAATGTTCAAGAAACCTTGGGACCCTGTAACCACTCTCATGAATCCTGTTTCACCAGGAATGTTAACTAGCCAATGAGAAGTTGGAAACAGACCTGTAAGAAACTTTGAGGCAGCTGCAGATAACTAACCTGGAAAGAATTTAGAGTGATGTGATGGGTGTCTACAAATACTGGAAGGGCTACTACAGGAAATAAAGACTGGTCTGTAGCTCTAGTTGAAAGAATGGCACAAATGGGTCAAACATTAGAGAATCGAGTTTTGATTCACTTTATGGACTTCGATACCCAAGAAACTGTCAAAATTGAAGAGGCTGTTTCTATAAATAGAAAGCATCCGATCAGCAAAATAGATTCAAACAGGGATAAATGACCAACTTTCAAACAGGTTTTCCTGCTTTGGGGGAGTGTTAGGTGGCATCACATACAAGATTTCACCCAGCTTAATAGAGACTGATGTATTCTCTATCTTTTTGCAGTCTTAAATAAATAAGATTGTGGCCGATGGTCATTTAGCAAGCTAATTAGATTTCTGTACAGCTGTTGGTTAGGAAAAGTATTGAAAGTACTGGTGAAGTTTAATGTATTTCAGATGGCACACCACACATTTTTCATGGTTTGTGGTGTAACCACAAGGGAAAAATTCAGTAATTTCTCATTCTAGGTAGGTTGCTTGTAATGAGTTACTTTGTGGGAAGAGGTTGTCACTTTACCAATATGTGTTTTCCTATTCGTAAAATACTGTCTGCTATTTTTTTAAACTAGAATCCATTTTTTATTTTTTTTTAACATTTGTTCATTTTTGAGAGACAGAGAGAGACAGAGCATGAGTGGACAAGGGGCAGAGAGATAGGGAGACACAGAATCTGAAGCAGGCTCCAGGCTCTGAGCTGTCAGCACAGCCCAACATGGGGCTCTAACTCATGGACTGTGAGATCATGACCTGAGCTGAAGTCAAATGCTTAATTAACCAACTGAGCCACCCACACACTCCAAAACTAGAATCCATTTTTAAAACATTAGGTAAAAGATTAGATTGCTGTTAACCCAATCCTGCTAGTCGATTAGGGTTTAAAATTATTTTTAATATTAACGTTTTAGTAATTCTACTTCATATTTTTAACAGTATTAGACAGAATTTCATTTATGTATGTGTGTGCTTAGCTTATGACAAAAAGTTAACCATTAACTTTTAATCATTGGACTTAGCATGTCAGAATTATTGTTTATTTTGATCTGCATCATATCTTCAGTCTTAGAACGAATGCATTTAAATAACTTTATCTTGAACTTTTATATTATATACCTTTAGTACATTATAGTAAAGTTGGATCATATTTTAGAGTAGCTAAAGAAAGATTTTATCAGTAAACAAGTTACATAACTTTTCTGAGCCTAGATTTTCTTATCTGAATAATCAGATTTGTAATAACAGTACCTGTCTTGGAGGATTGTTGAAAGATAAAATGAATTCATACATGAAAAGAGCTTGGAATTGTGCCTGGCACAGACTGTACGCTCCATACATATTTACCCAATATTACTGGCTAAGCAAATGTATGTGGCTAATATTCCATAGGTTTTGCAACATGTTAAAACCTATGCTTTTCCAATACAATTGCGACTTTTTTGTTCCCCAAAGAGAGTTTACTTGAGAATAGTAGGGAGAGACTCAGGGTGAGGGAGACAGCGACTAGCTAGGAAGCTTCAGCAAGCTAGATAAATAACCTCTAACCTCTTACTGAAGTACTCGCATGGCTCATCATAGGGTCTATACCTGGTGACCTTCACCCTGTTTCTTTAGGCTTCCCCCTTTCTGGACAGGGAAGTTATATCACGAATGACGGGAATAGAATAACAGATTATTTTCCTTATTTTTTTTTTTTTAAGCAAACAACTCACAGATTCCGTTTTAGGGCATGGAACCTGAGTTATCTTGCTGTTTGTTCATCATGTAAAAATCATGAAACTACTGAAATAATTTTCTGCTTTCTTAAAATAGCAGGTCATGTCTACTTTGAGGAAAATGAACAGTGAGAATTTAAACCCTTGTAATATTTTTACTCTGTTTTCCTAGTTTCTATTGTTCTATATTCATTTCCTTTTTCTGTTTTGATTTGCTTTCATTTTAGAAATAGCATTGACTAGTGGTACAAAACATAATCAAACATTGAAGAGAAGTATAAGATGAAAAGTACATCTGTTTCTCTCTATTTCGCACATTTACCACCCTCTGCTTCACCCTCAACCCTACTCCCAAATGTAAACACTGTTAGTGGTTTCCTGTATATCTTTCCAGAAATATTCCACACATATACAAACATTTATAAATATATAAAAAAGCACATATGTGTATATTCTTGTGTGTGTATATTTATTTACTTATATATAGTGCATATGTATATATATGCATATATATATATATATATATACACACGCACACACACATTTACCAAGTACCGTTACACTTTTTTTTATTTTACAATATGGTTATTCCATAGTTTATTTTTTCTGGTCTCTTATTAATGAAATGCTAGTTAATTTCAGTTAATTTTCTACTATAAACAATGTTTCCATGAACACTCTTGCATTCTAAATATTTATTTACTTTTGGAATCTTCTTAGAATAAATTCCTAGAACTTATGCTTTTACTGTTAACATTTACATGAAATACACTGTGAGACAAACTGCCAGACCGTGAGTTAGCCCATGAAGAAAATAAATTGCAAGTAAACTATTTGAGATATTAGTATATAATATGGGTAAATAGAAACTTAATTTTTCCATATATTCATTTGGCCCAGTTTTATGATCATTTCCTGTCACCAAATCATACAGCAGTCTACTTCAGGTATGAACAATATCCAAACCTTAGATTTCCCTTACAGTTTGTTGATTTCATGCTTAGGGAAGTAGTATAATGTTTTATTTTAAAACTAAAGCTTACTTGAAGAACATAGTTTTTATTTATGTTCTGGGAGAGAGCGCATGAGCTGGGGAGGGACAGAGAGTGAGAGGGGGACAGAGGATCTGAAGCGGGCTCCATGCTGGCAGGCTGATAGCTGCAAGCCCAATGCAGGGCTTGAACCCACGGACCACGAGAGGACAACCTGAGCCGAAGTCGGACACTTAACCGACTGAGCCACTCAGGCGTCCCAAAGAACATATTATTTAAATGGCAGGATAAAGTTAGAAATCATTCAACAGTTGTACTTGTGCCTTAATTTCTCTGTAAAATCAGGCTATGAAGAAGCAAATACACATATTTATACCTTGGCAGAAAGGCTATACTTAGTGCCAGGGCATAGCAACAAGAAGGAAAATGCTAAAACTATCTGTGTTTCTCCTTCGTCATTAATTTAATTTGAGGGAAGATCAAAGATATTAAGGACAATAGACTGGTAATTACCAAGATAAAAATGACTTACCCAGGAAATACAGAATTCTCCAGTCCTCAAAAAGCCTTGCAATTTATTTCATGCAAAATTGCTAAGAAAGGGAGGCCAACTTTAGCAAGGATGTATGGTAACATTTCTTAGACCCTTCTCTGAAATGAACAACTAAGCACGTATGATAATGACACAGTTAATAGCATCCATGATCTTTGACTAAACTTGATATTATAAATCAGTCCAAGGTTTCTGGTGACAGAGTTAATAACCAAATATCAAATGACAGGCTAGATACCAGTCTTATCCCACATAGCATAAAAATATATGGAGTTCGGGCAGCCTGCTTTTAACTTTAAAAAATAAAAAAAAGCATTTCACCTTTATATTTTATGAATATACTAATATCCATTATATTAGTATATATTATATGCATGAACTAATGAATTTATGTTTATGGACCATATGAAAGCATAATTATGACCTATGATAATTAACAAGGTAAGTCTTCATTTTTCCCATGTGGACATTGGAAAATAGTAGTAGCAGTCACTGAAAATGTCACTGTAAAAATGAAGAGACATGTCTGTGTAAGAATGTAAGTAACTATACTTACAGACGCACAGTCTGTAGTTTATTCTTACTTATATTTCACCTAGATTATATCTGGGTATTTGGGTTGGTTTGCATTTTAATCAGAATCCATTTAAATTCTAACAACTTCAGTTACTAATTTTAGGAAATACACTCCTTCCATCCTCAGCTTCCTCCTGTGTGTTAAAAAAAAAGAAAGAAAGAAAAAGGGGAAAAGGAAAAAAAGAAAAAAACTATAATAAAAGTTAGGAAACTGTTATCTTGATTAAAAGAGATATAGTTAAAAGTGAGGTCTACATTTATTACTAAATTTGTAAATATTGGTTCCATTCTTCCTCTCATAAACTATTGCACTTAACATTTTAAGGTTTGTACCAGTTAACTTTGAGCCTCTTCACTAGGAGTTCAATCAAATCAATTAAAATTTTCGAGCCTCCCAAAAATCTTTTCTGGCAAGATGTAACTGAGTCAACTGAGTAACTAAACCAAATTATAGAATTGTTGTTTAATTCGACAAAACTTAATAACTTTAATTGTATAAATCTTCATTTGTTTGGTATTTCTCAATAAATACCATATGCAAAACATTTTATTAGATACTCTCAGGTATACAAAAATTAATCTCCCCCAGGTCACAGTCATGTTTGAGCAATTTGTCCTCTGATAAACCTTTGTAAATTCTCATTTAGTGTTAGCAAAAAAATGGAGAGGAAAAGAGAAAGGATAATCTCCATACTTTTACCAGAAAAATGCATCTCCACAGGCACAGAAAGTGTGTGGGGGAAATGAGAGGGGGGAAAAAAGCTCTCGTGTGAAAAATACTGTCAATATTTGTGTGAGTCTCTATGGAAATAAATCTTAATCAGTCTTCAAAGGAGCTTTGGACTTGTTTTCTACTCCTAGTTCTATTACTAACCAAAATATGAAAAGGCTGTGCTTTTTCTCTCATTGCCTTTGCTTCCTCATCTCTAAATAAAACGGTATGTGTGTTAAAGTCGGTATTACTTCTGAAATCCACAGTCCAAGCGTCCATACCATTAGTGTTTTTATTTAAGGAATTGTAATTTCTACAATGATTCAATCACAAAGTATGAGTCAGGAAATTGTTAGTAACATAGTTAACTTTCCTTGTACCAGGAGAGGAAACTGAAACCCAGAGGAACCCAATAATGTCGGCCAGAAACATACGGCTTCTCCATGCAGAACTATGTCAAAACCCAAATCGAGTCACTTAATCACTATGTCTTTTCAAAAAATTTTTAAAGTCTTTATTTATATTATTCATTATTTACCTGAAACTTTGTTTTTTTCAATGTTTATTTATTTTTGAGAGACAGAGAGAGGCAGAGCACGAGCAAGGAAGTGACAGAGAGAGGGAAGCACAGAATCTGAAACAGGCTCCGGGCTCTTAGCTGTCAGCACAGAGCCCAATGTGAGGCCTTGAACCCACAAACTGTGAGGTCATGACCTGAGCCAAAGTCACATGCTTAACCAACTGAGCCACCCAGGCGCCCCTTGAACCTTTAAGTATGTGTTTGGACCTCTGCAAATTTTGCTTTCCAATATTTCTATAGATTGTATTTATAACAGGAAATTTTCACAAATATCAGTAATTTTCTTTAAATTTATTAAAAGGGCTTTTAATTAACTGCTCTCAACTTACGGTCACCTAGGAAATCTTGAAATGCTGGTAGTTAAGTATGCAAATTCAAATATATCATCCTTTACTGGTGAGCACTGACAGAAATGAGAAGATGGTAACTCAAAAAAATATTTTAATGTTTATTTACTTTTGAACGAGACAGAGACAGTGTGTGAGTGGAGGAAGGGCAGAGAGAGAGGGAGACAGAATCCGAAGCAGGCTGCAGCATCCAAGCTATCAGCACAGAACCCGATGTGGGGCTTGAACCCAGGAACTATGAAATTATGATCTGAGCTGAAGTCAGACGCTTAACCGACTCAGCCACCCAGATGTCCCAAGAAGTTGGTAATTCAAATGCAGCAGTGTTTAGAGGTGACATTAAAAATGTGACTGTGTTAACATCACTTATTTTTGGACACTACAAAACATTTTTTTCACCTGTCTCTTTTGAAGTGTCTCTTGGGTTCCTAAGGCTGATAATAGCTTTGAATCATTTTGGGCCTGCCGATAGCCTACATTACATTAATGCTAGGAGTCTGTAAGCTGTGTGTTATGAAGTGAAGTCAAGTTAGATTAGTATAGTTGGTTAAATTGGGGAATAGTAACATTTTGGCTTAAAATATAACATGATTACCTAGTGATGATGTCTTGAGATGGCCCATATGATGGTTCTAACAAAATTTTTAAGGCTTTGAGATAGAAATGTAAATAGAGACCCCACTACTGAAATTTTCAGTTCACAGTTAGTGTTTGGCAGGAAAAATGACATATGGACAGTGAACAGTAAGCCATGCTCAGTCCACCTGAAGCATGTTTGGGTGAGAGTGACACCCTTTAACTTGGACTGAGTTCTCAAAATTTCGTTAGTTCAAATATTGGATCATCACACAGACACCAAGACACACAGATTGCATATGCTGTGAATCTGTCAACATGAAATTTTCATACAAACGTAATGGTCTTTAAATATTCTTACCTTAGATTACAAAAGAGGAACTGTGATTAGAAGGAAAAGAACATAGTCAGTGCTCCACTCGGTTTCGAGAATGGTAGTAACTGGCGATTTTGATCCCACTGCTTTTGAATACCAAGATATATCTCGTTCATTTTCCTTTTTTCTTTTAACAGTAAAGAAAACTAAGTTGAGCTAATTTAAGCAAACATTTAACTCATAAATGGAATAATAAGCATATAGGATAACTTACTGAACCCAAGAACTGTAAGACCTTTGTCTCTTCACTGTGCTGTTGCCTTTTCCTACTCCTCAAGTTCATCTGTCCTCTTTTTTCAGCTGACCGGCTGAATTTCAAGAAATTCAGTGATTCATTATTGACCCAGGCTGGGTCAAACTTCTCCTCCAGATCAAATCAGCTATGAATGGAAGGACAGGGTCATGAATCCACTCCGTGTATTTTGGGGCAGAATGAGTAGTGGGACGATAGAGTTCTGAGAAGAACTCATGACCTAGGCATATCCCAAAAAGTTCCTCCCCTACTATATTAAAATATCTTAAAATTCAAATAAAACTTGAAGGTAGCTAATCAACACAGATTTTATGTTTGAGCCATATGGTATTTCTAAGATAATTAAGCATCATTTCATTACATAGTATCTCAATTCTATAGCAGAAAGAAGAAAACAAAACAAAACAAAACAAAACTTACAATGGGAAATATTGTCCTTAAAGTACATCTCAGCGATTGGATTCTTTTGGGAGGGAAAGGGATTTTTTTTTTTAAGTCAACAAAAAGTTGTGACTGTAAGAGTTTGTGTTGTCTGACTATTCATCAGCACTGTGCCTTGGGCTCTTTGGGGCAGAAGCCATGCATGTCCACATCTAACCATCTTGGGTCAGTCTTATCTGAGCCTCTGGTAAAGGTCAGACAGTTGCCAAAAGGTTGAGTGATTCTAACTGATGGAACTAATGTCCATCTTTATAAAAGCAGACCTTTTTGAAATATCCCAATCTGTATCATGATCAGTCAACTTAGAAGTCAGTTAACACGCTCTCCTTTTTGATTCTTCCACCAACCATCCCACTGAGTTACCATCTTATATGGATACACACAAACCTCTATTTAAAATAAATAATTAATACTTTTATTTGGGAAATGGGCTAATCATCCTTCTTTTGCCTGAATTTTCATTCTGTAACAGGCTGTTTGGTCACCTCAGTGTCAGACACTTGATACAGTCCCACTTACTTGGGTGCATGTCCCGGTACTAATTTTGGAAAGAAGGTAGAAAAACCCTGTTGGACCCAATGATTTGAAAAAGAAGTTAGAACAAATTTACATAAGCTACAACTCAAAACATGCTTCATAATTACAGACATACGCAGATATACATAAAGATATGGAGTGCTGACAGGAAATAAAATTCAGAGACAAAAATCTCCAAGTAACCAAACATTTTTATTTTTTCCTGGCTTAGGCCAATCAGTACTAATCCCTCAAGGCTGATTTGGTCTAGATAGAACCTTACTTGGAAGCCTCTATAAACAGCACCTGAAAGCCTTCTCATGAACGTTAGGCATGCTTATTTATTCCATAGAAAGAATTTCCATTATATCACAGCTTACTTTTGGTCTTAAACTGTTTATCTTTTGTCTTTCACACTGTCTGACATCCTAGTAGGAGACTTAAAGGAGGTGGTAACATTTTCCAATGGTGACTATGTGCTCAGCACTTTATACATATCTCATTTAATCTTTGTAATAACCTCATTGTATACATAAAGAGATGGAAGCTATGGGATTGTTGCTTGCTACTGATTATCCCTCTGATGTATATATAAATATATATGTAGGTAGGTAGGTAGGTGTGTATGTAATTTATTCATGCTCACACTTTTTCCACTAGATGAAACTGAGAAGGAGGATTTATCTAGTAAAGAAGTATCACTGAGTGAAATACAAATGACATTCAGTGTTGTTGCTGTACTAAATGGTAATTAAACATAGCTTTAATGGAAAGAGAACACTAGAAGGCAGAATATATAAGTTCCAAATTTGGCTTAGGCATGGGAGCTGAATCCTGAGATTTGGAGCCAATAGGAACGTTCCGTTTTCCTATTCTGTTTATCTGATGTGCCCCCTCAGCCTCCTGACTCTCTGTGTGCTTACCCTTTTTATATTTTGATCTTAATAAGAAATCGTGGATATAAAATATGATATAAATCTAAAACAAACGTTTTCCTTAATATTTCTTTCCCACTTGCTTAGAAACTAACATACAAGAGAGCAAATCCCTCCCCTGTCTCTTCCCCTGCTATATCCCCTGTGCCGAGACTGGTCCCTGAAATTTAGTAAGCACTCAATAAATATTTTTCAGGTAAATGAATGAAAAAGAAAATAAACTGAGAAAGAAAAACAACTACAAAAACTACCCCATCATAGTACTTTTTTCTCTATGGAATCATTTTCTGTTTACTCATCTATGTCTCCTGCTGGGAACCGACATGGGGCTGTCTTCACAATTGTAAACACATTCCCTGGAAAAGTGTGTAGCCCTGTCACAGAAGGCCGTAATAAAAATTGTCCAAAAGTCTGGAACAGTGGGCTGTTTGCTTCATTATCATCATGAAGTTGCTCACATGAGAAGCAGGTTTGAGTATCGGTGCCTGTTTCTTCAAAGCACATTCACAGAACAATCACAGATCATTATGACAGAATAAATTAAAGGAAACTAAAGAAAATAGAAAATACAATAAATATTTTTCAGTGTTTTAAGATTTGGGAGGTATCCTGAATTTCTTAGGTGTATGAAAGAATGAATGTGTGAACTAACTAAAACAATCACATAAAAAATAATTGTTAAGTAACGCTAGCCCTTTGTTGGTCAGTAGTGAGTCTGTGTCCTGTGCCATTAGACCAGAACCTGTTCATTTTATGTTCTGTTTCCTTCCTCAGTCTGTGAATTTCTGGTACGTACTGGTGATGAACGATGAACACTCAGAGAGGCGATATCTGCTATTTTTCCTTCTGAGTTGGGGACTTCCAGCTTTTGTGGTGATTCTCCTCATAGTCATTTTGAGAGGAATCTATCATCAGAGCATGCCACAGATCTACGGACTCATCCATGGTGACCTGTAAGTACATCCAGGCACAACTCATTTAGCCTTTTTAGCCTTTTTGTTCCCAGGCAGCTTTAGTAGTAGATGGTGAAAACAGTTGACGAAGTGGTGTGACTTAAAGGAGTAATACCAGGAAGCCCTTGCATTCCTCCCAGATTGTCTGAGTCTCTCCTTCTTCTAATTATCCCTTTAAGTAAGAAATTATTGCCTTTCCAGTTCCCTTGTAGATACCGTTTTCTCAGGTGAGTTGATATATTAGTTGGTTCACAGTAATTTGTACTCTAGCATAATCTAGTTTATTAGATTGAGACAATAATATCTAGTGAAATCAGGGAACTATGAAAATTTTGATAAAGAACAGAGTCAGTGAAAAATAGGGAGTATGGCATAAGTTTCTAAGGAGTCTGATATTTATCTGGGGGTGGAGAGATGGGAGAGGATGATAGTCACTGTCATCCATAACATCCTTAAATACCTAGGACTGTATCAGAGTGAATAGAAAGTATCTGAAAAGGTACACAGGAAAGAGACAAGGTCAACTAGGACCTTCTGATACATTCTTACTGAAGTACATTAATAGTCTTAAAATGTAATAAATCTATATACACACACATATATATGTGCCTTAATCCTGCATCTGGTATCTCATGGCTTTGAGGACCTCTCAGCCCCTTTTATTGACTCCACATGCAGGAAACAAAAAACTTTAGGGATGCCTGGGTGGCTCGGTCGGTTAAGCATCCGACTTGATCTTGGCTTGGGTCATGATCTCTCGGTTCTGGAGTTCAAGCCTCACGTCGGGCTGTGCGCTGATAGCGTGGAACCTCTCTTGGAATTGTGTCTCTTCCCCACTTGCACTCTCTCTTGCTCTCTCAAAATAAGTTTAAAAACTTAGAAAGACCTTTACAGTAATAAATTTAATCAGCTCCCTTGGTGTAATGAGAATTAGAGGGGAAAACTAACATTTCTAAATAAGAAAGAAAGCTTATTCACAATCTTACGAAGACAGCTTTACCTAATTATCTCACAGGTTATTGTGAAGATAAAAATTAGTCAATAGATGTGAGAAATCTTTAAAAGTAAAAGTACTATATAAGCAGAAGTCATTTCAGTATCATTATTGCCCCTGATCAGTTATAATCGTCCATTAATAATTAATAAATACTTGTTATTGAAGTTACGCAAATGTCTTCCACAAATGGGCAATCACACACACGCATGTCTCCCGCTGCATTCAACCAAGGAAACTAGCTGTGTGATACACACACACCCACTGAGATGCCATATATCGTAATTTTTTATTGAGATTCAGTAACATTCCATCATACTGATTACCTTGTAGCATTAAGATGTATTTTGTGCGTATAAAATTCTAAGAGCCTAAACTTCTAGAAGGGAATTAGTGTGTCTTTTCACAATCATGTTGTGACGTTTTGTTACCCCTAACATTAACTTAAATCTTGGGCAGCCAGGATTAATTTCAGAAAGTTCGGCATTATTCTTTGTCGAATACAAAGCAACCATGAGACAAGTCCTGGCGGCCAGCTGCCCATCCCTTTCTTGAGCTTCCTGGTGACACAAGAATTACCTAGTTGGTAGCAGTTTTAGCATTAACATGCGTACCCACCCAGCCTTGGTAAATGGGACCTGATAAAAGTGATATTAATTAGAAGGAACTCTCTTGGTGCTTCTAAAGGGATTTTTAAAGAGAAAAATAGAGGCCCCTGAGTGGCCCAGTCGGTTAAGCATCCACCTTCTGCTCAGGTCATGGCTAATGGTTCATAAGTTTGAACCCCATATCAGGCTCTGTACTGACAGCTCAGAGCCTGGAGCCTGCTTCAGATTCTGTGTCTCCCTCTGTCATTCAAATGTAAGTAAAAGCCCCTCTCTCTCTCAAAAATAAATAAAAGGCCCTCCCCTGCTCATGCTCTGTCTTTCTCTCTCTGTCTCAAAAATAAATAAAACATTAAAAAAAATTTAAAGAGAGAAATAAACTATTCTACAAGAATGTCCAAGTCAACTGACTGTTAAAATATTTGCCTTCTGAGGCTTTTGCAAAAAGTTTTATTATTGGCTCAATTATAAGTAAAATGCAAAATACATTAACCTCTCTTGGTTTTTGTGTGTTAGGAATTATTGACTAACATAAAAGCGACTAAATTTTGTAACTTATAGGTTACCCTGATTCTCCGTTTACATAGAATTCCTAAATTATCCCTATGTAAATTTGTTACAGTTTATTTTTAACTCTGTATTTTCTTTATCACTTTAATTTCAATTTAAGGGTACAAATTATGATATGATTTATGTAAAATATTTTGTATTTACAACATCGTGTAAAATTTTTTCTCTAGTGGTAATGATAGGATTTATGGTTACATGAAATAGCTCATCTGCTGTGTAGTGGTTCCTTCACAGTAACAAAAATGTCTTCCTATTTTTTATTCCTAGAAAATTCTCTAATGCATCCATATATACCAGTTATGTTTTTTGTTAAACTTTGGAACCAAGATTATAATAATTTCATTAAAACGGGTAGGAATTGATCTCTCTTCTCCTATTAGTTGGAACGGTTTTCAAGTTCAGTATTATTGCTTCCTTGGTTTTTTTTTTTTTTTTTTTTCCAGTAAGCTCCGTGCCCAACGTGGAGCTTGAACTCCTGACTGCAAGGTTAAGAGGTGAATGCTGTACTGACTGAACCAGCCAGCACACCCTTCTTCCTTAGTATTTAGTGGACTTTACACATGAAGCTAGCTAGGCCTCAAGTTTTCTTTACAGGAATACTTTTCTTTTCCTTCTTTCTTTCTTTCTTTTTTTTTTTTTTTTTTTTTTGAGAGAGGGAGAGGGCGCAAATGAGCAAGGAGCAGAGAAAGAGAGAGACAGAGAGAGAGAAGCGGGGTTGACCAAAGCAGGGCTCGAGCTCACTCAGTGCAGGACTTGAGCTCACAAGATTGGGACTCGAACTCACAAACATGAGATCATAACCTGAGCCAAAGTTAGATGCTTAACGGACTGACCTACCCAGGTGCCTTACAGGAACACTTCTAACGACACATTTATTTTCTTTAAAATATACGAAACTATTCACACTTTCTGTATCGAGTTCTTCCTCTCATTTTGGTAAATCTTTTTTCTACAAATGTTTTCATTTCACACCGGTATTATAATTTTTTTAATGTTAGTAAGATCTGCAATAAGGAATCTTTTTCCATTCTTGATCTTGATAATTTGTGTCTTTTCTCACTTTTTTTCCTCTCTTGATCAGTCTTGATAATTTATTAATATTATTTTTCTTTCCCCAATCTAGCTTTTGACTAGTGCATAAGCTCTGTTATGTATTTGTTGTCGGTTTCATTTTAACTTCATCAATTTCTATACTCATCTTTTTATTACTTGGGTTTTATATGATTTATTTACTTTTTTTTTCCTTTTTTTGCTTTTTTTTTTCCTTACTGTATACCAGGCACTATGCATTTATTTATTTTTTTTAACTTTTCCTGGGCTTCATCAAGATATAGTTGATATATATTATTGTGTAAGTTTAAGGTGATGATGTGATATATCACTTGCAAAATGACTACTACAGCAGAGTTAGTTAATACTTCCCTCACCTCACATAATTATAAATGTGTGTGATAAGAACATTTAAGATTTACTCTCTTAGCACCTTTCAAGCATATTAGACACTATGGTTCACTGTTGTCATTATGCTGTACATTGAATCCCCGGAACCTATTCATCTTATAACTGAAAGTTTGTACATTTTGACCAACATCTCCCCATTTCCCCTGACCGCAGCCCGTGGCAACCAACACTCTACTCTCTATTTTTATGAGTTTGACTTTTCCTCATGTAAGTGAAAACATACAGTATTTGTCTTTCCCTGTCTATCCCTAATGGCCTCCAGGTCTATCCATGTTGTTGCAAATGGCAGGGTTTTCTTCTTTCTCATGACTGAATAATATTCTATTGCACTGATATAAAAAAAATTTTATGTGTGTGTGTTATGTATATACACATCACATTTTCTTTATCCATTCATCTATAGACAGACACTTAGGTTGTTTCTGTATGTTAGTTATTATGAATAATACTGCAATGCAAATTGTAGTGCAGATCTGTCTTCAAGATCCAGATTTTATTTCCTTTGGATGTATACGCAGAGTTGCGATCGCTGAATCATACGATAGTTCTGTTTTTAATTTTTTGAGGAACTTCCGTTTGCTTTAGTGTCTGTGCCAGTTTACATTCCCACCAACATTCTGTGATCTTTATTATTTCCTTTCTTTTGCTAACTTTGGGCTTAGTTTATTCTTTTTGCTAGTTCGTTGAGGTGTTAATTTGTTAGGTTGTTAATTTGACACCTTTCTTTTTTCCTGTCAGGATTTATGACTATAAATGTCATCTTAGAATTGTTTTGGTATGTTATGTTTCCTTTTTTTTTTTCTAGACTTTTTTAATTTCCCTTTTGATTTCTTCTTTTATCCATTTGTTGTTCAGGAGCATAACGTTGTAATTTCCAGTTTTCTTCCTGTTACTGATTTCTAGGTTCATATCATGGTGGTTGGAAAAGATATTTGGTATGATTTCAGTCTTCTTAAATTTAAGACTTGTTTTGTAGCCAAATATATGATCTGTTCTGGAGAATGTTCTTTGTACATGTGACAAAAATGTATATGCTGCTACAATTGGATTGAATGTCTTGTATATGTCTTTAGGTCCATTCACTCTAAACTATAGTTCAAGTCCAACATTTCCTTATTGATTTTCTTATCGGATGATCAATCCATTGTTGAACATGGAATATTGACGTTCCCTGCTATTATTGTACTGTCGTTTACTTCTCCCTTCACATCTGTTAATATTTTCTTATATATTTGGGTGCCCTGACATTGGGTGCATATGTATTTATGATTGTTTCATACCGTTTTGATGAATTGACCCTTTATCATTATTATATCATGACTTTCTTTATCACTTTTTATACATTTTGAGTTGAGATTTGTTTTGTCTGATATAAGTATAGCCAGCCCTGTCCACTTTCAGTTTCCACTTGATAGAATATCTTTTTCACTTTTTTATTATGAGCCTACGTATGTCCCTGGAGCTGAAGTGACTCTCTTATAGGCAGCATATGATAAGACCTGGTGAAGGCTTTTTTTAATGTTTATTCATTTTGAGAGAGAGAGAGAGAGAAAGAGCAGGGGAGGGGCAGAGAGAGAGACTCAGAATCCAAAGCAGGCTCCAGGTTCTGAGCTGTCAGCACAGAGTCTGATGCAGAGCTCAAACTCATGGACTACAAGATCATGACCTGAGCTGGTCAGATATTTAACCTACTGAGCCACCCAGTTGCCCTAAGATCTTGTCTTTTTTTTTTTTTTTTAAGTTTTTATTTATTTATTTTAAGAGAGAGAGAGAGAGAGCAAGCATGAGTGGGGCAGGGGCAGAGAGAAAGGAGAGAGAATCCTAAGCAGGCAGTGCACTGTCAGCACAGAGCTGACGGGTGCTCAAACTCAGAAACCATGAGATCGTGACCTGAGCTGAAATCAAGAGTCGGACACTGAACGGACTGAGCCACTCAGGCGCCCCAGATCTTGTTTTATTAATGCATTCAGCCACTCTGCCTTTTGATTCAAGAATTGAGTTCATTTACGTTTAGAGTATTTATTGATATGTAAAAACTCACTAATGCAATCTTTTGTCTTCTGGCTGTTTTGTAGTTCCCATATTCTTTTCTTCTTCCTTGCTGTCTTCTTTTATTAATGATTTTCCTTAGTGGTATGCTTTGATTCCCTACTCTTTGTATATCTACTGTAGGTTTTTGTCTTGTGGGTACCTTGAGGTTTACATAAAACCTCATCTGGATATGACTATTTTATTCTAACAACTTGAACTTCAATCACATGCACACACTCTACCTTTCCACTTTACCCCTCCCCTTTTATATTTTGATGTTACAACTTACCTCTTTTTAAATTGTTTTCATTTAAAATTTAATGCCATAGTTACTTTCAATTCTTTGTTTCTTTAACCTTCATACTAAAGTTACATGTAAAGATAACACATTATTGAGAATTCTGGATTTAACCGTATAGTTATCTTTACTGGTATACTGTCTATTTTCACATATTTTCAGGTAACCAGTTAGCATCCTTTCATTTTAGCCTGAAGAACTCCCTTCACCTTTTTGTTTCCTTTTTCTTCTTTTTTTGTCTCTTATTTTAAAGAGAGAGAGAGAGTGCATATGCAGGCAGGGAAGAGGGGCAAAGGGAGAGAGAGGAAATCTTAAGCAGGCTCCACACTCAGCACAGAGCCCATGAGGACACAGGGCTTGATCTCCAAACTGTGAGATCATCACTTGAAATGAAATCAAGAGCCAGATGCTCCACCAACTGACCTACCCAGGCACCCCTCTTTTCACCCTTTCTCATAAAGCAGACTTAGTGGTGATGAAGTCCTTTAGATTTATTTGTGTGGGAAAATCTTTATTTCTCCATTTCTGAAGAATAATTTTGCCAGATAGGGTATTCTTGATTAGCACATTTTTTTGCTTCCAACACTTTGAATATATCATCCCACTCATTCTCTCCTGGCCTGGAAGGTTTCTGCTGAGAAACCCACCAATAGCATTAGGGGGTGGGAGGGGGGCCCTTGGAAGTTACAAGCTTCTTTTCTGTCTTTGCTTTTAAGATTCTCTTTGATTTTTCACAGTTTTATTATAATGTGTTTTGGAAAAGTTGAGTTTGTTTAGAGACCTATATTATCTATTCAGAAGTCCAAGAAACATCTCTACCAGAATTACACATAGCCATCTTATATTTAGCATGTTCAAAATTGATCTTCTAAATGTGTGCTTTGGCCTGTATTTCCTAGGAAAGTTCCACCATCCACCCAAGTACCCAAGCTGTGAACTTAAGGGTTTTTCTACTTCCTTTTTCGTACACTTTACATGCTATTAGTCACAAATTATTTTGTAGCCTAACTCCTACATGTCTTCCTCATTTACTTTCTCATTTTCATCTTCATTTCTTATTTCATCATCATCTCTACAGTTCACTGTGTCATCTTTGTCTGGTCTGTTGGGTTGCCTCCTAACTTATGTTCCTATCTCTAATTTCTTCCTTCGTTAACCCGTCCACTAAATTCTGAAATGTGGAAATGATCATATCACTCCGATGCTTAAAACCCAACAGTTGCTTTTCATTACCTTCAAGTTCATGGACTGATAGGTCATCTGTAGTCGACACTAACTTTTTGAATCAGCTTCCTTTAGCATCCCTCACACCAATCCTCCCCAATTACCTTTGTAAATGAGTCATTTGATATTTCCAATGGTCTCCTGTGCTGTACATTTGACTATATCTTTTACGTCTCAAATGGTTTTCTTTGCTTTTGTCTGCCTAGAAAATATCTATTCTTTATAATATCTAGATACTGTAGATACTGTAGAGTATCTAGTTCCAGATTAAAATATTACCTCTTATATATAGCCTGAATAGACTCAGAACCTTTTATAAATCCTATGATTTAGCAACCATACTATATTATGAACACTTGATTATGTCAGTTGTGTTCTTTGAAATTCAGACTGGAAATCAGGATTCATAACTGGTAACATTTGGTAAAAGTTGCTAAATGTTTTAAGGATGCAGGGCATAATTTACTTTTTAATGTAAATATCTGAACCGAAAAAAGGGAAGTCTTAACAACCCACGCTAAATGTATACAAAGAGGATTTAGAGGTAAATTTCATGCTTTCTCTATGCAGTAACATATATGTAATAAAATTTTACACAATACTATGATTATCAAAACATATCTAAAATACTTGGAAGTCACCAAAAAGTACTGTATCTCAACACTTTAAAGACTGCCTGCTCAACACCTTAAAGACTGCATGAGAACTGCGATATCTTATAAGAAAAAAATATTTTCTTATACCTACATAAAAAGTCAAATTGTAATTTACCAAGACTAATGGATTTTTTAATCTAGGTTTAAATCACATAACGTGATCTGGAGAAAGGTCTCCAGAGAGACCTAGAGAGACTATAAAATTTTAAATTTGCTTTTGTCTGTCAAGTAGAGAATCCGGTATAGACTTGTTATTGTTCCTTTGTCACTGAGCCAGATGAACTGATGACTCTATGAGGAATCACTATACTCAAAGTTAACAAAAGAAGGCTTCCTATACTTTTAACATTTTCTTAAAGACATCTTCATACTTTATGAAAATAGTGCTAGAAAATTTTCCAGCTTTTTATCTTATATTTGAACAGTGCTGAAATAAAATAAAGTCAGAGTAAAGGAAATGAGTCAATCTTGATTGATTTCCATTGGTTACCAGAAGTAATTCTATTGAAAAGACCCAGAGGTAGTTTCTATTGAGTAGTTTATAGAGTATCCTTGGACGTACTCCCCTGTTTTTCTTGGATTCACTTCTTGGCTACTCGAGAGAAAAGAAATAAGCTAAAGAGAAATGTTTAGCTTGATCATGCAAAGTGCAGAGGGAAGAGAATATGGAACTGAGTCAACAGCCAGGGTGGAAGCAAAAGGAATAGAGCCCTGAGAATTGTCCTTAAATAGATAAAAACCCGTTCATCTGAGTCCACAACTCTGTGGCTATGGAAGGATAGAGTGATTAAAAATGAGTGTCAGAGTCATGCCGTATAGAGAAAAGGACAGTGAAGACTTTCTTATCTCAGCATTCCTACCTTCCAGCTGCAAGACCCTGACACATCAATAAATGTCCATAACAGTAAAACTGACATAATAATGATGATAGGTTGATTTGTACTTCCAAACACTTGCTTTTTTTCTTTCTTGCTTGCTAATTCGAATGAAGTCAAACTTTTAAAAAGGCAGCCTATATCTATAGAATAACTGTTATGTCCAAAGGCCTAAGTGAATTCTTGTCTATTTAAGCTATGACTTTGTTGGCTCATAGTGAAAAAATGCATAACTTAATTTTAAATTTGATTAAAGTTTTTTAATTTTTTAATATTTCATATTCTTAGCATTTTAGCATATTTCACCCTTGATATTTTTAATAAATCTTTTTTTAACAAGTCATAATTATAACCTCTTCTGATTATCCTGATCCTGAACTGAATTACCCATTTTAAAAATTACTCAATCTTCTGAAAACAATCTAATTATTTAGCTATATTAGGAGACATTGTGGTTAATGTAGAGGACAAATCTGTATGCTCTAAGTTAGAATTAAGCAGAAGTAATAGTGCTCTCTTGGAAATATGATATCACATGACAGTCTTTATTAAATTACTTAAAAAGAGAATCATGAAAAAAGGTTTGTAAATATAGAGAGCCTGTTTACTTATTGTCTAAGTTTAGAGAATATTGTCATAAATCTATCGAGGAGTACTATCAGGGTCTCTTCAGGTAGGGGGTGTATTGTTATATAGGGGTGTACACACACACACACACACACACACACACACAGAGTATATGAGCATAGAGATAGCTGCTTTAGATTAGCATTTTCCATTTATTCAGAGCTCCAAAATAATGACATATGGGAAGTATGCTTTCCTTTAAAATCTTAGAATCACAGAATTAAAGCATTGGAAAATATCTAGCTTACCTTAGTAAAGTCCTCAAAAACATCATGATTCAAACCCCTGTTCAAAGTATCTTGAACTCCTTATCCCAAATATTCAGTTTATTTGACTTTTTGTGGGTACTGATTAACAACTTATTCCACTAATCTTCTCTCATTCCTTTATCTCCTGTTAACTTTATTTCTCCTAGCAACAACCTGAGCTTTTGTGACTACTGCTTTATCTCTCTCAGAAAAATTCTGCCTGGTGCCTTGAGTTACATCCCTCATGGCTTCGCAGTCCCTGGATCCTTCTCTTTACAGGCAGGATGGAACCTGGACAAAAGCGAACTTTATAAAGCTTAAAATCCAGTCCCCATGCAATCTTTGAGGACTCTGTACAGCATTGCAGACAAATGTTCATTCACTTTATAGTTGAACTCATCGGTGAAAAGAATGTATTTCTTCCCAGGGCTTTTTCACATAGAGTAAATATCTTTTAGATTTTGTCTCAATGTCTGATTGTTGAGTTCATATCAAAAAACAAACAAGGAACAAAAATAACCTAGTATTTTCAACCTGATCATCCTTAAGTTTGTCACAGTTCATTTTTTTTTTTCCAGGCTAAACATTTCTGATTTGTTCAAATACGTCCTCATGAGGCGCCTGGGTGGCTTAGTCGGTTAAGCGTTATGCATCCGACTCCTGATTTTGGCTCAGGTCATGATCTCATAGGTCGTGGGATCAAGCCCAACATTGGCTGGCACTGGCAGCATGGAGCCTGCTTGGGATAATCTCTCTCCCTCTCTCTCTGCCCCTCCCCTGCTCATGCTTACTCTCTCTCTCTCAAAATAAATCAAAAAACTTAAAAAAAAACAAATATGTCCTCATATGGCATGCTTTTGCATCTTTTTACTATCTTAGTAGGTCTCCTCTCAACTTATTCTATCTCTATCAGTCTTTTCTTTCTTATATTTTATTTTCGAAAGAATTTTAAGCACAGAAAAGTTCCAAAACTTGTCAGCATTTATGTATACCTTTCGCCCTTGCTACACACACATACTTACATGGCCATAGCATGATGATCAAAACCAAGATATTAATTGCGATAAATAACTATTACCTAAATGGCAGACTTCCTTCAGTGTTGCCCCATTTTCTCCACAGTGTCTTTTTCTGTTCCAAAAGCCAGTGTTGGATTCCACATGTCATTCAGTGATTACGTATCTGTGTCTCCTCCAATCTGACAGTTCCTCTGTCTTCCCTTGTTTTTACTTTTGATAAGTACTGGTCAATCATTTTATAGAATGTCTCCAAACTTGGTTTTATTTAATATTTCCCTGTGATTAGAGATTATGCATTTTTTTGCAAAAATTGCACATAGTATATAAGTACAAGTTTTTGTGTGTCAACATGTTTTCATTTCTCTTGGATATATACCTAAGAGTGCACTTGTTGGGTCATATGATTTAACTTGCTCCTTTCAAGATTCTCTCCTTATCTTTGTCTATCAGCAGTTTAATTGTGATATGTCTAGATACGGTTCTCACTGGTTTCCCCTAATTGGAGTTTGTTAAGCTTAATGTGTAGATTAATGTTTTTCATCAGATTTGAGAAAGAATATTTCGCCAAATATTCTTTCTATCACTTTCTCTCCTTTTTTGGTACACTTAGTATTTCTTCATTTATAAGCTTGATGATGTCTCAAGAACTCTGAGTTTCTGGTGAATGTTGTTTAGACTTGATAATCTCAACTGACCTATATTCGTATTTACTGATTCTTTCTTCCACCTACTCAAAACTGCTGTTGAGTCTTTCTAATGAAATTTTATTTTAGTTATACTTTTTAAGTCTGGAATTTCTGTGGTTTTTTGTTGTTGTTGTTGTTGTTTTTGTTTTTTTAGCAGTTTCTTTCTCTGTATTGGTATTCTTTATTTGGTGAGGTATCATTCTTATACACTCATTTAGTTCTTTAGATATGGTTTCCTTTATTATTTGAATATATTTAAAAAAAATTTTTTAATGTTTATTTATTTTTGAGACTGAGAGAGACAGAGCATGAGTGGGGGAGGGGCAGAGAGAAAGGGAGACACAGAATGTGAAGCAGGCTCCAGGCTCTGAGCTGTCAGCACAGAGCCCGACGCGGGGCTCAAACTCACAGACCATGAGATCATGCCCTGAGCCTAAGTCGGGCGCTCAACCGACTAAGCCACCCAGGCACGCCTGAATATATTTTAAATAGCTGATTTAATGTCTTTATCCAGTAGATGTATCATCTGGTTTTCCTCAGTGATAGTAACTATTGCTTGCTTTTTTTTACCCTGTGTATGGACCATACTTTCTTATTTCTTTGCGTGTCTTGTAATTTTTGTATAAAACTAGATATTCTAAATAATATAATGTGGAAAATCTGAAAATTACATTCTCCCTTTCCCTCAGGGTTTGTTGTTTCTGCTTATTTCAGTGGTAGTTCTTCGTTTATTGAGTTTTATGAACTAATTCTATAAATGTATAAAACTAAATTCTTTAAATATTCTTTATCAGAGTGGCCACTGATCTGTGTTGTGTTAGTTTAGTGATTATTGATTGATAGGTATTTCCTTAAATGCCTGGAACCAAGAAGTCTCCCACTCTTTGCCAAGTAGTTCTAGGTGCATGTTTACAACATGACTTCAACTCTCCGCCAGGCAGTTGACAAGTACTGCTTAGCCTTCGCTTCCTGCTTATGTAGACCCTCAAGGCCAACCAGTGGTGAGAGAGCCTAAGTTCTTCTCAGGTCTTTCCTGAGCATGGGCACAGTCCTAGGCATGCATGTGGATTTCTAAACTCCCAAGAATATATTGGACCTCTCCAGAGCCTCTGTGGACATCTCATAGCTTTTTGGTTTGTCTCTTTGCCCCAGTTGTTGTTATTCATTAGTTCAGGCAGCCATGAGGTTAAATCACTTGCTTTACAAGATTTTTAATAAACAATCCCCTCCCTTTCACCCCCTAATTCTTACCCCCTACCCAAGGATCAGAATTTCTGAACTGGCTGGACTCTGAGACAGGTCAGATACAAAGATATCCTTGCAAATTTGGGCTTTCATGAGAAATGAAGCTTTCAAAGAGTAACAGCTGCGTTCTCCCACCCAAGTTTCTTCCCTAGTGGCTACCAGACTGTGTCAGGAATGTGAGCTGTTATTTTTCAAGGCCACATGAAACTAGAGACTAGGGTATGAAACTCAAACAAGTTAAACCGCCTTGAAGGTTGCTATTCTTACTAATAATCAGCTTTTGAGTCTTAATTTTCTAGTATTCAAGCGTTCCAATATTAAGTAAATATGCTTAACTCTAGAACACCCAAGTACTGAAATGTGGCAGCCTTAAAAATATATACTTTAGCAAACTTACTATACCAAGTATATTAGGAAATGTGTCTGTAGATTTTTCTTCGATTGGAGTGCAGTGGAAAGAGCAGCTTTGGAGGTAGATGGACAAGGAGTCCAATACTGACTCTGCGACCCTGCACAAGTTGCCCTCTAAGAGCTTGAAGTTCCCCATCTGATCTGTGGAATACATATAATAAAATCCGTGTCATAGAACTGTGATGTGGATTAATTGAGATGATACATGTAAAAAAAAATGCATGTGAGTGTGCAGTGTCTGGCACACAGGAGGGGTCAATTTGCGACAGCCTTGTTTCTCAGTCTATGAATGTGTGTCCCATGTGAAGTAGTAATTACATGTAACCTATCCGATAAGCCTGCCTAAATATTATTGACCCTATAAATTCTTAAACGGTTGCTTAATATTTTATTACCTACAGATATTCCGATAGTATTATTTAAATTATTTCTATCATTTTCTTTTGCATCTTTGACATTAAGATTGCAAACAATACACTCTTCAATATTTCTGAAATTCAGAAGCTTATATCAGCCTAACTTAAAGAGTTTTGTTTTGGTCATCAGTGAAGGGAAAAATACCATTAAAGCTTTCCATCTTTTTTGGTACTGTCTTATTTAGTTTTGGCTGATTTAACAGAATACCATCCGTGGGGTGACTTAAACAACAAACATTTATTTTTCATAGTTCTGGAAGCTCGAAGTCCAGATCAGAGCGCCAGCATCATCAGGTTCTTAGTGAGGGCCCTCTTGCAGGTTATGTCCTCATATGGCCCTCCTGGGTGCAGGCAGAGAGAGATCCTGTGTTTCCTCTTTTTATCAGAGCATTAATCTTACCATGAGGCCCCACCCTCCTGACCTAATCTTACAATAATTACTTCTCAAAGGCTCCACCTCCAGATACCTCGTATTGAGGGTTAGAGTTTCAATGTAGGAATTTTGTGGCGGAAAACAACATTCAGTCCATGGCAGGTATTTTTAAAATTTATCTAGGGGCACCTGGGTGGCTCAGTTGGTTAAAGATCCAACTTTGGCTGAGGTCACAATCTCATAGTTCGTGAGTTTGAACCCCATGTCAAGCTCTGTGCAGACAGCTCACAGCCTTGTGCCTGCTTCAGATTCTGTGTCTCCCTGTCATGCCCCTCTCCTGCTCACACTCTGTCTCCCTCTCGACAACAAATAAACATTAAAATTTTTTTAAGTTTATCTAAATTGTGAATGTAATCTGAAGTAAATGATTAAATATCCATTTTATTTCCAAGGAATCATTTTTGGCCAAGCCACAGGTTGTGAAAAATAGTAGAACTTTAGTCTCACTTTTGTTGAAAGGTAAAGAACTATTTTCTTCTATATCTAGAAACAGCCAGGTTTATTCTAAAATTATTCTCAGAGAAAAGTGTCATGTAAATATTTTTATTTATGCTGACTTCATTAGAATCAGCAATGGCTCTATCCAACTCTTCATACTTACTATAATAACATCAGTGTAGTAATGTGTAACATCACCTATAACTTCCTCACAAAGACAATATATATTTTTTTTCCTAATTTTTTAAATTTGTTTTGAGAGAGAGAGTGAGAGATAGAGTGTGATCAAGGGAGTGGCAGAGAGAGAGGGATACAGAGAATCCCAAGCAGGCCCCGGGATATCAGCACAGAGACTGACATGGGGCTTGAACCCACAAACCATAAGATCATGACCTGAGCCAGACGTTCAACCAAACTGAGCCACCCAGGCGCGCCTCTGGTGTGTATATGTGTGTGTGTGTTTTAACCTTTATTCTATGTATATGCACACGCTCATACACATATACACACACATTCACAGCGAAAACAGGGTACCATATGTAGTATTCTGCAGTTTACTTTTTATGTGACAGTTTTCTATATCAGTATATATTAATCATATTTTGTCCTATAATGTTCTGTTTATTTCACCAACCCTGTATTGATAGACTTCTGAACTATGTATAGTTGTTTTTTTATGACACCATTGTAATGAATATACTTGTGAAGTATAATGTTTGTTTTACTTGTGTTAATGTTTTCCATAGAATGAATTTCAAGCAATGGAATGGCTCATTTAAAGGACACATACATAATTTTTTACCTTAAAATATATTACCAGAGTGTTTTCTAAAATGGATATGCCTTTTGGCACTCAAAGAACAAATTATAACAGGGCCTGGTTGCCCCACATTCTTGCCAATTCCTAGTATCATAAGTTTTGTTTCAGTGTTTGCCAATGTGAAATTTTATAAAAAATATTTTTTCAAATTTTTATTTCTTTACCAATTAGTATGTTTTTATAGCTTATTTTACTATGTACCAGACATTATTCTAGTACATGGTGTCATGTGTATATCTTTGCATAGCTTTATTTAGCATTTTTCTTTTGTCAGTTGCTCATTCATCTCCCTGCATAAATTTTTCTGATTATTTGTTCATGTTTTCCAATAACTTGAAGTGTTTGTTTTCCTCTTATTTTTTTAAAGGTGAGGTTGGCTAATTAGGGCTATGACTTTTGTCTCCCTTGAATTTTTATTTCTCTATTAACACATCTTTCTTCTCTCTATTTTTAAGGAAATTTTACATTTTAATGTAGGAGATGAGCTTTTGCGTGATATCAGGCCATTTCAGAGAATTATTTGTGTGCTAATTAAATTTTCCAAATTAACAAGTTGAGAGCATTTAAGATGATTTACTCAGGGTCAGAAGGGTGAAAGTGTGTTGCCACAGGAACCTCAGTCTGTATTCATCCTAATTTATTAACTAGAGTCAGAATCAGGAAGACTAATGATTACTTATCAGTGCAAAGTGTTAAGAACTTGGACATTTGAAATATCAAGCCCAGTAAAGTATTAGGAAAGGTGTAATTGTAAAACTGCAGTAGGTGGAGTTGTATGATAGAGATGTTTGTGAAATTGCATTTTTTAAAATTTTCTTTTAATGTTTATGTATTTTTGAGAGAGAGAGAGCGCACGCACACGTGTGGAAGTGAGGGTAGGCAGGGCAGAAAGAGAGGGAGACAGAATCCAAAGCAGGCTGCAGGCTCTAGGCTCCAAGCTGTCAGCATAGAGCCCAACGCGGGACTCGAACTCATGAACCATGAGATTATGACCTGAGCTGAAGTCACCCAGGCGCCCCTAAAATTGCATTTTATCTTGCTTATTTCCTTTAAAAATTTTAGGGACCAAATGAAGAAGTTGGTCAGGTTTCATTTTCAGATGTTTTGTATTACAAGGTATTGTGCAGTATCTCAAAAATTCTCATTTGAAAAACTGAAAAAACTTATATAACCACAAATGACCAAGTGTGTATTTCAGGAAACAAATCAGTTATTTATAGCAGAAGTTCTGTCAAGATAATTCTAATGAAAAAGGAAATGCCCACAAATAAAAACAGTGTGTCAAACAGGATACTTGTTACAATCTAAGAAAACCAATCCCAGCTTAAAAAGATTTTCTGACAGTTGATTTTCAGGTTATATTTTTTACTTTGTAACTTCTTAGGGCAAGGATATCTGTCTGCTGTTTCTTTTTCTTAAAATAATTTTCTTATCATAAAATTAATCAATGTTTATTTTAGGAATTATTGAAAACTTAGAAATATAATTTTGAAAAATAAAAATCAGATATATCTCCATTATTCCTATATTAGCACTTCTAATTGTTGCTATGTTTCTGTTTATGTCCTGATTTATATATTTTGGTTTTTATAATACAAAATTCGAATTACACAGTTGTGTCTCCTTATTTCACTTAATGTTATATCATTAGAATTTCCCATACCGTTAAGTGAGCCTCAACATTTTTTACTGGCATCACGATATCTTTCTCATGATGGAATTTATCATGTCATGTTTACCATTTCCCAGCATTGAACATTTAAGTTCTTCCCTGTCCCCATTTTTTTCTAAATTTAAATCCAAGTTAGTTAACATATAGCGTAATAATGGTTTCAAGAGAAAAATTTAGTGATTCACCACTTACTATAACACAACAGTGCTTATCACAAGTGCTGTCTTTAATGTCCATCACCCATTTAGCCCATCCCCCACACAGTACCCCTCCAGCAACCCTCAGTTTGTTCTCTTTATTTAAGAGTTTCTTACACTTTGCTTCCCTGTCTGTTTTTATCTTATTTTTCCTTCCCTTCCCTTATGTTCACCTGTTTTGTTTCTTAAATTACACTTATGAGTGACATCATATGATATTTATCTTTCTCTCACTGACTTATTTCACTTAGAGTAATACATTCTACTTTTGTCCACGTTGTTACAAATGGCAAGATTTCTTTTTTTTTTAATCACAGAGTAATATTCCATTGTGTGTGTGTGTGTCTATATATATAGAGAGAGACACACACACACACCACATCTCCTTTATCCATTTGTCAGCCGATGGACATTTGGACTCTTTCTGTAATTTGGCTATTGTTGATAGTGCTGCTGTACACATTGGATTAATATGCACCTTTGATTCAGCATTTTTGTATCCTTTGGATAAATACCTAATAGTGCAATTACTGGGTCATAGGGTAACTCTATTTTAATTTAATTTAATTTTTTTCTTGCCTATGGGTCCTGGACACAATATTTTTAATTTTTTGAGAAACCTCCATACTGTTTTCCAGAGCAGCTGCACCAGTTTTCATTCCTACCAACAGCACAAAAGAGTTCCTCTTTCTCTGCACCCTCCCCAGCATCTGTTGTTGCCTGACTTGTTAATTCTGACAGGTGTGAGGTGATCTCTCATCGTGGTTGTGATTTGTATTTCACCAATTATGAGGGATGTTGAGCATCTTTTCATGTGTTTGTTAGCCATCCAGATGTCTTCTTCGGAAAAGTGTCTGTTCATGTTTTTTGTCTGTATCTTTTCTGGATTATTTTTTTTTAGGTGTTGAGTTTGGGAAGTTCTTTATAGATTTGGGATACTAACTTTTTATTCGTCATTTGCAAATGTCTTCTCCCATTCCGTTAGTTGCCTTTTAGTTTTGCTGATTGTTTCCTTCACAATGCAGAAGCTTTTTACCTTGATAAGGTCACAATAGTTGATTTTTGCTTTTGTTTCTCTCACCTCGAGGGACTGTCTAGTAAGAAGCTGCTACAACCAAGATCAAAGAGGTTGTTACCTGTTTTCTCCTCTAGGATTTTGATGATCTTACATTTAGGTCTTTCATCCATTTGAGTTTATTTTTGTGTATACTTCAAGAAAGTGCTCCAGGATCATTCTTTCATGTGTTGCTGGTCAGTTTTCCCAACAGTTTTTTCCACTAGATATTCTTTCCTGCTTTGTCGACGATTAGTTGACTATACATTTGTGGGTCCATTTCTGGGTTCTCTATTCTGTTCCATTGATCTATGTGTCACCATTTTTAATTCTGAAAAATCTGCAGTGAATGTGCTTTGTCACATATCCGTATCACAGATTCCTTAAAATGAAATTAATAGATTAAAGATAAATTTTTAAAAATATTGAAATTACAAAACTGTCATCCAAAAAGATTGAAAATATAGAGACGCCTGGGTGGCTCAGTCATTTGAGTTCTGACTCTTGATTTCAACATGGGTATTGTCTCACAGTTCATGGGATCAAGCAAGCCCTGCATAGGCCCTGTGCTGACATCGTAGAGGGTGCTTGAAATTCTCTCTCTCCCTTTCTCTCTCTGCCCCTCCCCTGCTTGTGTGTGTGTACACACATGCTGTCTCTCAAATAAGTAAACATTTTTTAAAATGTTACAAATATAATCCTTTTTAAAAACTTTTTTAAAGTTTTTTATCTGAGAGAAAGAGTGTGTGTGCACAAATGGGGGAGGGAAAGAGGTGAGGGGTGAGAGAGAGAATCCCAAGCAGGCTCCACACTGGCAGTGTGGCAATTCGGGGCTCAAACTCAAAAACTGCAAGATCATGACCTAAGCAGAAGTCGAACATCTAACCAACTGAGCCACCCAGGCATCCCAAAATATAATCTTGATATTTCTTTTTTAAAAATATTTATTTATTTTTAAGAGGGAGCATGATTGGGGGAGGGACAGAGAGAGAGACGGAGATACAGAATCTGAAGCATGCTCCAGGCTCTGAGCTGTCAACACAGAGCCCAACACAGGGCTCAGACTCATGGACCATGAGATCATGACCTGAGCCAAAGTTGAACTCTTAACCTACCAAGCCACCCAGGCGCCCCCTTCATGATATTTCTTGAGGGTACCAGTCTCCCAACACCAATGCTAGTCTCATTTGTGAGCTTTATGATTTTGATAGGAAAATGTGGTATATTAGGGCTCTCCAGAGAAAAAGAATCAATACAGTGTAGTTAGCTAGGTAGATAGATAGACAGATACATAGATATAAATTTATTATAAGGAATTGGTTTATGAGATTATGGAGGCCCGCAATTACCACATTTTGCAGGGAAAGTTAGCAAGCTGGAGATATAGGACAGATGAATGTAGATGTGGTTCCAGTCCAAAGGGCAGCAGGCTTGAAACCCAGGGGCAGCCACTGTTTCAGTTGGTGTCTGAGGGAGGAAGAAAGCTCGTGTCCTAGTTCTAAGACTATCAGGCAGGAAGAATTCCCTTTTATTCAGGGGAGGATTCAGGGTTTTGTTGTTGTTGTTGTTTAATTCTGGCCTTCAGCTGATTGGATGAAGCCCACCCACACTGAGAGCAATCTGCTTTACTTAGTTTATCTATATACTTAAATGTTAGTCTCATCCAACAACAACTTCACACACACATCCAGAGCAGTGTTTGATTTAATATCTGGGCCTCCCATGGCCCAGTCAAGTTGACGTATAACCAGCATACACAATGAAATACTGTTTTAGTTGCTATTTCTTTAATGAGACCTAGGAGTTTGAATACACTTTCATGTATTTATTGGCCATTTGCACCTGTTCAATAAATCATTCGTATTCTTCGTTTTTCTATTATTGTCTCTCTGCCTGTTGAGTTTTCAAATCCTAGATGTTTTGTTTGATATTTTCCCATTGCTTTAAAATCAAAGATACTAAAGTATTATGAGTACTTATCACTAGACCTTGTCTTCTATCTATATGATTATAATAATCATACAGGTTTTTCTTTTAATTGTTTTTCAAGTCTTCGACTTTTTCCCATGCGTCCTGACACAGCTGTTCAGGTCTCTGTCCTCTCAGTCAGTCAAGTTTCCATATCATCATACTGCTCATCCTGCTTCCAGGATTTGACTTGTTATTGCATATTTCCCTGTTTCTTTTGTCCCCCAATACCTCCCTCAGGTTACTTTTGTCTGCGCCTTACTTTGCTTCTTTCCTTAGGCTTTGTCCTTTTGTATTGTATTTAGAGTTCTGAGACATTTTCTAAAATGTTTGTTCTGGTCCCCCTAATAATTTTCTAAACCCATCATCTTTTTTTCTAGAACTAGTGGATTTTACTTTTTCTTTTCATGTATCCCATGTTGGTTATTTTTTAAAAGCATTTACTTGTTCTAGGATGAGTTCTCCCTGGAGGCTTGTGTTATTCAATACACGAAATTGTGATTTTTGGTTTTGCTCACCTTTGTTCTTAGAATCTCTTTAAATATTAAGCTTGATTTAAGGTTCATGTACATAGTAACATCATAGTAAGGTCTATGTATAGAGCACAGTTAATAGTAACTAAAAGCACGTTTCTACTGTAGGTCTATAGGAAAGAAGTACAGTTTTGAGCTACCCACATAGCTAGTCATCTGGCACTTTAAATCAGTGGAATGTATGAAAAATGTGAGCCCCCTAAAGACATTGCTGCCAGTTTTTTCCTGTCTCTCTGCCTCTGTAATATGTCTTCCCTAGGAACCATACTCTCAGAGTGCCAAAGCCGAACACAGTCCCCTTTACTCCCACTGCGCCCCATGGATTTGGTGAACTGCAGGCTTGAAAATAATGGATAAAGATCATCAGTACCAATTTGAAGGGTGCAGTGCTGACAGAAGAAAAGGACCTGTGGCCATCTCACCAAGAAATTCCTATGAGCTGCCCAGCTTCCTAGTTGATAGAGATCCTAGCCCTGTTTAGCTGAATGGATACTATGTGAACCATTGGATACCTTATTTCTTCATGGGAAATTAAGGTGCAAAGAGGTGCAAATCCAGAACAATTATAAGTAGCACAGCCAGAATTATACCCAGTGTGTCTGACTTATCTGCAGATCCGTACCTGCTCCCACACACACATACTGGAAATCCTATTCTACTTGAAACAGAGTAACCGATGTATTTTATTTGAATATCTGACAGTTATTCAGAAGGTAAAGGAAGCAGTAAGGCAAACAGCTTGACATAATTCTGTTTAATTCTAAAAATAGAAATGATGAGATCCAGCAGAAAATAACCCTCACCAAATGGAGCTCTTGATAAGCAGGGAGGGAAATCCTGAACGTAAGGAGATATGTGTGCACACTAAAATTTAGGAAGGTCACTTTTGAAACAGATAAAAAAAAATGGAGAATATTTCATGACTGGAGATTCTGAAAAACAGTGGCAGACAAATGAAAGTTTTAAGAATGAACTTCAAATGGAATGGTTGAAAATAGTTTTTAAAAGAGGGGAGAAAAGGGAAGACAGTCATCAGAATCAATATGGGGGTGTTTATTCTCGTTCGGGGAGGGCTCAGATTAACAAGAGCAGGCATAATGAAAGAAAGTGAACATTTCCTAGAGAAAAAGACTGGCTTATATAGGAAAAGTGGAATTTAAACTAAAATGAAGTGAGGCTTGCTAAAAATGATAAAATGACAACTGGAGGAAAGGAGAGGCCATTAAAAGTTTTTGTTCAGATTAAAAATACCCTCAACAGTGGAGAAAACTTCTATAAGGAGGCATTTAGTATTAGAAAGAGAAAAGATGGTTCAGTTCGATTTGCTTTCACTTTCTCCATCATCTAGAAAAAGTCTCCAGAGGGGGAAGAAAAGAGCTACCAGTAAAAGACCTGAACTCTCAAAGAGAGCTGGTTATGAGAGCACCCGGGTGTTCTAAGTCACTTCACATTTCTCTTCCTGCTTGAATGATAAAATCAAATATGAGAGAATTTTATGAGGATTGAGGAACGTGGAATCCAGGACAGTTTGGCAATAGAAAACAAGTGGAAAATAAGTGAATAATATCCCCAGTTTCATAAATTGGATTCTCAGTCTTCCTGATCCTGAAAAAAATTCCCAATATCTTAGTAAATTGATTCTTTAAGAACACTTAGAAAAAAAGAAACTAGTGATAAACTAAAAGATAATATATACTATTGGACCAATTTCTTTCACAAAGAGTGTACCAGTATAATCTCTGTAGGAGAATGCTATAGACATTGTAATCTGTGTCATATTTTCCCTTTGTTTCTTAACAACATGATGGTAAACTATGGACTGGATATAGTTGAGTTGTTTTATGTTTGCTTAAATAAGTATACCTAAAGGGTATTGATTTGCTAATTCATTCTGAATTCTAAAGGTAAAGAGAAATTTCTGGAAAACAATGGCATGCGTGTCAGGAGGAGACTGACCGAGATGGTTAGGAGGATGTCACATGACATCATACAGATAGTTCCTGGCCCTATCCATAGCTTCATGGATAGAAGCACGGTCTTGTCTCTAAAACATAACAGAACACAGCTTTCTTCAAATCTGTGAAGAACTGACTTAACAAAAACAGAGACCAGAAAAGACAACTTGGAGAATCAAACATTGATTGGAAGTTAATTAAATGACTTATAAAGTTCCTTTCACCTCAGTGTTTTATAATTTGATTCTCTTTTATAAATCTGAAAATTTTTTAAATCTGATGTATATTTTTTAACTCCTTTTTAAAATAGAATACTACATTCAATCCTACACTTTGTATTAAGTGCCTCCTTTGTATAATTTTTTAGAACTCATTTTAAACTTTATCACTTTTCTATGCTTGTTTTAGAGTAAATGCTCAATAAATAGTCAATAAATGAATTTGGTTGACCTCTTTGCTTTAAGATTTTAGTTGTTCGGCACCTGTGTGGCTCAGTCAGTTAAGCGTCTGACTTCAGCTCAGGTCATGGTGTGGTTTGTGAGTTTGGGCTCCACATCTGGCTCTGTGCTGACAGCTCAGAACCTGGAGCCTGCTTCAGATTCTGTGTCTCCCTCACTCTCTGCCCCTCCCCCGCTCATACTCTGTCTCTGTCTCTCTCTCTCTCTGTCAAAAATAAATAAAACCTTAAAAAAAAAAAGATTTTAGTTGTTGTCAGGGCACCCGGGTGGCTTAGTCAGTTGAGGATATGACTTTGGCTCATGTTATGATCTCAAGGTTTGTGGATTTGAGCCCTGCTTTGGGCTCTGTGCTGACAGCTCAGAGCCTAGAGCCTACTTCAAAATCTGTCTCCTTCTCTCTCTGCCCCTCCCCTGGTTGCACTCTGTTTGTCTCTCAAAAATGAATAAATGTTAAAAAAAAATTCTAGTTGTTGCTAAGATATCACCTAGGATATAACTGATAACCCAAAAATTGACTTCTCGTAAAGGAAAAAGATGCCCCAAGATACTCATATAAAAAGAAATTTAGCTGTATTTTAAATTATATTTTAAAAGCATATCAAAAACAGTTTCAAGGCAGCAATTCCAGTTCGTTTGTCAATACTCTTTATGTTGTGGAAAATCTGCTTCTGGTGCATTCTCCAACTTTATCATCAAGTAGGTGCTCAAGCTATTAATTTTGGAGTCATCTTTGGCATTTCCCTCCTCCACTTTCCACGTGCTATTAGTCACAGGGCTATTGATCCTTTTGATAACACTTAAAACCTGTTCCCTCCTGTCCTTGTGTATTTCATGTCCTTGTGATCTTGAACCAAGTCTTTTGCAGTAGCATCCAAGTTATCATATTATTTACTCCCCAGTTTAATCCTTTCCCTATACCGTCACCAAAGTTCATTCTAAAACAAGATCTGCTTAAAACCCTTCAGCGACTCTCTGGAAAAGAAAAATCCAAACTTGTTTATACAGCAGGCAATGCCCTTAATGCCCTTAATGCATTGGCCCCAACCTGTATTTTTCCAGCCCTTCTTAGCAGCTCATGCATGCTCAGCCCTGGATCTAAAATACTTGTAGAGTAAGTACCAAGTTTCAACCTAAGGTACTTACAGAGTACCCCAGAGTCATAAAGCCTCAGAATAGACATGGTTCATCTTCCTGAAGTTTAATTCTATTTAAATAAAGAAAGGTAATTTTGTTGGTAAATATGTCAAAATACTATTTTTGTACTAGACCCGTAGTGTCATACCCTGCGGAACTTGAATGGAAATACACGAACAAGGCCCTATAGGGGCAGATCAAAATTCCACGCACTAGAGAGAGAACACAATATGGGCGGCTGCCAAGGATTAGGGGAAGGGAGGGATGAACAGGCAGAGCGCAGAAGATTTTTAGGACAGTGAAATCAGATCTATATGTATGTATTATCAGATGTATGTATAGAGTGAACAACACCAAGAGTGAACTGTAATGTAAACTATGAACTTTGGGTGATTGTGATGTGTCAGTGTAGGTTCATCAGCTGTAACAAATGTGCCACCCTGGCAGGGAGATGCTGACAAGGCAGAAGGCTGTGTATGTGTGGGGTCAGAGAATATATGTGAAACCTCTTTACCTTCCCCTCAATTTTTCTGTGAACCTGAAACTTTTCTAAAAACACAAAGTCTTAATAAAAAATAATGATAAAGGTATGGAACACATTTATAATTTTAGACATTGCATATATTTTTAACAGAAGTGAAATAGGTGTCTAAGAATAATGGGAAACATTTTCCACAGACCAGCTTCTGCGTATATGCATTCTGCACCTCATTTCTCCTCCACATTCTTCTGCGGCTAGACTCAGCTTGGTGTTTTCATATTTCTCCATAATCTCTTACTTTATATATCCTCGTCACTGATACCAAGGGAGGTGGTACAATGGGTGATGGCTGATGACAACTTTGTGGTAATTTGGATCTGTTCTATCCCAGACACTTTAGCCAAATATCTCCCCATCTGTTATTCCCCTAGCCACATCCCAAGTAAGCAGCCATTCATTCTAGCACCACCTAACACAAGTGGCCATGTTGACAGAGGGAAGTTGGGATTGAAAAGACAGAGGTCTTAGCTAATTGCAATGAAAATATCTTAGTTTTGTAAGTTTTACAGAAACTCATGACTAGGTGAACATATTGCTACGGCAACTCCCTGGACCTTGAAAGGGCCTGTGCAGATGAGTGGCTCTGAAGCTCGAGCTTCATGGTATAGCCTCCTCTCGTTCAGTGTAAGAAAGGCCATGCTCTACTGATACCTGATCATTAAATTTATATGGAGCCTCAGAAATAGTAGAAAACATATGCCTCTAGTGTGACTTTCAGTGCTTAGAGTCGCTGCAAGAAGTTTCCTCCCTCGATCTATCTCCTTTTCTATTTCCTTAGTCCTGCCCCATCCTGCTACTACATCTCTGCTCCTTTCTCTCCCTCCCGGGAGTTTACTGGGGGGTCCTTACAACCTCAGCATATACAAGGAATACTAACGTTTCACTTGATAATATTGATTCTCCCTCATACCTTTAAATACTACAGTGTGCTCAAAGGCCTTTCCCTTCCTAATGGAAAGTTTAAGATTAAAAAAAAGAAAAAGAAGAGGAAGAGGACAGAACCCTATCCAACTGAAAATACGTAAGAGGGGTAATGGAAAATCTCAGTGAATTTTTAAAGTGAAATAGATAAAAATTAAAGAAATTTCTCATAGCAGCAGGCCTTTTAAAGCCACAACTTAAGATCACCAAAATTACCCATTCATTATTCGTCATTCTAAATGGAGAAGTCCGAGAAAAACTTTTCTAGACATATTCAATTAGCCCATTCTAGAACATACCAAGGTATTTCATACTTTGCTCTTTTTTGGAAGACCATTTCCCTTCTTCACTACTAAATGAATTTTTACTCAACTTCTAAGGTCTAGTCAAAGGCTGTTTATTTTCTGAGACCTTCTCAGAACACCTCAGAGAAAATTAATTACATATTTCTTTTCCTGTAACACCTTTCACCCCTATTCTCAATGATAAGACGTCTTTTGTTAAGTATTTACCTGTCTCCCAATTAGGTGATAATTTCTATGAAGACAAAGTCTTATTCTTCTTTGTAATTCTGGAATCTACCCTGCAGTCTTACACTGGTAAATGTTTAACAACTGGCTCATGGGGGCAGGGGACATCTGATTTGTAGCATTAGCTAGTTTCCATGGCTAGTTTCAAGCTACCGATGTGACATCACCAAACACGGAGGTGGAAAGAGATGCGTAATAGCACACCACATATGACATGCCCACTACATTTCCACAGTGGATGGATGGGTGACAATAGGATCCAGTAAAATAATAAAGTGGTGCTTTTTGAGTATTAACATTGCTTTTAATATAATTAACTGTAAGTCTAATTTTTTAGCAGAGAGTGTGTTTAACAGCTGGTTCACAAAATTCTTAAAAATGAACGATCGACTCTCCTGAGCTTGTACAAGGCAGCGTCTGCGCATAGCCTGTGATTCCCTAGAAGTAAATGCTAACGAATCCTAACAATCATTTTCAGAGGATTCTAGGGGGAAAATATGGTGGTAGTAGAGTAGGAACACTAATACTTCCCTTAGGTTGATACTGTTGTTATCTTCAAATAATCTATTGCATTTGTATGTGACTTGGTATGTCTTCAGTTCATTTAAATGTTCAAAATGTGTTGCCCATTGGGGCAAATCACAGGGTAACACAAGGACTACTGACCATTTTTCCTAAGTTTCCTCCAAGTGTGACTTTTTTTGCCATATAGATACGAGGTGAAAGGAAGCAACTGTGACCTTCCCCTCTCAGAATCTCTGCAGAATGGTCTTTCATCAAGGAGAGGATGTAGAGAATAAATGTGGTATCCCGACCTGTCCGTACTTCCTCTGATAAGGTTTTTGCTAGCCCATCATTGCTCCCAGGCCACTGGCCCTCAGATTGCACCTACTGGTCCCGTTGGAGAGAACTGAAATGAAACAGGGTGAATCGTATAGTTCTGACATGTCCCAGGAATGACTTACTGCTGATTTCCCTTGACATAAAATAAGATATTCCTGGTAGATTTCAGAGTGTTTTCTACTTTTTATTCCAAATGTTCACACCTCTGATATGTGCTTAGTCATACAATAAATATTTGTCTGTGACAGAAAAGTACAGTCAAAAATTGGGAAATAACTAGAAATTTTCTTTTATTAAAGCTGTAGCTTTTGAATTTGATTTTAATAAAAGAATCCCACGTAAGATTTCTTTTTCCATTTTATTAATGGCAAAAGAGAGGCAAGTCAGTCATGTCATTAAATAAAGTTATGTAATGCGTGTATTAGGTTGTGCTATAGTGCCCATGTCACTATATTGGGTGGATTTCAAAACACTCTGTCACAGCCCCCTAGGCATTTGAACTCAAGGAAAGAGAATAAAAGCATCAAAAAATTAAAGACATACATTTAAATATGTTTAAGGGTGGTTATATGAATTTACAAGTAAATTAAGGGTAGTTATATGAATTATAAGTGTATATTCCATGTGTTTCTAAAACGCTGCAAGTTGCTTCAATTTCTGAATTCCATTAACGCATGACAGAAACAAATGGATGCTGACTAGATCAGGGTCACCCTAGTAATAATATACTGTCAACATCTCAGCATCTCATTTTTTAAAATGTGTCTATAGTGGGTCACAAGCAAAACAGTCTTTAAATGTGAGTTACTAAAAACTAGCTGGGTTAAGAAATAGGTGTTAGTAGAGGAATAAAATGAATGGGGATGTGTCAGTGCTAAATGTAGTAGGACACATGGGGCTTCCAAAGTATTGAAAAATGGTCCCACTCAGCATTTCTGAGAAGCAGTAGTTTCATACACAGTTCTAGGGGCGATCAGAAGAACCACCTAAATATGAGCATACATCTGTCCATCTTCTAAAAGAAGGGGAAATGCTTGAGTAAACACAAAGGCTGTGTTAAAATACCAGTCTTGTTCTCAGAGATGAGATGATCTTTGAGGTACTTTTTATGGACTCTTGTTTGCCCTGGCCAGACATAGTTATGGATTATAAGTCAAGTTTAGTTTTCCTCTGAGTCACAAAATATTTCAAAATACAAAAATCAGTGTTCACTTTTGTTCAGATAGGTTTTTTTGTTTGTTTGTTTGTTTGTTTCAGTGAGCTCTATGCCCAGTATGGGGCTTGAACTCATGACCCCAAGGTCAAGAGTTGCATGCTCTACCAACTGAGCCAGCCAGGTGCCCCTGTTCAGATGGATTTTTGGTGGGCCAAAAACAAAATGAAAAAAATTTAGCCAAAGATATTTCAGATATCATAACCTCTGAAAAATGAACACTTTAAGTGATAGTCACTCTGTAATACAATGAGATTTTGTCTAATATCCAAAAATGCCTAGCTAACTCTTATACTACTTCATTAGAAACCTGAAAATCTTCTATCAGTCAATCTGTATTTGCATACTAGAAATCAATTTTTATTCAACTTAAGTATATTAAACTTAATTTCTGAAAACTTTCTGAAATGTTTAAAAAAATTAATAGTATTAGACAAAGTAATGATTCCCACAGTACTAAGTTCTGTATTGTAATAGTTGACATACTTCTCTCTCTATTTCCTGGCAGACTGTAAACTCCCTGAAAATGGAATCCATACATTATTTGACTTTGGATTCTCAGCATAGTGCACAATTACTCAGTATTTGATAAACGAATGATTTCTTAGAAAGAGATTGCAACATATTTTATTAAACTCCATTTATGATATCAATGTTACATATGTAGAGCAAATCTGTAACAACATACATCAAACCACTAATAGTGGTTTATCTCTGAGGAATGGAATGGGGACTGGATATCAGAAGCCCTTTACTTTCTGCTTTGGAGTCTTCTGATTGTGTTTATCACAAACTTGCTTCACTACTTTCATAATAAAAATGTTTAAGTCCAAAGAATGTGGCATCTTAAAGCTTTATAGATGGGAAAACTTGGCAAATATCTAATTCCTTGTTACCTTTATGTTGAAGTCTTCACTAAATTTTGTACCATTTATTTTGTTTTCAAAGGAGGAACAAGTTAACTTGAACGTTTTTGTAACCAACAACATGTCAGTTGTTCTGATTCTTTCCTGATTTCTTGGATTAAGCTTCTCTTCACAGTTCTGTGTCAACTTCCCTTTCTTCCATAGTTTCCTAGGTTCATCACAATCACCTTGAATGAGTGGTAAAAACAACATGACTGCCCAGATGCTAGGAGAGTTCACTCCACCTTCCTCCTCATTCATGTAAAACACTCTTATGTAGAGAATATTTACTTTTGTGTATTGTGTGTATATACACGTTTTGTCTCTAACTAGAAAATTATGAATGTTACATTTCTGACTATGCTCTTTGTTCTGTTTGTCTGTTTATGACATGGGTTATGTTGTCATTTCACAAAGTCTTTTTCTGTTGAGATTTGGTAGGGCAAGGAATAAAAAAGTGTCGCTAACAGACATGCACTTTATTAGCATTAAATTTTATTGCATTGATAGTAGTAGCACTGAACTTATCTATCCATTTAAACGAAAACACTTTCCTCCCTGGGAAATGAGCCATCATCTCCAGCAATTGTGAGTTCCCCCAGGTGTCTGAGCCTACCTCGACTCCACTCCCCACCCTCCCTTCTTCACATCTAATAAAATCCCCTCTTCTTTCTGGTTCTCCCTTTATAGTACGTCTCTCATTTGACCTTTTTATTCCATTCCCACTACCAGCCCTTAAATCCATGATCTGAAATATGGAAACCAAAAGAAGTCCAATACTTAGCCAACTTCCCTTTTTTCTATAATTGAGGCCAGGTTGGTCTGCCGTCCCCTGCCACTATTCTCCTGGTGATCACTTTCCTGCTTACTCCTAAATAAAATGTGATTTCCCTTAGCCTAACTTTCAGTGTCCCTCGATACCTTCTCAGCTTGGTCTGTGACTGTTAGACATTTCATTTGTTCCACTCTATTTGGAATGCTTGTTATTATTCCCCTTCCAACCACTTACTCTTTCCTTTCTCTACCCATTTGCTTATACCATTTGTTTTCATAAATCACCTTCAGTCTTCCTTTCCTACCTCTCTGTTAAAATCTTATGTATACCTTGGGGTTTAATTTCATGACCTTCTAGAAGGCTTGCTTCCTTTTCATTATAGGCAGGCTCTCTCTCCTATGAATAGCTTTCTGTTTATTTGAATACTCTTATGACACAGAATTGCTTGTATCATTTGTGTAGCTTTCTCTCTCCCTATTACTTTACTCGCCTACTATGTGTCAAGTAGTGCTCTGATGATGAGGGAGTAATAGAAAACAAGAAGCAATTGTTCCCTGCCTGAGACAGGATCAATAATAAAGTATATTCATAAATGTTTAACATTGAGATGACTCAAACATACATCTCTTTGTAATTTCTAATCTGCCTTTAATTGACTGATTTGACCCATACTTTGCCTTTATGACAACAACAGGAAATCTTTTATCCATTCAACAAAGATTTATTGATCATCTGTTTGGTTTTAGACACTGAGTGGTGGAAAGTTCTTCAGAAATTACCAGACCCTGGGGGTGCTTGGCTGGCTCAGTGGGTAGAGCATGCACCTCTTGATCTCAGGGTTGTAAGTCTGAGCCCCACAATGGTTGTAGAGATTACTTAAAAATAAAATCTTTTTAAAGGAAGGGAGGGAGGGAGGGAGGAAGGAAGGAAGGAAGGAAGGAAGGTTGGTTGTTTTTTTTTTTAAGTAAGCTCTACGGGGGACTCAAACTCATAACCCCGAGATCAAGAGTCACGTGGTCTACTCATTGAGCCAGCCAGGTGCCCCTGACTGTCATATGACTGTAAAACCTAGGGATGTCTAGAATATAATGTGAGGAGTTCCAATGGGAGAACCATTTATGAAACTATTATTCCATTACCTTCAGTGCTACCCAGCAGTTCAGGAGAATTAATATATATTTCAAGCATGATTTATTATCAGTATGGCTTTCAGAGGATATATGTGACTCATGAGGAACATTTTTAATATCCATCCATTTTTGAAGGAGAGAGAGACAGAGTGTGTGCAGGGAAGGGCAGAGAGAGAGGGAGACACGGAATCCAAAGCAGGCTCCAGACTCTGAGCTGTCAGCACAGAGCCTGATGTGGGGCTCGAACTCAGGAGCCGTAAGATCACAACCTGAGCTGAAGTCGGACACTTAACTGACTGAGCCACCCAGGTGCCCCTACATGTGTTTTTCAGATTGTTCTGTCATGCAGCGTTGACCAGCTACCAAACCACGTGAACTAAATTTAGACCACAATTGGCAGAATGTGTTTTTCTTTAAAGAAAGTAGAATACATCAGGTGATTCCTGTAGTCCTGTGGTAAAAATGTATAATAATGTAATATACAATAATGTAATAATAAAATTTGTGAACTTTTTAAGTTAGAATGTATCAGCGGGTCCATGGGGGTCTGTGACATGTCTTTTGCTCTGTCACCTGCGGGAAAGCTGAAGCTGTTCGCCCTGGGCTGCCGCTTCGGCAGTGAGTCAGGAACACTTTATCCTCCTGTGGCAGGGATACAGGGGGTGACCGCAGATAAAATAACCAGTCAGAGCAATGTCCCATACTCTTTTTAACTCAGTGGCTCTTGAAAAATAAGAGTTTATGATAAAAGCATCAAGTTGTGGAGATGGCAGCGGCAGTGTGAATTGCTGATAATTAGATTGACAAAGTACAAATGGATGTGTGCCCTTGCATGTGAATGTACCCCCAGGATCATGCTTCTCAGGGTGCGTTTCTCTGACGATCTGCTTCACCTGAAAATTCTGATTCCTACGCTCTGGCTACAGAGATTCTTACTCCTCAGGTCTGGGCTGGGCCGTGAAGGTCAGTGCTCTGAACCAGCCCTCTGAGGATTCTAATGCAAATTGAAGTTTGAAAGCTATGAACTTAAAAGGAAAAAAAAAATCTCTTCCTATCAGTCAATATAACTAAATTGTTAATAGGAATAAAACCTTAATGATTACAAGTTCAGAAGTACAAAATGTATATCATACACTGAGCCACAGTGTAAAACAAATTCATTTTATTGAAGTATTTGTAATCAGCCCTACCAAATACATGTTGGGTTTTCCATATTTATTAGAAAAAGAAAGCAACATACAGAGACCGAGTAAAGAGCCTGGCCTGCAAGGAAAAGGAAAACCTTTTCTGCGGGACTCTGTCTCCTTTCCCTTCTGACCTTGACTGCTTTAAGAGACTGCTGTCCTGCAGGAAGTCCCAGGTGGGCTTCCTGGAATGCAATTTCGTACTCTGCCAGCTCGTCCTGTCCTGAAATACTTGCTAATTGAAGCTCCAGACAGCTGGGGGAGCCAGCAGAGCTTCTCCAGCAGGGGCCTCTGCTGTCCCAGGACCTGGACAGAGGTGCCAGTGGGGGTGCCGTCACTAAACTGGATATGGGAGGTTTACATAGCAGCATAGTAGTAGGATGAAATTTTTGGCAGAGCCTCTTCAAGAGAGGTGTTGAAAGAAAAGTGGAGATTTATGTTACTCAATATCTTGACCTCAAATAGTGTTTGCTTTGGGTTCATAGGTGTGAACTGGCCTTCTAAAAAGTACCAGACACTCTTACATTTGCTTTAAATCAGCTAAGAGAAAAAAATGCACCATACAGTCATACAAATAAATTAGGAAGTGAGTTTTAAATCCTTTCGTGAAATAGTCACATTGAGATTCCTTTCAAAGACAGTGTCCTGAAGCACCATGACACCAATTCAGTAAAAATCCCCGCTCTTCATGAGGCAGAATTCTGTTACTCAGAACTCATGCTGATACAGATGACAAGTCCAGTGCAAACGTAAGCCTTAAAGATTATGTAATGTAATTGTCTGTGAATGAGTGGCTTCAGGCATTGTGAATCCAAGGGTTCAGATGTCACAGCATGCTGACTTTCACCATGTAGGGGTGGGGTCCATGTCACAGCGATTGTCTTTCAGTCATCATACCACTGCAGGGTGCTTCCTTCAGGGTGACAGCGTGATGGCTCATGGCTTCAGGCTCTCAGCCTTTAGCCTAGAAATTCAGAAGGAAGCGATTTTCTCCTTTCAAGAGTTCCCCGCAAAAGTCCTAAATGAGAGTTTCATTGGCCTCCCGGAGTCAAGAAAATAGCCCTGAGTTTATCGCTGTGGATAGAAGAGCAGATAACACTGATTGCCCAGGTTATGGGTCCATCCTTAGAGCAGTGAAGAGTGAGGTCGGCTACGATAATAAGTAGTATGTAAAAATCTACGCGAATGCAGTCCTAGGGTTAGTCGAGATCTTTCTGACATCCACCCTTAATTTTTTTTTGTTTATTTATTTTAAGAGAGACAGAGCATGTGCAGAAAGGGGCAGAGAGAGAGAGAGGGAGAGAGAGAATCCCAAGCAGGATCCTCACAGTCAGTGTACAGTGCCTGCCACAGGACTCAAACCCAGGAAACTGTGAGATCGTGGCCTGAGCCAAAATCAACAGTTGGGTGCTTAACCCATTGATCTACCCACATGCCCCTGACATCCATCCTTATGATTGCTGTCTACTTAGATCTGGTAGAGATGACCATTCTTAGCTAGAACTCTTTAATCATCTCTTCTGGCCTTAAACTATTTGATACATATGTCACACTTTAGTGCAAAATGAAACCACCTTTAAGATTGGTCTTTTGTACCCTTGGTTAATGGTAACAGATGTGGTGGCTTGAGTGTTGCTGTGCCATTAATTTACTTAGGTTACCTCTCTTTCTCTGAAGGGAAATTAGAAATGATGCCATTAAGTCCCCATTTTTTGCCTCGGAATCTGATGATTAGGAAACTGCTTTATTTTTTTAAGTATAAATTTCCTGGGATTCTCAGTGATAGATGTCACCGAAATAAAATAATTATTGGTAAAAATGCTGTCATCCAAGCACATTGCCTCTAAAAGGGTAAATATTTTGAGGTGTCTGAAGTGCTCGATGGGTTGGGTGTCTTGACTTCAGCTCAAGGTTTGTGGGTTCAAGCCCCGCATTGGGATCTGTGCTGACAGCTTGGAGCCTGGAGCCTGCTTCAGATTCTGCATCTCCCTTTCTCTCTCTGCCCCTCCCTTGCTTGTGCTCTGTCTCTCAAAAATAAATAAACAAAAAGAAAAAAATGATAAGAGGGTAAATATTTTAGTTCTTCACATTCTAAGTCTTCAGATTTTCATAACTATTTAAACACATATGGAAAGAAATCTAGTTCTTCTCTGCCAGACAATTTCCTCATTCATTTGGCTAGGCATTTCCTACTCTCCTGCCTCTCCCATTCCCTGGTTGCTGATACTTTCGCCTTGTATAATTACCATTTGAGCAGGTGGAACGTTCAAATAATTGGGCCTGTCTAGGCCTTGGTGATTGAAATAGGTTATATTTAAGAAAAATTGAGAGAAAATATGATAATGGTTCTAACTATAATTATTTTTTGGCTTATAGTTATGGCGGGATGGCTTTTTCCCCTAGGTTGCATAGGATGCCGCTATCTGTGTAATGTTAGCTGGTTTAGATTATTTCTGACCAGGTTCCAGTAATCGTTCTTGTCAGGCTGCCACGGGTGTGTGCTTTTGTAAGCTGGCCTTGATCCCAAGGAGTGGGACCAGGAATCCAGCATGTGTCCAGTTCCATTCTCAGCCCTCTAAACTCTGCGGCTTTCTTCGTACTGACTTATTTACTGGCCTATGCTGATCTAATCAGCTGGTCACGGAGAAAAGAACTTGTCGGACAGCTTCCATTTGTATGTGACTTTCCATTTTGGTGACTACTGTCATGTACATTATCTTACTTGATTCTCAAATCGATGAGGTATCATTATCCGAAGTTTTCAGGTAAAGACTAGAGCTTGAAGACCCTTAATGACTTGTGCCAAGTTACATAAGTAAAAAACGACAGCGTCAGGGCTTTGACTCTGGACTGAGTCTGTGTTCTTTCCATCAGGCCCCTGCCTGGACCCCATTCTGGCATTTATAGACTGTGAGACAGAGCGAGGCGTGTGTGAGAAACCCCTGCCATCGCGCGTGTCACTTAGGAAGGCTCCAAGGCTGAGAAATGGGCTGTTGGAAGGCGTAGGGGCTTGACAGGAATTGAGACACTGAGAACACATGGGAGGAAGAAGGAACCAGTAGGAGACATTTTAAAGGACATTTAAACCTACTGAGTGTTACTGTCTTGACATCCAAATCTCTGAGATATTATTTAAGAGCTACTGACTTTGGGGACAAGTTAGTTCTTGTGCCACCTATATCACAATTCAAATAAAAGAAACCTTTTCATTAAAGATGACTTAACTTGGAATACACAATATTTTTTCAAGCTTATTTATTCTCAGTTTACTAGTATATAAATGAGAATCTGCTTTATCATTTAAGTCCTTTGTATTGTTTTCAAAATTGTAATGTAAATTTAAAACAAGTATTTCCCTACAGAAAGAGACAGAAATCGGTGGTTCGGATCCCTAACAGCAATTATTTTAAGTTTGTTAATTATTGTTGGGACTTTGAATTGCAAAGAAAAATGTTATCTAATGTAATTTTTGTCTTATTTCAAGAATGTCAATTACACTGTCACAACTGATATTTGTGAAGGGCTCTGATGCAAAATGGCATAAACCTGTCAGTTTCGTTCATCATTGTGTAAGATATGACTTGAATCGTAACTGAAGCCTACTTTCTTTCTCTTGATGGTGTTATTTTTCTCTCAGTTTTCTCACGATGGTGTATTTACAAAGTTACTTACAAAGTTACGTACATAAAATCCAATTTGAGTGGCTGGAAGCAGATCAAATGGTTTAATGGACCCAGCTTTCTTTCTATTCGGTGGGGAAATCAAAGCTAAGACTAATAATTTCTCTGCCCATGAAAGAGTCAGAGACCTAATTATGCCCACAAGAGAACCAGGTTGACGTTTCCTATATGACATAGTCCTATCTCCTGTCACTAGCTTTCATATGAGTCTTTACCAAGGAAGTGCAAACCAGAGGTAAGTGTAAATCACAGTGACTGTCCTCAAAGAATGACAGCAAGTAGATAAAGTGTGGTCACACCCCCAGATCATTATCTGTGTGGCACAGATTCAGTCACCCTTGTCCTGGCTTTTTGGAAGAGACAAGGCAGTTCCAAATTGTCTTTTACAAGAAGGGCAGTGTTTGGTAGAAGGCGTACTATCATCTACACCTGGAACAGCTGAAACACCGGGGATTCAGGTCTCGATGCTTTATGTGATCACAGATATCGTGTGTCCAGGGAAAAGCCAGCGAAGGTTATTTTTCAGATGACTGCCTACTGGTGCGAGTGGGTCAGCACCATGATCAGAGCACTCTGCAGTTGGCCCAAATGAGAACTGTGAAGGTATGATATAGTGATGAGGATTCTAAAATCAGGCAAGCAGTTGATATAGCTTGCAATTCAAAACATTTTGAAATTGACCCCCCCAAAGTGGAATGACTCATACAGGAATCACAACCCCCAAAACAATTCCATTCTGAACTAGTTAAAGTGGCATAATCGTCTTTCTCCTAGCCTCGTCTGCCTGATTCAGCCATGGCAGATGCTATCTGCTGTATAGATCATGCAGTCTAAGGTCTCTGATAACAGATAGGAGGAGAGATTACAGCCAAGTTCAGCGTAATGTTTCTGCTGAAACTAGACTTAAGCTTAGGTACTCTCAGCTGCTTGTAGAATGTCTAAGGAGCCAGTTGGGAAGAACCACTAATATGACCATCTGGGAGAGTTGAATAGTTGAGCTACAAAAAATTTCTGTGGCTCCTAGGAACATTACTCTCCCTCTCTCTCTCTCTCTCTCTCTCTCTCTCCCTCTCTCTCTTTCTCTCTCTCTCTCTCTCTCTCTCTCTCTCTCTCTCTCCCCCTCCCTCCCTCCCTCCCTCTCTCCCTCTCTCCCTCTCTCCCTCTCACTCTCTCACCCTCACTCTCTTTCTTTCGGCCATGAAAATAGGACAAGGAAAAAACTTTGATTCAGAGGCTCAGTAGAGAGTACCCTTGTACTCTAACATTTAGGGAAAGGAAAGCCTGTAACTTTTCTAAGTCCTGGATACATTTGGGTTCTTATTTGTGTAACCCCTGTAATCAAGGCTAAATACAGACAGCTGAGTTTGGCTTGGCCTGGGTTTTCTTGAAATGGCTAACATCCATTTATAGGCTCATAAATCCTTCAAGTGTTTCCACTGTGTGGGTTTATGGAACCCCACCCTCACTTATGAGTAACTAGAATGGGGTCACAGATAAGAGTGATTACTTGTGGGGAGAATTTTAGGAGTAGATGAATATAGTAATTTAGTTTGCCTTAATGTGAGGACTGAATTTGTTCCAACAGGTTTACAAGTTACAGTTTCAGCATGCAGTATTCTGTGTTGCTATTTTAAGGTGTTACATTTAAGGGAGACAAAAGAGCTAAAAATTACTAAATTTAAGTGTGAAATCCTGGGGCTTTGGGAAGGAAATTGGGGATCCTATGCATATTTCTGTAATTTTTAAGCTCCCTGTTGTCTTGGGTTTTACTTCCTTTTTGTGTGAGTTAAAATAGAAATGATTTCTTTCTCCCTCTTGAAGATCCTGTAGTAAACTTAAGACCTAGTGATTTTAGAGGGGGATAGATGCTTAAACAGAAACCCTTATTTATAAGCAAACTTACATGTTACAGTTTTACAGTAATAAGCCAGTGTTTAAATATTAAAAACAGTCTTGTGATGAAAAACACTGCAGGGGGCGGGTAGCCAAACTATGAGATTAATGCAAGCATTGCATGTTATGAGCATTAAGATTAACCTGCAGCTCTTCCTGGGCAGAATAGAGGGTGGAACACCTGAGCCAGGTTAAAAGTGTGATAGTCTGAACAAGTGATAAAAGTGAGTTCATAAAGATTTTACTGGGAAACAAGGACCTGATATCAGAAATAGACTTGTTATATATTGAAATTAAAAGGTGTATGTTTCCTCTCCTTATCTTTTGTTTAATTTCTGAGTTAGGGTTAAATTCTCTGGACCTGTCAGGGTTAGTTGCCAGAATAGTAAATGAAAGATACTTGGAAAGGCTTTCTGGTGTCTGGTATAGAAACATAAATCATATTCCTGCCCACGGTTTCTATCTCATAATCCCAAGAGGATCCTGGGCCACCCCCAAGCTCCAGGGATGACTTGGTGGCCGGGGGACCCAGAGTCCTAGCAGTGATTCTCCTTGGCACCCGGAGCAACACTTTTAGAGCTACATTCCCTTTTTTGAAAATGCAAAAGTTTTATACTGACAGAAATGGGATTAAAAAACAGAGGATGTGTTTTAAATGCTTTAATAATACTATTTTTGCTCATTTTTGGAACTTAAATGAAACAATTAATACATAGTAGCTAGTATCTACCCATAATAGAGGTGCAAAAATAAAGCGTATGCCTTGCTTGTTATAGTCCAGTGGCTCTCTGCCTTGACTGCACATTAGAATCGCCTGAAAAGCTTTTTTATTTTTTTATTATTTACTTCATTTTTGTTTATTTTGTTTTGTTTTTCTCATTTTATTTTTTTTATTGTTTTTTTAAACTCTGGGTCAAGCACTGACTTCCAGTAGATTGCAGTGAGGGAGCTCCTCTTCTAGGAACAAATTCCCAACCCAGAAGCAGCTCATTGAATGGTTTAGCACTGGGGTCTCCAGGAATGTGCTTCGTGTCTTGGGCCAGGAGGCAGTCCCCTCTCCAGCTGTGTCCTGTTTGCTGGGATGAGAGGGTCTCTGCCCGGGACCACTGCTCCAAGAGCCCGGCCAGTAGGGGGCACAGAATCTGAAGCAGGCCCCAGGCTGCCAGCATAGAGTCGAATGCAGGGCTCGAACCCGCAAGCTGCAAGATCATGACCTAAGCCAAAGTCAGACACTTAACCAATTGAGTCACCTAGGTGCCCTAGTTACACACAAATTTTTAAAAAATGAACAACTACACAAAATGACTAAAAAATGCAAAGTAAAATTCCTAATCCCTAGAAAATGCCTCTGAATATATGCACATTTCATAATGAGATAGGGACTAAGTCCCACTAAAACTTATCCTCTTTGGTTTAAAAAAAAAGTTTGTTCTCAAAGATGCAAACTACAGCATGCACTTCCACGGTGTTTAGAATGCTGATTATTGCACAGTGGGCTAACGAGGGTAAGTCTTTCCTTTCGATAGAAAGCATGCCCTTTAAATTTTTTGCCAGGCTAAGTGACAGATGAGACAATTTACATCCGCTAAAATTTCAGAAACTTGATACAGTACCCTTGGCAACAAAATTCTACCAAATGAAAAGCGTCAAATTGCACAGAATGGTGTGCACGGCCAGTGGGTCTCCGCCGTCGACTTCCCTGGGAATTGTGCCAAGATAAATGGCTTCAAAGTTTCCATTGCTGCTTCTGAATTATAAACTGCAGCTTTTGGAGCTCTTATTAGACTAGGAAAGTTGATTGCCTATTGCAAGCTTCTCTGACCCCCACTGGCAAACTTGAGACCATCTCTGACCCATCAGAGTAGAAGACCTGCTCCACATTAAATTATAGTATCCCTCCTGTCCTGCTGCATTCTCCCTCTCCTCTCTGGAGCCTTCCCTTGCTGTTCTGTTTTTCCATTTGCTCTTTGTCCTGTGCACAGTCTCCTCCCCCACGCAGGCCTCAACTAATTCGCTTAAAAATCACACAGTTAGTCAGGAGCTAGCATGTTGCATAACAGTCAAAATCAGGAGCTAGCATGTTGCAAAAACAAAGTTGCGTAGGGGCACAAGAGAGATTTTGAGGCCATGTCTTACCTAAGTCTGATAATGAAGCGTTTTAATACCAGTTATCAAAAGGACACATAAATACCTTTTAAAAGAACTTGCGATTGATTTAGAATAAAGAATGTAGTGCAATTGATTTAGTGGATCACTGTCGTGGACATGTAGTTGGATATGACTACTTTCAAATATGTACAACCTTTTTTCTGTAGTGAGAGACATCAAGGAAAGGCAGGCTCTCAAATAAGACAGGTTTGTTTTAGCTGATCTCTTAGAGGCTTCCATGGGCAAAAGAGAGACAGTAGTGCATCCTTTCCCCCACGCTTCAGCTCTACCTTCAGAATGGCAACCTGCAAACCAGGGCCCTCACCAGTCAGCGACTACCTAAACCTGGGATTCTCATTTCCATAATGAGCTTTTGCATGTATTCCACTTCTCTCCATTGATAGCCCAGAGGGGGAACTGAAACAACACTGTTTTAGTGGTGTCGTTCCACTGTGATTGGTACAAGAATTCTGGATATACTGTTAAAACATAAGGCAGAGGTGCCCGGGTGGCTCAATCACTTAAGCACCTGACTTGATTTTGGCTCAGAGCATGATCTCACAGGTCTTTAGTTTGAGTCCGGTGTCTGGCTCTCTGCTGACAGTGTAGAGCCTGCTTGGGGTTCTCTCTGCCCCTCATCTGCTTATGCTCTCTCTCTCAAAATAAATAAATAAAAATTTTAAAAGTAAGAGTTAATAAAAATAAAGCATAGTGCATAGAAAAGTTTGGCAGGCTGGCTTCAGTGCATGAAAGCACTTCAAGCCTCAACAAGCCAGAGGTGACAGATTTGAAGAATTGGGCACATTATATTGATGAGATGATTGATGAGATGTCCAAAGAAATGCCACCTAATAATGACTACTATTCTTATGTGCTTAGTACAAAGTGCTGCTGTGAAGTACATACAATTATTATTATCTCCATTTTAGAAATCAGAAAACTGAGGCACAAAGTACCTACATAAAATTTGTATGCGTCACACAGCTAGCAGGTGGCTTAGCTGGGGTGCGAACCTGCTTCAAGGTCAGTGCTTTAAGCAACGGCCCTTACAAACAAGATGAAATGTTTGCAGACGCTTTAGAGCAGACTAGGTGTGATACCAGCAAATGAAATGTATTTTATTGGAGCAGGGCCTAAAACAATGCCCTTTCAAAAATAAAGCATCCCAAGATCGTGTGACCACTTTGGTGCTTTGTAATTATTAACCAGACTACTATTTTTAAATCCTGCAATTTAATTATTAAATAATACTGTTTTCTCTCTGGTACAATTCCTTTTCCCTGTATTTCGACACAAGCCCTAGAAAATGGAAAAATTCAAGATTAAACCTCTGTGCTTGATATTGAGGAGTAGAAGGAAATAAGTATACATTATTGGTATACAGTATATACTTTGAATTGGTGTCTCCTTGGATTTCAGTTAATAGAGGGAATGTTTTTAGTGTTGAGGCTCTTAAGGAGGTTTGATAGCACTCTGAACATGAACATTCCTGAATTCCTAGGCAGTAGAGCCATCTGTGCTGTGAGTGGATTTTAGGGGCATGCCAGAAACGCCTGGTAGGTGGGGAAGGGGGGTGGGAACACTGGAGGCCTCAGTTAAAATGCCTAATCTATCAATAAGAATAAATGTTTTCATAAACACAAGCTAACCTCAGCTCTTATAGCATCAGGGTAGGATCAAAAGGCCACAGACTAGAAACTATTCCTCTCTCTGCCATTAATGAGCTGTCTAACTAGAGGAAAGGAACAATTTCTCAGTTCTTCATTTTCCAAACCATAAAATAATTAATGGACTAAATAATGGTTGCTAACCTCTTTGATAATCTAATAAAGCCCAGAACTCACTCTCTTGAGAAATGTACAGGCATAAATTCAATGAAGTTCTTGAGCCCTTAGGCCTCATCATAGAACCTAGGTTAAAATCACAGATTAAATCTCACATTCTTTGCAATGCCTCCTTTGGTGATTCTGTTAATTTGTAAAGCTGGGAAGTTGAGATATGGTAGGTGTATTTCCTGGTTCAGGGGGAAGGCAAGGCCTGCCCAGAGTATGGAAAGATATGGGACCTGCATGAGAAAGGGGGTCAAGAAGGTTATTGGGTTAGTTGGAACAGACGCTCGGTGGAAAGAGGGAGGTTACTGAAGTGAAAAGGCTCTGCTCTGTGCTGAGGACAGAGTGACTTGCAGGGGAGGGGACAACAAAGATTTGAAGTTTGTTCTGGTCTAGTGTATTGTGCTTTGGTCCGGACTGTCTAATCAGGATCTCATTAAGGAAAAGCTTAGCATTGTTTGGGTTCTCTTTCCCACAGCAGAGCTAAAGTAAACAGCGGCCAAAGATAAACAAAGAACACTGCTTTTTCCTGTGTTGTACAATAGTAAGTCTAATTTATTGACAATATTGTTGCTGTGGTAAATACTGAATCTCGCAAGGAACTTTTTAAAGAGCCTGCAGGCTTAACCAAGGCAGACGACTTTCTTTTGTTGTTAATAGAATTTGTCTTCTAAATCAGAATTTCTTAAGTAACAGTATTTGTGTGCTGGAAGACGCAAGAGACTCACTTACTACTCAGGTCTGGGGTTTTGTTTTGTTTTATTTTTGTCTTGTTTTGAATTCTCTAAATCAGTGAATGGCTGCATATCAACTTTTCTCTGCTTTTGTTTCTTATAAAAAGAAATAGAAAAACAGATGTATGAATAAAGATCAAAATTGTACCTCCCTGCTTCTGAATCTGTTTTGAGGCTGTCTGGATCATGGCGTGGGGAGGGATTTCTACCCAGATCCTTGAAACTATGAACAAGTCCACTATTCCTCCTCTCCCTCATACCCAGGTATCTACATAAAGCTAGATGGAGGACCTACCCCACCGAACCTAGAGTTCTAAATGGAGTCAAGGCCAGCCTGCATTACAGTCTTGGTTTGTGTAAGAAAATTGTACTTACCAAGATCTCCTTCACCATTCTTTCTTGATCGATTGCTTGTTTACTTGTGGCTCTCTTTCCAAATGACTTTAAACTGACATTGATATCCTTAAACTTGGCTTTTAGTATTTTTTTATTTTTCATTTTGTTCATCTGACCCAGGCTACATCCTGCTCCTAAGCTTATTCTCCCAGTAATAAGGTCTATGTATACATGACCAGACTTATGTAACCCATCAGATGTGTCCTCATCACCTACGGATGCCTTGCCCTGCCCCTGTGTTAAGACCTCTCTGTCATCAAGGACCAGCCTCTTTAAGCACAACCTGTTCCAGACTTATGTCCCCGAACATGACTGAACCAAAGTCCAACAAGTGAAAACATTAGATTTTTTTTCCTTAGTTTTTTTTTCAAAAGAAAAATATATCATAAGCACAGTGCAACTCCCTTTCCTGTTCCTCTATATTATAAAGGTTAGTGTATATCCTTTCCATCCATGATTTTATATCCTTCACGAGCCATAGAGTATTAATTTCTGTAAATGTACTTACCCTTACACATTTGCTTATTTAATCAACATGTTCATTGCTGATTATGGTTATTCCAGCATGATACATATACCTTCAGTTCACTCATTTAAACTGTTCTTCTGTATGCACAGGTATGAAGATAATGTTATTTATTTCTCCAGTTTATTAGTTATCAATAGATGGACATGTAGATTTCCCCTAATTCTTCTTGTTATGAACAGTGGTCCATTGAACATATTTGCATGTATGTGTGTACTAAAGTTTCTCTGGAACACGTCACTAGAAATGAAATTGCCAAACTTCATGCAAGCACATCTTAAACAGTAGTCATTAACAAATTGCTCTGGAAAACGGTTGCTGCAATTTGTTCTCTGCAAGACATGTAGGAGCATATCTTCATAGCTGTGCCAACCCTTAGTGCCTTGTCTTTCCAGATTATTCCCCATTTTTTAAAGACATTGTTTGTCTTTTTCTTATTGATTTGTGGTAGTTTATATACTTTTTTTCATGATAGCGACAATTTCTCAATTAAATATGTTGCAGATTATAAGCTTCTAGACTGTCATGTCTTTAGAATTATATATATCAAACGAAGTATTCAAGTTGCCATAGTTATGTTAACCAATATTTCCCTTTAACATTTAGATTTTAGTACCTTCCTTAAGGAAAAAATCTATCCCAGTATCATAATCTCTTACATTGTCTTCTAAAATATTTGAAGTTTCACTTTTTCCCTTTAGATGTTTTATTCATGTGAAATGTATTTTCATTAGTACTGTCAAGAAGGGATCTATTTTTTTTAAGTAATAACCAATTGTCTCAATACTATCTCTTGAGTAAAGTATTCTTCCCCTCTTTGTGTGTCATATGCTGAAATTCCCATTCACATGTGGGTAGACCTTTTCTTCTGTTCCATTTGCTTATTCCTATCCTAAGACCATAATTGTTTAATTGCTACTTTTCTCCTTTAATCTGTTAATGATGACGTTATATTGATACATATCTTCATGTAAAGCCATCTTTGTTGTACTTGGATAAACTATGCTTTGTTTTAGTCCACTCTTAGATTCAAATTACTAATACTTAATTTACTTTTTTTTCCCATGCATATTCAAAAGCAAGATTGGTTTGTACTGATTGTTTTCATAAATTTCTGGTCTTCCAGTATCCAAATTATAGTATCATCAAAAAATGAGGTTGAGAACTTTCTATTTTATGATACAATTTTTTAAGATGGAGTTACCTTTTTTATAAAGGTTTAATACTCACGTGTAACACCTTATTGACCTGAAGATATGAAGTGAGGTTTATTTTTTATGTTTATTTATTTATTTTTGAGAGAGAGACTGCACACACAGGTGCATGTACAAACGCGCACAGGCGCATGTACAAGCACGCACATGAGCAAGCGGGGAAGGTGCAGAGAGAGAGGGAGCAAGACAGAGAGAGACAGTCCCAAGCACACTCTGCGCTAGCAGGCAGAGTAGTCATAGAATGCCACCTCACCCACAATCCATCAGATCATGAGCTGAGCCAAAATCAAGAGTCGGACACTTAACTGGCTGAGCCACCCAGGGACCCCTGGAGTGAGTTTTGACTCTAATTCCTTCAGTAATTTTGGTCTATTCACATTATATATTTTTATTGAGTTACTTTTGACATTTTTTAATCTAAATTTCAAAATTTCTGCCTAAAATTCTTTGTATTATTTTCTTGTATCTAAAGTCATATCCCTCTTTTCATTCTTTTTTTTTTCTTCCAAGATTTTATTTAAATTCAAGTTTGTTAATGTGTAGTGTAGTATTGGTTTCAGGAGTAGAATTTAGTGATTCATCACTTACAACTGGGCTTACGGTCACAAGACTACAGGAGAAATGACAGGATCTGAGTTGTAGTTTCAAATGTAAAGGCAAGCAGGGTGGGGAGGTTAGGAGGCTACTGCAATAATAGAAGCAAGAGATAATGGGCCCTTGGCCCTTGGCCCAAGGCGGGTAGCATTGGAGATGTAGAAGTGAAGCTGGTAGCCTTCATCTGTGCTGTTTTTGTTTCTATTTCACCAATGTTGGCTTATATCTTTATTCTTGTCTTCCTTCTACTTCCTTTTTTTTTAATTGAAGCGTAATGGACACACGGTGTTACATTACTTTATTTAGTTGAATTTATTAATCATCTTTTCTTACCTATTTTGTTCAATTAATTGTAATTAAATGTTGTATGTGGCCAGATCTCTTAATTATATGGTTTATTCTTTCATTATTTTCCTCATTTTTTGTTTTGGTCAACTTAATCTCTCAGTTTCTGAAAGAAATGAAATCTTACAGTAGGAGTGCGGATGTGTTGTTTTTAATTTTATATCAGGGTTTGCATTAAAGTGTTTTGAGACTTGTTAGGTTAATGTAGGTTCTACATTATTATATCTTCCAGGGGAAATTGTTGTTTTATCACTAAGTGATATATCTTTTTGTCTCTATGAATGCTTATAAGCCTTGCCTTCTAATTGGTTTTGTATTAGTATTGCTTTTTGCTTTGGCATTTCCTAACTCTTCACTTTAAACTCTGTGGGTCATTATTTTTAGGTAAATCTCCTGTGACATATATTTAGATTTGTGCAAATCAAATGTACAGCGCTGTTATCTAGAGGGTTTAATACTTTTATATTTATTGCAATTGGTGGTAAGCTTTGAGTTATTTCTACTACCTTGTTTTGTATTTTCTATAAATCAAGCTTTTTGGTAGCTTTCTTTATGCTGTCCTTTCATTGTTTTGATTAAACAACCCACTTTTGCTTACAAGTTTGTGTAGTTTTTTTTTAATTCAAGTATAATTAACACATATGAGTAAAATCATGGTATTTGTCTTTCTGTGACTGACTTATTTCACTTAGCAACATACCCCCTAGATCCATCCATGTTGTTGTAAATGTCAATATTTCATTTCTCTTTTATGGCTAATAGTCCCTTGTATATGATACACACACACACACACACACACATACACACACACACCTTCTTTATCCATTCATCTATGGATGGACACTTAGGTTGCTTCCATAACTCAGCTATTGTAAGTAATGCTGTAATAAACATCAAGTGTTTATATCTTTTTGAATTAGTGTTTTCATTTCTTTGGTAAATACCCAGTGATGGTATTACTGGATCATATGATAATTCTATTTTTTATTTTTTTGAGGAACCTCCATACTGTTTTCCATTGTGGCTCCACCAGCTTACATTCCCAGGAACAGTGTATTCTCACCAACACTTACTGTTTCCTGTGTCTTTAATCACCATTCTGACAGGTTTAAAGTGACACCTTATTGTGATTTTGATTTGCATTTCCCTGCTAATTAGTGATCTTGAGCATCTTTTCATGTTTCTGTTGGCTATCTGTATGTCTTCTTTGGGAAAATGTTTATTCATATCTAATGCTCATTTTCTAATTGGATTATTTGAGTTTTTTAGTATTGTGTTGTATAAGTTCTTCATATATTTTAGATATTAACTCCTTATTGCATATATCATTTGTAAATCTTCTCCTATCCAGTGGGTTGTCTTTTTGTTTTGTTGATATTTCCTTTGCTGTGCAAAAGCTTTTTATTTTGAGGTTTTAATTTTGTTTTGTTTTCCTTGCCAAAGTAGACAGCTAGAAAAATGTTTCTATGGCTGATGTCAAAGAGATTATTGTCTACATTTTCTTCTAGATCTTTTATGGTTTCAGGTCTCACATTTAGATCTTTAATTCCTTTTGAGTTTATTTTTGTGTATGATGTAAAAAAGTAGCTCAGTTTCATTTTTTTGCATTGTGGCTGTCCATTTTTCCCAGCACCATTTATTGAAGAGAGTATCTTTTTTTCATTGTATATTCTCGCATCCTTTGTTGTAGATTAATTGACCATCTAATTGTGGATTTATTCTACGCTCTGTATTCTATTCCCTTGTCTGTTTTTGTGTTAGTACCATATTGTTTTGATTACTACAGCTTTGTAGTTTACCTTGATATCTGGGATTTCTCTGAGCTTTGAAGATATCTTCAAGATTGCTTTGGCTATTGGGAATCTTTTGGGGTTTCACACAAATTTTAGGATTATTTGTTCTAGTTCTGTAAAAAAAATGTTGATATTTTGATAGGGATTGCATTAGGTCTGTAGATTGCTTTGAGTAGTATGGACATTTTAACAATATTTATTCTCCTAATCCATGAGCATGGAGTATCTTTCCATTTGTCATCTTCAGTTTCTTTCATGTTTTATAATTTTTGGAGTACAGGTCTTTCACCTCTTTGATTAAGTTTATTCCTAGGTATTTTATTGTTTCTGGTGCAACTGTAAATGGGATTTTTTTAAATTTCTCTTTCTGCTACTTCATCATTAGTATATGGAAATGCAACACATTTCTGTATATTGATTTTATATTCTCAAGTTTATGTAGTTTTTAAATTAAATATATATATATATGTATATATATACACACTTAGCAAAAATTTTAAAGTTAATGTCTTTAACTTTTTCATGAATAACAGAAGGACACATATTTTCTTGTGAGGTTTATAATTTTTTTTATTCTAAGTCCAGCTAGGTAAGGGTAATTTTATGTAGGCATTCCCTTTGCCCTTTAATGGGGTCCTGCACAACTCACAGGTTCCAAACCAGTTTTATCTGAATTTCTCAACTTGATATTGCTGATCTATATGAACAATGTCAGTTTGGATGCCACAACTTCATGGGGGGCAGGAATCGGAGTTCAGATATCTGTCTAGCAACTACTTTCCACTTCCTCAAGCAGTCAGCAAGGACTTTTCTGGTTCCCCTTTCATCCTGGCAGCCATCCACGGCCTCTAGAATCCTGCATTAACTGCATTCTGTCACTTGCAGGCAGGGTCCTGCCACCTCCACACAGGCATAAAACCCAGGCTCCCCTGGGTTCTGATTGCTCTGTGAACCACAGGACTGTACCCTCCAAATGTGTCACTTTATCTAGACACATGGAGATTTGTGGTTTTATGTGTTAAATTAGACTATGTATTTAAATTTTTATTATTCTTGTTGTTTTTTGTTTGTTTTTAAGTGAGCCCTGTGTCCAATGAGATCAAAAGTCACATGTTCTCCTGACTGAGGAAGCCAGGTGTCCATCTTGTTTATTTTTTTAGCAATTTATTTGTTTGGAGCAGAGGAAGGTTATTACACATCAGTACAGTCAATCATATTGACTTGAGGTCCATTTTACACATTTTTACTTCAATATTCAAAATGTTAGTGATATTGTTTTCTATTTCTGATGCTGCCTTACTCAAAGACACTGTTTAAAATTCCTGTTTTTCTGGGGTGCCTGGGTGGCTCAGTTGGTTAAGTGACTGACTTCGGCTCAGGTCATGATTTCACAGCTTATGGGTTCAAGCCCTGTATCTGGCTCTGTTCTGACAGCTCAGAGCCTGGAGCCTGCTTCAGATTCTGTGTCTCCCTTTTTCTCTGCTCCTCCCCCACTTGTGCTCTGTCTCTTTCTCTCTCTCTCTCTCTCAAAAATAAATAAACACAAAATAAATTAAAATTTCTGTTTTTCTTGTTTTATTTTGAATCACCAAATACTTCTATTTCTTTATATAAGGGGAATACAGTTTAGCATGTAGAAATTCTTAACCAACTGTGGTTTTGTGATAACTTGATTTTATATATGAATACCAAAATTTAGAAAGTTTTAAACTTTTTGTTTAACATTTTAACTGAACTTATAAGCAGTGATTGCTTTCTCTAAATCTTCCCCAAAAAGCTGGAAGACTGAATCCAGGGAAGGCCAGGAGGTTACCCAAATATTTTTCTGAAGCTTGTGAAAAACAGTTGGAGTCAGTCTAAATACAAAACACATTATACTTCAATCTAACAAGATCCAGTCTATAAACTTTTTGAGCAGGTTCACATCTGAATAACACAAGACTCATGGAAGAATCTGCCTCAGTTGTGACAGCACTGTAACAAGACTTTCCGAACCTTTGAAAAGAGATTCAAGAAGGGTGATGTGACACAGTAGATTATTAATATCCATTCTTCAGTTCTGTTTTAGAAAAGGATCCTTCTAGAACTTTTATTGTCAAGTACTCTGTCCTCGCAGAGTTACCCTTCCATAGTATGGTTCTGAGAGCCTCACCCGATTCCCTGTCACAGGAAAGATGAAGGGGATAGTGTCTTCACCCTCTTCTCTTTTGAAAACTTGTGCTGTGGGATTTCTGCACCTAGCTTCTTCCATGCGTTTTCTTCTCTCTGTCTGTTATTAACAAATAGATGAAACAAAGGTTCTTCTTGTTTTTATGTGTCTTGCCAAATTCTACAAGCACAAGTCAGGGTAAAGAGAAAACAGAACAGAATACTAATAAGCGTTTTGCTTGGCATCCTTATTTTTAAAGATTTCTCCTGTTGTCTGCAACTGAGAGACTTCCTCAGTCGTCTCTTTCTTATTCCAGCCCTGTACTTCCATCATGCAGCCTGGCCTGTGTTCTCTGTTTTCTACCCGCTTTTATGTCCTCGGCTCTCACTGCCTCCCTCTTGAGCTGCCCCTGGAAAGGAACAGCTTTTTCCTCCCTTGCTTTGAAGAGCAAATCCCCTTTTCCTTGACCCCACCTTTCGATTCTCTTGAGGCCCATGCATTTAACTCCCAATGGTGTATTAAAGGATTTTGCTAACCATGTTATATCCTTAAGAAGAATTCCATTTATCAGATTTTGAAGTAATATATTTTTCTTCCCCACCATGTTCCAGATGCATTTTATAACTTTTACTTCACCCCAGTTTTCTGAAATATTTTGATTAATAACTTTGATTTCATTAAATACAAAAAAATTTTTAATAATGTGATTTTCAGGAATGAGATTGATAAGGTATTATTATTTTGTGTATATTTATTAACTAGCCCAATTTAATGAGGTCAAATCAAGTAGTATGTGTAGATCAATATATAACAGCAAAAGGAATCCAAAAAGATCTTGGATTTTTAATCAAATTGAAAAGCCAAATTACCTTGGGCATCAAGATCATAGATAAATTCATATATCTACTTGTCTAATTTCAAATCTTCTTCCATCACTTACTGTGTGACCTTGAACAAGTGATATAACTTTTCTGTTCTTCAATTTTCTCATCTGTAACTTATAATAATAATACGCCTACCTCATATAGATGTTGTAAGCAACAATTTAGTTAATATAAGCAAATCTCTTAGTACAATGCCTGGCACCTTGTTAGCTAAGATTTACATACTCACAGAACATACATTATCTCAAGGATTTGAGAACAAAAGTATGACGCAAAGGAGGCTGACAGATTAGGGTTTTAGATTAAATGTCTTAGATATCTCACATTCAGGATATACTCAGTGAAGGGGCACTTGGTGGACTCAGTAGGTGAAGTGTCCAACTCTTGATTTAGGCTCAGGTCATGATGTTGTGGTTCATAACTTCAAGCCATACGTCTACTAGCACAGAGCCTGCTAACCGTGTGAAAACAGTAGTGCTTACATATTGGATTCGTGGTTCCTATGAAGCCCATCCTGATACCTCAGGTTAAGAATTCATGACTTAAGAGTCTCTGGTAGGAAATCAGTTGGGAAAAAAAAAGATTTTTTAAAACTGTTTTTCATGTTAAGAATTACAAGACATAGGTGACCTCCTGTTGTTAGGAACTCTGATGCTTCTGAAATTTTACCCTCCTTGCTAGCTAAGAAATTAGCCTGCCACAGTGCATGAAGACTGGCAGAAATGAGAATTCTGGGTCAGAGATAAAACAATTCATGACCCAGCAAGGACAGCTCATTCCCCTCATCCCTCAAGATGCACGGGGCAGTGCAGAGCAGCCTACACGATGCTGTGCACATAAGTGCATTTGTATCCCAGCTGAGGATTCTCAAGCTTGGGAAACCCCAGTCTTTTATAATGGACTGCAGGCAAATCTGTCTGATCTTTACAGTGGAAAGACACATATTTATTATACTAGAAAACAGCACGTAAGTCTACCCTCTGCTCCAGAGGAGAGTACTATTTCTGTCTTCCAAGGCTGTCCTTACATTCTTGAAAAGATAGTCCAGAAGGAAAGCTGTCAGTGCCTCTGCTTGCAAGCCAGGAAGGAACAGACCCTTAGAGGACTGTGTCCCAACATGTGTCCCACCATAAGGAGGGATAAGATAGTGTCAGGTTTTAGTTGGGGGAGGGGGAATAAAGTTAGTTATATGGATAGATAGTCACGATCTCTTCACTGTGATAGGAATATGAAAGGAACAAGGTATACATAGTGATTGCCTTTGGGAAGCTTACATACTTTAAACAAATAAGCCTTACAGTGTATTGCAATTTAGATAAATTCTACCAGAGGAAATTAAATGGATTTATGAAATTGTACATTAGGGGGACTTGATCTATGATGATGTCACAGGAAGTGTCCCCGAGAAATACTACTTGAAAACAAGGCCTACCAGAATAGTAGGAATCATCAGGTTAAGAGTAGGAAATGCACAGGCGCCTGAGTGGCTTGGTCGATTTAGTGTCCGACTTCAGCTCAGGTCATGGTCTCACAGTTCATGTTTTCGAGCCCCACATCGGGCTTTGTGCTAATGGCAGAGAGCCCACTTTGGATTCTGTATCCCTCTCTCTCTGCCCATCCCCCACTCTCTCTCTCTCTCTCAAAAATAAATAAACATTAAAAAACTTTAAGAAAAAGTGAGTAGGGAATGCAGGGTTTTGAGCAGAAGGAAAATCTCACTGGAGGTAGGAAGCCTGGATTACTTGAGCAACAGGTTGCAGAAGGGCCAGTATTACTAGATCAGAATAAAAAAAGCAGGAGCCAGATTGGATTTTGGACTTGATGCTGATAACAATGCAGTCACCGAAAGGTTAAGAGAGAGAACACGCCCTTATTATATTTGCATTGTTAAAGTCTCCCAGGCCACCACCATTATTGTTGATAAGAAAGAGATTATAGAGAAATCAATGAGTTCAGACAGTGGAGTTGAAAGCTTATTTCCATAAGCCAGACAAGAAGTGATGGTGACCCGTGCATAGGCACTGGCATTGTAGGTGAAAAGAAATGGATGGACTCAAAAATATTTATAAAATATAGTTGTCAGGCCTGGGTGATTGATTTGATTTAGAGGGAGAAAAAGTGATGGACCATTCTCAGATTTCTGGCATGGGCAACTGCACAGGCAGAGTGCCTAGAAAGAATTAACTAGCCTCTTGGGGATTCATCTCAGAAATTCACATCTATTTCTGTGACAGCAAGCATTTTAGATATATACACATAAGGAACCTGATTCTCTTTACAGCCCTAAGAACTAACTTTGGTACAGATGAAAGATGAGCTGTAGGGGATTGAGATGTCAATATATGCCTCCTAACCTCAATATAGAGCTCTGTTCTGCTTGAATTCATTGAAGAAAGAGTATCCTTATGTTATCAGTTGGTAAAATATTGCTCCTCACATTTTCCTAGCGGTATGATCCCTTCCAAATAGCACAATTTAAATTAGGATGTAATGCCATCATTGACTCTCCCTGAATTCCCAATGTATTCACTTTCTCATGTTATCTTAATACCCATGGACATTCTGAATATTTAGGAGTTATGTAATCATATCAAGTTTGTATCGAGCCTGATGTTCACAATGTGTAAGTTATTTCTTGGAATTAAGGAACTCCTAAAAGCATCTTCTTGGAGTATTTAAAAATGCATTTGCTAGGGGCACTGGGTGGCTCAGTTGGTTAAGCATCCAACTTCGGCTCAGGTCATGATCTCATGGTTTGTGGGTTTGAGCCCCACGTTGGGCTCTGTAATGACAGCTCAGAGCCCGGAGCCTGCTTCAGATTCTGTGTTTCCTTCTCTCTGCCCCTCCCCTGCTCACTCTCTCTCCCTCTCTCTCTCTCAAAAATAAATATTAAAAAATATATTAATAAATAAAAATGTATTTGCTAAAAATCCAACTCAAACTCTACTAGGATAACACATTGCTTGTGTATTGAAAAACCTTCAGAGCAAGGTAGGGTTCAGGCAGCTATGAAGACAGAAGATGTCGTCAGCATTCTGTCTCACTCCATGACTTACCTCTGGGTTCTCTTAATATTTTCATTATTGGCAGGCTTTCTCCATGAGGCAGGAAAAGAGGCCACTGGCAGATCCTGGCCTACATGGTCCTTCTGGTTTCCCAATGAAGAGCATATTGCTTTTCTGGCATAAAAACTGGGAGGACCTTGTTTAGTCAGTGTGGCCAGAGGAAGAAGCACTGACCGTCCTACTAGGGTCACCTACTAGGCTATTTCAACTGGAACTATATGTTATCCGCACTCCATAAGAAGAGGGGGATATGATCCCAGAGCATGGGGAAGGGATGATGGATGGGCACAGATACCAACGAACAACCAGTGATCATTTCGGTAGGAAAACTAGGGAGTTGCTAAACACAGCTGAAGGACTCCAGTAAGCGCAGATGCAGCACTGCACGCCTGGAAGAGTAAAACAAGCTGGTGGCTCAGTCGGTTCCAGCACTGCACGCCTGGAAGAGTAAAACAAGCTGGGTGCACAGATGAAACAAAGAAGAGGCAGTTGTGCAGTAATACAAATAAAAGATGAAAAGACCATACAGTGTGTTGCTTGTGAATCAGTAGGTGCCAATGTTTTGAAAGCAAGGAAATGGAAACATACATTAAAAACTATGTACAGAGTAGGGGAATGATGATTCAGTTTTACTATTTTACTACCTGAAATCAGATGCTTATCTCTAAGCCGGGGCTCTTCAACAAAAACAATGGACTGAAAACAAACTGGAAAGATTTTGGAAGAGTTCTACAAAGATGAGTAACATGTAGAAAATGAAATTTAAAAATCAATAAGTAGGTATGTAGTGCTTTGTAGTGCTTAAAAGGCAAAGTAAGGCCTTTTGAGGAGGATAGAAAATATAAAATCATTGTAATAGGGAAAGAATTTAATACTTTTATGTATATATGTTCCAATGCATTTTAAAAATGGCTATTTTTTTCTTTGTACTCAAGATAACACAGAATAAAAGAAGTTTGAGGAGAAACATAAAACATTTGGATTAGAGATAGGGAAATTTTTAACTGGAAGTCATGAAGTGTTGATATGAGTTAGGAGCCTTCTCTGGAATCTTTTAAAATAGAATTCCTTCTCGTCTGTTTGATTGGTGGAGGTCCTGCGGTGCTCAGAGTTGAAGCAAGAGTTCCAGGAGTATTGGCCTCACCAGAGCAGGAATCACATGTAATGCAAATCTGCATCTTCAGAGCAAGAGCATAATAGACTCTAAAATATTTGCTGAGTCAATGTGTGTCGATGCTAATTTATATATACATTCATTTCGTAATTATCTGTGTATGGAATCTGTTTTCTGGATCTACTAAACAAATACTCGGCTGGTGTTGTCATCATGCATAGCCAACTCCTAGACTGCCAGCCTTCTACATACTGTGCTTTCAGTGAACAGAAGTGAAATCTGCTATTAATCCAAGTAAAAGATTAATGACAATGTGATGGTGATATAATTTCCAATTATCTGCAGTTTTGGATCACCTGGTCCATTGTCTCCATCTATTACTATCATCAAGTAAGAGTTTATTCTAACACTAATTATGAAGGATGGAGTTTATTAATATCACAGGTTATACTGAATAAAAAGCACATGGTCGTAGCACCTTGATGAATAGATTGAGTATTTAGTTCAGGTCAAAATGGATTTGAGTGATAGAATTTAGGTTTAGCTAAGAAACTGAAGGCCCATCTTCTACTTAACCTCTCCTACTGTTGACATGTCATTATTTAAGTGATAATGAGATTGAGGCCCAGCTAAGTTGAATGATTTGCCCAATCAATGTAAAATACACTCTTTAAGACAGAACCTGTACTAGAACCACCTAAAAGAGGAAGATTTCCTGAAGTCAGAGGCAAGTTTTCAGAGGTCATAACTTAATAAAAATGTTAATTTCAGGGGCGCCTGGGTGGCTCAGTCGGTTAAGCGTCTGACTCTGGCTCAGGTCAAGACCTCACAGTTCGTGGGTTTGAGCCCCACATCGAGCACATCCGTACTGACAGCTCAGAGCCTGGAGCCTGCTTCAGATTCTGTGTCTCCTTCCCTCTCCGCCCCTCCCTTGCTCATCCTTGTCTCTCTCTCTCTCTTTCCCAAAAATAAATAAACGTTAAATTTTTTTTAAAGAAAGAAATATTAATTCCAGTTGGCTAATGTAATCTCTTAATACCATCATGAGACATTTTTTCCTGATGCTCTGAAAACACATTCAGCACTGCAGCTAAACTCATGCTTAGTATGTTTGTTTCCCTTCCCGTATGTGAGGGTCACCTTAGGGAGCGTCGTAGATTTGAGGAGAACTTAGGTGGTATAATTAAAATTAGCTTTCCATCAGGAAACAGTTTTCAGGATGAAGAAATCTGGAAGTTATTTAACTGCTTCCCAGAGGTTTGAAGCCTGAGACTCATAGTTTAGTTTGTACTGATTTACCTAAGACCTAATCCTCTAGTCCATACACCGTTGGCTCAGGGAAGACATTCTCACTCAGTTCAAACAGGCTCTCCAAGCTCTGCCTAAACTTCTCTGGAATCAGCTGAGCAGTTAGTGCATTATAAAGAAAGTGTACGTTGGTATAGTTTTTTAAATTTATTTTGATTAATAAAAAAAATCTAGGAGTCATGCTCTTGGGAGTCACTTTAATAATAAGTATCACAGGATATTTGCAGCCACAAAGTAAACTGCCGTATTTCATTCATTTGGGCTAGTGTAGTGCTGCCCATTTAGACCTCACAAGACATTTCTACCTCCTTGGATGTTAAAATAAATGTTGAAGTGCTTCAGCGTGATATATTTTGGTTTTTAGCCCATTGCATCACAGAGAGCTAAACTTTAAATACTAAATCAGGATAATTTAATCTGAATAAAATTGCAGTATTAGAAAATACAGCAGTCTTTAAAAAATAATACTCTACACATTAGCGGACAGTCTCTGTCCCGTTTCCTGTATGCAGTTCTAAAGTTTTGTAGGTCGGGCTTTAACAAACATGTGCTTGTAAAGCCATAAATGGGAGGTACCCTAGGAAGTAGTCTCCATGTTGGTGTTACATGTGATTCCAAGTGCTGAAAGGGTTTACTGTTTTGCTCCAACTCTTTATTGAAATCCTCAAAACTTGATTTCTTGATGTTTTTTTCCTTCCCAAGAGAACAAACAAGCTATAGTTTGAGCCAGTAGCGACACCAAACATTTTTTATTAATGTGTTTTTTATTAATGTATGCTCAGCAACAGCCTGAGCCTTGTGTAGTTACTTGAGCCACAGTCCAGTGTCTGTCAGCAGTTTCCTGTTCAGCATCTGGAAAAAGCACGTGTAATTCTTTTGAGAAGAAACCCCAAAGTTTCATCTCTGCTTGATTATTTCAGATGTAATCAAAGAAGGAAACCTATGGTGTGTTCTTGGCTAGAAAACAGTAAACTTGTCTATAGCCTGGACACAAGTCCAACTGTGTTTATTTTCCTTCCAGAGCAATCTCTAGTCCGGATATAGTCCTCTTAGTATTATATTGGTTCAAACTGACAAATCTGGGGGTTTTTTGTTTTTTTTCTTTTTATGGACATTTATTTTTGAGAGAGATAGAAAGCAGGGGAAGGGCAGAGAGAGAGGGAGATGGGAGATTTGAAGCAAGCTCTGCGCTGACAGCCAAGAGCCTGATACAGGGCTTGAACTCATGAACTGGGAGATCACAACTCCAGCCAAAACCAAGTTGGACACATACCCGACTGAGCCACCCAAACACCCCTGACAAATCTCTTTTTTTTTTTTAAAGATACTTTAATGGTGATACTCTTCGAAGCTGTAGAAGTTTTTGCTACAAGTTTTATAGGGGTTTTTTTCCTAGTTTTTTGTTTGTTTTGTTTTGTTTTGTTTTTTGTTTTTGTTTTATTTTTTTTAAGTAGGCTCCACACCCAGTATGGGGCTTGAACTCACAACCCTGAGATTAAGAGTCACATGCTCTATTGAGTGCCTGGGTGGCTTAGTCAGTTAAGTGGTTAAGCGTCCAACTTCAGCTCAGGTCATGATCTCACGACTCGTGAGTTTGAGCCCCGTGTCGGCCTCTGTGCCGACAGCTCAGAGCCTGGAGCCTGCTTCGGATTCTGTGTCTCCCTCTCCCTCTGCCCCTCCCCTGCTCATGTGCTTGCTCATGCTCTCTCTCTCTCAAATATAAATAAACATTAAAAAAATTAGAGTCACACGCTCTACCAAGCCATTTTGCTAACATTTTATAAGGAGACTTTGTTCAGTGCCCAGCCCCCTTGTTTAGAGACACAGTGTGGTACAGTGGTTAGAGAAAGGAATCTGGAGCCAGACTGATTGCTTGGATTCAAAATCTGGTTGTTCTGCCTCCTAGAGTTCAACCTTGAGCAACTTATATTAACCTCTTTGTGCCTTGATTCTCCCATCTGTAAAATGAGGATCACAATACTTGTGATTTCCTCTTATGATTATTGTGAGGATTAATGAGTTAGTCTACTCATTCTACTCTTCTACTACTGAGAAGAGTGCCTAGCATTTAGTCAATGACAGTTACGTGCTAAGGCTGTGCTCATTCCCAACCCTGAAGAGTGTCTGTAGTGATTCACAGCATAAGCCTGATCTTTTAGTTTGATTTCTCAAAGTCAGTTTTGTTTTCATTATGCATGATGTTTAACAATACATTTGAAACAGGGAAAGAAAATGGTACAAGTTTAAAGATTTGAAACATGTCCTCACACACAAAGATGGCAATACTTTCTATCTCTGGTAAAGAAAGAGCTTTTTAAGTCATCATCACTTAGTATGCATTTTTTTTCACCGTTACTCTTAAAAGTACTCTCTCATTTTCCATTTTGAATTCTTCAACAAAGAATTGTTAAAGCTTCATGGGTTTGAGCCCCACATCAGGCTCACTGCTGTCAACGCAGAGCCTGCTTCAGATCCTCTGTCCCCTCCCTCCCTCCCTCCCTCTCTCTCTCTCTCTCTCTCTCTCTCTCTCTGCACCTCCCTTGCTCTCTCTCTCTCTCTCTCGTAAATAAAAAAAAAAACAAAAAGAAAAATAACCATACCTACTTGGGTACATATGGTGACCATGAGGATTTTTACGTTTCCGAAATAACATAATAGGATTCTTTCCCAATGTAGTGAAGTAGTGACTAGGAGATACCCTACCATTTCAAGAGTGGCATTGATTTATTTGGGACAATAGCATGCTGGTTATACCACTAGAATATCGCTCTCTTTTCCTGTTGTTCAGAAGGAGACATCTGTGATCTAGTCCTGATTTGGTCATCAAAAAATCTCATATCTCGGTTTTGCCTCTCTTATTGGGAGACTCTCTCTCTGACCCTCTCACGTAGTATTAGCAATTCCCAACACTTTATAGTGGCCTTATACAATGTCATCTTCTGTCAACGCTTTGTCACCATCAAATGTAGTATATGGTTATTTACTCTCTGTTTTTTTCATATTTTTCTGTCTCTCAGGTGTCTATGTCAGATTCCAGCTGTGGTCTAAATGGAAGTTTTTACTCTTAAATTACTTTCTAATAACTTAGCTCAGGACAAGGTTGGCTTTAAAAGAATGGATAAGGGGCATCTGGATGGCTCAGTCATTCGAGTGTCGACTCTTGATTGCAGCTCAAGTCACGATCCAAGGGTCCTGGGCTTCAGACCCAAGTCAGGCTCCACACTGAGCATGGAACCCTGCTTAAGGTTCTTTCTCTCTCTCTCTCACCCTCCCTTCCTCTCCCCTGCTTACGGTCTCTTAAAAAAAAAAAAAAAAAGGAGAAGCAGCACTGTCCCCCTGAGGGTAGGCTCCGAGAGGGCAAGGACTGCTTGCTGTGGTGGTTAGTGGCTGCTCTAACCCTGGATCCTTGACCAATCTCAGGCATCTAGTAAGTGCTCAATAAATATCCATTAAATGAAAGAATGAACATAATAACGCTTGTCTTATGGATTCGTCGTGAGAATTAAACCGAAGATTGTGTATAAAAACATACCTAGCACAACACAACCTAACATGGGATGTGGAATCCAGAAACCCTGAAAGGGATGATAAGGAACTCGGAAATGCTGACTTTTGTTTTTTTAATTTTTTATGAATATAATTTATTCTCAAATTAGCTTACATTCAACACCCAGTGCTCATCCCAAAAAAGTGCCCTCCTCAGTGCCCATCACCCATTTTCCCTCTCCCTCACCACCCCATCCACTCTCAGTTTGCTCTCTGTATTTAATAGTCTCTTATCGAAACCTGACTTAAATGTATGAAATTCAACCCAGACCCTGGGAGATACTGATGAAGTATATGTTTTAAATATATTGACTTTTGAAAATTATCGTCACCATCCTTGTTTTCATAATGAGTGATTTTTTTTTTTACAATGATGAGAACCTCATCATGATTTCATCAGCAGTTGGCTTTATGTCAGCTGCTCAAACCTTCTTTCACAAAAGAGGTGGAAGAAGACTGTACACATTGTGCCTAACCATTGACTCAGGACTGCTAGTAACTTTATTTGATCCGTATCTTGGCACTGTTTGATACTGACTATACTTAAACTATAAAATGAACCTGCTGACTTTTCTTTTCTTTTTTTAAGTTAATCTCAAGAAGGACCACTTGGAACTCCAGGGAAATGCAAATGTTAACATCAGGGTCCTTGTCATGAGGTTTTATGGGGATTAAAGAAAGGGAGTTACAAAGAACAGGACATTTCATTTTAGCATGTATGATAGTCTCATAGCCTCTCTATTTTCTTGAAATTCTCCTCAAAAAGATGCATCTCAGAATCTAACTTCCCAAAATTGCACAGTGTAGCATTGATGGGATGGATTGTTGTGTTTTGTACTGGTTTCTTGTTAGCACTGAAATACGGGAGAAGCCCATCTCTCCTACATTCCTCTGCAAGATATCTCCATGCCAACAGCCATCCTACTGTTGGGCTCTCAGGAGAGTCTAGCTTTAGACCTACTGTTTTAAACAGTTTGTGTCCAGGGGCACCTGGGTGGCTCAGTTGGTTGAACGTCCCACTTCAGCTCAGGTCATGATCTTGAGGTTTGTGAATTTGAGCCCCACGACGGCTATGTGCTGACAGCTCAGAACTTGGAGCCTGCTTCAGATTCTGTGTCTTCTTTCTCTCTATTCCTCCCATGCTCACGTTCTGTCCGTCCCTCTCTCTTAAAAAAAAATAAATTTTTAAAAAATTAAAAAAAATTATCTGTGTCTAGTTAAAGATGTCTATGTCAGATTCCAGTTATAATTTAGGAAAATTTATTATTGATCAGTAAAAGACAAATTTACATTTAAAAGATAGGAGGAAAAGCGGTATCCTTATGAATAGTCTTCTCTCTTCAGAAACACTGCTGCTTCAGCGCTCATCATTTTGCTACTTTCACCCAGTATGAATGCTTTCTCCGGTCGTTCAGTTTTGGTTAGTTTCAGAGCACTAAAAGAAAGTGGAATTTTTCAAGGAGGGGTGAATTCTACCGCTACTCCACCTCCCAAGCCCCTCCACTCAGCTTTGATCTTATGGGTCCTACCTTGACATTTTCCCTGAGTCGAAGGCTCCTGAGAAGAGAGCATTGGTTCAGTAACCGCTTCCTTCCTGGTGCAGCTGTGATTTCAGGACTGTTTGGGGCAGTTTTGAAATTCTTACAGAGCGGCTCTCTTGAGTTTTCCTCCATAATTATCCCTTCCACAGACTATTAGAAGGGTTGTAAAATGATGTGTCTCCCTTTCACTCCAGGCCTTTTTTCTGAAGTTAGTAAAATACATGGTGTCTGTATCTTTGGGCAGTCGAGCCTGTGTTTTAATGTTATGTTATTTATTAATTCTGGTCCCTGCCCCCACCCTCCCCAAATCAGGGCTTGTACACAAATCCTTAGCCTTGAAAGTTTTATAGCCCCAGAGGAACAAAGATTAATCATAATTATGTTATCTTCCTGCAAATCTCAAGCCATGCTTCCCTTTTTAAGAGCACAGATGATTCCTGAACCAACAGGAAGCGAAGCTCAGAAATTTCTGAGCATTGCCTTTTCTTTGCCCTTGTCTGAAAAAGAGAACATGGCTTTCTCAAGACTGTCCAAATGATTTTCTTCTCAGGTCACTTAAGTAACTAGTGTCCTTCTCAATTCCAATTTCTTTCTTGGCAAATATAATTTCACCATCCAACTCCCCTGTACACAATCACTCACTCCTTCCTTTGAGCTTCTGCCACTCTCCAAGTGGCTGTGCTATCACACTTAACACGGTGCATGAGCCTCTCCTCCATGCTAGACTCTGGCCTTCTCCAGAGCAGGAGGCTTGTATTATTCATCATTATATGCAGAGAGCATAGCAAATAGTGTGCACATAGTTGATGCCTGATAAACACATGTTAAATGGATGAATGAGTAGCAGTCGGGCAAAAGATCAGTAACATTGAATTTAAGATCAGCAACAGTGTCCATTGTGTGACATAGTAACTATGTTCCTCCATATTGGAAACAGTTGTGTTTCTCTTGAACTACTACTACTGCTTGAACTTGTGTGCAAGCATCCGCTAGAGAGCAGCACGTTGGGATGAACGTATAGCCTATTCATAGTAAATGACACTTTGGTGTTCCGTTCCTGATTTAATCTTAGTTTATTTTTTATTTGCCTCGCTTCTCTCATTTTCATTTTAACTTATACAGAGTATACTTTATAAGCTACTTAAAACCCTTTTAGAAACATAAGCTAAACTTTGTATTTTATAGAAATAATAAAGCATACAGTAGGTCCAGTACCTCTTTGCTGAGAGGGAAACTCCAGGGGAAACACATCCTGACAATGCTATTTGCTGTTACTCACATTTGAAATTGCATGAGAGGAACCTTTAATAAAGCTGCCTCAATTGCCAGAGAAAATATCTTCCACGTCCTGTAACATCGCTGTGAAAAATAACAGCTTAGTCAAAGCAGGGAAGGCTACTGTGATGGCGTGTGCTCCCTTACCCTTCAAAACAGCAACTGTAGAAGGGTGCCTGGATGGCTCAGTTGGTTAAGCGTCCAACTTTGGCTCAGGTCATGATCTCCTGTTTCATGGATTTGAGCCCCACATTGGACTCTCTGCTGTCAGCGCGGAGCCCACTTTGGATCATCTGTCCCCCTCTCTTTTCACCTCTACCCCCACGCCCCCTCCTCTGCTCTCAAAATAAATAAACATTAAAAAAACAAAAAGCAACCATAGAGAATCCCTAAGTGGCTAAGTAATCTCCATCCTAATATAAAGATTTAATCCCACTTCACCTTTCTATGATTTTAAATGTAGGATTTTGTCTATACAATTTTGGGTCACATTGGCAGAACCAAATGGAGATTTAAACATATGTTTTAAAGATGATATGTCTTTCTTGCTTTCGAGTGACCAAGCATTGGCCCGGGACACTCACATTTCAGTCATGGCTGTGGGTGTTCAAGGAAGTGCTTGCCCTTCTGAGAAATGGTATTAGACACTATGTTAGAGGTGTTGATGATTTTGTGGGTAAACTTGCTTTTGCAAAAAAAACAATGATATTAACCAAATATTTGGGTATCATATGAAATGGATTATGAATACACTTAAATGCCATACAGTTTCTATACATGAGTAAGCATAACAGTGTTTCAGCAAAGATCAAACCGATTCACAGCTGAAGTAAATGCTAATGGCTATCCTTTCTGAAGTCTTACCACATGCTTACTGTCTGTCCTAAGCACCTTCATCAAATTAATCTCATTTAATTCTCACAACATATTTATTTTAAAAAACAGATTTTATTTATATTTAAAAGTAAATATTCTGGGGCTCAGAGAGATAACTTCACTCACCCATAGTCACATAGCTCTTAAATAGCAGTGCCAATGTTCAAAGCCAGAACCTATCTGATTCAGAGTCCACATGGATAAGCACCTGGTTTTTTTACTGTCTGTTTTGTGAAGTCATCATACTCTTGCCGTTCCAACGTAGAACATCCCAGACGGTAGTAAGGTTTTTGATTTTGTTTTTTTAATTTCTTTAAATGTTTGTTTTTGAGAGAGAGAGAGAGAGGGAGAGAGAGAGGGAGGAAGAGGGACAGAGAGAGAAGGAGACACAGAATCCGAAGCAGGCTTCGGGCTCTGAGCTGTCAGCATAGAGCCTGACGCGGGGCTAGAATTTACAGACCCGAGATCATGACCTGAGCTGAGGTCAGACTCTTAACTGATGATTGAGCCACACAGGTGTCCTGACGGTAGTAAGTTTTGATGCATGTCTGCCCATAATCAAACTCAGTAAGATTGGTCTCTGTTTTTGGTGATAGCAGGCAGCAGAATCTTCCAGGATTTGAGGTAATCTCCCCTAACTCCCTTCCACACACCTCAGTAATAGGCTTCCAAATGAGTTATGAAGAACAGTCTTGGCATTCGATAAGATTTCATCATTTAAAAAAAGTACATGGTGGGGGGGCACCTGGATGGCTCAGTCGGTTGAGCTCCGGACTTCGGTTTAGTTCGTGATCTCGCAGTTCATCAGTTTGAGCCCCACGTTGGGCTTGCCTCTGTCAGCACAGAACCTGCTTCAGCACAGAGCCTGTCCCTCTATCTCTCTGTCCTCCCCCGCTAATTCTCTCTCTCTCTCTCTCAAAAATAAATAATAAATACATAAATACATAAATAAATAAATAAATAAATAAATAAAGTGAAAGTACATCAGGGGCGCCTGGGTGGCTCAGTCAGTTAAGTGTTTGACTCTTGATTTCAGCTCAGGTCAGGTTGCGAGATCAAGCCCCACATCCAGCCACACTTACTGTGAAGCCTGCTCTAGATTCTCTCCTCTGCCCCATCACCCACTCACACACATGCTCTCTCACTCGCACTCTCTCTCTCAAAAATTTCAAAAGAAAAAAATTTCTTTAAGTACGTGATACCCAAATGGTATGTATATCACACTCTTGAATTTCCAGCATGTTTAAGGATTATTTCCATTTCATGGCACATGAAGCTTTTATTTGAAGAGAGAAAAAGAAAAAGAACTAACTAGTGTACCATCAAAAAAGGAAGTTTTTATGGCCCAGCTCTACAATTAAGTTTTGCTACAAATAAAAAGTTAAGAACGTCAGCCAAAAATCTTTGGTGCGTTTTAGACCATGACTTTTTTTTTTAATTAAAAGAAATTCAGAAAACTCATTAAGGAGATAGTCTTTAATTTTTTAAGGCAGGTTTTAGGCTATTTGGATTTTTTCTCACACATTTGTGATTATGCTCAGAAATTAATATCGCTCTGCTATTCCCATTCCATTTCACTGCCCTGAAATCCTGTTGTCGAAATTACAAGACTTAAAAATAACAGGAACATCCTGTTGTCAAAAATAAATTTCTTATGATAAAATACTGTTTCAACCGAAGCCAGGTTTTGTTCTGTTTTGTTTTGTAGAGGGTGGAAGGACCTCAGTGGGAGAGGGGCTTATGAGTGACAGAGTACGATTCTGGAGTCCCTGCCCTTCCCTCCTATCTTTGCTCTATCTCCAACAAAATGGAATTTATTCGTTCATATGAATTTTTACATTTTGCAAAAATTTTAATATGCTGTATCATTAAAAACTTTCATGGAAGGGGAAAAACAAACTAACTTCCCTGGGAGCAGTAAGTATTGTCTGAGTTGCCTGTCTCATAACTATTGAGTATTATTCTCAGAAAAAATGCGTGTTTATAATTTCTTCTATGATTTATTCAGTAGTCCCCTAGCTCCTAGGAACTCATATGCAAAGTAAATAAAACACAGAAAATGCTTCCTAAGAAAGAGATTTTTATTTTTTTTTAATTTTTTTTAATGTTTATTTATTTTTGAGACATAGAGACAGAGCGTGAGCAGGAGAAGGGCAGAGAGAGAGGGAGACACAGAATCCGAAGCAGGCTCCAGGCTCTGAGCTGTCAGCACAGAGCCTGATGTGGGGCTCGAACTCATAGACCGCAAGATCATGACGTGAGCCGAAGTCAGCTGCTCAACCGACTGAGCCACCCAGGCGCCCCAGAAAGAGATTTTTAGATTTTTAGCAGGATGTGACCCTTGCAAACATTTTGGCTGTTAGTCGCTTGCGTCCCACTTAGGCTTTGGAGCCTCATTTAAAGCACTGACTTTAGGAGTTGAGTCAATTGCCCGGCAAGCCTCAGAGGTTCCTGCATCTAAGTTTGTTCACCGACGCTGAAGGGAGGATGGGTGGTCTTTACTATCCCTTCTAGTTCTCAGATTCTACGAAGAAGCATTTTCTTAAATGAAAGGAGGAAGTGCATTTATCCACCTGGCGAGCTGGGCAGGTAGATGGGGACGTTCACAGTGTCTGCTTTCTAACAGTTAACACTGAGAATGCTCCCACAACTACCCCATCCAGAATGCAGGCTCCCTCCAGTAAACTGTCAACTAATTGACTTTATCCTCCCAGCATCCTTTGTCCTCCCTTTGAGGGCAGTGAAAAAGAAGCCGTTCTGGTCCCGTGAGAAGCACCTGCACCAGCAGCTCTGTCTGCTACTGCTGACACTTGGGGGCCAGGCCTGCTTGTCAGCGTGTGGGGGTGCCATCACGTTACCTGGGACTGCCTTCACTAGGACTTGCCTCTTTTTGAATGACCCCCTAATGACCTTGACTTGTCAAGTTAGAACCAAGTTTCAACACCTGGTCTTAGGGAAACGCACAAGTCATGGGGAAGAGCTGCAGAGGGAAAGTTGTCTTCCTTCCCCTCTTGCAGAGCCATTGTGGATCCAGGCGGGGCTTCTTATTTGCATAACTGAATCGCTAAACTGCTGATTGGTAAGGAATTGGAAAGGGAAACAACTGGTATCAAACCCCTCCACTTCCATTAAGTCTTCCCTGACTACCCCAGTTAAAAAGTGTTCCTCTCATTGAACTCCTACGGTTCACCGTTTTTTTTCCCCTGGCACATAAAGGTGATAGAAGTTACGCTTCTCTCTCTACTATTTGGAACCTCCTTTTTCTTCACATGCGGGTTAAGTCTTGTATATACCTAAGAGGATTTGAGGCTTCATTTTAGATGATGATAATAGTAATGGTAAGTAGATTTTATTGTGTGCCTACAGCATGCCAGGCTCTGATCCAAGATCTTTACCTGTACTAACTCAGTGAGTTCTTACTCTTGTCTCTGAGGTAGATGCTATTGTTCTTTCCATTTGACTTGTTAGGAGACTGAGTTCAGGAGAGAAGCTCAATACTGGCCCAAGTCACAAAGTCAATAAAAGGTGTACCTAGGATTGGCTCAAATAGTCTGGTTCCAGAGCCTTCGTTCCCTTTCTTTCTTTCTTTCTTTCTTTCTTTCTTTCTTTCTTTCTTTCTTTCTTTCTTTTTTAATGTTTATTTTCGGAGAGAGAGAGACACAGCGTGAGTCAAGGAAGGGGCAGAAAGGGAGCGAGACACAGAATCTGAAGCAGGCTCCAGGGTCTGAGCTGTCAGCACAGAACCCAACACAGGGGTCAAACCCACAAACTGAGATTATGACCTGAGCTGAAGTCAGACACTTAACTGACTGAGCCACCCAAGTGCCCCACGCCTTTTTAAATTTTTTAATGTTTATTTATTTTTGAAGAGAGAAATAGAGCATGAGCAGGGAAAGGGGCAGAGAGAGACAGAACCTTCATTCTTAACGGTACATTCTATTTTGTAGACAGCATTATCCTAATCCAATAAGAGCCTACTCTGTTTGAGAAACTTCTTTACATAAACCATAAAGGAGATCACTTTATATCTATCCGGTGTCTACTTTAGGACTTTCCCACTTGGGACTTTTCACTGTTGCTTCTACAGCTGTATAATCCAGTCCTTCAGATTTCAAAGCTTTTAAGGAAAGTGAAATGTGTCATTTCCTCACCAAAACTGGGGATTTCCCATAGAGTGAAGAGAATTTTGGCCTCTATATCCTTCACTTCCAGTTTTACTTTTCTTTTATGAAATTAATCCATGACCTCTATCTTGTTTTCCGCAAGTACTGTAGTCCATATTTCTTCATTTGTTTTGTTTCAGGTTTTTATTTAAACCCTAGTTAGTTAACATATAGTGCAATATTCATTTCAGGAGTAGAATTTAGTGATTCATGAGTTACATATAAGACCCAGTGCTCAATGCAAGTGGCCTCTTTAATACCCATTGACTATCTAGCCCATCCCCCATCCACCTCCCCTCCAGCAACCCTCAGTTTGTTCTCAATAGTTAAGAGTCTCTTGGGGCGCCTGAGTGGCTCAGTTGGTTGAGCATCCGACTTCAGTTCGGGTCATGATCTCATGGTTGATGAGTTTGAGCCCCATGTTGGTCTCTGTGCTGACAGCAGGAATCCTACTTGGGAATGTCTCTCTCCTTCTGTCTCTGCCCCTTGCCTGCCATTCTCTCTCTCTCTCTCTCTCTCTCAATAAATAAATAAACTCAAAAAATAAAAGAGTCTGTTATGGTTTGCTTCCGTCTCTTTTTTTTCCCTTCTCCTATATTCTTCTGTTTTGTTTCTACATATTTTTACCTTTTTACATATTTATTAGACATCCTTCACATGTTAGGAGTGCATTATGGGATTTTATAATAATCTTTTATTGTTATATTTTATTTTTCTTGCTCCAAGATCCTTCAGGAAAGGAATTGTACCCCTTAGACTTCTTATGCTTCCAGTTATAACTTACATTGCAAACATATATAAAAACTCAATAAATACTAATTAATGGTAATGTAAACCAGCTTTAGCAACGACCTAGTATGAACATATCAAGGGTAAGCGATCTAAAACACATCTTTGATGTGCTAACGCATTTCTTCGAAGACCAGCATCCTTAAGTATTTGTTCAGTAATACATTCAGGATATCAGAATTGAAAGGGCCCGACAACAGAGCTGAGCATTGGAGTTAAGACATAACTATGTTATGTACAACTTGAGGTAATGACCTTAAAATACTTGCCATATCACCTCATCTATTCCCATTTCACTTGTTTTCTCAGTAGTTAAAAGTTGCTCCTGTTGTTATCCGGAGATTTTACTAACAGCTCAAGGAAGTGGAGAGTATATTTTAAACAGCATTGACTAAATCCGCTTAACAGTGTCTTAATGATTTGACGTCAGCATTTAGGAACATCAGTTATTGCAGTGTGCTATCAATGTTAATGTGACTGTGCGTGGTACAAGATGTCAGTGCGATTGAGCACTCACTCCTGCAGGAAGTTCTCTGGAAGTTTTCTCTTGGAGCATTTGCAACTTTCACATCAAGTCAGAGGAGTCTGTGGACCTAATCCCTAAGGCAGTGTCATGGGGCAACCCATACTGACAATCAGTAAAATGTGATTGATTAAAGGTTGGATTATCCTAGGGCGCCTGAGTGGCTCAGTGGGTTAAGCGTCTGACTTTGGCCCAGGTTCACGATCTCATAGTTCGTGGGTTTGAGCCCCATGTTGGGCTTTGTGCTGACAGTTCAGAATCTGCTTCGGATTCTCTTGTCTCCCTGTCTCTCTGCTCCTCCTCTGCTCACCCTGTCTCTCTCAAAAATGAATAAACATTAAAACAATTTTTTTTAAGTTTGATTATCCTTCTACCAAGTGATTTTTACTGTTTGGAGAAATCTCCACCATCGCTGTCAGAATTTGATGACCCTTAAAACATCTATATCTTTACACTTCTACCTTTCTCATATTTTTCATGCACTCATGAAACATACAAGTGTATCGTAAAAATATTTGGGGAAGGAATACCTCAAATTCTACAAAGTCTTCATCAGGAAAAGGAAGTAATATTTCTAATAACATGACACACACACACCCCTAATCTCCTCTAAGCTCTTCCTAAATGTTTTGAGTTTATTGAAATCTCAGATTTAAAGCACAAAAAAATAAAAACTTTATTTGCAATATTAACCTGAGATGGAAAGTACTGCTTCCTGCATGTGTGATGAGGAATTAGCCTCACCGAAGGTGTTTTCCTACTAAAGGTTATCCTGTAAGGCTCTCTGTCCACAGGTGCAATCATGAAGTAAAGTGAGGGTTGGGGGATATAAAAAGACAAATATTTTTTGGACATTACTCTTGTATTCCCATGGTCACCTCAAGAAGTCTTTTTTTTTTTAACTTAGAAAAGGCTATCATTTTACCATCTTCTGATACAAGAAGGTGATAGGATTACTCAAAAATGATTTAGCCATCCATTCAGAGGCTGGGTGAGTAAGACATAAGGTCAGGACACCTTCGAATGCTCCAGGACAATGACATTTTCCATACCACACAATTTTGTTTTATGAGAACATAGAGCATTAGTACATGTAAAAAGTAACAAGTCAGCCTGACCTTATTCTGATTAAATTCTGAAGGGACTTGATCCCCTGAAACCCACCTGGAGCAGAGTTTCCAAGCACTGTCCAATAGGCTGATTGCAACAGTAGCGTCAGGGAACAGACTGTTTGGACTTGAGCTTCTTGGAAAAAGAAAAAAGGTCATTTCAGGAATCAAGATTTTCAGAATGTTTTTTTTTTATCAACTATCTCTAATCTTTGTTAATACTTTGAGTCCAATATTCATCTTTGGAATTTATGTGTAAATATATTTTGCCTTTTTAATGAGCTAGGGATGTGGGCAACCGTCTCATTCAGCAAGAGCTAACTATATATGATACAAGGCTGTTTTTTGGTGTATATATCTGACCTTGAAGATTTTAGGCAGTTTAATATTTCATGAATTTAAATATCCACTCTGTTTGAAGTATATGAAGCAATATTGCTCTGGTATGTGCATGTTTTTCTTTGCTCAGTCTTTTCAAGTAGTATAAATATACAGATACACTTTAAAAGATGGGACTGGTTCTTATTCTTTGGTCCTTTCACTTCTTCTAAGGCAGTTGTCAATGTATCAAGTTAGATAGCAACACTAACCAGGGCATAGCCTGAGCTCAAATCTTCAAGAGCAACATCATCATTTCAAATAGCAGTGTGTGTTCACTCCCTCTTTCCCTGTCACTCACTCGCTAGCTGTGTTTTAACTGTGGCCATTCTAGTTGAGTTGCATGTAAAGTCTACTGAAGCTACTTGAAGTAAAGGGAGTGGAGTTATAGACAGCCTCAGGCATTGTCATGAACAGTCAGAAGCAGATAATGAGATATAGTTAGACCTCAGAGAACCTGAAATTAGAGTGCTGAAAACCAAGACCACACTTTTCGTCTCTTAGGGACCACGGAGTGTCCCATGTCTTCTTGCAAGTATCTCAATGCTCATCCACCCTTTCCTTTTCTCCTCCCTTTGTCCATTTCTTCTGTATATTCATCGTGCATTTACTCCAGTGTGGACGTTTGCCCTGAATCTACGTCGACTCTAGTATCTACCACTATCTGGCACTTATCCAGGTCACGTTCTTTTTTTTTTTTTTTAAGTATTTATTTATTTATTTATTTTGAGAGAGAGAGAGAACACTTGCATGCACGTGCATTGGGAGAGGGGCAGAGAGAAGGAGAGAGAGAATCCCAAGTAGGCTCCGTTCTTCCTGTGCAGAGCCTGATTCAGGGCTCGAACCCACGAACCGTGAGATCATGACCTGAGCTGAAATCAAGTATCAGAAACTTAACCAACTGAGTCACCCAGGTGCCCCCCCCACCCCATGTCAGACTCTTAAGAGCAAAAAGTTGATTGACTCACCTCAACTTTTAGAGCAGAGGCAGCAAGTTATAAGTCAGGGACAAGCCAGAAAAATGGCCGTCTTTGAGTCAGGTATCCATCCCACACTCGTCATCTGTGGCACGTGTGGAGACAGAGGCCCATGGCACATAGGATCACCTTTTCGGGAAGCCTTGAGCAATGTGTGCAGTTGCAGATCCTGTGTATTGCATTTAGGCTCAAAAACTTTATTCCTTCATGGGTTTTTCAGATGCAGCAGGACTGAATATCTGCCTCCCATCCACACCCAACTCAGCTCCGGCACTCCCGTCTCGTTTCACTCTAGCAGTCTGCAGACGTGCTGTGCCCATTCTCACGGTATTATTTGCTAGCTGTCTCCCGTTCCACAATCAGAAAGCGCAGGTTGCTAATCTCAGGCTTCTACAGATGACAGATTTCAGTTTCTCTTTTTTTGCTTCCTGCCACTTTTCTTTCTGTCTGGTCCTTCAGGCTACTATGATCAGCATGTGCTATGAAATCTGAGAAGGATTCTCCTTGCGATTACATAGTCCCTTGGCTTCACTGCCAAAGAGATGTAAAGATGAGTTAAGTTGTTAATTACATTCAGCTACTTTATGTCCCACGAGTGTGCAGGAGGAGTGCTTCTCAGACTTTCACTGTGCACATGAAACACCTGAGGATCTTGTTAAAATGCAGTTTCCTTGGGAGCTGTTGTGGGGGTGTGAGATTCTGCATTGCCTGGGTCATGCTGCTGCCCAAGCTGATAAAAGAACAATACTTTAAGTAGAAGGCTAGATTCGAAGTGCTGTGTATTCATTGTAAGTGCGATCTTCTGGATAGGAAGCACCACGCCCCGGTATCTTTATACTCTCGTCCATGCCCTGCAGCATACCTGGTATTGTGATAGACTTCAAATGTTGCTTGGGTTATTACTGAACAAGGGGCATGTGAAATGCAGGATTTTCTTTGCCTACTTTTATTTTAAGTGAGTGGTTTTTAAAAAGTGCTAAAAATCAGTTGCATCAATAAACATTTCTTAAGGGTCCAATTATGCAATAAACATTTTTTGAGGAGAAATACAACGAAAATATTACAGTTCCCGTCCTCAAGGAGAACACTGGCGTGTTTACCGCTGACTCTAATATGTTTTTACTGGAATTGTGGAAATAATTTTAGAATTGTAGGGGTAGCAGTTAAGGTAAATGAGCCTGTTTATGCTGCTAGCCATTTGACCTTCTGTAATTTAGAGGTCATTTTTCTATACATACAGTGAGGTTAGTGGGGTTGTTGGGATGTTTATGTGTGATAATGTATATAATAAATGCCAGCACCTAATAAATGATCACTGCTGTTATATGAGTAATGATGGTGGAATTAAGAATAATAGCAGTAATATTTCAGACAGTTTTCATTATCCAGCTAATTCACCCTAGGAAAATACTTTGCCCCTCCCCTTCCTCTCTAAGTCCATATATTACCCTAATGTGCGATTTCACTTTGCAGGGCTCATCTGCAATTTAATCTTAATATTATCCTTGTTTAAAGTTTAAACTTTAAGGAACATGCATTTTAAGAATTCAGTTGATATCTCTTGGAATGAAACTGCTATATGCACTACAATAGAAAGAGAGAAAAATAAACATATTTTTCTACATTGCAGCTAGTTAAACCCAAACTGTTATTTTTCCCTTTGCTCTGATGCCATCATAAATGTATTCAGTAGAAAAAATTAATCTGCTTAAAGTGTTTCTCTAAACCTCTCTTGCTATGTTGGATGGGACAGAAAATATATACATATACACAAATTCACGTGCATATATACATAAATTCACAAGCAAATAAAAAATGTGTTAATATCATCTTTGGAAAGAAAGTAAATGGGACATGCAATGAAAGGAATATCGAAATCACAAGTATTGGCCTAGATCTTATTTATAAGTGATAAGCACCTACATAATGAATAACATCTGTATTTTCTGACTAAGGCCAATAAATCGATATATTGTACTTCTCCCACGACATAGAAACCAGTTTGCAATAAATGAACAATTTTTCGTTCATCATACACTCAGTCAATTTCTAGAATAAAACAGACAGACCGTCTCCTTTATCCCACCTAAGGTAGCACATCACCAGGAGCTTCCGTGAAGAAAAAGTTAGTTGGGGCAACAAACCTAGCTGTTGATGGAGATGCTACCAGTAAAGAAATCTTAAGGAGGGGCACCTGGGTGGCTCTGTCGGTTGAACGTCCGACTTTGCTCAGGTCATCATCTCGCAGTTCATGAGTTCGAGCCCCGCCTTGGGCTCTGTGCTGACAGATCGGAGCCTGGAACCTGCTTCACATTCTGTGTCTCCCTCGCTCTCTGCCCCTCCCCCTCTCATGCTCTGTCTCTCTGTCTTAAAAATAAATAAACACTAAAAAATTTTTTAAAAAAAGAAATCTTAAGGAGACTTACCTTGTGGGCGGTTGCCACACGGGCCTCTGAATCATAACCTTAGAAGCAAACACTTAGAGTTGACCCTCTAACAACACAGTTTGAAACGCACAAGTCCCCTTATATGCGGCTTTTAAAATAAATACAGTGTATACTGTAAATGTATTTTCTCATCCTTACGATTTTCTCTTCCCTAGCTTACTTTATTCCAACAGTACAATATAGAATACATACAACATACAAAATACATGTCAGTCACTGTTCATGTTATCAGTAAAGCTTCCAGTCAGCAGTAGGCTGTCAGTAGTTAAATTTTTGGGGAGTCAGTAGTTATACATGGATTTTCGACTGGAACAGGGGTCAGCGCCTCTAATCCCTGCATTGCCCAAGGGTCAGCGATATTATTCTTCCATTACCTAATTCTTTTTTCATTACCTCTGTGACCTAGATGCAACCCAGACAGCAGCGCCCTGTGTTTTTTGAAGTTCTCCAGTATACCAAGGTCAACTCGTTCCTTAAAACATCATTTAAATGGACTCAGATCACAGTCTTACATACACGGAGTTCCCAGCATCCGTCCCAGTATTTTTAGCAGTCGCGAGTGGAGCTCCCACTCTCTCCTGGACTCCTGTGCTTCTGAGTTCCTTCTCATGTTGATTTCATATAGGAAAAAAGAAACCGAATTACCCCATACCACCCACACAAACGTCAGGTTAGGTGATGGAAGTGAAAACACTTCCAGAAGTATGAAGTGCCGTCCAGGGGAGGTAATAACCTTCCTAAATAAGAAAGTGACATAAAGCATTGTGAATGCTCTAAGAGCAGACTGGAAGGGGAAAAACTGAAGATAATGAAATAGCATCTACTTGTTTCATCTGGCTGAAAAGAGAGAAAAGGGTGAAGCCCTGACTAGATTTTGAAGTCAATTAGATTGTCTGTGGGTTATAATAAGAAAGGAAATTTACCCATGAAAGTTTCAAAGGGAACAAACAGCAAAAGTTAGTCATGGGCTTGCAAGAATGCTGAAGAGTATTCCACAGTGAAAGCGAGAAGGGTCACCAGAGTGCTTTGAAGCTGGGTGAGCCGGTAATTACAAGGAACACATTTTCCTCACCCTTTTAAAGAAAGCAGATCCACATGGCCTTTGTCTCATTCTCTGGTGACTGCCAGGTCTGTTCGTGAAGGAAGAGCTGCCAGGGCGCTGATCAGCCGCTTCCACAGCTCTCGCGTGTGCGTGGCTCTCAGTCTCATGACTTAGATTACATTCAGTTTTTCCGAGACTTTGTTCCCAGCTTTCTTTCAGAAACTATTCCTGATATGATATTCACCGTTTCCCAACTCCGCACATCACTTTCATGTGGTCTAATCCTCAAACTATCTGGATGTACTGTATCTCTTATTCGATTGGACTGAAAGAAATTTGGGTGGGTGAGGTTCATTTGTTGTTGTTGTTGTTGTTTCTTTTAAGGGCAAAATATACTTCATTTATTTTGGGTACTTTTTTTTAAAAGTTTTTTTTTTAATGTTTATTCTCAAGAGAGAGACAGTATGAGTGGGGGGAGGGGCAGAAAGAGAGACACACAGAATGTGAAGCAGTCTCCAGACTAAGTTGTCAGCACAGAGCCTGATGCACCGCTTAAACCCAAAACCCGAGAGATCATGACCTGAGCTGAAGTCAGACGCTTAACCGACTGAGCAACCAGGTGCCCCTTTCTTAGGCACTTTTAATTTTATGTCAGAAGTTTTATTCCATAGCAGTAGAAATCACATTACGATAATACTGATCAGAACATTAGAGTGATACCTATTAGCATTAAAGAAAAAGGTAAATGAGGAGAATTTAAAAGAAGGTGTTCTTATATTAAAAGTAATTTGGGGATGTGGAATGACATAGCCCGCTCCACCTACTTTCCATGGACACGATCACAGAAGCGTGGAGTCCCTGACTGCTATCTACACCAGTGGGTTACCTTTTTAGCCCTGTCTCATTTGCAAGTGTCTCATCTGATAGTGTTTTAGGAGAATTATCTGGCTCACTGGATGCTAAGAGAGGTGGTACGAGTATAAGACAGATCATAAGACTGCAGGGCCATGCAGTACAGCAGTGCTGAGGTAGCCAAGAAGGTAGGAAGTGCTGCCAACGGGGCCAGGCATGCTGTGGGGCCAAAGCCCTCCTCATCAAGGATCTGGCCCCATGTTGCCCATGTGGAAGACAAACTTAGGGCACTCTCAGCAGCCCAGTATTTGTGAGAGGCCATGATTGTGTGCCTCTGCAGAATCTGGAGCAAGCGGGTCACCTCAGCATTGGTTAATTTCCTGTTCCCTTTTCTGAAAGAATGGGCTAACTTGGCCAAGTCATCATACAGCAGGGAGAAGTGCGAAGGAGATTTTTAAGAGCTGTGGCACGTGGAGAATTCCCTTCTCTTCCCAAGAGTCACTGCAGACTTGCCTAGTTACTTCTAACTTCGTAGCAGTCCACTTTGCCTCCTTTAACCAGGATAGTGTGCCATTCTTGGCGTACTGCTTTCAAAAGTTGCCTCGCAAAGTAAAGTTTTTCGGAAGGCACGTCAAGTAGAGATTGGACAACCAAATTTCAGCCCCTGGGAAATGTAGATGTTTAAGAGTCAAACCTATGTCATAGCTCTGGGTGCAAAATGTTTATTACTCCTCGAGCAGCTCACAATAGATTCAGTAACCCCATTTCACAGACTGAAGTGGAATTATGATGACATTTTTCAAGGTACAACTAAAGCAGTGAAGTGTCTGTGAGTTCCTTTGTCAGTATCTGTGTTTGTCTAAGCAATTTTAGGCCGGTCTTTGGCAGTGAATCCTTAATTCAGATCAAAACAATTGTTTAAAGCCAGTGTACGTAAAATGAGTAGCCGACATGACTACTATTTTTAGTGCAGAAATATATTCAAGATCAAAGCCATTAGTGTTTGCCTGTTTTATTTAATCGTATGCCTGTTACCTGGAGGTAACAGGTCTTGCGGCATACAGATGAGAGTGCAGGGAATGATTCAGGCTTTGTGCTGTCCAAATTAAATTCTAAAAGCCAGGATATTCATCATTCTGACATCTCTTTGCAGATGCAGAATGTGTATTGAAATATCTCTTGAAATGTGTCTTGTTTACTTAAGGAATACATTTACCAGATCATGTTAATTAGAAATAGTACCTGAGTAAGGTCTTTAATAATGTATCTCTTTTTAAATATAAAATCGAGGCACTATTTTTCCCAGTTGCAAGAATGGCTGTTTCTCATTTTCCTATGTTTTGGATTTTGAGGTTTCCTTCCAAATAGGTTTTATTTTTTTCCTTGTGTTTTCTTCAGAATTCATTATTTTTGACTATATGTGATCTAGGTTTATAGATATTATATATTAAAAATGGAGAAGTCAGAAAAAGATATTTGAAAGGAGACAGTCCATACTATTAAGACTTCTTAAAAGCATTATAATATTATTTTTCTTATTTTTAAAAGTTCTATTTATTTTTGAGAGAGAGAGCACAAGCAGGGGAGGGGCAGAAAGAGAAGGGGACAGAGGATCTGAAATGGGCTTTGCGCTAACAGCAGTGAGCTTAATGCGGGCCTCAAACCCACAAATCACAGAATAATGACCTGAGCTGAAGTGGAACACTCAACCAACCGAGCCACCCGGAAGCCCCAGTATCATAGTATTATAAGTTGTAAGAGGTATGTTCTTTATAATACCTCAAAAGCACAGTTTTAGATATTGAGAATGTATTTAGCAGTCCTCCATTTTGACATTTTTTTGTGAAAGATTTTATGTAAAGAACAAGAAGGTTTTATGATCTATGAGTAAAAATTTCCAGTTAAAGCGGTACCTGAGTGGCTCAGTCGGTTGAGCGTCTGACTTCGGCTCAGGCCATGATCTCTCAGCTCGCAAGTTCGAACCTCACATCAGGCTCTCTGCTGTCAGCACGGAGCCCACTTTGGATCTTCTGTTCTCCTCTCTCTCTGCCCTGCGCCCACTCACTGTCTCTGTCTCTCTCAAAATAAATACACTCAAAAAAAAGTTTCCAGGTACATCTCTGAAACCATCTGCCATGGAATGTCAATGTTACCAAAGTAAATAATCTAAGGTTTCCTTGGACCTCACTGATCTAAGTAAACTCCGAAATCATACCTACAATTGTGTAGCAGAACTTCCGAATGGAAAGTCGTCATCATTTTCAAGAGAATTAATGGCTCTTGGAGATAGTACAACTTAGAAATGATAAAACTATCATTCACTCAAAAAAAAAAAAAACAGGATTGTAAAAATGACAGAATGAACTCTAGGAATCCTCAAATTTGCTTTTAAACATGCCTTCTGGGGCGCCTGGGTGGCTGAGTCGGTTAAGCGGCCGACTTTGACTCAGGTCATGATCTCGCAGCCTGTGAGTTGGAGCCCTGAGTCAGGCTCTGTGCTGACAGCTCTGAACCTGAGCCTGCTTCGGGTTCTGTGTCTCCCTCTCTCTCTGCCCCTCCCCCGCTCACACTTTGTCTCTCAAAAATAAATAAAAATATTTTTAAAAATTAAAAAAAAAGCATTCTTTTTTTGAGGTCCTCAATAAGACCTTGGTCTCAGTAGGTCAGTAAGATAGAGCTAGAAAAGCAAACGTGTTTCTCAAAGTTATTTTGCCATAACCTTTGTTGAAGTTTCCTGAGCACCTCAGGATATGTGTGTTCCACAGAACCTACTTTGTGAAGCAGTGGGCTGGATTTAATCATGTAGCCTGTACTACTAAAACAAAGCTTCAATTTAGCAAACCAAAAATTTGCTTTTGCCAACATTTACATACAAAGAGCTAGTATAAAGTGATGATGTAACCCATTCCGAATTTAGAAACGTGTTTATTGAAGTTGTCTGAGTTGTCTTGTCTCTTCTCTCTTCCAGGTGTTTCATCCCGAACATCTACGCGGCTCTCTTCACTGCAGCTCTTGTTCCTCTCATGTGTCTTGTGGTGGTGTTTGTGGTGTTCATCCACGCCTACCAGGTGAAGCCGCAGTGGAAAGCGTACGACGATGTCTTCCGAGGAAGAACAAATGCTGCAGGTTTGAAAGGAACCCTTTTCCCTTTTTGCACTTTTGAAATGGGAACTTTTTAATGGTGGGAAAATGTCACTGAATAATGTTTACCCCCAAAAAAAGAGAGGGAGAGAATTAGACTCAGCTTCTAGCTCTGAAGCCATAATTTAAGCTATGGCTCCAGTTTCACCCGCTTCTTGGCACTTCCTGACATGTCTCTTTCTTCAAGGTTCCATAGGCTTTATCCCTGGTTCCGGTTTTGTCCTTAAGATACTTGTGTCAAGGGGCACCTGAGTGGCTCAGTCAGCTAAGCGTCCTGACTTCAGCTCAGGTCATGATGTCGTGGTTCGTGGGTTTGAGCCCTGTGTCGGTCTCTGTGCTGACAGCTCAGAGCCTGGAGCCTGCTTCAGATGCTGTGTCTCTCTCTCTGTCTCTGCCTCTTCCCAACTTGTGTGCCATTGATATCTCTCTCTCTCTCTCTCTCCCTTGTCTCACTCTCTCTCAAAAATAAATAAAGATAATTAAATAAAAAGTTTTAAAAACAGGTACTCATGTTCCAGGGGTGCTTGGGTGGCTCAGTCAGTTAAGTGACCAGCTCTTGGTTTCAGCTCAGGTCATGATCTCACAGTTTGTGAGATTAAGGTTCACGTTGGGCTCTGTGCTGGCAGCGTGGAACCTGCTTGTTATTCTCTCCCTCTCTTTCTGCTTCTCCCCTACTTGTGCTCTCTTTATCTCCACCTCTCTCAAAATAAATAAATAAACATTATAATAATAATTTTAAAAAAAGATACTCATGTTTAAGTAAATGCCTCATAGCCTTAGGAGCTGTTTCCCCAGGCTTTCTTCAAGTCAAGCAAGAACAACCCGTGTTCAACATGTGATATCTGTTCATTTCTCTAAGTTTCTGAGACTTCATCACAGACAACCCTCCCTAATGCTCATGAGTGCTGTATTTTGCATGAGGGGTTCTGATTGTGCTGACAGATGTTTAAAAACATATGTGATGGGACAGCTTCATAACTGGCTACATATGTCTGGTTACTTAAGAGCGCAAGTCTTTCCAGCTCAAGTTGGCTTTCACTGCAGCTCATTTTTTCCCTTTGAATCATACTTAACACAGGTTTTTATGATCTGATTCTTTTTTGTTGTTGTTATTGTTAGATTAGAGTCTCTTAGAAATTTCCTTAACTAGGAACAATAACCACACACCTTCATAAAGAGAATTCTCTCTAAAATGGTGTGAGTGATGGGGATATTAGAGAGAATCTTGAGAGCTAAGGATGGGGAATCCATCTTGGGGTAATGAAGAAGTCTCCTCTTTTCTGAATTTCTACAAATCTAAAGCCCAATGAGTCAGAGGAATTCTTCACACTTTACATGCTTTCCAAAGTGTAAGCAAGATACCTTATATGAAGTCCCTTGAATAGTATCTAATACATTATTAGCAGCTCAATAGAAATTGTCACAGGATGAGGAAAGGAGACCCTCTCATGTATGAAGAGACTTCTAGTTCCTGAAATGGATGAGGGAAGACGTGAAAAGATTTTCCTCATGATCTAAAGAGAAGGAACTTTTTGATGTTAGCTTCTGGGGTAGTTTGTAGGATAACTGTATCTGGCCAGATCTGGTCTAGCATGCAGTCATTGGGTGGGCATAAATATTATATAAGGTTATGCTTAATCTTAAATTCTTTAATTGAGGAAGCAATATTCAATGTAGAAATCCTACTTTCTCATGGGACGTAGGATTTATCCAGAAGCTGTGCTTTTATTCAACTTAAGATTCGTTTTAGTAAAATAAATATTTTCTTCAGAACAGAAAGTTTGTTTTCTTTCCCCAAATGATAAGATTTGTTTTATTTTTCTATATAATATAAAAGTGCTAGTGTTTGCATGTTTTTAACAGTGATAGCATAAGGGCCTAACCTAATGAGTTAATTTTTTTTCATGGCTAACTCCCTTTTGGACATGATCCATCATGGATACAGTAGATAATAATAATCCAATTATCTAAAAAACATAGCCCTCAAGCATTAATGCTAAAAGCTTCAGCATATTTGTTTCTCAACTAGGGAAACCTCTCTTGCAATAAAATATTAATAGAAGCATTGTTCTGTTGTAGCTTTTCAAATAAAAAATTATTATAATTCTAATTCCCCTGTTCCCATGATAATTCAGTCCAATAGTCATTATTTCACACTTGGACACTTACAGTATCTTCCTGATGGGTCACTAGTTCTAGTCTTTTTCTTCCGTATCTCATTTTCTCAGATATCTATATTTTAGAAATGTAGAGTGGGTTCCCTGACTTCTGCATTACAGTCACTCACATTCTCACTCATTGCCTGAGAGAAATCCAGTCTCTTTAGCCTACAATACAGGAGTCCCTCCAGCCCACACCCAGGCCGTCTTTTCATCCCCAAGTTAGTTCCTATTTATCCTGCATTCTGACCGTGCCGTGTATTTTCTCTTTCCTAGAATTACCTGATACTGTCGTCTTTGCTCATGTAAGGAGACCTGTGCTAGCAGTCTTCATCATTAGCTGACAAAACCCGTGTGTTTCATAAGTAATGTGGGAAAATGTGGATGAGAGAGAGGTGGAAGAGGTTTATTACTCTCCTATAACCTTCATTACCTCCCTAAGGCTGTCCAAAATAAACCCACCATTTAAGTAAAAATGGTAGGCTGGATAAGCACAAGTGCATTCCCCTAGATCTTCCCTCCCAAGAAAGTACTAACAACTTCGGGGCGCGTGAGTGGCTTACTCAGTTAAGCATCTGACTTCCACTCAGGTTATGATCTCACAGTTCATGGTTCGTGGCAGTGCAGAGCCTGCTTGGCATCCTGTCTCCCTGGCTCTCTCTGCCCCTCCACCGTACACTCTGTCATATTCTCTCTCTCTCTCTCTCTCTGTCTGTCTCTCAAAAATAAATAAAGAAACTTAAAAAAAAAAAAGAAATTTTGAAAGTTCCCAACATGCTTCCTCTTCTCTGAAGCCTTTGCAGTTGCCTCTTCACAGAACCACACCAAATAAGAACTGCTCATTTCCTCATCTATGCTTTTAGAGTACGTTGTTCCCACAGCCATTATAGCACTTACCTTAGAATGAAATGGTGACTCCTCTTGGTGTGTGTGGTTAATTTCCTTAATAAGTGATGAATTCCTAGAAGGGCAAGGACCATTTATTATTCATCTCTATGTATATCAGCATGGCCTTGTAAAGTGCCCAGTGGATAGCAGGAGCACAGTTAATATTTGTTGAATAAATGAATAAATTAATAATCATTAATGTGCCATAAAACATTTTAGGTATGGATCTTTAAGCTAAACATAGCATTAAAAAGAAGAAGAATCTTTCGTATCATCAAAAGTAAAAATTAAAGGATTTATCTCATTGATCTTATTGTAGGTATCCCTTTGAAAGTTATTATCATTGGGACTATAATTTTTTTTTCTTGACTTCGGTGATTCCCTAAAATATGTGTTCAACTTTGACTGTTGGCATGATCTTTTATATTTTACTTGCAACCTACTGTAACACACCTCCAGTTGAATATGCTCCACTTAATTCAAATTTAAAATTTCTAGAAGAAAAAGAAAATGTCTGCTGGACCAAGGAGCATTTGACCATCTTTTTTAATCTTTTGGCTAAAATTCCTTTGTATTGACTTGAAGAGTGTCCAGTCCAGATGACACTGTAAATTCATTTATTGCCCACTGCCCTGCTCCACCCGAGCCCTTACCTATGACTTAAAGACAGGATATAATAAGAGAAACTATTTTTTTAAAGTGAACATCTCTTTGGGTTAGAACTAGAGCAGGAACACAAAGTGGTAAACTGGGCCAAAGCCGTGGACCCAGTGTTTTCTGGGTCCACCAGCCAGCAGATGCGGGAGTATCTCCACTGCTGGGGGAGTGAATTAGGAACAAAATATTTTACCCAAGGCAGGTAGACTGGAGCAATAGCACTTGCATGAAAGCACGTTCCACAGTAGCCTAGGCTTTGGGTTGTAGGAATTTGGGAATCCAAAGAGAAGGGAGACAAACATCTGATATAGTACCTGACCCAGTTTTCCAGAGTTTGCAGACTGTATTGCTATCTTATCCACACGTCACCATAGAGACAGGAAGCCCAAGACACCAAACTAGTTCTGCTTGGATAGGAGAGCTGAGTGGAGGCAACCACGAAATCATTAGGAAAAAAAAAAAAAAAGACAAGAAGAAGCAAAGGAACAAATGCTTCCTACTCAAAATTAGCTGAAGTATAACTGTTTCAGACATTGGAAAAAAACCAACAGATAGCCTTTAAAATCAGCGATCAAAAAGATTAATTTAGGCCAGAAAAAAAGTTTACTATAAATTTATAAACTATACATAACTTTGATAAGTAAGTTAGGATCCTTGAACATATAGAGCAGGAATTAATTTAACTGTGCCCCTGCTGGCCCCTCACCTTTCCCCATTTTATCTATACTCTAACAGCTTCGTTGAGTTCTGATTTACCTGCAAAAGTTCATTTGTTTAAATTGTACAGTTCAGTGGTCTTTAGTATATTTATATAGTTGTGTAACTATCACCATAATCTAATTTGAGAACATTTTCATCACCTCAAAAAGAAACCCCATATCCATTACCACGCATTCCTCGTTCTACACTTCCCTGAGCCCTAGTGAATCATTAATCAGCTTTCTCTCTCTATAGATATGTCTGTTCTGGATATTTACTATAATTGGATCATAGAATATGTGGTCTTTCTGTCTGGTGTCCTTCACTTAGCATCATAGTTTCAAAGTTCATGTATGTTATAGCATGTACCAGCACTTAGTTTTTTGCTTTTGGTTTTTTTGTTTTGACAAATAATATTCCAGTGTATGAATACACTACATTTTCCTTTTCCATTCATCAATTGATGAACATTTGGGTTGTTTTCACCTTTGGGCTATTAAGAACGCTGCTATGGACATTCATATACAAGTTTTTATATTAACATAGGTTTTCATTTCTCAGGTATATACCTAGAAGAAGAACTGCTAGGTCCTACGACAGCTCTATGTGTCACATTTTGAGGAACTGCCAAACCATTTTCCAAAGTGGGGACAACTAGATGGCTCAGTCTGTTACGCAAATGACTCTTGATTTCGGCTCAGGTCATGATCTCACAGTTTGTGGGATCGAGACCCTCAGGCTCCGCCCTGACCTTGTGGCGCCTACTTGAAATTCTCTCTCTGACCCTTCCCCATTTGCACATGTGTGTGTGTGTATGTGTGTACATGCTCTCTTTCTTTCTCTCTTAAAAGCAAATAAACATTTAAATAAATAAGCAAACAGTTTTCCAAAGTGGCTACTAGTGACCTGTTTTTTTTAAGTAAATTTTACTTGGAACTGAGCCACACACATTTTTTTGCCTGTATCCTATGCTGCCCTCACAATGCAAAATTGAGTATATGTTGTTGCAACAGAGTGTGGCCTGCAAAACCTAGCATATTTAATATCTGACCATTTACAGAAAAAGTTGAACAGCTGACCCCTGATAAAATAAGAAACATTTATCCACTAAAACATTTAAACATAAAAAACAAAAATAGATATAAACAGTATAAAAACAGGCAAATATGAAAATGAAATAATTTCAGAAATCTGGCCAATGAAAAACATAGTCTTTGAAATTTTGAAATATCTTGACATTTGAGGTAAACCGTAGATGAGTAACAGAACAGAGGAATGAATTAGAATCTGATGCTAGAATTGAGGAATTCACCAAGGTCTTGTACAAAAAAGAGAAAATACGAAAACTAAGCTAAGAGGCATGAGAACAGATCACCAAAAGAAAAGAATATTGGGAATCGAGAAAAAGAAGATTCGAATAGGTAATGCTTGAGAATTTTTCAGAATTGAAAAAAATTAACACAATTACACATAAGGTAAAAACATTGTAAAAAGGGGGAGGTGAGAGAATGCTGAAAAGTCTAGTATATTAGCAAAATATAAAGTACATTTTGAAAGTTCCCATGTCTGTATTTTTGAATAACTGAAGAATGAGCACCTTTTCTTTGCTTCTGATATCCAGTATTGTTATAAACGGCGGCAGCTCCACCCGGGAGTTCAGATGCCACCACACAGGCACGTACCACTAAGCTCACTGCAAACCTAAGCTCTACAAGCAACACACACACACAGACTCTTCTCTGCTTTTCTCTGAGAGACCTACACTTTTTACACCCCATGTACACTAACGCCTGAGGAGGAAGGCAGTTCTAATTAGCCTCAAGCATATCCAGCGTGGTTCTGCCATTTCACGCATATACGAGAGCAGTCTTTTTTCCCTAAAGTAGTTTTAATGGTTTATGGTTTCGTTTTATTTTGCCTTGCATTTTTTAACTGGATGAACATTTTTAGATATATTAGATAGTATCATGAGAAATATATTCTCAAGTAATGAATCGAGAGTTGAAACCACTTTTAACAACGAGTCAGAAGCATTATGACAAGGAAAGGTCAGTTTGTAGTTTCTTTACAGACAAGCTGGGTTTTGTGTTTAAGTAAATGGGATGATGATGATTACTCACTTACTGTAGAGTTTTAGGTTGAGTAAACAGATGTGATTAGTTAACTCCAGCATCAGACCTCTTCGAGTATCTAATGAGTTTGCATCAGTCGTTTTGTTAGACCTGGAGTCTCTCTATATCCTATAGAACTGTTCTCCACACTAATCACTCGTAGGCAGATTAGATGTATGGACAACTGGAGCAGTTTTAGGTCAAGATACTGCTTTTGCTTATCACTTCTAAGTATCAGTCCCTTTATACTCTGTTCTGAGTGGCTTTTTTGCTTCTGATAGCCCTTTATTTTGGAGTGCAGATAAACAGTGAAATTTTAAGGAAAGCAGGGAACAGAGAAGGAGTTGCCCATGAATACAATACACTCTGTGCCGTAGTCTCTCAAAGACGGCCACTGTCAATCCCTTCGCCTTTTGAGTATGGTCTGGGGCAGTGCTTACAGCTTGGCATCCTGTGGCCCTTTTGCTGACAGACCACTGTGAACCAAATTTTCGAAGGTCAGTGGCTCCTAATGAGATTCACTGGCCTCCTCCTCCTCCCTTCAGTGGGGTGAGTGTGCAGTGAGAATGAGTCAGGAAGAAGGTATGTTCCCCAAACTAAATTTCAGTGTCTGAAACAGCGTTTTAAACAAAGCCTATAATTTTAGGGTTTGGTTTTGATCTCTGGCAGTGATAAGCTTGTCTCTCCTTTTAGGCTCATTAGAATTTACTGGTTCTTTCTGAATCATCGTCCAATTCCTATGTGTGGAATGATTCATGGATCAGGGAAGGAAAATTAATCTGAATAAAAAGAGGAAGTAGGTGGTTACAAATCCCTTTCTTATAAAAATCCCACACATATATTTCAATATGTTATGTAAAGGTGGCTTGATCCAGCTGTCTGTGGATAGCATAGATCTGAGGGGTGTGGCATCTCTGGAACTATATGACCACTTCTCTACTTGGGAGCACATTCGAGGATGAACGCTTCCTTTTTTTCCTGAAGCTCCATTTCCTCATACTTAGGGTGAACAACAGTCGTAAGACAAATCAAGATTCCACTGCAATTATGAAAATCATTGAAAAGTTGTTATAATGAATGTTATATATAACATAATATATAACATCAATATATAATAATTAATGTATAATATTAATTATGTTAATATATAATTATTATAAGATATAGTTAATACTAATATATGATATAGTATAATACAGTGCTATAATGTATCATCCCATATACCCTAAAGTTGAGTGATTTTTTTTCTCTCTGGACATTTTGAAAATTCCAAAAAGAGTTTCAAGAAACCCAATGAAATCCAAAGGAAAAAGAAGAGAAAAGAGCTCCTGGTCAATGCCGTACACTGTGTGTTGTATTCTCCCGAGATAGCCGCATCAATTATTTCCCTCCCTTTGCATGTGTGCTACTCTTCGCATAAAGCGGTGGAGTCTTTCCCCTCCCTTTAAATGTGGACTTGCTTGGACTAGTGTGATGTGATGGAAGCGAGGCCGTCCCATAATGGGCCTAGCCTGTAAGAAGACTAGCACTTTCAGCTCCCTTCCTCTTGGAAGTCAGCCACCAGAGTCCAATTACTCTGAGACCACCATGGCGTTAGGAACCCCAAGTTAGTTTTGCGGAGCAGCCATGTGAATAGACATGCTTGGCAAGTTGTTTCAGGCATCCCGGCTCTGATTCCAGACGTGTGAGTGAAGAAACCTTCTTGTAGGTTCCAGCCTGAGGATACACCACACAGAGTAGAGAAACTGCCCAGCCCAGATTGTAGGACTGTGAGAAATAATAAACTATTTTAAGCCACTAGGTTTTGTAGTGGCTTATTATGGAGCAATCAATAGCCGAAACACTCGGGTTCTAGTATCCTTATTTTCCTCACATCAGAATTCTAAGTATGTTATTGCCACTTCAAATTTTATTGCTTGCAGAAACGTACATGGTTTATAAATACAAATGCAATTTATATATAGGATTTTTTTTTCCTAAAGCAAAATTGAAGCTTCCAGTAAAGTGAAGTAAAAGTAATCTTACCTAGTGACAGTGTGTGCTTGAGTAGGATCCAGAATGACCAATGGAACAGGTTTTAAACATCCTTGGCAGTAAGCTGCTTGTCAACAGTCTGCTCCCAGGTCCAGTGCTGAAAGGAAAATAAAAAAACAGTGCCTGGGGACCTACGGGAAACCCCAGAGCTTCTCACAGTGAACAGTCTCTTCTACTTGAGCTAGAAAAAGCTTTGTGAGCACAGTTCATTCTTCCCACACTTTGCCAGTAGTGGTAGGAAAATCCAAAAGATTTAAAGAAACATTATGGATGCTTATTCTCTGTCTAGATTTAATCTAGCACCTCAGTCTTCAAAGATTCAAATCAGAAATCTTCGAACCTGAAAGATGATATGTAGTCACTGAATGTTTGTTTTCTGCAGGATTTGATAATGCTTTTAAAAAACTCTTAGAACAGTAACATCAGAAGTTAGTTTTCTAAGGCTTAGGACACCCACATAAAAAGTAAGAAATAAAGGGCTGCCAGGGTGACTCAGTCGCTTAAGCATCTTACTGTTGATTTTTAGCTCAGGTCATGATCTCATGGTCATGAGATTGAGCCCCGTATGAGGCTCCCCACTATGGAGCCTGCATAAGATACTTCTTCTGCCTCTCTTCCAAGTACCCAGGCTCTCTGATAGATAGATAGATACATACATACATACATAAAGATTTAAAAGAAAAAAGTAAAGAATAAAATAATAGGGGTGCCTGGGTGGCTCAGTCGGTTAAGCGGCCGACTTCGGCTCAGGTCATGATCTCACAGTCTGTGAGTTCAAGCCCCACGCTGGGCTCTGTGCTGACGACTCAGAGCCTGGAGCCTGCTTCAGATTCTGTATATCCTTCTCTCTCTACCCTTCCCTTGCCCATGCTCTGTCTCTATGTCTCTCAAAAAATAAAATAAAAGCGTTAAAAAAAATTGTTTACCTAGGCAAATGATCTTTGAAAAAAAAAAAAAAAGAATAAAATAATAGAGTCGAGAGCTTGCATTTCTGCTTGAACTCTTAACTTACACTTGTAACCAAAGGAGAAAAGGGACTGATAACTCGTAGCAGAGCTAGGTTTTTCTAGAACTCAAGTTTTCTGAATATCTTGATCTCAATGAACTGCCCTTTACCTAGTCTCTTTGAATACTGATGAGAATAAGGGTAGTTCTCTATGGAGGCTATTTCAGTACCAAACTGTTGAATTTACGTATGTTTTCGAGGTGGGCAGAGAGCAGTGAGCAGAGATAAGATAAGGTTGGAAGGAAGGGTAAGGGCTGACCTACACAGAAGTAGCGGTGTGAATTATGCCCTGGTGATCATAATCGGAATCCTTGGCACCACCGCCAGTAGAGCTCACCATATGTTGGACACCGAGCTAAGTGTTTTGTATACGTTATCTCAGTTTTTATAAGAATGGTATGAAGCAAGTTTTCTTCTTCCTATAATCAGACAAGGAAATGAGAAGCTAAGGAAAGTGTCCAAGTTATAAAGCTGTTAAATTGTGCAGTTGTGATTAGAATCAGAGCTCTCATCAGAGCTCGAAAGCTCTCCAGAGCTGCCATTACTGCTAACATCAGCAAATCACCCCTTCCCGTTTTGTTATCAAAAGTTTCATTGTAGGGCATCTGGCTGGCTCAGTCAGTGGAGAGTGCCACTTTTGATCTCAGGGTTGTAAATTCAATCCCCACGTTGCGTGTAGAGATTCCCTAAAACTAAAATCCTCAGGAAAAAAAAACAAGTTTCACTGAGAGGCACCTGGATGGCTCAGTGAGTAGAGTGTGCAGCTCTTGATTGTGGGGTCGTGGGATCGAGCCACACACTGGGTGCAGAGATTACTTTACAAAATGTTTCATTGAGGGGCGCCTGGGTGGCTCAGTCGGTCAAGCATCAGACTTCGGTGCAGGTCATGATCTTACGGTTGTGGGTTCAAGGCCCGAGTCGGGCTCTGTGCTCACAGCTGGGAGCCGGAATCTGCTTTGGATTCTGTGTCTCCGTCTCTCTCTGTCCCTCCCACACTGGTGCGCTCTCTCTCTCTCTCTCTCTCTCTCAAAAATAAATAAACATTTAAAAAATGTTTTTAATATTTCATTGAGAAAAATAACATGTAAACATTAAATTAAACCTAGAAAACACAAGCCCATAAAATTAATTATTACACTTCATTCCCCAGAACAACTTTGAAGCGATCTGGTCTGGCAATTGTTCCTTCAATTTCTAATTTCCAAGAAAGACTGCTCCCTCTCCGTATGGTACTAAAACATGCCAAGTTTTCCTCACTAGTCTCATGTAGTGCAGACATAATAATAATATTTAACTTTAGAGAGCTGTTTGAAGAATTCAGTGTTAATTCATATAGTCTTTTTTTTTTTTTTTAATTTTGAGAGAGAGAGATTACATAGTAAGGGAGAGAGGCAGAGGGAGAGAGAGAGAATCTTAAACAGGCTCTACACTCAGGTCAGCGTGGAGCCTGATGCAGGGCTCCATCCCATGACCCTGGGATCATGATCTGAGCCAGAGTCACAAGTCAGATGCTCACCCAACTGCGCCACCCAGGTGCTCCCATATAAAGTCTTTAGTATACTCTCTGAAACATATTAAGCACTTAGTATGTGTTGGTATTTTTGTTCGCATAACAACTCTTTCAATATATAATTGATACAGGATACTGTTGGATATGTAACTCCTTTGTCCTGCATGTTTTTTAAATGTCTCTCAAATATGCCTCTCTTTTTTTTTTTTTTTTGTCTTCATGATTATGCCTGGTGTAGTAGCTCAGGCTGCCATAACAAAATACCATAGACTAGGTAGCTTAACTAAGAGAAGTTTAGAGGCGCCTGGGTGGCTCAGTCGATTAAGCGTCTGACTTCAGCTCAGGTCATGATCTCACGGTCTGTGAGTTTGAGCCCCGCATCGGGCTCTGTGCTGACGGCTCAGAGCCTGGAGCCTGCTTCGGATTCTGTGTGTCTCTCTTTCTGCCCTTCCCTTGCTCATGCTCTGTCTCTATGTCTCTCAAAAATAAAATAAAAACGTTAAAAAAAATTAAAAACAAAAAAAAAAGTTTATCCCTCACAGTTCTAAAGGCTGAAAAGTCCCACAGTCTGGGTGCTGGCCGATTCTACTCCTCATGAAAGCCCTCTGCCTGGCTCGCCATGGCCATCCTCTTGCTGTGTCCTCACATGGAAGGAAGAGAGATAGTTCTCTCCTGTCTCTTCTTCTTCTTCTTTTTTTTTTTTTTTAGTGTTTATTTATTTTGAGAGAGAGACACAGAGCACGAACAGGGGAAGGGCAGAGAGAGAGAGAGAGAGAGAGAGAGAGAGAGAGGAGACACAGAATCCGAAGCAGGCTCAATGTTCTGAGCTGTCAGTACAAAGCCCAACGTGGGGCTCGAACTCAGGACCGTGAGATCATGACCTGAGCTGAAGTTGGACGCTTAACCAAATGAGCCACCCAGGTGCCCCTCTCCTGTCTCTTCTTATAAGCTCACCAATCCTATCACAAGGGTTCTACCCTCATGACTTCACTATCCCCAAAGTTCCCATCTCCAGAGACCATAACATTGAGGGTTAGGGCTTATAACATACGACTTTTGGAGGTACACAGTTTAGTCCATAGTACCTGGGTTATATCCCTCATCATCTTCTACCTAGACAATTGCAACTGTCTTGGGATTGATATATATATATTTTTTAATGTTTATTTACTTTTGACAGAGTGTGAGCAGGGGAGGGACAGAGAGAGAGAGAGAGAGGGATACACAGAATCCGAAGCAGGCTCCAGGCCCCGAGCTGCCAGCACAGAGCCCGACGCGGGGCTCAAACTCACAAACGGTGAGATCATGACCTGAGCCAAAGTCGGTGCTCAACCGACTGAGCCAGCTGGGTGCCCCGGGACTGATATTCTTAATTCTTCCCTGTCCCCATTCCACTCTGAACAATCTAAAAAGTGAAATTGATCATATCATTAAAATCATCAAACAACAATTTTTAGACTATTGGATAATAAGGACATTCCAGGGGCGCCTGGGTGGCTCATTTCATTAAGGATTCAACTCGTGGTTTTGCTCACATCATGGTCTCACAGTTCATGAGTTCGAGCCCCAGTTTGGGGTCTGCACTGACAATGTGGATTCTGCTTGGGATTCTCTCCTCTCTCTCTCTCTGCCCCTCTCCCAATTGTGCTTGCTCTCTCTCTCTCTCTCAAAATAAATAAACTTTATAAATATTTTTTTAAAAAAAGGAAAATTCCATTACTTCCCCGCATAAACTCTCTATATACTCCAGCCATACTGCACTAGTGCTGTTGCCTGAAAGCGATGTGATTTCTGGTAAATCCGGACTTATAACAATGCAACTGAATTCACTGTCACTTGCTGAGTTCATCAATTTTGGTGGTCAAGAAAGAGAGGGAATTGCATCAAAATTAATTTCCATCTTGATACACATCACGAACAGGCTGGGTGTCCCTGGAAGATGTGATCGGTGTGGAGCACATGCGGTCAGTGGCTAAGAGCATCACAGGGGCATTGCTGCTTAGAGGTTTTGCATACTCTGACCTTTAGTGTGGTCGGCGTCTCTTACTGACATGCACATACCATTGCCATGCCTCAATTTGACCCATAGAATCAGCGAAACTTTCCCAATTGTTTATAATTTTTATATGTAGGCTGAATGAGTTTCCCATATATTTCCTTGGCAGTTTTTCTCCAAGTTAATAAAAAGTTTAAATTTTAATTTTCCTGGCGTACTTCACTCTTTTTAAAGGACCTCCCCCCTCTCCTCAAATTCTTCTTTATTTATCTTGGAAAAATTACCAATGACGCATTTCTTTCTTCTCCTTTGAACGCTACATAAAACAGTTATTCATGTTTATTGCTTTGATCTAACAGCTCTTTCTTTTTTTTTTTTAATGGATGACTGACGTCTTCCATTTAACTGTTGGCTGATGAAAATACAATTTCTCAGTTTTGTAATGTGTGTCTCTCTCTCAAATTTGTATTCAGATAGTTGCCAAAGAACATATATAAAACTTTACTAGAGAATATAAAAATCAGCTTTCAAGACTGTTTTATCTTGGGATATTTATGGCATCGAAAACATTATACTCCCCCTCGACCTGCTCTGTGAGCCACCTCACAGTGTGATCCTGTAATACACCTGAGTCTCTCTGGTCAGCCAAATCCCAGATTCCTAAGTGTAAATTCCACTCTTGATTTGCAACTTTTTCTATGTGTTATTTATTGCCATTCTCATTATTTAGAGAAAATTCCAATTTATGATTCCATATCTACACAGGTCTTTAAAATATATATAGTTACAAGAAATTGCTTGGTCCCACATTAATCCATTGGTACAATATTAAAGAGAAGATCAGAAATAAAGGAAAATAAGGTTGCTGAAATTAGGGAAATAGGAAGTGGGGATGGGGAATCTGGGGAATTAGCAATTGCATTGTAAATCTCTTTTAAAATGTATAGTTGGAGAGGTGCCTGGGTGGCTCAGTCGGTTAAGCATCTGACTCTTGATTTTGACTCAGGTCAGGATCTCATGGTTCGTGGGATCAAGACCCATGTTGGGCTCTGCACCGACAGTGCCGAGCCTGCTTGAGAGTCTCTCTCTCCCCTCTCTCTGCCCTGTCCCATTCACATTTTTTCTCTCCCTCTCCCTCTCTCTCTTCCTCTCCAAATAAATAAACTTTAAAAAAAAAAGATATAATTGGAGCAATGTCTGTGATCATAATGCTGTACTTAATAGTTTGCATATTATAAAACTCAGGTAGTTGAAAATGATACCTTTATAAGAGATTTCTTTTCAGAAAAGTACACCATCACCATATCAAAAGTGAAGTTTAGGTTTTCTCGGGCCAGAAAGCAGTAACAAACTTGGTCTGATCCGTTCACAGAAGTACTTCTTCGGTTACCTTACCCTAACCGGAACGGCCTGGATCGCTTTCCTGACAACCAGTTACAAGAGGCCACTCCTTCCAATTTAATAGGATGTCAAAAATATTTTTGCTCTTTGTGTGAGGCTACTATGTCCCTGGGTAACAGTTTTTCCTGTTTTTAAATCTATGCTTTTTGCTTACCCCTCCTGTTCCTATTCATGGTACTGTGGTCGCCATTCCTCAGGGAAGCCTCCTTGCCTAGTCCACAATCTCCCTCTCTACCTCTCTCTCTCTCTCTCTCTCTCTCTCTCTCTCTCAACACAACCTCTCTCTGTCTCTCTCCCAGTCCTTCGCTCCTACTTGTTCTTTATTCTCACTGTGACCTCCCTGCCCTCGACCTTGTGCTTGGACAGTCCCAAGGATATCTTCACTAGTTCTTTTGATATCTTCACGGATTTGGCTCCCTCCTTAGGCAGTTTTGCCAATCACCAGTCCAGTCTATGCCACACACCTCTCTCCTTGTTATTAACCAATTAGTGCTACTCTGTCATGGAATTGAGTTCAAAGTAACCTTAAGTGAACCACCTCTGCATCTCAGAAATCCTTTGGATTCTCTTTCATTGATCTTCGAGTGATCTTTGAAACAGATTTTGCTGCCCTTAAGTTTTGTGTCTAGCATCTTCTAGTCTCACTCTCTCTGCAAGGTATGAACACAGCGCGATGCTGTCTCACTCACCTGTCCTTATTTTTATCTGATCATTTATCTTTGTTGCCTCCCTTCTTTGCCACTTTCCTCCATTTTAGGTAAGTAACTCCTTTTCACCAAAGCTAACCTTCCTGATTGTGCCCTTTATCTGTTTTTCCTTTTCTTAGAATTTGCTTTGTTAAATTTTCCACAGTTGCCTTACCTCTTAAATCTCTTCCTCTCCTCTGGGTCTTTCTTGTCCATCTAAAAACATGCATCACTTTTCTCTGCCTTAAAAGAGCTTTACCCGTAGGGGCATCTGGGTGGCTCATTCTGTTACGCATCTAACTGTTGATTTTGGATCAGGTATTGATGTCTTGGTTTGTGAGTTCGAGCCCTGTGCAGGCAGTATAGAACCTGCTTGGGATTCTCTCTCTCTATCTCTCCCAGTTCTCTCTCTCTCAAAAACAAAAACAAAAATAAAATAAAATTTAAAAGAGGTTACCTGCAATGCCTTATCAAGTTACTTCCCTGCCTCTGTCCTTTACCAACCAGCTTCTTGAAGAATGAAGAAGCTTCTGTTCACTGCAAAGCCTTGAGAGTACATTGCTTATTCTCTTTCATTCATCACCTGTAACTTTGGACACCAGATCTTGTCCTTCTCCTTAACACTCTTCCACATAGATCGGTACTGATACCCGCCCCTTAACTGAATATAGTACATCTCTCTTGGTTTTTATGATACTGTCTTTTTTTTTCCTGTTAAATCCCACGCCATGCTTCATTCTTCCTGTGAAGAAGAACTCTGGACTGTATATGGTTTCTAGCAATTGCTTTTGGTTTTTTCATTTGCATAGCGTTCATTTTCAAATCTATCCGCTTGACCCAACTTCTCTTCCCAACTTCTTCCCTGTCTTCTCTCTGAGAATAATATCTTGTCCTCGGGAAGTACAAAAATTGCCATCAACTTTGCTTTTCTGCCTGCCCCAACTTCTCTAATCTCTCTGTTCTTTCTCCTCCTTCCTTTTCTTCTTCCTTTTAATCCTTTTCTTATTTTCCTAACCTGAAACCTGTGTAATTTAACTCCACAGTCATAGACTCTTAGGTCACTAGTTGTCAAATCTGGCCAATTATCAAAATTGGACTTTCAGAGGGATGTGTGGGTGGCTCAGTTGGTTAATCATCGGACTTTGGCTCAGGTCATGATCTCATGGTTCGTGAGTTCGAGCCCTGTATCAGGCTCTGTGCTGACAGCTCAGTCCCTGGAGCCTGCTTTGAATTCTGTCTCCCTCTCTCTGTGCCCTTTTCCCCTCACAATCTGTCTCTCTCTCTCTCTCAAAAATAAATATTTAAAAAATTTTAAAAAAATAGACTTTCAGAGGGACACCTGGCTGGCTCAGTGGGTAAAGCAAGCTACTCTTGAGCTTGGGGTTGTGAGTTCAAGCCCCACATTAATGTAGAACCTAGTTTTTAAAAAAAGTCAGATTTTCAAAAATCATGCTTTAACGAGTGTCCCCGCAGATGTACTGAATTAGAATCTTCAGTGATTAAGTCCTAATATCTGCATAATTTTGAAGTTTGTCATTGGTTCTCATTTGGGAGTATGACTGTAGATTCTATTTGGTAACATTTCGAGTCCCCTCCTTTGCAGACTCTCCTCTGCCTTTCCCTTGCATCAAGCCTTCATTATCTCCCCTCTTTGACCACAGCAGTGGCAGCCCAACCGGTGTCCTTGCCTGCAGCCTTCTCTCCACCCATCTATTTACTTTCCTGTGAGTTTAAGCTTTGTTTTGATAAGGCCACACCTCTTTCTCAGATATTTTAAATGGCTTCCATTTCCTATAAAATAATTGTGTATTGTTTAACCTAGCCCTCTAGATGCCTTCAGGACCTAGTGCTACAAACAGTCTTCTCATTAAGCACCTTATTTGAGCTTTAATTCCAATCAAAAGGACTAATTTACACTACTTTATGCATTTGCCTTTTTTGTCTCTCTTTTGGCTATTCCCGGTACCTTAATCACAATATTTGCATGCTCAAATTGAACACATCTTCAAGGCCCGCCTGAAATTCCTTCTTCCTCTCAATACCATCAGTGGGAGTTAACTGCTTGCTGCCTTCCCTGGGGTTTTTTATAACTTGGTCTCTGTCTTCTAATACTTATCCTCTACCTTTTTGCATAGTGCGTGCGTGTGTGTGTGTGTGTGTGTGTGAATGATATTTGAAAGAATATCCATGTGTAATTCGTCCTCTTATCTGTCATATTTTGTCTAATACATTTTTGATTCTTGCTAAAACGTATTTCTTGAATAACAAGCAATAGCCAAAATTTACCTAACACTGTTCTAATTTCAACCGTTCTGCATTTCAACCATTAAATCCTTCCTGGATACCCATGACCTTACCTGGGAGATACTAATATGACTGTCACTTTACTGATGAGGAACTTGTGTCTCAGAGCAGTGAAGTGACTTAACCAAGGCCACACAGTTAGTCAATGGCCTTCAAGTAACCTGACTCCGGAGTCCTTGCTCATAGCTGCAGTTCTGCCTTTTTTATGAATAAATCCCACTCGGTCAAGCTCAGTGCATGCTTTTTTTTAAAAAAAATGTAATTTGCCAAGGGCCCATATTTAAAACAGATCTTTTTCTTTTAATGGAATTTGACAGAAGCAAATTATAAAATTTATGATAAATAACCTTCAGGAAAGCAAATGATGTGATTTATAATTAGGATGCACCAACTTAAAGGAAGAAGTAGATATTGGATTGGAGAAGAGACTGAGGGTGTCGAAGAGCAATTTCAAGGCCTGCTGTACAGTTCTATAAAGGTAGCATAAATCAGTATGGTTGTAGATTAACAAGTACTCGAAATGAACAATTTTTGATCCTTACACTCATTTAATTATACAACTTCTCAGAAGTGTGGTGATTTCCTCTCTCCTGAGAAAGGAAAGGGGAATGCCAGAGTACTTGGAAATAAACACTCATTCTGTGCTCATATTAAAGCTGCTTTACCCATCAGGGCAAAATAATAGTTTTTTACGAATGTGTTTCACAAACATTGTAACAGAATAAATTCCACCTGGTTAAAAAAAAGTAACAAATGGAACAAACAAAAACTGTAGCAGGACCTGTCTAGTAAAGACAGAATCAAATAGTAAAAATGGCTCCTTTTAGGGGCTTGGAAGCACAGTGACCAAAAAAATTGAATGGCTCCTCATTCATTAGTCTTATCTACTAAAGCCAAAACTATGGTATGTAGAGTTAAAGAAAATTCCAATGCTCTCACTCTTTTTTTTGCCCCGAGGAAGAGAGATTTAATTTAAAAAATGTTTATTTGAGTATAGTTGATACACAATGTTACATTAGCTTCAGGTGTACAACATAGTGATTGAGCTTCTCTATACATTATACTGTGCTCACCACAAGCGTAGTCACCATACAACTCTATTATAGTGTCATTGCCTATACTCCCTATGCAGTAACTTTTATTCCTATGACTTACTCATCCAGAAACTGAAAGCCTGTACCTCCCACTACCCTTCTCCCATTTTGCCCAACTTCCTGCCCCCCTCCCCTCTGGCATCCATCTGTTTGTTCTCAGGTTTATAGATCTGTGTGTGCATTTTGTTTGTCTGTTCATTCACTGGTTTTGTTTTTTAGATTCCACATGTAAGTTAAATCCTATGTCTTTTTCAGTCTGACTTAACTTCACTTAGCATGCTACCCTCTAGGCAGATCTGTGTTGTTGCAGATGGCAAGATCTCATCCTTTTTATGATGATTTAATATTCCAGTGTGTGTGTGTGTGTGTGTGTGTGTGTGTGTGTGTGTGTACACCCCATATCTTCTTTATCCAATGCTCTTAGTCTTAAAAAAAAAAAAAAAGTGGAAACACAGTTTTGCGCCTAGGACAAAATTAAGTGGTAGCATGTACCTTACATTTGCTACTAATATCAGACCCCCAAGAATCAGTGTAACCATTAACAATTTGAGTTCCCAATGGAGAAAAAGAAAAAAAAGTGGAATTAAGATCTCACAAATTTTAAGGTCTCCATATGATGTGACAAATATGACAAATATACATATGACAAATATACAAAGAAATTTTAATGGTTTATCATTGGGTTCAAATCACTTTGATCACTAATATATAAATACTATCAGTATTGATGTTACTGTCTTTTTGGACAGCCTCCTTCTCCGGAAATGACACTCATAGCATTCAATCTGGATATTGCCTTTCTTTCTTAAACACAATGGTTCCTCTTTTTTTCTCTGTAAAGGCTTGGCCCAAGGTTGTTAGTAAGAATAAGCAATAAGATACTAGTTTACTTCCATATGGATAAAATTCCTGGCCACACCTGTGGGTACTGTGACATTGCTTAAGTGAACCACGATAAACCTTTGTGTCACACAGATACTATACCACTTTATGGTCTGTCACTATTGTGTATCCCTGAAACCATCTGTGTATGCGGGTTTCATGTTAGTTTTCTCTACTTACTGGTATTGTTTAACAACAGAGCATGAGTAATATCCCCAAAGCTTTTGTGAAATATATTACATTATTTTTAAGATGAGACAATGTGACTCAGTAGGTTAAGTGTCCCTCTTTGGCTCAGGTCATGAACCTCACTGTCTGTGAGTTTGAGCCCTGCGTTGGGGTTTTTGTCATCCACACAGAGCCCACTTTGGATCCTCTGCCTCACTCTTTCTCTGCCCCCCCTCAATAATAAATAAGCACATTAAAAAAAAAAAAAAAAAAAAAAAAAAAAAGACCAGACAAGGCCCTGATAATCTGATAGCTGTAGAGAGAACAGATGTGATTAATCACATTTGCAGAGAGGATCCAAAGGATTTAACTCAAGTAGACCTTTTAGAATAGTGACGTGGCAAAAGAAATAAAAATAAAGCAACATTTTAAATGTGTGTTACAGTTTTGTAATGCGATAGCTAGAGAACCAAATTAAAGGAAATAAATGTGAGGTCAGCTGGCATTTATCCGGTTGGAGGGTCTACCAGAAAACAGTTCTGGAACTGACATATTTAACACACTGTAAAAATATTTTCTTGAACACATCTTTAGTATTAATTTTTATGAGACATTGTGTCAGAATTGACTCAAGACTTCAGTGTTGAATGTGAGCCTGTTAACTCGTCATGACTGCTGTGTGGTGTCCTATCAAACCATCTGTAAAACATAACTGGCTATTCATGGCCAAATACATAGTAACCTAATTTCCAAAAATTATGAGGCCATATAGCAAGATTCAAAATATAGATGTAGGCAGGTTGAAAGACGCATTGTATATTTTCATAGTATTATAAAAGCTAAGTGTGTTGGAAATTGCTGTTAGGCGCCTCAGCATGACTGAAGACGAGTGTTTTGAACTCTTTAATGGCTGAGTAACTGGTAATGTAGTTAGTAAACTAGGTTAAGCCAGTCTTCAGTTGTTAGTTGGCTGGCTTCATGCTTGTTTTAGACCTCCTAAAAACTTCTGTCATAATGTCATTTTGTGAAATATTTATGAAGTGTGTTACACATTACTATGTTGGCTGTGAACCCAAGTGATAATTCTTCCCATAGTTCCAAGACATTTTCCTCACAAGAAGAAAACAGACCATTTAACCTTTTCCTTAAGTATCACAGACGTATTTGACACCCCCACCCCCAGTAGGATATTATCTGGCAACTTTGAAGTACATGGTTCAAATGGAATTACTCTAATAACAGTTTGTGCAAGGTCCATGTGGGTATGTCTCGTCTAACTTGATTATTCTCTTTAGATTCAAAATTATAGTCTGCAAATTGAAAATTATATATAGCTTTTGCAAGGCGAGACCATAATTCTAGGCTTGTACTATTTTTTTTCATTCCCAATAAATCACACTCAAAGGAGGCCTGACACTGGACTGTCCTTTAGCATCCAGGACAGCCCTAAGTCAGCTGGTGACAAAGTACCGTTATTTAGGTTCTCAGAGACCTTGAGCCTCCTCTGAAAACCTGTTCACATTTCTCCTCCCTACCCCTGGAAAATATACTCTAGGCCAATATTGATTAACTCTCTTCTCTGCCTACAAATCCATTTTTTCACCTGTACAGATCCTTCCAAATTAGGCTTGCGTCCTTCACATATCAGTGAAGGGTCCGGCTAAACCCATGTCCAAAGGTGGTATATGTAGGCTCCCACTCTTGTTATGTTTTCTGTACCTATTGTCTAAGATGTCCTTCAGCTTCCTTAAATTACCTTCTAGAGTAGTTTACTCTTGTGAGTCACGGTGCCTGGGTGAGACTCATTGCCATCAGTTCTAAGTGGGATTGGATCAGTTAGAATAGAATAGAAAAGGGAGAGGGAAGGGAATAGAAGACACTGAGCGGTCCATTTTAAATAGGCTGGTCAGGGGACACCAGGGTGGCTCGTTCAGTTCAGCGGCTGACTCTTGATTTTGGCTGGGGTTGTGTTCTCACGGTTGTGGGCTGGAGCCCCGCATCAGGCTTGGTGCTCACAGTGCACAGCTTTGTATCCTCTGTTTCTCTCTCTCTCTCTTTCTCTCTCTCTCTCCCCCCCACACCCACTCACACTTGCTCTCTTTCTCTTTCTCTCTGTCTCAAAAATAAATATATTTAAAAAAATTTAAATAGGCTGGTCGGGAGCACCTGGGTGGCTCTGTTGGTTAAGCGTTCAATTTCGGCTCAGACCATGATCTCATGGTTCATGAGTTCAAGCCCCGCATCAGGCTTTCTGCTGTCAGCTCAGGGACTGCTTCGGATCCTTGGTCCCCCTCTCTCTCTGCCCCTCCCCTGCTCGCTTGCTCTTTCTCTCAAAAATAAATAAATAAACATTTTACAAATAAATAAATAAATAGTGTGCTCAGGAAGTTTTCAGCAAGTTTGGATGTGGCGGAATTTAAATTTTACACTCTGACAGCAATCCTGCTCCAAGTGTGATCTTCAGATTATGTCAGGTAAACAGAAGAGATCTTTTTTTTCTTTTCAAGTTTATTTATTTATTTTGAGGGGTGGGAAGGGCCAGAGAGAGAATCCCAAGCAGGCTCTGTGCTGTCAGTGCAAACATGGGGCTCAACCGCACGAACCGTGAGATCATGACCTGAGCCCAAATCAAGAGTCAGATGCTCTTGGGCTCTGTGCTGACAGCTCAGAGCCTGGAGCCTCCTTGGGATTCTGTGTCTCCCTCTCTCTGCCCCTTCTCCGCTCATACTCTGTCTCTCTCTGTCTCTCAAAAATAGGGGCGCCTGGGTGGCTCAGTTGGTTAAGCGTCCGACTTCGGCTCAGGTCATGATCTCACGGTCTGTGAGTTCAAGCCCCGCGTCTGGCTCTGTGCTGATGGCTCAGAGCCTGGAGCCTGCTTCGAATTCTCTACCTCCCTCTCTCTCTGCCTTCCCCCGCTCACACTCTGTCTCTGTGTCTCTCAAAAATAAATAAACGTTAAAAAAAAATTAAATAAATAAATAAATAAATGGTTAAAAAAGAAAATTTAAGGAGTCAGAGGCTCACCCAGCTGAGCCACCCAGGTGCTTCCTGAAGGTTTCTGTAGCTAAATAGGTTTGGGAAATTCAGGTACAATAAAAGCTCAGCATGTTTTTTTTATTACGTGATTTTCAGGCTCTTCAAATTTGTAAGGGGCTATGTATAGCCATGCAGTATTTGCTTACCTTGACTACAGTCATAATGGTCATGAGAACAAAGATGATAGCAGGGAAGGCTTACTGAACATGTGCTTTGTGCCAGGTTCTGTGCCAAGTGCTTAACGTGGATGGTTCCCCCCACACACATGCCCCATGTGGTGCAACACATGAGGGGAAATGAGGCATGGGGTCAATCTAGGTGAATGGTGGTACTAGTACTAGGAAGGAAGAGGAAATCTGAGAGGAAGAGGGATCCCCAGACCTGAAATTATAGAGCTCAAGGGAGATGGGGGTGAACATTTGGGAATTGTTGTCTCTAAAGTGCTCACTGGAAGAAGGTGACTGTGGCGATTATGAATTTAGAAAGGATGGCTTAAAAAAAAAAGTGAAGACCCTGGCACACAGTGGAGAGCAGAGATGTACGAAGTCTAGCCTTTAAGGGCTCTTAAAAACCCCTTTGGAGAACAGGGAAACTAAGTTTCCTCTGTGGCTCCTGTCTCCAGATTCTGTTGTAAATGTTTGTAGATTATCTGTTCTTCCCACAGTATCCTAATACTGATTTGGCAGTCTGTGAACTGTGTGTCCTGCTGTATTCTTCTAGGACTTTTGGTTGATTTGCTGAGAACACCAGTAGGTGACTGTGACCGTGTGCATTGTGAGGTTAGCATTATCCCTTGTTAAGGAAGCTTAAGAACACAATTCATATGTTCTCATCAACAAATGGGTCAGATCAATGAAACTCCTCTGCCTCCAAGTCTCTGTTAATTTCAGAATAAAGGCCCATAATTTAGAAATAAGGCCTTTTGATAGCTTGTTTTCAATTACCCTTTTTTTCCCTGTTGTCGGAAATAGCCCCATTAATACCTTCAGTCTACACACTCTCTCACAGCTGCCTCCCTTGTTTTAAGTGATGAGTTTGTTTTAGTAGCCCATCCAGATTGAGAGAATCAGAAGGTCAGTGAGGTAAAATTAAAACAAGTACTTTAGAAGATTGTAAACACAGAATAAATTTCAGCTTCATGTAAATGAGGTGTGATTTCCATAATAAAGCCATTATTGTTGTCACTGGCGCATAGCAATAAAGCCCAGGCTGCAATTACAAAGAGAAGCGATAATACAGCACCATATTTTCTTTAAAAATGGCAATTAAATTCATTGAAATCATATTTTCCGCTAAAAAATAAAGAGATTTTATGTATTCTCAGTGGAATCTACAAAATCCCATAAGTAGACTTTCTTAATGATGGTGGTACTAAATGACATACACACATGCTGATTTTTTCCTTTCCAGGAGTAATTTCACTGAAACCTTTCCAGACTACTTTGTTTTGTTCTTCACATTAATGACTCCTTGCTAATTTAAGTATTTAAATCGAGTACTTTGAGGATTTGATTTTTTTTTCCTCCCTGTCATTGAACTTCATCTTAACACAAGTTTGCCTTTTTTTGCATGGCCTTAACAAAAAATTGTAGTAAAATATAATACAAAATTTACCATTTTAGCCATTTTTTAGTGTACAATTCAGTATAAAAAAGTGCATTCATGGGGTACCTGGTGGCTCGGTTGTTTGTGTCTGACTTCGACTCAGGTCATGGTCTCATGGTTTGTGGGTTCGAGCCCCAGAGCCCCATGTCGGGCTCTGTGCTGACACCTCAGAGCCTAGAGCCTCCTTCCGATTCTGACTCTCTCTCCCTCTCCGTCTCCCTCCCTCTCTCTCTCTCTCCCTCTCTCTCCCTCTCCCTCTCCCTCTCTCCCTCTCTGTGTATCCCTCCCCTGTTCATACTGTCTCTCTCTGTCTCTCAAAAATAAATAAACATTTAAAAAAAATTTTTTTAAAGTACATACACGGTGTTGTGCAATCATCACCACTATCCATTTCCAGAAGTTTTTCATCAACTCAAACATGAACTCTGTACCCAATAAACAAAATTTCCTATTCCCCATTTTTCTCAGTCCCTGGTGACCTCTGTTCTACTTTCTGTCTAGAGGAATTTGCCTACTCTAGGCACCTCATGTAAATGGAATCATACAATATTTGTCTGGCTTATATTACTTAACATAAAGTTTTCAAGATTCATCCACGTTGCAGCATATGTCAGAATTTCATTCCTTTTTAAGACCGAGTAATATTCCATCATATGTATATACAATAGCAACCATTTTCACTGCAAACAAAATCACCACATAACTAATAGGCAATAAGGCAATTTGGCCATAAAAGATAAAGTCATGAAAAATATAAGAGGGCATTCATTAAAAAGGACATAATGAAATATGAAAAATGAATAACAAAATTAAAAAGACCTTATTGTGAATACAAAATATTTGAATACATTTTATTTATTTTATTTTTTTTAATTTTTTTTTAGCATTTTTATTTTATTTTTGAGAGACATAGAGGCAGAGAGTGAGCAAGGGAAGGGCAGAGAGAGAGTGAGACACAGAATCGAGCAGCTCCAGGCTCTGAGCCATCAGCATAGAGCCCGACGCAGGGCTTGAACTCACAGACGGTGAAATCATGACCTGAGCTGAAGCTGGCTGCTTAACCAACTGAGCCACCCAGGCGCCCCTATTTTTTATTTTTTTAACATAGACTCCATGCCCAATGTAGGGCTTGAACTCATGACCCCAACACCAAGAGTTGCATGATGTACTGACTAAGCCAGCCAGGTGCCCCTGAATACATTTTATTTTTTTTGTGTGTGAATTTTTTTAAGTTTGTTTCTTTATTTTGAGAGAGACAGAAAGAGGTGAGTGGGAGAAGGGCAGAGAGAGGAGGAGAGAGAGAGAATCCCAAGCAGGCTGTGCGCTGTCAGCACAGAGCCTGATGTGGGGCTTGACCTCAGGAACCGTGAGATCATGACCTGAGCTGAATGGTTAACGGACTGAGCCACCCAGGTGCCCCCCACCCCTGAATACCTTTCAAATGTGTGTAGGTTCACTGAACAGATAACAGGTTTTATTTTGTGGATTGTACCTAAGCATTTGTCTTCACAGTCTTTCATCCATAGTATTATGCTTTTGTTTGTTTGTTAATTCATCTCCTTGTTCATTGTCACACTTTTTCTTGTGTCCCTAAAATTTCTTCCTTCATTAGCAGAGTTACCGGTTTCCAAACACTTGGATGCATATTTGTAACTGAGCTTTAAAGTACATTGTACATTGTAGCCCTTCTACACTGTTGGTTATTGGCATATTGTCACATGTTCATTGCTAGAAATCCTAAAGTTCTGTAGGAAACGTGGGTTCCGAACTCTGTGCTGGTGTATAGACCATTTTGAGGGCTAAGATTTACATAAAATGAGAGTAGTGTGTCAGTGGAAAAGTGAACCAAACCATCAACCAGTTATCTTTTTAATTTTGCTAAAGCATTTGCCCCCAAATTACTTGCAGCAAAGATGTTTCTGATGATGGTACCTAGAACCATTGAAATTCTGTTTTCTAATGAATTCACCTGTAAACATAAGTTTCCAATGTGGCCAGTTATTAATGCCTCTTTCGGTAAGCACAGACAACAGAAAAGTTACTAGTTGTTCACCAAATGTGCAATGTCAGCTCGCAAAATATACAACCAAAATGATTTCCATTAAGTGCAGCGTTAATTTTCAGCTTACCAAAGGGATTTCATAGTAATTAATCACAACATCCCCTCCCCCCCAGTTCATCACCATCACGCACTCCCAAAGGCCCTTCTCACTGTGGTCAGTTACTCCAGGCCCTGAAGAGGGTGAAGGTGCTTCCTCAGAGGTGAGTTAGTTTAAAGCTGGTGAGGTTTAAGTTTTAGGGCCTCTCTCTTGCATGTAGGCCCTTTCCAAGATTTTATACCTAATTTTGCTTTTTGCAATTTTTATTTTTTAAAGAACACTCTCGAAGTTTTATGAGCTTGAGGCCCACAAAATCTGGATGTGCCTCTAGATATGTTTCTTCCACCTGAAGTCATGTCCTCATCATTGCTGCAGCGCTGAAACATCCACCCAGGGTCTGTTCAACTCCCTGAGCTATTTATGCCTGGCTTTCTTCCTTGCAGAGTTTCTGATCTGGGGTGCCCAGCTACACACTTGTCTGCAGAGTTCCAGAAAAACATAGGCCCCGGGTGTTGCTGGTCAGGCCCCTGTGTGCTCTCCCATCTCCCCCGCTGAGCTCTGTCAGCACACAGCACTGGTTTGGCTCGAGGCACTTTAGAGGAACATGAAGGCCAAATTGTGAAAATTGGGTTCCTAGTTGTTCATGCAAAGTAGGCATGTCCTTTTGTACTCTGCACAGAGCCATAAATAGAATTTTGTACTTACACAGTGGAACAAAGAATGCAATTGCCAGACTTAATACCTAATCTTGAGAAAATTTAATGAGTACAGCATAGGAAGTTTCCTAAAAATTAGGGTATCTTGTCGCTAGTAAAAATGAGCCATGGACTCTTTATCAAATTGTATAATTTCATTAAACAAAAATGAATTTTTATAAAATTTTTAAAAATCTTAATATATTTTCCCTTGTCCTGCTGTAAGGCATTAATGACAAAGGAATTATTCATCTGTGTAAGATGTGTCTTATATTATTCTTATTTTCTCTGTGAAGTTATAATAATAACTCAGACAATTTTATATTTTTTTATGAAGCGTGTATTTGGGAAGATTCCAGCATAGTGTCCTTTTAAAGACTTTTTTCTGCTCAAAAAAAAAAGAATACTGAGGTTCCCTTTTCCTCTTCCCCTCCCCCCTTTCCCTTTCCTTCTTTTCTTTTGTCCTATTTTTTTGTTTTTTTTTTTTTTGTTTTCTTTCTTTATTTCTTTCTTTTTTTTTTGTTTTGTTTTGTTTTGTTTTTGCCTTTCCCTTCCCTTTTCAAAGAATTCCATCCTAAAGCCCTCTTCACAATACCATCCACAGGAAGGTGTTCAAGCACAGAGTGCGGGAATCCTATTCATTGTGAAGGGGGCATCTGTATGAGGGATGGGGTACAGCCCAGCTTGAGATGTCAGAACCCAAATGAGCTTGAGGGGTCATCTGTGCAAGAGAAGGAATAACAGTACCCAGAGATTGAATACAGTCAACTAGGGCAGTTGGTCAAATAGGTGAATATATTAAGAATAACGAGAGCTAGATTTCTTAACAGCAGAAAAGAGAGTTACACCAATGAAAAGGAGAAAAAGTTAGAATTAACCCTGTGGTGTTAGATTGGATTTGGAAGTATTAGTGTGAACTAATTATGTTCGTTATATAGAAACAGATTCAGTAATCCAGTTGTAAGTGTGTGTGTATGTGTCCATACACGTACCTACCTAGATTCTCTAGCTCTGTCTACTGAGACGGCTTAGTTAGGGGCAGAAACACCCCAATAATAGCATGCATATTTACCAACTAATCTTAGTTTCTAAATGCCATTCTCTCCAAAAAGAAACCAGAACTGGATCAGAGAGAGTACAAGATAAGTTTGAAACATCTTGTTGGACCAGAAATCAAGGAAGTACTTACAGAATCATGAGAAAATAACAAAAGGCACAGAAGCCATCTCGCAAGGGCTTCCATTAATCAAATAGGCATATTTCAGGATAATTTGGGCATCAAAATGATAGTAATGGATAATAACTCTTTTTCTAAGTTTATTTATGTATTTTGAGAGAGACAGGGACGGCACGAGTGGAGGAAGGGAGACAAGGCTCAAACCCATTAACCATGAGATCATGACCTGGGCCGAAATCAAGAGTTGAACACTTAACCTACTGAGCCACCCATGTGCCCCAATAACCCTTTAAATAAATTGAGAATCTATGAGTCCATATTATAAAGATAAATAAATGAATAAATCACACATATGATGAGAGAAAGGGTTTAATCCAGGTTCAAGGTAATCCCACACAGATACTTAGTAATCACGAAGGAAAACAGACTGACTTCACAGTGGACAGTCTGTGTCGCCCCTACCTTAATCACGTGATCTACACGAGCGGCCTAAGTAATGGGACAGATGGAATTTTTGTGCCACCCAACAGAACGCTGTAACAAGAACCCACAATCACTTCTGTGATTTCTGCCAAATTTTATAATCTGAATCACAGGAGAACATCAGATGAACTCAAATTTAAGGACATCCCACAGGAAAAACTGGCCGGTAATCTTCAAAAGCGTCAGTCATGAAAGCCAAGGACATACAGATGAACTGTTTGGGATTAAAGGAGACGACAGAAACATGTCAGCTGGACCTTTCCGCTGCCAAAGAGATAACGGAAATAATGGACGGATCTTGAATGGGGTCTGAGGATGGCAGGAATATTTCAGTATTGATTTCCTGATTTGATGGTCCTATTGTGTTTATGTAGGAGAAAATCTTCATAGAAGATATACATATATAAAGTTTTCAGAGGGAAAATGAAAACAACAAAAAAAAATTGAGTATTGGAGCACCTGGCTGGCTCAGTCAGAAGAGGGTGTGACTCCTGATCTCTGGGCCATGAGTTCATTCCCCATATTGACTGTAGAGGCTACTAAAAAAAATAAACTTAAAAAATGTTAGTTTAAAAAATATATTTAAAACAAAGTATTCGGAAGGTGATGGAGGAAGGCAACTTTCAAGGGGTTCAGGGAAAAAAAACAACTATGTTTTCATACTGTACTTACAGCTCTTCTGTAGGTTGACATTGTTTCACAATAAAATTTTAGGGGGCGCCTGGGTGGCTCAGTCGGTTAAGCGGCTGACTTCAGCTCAGGTCATGATCTCCTGGTCTGTGAGTTCGGGCCCCACGTTGGGCTCTGTGCTGACGGCTCATCAGAGCCTGGAGCCTGCTTCAGATTCTGTGTCTCTCTCTCTCCCTGCCCTTCCCCTGCTCACGCTCTGCCTCTATGTCTCTCAAAAATAAATAAATGTTAACAAAAAACTTTTTTAAATAAGAAAATAAAATTTTAAAATTGCCAAAGTCATATTATTGAACTGTTCAGGTTTCCAGAGTGCATGTAGATTTTAGGCATCAGTTGATAATATGGTGGGTATATTTGGAACTTGAAGTCTGTCCTAAGTGCTGTCAGTGGTGTGGTCCATCCTGATGTCTTTCAGACAGCTTGAAATGTGTTTATTGCAGCTACTATGATCTGATTCACTTTTTAAATCTAATATAGGTTGTCATTTAAATAATAAAATCCCTTTTTTAAGGTTATTCTTCTGTAATGCAAATATCAAAGACAAACAGGTAATGAAGTCCTTGGTCCTGAAGAAATCTCTCCTGAAACCTACTGAAACAAATTGCATGAGAAACAGCGGGCAGAATAAGCTTGGTGTTGACAATAGTGAACCTGTCCCTTCACTTTTCATTATCTATAAAGTTTGGTGTCTTCTCTGTCAGAAAAAAAGAGATGAGTTCATACTTTTCCATGACATACAAGCTAGTTTTTATATCATTTGTGTTTTAAATTGTTGGGTTGGACTACACTAATTTCCCCGAGCACACGACTTCCTGCCATTTTCTTTAAGGGTAGATTTACCTGAGGATGAAATGTGATTCCATCTCTGTAGTTGTTCGTGGCACTTCCTGAACAGTCCAGCAGGTGGTAGTCTAGGAGAGGAACAGTTCTCATTCTGCAACCCCCTCCTACCCCCACCCCCACCCTCATCAGGAAAACAGAAAGAATGTAGAGTCAGCAATGTGCCTTCTCTTTTCTGGCATAATGGGATTTCCAAGGTTGTTCTTTCAAAATGGGTACTTAGGCATATAGAGTATTACAAGAAAGGAGCCAATATACATTTGTGTGTATGTGTGATTATGCAGGGTATCAAAGCTCAAGAAAAAATTTTTTTTTTTTTCTAGAAGTCCCGCTGGTTTTATATCTCTTTGCCCTGATTTCTGTGACATGGCTTTGGGGAGGCCTGCACATGGCTTACAGACACTTCTGGATGTTGGTCCTCTTTGTCATTTTCAACAGTCTGCAGGTAAGTTTACAATTGGTTGCCAGTGGCACACAAGTATCCTTGCGAACACGAGGCATGGAGTTTCAATGTAAAGGAATCAAGTGTCTACACATAGGTGAATTTTTACACACAACCTCATGCATAGTTGTAGTATAAAATGATGAGGGATTAAATCTGTGATACCTAAAATATGGCTAGGCTTCTAACTTGCTGTTTATACTGATTATATATAAAGGGTAAAATATTTACCCTCCTTTATTTAGATGACATCTGAGTAACTACAAAAACATACGTCTTTTTCAGCAAGATTGATGTTTTTAAACTTTGGAGAAGGTAGGCATGGATGCTGGTTGTATCTAGAAGTTAGATCAAGTGAGGAGTGGAATAGACAGCAGTGACCAAGCAGTCCACTCTTAGGACTGGTGCTTAGTGAAACGAGAGTGTTTGGTTCACTGAAAAGTGATTGACATCCTCTAAATCTGGCAATGCCCAGCTTAAATTAGTTTTGTGAGCATGCTCGGATAGCATAACTAGGAATTATATAACTAGCAAAAATTAAGGCTGGCTTTTTTAGTGCTTTTGTTAAATGGAAAAGAGTTGCACCCTGAAATTACAAATGGAACAAATGAACTCATTTTCCTTATTTTCCAAAGTGAAAAGGTCTGTCCTAGACCAAAATAATTTCTCGAATTTACCAAAGATATCTCTGAAAAGTCCTTATTTGGACCACCATCTTGCGAGGAACATGTACAGAAAAACCTATTAGGGTTATAGCACACAACTGAAATGAGACTCAAAGCATATTTCGATTTAATTTTATGGAAACAAATTATTTAGTGTCAGCATATCTTCCAGCCAAGTAAGTGCCTAAGCAAATCATAATACGGATTTAGGAACGGCAAATAATACAAAGTAACTTGAAAGCTTGGCATCAAGTTGATACAGGCGATGCATAGACATCTCTGTATAGCTACAGAGATACTCAGACACCTGCTGCTAGCCCATTGTGTTAGTGCTACCAGTCCCAGGATGAAGGTGACAAGCCTGCTCCTCTAGAATGTGATGATTCAAGGGACTAAACAGTTACCGGTTAGAATACACTGTAGCAGGTGCCGTGCAAACAAATGTTGTAAGGGCTGAGTGTGGCGCCTGTTTACTCCTGTGTGTGCTAGCATTCAAGTTGAGCCCCAGAAGTGAGCCATTCAGGTCAGAGGCCCTGTCTGGTCATCTTTGAATCCCAGGGGCCTATTGGAACTAACACCAAAGTTCACACTGACAGCTTGCAGATGTATTTTATTTGGAGGACACACAAGGGAACACAGAACAGTGTTTTAAATTGTTTCATATTTTGGGGCACCTGGATGGCTCAGTCGGTTGAGCATCCAACTTCAGCCGAGGTCACGATCTCATGATTTGTGAATTCGAGCCCCTCATCAGACTCACTGCTGTCAGCACGAAGCCTGCTTCGGATCTCCTGTCCCCCTCCCTCTCTGCCCCACCTCACCTTCTCAAAAATAAAAAAATAAAACATTTTTAAAAACCCTCTTTAAATTGTTTAATATTTCCTGCAAACTTTTAAAATTGAGAAATTTCACACCAAAACTTGAATTTCTGGCTTTTCTTTAACAGCAGTACTTGCTTGGCAACAACTGACATGTCCTAAGTCGATGCTGCCCTCTTTCGATGGGGCACATCATCTTTTTATGCATGATAGAGTTCGTTCATTCATTTTACCTGCCCATGAGTTTGTGACACCTTTGATGGTAAGTGAGTGATGAGTGTATGGTTAGAGATGGGTATTTCAGGCAGAGAAACAGTGTTAGTGTGGGCAGCACAAAGAGATAGTGATTAATCTTGCCAAGAAGAAAGCCTTTGCAGTTAGGAAGGTAATGCTGGCAGCTGAGATGGACGAGGGTAGGCTGACCTCAGTGCCCTGTTACCATGCTTCGGAAGGGATGTTAAACTTCAGCTTTTAAGCAGTAGGAAACCATCAAAGTTGGAGTTTTTGTTTGTTTTGCTCCGATTTGTTTTTTATACTTTATTAGTTTTTAAATTTTTTAAATTTTGATTGGGAATGACATGCTTGTACTACTTTATAGAAGGATGACTGGAAACATTTAGGAGGGAAACGAAATGTGGACCAGCTCCAGTCAGGTGGGCTCCTATCATATTCCAGGCTATAATATTTCAGCAGCATACCTGGGAATAGAGAGTCGATGACAGGATTGAGAATCGTAAAGGTAACTATTAATGGAATTGGGTTAGCCAATAAAATGCAGGGATGTGGAGTATCAGAGAGCAACATCGTTTAGCAGTGCTGGGCTCAGGTGAGGCTTGGGCACCGACACCTGTGGTCAGCGTGAAGCTCACAGCAGGTGCAGGGTTCTAGGAAATACACAGTCAGGTTGGTAAGTTGGTAAGATGTGGAAGTCGCTGGTAAAGCTAATTTTAGTTAATAATAATTTTATAATATTTAATTTAGTAACTAGGTTTTAGGAGAGGTCTACAGAAAGAGATTATTGATGAAAGGGAACAAGGATAGAATAGTTTGGAGTTTCTGGTAGAAAAGAAAGTTTCGAAGGAAAACAATACTAACTAACTGTCAAGTATAGCAGAGAAGATAAATAGGCCGAGGACTGAGGGGCCTTGTGCTGCAGCGCAGTGTGTCCCAACTGTGGTTTGCAGCAAAATCATGTGAAGGGCTTGAAACGCAGATTGTTAGGTCCCACACCTGTAGTTTCTGATACAGTAGATCTGGGCAGATCTGAGAGTTTGCTTTTCTAGCAATTTCCCAAATAATGCTGATTCAGCCGGGCTAGGGACCACAGTTTGAGAACCGTTGGTATAGTGAGCATGACCCTAACCCCACCAATGTATCCAGTTGAGTCATGGATACCAATTTTTTTCTACTTTCCTCATCTGCGAAATGGGGATAAATACTATTTAGGATTATGGTGTGATTTAACTAAATGGTATCACACATTAAGCAATTGTACAGTACCTCATATGAGGAGCAATTATTTTTATCCAAGAAATTTAACGGAGTATAGAAAGAGGGACAAAGTAGTAGCTTAGGAAGGATGTTTACTTGGTTGATAGGAGATATTTTGTTTTTGTTTTCTTGTGAAAACATCCAACAAAGAAGGAAAAACTGCCAAGTGGAGGAAACACTCTTTGCTGTGGCAAGATCACAGACAGGGCAAGAAGAACAGAGTGAAAGAGGGAGCAGGAGAGTCGTTTCTCTCTCTGAGGCTAGGGAAAGAGGGAAGAATAGGTAAACATGGAAAACCATTTGAACGCTGGAAGTGAGGAAAGTTGAAATTTGCGTCTAATGCTCTCTCTTTTCTCTGAAAGTCAAGAAGCAAGGACATTTTGAGGAAAATGTGTTGAAAACTTGAGCTAAAATTAGTAAAAGGTATGGAGCAGTTTCTAGGCAGAAAATAAATAGCAAACTATGGTGGGATGGAAGATAGTCAAGAAATGAACTGCCTAGAGAGAAATCGGAGGGATTCAATGGAGATTAGACACCTGAAATCCGTGACTGAACCAGTTAGCAGCTATTAAATAAATGTAAACCTGAAGGTTAAAATGGTAGCCAGTATAACCTATCGAACCACATATGTATGAAAATGTCTGTTGAGCACTTATAGAGGTTTATTAATAAACAAGGACTGTTGGACATTAAACTATTATTTCATGGCAAGATATTAAAAAATTGTTATGGTTTATTTCTTAGAGGAACTTAATCAAAGCTAAGTATATGTAAAAACTAAAGACATTTCAAACTCATGTGTAATGAGTTTCATTCCATCTATGTGGCACTATTGAAGCAAGGAGTATCTGTATCACTCTGGCACACCAGTCCTTCCTGGTACCAGTGTTCAGTTAATCATTCCTAAAAGAAATGCCTGTTAAGAAACACATGAAAAATATGATTTCTCTAGGGTTTATTGGAGTTCATTTAGTTTATAAACTGTCTCAGGTCTTCAACTTGGGCACTTTCATAGAATATGGCTATATGAATGGTAGTAAGATCTTCCAAGTGTGTTCCATAAAGACTTAATGGTTATTATTTTTTTATTGGCCTTTGTATTTTTTTAAATTTTTTTAACATTCATTTTTTGAGAGACAGAGAATGAATGGGGGAGGGGCAGAAAAAGAGAGACACAGAATCTGAAGCAGGCTCTAAGCTCTGAGCTGTCAGCACAGAGCCCAACGCAGGGCTTGAACTCACGAACTGTGTGATCATGACCTGAGCTAAAGTCAGACCCTCAACCGACTGAGACACCCAAGCGCCCCCGGGTATTCTTTTTAAAACTGACTTTTGTCAGTACCTGCAGCCACAAAGGTATGTATCTTATGCTTGGCTACTGTATTTTGCTCAAAGGAGATTACTGCTTCATTTTTTACCCAGATTATTATTATGTGATAGATGCTCAGAGACTAACAGATGAAAGTTATCTTTTAAAATACTCTGAATTTTTATATACTTATTATTTGATGCAATTTTAAAAGGGAATTTTTTTTTTTTTTGGAGTAAACTCTACCCCCAACGTGGGGCTCAAACTACAAACCAAGATCAAGAGTTACATGTTCCATCAACTGAGCCAGTCAGGCACCCTAAAAAGGGACTCTAAAAACAAAATCTTTTTTACTTGAGTATAGTTGACACACAATGTTACATTAATTTCAAGTGTACAACATAGTGATTCAACATCTCTTTATACATTATGCTTTGTTGACCACAAGTATAGCTACTGTCACTATACAACGCTATTATAGTATCATCGACTATGTTCTCTATGCTGTGCCTTTCATTGCTGTGCCTTACTCTGTAACTGGAAGCCTGTCTCTCCCACTCCTCTTTGCCCATTAGGCCTATCCTCCTACCTCCTCCCCCCTGGCAATCATCAGTTTGTTTTCTGTATTTAGAGGTCTGGTTCTGCTTTTCGTTTGTTTGTTTATTTATTTGGGTTTGTTTTTTTTTTTTTATTCCACATGTAAGTGAAATCATATGATATTTTCTTTCTCAGTCTATCTTATTTCACTTAGCATAATACTCTTTAGGTCCATCCATGTTGTCACAAATGGCACAGTCTCATTCTTTTTTAAGGCTGCATAATATTTCATCGTATATAGGTATCACATCTTCCTTATCCATTTGTCCATCGATAGGCACTTAAGTCATCCGTATATTGGCTATTGTAAATAATGCTGCAGTAAACATATGGGTGCATGTATCTTTCAAATTAGTGGGGTTTTTTGCATGTAAATACCCAGTTTTAGATTTATTAGGTCATATGCGATTTCTATTTTTAATTTTTTGAAGAACTTCCTTAGTGTTTTCCACAGTGTCTGTACCAATTTACATTCCCACCAACGGTGTATGAGGGTTCCTTTTTCTACACATCTTCAACACTTGTTATTTCTTGCCCTTTTTTATCGTAGCCATTCTCACAGGTATAACGTGGTATCTTACTGTGATTTTGATTTGCATTTTCCTGATGCGTAGTGATGTCGCACATCTTCTCATGTGTCTGCTGGCCATCTTTGCATCTTTGAAAAAACATCTATTCAAGTTCTCTGCCCATTTTTTAGTCAGATTGTTTGTTTATTTGGTGTCGACTTGTAGAAGTTCTTTATATATTTTGGATATTAACCTGTCATTCAATATATCATTTGAATATATCTTCTCCCATTCAGTAGATTGTTTTTTTTGTTTTGTTGATGATTTCCTTAGCTTTTTATTTTGATTTGGTCCCAGTAGCTTATTTTTGCTTGATAATAGGGAATCTTGGGGCACCGAGGTGACTCAGTCGGTTATGCGACCCACTTCAGTTCAGCTCATGATCTCACAGTTCATGGGTTCAAGCCCTGCATCGGGCTGTGTGCTGACACCTCAGAGCCTGGAGCCTGCTCAGGGTTCTGTGTCTCCCTCTCTCTCTGGCCCTCCCCCACTCATGCTCTGTCTCTGTCTGAAAAATAAATAAAACATTTAAAAATTTAAAAAAAAATTAAAAAAGGAAATCTCTGTCACTTGAAATATTATCAGGAATTTCTTGATCATTTTCCGAAGATTCAGGGTTGAGCTACCCAGCATCTAATACATTTTAGCATTTAAGAAAATGTATATAAAGTATTTTATAAAGCATGATGGATACAAATGCAAAGTGAGGTTAGAAAAATTATTTTAAATTTGTCTGCTATTATTTTTATTGCTTACTTACCTTACTGACCATGGTGAGCACCACCAGTGCAAGACTCCCCTCCTACCAGCTCTTTAGCCCTAGCATGGAAGGAGCTTACTCCCCAGTGGGAAAATCTTTTAAGGACTTAAATTACCCTCACCTTGGATCACAGACTATATAGAAACCAGTCACATGTGACAAGTACTCTGGCCAGACCTGGGTCATGAGCAGTCTCCATCGGTAGAAGGAGTTTAACTATTCTCACCAAAACTACATAGAATGGAATTCCCACCAGAGGAAAGATGCTTTTATTAATAAAAGAGGGACAGCAGTAGCAGGTGCTAATGTAACAGATGTCCACTATACATATTTTCTGAATTTCTTTTTCGTTGATATAAGTTGCAATAGGGCCAAAGACAAATATTGCCAAACCACTAGGTTACTTCGTTGGCGTGACCTCAGTTTATTATGAATATCTATGTTATCTATCATCTAACCAAATGTCTCTAGAATCCACAAGAAATTCATAAGGGGCCACGCTTAATATTTTTTAAATTCTCTGATCCATTAATCCAATAACCTTTATTTTTTAAAAAAAAGTGAGTTGAATTTATTTCCAAGATTTGTGCTAATGTTTCTACATCACAGCATTCTTAAACTGTTTAGTCCAAGGTATATCCAAACTGTGTAACAGTAATGGGAATAATCACCAGGGTCGATACTCTGCTGCTAGGCATTGCTCGAACCCTGTCAGCTGTTAAAATATGGAAATGGCTAGTGTTTTAACCCTGTGCCTATGTCCCAGGCTTCATATAGGAGCATCCTCAAACTTCCAGCAGCTGAAAGGCTAATGCGTGGCCAGATAGGGAACCTCCAGAAGCCTAACTCCGGCTCAAGACCAGCAGCCGTTCTGATTGGCCAATGCCGCTGCCACACTCATCACACATTTCGCGTATCACTCGTAGCTTAATTATGTTCTAAAATATTTTCTATTTTTAACTGCACCAGTCAGATTCAGACTTAAATACAGCATTTGTTTCAGATTTTCTTCTAGGACTGTCTCACTAACTGACAATTTTTTCACATGTGTAGGGAATCCTATGTAGGATAATAAGGGTAGCCAGCAATATCAGACATGAGGTTCTTGAAGATGCTGGAAAACAAGTTTTTGGAGAAGATTCATGTACATGGAAGAACCTTTCCAAAAACTGAAATGCATTCTTGGAATGCATAAGCTGGCAAGGGAGCAGAACTTTACATAGTATTGGGATGTGACACTTCTCAGTATGTGAGTTATGAGACCACATTGTTCAGAGTACTGTTTGACTGTCTCTCTGTAACTGGCTTATACATGTTCGTTTATACAAGCATCTGGTCTCGAGATGTTCCCTGGCAATTTTTGAACCATTCGCTCTTTCAGAGAAAGGAGTTACAACATGGAATTTGTAGCTAAAAATACATAGTCTGTGTTCAAATTTAATATCAGCTGGTTAAAATCATTTTTATTCCTAGCCCCATGTCTTAAACAGCTAAGTGGTTGGGAAATAAGTAACTCAAAGGTGGAAACAATTTCTTCTACTTTTTTATTGTTTTTTTTTTTTGTGGTAACCGAGGTTTTTTTCTTTTTTAAGGTTTATTTTGAGAGGGAGAGAAAGAGAGAGAGCGTGCACTTGAGCAGGGGAGGGGCAGAGAGAGAGGGAGAGAGAATTCCAAGCAGGCTACGCACTAGCAACCGGGTTTCATCTCCCAGAATGGAACCATGAGATCACGATCTGAGTTGAAATCAAGAGTTAGAGGTTTAACTTACTGTGCCACCAAGGCACCCCAACTAGAGTGTTTTGAACACATAAAGATTTTTTTAATACAGAAAAATAGTGTTTCTTTTCTTCCCCCCCTTTCTTTCCTTTCCTCCTTCTTTCCCCTTATTTCCTTTCTTCCTTCTTTGCTTTCCATGTATCTCTTTGTTGTTATATATTGAATTTGAGCTTTAAAACTAATGCTTTCTCTTATGAAGAAATTCTCCCAAGTGAAAATATTCCTTGAGGTATCATAAGAAATGGAACATGTTTCTTTGCTCAGGAAAACGTACAGAGTCCATTGCAAATGGAATAGAGAAGAAAATTAATAATCCTCCTTTAATTTTCTTCTGTGAGAATTCCTACTTAGCATCCAGAAGGGTCCAGTGCAGGTGTCGGCTTAGATACAGTACATATTTAGTCTTGGCTGCTTCCTTTTGAGGATAAACAGCTCTTGGGAAATACACATTGTTAAATAATCAGTTACAGAGGACTAATTGTTTCAAGGCACTCCCTTTGCAATTGCTTTCCAACAGCCAACAGTAATAAGAAATGTCACTTTGTTTCCATTGGAAACTAGCACATGAACTATTCATGAAGAGTGGAAAAGCAATCTTCCCAGAAAACCCTGGAATAAACATGTTGAAGCCAGGGGAGGTTGGGACTCTCATTGATTTGTCCCAGAGCCATGTCAAGTTCAGTGAAAAAAAAAAAAATAGCTACACTGGTTTTGTAGCATGAGATAGAGAGACTAATGAATGCCTGGTGTGCTCTTCAAAACATCCCAGAACATTGCTATAACTTTACAAATAAATACACAGAAGCTAAGACAAAGAGGTGTATTTAAATTGTATTGATTAGGTCATACCACTGGCTGATGCTGAGTACATCTGGGCTTAGGAATCGTCTTCCTGTTTTCCTATAGTAAACTTATTAACTCTATTTGACAGTGAATGACAGCATCTAACGTCGCCTCCTTATTACCCTGTTGATTGGCCACGCAGGGCTCTTGAGACACACTGCAGGACTTTTACTGTTTGCACTAGGTTCTGTAATATAAGTGTCAGGGTCTGATATGCCCGTGGATATCTTCCACGAGTACAGTTTGAGTAATGGAGGGACTGTAGAGCTACCTTTTGACGCCTGGCTTCATCCTTGCAAAACAGCCACCTCCATTTCTCCTGCCCTAATGCTTCCATTTCAGAATTTTTTTCTGTGCCCTCTGTGATCACATTTTTTTTTTGTTTACTTATTTTTGAGAGAGAGAGAGACAGAGACAGAGTGCGAGCAGGGGAAGGGCAGAGAGAGGGAGACACAGAATCCAAAGCAGGCTCCAGGCTCTGAGCTGTCAGCAAGAGCCCCTGGTGAGGCTGGAACCCATGAACTGTGAAATCATGACCTGAGCTGAAGTTGGATGCTTAACACACTGAGCCACCCAGGGGCCCCTGTGATCACATTTTTTGCATTTCAACCATACAGCATTCCTTCCTGGATGGGATGGGCCCTTACCTCACCAGTGAAAAGATCTGGCACTCTCAGATCCTTGAAATGACAATCTTATAAGAATTAGAGTAAACAAGCCACATACCTCCTTTTGTTAAAACAGTTTTGGGAGAACAAAGCAGTTAACATTTGGGGCCATTTTCCCCCTGATCATTCAGATTCCTTGCCTTAGTATTAATTCATAATTTCTCCAGGGTGTAAAATTTTATTCCTGTCTCTTGTATTACTCAAATATTGGGATGGAACAATACATTTCTTGTAAATACTTTTCATATATATTTTTATGGTAAAACCCAGTGTTGAGAAGCATTGGAGTGAGCATGCAGTTAAGTGCCATAAAACCTCTCTTCTACCAAAGACTCGATGCCTCCAAGTTTTAGTTACCTACTTTCAAATGGAGGTAAAATCCAAAAATGCCCTAAATTTTGTCCTAAAGGTTATATAAAAATGTGTAAAAATACAATTTGTAAACTACATGGTTTATAAACACAAGATATTCCAAAAGAATAAATGGAGAAAAGAAATGGTTGTCTCCAGAACTACATAAAGACAAATGAGAGGCGGAAGAGAGATTAGTAAGCATAGCTTTTAAATCCTCTCTTAAGCCACTGATTCTCCACATGAATGATCTCATCCACTCACACGGAGGTATTCCCTACATACAGGTGCCATAGCTCCCCTGTGTCCACCATCACAGTGCTTATCTTATGACATGAATCTGCTGTCGTCACTCATCTGCTTTTAAGTGTGTAGCACATACTTTCAGGTCCAAGCAGGGAACTCATGTGAGAGATTTAAGCTTACTGTGAGACTCCGTAGGGTTTGGTGGGGAGTGTAGAACTGGAGAGCTCAGACCCTTCCTAAAAGCAATCAAATGAAAAAAGCAAACAGAGTGTGGGCCAAACAAAAGCTTCTCCAGGGAAAATTCTCCAGGGTCTAACAGAACCTGGCTTTTGGGCTTTGTGATGGCTAATCTGTTTAGAGTTTGCCCCCTCCCTTGGGGCAAAGTAAAAGTTTGACCAGGGGATCCAAGTGGCTCAATTGAAAACCTACTGTGTTAACTGGAACTCGTCCTCCATGGCAGTTTTCGGACTCCCGTTACTTCATTGTCTGGTGCTGTGAGACTGAATTCTCTGCTCAGCTTTTTAGCCTGGGAAGCAGCTAGTTTTGAGTAGTTTCCTAGCCTTTCCTTCCACACAAAGGCAGCTTTGAAAGTGGCAAATGCAGTTTCTTTATCGTTCTCTTTTGCCTCAGAATCTTGGCCTCTCAAGTCCTGATTGCCTTAGGAGATTTGAACCCTATTTTTTGGTCTTCCCCACCTACTCAGATTGCTGCAGGTCTCAGGCTGCATCTTCCTGTTCTGCCTCTAGGCATGTAACTTTGAATCGGAAAAGTCCCTAAAAGAAAAAAAAAAAGTCAGTGAATGTAGGTCTCCCTGCTCAATGGGTTTTGCTTCTGTAAAGATCCTGGCCCCTCAAGTAATAGCTGTTTGGTCGGCTTTCCTCTGCTATTTTGTTACTTTTTGTGCTGTTGTTTTATCATCCTATATGTGTGTTTGAAAGTATTTTCTCCAGCTTGTAGGTTTTCACTCAATGAGGGTTAATCTGATATAAAGTCCATCGAAGCCAGGAGCAAAAATCTCAATAAATTTATTTCAACAAATGTCTGATAAATTGTTAATGTAAACTGAATGCATGTTGATAAATAAAGATATTTGGAGCCACTGCAAGTCATCAGATACGGGGTGGGTGACCTTTTTAGACACACGCGCTGTGCTGGTACTCCTGGGAACATTGCTGAGGAAGTCTGTGCCTGGAACTTTTTTTCAAAGTTTATTTTTGTTTTAGTAATCTCTATACCCAGTGTTAGACTCGAATGCACAACCCTGAGATCAGGGGTTGCATGGTCCGACTGAGCCAGCCAGGTACCTGTGCCTGGAACTTGGTAAGGTCAGCTGGTGAAGGGGGCACGTTATGTCTTGTATATCACACACATGCGTGCACACACACAGAACAAGGTCTTCATACCTATTTCACAAAACTGAAATTGTGGAAATCAACAAAAAATATTTTCAGTTTTTAGTACATAATAGGTGTTTAGTAATGTTAACTACTTTTCTCCTAAGGTGATACCATGCATTTAGTTTAAGATATTTCTTTCTCTCTCTCTTCCTCTTTTTTAAATGTTTATTTATTTTTAAGGGGGGGGGGAGCAGTTAGGGAGGAGGAGGGGGGAAACAGAAGAGCAGGGAGTCCCGATGAGGGGCTTAAACTCATGAACTCTGAGATCATGACCTGAACCAAGGTTAGAAGCTCAACCAACCTAGCCGCCCAGATGCCCCTAAGATTATTTTCACACAAATGGAAACCCTGAGTTTCTGATCTTCATACTGTATCTCTGAAATCAGCAGCATTTCTCTAATTGCTGACTATTCAGTCAGTTTAGAACCGTAATGTCACAGGCCACGTTCACTGAGCCACCATCTCAGTGGTCTTATTTGACTGTAAGCCCCCAGTGTATAGATACTGTATAAGTATGATGTAGATATAAAATCTATTAGTTCGATTTTGTCCTTTGCTCTATAACATTTGGAACTCTTATTATAAAGAAGTGATATGGTAGATTTTATATCTATATCTATCTATATATATATATATTTACCTTATTGTTTGAGCCAGTATCTTAACACTGGAAAATTTGTATTCATTCACTGAAGAGCATTAATCTCTCTGAAATGTACTTATGAATGTATATGTTAGACAACACATCCCTTTGCCTCTATGCTGAATATATATTGTAATAAAAATTACAACAATAGGGGCATCCAGGTGGCTCAGTCGTTTAAGCATCTGACTCTTGATCTCAGCTCAGGTCATGGTCTCACGGTTTGTGGATTCAAGCCCCATGTCGGGCTCCATGCTGGCAGTGGAGCCTGCATGGGATTCTGTCTCCCCCTCTTCTTGCCTCTCCCCATCTCATGCTCTCTCTCTTTCTTTCTCAAAATAAATAAACTTAAAAAAAATTAGAACACTAACAACTAGTATTTATTGAGTGCTTATTATGTGGAACTGTACTTCTGTCATTTAATTTTTACAGCAATCCTGCAAAGTAAGGACTAATATTCTAGCCATTTTACATATGGAGAAATGGAGGCTTATAGAATTAAATAACTTAGGCAAGATCACACACCCAGTAACTTATGAGCTGGGATTCTGTGTGCTATGATCAGTTCCCCGATGAGGCGTAGCAACGCTTGAAAGACCATAGAACCTCTTGTTTATGTACCCACAGTACCTCAGCAGAAATCTGTCTTATAGTAGCTGTTCAACAAATGCCTATTGAATTAAAAATTTTGCTGACTTAAAATGTATTAAAAAGGAAAATGAATTAAAATGCATTCTAGGCGGCTCAGTCAGTTAAGCATCCGACTTCAGCTCAGGACATGCATGATCTCAAGGTTCATGAGTTTGAGCCCTGCATCAGGCTCTGTGCTGACAGCTCACAGCTCAGAGCCTGGAGCCTGCTTCAGATTCTGTGTCTCCCTGTCTCTCTCTGCCCCACCCCCGCTCATGCTCGTTCTTTCTCTCTCTCTCTCTCTCAAGAATTAATAAACATTAAAGAAATTCAATTCATAAATAAGTATAATTAACATGAATTATTATTTGGTTATCTTTCACTTATAAAAATTAATGCATTGCAGTAAATGTTCCTCTACTTCAGTGTTGATGGCCATTCTAAAGTCACATTCTCCTAGAGAACAGTCTCTCTTTGGCTTAGTTGAAGGTCTTTATTGAGGGCAGCAAGCAGCATAGAGCGAGCTCCAGATGAGACAGAGGAGGGTTCCACAGTGAATATTCTCCCCACAGGTTCTTATATCCTTCATTTCCTTAGTTCTCTAATTTAGCCGGTTTTAATAGAAGTGACATGGAGCATAGAGTCAAGTTAGCAAGCCAGGTCCTGTTACTTGCTCAGGACATTTGTAAGCACTGAGAGAACAGAAATAGAAGCAAAAAAAAAAAAAAAAAAAAAATGTGGCTCCTATCCCTAAAGACAGGAAAAGCTCTTAAAAGAAGAAAATGTGGGGTCGCCTGGGTATCCCGGTTTAAGGGTCTGACTCTTGATTTCAGCTCAGGTCATGATCTCACAGTTTAATGAGTTCTTGCCCCATGTCCGGCTCTGCACTCGCAGGACAGACCCTGCTGGAGGTTTTCCCCCTCCCTGCCCCTCCCCTGTTCACATCTTCTCTGTGTCTTTCAAAATAAATACTTACAAAAAAGTACAAAGTTGGTGTTGTATCTGTGGCTCCCTTATATCCATCTCCGCTACCTTTTCTTCCAGTGTGTCACCGACCCCTCCACTCGGTAAAGCCTAGGCTTCCAACTGCTGCTGAAACTAAACTGCCTTCCACCTAGATCAGCTGCTAGTCTGTCTTTTTAAATATTGCATAGACCTTGGACAGAAGAAAACCTGTGTAGGAGACACACTTACAGACTAAGACAGGGCTGGAAGAAATCAGAACGTTGGATTACATGGCCCAGGCTCTAAGCATCCAGGAGGATGTCTGTTCCAAGGACACCCAGAGGCCATATGCATTGAGCCAAGCGGGCCAGATAGAGTGTGTTTCCCAACCTCTGGTAACACTCTCACCCATGAACTCCACTGTTCTCTGAAGTCTGTAACAAGCATTACCTTTCAATGAATGTCAACTGAGTTTAAACATGGCAGCAAATGTACAGTACAATTCACCTTTTTCTAGGAAAATACTCCAAGTTTCTAGCTTTATGTTCCTGCACTTAATTGATTGTTCCTGTGTGAAGACAAAAACCTAGTAAACTTAACACAAATTGGGGCTTGACAGATCACCTGCAATAATGGTATCGCAGAAAAAGAGAACTTTATATTCACGGTCTGTGTTCAATCCAAGAAGCAATTGTCCTGAATGCTCCTAGGTCTCCTAAAATGAAGTGAGGACATTAGTGCTTGAAAAGTCGTGGTCTCCCTTTGCTGCTCCACTTTCTCTCCTTTTCAGATATATATGCAGCCTCTTGTTGGTTGATGGGGTTGTAGCGTTTTGTACTGAAGATTTGTTCATCATCGAATATCCAACTCCATCTTCAGCACTAGCAAGAATTAGAGAATCTCCAGTAGAATAGTATAGAAAAAACTTACTAGAATTGTATAACCTGATTACTACAACTGTGCTAGTGACCTGATCATTTACCGAGAGGAAGATTTTCGAAGGAATTTTTTCTTTCTTTATTAAAAAAAATTTTTTTTTGAGACAGAGAGCACAGGAGGGGTAGGGGCAGAGAGAGAAGGGGACAGAGGATCTGAAGCGGGCTCTGCACTGACAGCAGCAAGCCTGACGTGGGTCTCCAACTCATGAGATCATGAGTTGAGCCGAAGTCAGACACTCAACCGACTGAGCCACCCAGGCACCCCAGGAATTTTTTTTTAAATGAAGATTTAAAGAAGCAAATTAAAACTGAATAAATGTACCTATGATTTTTTTCATCAAAAAGCCCTCGTGTATTTTCTCCTTCAAGGCTTGGCAGAATAACAGGTTGTGGGGTAACCAGAGCTATTACAGTGAGTTGGAGGAGCTATTGTCCTAGTAAATAAATTTTGTATGGGTTGTAAATGTTACAGAATCACAGATGATATGCTTTTAAGTTTTCTACTTTCATGAGGAATCACTGCAAAAATAAAAGGGAGGTTATACAGGCATGTCTCCCTTTTCAGTGCTCATCCCAAGTATGAAAATTTGGTCCAGCTTTTCTGAGCCCATGATGAATTTGCTTCTTTGTTATTTTATTGTAACAAGACTCTGTTAGTAACAAGTTAATTTATAATAACTTTCATATTATTAACAATGATACATTTACATTTCCAGTATCTTTTGAAACGTTTATTCTTGAAACAAGTTTAAGTAGTTATCCCTGTGGAAGCTTTTCAATATCATATTGTACTCCTATGATATTCTTTTGAGAATTATATTTTATTTCTAAATACATTCTGGCCTAAGATAAAGTGTTTAGATGTCTCTCATATGTGCCAATATGACTTTATGTGTGTGCAACCTTCAGTAAAATGAAATAAAATGCTATAAGTAAATGAAGACTGACTACAATAGTTGACTGTAGGTTCTGTACTAGAACCTCTTCCCCATTCTTTTCTTTATGCATAAGCTTAATAAATAAATCAGAAATAAATAAATCAGAAAAGTGTTAGAAGACCATGATACAGATCAGATCTGCAAGTTCAAGAGGTCTCTTGAAGAATGGGTGCCTCTGAATCATTGCTGCAAATTTTCTGGACTTGCTGTATTAATCACCCAAATTTGTATGTAAAATTCCCATTTTATCTTTTTTCCCTCATGCTTCAATATGTTGTTATTTATGTATAAATGAAAAAAGCCACAGTGTTTTGCAACTGGTAGGTTTCTTTTAGTACACTATAATTTAGTACTTTATTCTTTGGATAGAGTCCACAGTGTTTTGTATTTTTTGTTTTTTGGGTTTTTTTTTTTTTTATGCCTCTAAACCATGTAAATCAAATATTTTATTAGGAAAAGTAGAGTCAGAGAAACAGAAAGGTCATCTCTACCAAAACAAAACAACATTTCACTAGTCCTTTATACTTAATTTCATCTGTGCTCTTTCAACATGGAATACATGTTTTTAATGCAAAAATGAAGAAAAACCAAATATAAAATCTGGTTGAAATTGGCTTTATTCAAATCACCAAATGGGTTCATTAATCAGTATAAACTAGCAAAATGATATATACTCCTGATCTTAATGCTCACTAACAGTGTTTTGTTTTGTTTTCACTATTTTTTAAATGTTATTTATTTTTGAGAGAGAGAGAGAGAGAGAGAGACAGAGTGCAAGTGGGGGAGGGGCAGAGTGAGAGGGAGACACAGAATCTGAAGCAGGCTCCAGGTTCCAAGCTGTCAGCACAGAGCCCAGTGCTCCTACCCCGAGAACATGACCTGAGCCGACGTCGGACACTTAACTGACTGAGCCACCCGGGTGCTCACTAGCACTGTTTTTATCTCCTGTTTCCCTTTGTGGACCTGAGAGAAGGAGGCTAGTTCTGTTGCGCTATGCTCAGAGCACTGCTATGCTCATCCCTCTGAATTTTCCAAGAATCCCCCCCTGGCTGCTACATCCCGTATAAAGGATTTACACTTATTTTCTGAAGATCTAACAAGAGGATCTGTCATTCTCTACATCCAGAACTCTGAGAGATCCTGTACTTCTCTCTACTGGCATCCACGTATACTTATAATTCCCTTCTTCTGTTTACAGCAGTCTCCAGACCCGGTCTAACCTTCTCTGCTTCCCGCTTCTCTGGATTTCTATCTCCCGTGACATATATCACCTTTTTTGCCCCTTTCTCTACAACTTGGGTAATTCATAAGCACCAAAAGTATTTTTGTCATTCTATCACATTCTTATTAACTTAGTGACCTTGAATCAACTATTCCATCTTATTGGTGAAGTTACTGAGGCTGGAGCAGTTGACTTGCTGAGTGACTACTAATTTTTCTTTTAAAAAATTCTATTTTGGGGGCAAGTGGGTGGCTCATGTGGTTAAGTGTCCAACTTTGGCTAAAGTCATGATCTTACCATTCATGAGTTGGAGCTCTGCCTCAGGTAAGCTCAAGCCCAACTCCAAGCTCCGCATTCTTTCTGTCTCTCTCTCTGCACATCGTGGGATTCTTTCTTTCTCTGTGCCCCTCACTCACTCACTCTCTCTCAAAGAAATAAATAAATAAATATAAAATAATATTTCTTTTCATTTGAGGTAAAATTGTCTCTGTGCCCCTCACTCACTCTCTCTCAAATAAATAAATAAATATAAAATAAACTTTCTTTTCATTTGAGGTAAAATTGTCTTTGGAGAACACCATCTATAGCCCACACATAAACAGACACGTATGAATATGCCTATGAAGTGAGTTCTATTTGTGAATCATAATGACCCATGAACAAAGCTTTGAACTAGGAAGCTAGTTCAGAAGTACAGAAATGCCATTAAATAATTGTGTGACTTTGACTAAACCATGAGGGTGGAATTTCTTCATCTTTACATGAACGAAATCCGACACTATCTTGCCTAACTCTGGAACTTTACGATTCTATTACAAAACTTTATAAAAATGAATAATGCTCTACGTGAGAAACCAAAAAGTCTTAGAGATAGTGCTTTTGCCATTCACTGTTTTTGTAACTTTTACAAGTACATGTGTTCTTTTCTGTGTTCTTTTGCTCTGAATTGAAAAGGGAGGGCATGCCTGCGTGGCTCAGTCGGTTAAGCGCCCAAATTTAGCTCGGGTCATGATCTCACAGTTCGTGGGTTCGACCCCCGTGTCAGGCTCTGTGCTGAGAGCTCAGGGCCCGGAGCCTGCTTCGGATTCTGTGTCTCCCTCTCTCTGCCCCTCTCTAGCTCGTGCTCTGTCTCTCTCTGTCTCAAAACTAAATAAACACTAAAAAAAATAAATAAAAATAAAAAGAAAGAAAGAAAGCAAAGGGAGGCCTGAGAGAGTGAGGTGAGCTCTAGAGGACCAGGGCCTCAAGGGCTTTGTCTGGGAACTAAACCTGCAAACCACCACTTGTCCCAGGTGGTCTCGGGTGGTCTTCTGGGATATAACTCTTCTTTCTTTATTCGTAGGTACACTCTCAGCTTCTCTCTGCTCAATCGCAGAACTCTCACGAGTTTGCCAAAACCCTGAAATATCAATCACAGGATTAACTAAAGAGCCCATTTTTATATTTGAAATCCCAATTTTGCTTTTTACTAAAACCCCTTTCCTCATCAGTATATGTAAAATATTTGAATAAGTGCAATAAACAGCAAGAGACACAAATAATTATTTCATAATTACATGCTAAATTGATGATATATGAATTCCCTGTCACTTACTGGATATCATTGGGAACCTCACTTAATTTCTCTAAAGTCTCAGTTTGTCTCTTTTTTTAAAAAAAGAAGGTTATTTATTTATTTTGAGAGAGAAAAGAGAGAGAGCATGCAGGAAGGGCAGAGAGTGGGAGAGAGAGAATCCCAAGCAGGCTTCACACTGTCAGCTCAGAGCCCGACATATGGCCTGAACTCACGAACCAATGGTGAGATCATGACCTGAGCTGAAATCAAGAGTCAGACGCTTAACCAACTGAGTCACCCAAGTGCCCCACAGTTTCTCTTTCTGAAAAATGTGGATAAAAATAATACCCAGCTTAGCACTGTTGCGAGGATTGAGTAACATTGGAAGCACGGCCACCTGTGTGGAGCTGAAAGAATGCTCAGAAAATATTAGCTACTCTCATCGTAATGGAGGTGGTTGTTACCTAGTATTGTTTGCAATTATTCTTAGTAATAAGAATAAAGAAGTGCATAGAAAGATCTTGAAAACCCAGAGATGGCCTCATGAAAGATGGGATCCTAGAGCGGGGCCGCAGAGTATACCAAATTTGGATGCGTTGAGAGGAAGGGAAAGTCTTTTCACGTTCTTCAGATAAAAGGATGGGCCAGGGCACACGGAAGAGAGCATGGTCTCTGACTAGCTCAAATGAAGTTTCTGTGGGAGAATAAAAGGAAACAGCCCTGAAAAGGCCCTGGGGTAAGGCTAGGGTTAGGGAGGGGTGAGGTAAGGGTAGGGTTGGGAAGGGGTGACAGGAGCAAGGCCTTTGTGCCACATTATTATGGCATCTATTAAGACAATTTAAAGAACTTAAAAAAAAAACTTCTTTAAAAAAATCATTGTTTCGTAAATACCTTAACCACAGCAAATTTTACACCTGATCTCTCGCATTGCATCCATAAAGACAAGTTCAAAGACAGCCGCCCACCAGGGAGTTTCTTTTGCTGAAACACAGGACCTAATCCTGGGCGATCTCGCCCCACCCCCTGACACTGGCTGACATTGTGAGCCCAGAGCAGCATGAAAGGCATTTACCATAAATAAGTAATACATAAATGCACTAAATAAAATTGTAATTCAGAGCGTAATCTTCGTGAGACCATAAATCTCCCATGCGTCTCACCTCATAGCCTCTCTTATAGCGCAGAGAGCCTCCTGAGTTGAGTTCGGGGCACTTGGGGTTTAGGACGCTGCACAGTGGACACTGAAGTGGAAGAAGCTGATTTAATCCTTGAAGCCTAGAGGAGGTCCATGGAGAGACCTCCTGAACTTAGCATCCCTCTGAAATCACTAGCACTTCTCTTCTTTTCTTTCCCATCACCGTCTCTGTTTCATCAGCTGCAACAGCTTATCATCCTCCCTTCCCTTTCAACATCTGTCTTCTATTGTCTACCGTTGTTCTTCTTATTTTTTATCTATCTTGATCATTGTCACAGATTTGGGGCTTTGTGAGTAATCCTAAAGATTACTGTGTACGGTTTATCCCCTGTCAGAGCAGGCCTTCCACACACCGGGACCCGGCTCTGCACTGAAAAAAACAAACAAAACCCCGAAAAAATCCACCTAATAGTGTTCAGCAGGGGCTTTTTGTTGTTTTGTTTTAGGAGACAGGGTGAATTTCCCAATTCAACGGGTGAAAAGAAATAAAACATCCAGATTTGTGCCATTTCAGAAAGCCAGTGCACATTCCTACTAGACGCTAATAATGGCAGGTGCTGGGAGGAGTCCTAGATGGGCAGCTGGCCCCCTTAAGTCAGCCAGGACTTGGCAGCGTGTGTTTTCAGAGCTGTGAGAAAGACAGAAATGGAGCCGCACCACCCCTGGGCAGTCCACAGGCGCCTTGCCGCCGGGGGCCCTGATGCTCTTTGAAAATCGCCCCGAGTTGTCTTTTGCCTCTGTGTTACCAACTTAGCACCTGGCCCCGCAGCGGTTTTCCTGCTACGGGTCACCAAGAGCTAGCCTCTGCTATTTTATAAGCGGAGAGCTGGCAACCGCCCCGAATATGGAGGCTAGGTGTAATCGCCGTAGCTGCAGGTTGAAACAAAGAAGTGTTTTAGAGCTCTGGGTACTTGCCTTCAGACATCATCCTTCTGTTTATCAACTTTGCAGCCCAGTTTGGGGCCCATGTTAAGAAATAAAAGAAAATCCACCAGTGACAACCATTAGGCAAGACCAGAGTCAGACAAGCTTCCCCAGTGAGCAGGCCAAGCAAGTGTCAGGCACATGGTACAAACCAAGGAAGATTCTGTAAGGCAGGACTGAGAAAAAGTTTTACAGGTCCCCAGTGTTGGTTTTCTTATTGTATTGTTACTTAAGTACACATAAGCTCATCTATAGCTATAAAGCCAAGAAAGAGAGGAAGGAAGGAAGGAAGGAAGGAAGGAAGGAAGGAAGGAAGGAAGGAAGGAAGGAAGAGAGATGGAAGGAAGGAAGGAAGGAAGGGAGGGAGGGAGAGAGGGAGGGAGGGAGGAAGAAAAGAAAGAAAATCTTGCACATTTCCTTGTTCTTTGGCCCTCAGAACTCTCTGCCTTGGCATGACTATATCTTTTTATTGACATAGAGCTGGCTCAATTAATGTGAGTTATAGATCTTCCTCACTAGCAAGTCTTTCCCAGCCAGAGCAGCAATTGAAGTCCCAGACACAAGGACATCAGAGAGCGGTGGCATTGTGCCTTTGCTTGGCCTCCTGAAGTGTCCGTGCCGCATCAGAGAAGTTCTGAGGCGAGGAGAAAGGGGATAGAAAAAGGCAAGAGAAGAACATGACCCAGACCCCACCAGATATGTACCAAACAGAACACGCCACTTCTGCCAGCCTCTCCGTAGGTACTTAGCATGCTTATACCAGAAAGTGCACGTGCCACGTCTGTAGAAGGCCGAAAGCAGACCTGGCAGGGCCTGTGGTCCAGAGCCAAGGCGCCCTGTCTAAAGGGGCAGCAGCTACTTGGCTCCACTTAAGCATTTGCTAGACAGGAAGCAGATCCGGTGTCAGCCAGATCTTCTGATTTTTCTAGAGAAGCCAGAAACCAGATTTTTATGTGAAAGCTCCTAATTTGTTAATACTGGCAACTATTTAAAGACAACCTTTAAATACTGCACAGGCCAATCAAGACCTGTTGGCAGGCAGTGTTCAAGCTGCCCGTTTTGGACCTCTGGCTCACCTAGTAGGCACGCATGAAGGCTTCATCACCATGAACTGGAGCCCTCCCTCGTGGTCCACGTGGATCAGAGGAGAGAGAATTTTCCGGCTCTGTCTTTGACAAACTTTTTAGACCAAACATTTTTAAAAATCAGAGTTGTTTTAAGAATTCTTGAAGCCCTTTTCTGAACATAATCTGGAACAAACCCCAACTTCCAGGGTGGCCTCAGAATGATACATCCCCTCAAGTGACCTTCTAGTCCACGGCTGGCCCAAGGGGGGAAAGAGGAGATGCTGGCCATTCCTAGCCTGTTCTGGATGACGGCAAAGACCTTGTTCGGATGTGTGGACACGGATCCAGCTTCCTTGACAAACGGGGAAAAGGCACATGAGGGGCATAAGTTGAGCCAGGGCCTCCTCACCTGTGCTCGGCAAGCTGATGTCCGCCCGTGCTGAGGGCAATGAGATGCTGTGGGAGACAGAAGAGTTACAGGAAGCATAGAAAGGGGGGTGCAGAGCAATTTATTCCTGTTCCTCATCTGTAAGGAAGAACAAGCCATCAGAAGCAAATGTGGAGGAGCTGAAGAACCAGACCAGGGGAATGCTCAGTGTTCCTTCCTGTCTTGTCCCTTGAACATGTGCATCCATCCACCAGGCTATTAGACATTTTGGCCAAAAATGGAAGCAGTGCCAATGGCTGGGATGGAGGCAACAGACTTATTATTTGGGGGGGGGGAGGGTGTTGGCTGAAAATGCACTTTTATTTATTTTTTTATAATTTATTTTTTAATTTACATCCATGTTAGGTAACATATAGGGCAACAATGATTTCAGGGGTAGATTCCTTCATGCCCCTTATCCATTTAGCCCATCCCCCCTCCCACAACCCCTCCAGCAACCCTCTGTTTGTTCTCTACGTTTGAGAGTCTCTTATGTTTTGTCCCCTCCCTGTTTTTATATTATTTTTGCTTCCCTTCCCTTATGTTCATCTGTTTTGTATCTTAAAGTCCTCATATGAGTGAAGTCCTATGATACTTGTCTTTCTCTGACTGACTAATTTCATTTAGCATAATACCCTCTAGTTCCATCCAGGTGGTTGCAAATGGCAAGATTTCATTCTTTTTGATTGTCGAGTAATATTCCATTGTATATATACACCACATCTTCTTTATCCATTCATCCATCGATGGACATTTGGACTCTTTCCATACTTTGGCTATGGCAACAGACTATTTTTATTCCAAGTGGAGGAAAAGGCCACGTAAGCAGATAAAAACATGGGGCAAGTCAAAAGAAATGTCAGCCCGCAAGCTCACGAGTGTGTTTCTTTCTCATGCTGTGAGAGTTGGGCCAGAAGTCTGTCCACCACATCAGGACCTGCAGTTCAGGCTTTATTGAGCTGCAGTTCAGAAATGCAGCTCTAGGGGCACCTGGGGGACTCAGTCGGTTAAGCCTCCCACTTCAGCTCAGGACATGATCTTGCACTTTGGGAGTTCAAACCCCGCATGGGGCTCTGTGCTGACAACCCAGAGCCTGGAGCCTGCTTTGGATTCTGTGTCTTCCTTTCTCTCTGCCTCTCCCCCACTTGTGCTCTGTCTCTGTGTCCCTCTCAAAAATAAGTAAACAGTTTTTAAAAATTTATTAAAAAAAAAAAGAAATACAGAAGATTTGAGACAAAAGCAAGTCTTTCGTGCCCAGTGTCATCTGTGTCTTGTGTTTCTTTTTTTTTTAATGGATTTTTTTTTTCCCAGAGAGGAGAGCATGACGTCAGCCAAATATGCGATACAGGCCCATCTAATTAAAATTTTGTTTATTTACTTGTGATTTTAAAAGAATATGAAGCATACTTATGAGACATTTGTGTCTGGAAAGAGTTGAGCAACTCTAAAGCTGTAACGCGTGGTGATTGGTTAAAAATTGCTACATTATGTTTCTTTATTTTCTGCGAAATGTCAAATGTTGTTCTTTTGCTTCTATAAAGGTCAATATGGCTTAAAGAGAAAGGGGGAAAAAACCAAACTTGGACCGTTAACTTGTTATTGAACTTTAGAAGTGTTTTATTTACCAGTAAAATTAAATCTAAAAATGTTTTGGTGGCTCGGAAACAAAAAAGACTAGATTGCAATAAAGTTAATGACTTTGTGTTACTTTTTTCTTCTTTCTGGGCCTTTCAATGAAAAACAAAAAGGGGAGAATGAGTTAGACAGCAAAAGTTATTTATAATTACTCTGTATATACGTATAAGTGGGATATATATTATGTTGCATGGATGGGGTGTCATAATTTTTTCCTTATGCTTTCTGCCCTTTGATGTTCTTGAACAGAATATAGTTGGGGAAATAAAATTCTTTTGGTAAATACATTTCATAGTGACATTTACTAATGGTAACCAGGGACTTGCTTCTCAGAGAAGTCATCTCCTTTTTATGACCAGTGATGAACAACCACACACACACACAGCTAGAGAAGGAAAGCACTCTTTGTTCTAGATTATTTCCAAATAACCATCGTTATTTATTAGTGCCATTATATCTGTTCATGATACGCTACTACCTCGTACCTCTTTTTGGAAAAAAAAAGAGTAAAAATAATGAAATGGCACTATTTAACAGTGTAAAGGCAGAAATTTCTATTGAATTGCATCTTCTAATCTTGTTGCAAAGGCTGAAAGTAGTCTGGCAACATGCAGGTCAGGAAATGTTTTGCCGTCACTGACAGATCACATGCTAGTGACATGTTCAAAATAGAATATGCAAAAGCTCATCTTTTTTCATTCCAGGAGAGTTAACATAAAAGTTCATCTTTTGTAGCTCCCCACTCAGCCCTTTTTGCTTCTCTGCCCCCTGCCCACCACCCCCCATTTGTGCTCTTCGGCTGAACTTGGCTCACTGTCCATTAATCCCTGCTGACAGTGCCAGTTTCGGGTGTGCCTCTTGCCATGATATTGGCATTTGTTTTTAAGGGTTAGGGTTATCCTGAGAGAGAGACAGCATGAGTTGGGGGGTGGGGGGTGGCAGACAGAGAGGGAGACAGAGAATCTCGAGCAGGCTCTGCACTCAGTACAGAGCCCAGTGCGGGTCCCGAACTCACAAAACCATGAGATCACGACCTGAGCCAAAGTCAGACATTTAACCAACTGAGCCACCCAGGCACCCCAATATTGGCATTAAAAAGGGACTTCTGGATGCCTGGGTGGCTTAGAGCGTTAAGCGTCCAACTTCGACCTAGGTCATGATCTCATGGTTTGTGAGTTCGAGCTCTAAATGGGGCTCACTGCTGTCAGGTCAGAGCCCAGTTTGGATCCTCTGTCACCCTCTCTCTCTCTGCCCCTTCCTCTTCTCTCTCAAAAATAGCTTTAAAAGGGGCTTCCATTCAGTAGGTGGCCTCTTCATTTTGTGCATGCTTTCCTTTGATTGCAAATTGTGTAGAATCGTTGAATCACTAGGTTGTACACCTGAAATTAATTTAACATTGTATGTCAACTATACTTCAATAATAAAATATTTTTAAAATTTTTTAGTTTATTTGTGTGTGTGTGTGTGTGTGTGTATGTGAGAGAGAGAGAGAGAGAGAGAGAGAGAGAGAGAGAGAATCCTAATCAGGCTCTACCCTGTCAGTGCAGAGCCTGACATGGGCCTGAACCCACAAACACTGAGATCATGACCTGAGGCAAAATCAAGAGTCAGACGCTTAGCCAACTGAGCCACCCAGGTGCCCAATCATAAAAAAATTTAAATTGAAACAAAAAGGGGGCTCCCAGATCCATCCATTTCTCTTTGTCCTGGAGAGCAAGTAAACGTGATAAAACCCATTTGTGTTAGTAATCCACCTTCCGGGATGATTTGTGCTTCCAGGTGATTAGGAAGCACAAACTCTTCACCAAGCTTCTTGGGTTACAATCTTAGGGGCACCTGGGTGGCTCAGTTGGTTGAGCATCTGACTTCGGCTCAAGTCATGATCTCTGACAGCTCAGAGCCTGGAGCCTGCTTCACATTCTGTGTGTGTCTCTCTCTGCCCCCCCTCACTTATGCTCTGTCTCTCTCTCTCCTTCAAAAAGAAATAACCATTAAAAAAAAAATTCTAGCCCTGCTGTTACCAGTTTGGTAATCTTAGATATGTTGCTTAAGATCCCTGTACCTCGGTTTCCTCATCCTTAAAGTCAGAATGGTGATAATACCTGTCTCGGTGTTGTTGAACGAGACACCAGACGTAAAGCATCTAAGAGTGGTAGTACATAACAACCACTCAACAAATGGTAATTACTTTTATGTGATTACTGTTATTCCCAATGTTACCACTCCTGTTTTATAAATCTCATTTGCTGCATTCACTTATCCTTACTTCTCCATTCCTGAGCTGAGTTTGCTGTAGTTAGCACCAGAAGATGCTTAACTTTGATTGTTTGATTGATCGATTAATTAACTCTGTTCCAGGAACTGTCCTATGTGTTTTGGATAAATCAGTTACCAAAACAGGCAAGAATGCTTGTCCTTGAGAAACTTGCATTTTGGTGGGGGGTAGATAGATAATACAAATAAACATAAGTAAATTATGTAGTGTGTTAGAAGGTGGTAAATGCCAAGTTCAGGAGAGGGATGGGCAGGCAGGTAGGTTGCATAAATAGTTGGTCCTGAAGCCTTTTGAGGAGGGGAGCGATAAGCTCATTTAGAAGGAAACAAAGGAAGGCCTCAGAGTCCATTTTTAATTGCTTTTATTTCCTTGTCTGATTCACATATTTATTTAAATTTTTTTTTTCCTGGGGCGCCTGGGTGGCTCAGTCGGTTAGGCGGCTGACTTCAGCTCAGGTCATGATCTCATGGTCTGTGAGTTCGAGCCCCGCGTCGGACTCTGTGCTGACGGCTTGGAGCCTGGAGCCTGCTTCCGATTCTGTGTCTCCTTCTCTCTCTGCCCTTCCCCTGTTCATGCTGTGCCTCTGTGTCTCTCGGAAATAAATAAACATTTAAAAAAAAAATTTTTTTTTTCCTGAATAGGCTTTTTGGTTTATATTATTTCTGAGTAGCCCCCAGTGACTTCCATTATATTCTTAGTTTCATAAAGTCAGTATCTATCTATTCAACTAGTTTTTGGCCTATTTTTTGGCTTTTTATCTTAAAATTTCTTGTTGCATTCAGTTTCTGGGATATTTTGAACTCATCTTCCCAAAGCACCACAAAATTAATTTTTTAAAATGTCTGTCTTGTTTTTCTCTCACAGTTAAGTGTGGTTAGTACTAGGTTCATTGTGTAAGGTCCCATTTTCACTTCAGGCCCACCTAGTAGTGCTGCTTCAGAGGGAAGTTAAAACTTACTTGCTTGAGCTAGGTCGAAAAGACTTGATGTGGGCATTGAGGGTTGCAGTGGTGACTTTAACACAGATACGGAAAAACCCTAGCCCTAGTCAGACTCCCGAAGTTCACCTAGTGGAGGACGGCAGCAATGACAAGTAAGACACAACAATCACGGCGAAATGTAGTCTTTTTTAAACAAATCTGTCCATGGAGCACTGGATTGGCTCAGCCAGTTAAGTGTTCTTCTCTTGCTTTTGGCTCAGATCGGGCTCAGGTCACGCTGAGTGAGCGTGGAGCCTGCGTGGGATTCTCTCCCCGCCCCTCTGCCCCTCCTTCATTTGTGCTCTCTCTCTCTCTCTCAAATATAAATAAATGTTTTTAAAAAGAAAAATAAAATTAAAAAATCTGTCCATGACAGACTTAAGCAGTTTCATTACAGAGATAGGAAGAAAACTTTAGATTGGTTAGTTTAGTTCAGATAATTGCCTAAAAATATGTGACTTTGAAGTTTTCCTTCATGCTCTTATATATTTGAGTTTGAGTTTTTTTATGATTTCTAAAGCTCTTTGTTACTTATTTAATATTAAATGAACTATCACTTCACATGTGAGGATTAAAAGTCTCTAAAACAGTACCGTTTCTGTTTGGGAGAGACAGAGGAGGAGGGGGAGCTGGAGGTGGTTCTCCTGAGACTTGGGGTTTCAGCAGCTTTGTCAGAGGGTAGTGCAGATCTCAGAGTCCAGGGCAACAAGACCATCTAGAATAAAAGCAACAGGGGCGCCTGGGTGGCTCAGTCGGTTAAAGGGCCGACTTCAGCTCAGGTCATGATCTCTCGGTCTGTGAGTTCAAGCCCCGTGTCGGGCTCTGTGCTGACGGCTCAGAGCCTGGAGCCTGCTTCAGATTCTATGTCTCCTTCTCTCTCCGCTCCTCTCCTGCTCATGCTCTGTCTCTCAATAATAAATAAAAAACATTATTAAAAAAATGTTTATTTCGAATAAAAGCAACAGAGTGCACGGAAGGGAAGTCACTCGCCACTTTTCTGTCTGCCCCCCATTTCAGGTCTGCTCAGGTCTCAGGTCCTACCTACCCCGCATTTGTGAAAGGAGAGGAACACACTGCCAATGCTCCCTAGCTGTGTTGATATAATCCTTTAAACAGTGTGCTTGCTGTTGACATTATGTGTAAACACTGGTCTCTTGGGGCACCCGGGTGGCTCAGTCAGCTAAGCCTCTGACTCTTGATAGAGCCCCACCACAAGCCCTGTGTCGGGCTGCCCACTGTAAGCTCGAAGCCTGCTTGGGATTCTCTCTCTCCCTCCCCTCTCTGCCTCTCCCCTCCTTTCTCTCTCTCTCTCACTCCCTCTCTCTCTCTCTCAAAATAAATAAATTTAAAACTTTTTAAAAAACAAAGAGAAGCAAATATCGTTCACTTTGAGTGGGTCATGTAATACAGTTTGCCCAAATGATACTTCTCCGAAAGGGCTGGGAGTGCAGTTAGAAGATACAGTGAAAGCTGTAATCTGAAACATCACTTTACAGAATTATTAGGGTGAATAATCTCACCCATGAGAACACACTGAAAATCCCGAAGGGATTGCTCAGAGAGGATCAGGCAACGTTGGTCTAGGTGAATGACGGCACAGAGTTGAGGACCTAGAATCAGACATGCATCAGTTTGAATTCTCGATATGGTGCCATGCCTAAATCCCAGTAAATGAAATAACACACATAAAGTGCTCAGCCCCAATGCTTGGCACAAAAGCAAACGCTCGTTACAGGGTAGTTTTACTATTAAAAAAAAAAGGAACAAGAGAGGCCGAGAAAAGTTGCATGGCTTTAAATAATTCTCCAAATTTATTTTGAATAAATGCATTTTGTGCTACAGCTTTTCGTGGTAACCAGATCAACAAAGCATGGAAAGTTCTATTGCTAGGGCACATTGGCCGGAATGAACAAATATGCTAGAGAGGCATTTTATTGCATTCCCGTCTTCTTGCCTGAGACCATGCCGTTATGTTCATGTGTGATTCTGTTCCCCTTTTAAAATTTTTTCCAGATCTTACCTTTCTTAAGGATCCAGCTTTAAACGTACCACTTCCTTGAAGCCTTCTGGGCCTCACTAGTTTACCATAATCTCTTCTGATGCCAGCCCTCACATTGTATCCGACATTTCCACTCATTTGGCACATCCTCCACCACCTGGGGCTGTTCCCCAACCATTTCCCTGAAGACCCGCTCTCCTGCTTCTTTTGTACTGCCCGGAAAGCTTAATTACAGGGCTGGCACAATGTCCTCAGTAAATTCTTGTGGAGTTAAATCTCTTATTTGAAATTTCCAATGCCTGCATTCCCCTCCCACAAATCTCCTCAATTTAGGAAAATCTCTTGAAATGACTCACAAGTTTTAGCACCTCATCCCAAACTGACATTTTCAGATTATTTACATGCTTCATAGTTTTCCAGTGTGTACCGTCAAAACAGTGTTTATATTAAAAGAACGTGTTTAATTGTTGAACGTTTATCCTAAGAAATGTGCTGGTAGCCAGCAGCTTTGTCCTACCGACAAAGACCCGGAGTAGCTGAAGGTTACATGCTTTGCCTCAAATAATAGATTTAGTGGTGGGATTAGGAATACAAGTAAGATTAGCCTCCCAGAGCGGTCTGGCAGCCTTAGGCAGCCAGGAAGGTGAAGTCGGTGCCTTAGTTAACTCACTAACTTTACTGGAAGTGCATGTTTTCCGCGTGCCAAGTTCAGTAAGTCATGGAGTAAATGTTTATTTTGCTATGCTTTGAAAAGTTGCTTTGCTTCTTGTAAGTTTTCTCGATGGAGGGATTCCAAGATATGACTTAATCTGTGTTTGCAGCCTTGAACTAGAAACAGGATTTGTGCTGTGACTTGGCTCTGTCATTTCTGGGCCACTTCTGGAGGGAGGGCCTGTGGAAGCAACAGGAGAAATGCCTGGGGTTTGGATGCCAACAAGCAACATACTCAAAAAGGTTTTGATTTTCTAACATCCGAAGGCAGGCATCCAGCCTTGTGGAACAGTGGGTATCCGTCTTGGAGATCATAGTCATTGGTTTCCAGAATTACAGTAACCAGGGAGTACGCAGGAGCACCTCACTGGACTTTCCCATAACCTGCACAAAGAACACCTTTGTGCTTTTGTGTGGGTGCTGTGTTTGGACACTTTGAATAAACTCCCTCAGGTGAGAGATGACCGAGCCATTCCTGGTACGGAACGCCATCACCAGCTGGGGCTATCTGTTATTATCCTTTGAATTTACTCAAGTCCTGTAAAGCATTTGAGGATTTAGTTTGTTAACTAATAGTTATGAGAGATTTAGGTTATTACCAAAGGTACTACTAAGGAGTTGGTGTCGTAGAAAAATATCTCTTCAGCTGGATAAATAGTACATGTAACCACACAGTAGACACAGCAAAAGCAAGATCTTATTGGCAGCTATAATCCGGGATAAGAAATTAGGAAGCTAACTTTGTGGGTGACAGCAGTACTTAGCCTCAACCATGTTAAGTCCTCTCTGTTTACCTGATACAAATCTGGGTTGCTTTCAAAATCAACAGACTGTCGTGCTGTTGATTCACAACCTCGACAACTTGTTAACCCTTTTTTAAATGAAGTCATTCTGATTCTCAAACTCATTAGAAGTATACTGGCTTCACAGTCTTCAGATTCCTTGTGCCCCCTCAAGCAACACTCTACAATACAGTTTAAAATCTAATCACTCTTCTCGGTATTATAATTTTGAACAATCAACAGGATTCATTTTGGGTTTGTAATGTACTCATTGGGAACCATATGGCCCACTTAAGTAAACATCTGTGATTCCCTTTAGTTGTACACTGAAAACGAAATGCTACATGAAGATTTTATTCAGTCTGGTATCAGAAGCTTCACTGCTTTTCTCTGCTGGTGACTCTAGCAGGGACACGTCCTGTCTTCTTGAAAGCTTTCTTGCATGTACTACTGCTGCCTCTCCTGCCAGCTGCCTGGCTTCCTGTATGTCTTGGTAAAGCTCACTTAGAAGTCAAGCCTTGCCGAGGGGTCTTCTCCGCTTGGCCCCAACCATTTTTTGATGTATTTCTTTGAATCTCCTGCGATTTTTTTTTTCCTTATCACGGCACTTACATACCATAATATTGTTACTTTTGTTTTTCTCTCACTGACCTGCTTGCCAGTTGAAGACAGGTAGTACATGTTTTATTTCTTTTTCAAACTCCATGTCCCTGCTCAGAAATGTTGAATGAATGAATGAATCCATGAATGAATAAATACTTGAATGAATGCTAAGAACAATGAAAGGTTTATTGTACCTTTCCAGTCTGTTGACTTACATTGGTGTATCCTAAATTTAAATCACTCTTTACCGCTACTATTCCCCTCCACACACACTGGTTAAAAAATAATAAAGTCATGAAGGTCCATTCTGCTGTATTTGCAGTACACTGATAATGACCACACTAATTCCAGAATGTTCTATCCCTGGTTCCCAATAGTTATCATTTGAATCTTCACCATTGTTCATTCCTAGGCAAATCTGAAAGGACAGGATTCACTGAGAAGTAGATGTTCCCTTTAAGTTCCTAGAGGATTATTATAAAAAGTGAGGCAAAGATTCTTTAATGTTGGAAAAGTAAAACAAGGCTTCTATAATTAAAAGCAAAAGCTATAGTATAGATGAGCAAAAGCAGTAATCACCCTAAAATAGAAAAAGCCTGGGTTTCAAATATTTAATTTTCTCTGGACTAAGAAATAGATGCAGACTGTTGTGGGTGTTTTAAGATCAAAATGATTTAGACAGATATATGTAGAATGTTTTGCTATTGTACTTATGGGTTAGAACTGGCTCTGAAATTCATTTCCTTTTTTTACAAACAAATATGGTTGACATTTACTAGAGGCACTCTGTCTTCTCTACCACATATAATTGTTATCTATGTAGCAAGAAGAGCAAAAATCACTATTAGAGATCTACTTATTAAATTTCTCTACTACCATTTCAGTCACACAACCATGATCCAGGCTAACGTAGAAAGCACTTTGGAAAGAAAGTACAATTCTTCCTTTCCTATGAATTCTGTAATCAATTATCGTGATTGGATTCACCGGTATTTTAATGTTATATAGGATATGGTGGTATTGGTTTTCTTTCAAGTGTGTTTTAAATGCTGCCTTTATCTTTGCGGACACCATAGATCAAAGTTCGATCCTTAAGTCTGCAGCCTCAAAAACTTGAATTTAACAAGGCTCCAGAAAGCTGATTCACTAATCAATTATTCATGAGGTATTAATTTACAGTGAGATTTGTGTGTGGCTGGGGAAATGGACCAGTTGTCGACAGAAAGTAAATTCATAAATCTTACCTTCTTTGTGATAAGCCCCAAGAGGAGACAAAATACCTGCAACTATGTTATATTCTGCAACTATTTAAAAAACCAAACTTTAATTCTGGGAAGACTCATATAATCCCATCTCCAGCACATCTTGATTTTGCAGGTGAGAAACTGGGACCCTGGGTTTTCAGAACTATTTAGTGACAGAGCTGAGACTAGAGTCCAAGATTCCCAGATAGAGATCTATGTACTTTTCACAACCTCCACTGCCTCCCTGATTTTGTAGTGGGACGGGTAGTCAGAGGCTGAAACTACAGATAACCCAGGGGTGCCTGGCTGGCTCAGTCAGTAGGGCATGCAACTCCTGATCTCAAGGTTGTAAGTTCGAGCCCCACATTGGGTATAGAGATTACTTTAAAAAATAAAATCTTAAAAAAAAAAAAAAAGATGATCCAAATTCCTTAGAGACTATAAACAGGAAAAAAAAAATCCTCAAAAGGAATATTTTTAAGAAGCTTAAGTCATCTGATGAAGCACCTTTATCTCTACTTTGGGTTGGGCACTGGTAAATTTCTAAATTTAAAAATGGAAGAAGACAGCAAGGAATAAAACTTTTGGGTCACTGGTTAGTGATGAAGAGTCTCAGACAGATTCTTGACTCTCACTGGTGACCTAAATGATCATTTATCATTAGTTTCCTGAATGGTTTATCTTTATACAATAAATCGTTAGATTTATTTTAACTATTTACAGTGTAAATCAATGATCTTTAATTAGAAGTCTCTCTGGAGTTTCCAATAAATTTGGGTTTTGTTATTACCTTCTTTAGTAATATATTTAAAAATCATATTTTTAGGTTATTTCTGCAAAAATTGCAGCAGATAGCCTTTCTTACCAATTATTCATTCAAAAGTGTTTCTTAAGTCAGTCACCACATCAGGTTCTAAGAGTACAATGGAGAACAAAACAGGATCGGTCCCAAATAGACCACATAAAATATCACAGAGGCTGCTTCTCCTGTGGGATGCAGATTTTAACAGAATAATCACACAACACTGCTAAAAACAGTGATAAGTTCTACAAGAGAACAGTGTTGGGTACTATGAAAGCATAAAGAGAAGAAAGGCATGGAATTGGGGGGATTCCTGAGGAAGTGAGATCAAAAGGCGGAGTAAGTGCCAGTCTCAAGGGAAATTCTGCGTCATTCTCCAGGCAGAGAGTGCCACATGCGAGGGAGCTCTTAGAAGCGTGCCTGGCCATCCTACCTGTGCAGTACAGTGATTGGGAAAATGAATATAATATGCAAAGCCCTTGAGGTGGGAGGACTTGAAATTAGACTAGTGTAGCTGGATGTGGAAAATGCAGGTGGAGTGGCAGCCAAGAGCTTGGAAAAGTGGGTAGCATCCACGTCTTACAGAGTCTTATGAGACATTTTAGGGTTGGGGCCTTCATCTTAGAAGAGGAGTAAGCATTAAAGTGTCGTAAGCAGTGAGGTGGCAGCTTCTGTCACAGAGAGTTGTTGCAGGAATGGGGGGAAGAGAACAGAAGCAAAATGATACAGAGATTCTTGCCTCAGTGAAGGTGTGAGGTCATGGAGAGAAGTTCAAGGTTCAAGAGATATTTCGGACATAAAACTACCTGCACTTGGGGCGGACTAGATTGCAGAGTGGGGAGGAGGAGACAGAGGGGATCATCCCAGGTGTCCCATGCCTTTCTAGTGACTTCACTATGTGTAAATGACCCAACATACACAGCTTTTGGTGCTCTCCATCTCCACTAATGCCACCTGGTCCCCCCGAGACTTCGTTGCTACCCTGAAGTACTTCATTGCTCCCCTGTAAGGGAAGTATGAGGCCCTGTGCTGCCAGGCGCTTCACTCCCACGTTTCTAAGCCTGCTAAGGAGAACTGTGGACTTGAGAAAGTTACTGAACCTCTCTGAAGAAAGGCTTACAGGATACACGGAGATAATACGTACTTCATAGGATTGTTGAAAAGTTCAAACAACAATGTTTTCAAAGCTCCTAATACATGCCTGGCACGTTCAGAAGAGCAAGAGATAGAAATTACCTTTCCTTTTTTTCTTTTTCTTTTTTTGAGAGAGAGCGAGAGAACACATGCACATGAGTGGGAGAGGGGCAGAGGGAGAGAGAAAATCTCAACGCCGGGCTTGATCCCACAACCAATCATGAGATCATGGCCTGGGCCAAAATCAAGAGTCAGACGCTTAGCTGACTGAGCCACCCAGGTGCCCGTACCCTTTCCTTTTTTGTGTGCTTATTTTTGCATCTTCTATTTATGGGACTCTTGTATTTTGCATCTTATATTTCTGGGAATCCCACAAACTTTGTTTGATTTGCTACTACAATAAATATGTTTTTATAACTATTATTGTTATTATTTTTATTTTTAAGTCAACTCGACACCCAATGTGGGGCTTGAACTTATGACCCCAAGACCAGGAGTTGCATGCTTTACAAATGGAGCTGGCCAGGCGCCCTAAAATGAGTACGTTTTTAATACAGCACTTATCTTATCAGGTTTTTGTACAGAAGTTAATCCCATCATACAAATTATTAAAAGATATGTACTTTTTGTCACTTTGGCAGTGAATGGTGTTCTGAGTCCAGATTCCAATGTTTGTTGGGGGTTCCCCATACCACCAACAAGCAGTTCTCAGCCGGGTGCCCTGCCATTGAACTCAATTCTAGCACTATCTGCTGGAGATAACATTAGATTCTACAAACTAAAGTTTCAGTCCTATAGGACTGCCCCCCAACACCCTATTTCGGATATTGGTCATAATCCGGGTTACCTGTACTTGTGACTGACTGACTATAAATCAGAGGTCCCCAAGACCCTTTCCTTAGGGGGGCATCTGGGTGGCTCAGTAAGTTGAGCATCCAACTCAGTCTCAGCTCAGGTCTTGATCTTAGGGTTATGGGTTCAAGCCCCACATTGGGTTCTGCCTTGGGCTCCACGGTGGGGGTGAAGTCTACTTAAAAAAAAGAAAAGACCCCTTCCTTGGGTTCAGTTAATCTGCTAAAGCAGTTCACAGAATTCAGAGAAATATTTTACTTACTAGTTTATTATAAAAGGATATAACTCAGGAACAGCCAGACAGAGGAGATGCACTGGGCAAGGCAGGGGTGAGGGCACAGAGCCTCAATGCTCTCCCCGGGCACTCCTCTCTCCTCAAATCTGCATGTGTTCCCAACCTGGAAACTTTCTAAACCTCACCGTTTTGAGTTTCTATGGAGGCTTCATTACCTGGGCATGATTGATTAAATCAACTTCTAGCCCCTCTCCTCTCCCTAGAAATCAGGAGTGGGACTCAAAGTTCCAAATGTCTAATCACAGGGTGGGCTCCACTGGCAACTGATCCCCATCCTTACGTACTTTGCCTCATGAACACAACAAAAGACACCTTTATTGCTCTCCTCACAAAAGGAAATTCCAAGGGCTTTTGGAGCTTTGTGTCAGAAACTACATGGAAGACCAAATCTATATTTCTTATTATTTTTTTAAACCTTTTTTACATTTATTTATTTTTGAGAGGCAGAGGGAGACAGAGAGTGAGCAGGGGAGGGGCAAAGAGAGAAGGAGACAGAATCCGAAGCAGGCTCCAGGCTCAGAGCTGTCAGCAGAGAGTCTGACAGGAACTGTGAGATCATGACTGGAGCCAAATTAGGACGCTCAACCGAATGAGCCAGCCAGGTGCCTTTGTATTTCTTATTATAAATCACAATGTCACAGGCAGTCACTCTGCTTGTAGCACCGAGATGGTGCCCCTTTCCTAAAATGTGGAAACCATTAAGAAACCCAAATAATCAGTATGCCATGGGCTTCAACTTTTATATTAAAGATTTAATAAAATGAAAAAGATACAGCTACCAATATCTCAATCCTATTAATTTCACACATATGCATAAAATATGTAGGAAAGAGAAATTAATATGTAAACTACAGAGATAAGAGTCCATAATTCTTTAGGGAAAAATGTAGGCAAGTGTAGAGAAAACTGTTGTACCCTATAAAACATATCTGAAAGGAATTTTCCTGCTGTTTCTGTGTCCAGATTTTGTAATTATCAACAAATCGTCTAAAGGATCGTGTCATTCTTTGTCAAGTGGGAGAGTACACAGATTCACTGTTTTTCACTAATTACGTGAAAATTAATATTCCTAGGTTGTTTTTATTAACCATATAGACATTTCCTCACACAAATCTAGAATGTTCCCTTATATTTTAAGATTATTTTTAAGAGAATGTGATTTTGTTTCTTTGTCTTATAAATACTACATTTTTCTTATAAAAATTACAACCTTGGTTAGAATAAGGTTGTAAAGGGGCACGTGGGTGGTCCATTAAATGGTCAGCCATCAGACTTTGGCTCAGGTCATGATCTCATGGCTCATGAGTTCAAGCCCCACATTGGGCTCTGTTTTGACAGCTCAGAACCTGGAGCCTGCTTCAGATTCTGTGCCTCCTTCTCTCTCTCTGCCCCTTCCGCATTCACTCTGATTCTCTGTCTCTCTCTGTCTCTCTCTCAAATAAATAAACATTAAAAAAAGAATAATGTTGTAAAATATGCATTCTCTTATAAAGGTGGTAAATTTTAATGTAAAAGGACAAACCACTAGTCGGCACGAGAAATTTGCAAAACTACACAAAGGAGACCAACATTTGGGGTTTGGGGTTGAGTTCCCTAATTTTAGCAAATTTTATTTTAGATAAAGCTATTGCCTAAGATACTTAAATTAAAACTTTTTTAAAACCAATAAAATAGTTAAATGTGTCATGCTTTTATATATGCCCCAAAAGCTTTAAACACACACTCAGAGTTCAGCTTTTATTGTCTTTCCCATAACATGCCTTTCATCCCCTCCCACTATAGGTGGTGGTTGCTCCAACTTAACAGCCTATAAAAATTTGTGATTACATACCCTCATACACTTACTTATGTGGGATGAGTCACAGAGCAGCTGCCTAAGAGCACCCCAATTTAAGTCTTTCAGAACTTCTGGGAAGATGCTTTAAGGAAATGGCGTAGATGGTACCATTTTACTCATCTCTTAGTTAAGAGTAAGCCCTTAAGATGTAGAAGCTGTTTTTAAAGGTATTCTGATTTTGCTTGCCCTTATTTTTCTAGGCACCAGGTAATAAAGGTTTTTTTGGAGTTCATATATTCACTCCTCCGCTCAACAAATATTTATGAAGAACTTGCTCTTTTCAGGGTATTGAGCTGGGCTCATGGCAGTAAAGAAATCCCATTGTCTTGCTTCTAGAAGTTTCCAGCCTACAGTGTGATGTAGGAGACCAACTAGAAAGTCAGCTGTTACAATAGAGAGTAACAAGTGCCGTAAAGCAGGTGCACAGGGTGCGGGGACACTGCTGGGTTACCCAACCCAGTATGGGCTGGTAGGGTGTCCACAGAAGAATCTCAGGGTCCTGGAAGAAGCTGGAACTTAACTAATGAGAAGAGCTAGCCAGATTAGGGGAGGAGGGGCAGCAGAGGGAAAAACAAGGCAAGCCCGAGAGAAAGCACAGCACGTGTGGAGGAATTGCAAGTGCCTGGTGATTCAGTATGCCTGGAGTGTGCAGTCTCAGGCAGGGAGTGGTGACAGGCAAGCCTCAAAACACAGAAGGCTTTATTAAGCCAAGTTACGAAATTGTCTTCTGTACTGGGAAGGTATTGGGAACCGCTGAGGCATTAACACCTCCCCCCACCGTTTTGTGAAGTGACTCCGTAAAGAACAAACCCTGTCAGTGAAGAAACTGCTACCCAAGCCTTAAGAAAGATAGTCAAGACTTATATTTAGAATCACACTTAAGGCAGAACAGCACCTTGGTTTGTATTCTCTATCAGTTCTGGGAAAGAAGTGGTTCTTAGCCATGTAAAATATTCAACCGCAAAGATCCTGCTTAGCCTTACAATGTTGCATTATTTCTCTGAACACAACCTGTGGCGGGCCACCTCAACTGGTAGGAATGTACTGTACAAAGAAATAAACCAGTTATTTTATTATATATAACCACCAGGTTAAAGATGAGACTAACTTTGTGAAAATCCTTTTGACAATAAAAATACCACCTGATATTTATAAAGCAGATGTGTAGCTTAAAAATATACATCTTATATTTATTTGAGCCTCATATTGATTGAGGTAACTGTTACCGATATTGCCATTATACAGATGAAAAACTGAGGTTCATATAAATAAAGTATGGCTTAATATGATAGTATTTAGCAAATCGCACAACTACTTACACTAATTAGTATATAATTATACTTATTATATTAATATTATTTATTAGAGATTCGGTCTCAAGATATCTGACTTTAAATCCCATTCTTCACAAAAGAGTGATCATAAGCAGTAAAGAAAATTAAATTTAGGGCTATACTAAAATCTTTGTTTAGATATTTTTTATTTTTTTAATGTTTTATTTATTTTTGAGAGCAGGAGAGATGTTTAGATTTTTTCGTTTGTTTAATTATCAGTCACAAGAATTGAACACTCTCCTTAAATGGTAGAAGATAATGAATAATGTCCTTGGACTTCAAATATAAAACAATATAATACCTGTTTGCTAATTTTTGTGTTTGTTTGCGCTAAGGAAAACAAATACTCCATTTTAAAATGTTCTTTTTTATAAAATAAAAGGAAAAGAATTTATTGACTTGAGGTCATGGAAATTAAAAGAAGCACTCCTAGAAAATTTGTCTTTCACTACTACTATATATGTATAACATTTCTGAAGAATTGGCTATGGAGTAAATACATGAAACGAAATCTTTTTTTTTCCCTTTGAGTTCGCTCACAAGAGAGAGAATACATGATCACATAAGAAACTTACTTGGTATTACAAAGTGGAAAAACTGTCGAGAAAGAAGTTGGAGAGTATGGAGCTACATCATAGCTTAATTTTATTTACATACTTCTTTTCATACTTTTAACTCTACTATAAGTTCTCTGAAGCAGGTACTACATCTTTTACATTATTTGTTGGGGCCCCAGGTGGCTCGGGCAGTTAACCGACTGACTTTTGATTTTGGCTCAAGTCATGATCTCATGGTTCATGAGTCTGAGCCCCGCATCGGGCTCTATGCTGACATTGTGGGGCCTGCTTGGGATTCTCTCTCTCTGCCCTGCTCTTTCTCAAAATAAATAAATAATATATTTATACTACTCATATGAATCACAGAATTTCCCATGCATTGGACAGTGAAAAACTTCTAAAAGAGTGCTATACAACAGTTTTTTGTGGAAGAAAGATAAAATATTTGGAGGAGCATCCCCAGCTTTCAGTAAGGCCGGTCACTGGACCCATTTCCACTTTGCTCATTTCCCCATTAGGCAGTGATCTGAGCTCTGACATTGAAGCACGAGAGTGGACATGAAGTACTCTTAGAGGATTAGCCTGATGCTCACTGCCTGCATGGAAGCTATAGGGCCCTATTAGCTGGACACCTAGCTATTCCATATTCACTCAGTGAAGGAATCGAAGATAGTTTGGAAAGAATCTAAATTGCCGACCATTCTCATGTCAAGAAGGCTGGCTGGAATCTGGGTGTTTATTAGGATATATCCAGTAGCTCTTCTGTGTCAAATAGGATAGCTTTGACAATGCTGGGCCCTTGTTGAGCCCTAGCTAGCCCTGCTAAACTGCCATGGAATGCATTGTCATTGACACTTGAGTGAAAGGGGGTGATGTTAATAAAAATGCTGAGACAACAGGCTAAACCAGGAATCCCAAGCAAGCCAGGATTGTCCCAGGCAGACTAGGATCTCAGGTTACCTTAGCAATTTCCCAACTATAAATCCAATCTTCAGCTCTTTTTCAAAAAAAAAAAAATGCTTACATATGAAAACATGTCCTTACATAATTAATGGGTTGGAGAAAATAAACCCTCTCTAGACACTGTAGTTTGAAAAAAGTTCCTATCCAAGATAGAGTGGTTATTTCTGAGTGTTAAGATATGGTGCAAAGTTTGGAGGGTTTTTTGGCTTCTCTGTACTTTTTTTCCCTTTCTTCTTTCCCCTCCAGCAATAAATATTAACAATGAATTAGAGCTGCTTTATATTTTTGCCCTTTAGTGTTTTTCTATTTATTTATTTTTGAGAAAGACAGAGACAGACAGCATGTTGAGGAGAGGCAGAGAGAGAGGGAGACACAGAAGTCAAAGCAGGCTCCAGGCTCTGAGCTATCAGCATAGAGCCCAACGTGGGGCTCAAACTCATAAGCTGCAAGATCATGACCTGAGCCTCCCAGGAGCCCCGATTCTTGCCCTTTAAAATTAAAATGTCCATAGAACTTTTTTAGAGTTTTGATGGTAAGTCAATTATTTCATGGAGCATTCCTGGACACTTTAGTCCTTCTCTGATCAGAGAAATTATAACAAAAAGATATTAAGTGATTTGTCCCTACTAAGTAGCTCTTTAATCATCAGACAAGAGTATTTGAAAATCATAAAATAGTATTTGACAATATTTATTCTGGTTCTTAACATCTGGAATTACTATTGATGTCTGTTTAGATGCTATATTATCTTAAATCTATAAATGTGAAAATTTCCAGAAGTGTGGTACCTCAAAGAATTTTTATATGCTGGTAAGAGGTCCCAGAATTTGCCAGTTTTGCCAATTGTAGTGAGAAGCTTATTCCTGTCTTCTCAGCACATGATCTATACCTGTTTGTTTCAGTAAAGCAAAACATAGGATGTTGAGTTCCACATTTCTATAAAAGTCTACACTATGTCATTATTTTGAAATTGATTCATCTGAGAATGTTTCTAAATCAAGGCCATGTGGATTGTCTTTGATATTTGATTAACCACATTGTGATGAAGAATTTCTTAAAAGTTTACTAGATTTTTTTTTTCCTTTTAAAAGCAATATAACAAGGGGCACCTGGGCGGCTCATTCCGTTAAGCCTTCGACTCTCGGTTTTAGGGCAGGTCAGGATCTCATGGTTTCAGTAGTTCGAGCCCCACATCAGGCTCTACACCATGGAGTCTGCTTAGGATTCTCTCTTCCCCTCTCTCTCTGCCCATCCCCTGCTCACACACTCTCTCTCTCAAAAAAAAATAAGTAAATTAATTTTTTTTTAATTTAAAAAAGAAAACGCAACATAATGAGTAGGAGCCTCGGGAGCCCAGCAGCCTTTGAGGGGCCCCTCTGATAACCCCCTGGTGCCAGGGCTTCTGCCTGAGCCTCTTCCTTAGCCACTAGGCAGCGTTTTAACCACCCTGGACCCCTTGCCCAAACTGTGGACCAAATGGAAACAATAAAGTTTGCCGTAGCAAAAAAAATAAATAAAAGGAAGAAGTAAAAACAAATCCAGTATGAAAGATTTAGAAGTCCAGTAGTATGTGTCTGACTGGCCATCTGCTTTCAGCAACTTGCAGAACAGGAATAATTCAGAAACACAAAAATTGGGCATCTCCAGAAGCGACCTCGGTGTTGGAGAAGATGTAAAATTGACAGGGAGGCACACCCACACTAATCCATCATTGTAGAAAATGTATTCAACATTCATTCAGTATCTTCAGATGGAACACCTGATGTAGTTTGCAGTTTAAAAGAATTGGCCTCTGTGCTGTACAGTCTCTTGCTCTGAATAAGAATAATAATGAATGAAGTGGCGAGGGGGGTGGAGAAAAAATCACTCCCATCCAGTGTTAACATATACTTAACAAAGTAGCTGATACTATTTCATGAACCCAGCGATTCTCTATCCTCAGGGTACTTTTTCTGGACAGCATTATATATTTCAGTCTGTTCTCATTATTCTCTCTTTTGTCATTGTTTTCCCCAGAGACTTTAGTTATACCTGAAATAAATAAGCGCCTCTTTTTACTTCTTCTTGATGTCTTTTTTGACAGTGTGGACCACCGCATTCTTCTAGAACTGAATCTTCTTTTGGCTTCCCTATAGTTGTAGCCTTCCTTCTCCCTGACCTGACTGACTGACCATCAGTTGTTTCTTGTTTACTTCACTGGTTTCTCTTCCTGTTCATGTCCTCCAGCTGTTTTTAATCCTGAGCACTCAGCCTTTTTATCGTGTCTTCCTTAAAATAATCCTATAACAATGTGGCTTCTGCTTTTACTACTGCATAGCTATTTCCACACTTACGCCTCTAACCTTACCTTCTCTCCTGATTTCCAGTGCAGTGTTTAGAATGATCTTACATGTTTTCACTTCTACATGTGTGATATTTAAGTTAGTTCCCACAGCGAAGTGGTTCCTTCCCCTGTTTTTACTGGCACTGGGTCTTCCAGTTTTCCCCCTTTTCATCATCATCAACATTATTCTTTGCCTATCACTGTCCAAACAGTTGAGCTTAATCCATAGAATGGTTAAGTGATCTCTGGATGCTAGATTCTTAAAGCCTTCAAAAAGGCATTTTAAAAGATATTGACAAGAGCCAGGTTTAAAATTACTAGTAGAGGTAAGATTGGTTTGTTTTTTTAATTTCTTTTTAACGTTTATTTATTTTTGAGACATAGAGCGAGCGTGAGCAGGAGAAGGGCAGAGAGAGAGGGAGACACAGAATCCGAAGCAGGCTCCAGGCTCTGAGCCGTCAGCACAGAGCCCGACGTGGGGCTCAAACTCACAGACCGTGAGATCACGACCTGAACCGAAGTCAGCCACTGAACCGACTGAGCCACCCAGGCACCCCTGGTTTTTACATTTATAAATGTTGGGGGAAAAGTAGAAAAGAGAATAATATTTTGTGACATATGGAAATTGTATGAAATTAAAATTTTCATATCATTTTTGACAAAGACTGTTATGTCCTGCTAAGTCTAGAATATTTACTCTGTGACTCTTCTCAGAAAAAGTTTGTCAACCCTTGGTTTAAAAGATCAATGTCCAATTTGTTAAAACAACAAACTCAAAATTCTTGTTTGTCCTCAAACCTTTTTAAAAAACAAGGTGATTATACACCCATGAAACCACAGTCATTTCCGTCACCCCAGAAGATTCTCAGGCCCACCTGTGGAACATCTCTCCCTCTGCTCCCAGAACCCGGCAACCACCATCTGTTTTCTGTCTCTCTATATAAATTTGTATGTTCTAGAATTTTGTGTCAGTAGAACCGTACAGTAAGTACTCATTTGGCTTTTTTTTATCCAACATACCGATTTTAAGATTCACTGATTTTATTATATGTATCAGTAGGGTTTTTTTTAATGTTTTTTTGTTTTTGAGAGAGAGAGAGAGAGAGAGAGCAAGTGGGGAGGGGGAAACAGAGAGAGAGGAGAGAGAGAATCCCAAGCAAACTCCTGCTGTCGGTGCAGAGCCCAGCTCAGAGCTCTATCCCACAAACCGTGGGCTGAGCTGAAATCAAGAGTCAGATGCTTAACTGACTGAGCCACCCAGGCACCCCAGTAGTTTGTTCTTTTTTCTTTTGGGTTTTTTTTCAGGTTTATTGAGCAATAATTGACAATAAAATTATAAGATATTTAAAGTGTATATCATGGTAGTTTGATATACTATACACATCAGCAATAGGCCATTTTGACTCATGACCATAGTTTGCTGGTCATGACCATGACCTTGCAAATTTTTACTGTTAGACAAAACTAAAAGCAAACTTCTGAATAATCTTTTCTGCATAGAAAAACCAACCAGAGAACATGAAGACTATTTATTTTGTTACTGTTGTTATTATTACTATTCATATGATTTCCATGCACAAACTTTGGGTATTTCCAGTGCCTGTGGCAGAGGTTTCTCAGAATAAACCAAAAGTAGTTTCAAATTATATTCTTAAAAAGTATTTATAGATATAATAAGATTTAAATAAATAATCATGGTACAGTTTATTTTTATCATTTTAATTTTCAAAATATGTTTTACATTCAAAGCTCCTTCCAACTTGACTCTCTTCACCACTTCTTATTAAAACCATAAAAAAAATTATTCTCAGATTCCAAACCTCTTCTACATAATTTAGTTCCATCGCTCTACTGTTATGACCACTTCTAATCTTCTCTGTCCTTCAGTCCTACTACTCGATTCAATCTGTACTTCTGAAATTTTTCTAATCTAGGGACTCTCAAAGCAAGGAGTTAGTGAGGTCAGGGATTTGTGTTCTTATAACAACACACACACACACGCACACGCAACTTTATTGTTTTTCTGTCTTGGCAGAAATAATCTGGCTCCTGATAAGTAATATCATGACTGATTAGTGTTCCATGCTTTGAAACTCAACAGAAGCATGAAGAACCGTCAGAGTCTCAGAGATGAACCTTCTCCTAAGGTTCAAGAGAAAAGGCTGAAGGAACAGGGATATTATCTGGAAATGAGATTGCTGAGGCACGACCTAATAATTGTCTCCTGTTTCATGAATATTTATCACGAAGAAGCTGACCAAATGTTTCTTGTGCCCATCAAGTGCATGCAGGGAAATATGTCCTTAAACTGTAGATAGAAACTTTGCCTGAAAAAAAAATCTTGTCTAGAACAGACATCTTTCTGGGAACCTCGGTACCTCAGTAGGTTGTGCATCCACCTTTCGCTCATGTCATGATCTTGCGGTTCATGACTTTAAGCCCCACATCGGGCTCACTGCTGTCAGTGCAGAGCTCACTTCAGATCCTCTGCTCACCCCCCTGCCCCTCACCTGCTTGCGCTCTTTCAAAAATAAATTAAAAACATTAAAAAAACACAAACATCTTTCTAAGTCCAAACCTTGAAAGTGAAGGCCTGCTAACCCAATATTTTAGTGATAGACATGTGTGAGGTCAAAAATTAAGCCAACTGAAATTGTATTGACTCTACTGGTTCCGAATAGATAGTGTCCCTTAAAATAGTAAGAAATTTTAGAAGAACGTAACATAACCCATGGTGAACACTAAATAATTGCCTGTCCCACCCAAATAATTTGTAAGAACATTCAGGTAATAAATATTCCCATAGATTTCTAAGTATTTCAATTGTGCTGACTAACCAACGGCCATCAAGTGGGCTCACTTGTTTCCTGTCTCTGTATATTTAATGCACACTTCAGATTGTGGATTCTTATTGTAAGTCACAACATCAACAAAAGCCACTGAAACTGAAAAATAAAAGAGATAAAAAAAAATAAGAAACAAGGAATGCTGCAATTCCTACTTATCTCATACCTAAAAAAATGTACAAATGCACAAATACTGGATTTATCTTTTCAGTGCTGTCACTGGCATGAAATCCATTGTCTTTGCTGCCAAGTCACTAGCGATATGAAACAGCAGTAGGTCTGCAGCCCAAGAGCATGCAAAGCCAGAAACAAGAGATCCACGGAGACTTTTCAGGGTTGTCTGCCAAGGGAAGAGCAAAAGCAGAAAGCTATGAAGCCCTTTGAGGGGAAGTGGCCACAAGAAGCAGCAGCAGCAGTATACAAACCCAGCCCCAGCAGAGAAGCCAGAGACAGCCGGGAAGTCACCTGAGAGCTCAGCGAGCCAGGAAGTCACCTGAGTGCTCCGCACCAAGCAAGCCCACCACCAGAGGGGCACCAGCCCAGAGAAGCAGAGACCCAGCCGGGAGTGGATGCTTGCTTCTCCCATGAGAGAGTCTTGGCAATGTAACTAACATGTGAAATGCAAAGACCAAACCAAAACAAATTTTATTGAGCATCTACCAGATCACTTAACCAGAGTGAGAGAAATAGAGGACTAAAATCATCACATGTCTCAGCCCCACGTCTGTCCCCGCACCCCACCCCCCGCCCCCCGGCTCCCGTCATCCCACTCTCACCCACTGCTGAAATTTAAAAACTGTAATCTCTTACTTCATAAGTATTTCTTAACCTCCCCTTGTGTGCCAGGGTCCACGCTACAAATTTAAAGTACAATGGTGAAGTGGACATAGTCTCTTGCTTTCTAGGAGAGTAAAGTTTAATGGAAGATACTCTTTTTTTTTTAAATCCCAAATTTGTGTGTTTTTTTCAGCTGAAAAAAGCTGAATTTTAATGAAGATTTAATTTCTCAAATTCCCTTGTCCAGCATCATTTTGTGTACTTTCTTAGACTTTCTAAAAGATAAGTGGTTTTATTTAGGCCATTTGTAAGCCCTCCACAAAAATGTGAAGATTTTGAAATTGCACATTTTCCCTGTAGCTCCAAAAGCATTATACCTATTATTTTGATATCTTTATGTTTCAGTTTTTAAAATATGGAAAAATGATAATAAATGATCCATATGTCCATGTTCCCATTATATACAATTGATCTCTATTAATATATTGAAAAATTTGCTTGTAATTTTTAAAAAAATCACTATTTGGAAAAATTATAAATATTTACTATAAAGAATGGAAACAAAAAATAAAAGCATAAAGATTAAAAGCTTTTTTTTTAAAGTAATCTCTACACCCAACATAAAGTTCAAACTCATGACCTCAAGATCAAGAGTCACATGCTCTTACTTTCTGAGCCAGACAAGGTTAAAAACTTTTAATATCACTTCAGAGATAATCCTCATTAACATTAGGTGACCATAACAGAAACAGTGATAGCCAGGAATTTTCTAAATTCTATAGCAAAAACCACAAATTCAAAAAGCTTAAGAGAACCCCCGCAAAGAAAATTATACCCAGGTATATCACAGACTCTCGAAAATCTAAATAGAAAATCATGGGGACAACTTGGGGAAGTAAAGGGAACATTTCATATGAGAAAATAATGGTAAAAACAAAACACTATTCTCATCAGAAACCTTGGAAACCAGAAGATAGTGTAATGATATCTTCAAAGTCCCCTGACAAACAAAAAATCTGTTAACCTAGAATTCTATATCTCTCTAAAATAAATTGGGATGCCTGTGTGGCTCTGTCAGTTAAGTGTCTGACTTCGGCTCAGGACATGATCTCACGGTTCGTGGGTACGAGCCGCGCATAGGGCTCTGTGCTGAATGTTTGCTCATAGCGTGGAGGCTGCTTTGGATTCTGGGTCTCCTCTCTCTGACCCTCCTCCCCTTGCCCTCTGTCTCACTCTGTCTCTCAAAAATAAATAAATGTAAAACAAAAAAAATATTTAAATGAAGATGCGGGGTGCCTGGGTGGCTCAGTCGCTTAAGCATCCAACTTCAGCTCTGGTCATGATCTCACAGTTCCTTTGTATTGACAACTCAGAGCCTGGAGCCTGCTTCAGATTCTGTGTCTCCCTCTCTCTCTGTCCCCCCCTCATTCACGCTCTGTCTCTCTCTCTCTCAAAAATAAAATAAAACATTAAAAAAAATAATAATAAAATGAAGGTGGAATGAAGACATTTGCAGGCAGACGAAAGTCGAAAGAATCTAACATATCTGAACTATAAGAAATGCTAAAAAGAAGTTCTGCAGGCTGAAGGGAAAGGGAAGTGATATGAGAAAAATCCCGTTCCAAGGAAAGGAATGAAGAGCACCAGAAAGAGCAAATAAGGCATCAAAAAAAAAGGATCGTTTTTAAAATCATTCCTACTTTATACGTGTATATGTCATTAAGTCTCTTTGAATACCATTGACTGTTTAAAAATAAAAGTAACCATAAGTGCACATCATTCTAGACACCCTTCTAGGCATACTAAATATGATTGGATGTCTACTGACAAGTAAATTATAAATATGTGATCATATTACAGTTGCTGTAATGTACAAAACTAAATTTCCTTGAATTTTTCATAAGAAATACTAAAATGGAAGAAGAATAATTGTTGAATTTCAGAAAATTATTCTGTATCACAAATATAGATATACTAGGTAGGGGTGCTTGGGCAGCTCATTTGGAGGAGCATGTGACTCTTGATCTAAGGGTTGTGAGTTCAAGCCCCAAGATGGGCATGGAGCTTACTTTAAGAAAAAAAAGGCAAGAAAGTATAAATACATTAAAGGATTAGAGGGGAGCCTGAGTGGCTCAGTCAGTTAAGCTTCCGACTCTTGATTTTGGCTCCAGTCATGATCTCACAATTTGTTGGATTGAGCCCAAGTCAGGCTCTTCACGAATAGCACAGAGCCTGCTTGGGATTCTCTCTCTTCTCTCTCTTTGCCCCCCACCCCAGCTCACTCGATATTTCTATCTCAAAATTAAAAAAAAATTCTAAAGGATTAGAATCAGTTTTTTCTTATTACCTAAGGTATTTTAATTTTCTAGTATTGATTGATTGGCTACATGCTATAAAAGATAGAATCATCAATACTCAGACCTCCCATTTCCTGTCTCCCAACCTTAGAATTTTTTATGTTAATATTATGTTTTTTAAGTAGTCTAGACATAACTTTTTTGTTTGACTCTCTTTAATTCTTATTATTTTGTTCATTACTGGTTTAATATCTAAATGCATACCTATAGGTCTTTTTACATGATCCTTTTTTTAAAGTTTATTTGAGAGACATGATCGTTTTGCCATCTTCGTACTAAATTCTGTTTTTTCCTCTGTGTGGGCAATTCATCTCTTTATTGGTTATATTTTATTATCATGTAGTTTAGGTTACCCCCACCCAAGAAGATGGATGGTGCGTTCCCAGCATTTTTTTTTAATGGTTGATAATTTCAAATGCTCTTTTGGCTGAGTATAATATTCTTGGACCATTTTTTTCCTCAGAACTGAACAGATACGGTTCCACTGTCTTTTAGCACTAGTAGTTGATGTAAAGAAGTCTGAAGCCAGCCTAATATTTACCACTTATTAAGAGATTGGCTTATTTTCTGCTTGAATATCTTAAAGTTTAAAACTTAGTAAGGCTATGATATGGAATTAAGGAATCCGTATCAAAATCTCCCTGGTACATGGTGTTATACTTTCAATCTGCAGGTTCAGTTATTTTTTCTTTTACAGGCAATTATTATTATATTAATATTGTTTTTTTGTTCATGTTTAGTTATCATTCTTTGGATTCCCCTTTTCAAGGATAGCAATGAACAATTCTTCAGTTTGTTTTTCCCCCCCTATTAGCTTCTTTAATTCCTTGGATCTCTGTCTTTTTCATCCTCATTCACTGCAATTTATATTAGCAAAATCTCTTTTATTTTCATATTCTCTGACTCATAGTTAGTTCCAACTACTGCCAGCACAGTTGTTCAACTTTTGTGGCATATAGTGAGATGTGCGGTGTCTGTAAGATCGATTCCTCATTACTTGTAGAACTCTAGCTTTTTATTCCTCAAATATTTAAGTGCTGGCACGTCTATAAACTTTACATTTTAGTGTCCAGACATTTAGTTCTTTGTGTTTTAATGGCAGGCTAGGCACTATCACCTGCATATTTTTATCATGTATCCTTGGCCAAAACTCTTTGCCAGAAACTGAAATAAATATTAGAAGTAGAGGTCGTGCAGAGTCAGTATGTCAGGTCACTCAACACATTTAGCCCAGGATCGGTGAGAGTGCTTGTTGGATGGGTGTCTTAATGCTCACTGGTGGAGGGCGCAGTGTAAGGTCAGTCACATTTGTGTGGAACATGGAAAAAATAAATAGTGAGCTAATGTTTCACTTTATTTAGAGTCAATTTAAAATTAAAGAAATGGGACTTGGCAGCTGTTTTTAAATGGGCTCATTGAATACATTTGATTTTTTAACCACTTTTTGTAACCTGAAGGAATTATGGGAAGGGAGGGGCAAGACAAAAGGGGATTGCTGACTGTGACAGTTTGCATGCAGTTATGGTTTGCATACCTGGATTCTACCCTCTTCTGAGATCTTTTCACAAGTCCTGCCAAGATTAACTGCTCCTGTTTGAGGACTGTATCATAGTCCTCAGAGGGAGACATTTTCAGATTAAAGATGAGTTCTCCAAATCAGTGTGAAGCCCCAAGACTTCACTTCCTTCAGGAGCAGGAGGTTTAATCAACTTCCTGTTTTACCCAGTTCTCCTCTGCCACCACTTCTAGGGAAAAACTGTCAAATGGCAATGTTGATTCTTTCCCACCTCGTAAGGAACTGATATAAATTACTGAGATAAGCAGCCACGTCCCCTGTACTTGTCTTCCTCTTTGATGATGTGAGGGGCATCTTTTAACTCCTTTAGTCATTATGGTCTGTTTTTGTCTTACTGAATGTTTGTCAATAAGTTTAAATGCCTGAATCAAAAAAATAAAATAAAACATTGGCTGTAGTAGGTATGGTTCATCGAGATACAGTCTAACTAAAGACTTGTAAAGCATTTTTCATCATCGTAGTAGGAGAGCTCACAAAATAATCAAAATAGTGACGCGCGGAAAGAATTCCCTTCTGTGAGCCTTCCCTAAGTAAACCATAGGAACAACAGGTGGATGGATTATATAGGTCTTGCTTCTAAAAGAGTTAACCTATTATTTTGTAAGATAATGTTATCTCTGTGAGCAACTTGAGAGTAAGAATCTGGTGTTTTCTCCTTGCATCTCAGTGCCTGACCATGCACGTTTAGTGGGTGGTCACCATTTTGGATTGAACACTTGGGATTCTAGATTCTCTCTTAAATTATTTTACAGACCAGCATACAAGGGAGAGCCTGGGCTTTCACACGCAGTGTTTGGGAAAGGAACTTGTTTTTGCTCTGAGGTCAGAAATCTCCACGGCTGACAACTTTAGATAAAGAAGCTCCCTTTTCTGTTATTTGCCCCGCCTGAGCCCGACCCAGGCAAATGTCACACAATCTGCATTTAAACATTCTTTTCTTTTCATTTTAACAGTGTTTATGTTTCCTGGGGGCACATCTAAAAGATTCAGGGTATTTACTGTATATGTATTCTTTTAAGGAAAAGAAAAAAAACACACACGCCGTTTTCACATGCAAGTTTTTTTCAGCAGGCAGCTCCTTTCCTGAAGGACAAAAGGCTAGATATAAAAACAAACAAGAGAAAATGTGCTGTTTTAACAAATGGGTCCTTAGAGATGGATTTTAAAGCATGGTTTTTGTTTCCTGATCTAGCTTTTACCCTATCACTTTGTAACACTTAGAGAAATCCTGAAATAAATCAGGGACATTCTCACAGTTTTTAAGGCTGACAGTTTAATTTTTTTCCTGTTTTGTCTATTGCTGTGGCCAATTTAGTTAGGTCATACTCATGTGAAAAATTACTTGTACAAGAAAAATTTTGGATGTGCGTGTGTGTTTTCAGGAAGATTTGTTACTGCTAACGTTCATATCATCATTTGCATGTGAAACTAATTCCTTTATCCTACATAATTTAAAATATGAATGTTGCTCAAAAACAAACAAAACAACTCTAATTCAAAAGGAAACAAATGTTTTCTGTTACTAACTTTATATTGTGGTTAAGGTAATTAAATTTAAAAATAATTTTAGCAGATGAACCACTGATTTTAAAACATATTTGTTAATTGTCTCTGTGAGCAACTTGAGAGTAAGAATTTAAAACATTCTTAATTATATGGATTGGATACCAACTCTGGAAGGGGTCGTTCTAGCAGAAAGGGGAGAAAGACCTAATTTGTGGTGGCATTCTAGAAATGGCAACAGAGCTCACATGCCTACTAGTATGCCCATCTTGCAGACTGTTCTCAAATTTCATTGTATTAAAAACTCATTGTCATTCTTATGCCTTGAGTATTTTCTAATAGACTTTTTACTGCTCCTACCAGCAGATACAAGTTTCAAGTCCACAAGTATACGATTTGCGTTATTGCTTCCATACTCCTAGAAATGTCACGAACCATGCGAGATTGCAAGCTTCACAAAATGAAGATACTTACTTGTACTTTATGAACAATGTTAACATTAACTCCTTTTCTTCTTTAATAAGCTTAGTGTCTTGCTTTCATTTTCATGGATTCATGTAAGAATTTTCGTAGCTAAGGAGATTCTTATTTGCGTCCAAAACTTAAACACCAAGATTAACAGATGCAAAAGCCGCAAGTTAACATATTTCATTGGCTGAGTGTAAAGGTCAAAATTCCCAAGCATTATAGAAGCACCATTAGAAGTATACAGTAGATCCCTTGTAGAAATAATGAAGGACAGCCAGTTCCATGTCTGGAACACAAATACAAAATCTGAGTTGCTGGCTGTGACGGAAGCAGAGCAATTGTCAAGAGTTTGACTAGGTTGCGAAAGAATTTAAAGGGCCAGCAGATCTTTCAGGATGCACAAGACAGCTTTGTTGTCTCCTGTAAGATTTGCTGAGAAGCAGGCATTCTAAATACTAAACAATCCACAGAATTCCTCTGACTCCCTACCCAGTGATTCTGTTTTCAAATGAAATAAGTCAGCGAGCTACATAAACAAAATCAGAAGGCTCAATTAGTGCTGCCCTTCTGGAAGTCTACAAGGTGGTCAGAGCCCTAGTACCTCACTTCAACCATTTTGCTAAAAAAAAAAATGAGAGTAAGCGAGAACCATGGGAAAAGAGTAATTGTTTGGATGGCAAGAGGTTTGCTTTCTAAAACAAAAAGCTACACAACTAATCAGATATACTTCTGCAGTTCTGTTTTCCTGTATTTGTAGGGCTAGGTTTCAGCATCACTTATGTTTTAATCAAGAAAAAAATTTACAGTGGCCCTTGCTAGACTTGTAACATGGTCTGTAATCCCCAGCTTCAGGTCGAATTTGGAGAACGCTTGTAGAAAGTCGACTATGCTTATAACCACTTTATTTTTCAGCTGTGGTAGCCGGACTTCCTTTATCAAGCTAGTTTTATTTTCTTTTGCAGGGGCTTTATGTTTTTGTGGTTTATTTCATTCTACACAACCAGACGTGCTGCCCTATGAAGGCCAGCTACACAGTGGAAATGAATGGGCACCCTGGACCCAGCACAGCCTTCTTCACACCAGGGAGCGGCATGCCTCCTGCTGGAGGGGAAATCAGCAAGTCCACGCAGAATCTTATCAGTGCTATGGAGGAGGTGCCTGCCCTTGCCCTTGCTCTTGCACTTGCTCACGTTCGCCCCTCCCTCCCCCTTCCCTCCTCCTCTCTCCCTTACCCACCCATCTCTCCCTCTCTCCCCACCTCTCCCTCTTTCTCTCTTCCTCCCTCTCTCCCCACGCACCTTGAGATGAGTGCTGGTTAGAAGGTGCTGTGTAACTTTTAAGTCCCTTTCCTGCAAACAGCCTCTGATCAGTGGTCTTTAATTGGCTTACTGTGGTATCATGCCTGTTATCTATTCTTTTTTTCCCTGCCCTGTGAGCTAAAGTAACCAGCAGTTTGTACTGGGAAGTCAGAGCCTAATTTGTCGTCTCTTTCTTCAAAATCTTCCTAATTTAACATGGCAGTGACTGAATGTGCTTTGGAAATGTTTTTTTTTAAATACCGTTCCTCCTAAAAATACTTTCTCCGCTCTCTTTCTTCCCTGTCCCAGCTCATTACTTCGATCCCAACAAACAGTCAGTGAAAAGAAAATAGGCTAAAATTCTCTTAAATTAAGTACCAGCAAATATTTTAGGGCAAAAGCTTGGAAGAGGGCTTCAGCAGCCCTGCTAGAAAACGTATCCAGGATGTCCTCTGTGAGATCCACCTCCCACTGTTCTCTGCATTCTGTACGAATCACTTTGCCTTCCTTCGTCTACCCAGAGTGCTGGGACCACTGCTCAGAGTTTAAACCTACCTGAAGACATTTGTCCTGGAAGAGACAGTATGCAGGCCCCTGACCATTTCTGCAGTGCCCCAGGCGCGCTTGCTTGTCGTTCTTTACAGAGCTCACACTGCCCGCTCTGTATTAAAGAGCCACGGGGAGGGGGCACCTGGGTGGTGGCCAGTTAAGCACTGGATCTTGTACTTGGCTCAGGTCACCATCTCAAGGTTCCTGAGTTCGGTTCCTGAGTTCGAGCCCCATGTTGGGCTCTGTGCTGACAGCACGGAGCCTGCTTGAGATTCTCTCTCTCCCCCTCTCTTTCTGCCCCTCCTCTGCTCGCGCTGTGCCTGTCTCTCTCAAAATAAATAAATAAACATTAAAAAAAAAAGAACCTAGGGAAACAGTATTTGCGTTTGCATTCTGAAAACTGGCAAGAAATCGAAGTGTGTCTGTCTGAAAACATAATGGTTTATCGATAGGTAAATAGGTTAAATAGGTAGGTAGGTAGGTAGATAATCTACCTGCTCAATGATATTTTTTGTCTCCTGTGTTAATCTTGAAAGGAATTTTATTCATGTCAGGTTAAAATTAAAATATGTAAGTGATCATAAGTACAATATTTAAGAATTGGGATATGTCTTCAGTACCCTTAAATGTAAATGAAATCTAGTACCATTTCTGTATCCCCAAAGTTATTAAAATGGAATTATTTTCACATTATACTTGGTACCAATAGAAATGGATATTTTTAGAACCAGCGATTCAGGAAAAAATCTTTAAACAAAAAAATTTTTGTCTTTTAGATTGTTTATCCAATCTAACATTTGTCTAGATCTGAGCTATACAGTACAATAGCCATTAGCCGTGTGTGCCTATTTAAATTCAATCTAAGTAAAATTAAAGAACACGAAAAATTCAGTTCAGTGCTCACCTGGCCACATTCACGGGCTCAGTGGCCACATGTGTTTGGTGGCTGCCGTAATGGAGAAAATATCTGTGTCATCACAGAAAGCTCTGTGGAGCAGTGCTGGTGTAGATGGTCAGCTTCTTACTGAAATATTTTAAGGTTTAATCTTCTCTCAGATTATTGCTACAGTCCTCAGGTCACTTTTCTCAATAGGAGGCACCCCTGAAGTCTCTCAGAAAACCCTGTGTCGGGAGAGAGCAGCTGTGACAATTCAGTTCCTGGGCCTGAGCCACTGCTTGAATGTTCATGTAGGGTGTTGCACAATGATGTACCCTTCAAGTGTGTTCTGCATTCCTCAGAGGCTCAGAATTGGCCGTGATCCAGCTGTCAATGAGGGACTGTCAGTGACATTCTAGAAAGCCACACAGAGAAGGGAGAGCATTAGGCAAGGAAGGATTAAGGGGTTGTTGATCAGTGACCAAGAGGGAAGTGCATATATTTAATCATTTTAGGTTAGAACTATCTTTCTACTCGCTTAATCCAGTGATTATGTGAATATTTATTTTATAACCGGAAGTTTGTACCTTTTACTCCCCTTCGGCTATTTTGTCTGCTACTCCATCCCCCTGCCCCTGCCCGCAGTTCTTATATTGTTAGTAGTTTTCTTTCCATACATCCTACAAAAAAATAAAACCTGTCATCTGGGTTTGAAAATTAATTTTCTTTCCTCACACATGACCGCATAGAAATATGCAAGTAATTCTAATAGAGAAATTGTTGAGAAACACCAGAGTAGGTTGTCTCTAAGACGAAAGGTAAAATTGAAGAGGTCTTATTCTAAACAGTTCAGCAGTCCCCTCGCTTGGTGTTTGTAATGAGAATGTGGAGATTAATTATTCACGTAGATATCAGAGTAAATATGTAGGTATTGATATTTTGGTTTCCTTTTCTCCTCACCCTACACCAAAAAGGTACCACCCGATTGGGAGAGAGCATCCTTCCAACAAGCCAGTCAAGCCAGCCCTGACTTGAAGCCAAGTCCGCAGAATGGCGCCACATTCCCTTCCTCTGGAGGATATGGCCAGGGCTCACTAATAGCCGATGAGGAGTCCCAGGAGTTTGATGACTTGATATTTGCATTAAAAACTGGTATGTATGAACCCACAAACCACATTAGAAGGAGGCAGTCTTGCTATGCTACAACTTATATCTTCTTCCCATGAAGTGCACATCCTGATTCTCATGACCCATTCCTAATCCCAGCCAAACTTTAGGATATTTTGTTCCTGGCACCAAATATAACACAATCTAAAAATAATTTATAATTTGCTTTTAAGAAAAAGGCATACTCTAAATGTAAATGTCTCTGGCCTGGAATCTTGATGTAACACCAAGATGCCATTGAGAAAAATTCAGTGTTGTAAGGCATTCTGGTAAGGATCTCACTCAGAGAGTTTTGCTTCTGACCTGCCAAGGAGACCTGGAGTGTCTTTGAAGCAAAAAATTTCAAAGGCCGCATACAGTTCTGCCTTTTTCCAAGCACCATCACATTTGGTATCTCACCTGCTCCTCCTACATGTTCAGCCCCCTTCAACGTGTGACCCCAATGGGTAGTTGTTTTCAAATCAAGTATGCAGGTATTTTTTCCTTTCATTTAAACATTTGTTTTTAATTATTAAGTGAACTCTACCCCAACGTGGGGCTTGAACTTAGGACCCTGTGATCAAAAGTCCCATGCTACCAACTGAGCCTGCCAGGTGCCCCTGTAGGTTTTTTCTTTTATTTTTTTCCTCAGAAAGATCTAGAACTGCCACTGTTCTAAAAATTTCAGTGAACTTTTCATTTCTAGATGTGCAAGCAAGCAAGAAGATATGTCCATGCTTAGATGAGCCTATTAAAATAATTATTCCAAGTGTATTTTACTATATATATATGCTTATATTAAGAATAGTGCTTGGAGGAGTGCCTGGGTGGCTCAGTCAATTAAGGGACCAACTTTGTCTCAGGTCATGATCTTGCAGTTCATGGGTTTGAGCCCTGCATCGGGCCCTGTGCTGACAGCTCCGAGCCTGGAGCCTGCTTCGGATTCCATGTCTCCCTCTCTCTCTGCCTCTCTCCTGCTTGCTCTCTGTCTCTCTCTGTCTCTCTTGAAAATAAACAAACATTAAAAAAAATTAAAAAAAAGAGTAGTGCTTGGGAAATGAATATTTTCCAATATTCATATCCAACAATATTGTTGGAAAAATTAATGGATGAAAGAAAAATGAAACGTAGAGTTTGCTTGGAGGAATCAACATTCACACAAACATGATATAAGGAAGAGGATGTAAGTAGGGCAAAGAATTATTAATTATTGAAGAGATCAAGGAAATGTTTTAAACCCCTTTCAATTGTTTCTTGAAAAATATGTAGGTTTTAAATAGGTAAAGGTGGAGGAAGAGCATCGCAGACTGAGGGAGCAGAGGAAAGGGATTGCAGACAGGGAGCAGAATGAGCCGCGGCCTGGGGCTTACAGGTGCACGGTTTGTAGGTGCCTGGGGAGAAGGAACCCTGCCTGCAGCGTGGCTGGGGCGGAAGGGGAGTGCATCCAGGGAGCAGGAGAAAGGCCTGAAAGGTAATTTACCTACATGGTTAATAATTTACTGTAGTTGCCCACCTGGTTTCAGCGAACAACCTCCTTGAGATATATATAGTCCTCCTCAATGGGAGGATCCCCTGACTGAGTCTATTTGGGAAACTGCAGAGATTCACAATTCAATTAGCATTTTAGCAGCTCGAAAAAGTCCTGGAGTAAAGAAACCCACTTCACTTAATTTAACCTGGTGTTTCCGGAACACATTTAGTAATAGATTCATTTTGTGGGGGCAGAACACTTGCTGGTGTTTTACGTAACGTTAAAATGCTGCTCAGATGCCATGCTAAGGAGTGGGATTTTTATAGAACCTAGTGAGCCATGGAGGTTTTTGAGGAGAGGAATGGCATGTTCCCACTGGTTTTTGAGGCAAAATAACTCTTACAAAAGTATGAAGAATAAATTTAGAAGCAAAACCAGAAAGGCTGGGAGATTGTTACAGTTGTCCAAGGGAATGAAGTTCGGGTCCCAGATTTGGGAAGTGGAAATAAGAAAGGGAAAGTGAGCACAAAAGGAAGGCTGAGTGGACAGTCAGAGGAGAGTCAGGAAAGGCTTCTGCTTCTCTCTTCGGAGGCCAAGGAATCAGATAAATAACAATTGTTCATTCATTTGTTTGCAGGGACAAACTGGTGAGTTCAGATTTGGACTTACTGATTAGGCCTAGTGGATCTTAAACATTCAGGCTCGACGGATCTTAAGCTGAGGGTTTAGGGTTGGAGGTATTGGTTTGAAATGCATCGATGCAGAGACTATATTTGAAGCTGCAGGGATGGAAAAGTTTGATCTTGGGAGAATGAAGGAGAGAGAGAAGAAGAAAAGAGGTGAGGAAGGAAAAGAGGAAGAACATCCTGGATGATATCTGCATTTCAAGAGTGAATAGAAGAGGGTCCCACAAATGAAACTGCAGTGTGCTGAGAAAGAAGTAAAGAGAGAAGCAAGTTTTGTGAATGAGTCAATGAACAACTGCCCAAAATGCTCACTAGCATCAGGACTAAAAAGGAGCTTTAAGATGACTAATAATTCTCAGGCAAGATTATGTGCCTGAGCACTACAAAGTGGTCAGTTGCTATTATGACACTGGAAACATAAAATGAATTCTTGCGGGATAATTAAATTAGATGTGGGTCCTATATATATATATAACAAATATTAAACGCATTCAGTTCAGGAATGTATGGAATGACTGGCTTACTTATAGATGAGTTTAGCATTCCTTGGAGCTCATTAAGCTTGTTAGGAAATAAATACTTAAAAGGACCAAAATAACAGTCTCGAACATTGGTTGCCTCTATTTTTAGATAAGGTACTATAATAATCAAGCACCACCCCTTAGACACTTCATCAGAGAATATGGTCAAATCGGAGGAGCAGTCCACATGCCATTCCATCTACAGCTGAATTTATAGTTGACACATGGGCCAGATTTGGCCCTACAGAGGGTTTTGTTTGATTCTCATCGCATTTTAACATTTTTGTAAGTACACATTTAAAAATTTAGAGCTATGGGGCGTCTGGGTGGCTCAGTCGGTTAGGTGGCCGACATCAGATCAGGTCATGATCTCAAGGTCTGTGAGTTCGAGCCCCGCATCGGGCTCTGTGCTGATGGCTCAGAGCCTGGAGCCTGTTTCCGATTCTGTGTCTCCCTCTCTCTCTGCCCTTCCACTCTTCACGCTGTGCCTCTATGTCTCTCAAAAATAAATAAACATTAAAAAAAAATTAAAAAAATATAAAATAAAAAAATATATATAAAATAAAAAATAAAAATTTAGAGCTATTCCAGGGTGCCTGGCTGGCTCAGTCAGTAGACTAGGCAACACTTGATTTGGGGTCATGAGTTTCAAGCCCCACGTTGGGTGTGGAGATTACTTGAAAAATAAAAACCTTAAAAAAAAATTTTTAGACATGTCCCACAAAAACCCAGAATTTCTTTTTTTGAAAAATCTAGCAATGGAGTGCTTAAAGTCTAGCACTATCTTAAAATCTCCTTGATTAGAGTTGTGTAATAGCTGCCCCTTTAGACAGAGCATGAGATTTTTGATTTGTCCAGTGACTAGACCTGTGTTACTGGTCTCAGTTATCCAATCTGGCCTTTGTAACATTTGAGTTTATAAACCTTAATCTCTCGCAGGTCCACTTTAACCATGGGCCACTCCAAGTCTGGTACTGGGCATAGTGGGTCTTCTGAGCCTTTTTCATTTAAATTCCTAAACAACTTTGAAAAGCTGTGTAACCTTTTACATATATTTTAATGAACATGTAAAGATTTTCATAAGTTGAAATAGGATCAAATAATGTACTTTGCACTGTATTCTAAATTTAAAATGAAAATTTTACATTATTCTTTTAAACTAATTTATAGGAGTCTAAATATCATAGCAACTGGATACCCCTTGTTATTCATTCCATTTTTAAAATATAGGAACAGCCTTTTTTCTTACAGTTGGAAATTTTACATTATTATCTTTTCTCCTTGGACTTGTATTTCCATTCTACTCTCACCATAGAATTTTCTCCTAACGTAATATATTTTGTGCTTGCAAGTTTATCATTTAATCTTTACTAAGTCATAGTTCTCTCACAAAACATGTATATAAATTGAAATTTAAAATTATTCTGTGGCCATAAGATTATATATAAAGTGTCAAAATTTTCTTTTTTATCGTTATAATTATTATTAGTCTACAGTTGAATAAGTCAGCATTGATTTTAAAATATTAAATGTTTTGATAGTAATTATCAACAACTCATCAGAAGAGTGCTCTTTGGGGTGCCTGACTGGCTCAGTCAGAGGAGCATGTGACTCTTTTTTTTTTTAAACGTTTTTATTTATTTTTGAGAGACATAGAGACAGAGCCTGAGCAGGGGAAGGGCAGAGAGAGTGGGAGACACAGACTCTGAAGCAGGCTCCAGGCTCTGAGCTGTCAGCACAGAGCCCGACGTGGGGCTCGAACTCACAGACCGCGAGTTCATGACCTGAGCTGAAGTCGGCCACTCAACTGACTGAGCCACCCAGGCGCCCCAGGAGCATGTGACTCTTGATCTCAGGGCCTGAAATTCAAGCCCCACCTGGGATGTAGACATTACTTAAATAAATAAACTCAAAAAAAAAAAAAAAAGAGTGCACATAGAAGTTAAAGATCTGGGAATACATTTTCTTAAAGCTGTCCTTTTCATACTACCCTAGACCCTTTGAAAAGCCTTCATGTACCAAAGGTAAAGGAATCCCAGTGTTTCAGAGGCTTTATAAGGGACATCAGAGGCACTAACCTGGAGCATCGTACAGTATTAGATTATGAGGAGAGAGGGCCAGTTCAGTGGCCAGATTTATATGTTAATCCAAAGCTGACAAGATTCTAGAATATGTCATGCTTGGAACATATTAGGCCTAGAAACAGGGTCCTTCTTCACTGAGGACTCCTCTCAGAGAGACTAATCTGATCCCCTGTCATCCCTCATCTCTCTTAGCTTCCTGGCTTTCCTCAGGCCAAGGGCATGAATGTCATGGTAAAACATTTCTTTATTGCAAACTTCAAATGATTTCTTTTTCAGTCGGAAGAGAATAAATAAAAAGTCCTTGAATAGAAGAAAAAAAACCATTCAGAATCAAGACCCAAATACTCAAACTACTCTAAGAACTCATTAATAAATTTCTCTTTCAGCTATACCACATAAAACCACAATGACTAATTTAACTTCAAAAACTTCTAGAGACCAGTGTGCTAAACAAAGTTAAAGGGGCATCAAAATGGAAGAGAAGATTTCAGAAAGCTAAAAGACTGAAGGAGAATGACCTTTGTATCACTGTCACATTTGAAAAATGCTTAGAAAATAGGAGTGGACCGTGGAGTCAGAGAGCCCTGTGGTGGCAACCTAGTTCTGCAGTCTACTATCTGTCTGATTTTCAGCAAGTGACTCAAACTTTCAGTTTCCTCATTTAGCAAATAAGAGTTATTGTAAGTAGCTTGTAAATTTTCCTGGAGTTTAGAGATTGTTAGTGTAAAGAATCTATCAGTAGCTGGCAGTTTAAGTTCAGTAGCACATTGTATAAATTATTCGTTGGGTTCAACTCATTGATATGCTTACAAATAATTTTCTTCAGTTTACTAAATTTTTTTTAAACATTTATTTATTTTCAAGAGACAGAGAAGGAGTGGGAGAGGGACAGAGAAGAGAGAGGGAGACCCAGAAGCCGAAGAAGGCTTCAGGCTCTGAGCTGTCAGCCCAGAGCCTGACACGGGACTGAACTCACAAACTGTGAGATCATAACCCGAGCCGAAGTCAGACACTTAACTGACTGAGCCATCCACGTGCCCCTTTTTCAGTTTATTTATTTATTTTGAGAGAGACAGAGACAGCACAAGTAGGGGAGGGGCAGAGAGAAAGGGAGAGAAAGAGAATCCCAAGCAGGCCCCATACCTCTATTGAGGATATGTGAGACTTGACGCCATGAACCTCGAGAACGTGATCTGAGCCAAAACCAAGAGCCAGCAGCTAAATTGACTGAGCCACCCAGGTGCCCCTAAAAACAATTTTACTTGTCCATACTGTAGTCTGAAATACCCGGGTGTCCATTGTACCATATTAAGTGAGGTAGGAATGGGGGTGGCTCGAATATGTACCGAGAAAGTTTGAAATGTGTTCTAGACCAGAGACAGGGAAGTAGCACAATTAGAACTGCCACCACAAGACACAGTATGGTATAGAAGAAAACACCTTACATTTGGGGTCAGAGGATCATTGGATATCTTCACTCTGTGACTTCCCTGCGGTGTGACATGAGCAGCTCAGTGAACACCCTGATCTCTACTCAATCCCCGCATCTGTAAAACAAGACGAATAATCATCCTTTCCTAACTAAACGGTATTGAAATGTTGAAGAAAGGAGAGGTACTAGATGAATGTAAAATATTACATCTAGTTTCTTTGATATTACCTATTCTACTACAGGGAAAAGTAACTATTTACCACAGTTAGTGAAAAATTTAAGCCGAAGAATTCCTTTCAGAAAATGCTGATACTACAAAACACCCTTCCAGACCACTTATACATTACAAAGAGGCCAGAAGCCTGGGGCTGTGCTCCCAGTCTGTCCTGTTAGTACTGTTTGTAATATGGGCCCTTTCTGAGTCTCAGTGAGGGATTAAGAATTGAGCAATACGCATTTATTTCAGCTGGGCAGGAACTGAGAAGGAGGATGAGCTGGGTCATGTAGATGTGGTGATTCAAGGGGAGGCACTATCTAGAACTTCCTGACATTTCACAGGGCTCTGGGCTACAAACAAGGTGATGACACCCATTACTTGGAAAGCTGCACCCTGTGTTAAACCTCCCAGCCCAGTCCCCTCTGTTCCTTTCTGTCTGCGCAGCAGGCTTTCAGTACAGAACTTCTCTCTGGTAAGCTTGTCAATATGGTGGGCAAACACTTCTATATTCCTAGTGAGATTTGGAGGAGGCCAATGCAATCAATGGGAGCTGACACTAGTTCATTCATTAAGCCTCATTCAGCCCCCATGGTAATCATGGTGTCCTCTCCTCCTCTGTAGTTGATCCCCTACTGGGCAACTTTCTAATTTAGCCCTTTTGTTTCTCCTTATCTGAATTAAGTTGCTAGTGCCTTCAGGGCTTAAGTTACCATCTCCATCTAGAGTGGCTCCTGTCTTCCAGTCCACTTAGGTTCCTTCAAGTGGGACAGTTTCTCTGCTCCTCTGGCAAAGAAGCATGGGCCTTTCGTTCTTCTAAGACATAGTAGCAGACTCAAAAGTTACCTTCAGGGGCCAAGCAGATACCATAGTTGACTCAAGAGGACCACATGAAAACAGTGGCAAACCAGAGGGTAGTGCCAGAACCATGTTTTTGCTCCTTTTTTTTTTCCCATCCCAAAAATGCAGGCCTAGTGCTGCCCTCTGCTTTTTCAAGAGAAACCAAATATCTGATTTTTTTTCCATGTTAAATGTATTTGTTTTGCCTAAAAGAGCTAGAAGCAGGACAACTAAAACAACCCAGACCCAGCAGAAAGAGAGAAATAACAAAGATCAGGGCAGAAATTAATCATATGGAAACAGAAAAAGTAGTGGAACAGATCAATGAGACCAAGAGCTGGTTCTTTGAAAAAAATAAACAAAATAGACAAACCTCTAGCCAGGCTTCTCAAAAAGAAAAGAGAGAGAACTCAAATAGATAAAATCATGAATGAAAAGGGAGTAATTACAACCAATCCCTCAGAAATACAAGCAATCATCAGAGAATACTATGAAAAATTATATGCCACCAAACTCGGCAACCTGGAAGAAATGGACAAATTCCTAAATAGCCACACGCTACCAAAACTCAAATGGGAAGAAATAGAAAATTTGAACAGACCCATAACTGGTGAAGAAATTGAATCAGTTATCAAAAATCTCCCGTCAAATAAAAGCCCTGGACCAGATGGCTTTCCTGCGGAATTTTACCAGACACTTAAAACAGAGTTAATTCCTATCCTCCTCAAGCTGTTCCAAAAAATTGAAACGGAAGGAAAACTCCCGGACTCATTCTTTGAAGCCAGCATCACATTGATTCCCAAACCAGACAGAGACCCAGCAAAGAAAGAGAATTACAGGCCAATATCCCTGATGAATATGGATGCAAAAATTTTCAACAAGATACTAGCAAATTGAATCCAACAGCATATAAAGAGAATTATCCACCATGATCAAGTAGGATTCATCCCTGGGTTGCAGGGCTGGTTCAATATTTGCAAATCAATCAATGTGATAAATCACATTAACAAAAGCAAAGATAAGAACCATATGATCCTGTCAATAGATGCAGAAAAAGCATTTGACAAAATACAGCACCCTTTCCTAATAAAAACCCTTGAGAAAGTCGGGATAGAAGGAACATACTTAAACATCATAAAAGCCATATATGAAAAGCCCACAGCTAATATCATCCTCAACGGGGAAAAATTGAGAGCCTTCCCCCTAAGATCAGGAACACGACAGAGGTGTCCACTCTCGCCACTCCTATTTAATATAGTGTTGGAAGTCCTAGCATCAGCAATTAGACAACAAAACAAAATAAAAGGCATCAAGATTGGCAAGGGGGAAGTCAAACTTTCACTTTTTGCAGATGGCATGATACTTTACATGGAAAACCCAACAGAATCCACCAAAAGCCTACTAGAACTGATCCATGAATTCAACAAAGTTGCAGGATACAAAATCAATGTACAGAAATCGGTGGCATTTTTATACACCAACAATGAAGCAGCAGAAAGAGAAATGAAGCCAATCCCTTTCACAATTTCATCAAAAACCATAAAATACTTAGGAATAAACCTAACCAAAGATGTAAAAGATCTCTGTGCTGAAAACCATAAAAAACTTATGAAGGAAATTGAGGAAGACACAAGGAAATGGAAAAACATCCCATCCTCATGGGCTGGAAGAATAAATATCATTAAAATGGCAATACTACCTAAAGGAATCTACACATTCAATGCAATCCCAATCAAAATTGCACCAGTATTCTTCTCAAAGCCAGAGCAAACTGTCCTAAAATTTGTGTGGAACCACAAAAGACCCCAAATAGCCAAAGTAATACTGAAGAATAAAACCAAGGCGGGAGGCATCACAATTCCAGACTTTAACCTCTACTACAAAGTGGTAGTCATCAAGACAGTATGGTATTGGCACAAAAACAGACACATAGACCAATGGAATAGAATAGAAAACTCAGAAATGGACCCGCAAGTATATGGCCAACTAATCTTTGACAAAGCGGGAAAGAGTATCCAATGGAAAAAAGACAGCCTCTTTAACAAATGGTGCTGGGATAACTGGACAGCAACATGCAAAAATATGAAACTAGACCACTTCCTTACACCATTCACAGAAATAAACTCTAAATGGATGAAGGATCTGAATGTGAGACAGGAAACCATCAAAATCCTAAAGGAGAAAGCAGGAAAAAGCCTCTTTGACCTAAGATGCACCAATTTCTTACTCGACACATCTCCAAAGGCAAGGGAATTAAAAGCAGAGATGAACTACTGGGACCTCATCAAGATAAAAAGCTTCTGCATAGCAAGGGGCACCTGGGTGGCTCAGTCAGGTAAGCGGCCGACTTCAGCTCAGGTCATGATCTCACACTCTGTGAGTTCGAGCCCCACATCGGGCTCTGTGTTGACGGCTCATGAGAGCCTGGAGCCTGCTTCAGATTCTGTGTCTCCCTCTCTCTCTGCCCTTCCCCTTCTCACGCTCTGTCTCTATGTCTCTCAAAAAATAAATGAATGTTAAAAAAAAATTAAAAAAAAAAAAAAAAACCTTCTGCACAGCAAAAGAAACAACCAACAAAACTGGTAGGCAACCAACAGAATGGGGAAAGATAATCGCAAATGACATATCGGATAAAGGATTAGTATCTAAAATCTATAAAGAACTTACCAAACTCCACACCCGAAAAATGAATAACCCAGAGAAGAAATGGGTGGAAAATATGAATAGACACTTCTCCAAAGAAGACATCCAAATGGCCAACAGACACATGAAACAATGCTCAATGTCATTCATCATCAGGGAAATACAAATCAAAACCACACTGAGATACCACCTCACACCAGTCAGAGTGGCTAAAATTAACAAATCAGGAAACTATAGATGCTGGCGAGGATGTGGAGAAGTAGGCACCCTCCTACACTGTTGGTGGGAATGCAAACTGGTACAGCTGCTCTGGAGAACTGTGTGGAGGTTCCTCAAAAAAATGAAAATAGATTTACCCTATGACCCAGCAATAGCACTGTTTGGAATCTACCCAAGAGATACAGGACTGCTGATCCATAGGGGCACGTGTACCCCGATGTTCATAGCAGCACTTTCGACAATAGCCAAATCATGGAAAGAGACTAAATGTCCATCAATTGATGAATGGATAAAGATGATGTGGTATCATCATCTTTATATATATATATGCACACATATATATATGCACAATGGAATACTACATGGCAATGAGAAAGAATGAAATCTGGCCATGTGTGGCAACATGGATGGAACTGGAGGGTATTATACTGAGTGAAATAAGTCAGGCAGAGAAAGACAGATGCCATATGTTCCCGTGCATAGGTAGGCTTTGGGAGACCTTACAGAAAACCAGGGGAGAGGGGAAGAGGGGAAGGAAGGGGGAAAAAAAAGCCACAGAGAGGAAGACATAACCCAAGAGACTCTCAAAGACCAAGAACAAAGTGAGGGGTGAGGGGGGTGTGGGAGGGGGGAGAGTGGGTGACGGGCACAGAGGAGGGCACTTGTTGGAATGAGCATTGGGTGTTATATGGAAACCAATTTGACAATAAATTATTTTTTAAAATGTGTTTGTTTTGGCAACTAAATTTCTAAAAATATCATTGGCAATATTCTAGTTCTTAATTTGAACGAGTTCATGGGTGTTTGTTACACATTTTGCTCCATGACTTACATATACATTATCTGGAGAGATACCATATAATTTATAATCCAAATCTGGGCAGTTTAAAAGAAAAAAGGGTATGTGATTCATATTTTTTTTTCAGGTATAAACTAGGACTTTTCAAATATTGTATCCTCTACCTCCCTGTTCTGAAGGAAGGTGAAAGAGATGTCTGTGGAAGGGTGTGGGAATGGGCCTTGATGGATGGGCAGGAAGGTACTCAGGCCGGAAGTAACGTGCACACGCAGGACGAGACAAGAGCCTGATCACTTTGAGAAAGCTTTCCAATAGGCAAATGCTGAAGTATGTCTATTTGGTAGGGCAGAGCCAAATGAGGAAGTGTCCTGACAGACAACGCAGAGGGCTCCAGACTCGATATGTTGGTGATAGGAACTAATGTTTGTTCTTAGGAAGGAGAGGGCAGAGAAATGCAGAATGGATCAGAAGAACAGAATGGGCAATAAGCCTGGAAGAGACATTGTTGAGAACTAGAATGCAGAGCATAGTTTATTAATACATTTCAGCAAACGTTCACTGAACGCCCACAGTGTGCCGAGGACTGTCCTTTGAGCTAGGAGATATAAAGATATGAGGGACATAATGCAACAAGGGAGTCAGAAATTTTGAAAGAGAACCCTCAGGTTTCTATGGGTAGCCAAGGTAACCTCTGAGTCGATATTGACAGGAAGCATGGAAACAGATTAAGAAGGTGGGGGATAAGAAGGGCATCTCCGGCAAGGGTGGTAGTGAGACGTCAGGCTGGAGAGCAAGCAGGGGTCAGGCAGATAGTGTGGGCCTTGAAGCGGGACTGAAGACAAGGTCTTCAGTGGTGAGACGGAAGGAAGACATTTAGGAGAAAGCAGAAGAGCTCTGGGAAGAACCAGCAGGTCAGACAATGAGATGAGCAAGTGTAGTGTCCCAGAAGCAAAGAGTGGAGGTGGGGTTTCAACAGGAACCTTTCACAGAGAGGGCGAGGAGGACAGACACGGAAGAGGGGAAGAGGGAGGGCTTGGCTAGGTGAAGGCAGCCGTGGGCTCCTCCTTTCATCCCCACATAAGTTAACACAAACCTAATTCATAGCTACCAATTCTGTGCATGTGCCTTTCCTGTGTCTCAAACAGAAACGGAAGTCTCAGCCGCCCAGCAACTGGTTTTTCACTTTCCTTCTTGTTTACAGAGTGTATGCCCAGCAGAGGGGGAGGAGTGGGACCTGTAATCGCTCGTGATTCAGCCCAGCAGCACACCCTGTGACCACATCCCCATTCTGTGTGTGTGTGTGTGTGTGTGTGTGTGTGTGTGTGTATAGAGAATGTGAGACTTTGTGTTCCTCTGTGCATTAGACAAGAAAAGAACACTCCAGCACAGTGTTAAATTCTCTGACTTATTCTGAGTTGTAAAAAGAGTTGTGAATAGTGGAGCTTCCTCAAAGCAGAGATTCTGGGCACTATCTGTAATTAACAGCTAGCCTTGTGGGGTTTGTGTAGGGATCTGTTTTGGTACTGTGTTACACAATTCTTTTTATATTGGGATCAGATCTGAGTCATTCAGAGCCTGTGTCTTCTGGGTGCTGAAATGACAGCAGGTGTTGTCACTGCAGGTCTTTCTTCTCAGAGCATGCAACTGTTGATCTCAGGAAGGTGAGTTCAAGCCCCATGTTAGGTATGGAGCCTACTTCAAAAAAATTAATAATGATGTTTATTCAAAATGTATAGCTCACTGTTTACCAATGTAATAGAAATAAACATGTGTTGGTTTGATGTAACTTGGCCCTCCAAACACTGCACTAATGGTCAGGAGTTTTGTGTCTATTCTTTTTCTATTACAGGTGCTGGACTCAGTGTCAGTGATAATGAATCGGGTCAAGGCAGCCAGGAGGGAGGCACCTTGACTGACTCCCAGATAGTAGAACTCAGGAGGATACCCATTGCTGACACCCACCTCTAGCACCTTAGTGACCATTAGATTGATACTTTGGTATTTGTATTGGAGTTGTGCTAAAACTCTGTAAGTTTCATACGTACAGCTGTATAATAGGAACTTATGAATTGTACTGGATGATTAACCCAGAAGTGATTGTTGTGTTTGGAATATGAGTTTCTTATCTTTGTGCAACCTGAAAATTCACTGCTATGATGAAGACTGGATCAATTTCTATCAGTTAATAGCATATATTCCAAGAATACTAGTTGTTTTTTAATCATCTTGCATGGCTAACATTGTTTAATAAAAATAATGACCAATAAAAACAATAGAATCCATTTGACATCACCCAGGCTCATTATTTATGAGGAAATGTTGTGTATAAGCAAAGAAACACACTTATCTAGATGTGGTCAGGCACCTTTTTTCTTCCAGCATTGATACGGGTCATCCTCATCCTGACTTAAGACTTTCATACCTAAAATCCATAAAATGTATCATCTGGTAAAGATTCTGCACTACGTGTTGACGGGGATACTGCAGTTTGCATCATCTTTCATTCAAAAGTATGTATTTCTGCTCATTATAAAATTAGGGATCTGAACATTTTCCAAAATAAATGTTCTGTTCCCAGTTAAAAATAACTACCACATCAAGCATTTTAGCACAGCTAAGAAGAGGAGCATTCAAACAGTGGAGTTTGTTTAGGCGAGATATTTCTGGGTTTTGATTTTTCAGTCTTTTTTTGTCTTGGAATGAGAAATCAGAAAGTCTATCCCAGAACAAACACTATTGTGTTTGTGATGATTTCATTGACTGTGGTTCCAGAAGAATCATTAGGAACAGAACACATTTGTCCTAAGGAATCCTTTGTGACCTTTTGTTTCTGAATTCTTAAGTATTTTTGAGAAAATCAGTATCATTTCCACAAAAATTAAAATTAAAAATAATTAAGAGAAAATGTTCCTTTAGAACCATAATTAAAACATTCAAGTGCCCTTTAATTGCTTAAGCAATTACTTTTTATATAACCTGAGTGGCATTATTTATCTTGACGAAATTATGAAATGACTCTCCTCTTCCAGTTAGTCCTCCCCACTCCTACCTCCTCCCCCTTGTAGTGAGTGTTCATGGGTGGATTGTTGTTGTAGGTAGAAAACAAAAAGCTGCCCAACAAAATCAAACAGCATAACAAACAAAGCTCTGTCCTTGGTGGAGTTACGATCCTTTTTGGAAACTTGAGAATAGGTGGGAACAAGATTGCATTTACCTTATGTGACAAATAAATTCGCTGTCTCTTGCAGCCCTGGCATTGCTCTGTATACAGTCTGTTTCATGACAGAGTAGAGGCAGTTGATGTAATTGGTTATAACATATAAAATTTAAGATGAAAATTTTTAACTTGGTAACATTAAAATTGTTAATAGATTTTAATGAATTGGGGGCTTATGTGATGATTATAGAAATGTGAGATTTCATTGTGTGGAATCCGTTAAGTCACAGTCACAGTAACATTTTCTCCAGAAAACTAGATTCTTAGTTATCAATTAAGGTCTTAAGGAATTTACTTGAGGTAAACTCAGTATTATTACCATATTTTTATTAATGTTTTTTTAAGTTTATTTATTTTGAAAGAGACAGAGAGAGCAGGAGCAGGGGAGGGGCAGAGGGAGAGGAGGAAGAATCCTAAGCAGGCTCTACAGGGTCAGTGCAGAGCCCAGCGTGAGGCTCGAACTCATAAAACTGTGAGATAGTGACCTGAGCCAAAATCAAGAGTCAGATGCTTAACAGACTGACCCAACCCAGGTGCCCCAACCATCATTGTCGAAGTTCGTAAAAAGCCTGTAACTTTACCAATGAGGAATTCTCTAACAAAGGCAATTGCCAATAGCTACTTTCATTTCTGCATACTGTCAGAATTGGGGAAAGTCTGACCTAAGACATGACAAATGGGATACCTCTTGTACTTCAGGTTACTGGATTCGTGTGGCTGTCCAAAGTGCCATCTTAATAAGGAATCAAAAGGACTACCTGCTGCTGTTCAGCAGGATTCTTTTAAATGTTGGAAGGAAAAATACAAGATTTCTAGAAGCCACAGTGCTAAAATAAATAAACTTTATGTTCTAACAGCAGCAATAATTTGCCATCCTGTTTCCTCTCAATGTAGATTAAAATGGGACACTTGCCAGGGAAGCACAGTACTGTGTAGGAAGAAGCAAATCAAATCAAATTCCTAAAAATGAAAACTAAAGGGTTGGGACTATACCATGTTACAATTGCTTTTTTCAGGAGGTTTGATCCTCTTGCTTCATGACAGTTTTTAAAATTAATTAATTTTTGAGAGAGAGAGTGGAGGGGGAGCAGAGAGAGAGGGAGAGAGAGGATCTGAAGGGGGCTCTGTGTTGACAGGGAGAGGCCACTGCAGTGTACAAACTCACGAACCATAAGATCATGACCTGAGCTAAGTAGGACGCTTTAACTGACTGAGCCATCTAGGCACCTCTCTTCGTGACATTTAAAAAAAATTTTTTTTGATGTTTGTTTATTTTTTGAGAGAGGGGGAGAGAGAGAGTGTGAGCAGGGGAGGGGCAGAGACAGGGAGACACGGAATCCGAAGCAGGCTCCAGGCTCCAAGCAGTCTGCACAGAGCCCAACTCGCGGCTCAAACTCACAAACCTCGAGATCATGACCTGAGCCAAAGTCGGTTGCCTAACCAACCGAACCACCCAGGTGCCCTTTCATGACATTTTTAAAAGAGCTTTATTAAGATGTAATTCACATTCCATACAATTCACCCATTTAAAGTGTACAATTCAGTAGTATTTGGTCTTTTGGATTATTGGGGGGGTTTTTTCTTATAAAATACATGTAACACAAAATTTGTCATTTTAACCATTTTTAATGTGATTTTTATATATTTTTTAAATTTTTAATGTTTATTTATTTTTGAGAGAGAGAGAGACAGAGTGCAAGCAGGCGAGGGACAGAGAGAGAGAGACGGAGACACAGAATCTGAAGCAAGCTCCAGGCTCTGAGCTGTCAGCACAGAGCCCGATGTGGGGCTCGAACTCATGCAACACGAGATCATGACCTGAGCTGAAGTTGGACACTCAACCCACTGAGCCACCCAGGCGCCCCAATGTGATTTATAAATTCAGTGGCGTTAATCACATTTACAATGCTATTCACCCCTCCCCTCTATTTCACCACCCCAAACAGAAACTCTGTTTTTCTCATCTCCATGACATTTTCTGTCCTTTGTCAATAGACATCTAACATTTCCTTGGGAAATATCTCTGGTGTATTTTTGTGATTTTAAATTTGTTCTTTTTGCCTCAGGTTTTTTTCAATTTTTATTTTTTAGAACGTTAAAAAAAAAAGATTCTCCCATTCTGGATGCAAGTGTAGACAGGCATGCGTTTGAGGTATGGAGTGGCGTTGATGCTGTTGGAATTCCCACCAAGACAGGAGTGCAGGCAAATGAAAATCTTAGTGAGTAAAACACAAAGAATTTCACTCTGGAACTTCAGCTTTGAGTTGGTTTTCAATTTTTTGAGGTGTCTTAGGATTGTTATGTGTGTGTGTGTTTTAAGATTGTATTTTTTTGAAATAATTTCTACACCCAAAGTGGGACTCAAACTCACAACACTGAGATCAAAGAGTCACACGCTCCACTCACTGAGCCAGCCAGATGGCCTGAGGTATCTGAGAGTTTAATCAATATTTCCCTGTCTCCTAAATCCGATCAGAGGAGTTTAAACACATAATTGGGGGTATGACTGGAAATAACAATGCTTATTCAGGAACATAGCTCCCAAGCAATTTAACCTTGTGCTTACCAGCACTTAAGATGCTCCTTGAGTTTAGCCTTAAGGCCTCTGGATAAATCTGTTTGAGGGTAGGTCTCAATCAGATAAGTTAAGTGGTGTTGACCTTCTCAGAGCACCTGGATGCCAGAGTGGATTTCATCTAGACAGCCTGATCTTGCTAGGAACAGAGAAATCAACAAGGGCATCCTATGTTTCATGTGGCCTTTTAATCACTATGGCATGGACCCGGTCTCCCCAGTGCTTCTCTCTCAGGATATAAGTGAAAGAACCGCATTGTCCATAAATGGCATTTAAAGAATGAGCCAAGTGACTGAGTCTAGGAACTCTTCCATTATCTTGAATCTCTTCTAGTCTTTTCAGCTGACTAATAAGTAAGACAGATGAGTGATATTCTTACTGATAAGATGTTGGTACATTGATGTTATTCTTACTCAATAGTCTCACCTACCCAAATTTTTTTCTTAAGTTTATTTATTTGTTTAAGCAATCTGTACACCCAACATGAGGCTTGACCTCATGACCACAAGATCAAGAGTTGCATGCTCTTCTGACTGAGCCAACCAGGTGCCCCTCACCTGCCCAAATTTTTATCTCATGAAAACAATTTCAGCACTATAATAGAAAACCAAACTCACCTTTACAGAAATCTAGGAAACCCCAGAGGCCTTATTAAACTGTAACACATGCTAGGTGGCACATACAAAGAGTAAATGTACAATTTTCCTGAGGGGAAAAATAATTATTTTTCCTGCTCTTTGTAACTGTTCAAATCACTTTGACAGGTTGGGCAACTCCCTTAATTGGGATTTTACTACCCTGGAGATAAAAGAGTTTAACAAGGAATGTATTTAAAGTCACTAAGATACTCACTGATGCTTCAGTATCATTGATTTATAGCCAATAAACATCTTTTTCTTAAGTAGATTACATGATGGCAGGAGAAGAAGGAAATGGAGAATAACCCTGTTTCCCATCATTGACAATGGGATGCAGTTATCAAATACTGTTGCCGTGGTTCTTGGGAGTACTATAGGGTGCTTTGGTTCTGTTCCCAGCCTGGCTGCTGCTGGGGACTCAGCGGCTGGTTCTAACAGTTTTGATTGCCCTATGAACACCAAAGTTAGAGCTGAAGTCCCTAAAAATGACTCAGCTCAAGGAAATTGTTACCATTTCCAGGACTGACATAGTATCTTAGTCCTGTGAGAAAACATAGGTAATGACTGTTTTTTAATAGATAAAAGAATTCCAGCCTAACTGCAGTAGAGCATTCTTTTTTGCCTGTGATTAACCTTTAGGAGTTTATGAGCAAAATCACAAATTTGACTTTTTTAAAAATATAGAAAGGTGCCTAAGTGGCTCAGTCAGTTAAACATCCAACTCTTGATTTCAGCTCAGGTCATAATTTCACAGTTTGTGAGACTGAGCCCCACATCGGGCTCCATGCTGACTGCGGAGCCTACTTGGGGGGATTCTCTCTCTGCCCCCCCCCCAAAATAAACTTTAAATAATTTATAAAGGAATTAACTGACAGCATTTGTTTTGTGATACTAATGAAGAAAATAGACCATGCAAATCATTTCAACGTCACTTATTTTGGGTTTGATTATGGGTATGATTATAGTTATTTTAAAGGTAAAGGTACCTGTGTGTGTGTGTGTGTGTGAGAGAGAGAGAGAGAGAGAGAGAAAGAGACTGAAAGAATTCTGGGAAATCAGAGCAAGAAAAGCAAGGAGATCAGGATAATAACAATTTCCATTACAGTTTGCAAGGCATGATTTTAAAAGATTTTCGAAAGCTGATTAACGAAGTGTATGAAACTGTCCATCATCCTGCCCCATAGTATATATCTTTACTCTCTGTACATCCATCAAAATCATTTTGAAGCCTTTTGCCAAATTACAGGAGGGAAGTAGTAATCATTTAATAAAATACTAAACAATAGAGAACACTAACAAAACAAATTAGAAAGGTGCTCAAGAACTATTGGGACATTATGGTACCTTTCTGGAACATTCCATCAAATAATGCACAGGTATTATGTAGTAAATGGCTTATTTCCTTTTTTTCTTTTCTTTCTTTCTTTTTAAATGTTTGTGTATTTTTGAGAGAATGAGCAAGTGAGGGAGGGGCAGAGACAGGGAGGCAGACAGGATCCAATGCGGGACTCAAGTTCACAAACCATGAGACCATCACCTGAGCCAAAGTTGGACACTTGACTGATTGAGTCACCCAGGTGCCCCAGCTTGTTTCTTCTTTTAGAAGATGATCTTTATCTTCCAGTTTCATCTATATGGTCACATATTATTTTTTTTACAGGTGAATAGTATTCCATTGTATGTATTTACCATATGTTCTTTAGTCATTCACCTATAGATGAACATTCGGGTTGTTTCCAGTCTTGGCTATCGTGAATAATACTGTAGTGAACATGGAATATCTTCAAAATACTGACTTCAGTTCTTTTGGATAAATACCAAGAAGTGAGATGGCTGAATTAATAGGAGAGTTCTTTTTTTTTTTTAATGTTTATTTATTTTTGAGAGAGAGAGAGAGAGCATGAGCAGGGGAAGGGCAGAGAGAGAGGGAGACACAATCTGAAGCAGGCTACAAGCTCTACAGAGCCCAACACAGGGCTCACACTCACAAACCACGATCATGATCTGAAGCCAAAGTCGGGCACTCAATAGACTGAACCACACAGGCACTTTATGAGAGTTCTATTTTTAATTTTTTTGAGGAAGCTCCATACTGTTTGCCATTGTGGCTCTCCTGTTTTGTATTCCCAGCAACAGTGTGCAAAGTTTCTAACTTTGCCAGTGACAGAAAGACAAATACTGCATGATTTCTCACATCCTCACCAACACCAGTCTTTTGGGATTTTTTTGATAATAGCCATCTTGACAGGCATGAAATGATATCTTCCGGTTTTGATTTGCATTTTTTCTGGTGACTAGTGATGCTGAACATTTTTTCATATTATCCATTGGCCATTTAGATGTCTTTGAAGAAATGCCTATTCAAGTCCTTGGCCCTTTTCTTAATTGCATCATTAGTTTTTTTGCTTTTGAGTTGTAGGATTTCCTTCTATTTTGGGGATGAACTTCTTCTCTTCTCTTGTAAATATTTTCCCCCATTCTGTAGGTTGTCTTTTCACTCTTTGATAAGTAAAATAAGCCAGTGACAGAAAGACAAATACCGCATGATTTCACTTAAGTAAAACATCCAAAATAACCAAGTTCAGGGGCTCCTGGATGGCTCAGTTGGTTGAGCAACTGACTTCAGCTCAAGTCATGATCTCATGGCTCTCAAGTTCGAGCCCCGCGTCAGTCTCTATGCTGACAGCTCAGAGCCTGGAGCCTGCTTGGGATTCTGTGTCTTCCTCTCTCTCTGCCCCTCCCCCACTCGCATTCTGTCATTGTCTCTCTCAAAAAAAAAAATATTTAAAAAGTAATAATAAAATAATCAAATTCATAGAATCAAAGAAATGGATGGTTGTTTCCTGGGGCTGAAGGAAGGGAGAAATGGGGAGTTACTAACCAGCAGGCATAACATTTTAGTTAAGCAAGATGAATAAACTCTAGAGATAGGCTGTACAATATTGTACCTAGAGGCACTAATACTTTATTGTACACTTAAAATTTTGTTAAGAGGGTAGATCTGCCAAGCATTCTTACCACAATAAAATAAAAGTTTTTTGTCTTGTTTTTTAATTTGCTAACAGAACTGTTTAAGCACTGTAATTCACTGCAAGTGAAGGAAGTTAAAACAGTTTTTTAAAAGTTTTCCGGTCCGTAGGACACTTACCTGGCTCAGTAAGTCAATGTCCGACTCTTGATTTTAATTAACTCAGGTCATGATCTCACAATTTGTGGGTCTGCACTCCACAATGACAGCATAGGGCTTCTTGGGATTCTCTCTCTGTCTCTTTCTCTCTCAAAATAAATAAAAGAAACTTTAAAAAATAAATAAAGTTTTCCAGTCTATTCTAGAACTCTTAGTAACCCCTCACAGAATCCCTAATGATATCTGCAGAACCCCACTGAGAAACCCATAGTATATTGTAAGCTCATGAAGACTGGGAACTATGTCTTATTTATTTTGTGTCTTAAGCACCTACCACAATGCCTGGAACAAAATGGATGCCCAGTCAATACATGTGGAACTGAAAAAAAAATTAATTTTTATCCTAATAACTAAAGAAGAGAATAATTTCTCTTGATCTTTTATATATTTTAGTTACAGATATTTTGCCTTTAAAAATCCAAATGAATAGCAATTATTGAACAAATTAGATGCCATATCATCTTCCTGGTACAAATCAGCTTTCATTTTCAAAGCTGTAATTTGTTGAATTATTCATTTTGCTGCCTAGTTATCCAAGGAGTCTTGAAAACCACTGAAGACCTCTGAAAAGCTTAATTTCATTTGTCAGTAGCCTATATAATAAGTTTCAAAGTAAGATAGTATTTTAAGGATTCTTTGGTTGGGGCAGACGGGAGGCCAAACAGAGTAAATAGACAAGAGACAATAGTTACTCTTTGTATCTCATTATTACTCCATGACCTGTTAATCATAAGGGTTTTGTGTGGAAAATTACATATGCATGAATATTTTGTAACCAAAGGGTTATAATCTGCAGTCTCTCTCGGACTTATCTGGTTCCACAGTAGGAAGTCAAAGAAGTGTGTATTGTGTCATTCATGGTTGATTCATTATGCCTGTACTAAATACATTTGAAATAACAGTCTGCATTGTAACACTCAAACACAGATAACATGTAATTTCTAATCTCAGTGAGCCAAGAGAATAAGACTAATTGTACTCTGAAGCTAAGAAATCAACGTCTACCAGATTGACTGTAAGTGTCCAAGGTTCAGAAGAACACACTATCATCTTCGTAACAGAGCAATGCCTCTCTTCCATGCTGTTAGGAACTAATTACTGATAAAAGTCAAGACCTCATCTCCAGCCACAATGTGATTTCTCAAAACAACCCAGAGGGTTGTGAGTCAAAAGTCATTGCTTTTTGCCAATTTCCAAGATAAAGACTGAACTGTGGAAAGTAGAGCTTCTTTCTGGCAAAGGGCAAAAAAAAAAAAAAATGCATCTGAAAAAGTAACATTTTTTAAGGAACAAACATTCTAAAGTCAGAAAAAAAAAAGGTACATTCCTCCAAATCACAATTTGCCAGTGTACACACGAGAGCATATACAACAGAAGCTAGGATGGGAGAAGAAATAGAAAGATGAGCAGATTTTATTTGAATTTATCTTTGGTCCAGGTATTTTCAAATGCTATAAGCTAGAGCAGAAGAGAATACTTTGAAAGAAAGAAAAAACATAGTTGCTTAATCTTACAAAATCTCTTTTGTCTTATTATGTAAGACTGCTCACATAGTACGGAATGTTTTCAAACTTCTCCCTTTATCTTCTTATTTACTCTTGCCCCTTTTCCTATTACAAGGCATACTTATTTTTGTTAGAAGGCATTTCTGAAAAATTATATTAAAATCATATATTAAAAATTTTTTAATGTTTACTTTTGGTAGGCAGCGACAGAGCGCAAACAGGGGAGGGACAGAGAGAAAGGGAGACACAGAATATGAAGCAGGCTCCAGGCTTTGAGCTGTCAGCACAGAGCCCAAAGCAGGGCTCGAACTCCCACATCAAGAGATCATGACCTGAGGCACTCAGATGCCCCTAAATCAAATTTAAATAAAAGTATATCACTTTTCTTTTTTTACTCCATGGGAAAATGTGATTATAAATAAGGATTCTGATAAAAAAAAATTAGCTTAGAAGAAGCAGTGCATCTGTCTGCTCATCAAAAGGAAAAAAAGCACCATCAAAAAATAAAAATGGATGATGTTTAGTCAGTTCTACTCAGAGTCTCAGTCACCACCTCATAATGATTTAGCTGCAGGAGATGGATGTGTAGACTGACATGCAAAGGCATGGATTAGATGCTAGACAGAGCCACAGAAGGCAAGTGGAACAATGATAAATATGTTCCCTTTTGTGTTTTTATCTTATTACCAGCATTTGTTTAAGACTGATAACAGCTCGGGGCGCCTGTGTGGCTCAGTTGGTTAAGTGTCCAACTTCAGCTCAGGTTGTGATCTCACAGTTTGTGGGTTCAAGACCTATGTCACGCTCTGAGCTGACAGCTCAGACCCTGGAGCCGGCCTCAGATTCTGTGTCTCACTCTCTCTCTGCCCCTTCCCCACTCATGCTCTGTCTCTTTCTTTCAAAAATAAACCTTAAAAAAAAAAAAAAAGACTGTTATCCGCTCTAAAATGTTTCAGTTACTCCTTAACCCAGAGTTGTCTACATGGAGATCAGAATAGCTACTGGACCGTGGCACTATTATTTAGTCACACTAAAATATTCCAGGAGAGGAAGGTCCTGGGTTCCCAGAGAACAGGTTGAGTGGGAAGATGTAACACCCAATGAGAATCTTTCCTGTGCCAGCTTCAGCCCTGCCTCGGAGGTCACACCTGCCGCCCCCCAGGTCGCGCCTGCAGCTATGCATCCTGTGCTCCTAGATATTCCAGAACAGAGGAAGTCCTACCTCTGAGTTCTGATCCTGGTCAGAACCTCAGTAAAGTACAAAAACGGTCGGCATTTTCTTCTCACCCCCTTTCCACTCTGTAGCTGAAAATACCCGATAAGTTTTTCTTTACATGATTCCCAGTTATATCCTTCCCATCAACTGTTGAAATAGGGGATATATATTTAATACTTGGTTTTTAGAAAATCATTTAATAAATACCAGCTCTATTCATGCCTTCAGAGGAAGTAGAGAGCAGTCGTATTTTCTGTCTTCTAAGATTTTCACCAATGAAGTAAATACATTTCCTGCATTGATGAGGTAGAAAGACTCTCAGCACTCAAGTTTCTCAGTGCAGTTTGTATTTGTGGCAAAAGTAGGGAAAAATTTTTCTGTATGTGGGTGAATTATTTTATTAAAAGATGTGGGTAGAGACAAGATGGAATGAACTTTTTTTGCTCTCGCGTCAACTCAGGAGGATTTTGTGTTTTATTCTCTCTCCTTCTGCCTCTTCCTCTCCGCCTCCCCCCCCCATCCCATTTCTTGAATAAACACAAAACCAAAAAGCTGTAAGTAGTCTGAAGTAGTTGTTAGGGGTAAACAGCTTAACAAGTCCAAACAATTATCCCTGGTAGGTTCCAGGATAATTTATTTGCACAGATCAGTTCCCTTTGATGTTCAGACTGGTGGACTCTGCCTGCTGATAGCTAGAAGACTCTATAAAGGAAATTGCTTTCCTGAATATGAAACAAAGGAACTTATGCACAATAATACGACCAATTCTGGACTCTACGATTGAAGAAAAATATAGAACATATTTGGATTTTCATAATAGACTTAATATTAAGAACAAATAAAATGAATGAATTCTAGTCAGGTAGAGAAATTACTTTCTTTTAATGTTTATTTACTTTTGAGAGAGAGAGAGAGAAGCAAGGGAGGGGCAGAGAGAGAGGGACACACAGAATCTGAAGCAGGCTCCAGACTCTGAGCTGTCAGCACAGAGCCCCAAGTTCAAGGCACTTGAACCCATGAACCTTGAGATCATGACCTGAGCTGAAGTTGTACATTTAACTGACTGAGCCACCCAGGTGCCCCGAGAAATTACTTTCTGTGTGATGATGAATTTTTTTTTAACGTTTATTTATTTTTGAGAGACATAGAGACAGAGCATGAACAGGGGAAGGGCAGAGAGAGAGGGAGATACAGAACCTGAAGCAGGCTCCAGCCTCTGAGCCATCACCACAGAGCCCGACGCGGTGCTCAAACTCATGAACCCTTAGATCATGACCTGAGCTGAAGTTGGCCGCTTAACCGACTGAGCCACCCAGGTGCCCCGAGAAATTACTTTTTGAAGGGTCACAAGTAGATGCAGTTATTTGAAATAAAGTAGTAATTGAATATGCCTTAAAAACAAGAGATATTTTTTGTATTTCTTTTGTAATACAAATTGGATTTCTATTGCAATACAAATCTAAGTCAAGGAGTAAAGGACACAAGCAGTGGAAAATACTCCAGAAATCTGGAACACAAAAGATTCACTAAGAGATTGGAAAATAGTACATTCTAGAGTCCCTGCCTGTTTTACTTAAAGCTAATTTTACTAAGATCAGCCTACAAAAGACAGAATTATTCACTAAATGATTACTCCGGAAAACTTCCTTGGCAAAGATCCAACATTTTCTAAAACTCCATTCGATCTAGCATCTTATGGTTCCATATAAGTAAACTCAGATGCTGCTTCATTGCCACAAGGAGAGTAGCTGATATTTTCTATTAACAAAACACACACATCTACATACTTGTCTGGGTTTATTGGTACCATACTTGAGATCATATGCTTCTATCTCATCCAATCACTAGAAATCTATAGGCAGAATTCAGTGGATTTTGTATTTTGCTCAAATACTATTTCTAGAATACGAGGTTGTCCATTTGGAATTATAAGATTCCTTCATTTTCCAGAATTTAAACTATTTGAACAGTTTTGTTCTTCTTGGAAGAACAACCATTCTTCACAGGATTTAGATTGTAATAAATAACAGTGTGACCATAAATTAGAAACTCTCTAAAGGTGGCAAGCCTTTTAACTTCAGTGATTTTTACTTCTGTTTGCTTCTACACCTTCTCCTAAGCGTGGGTGCTGAAAACTTAGACCTTCAGAGTAGAAAATGCCAGTTGGAAATATATTTTCATGCATTTCATCAGCTTCATTTTGGTTGTCATGCGGAATAATTTGTAGAACCCAAGACCCTGTGTGGCTCTTGGGATAAACAATAGTGGCTTTCTGTCGCAGGACTAAACTGTGTAACATAAAGCAAAGAGGGGACGTGCTCACACTCGGCCTGCTTCAAGGCAAAGTAAAAATTAAGCTCGGCATGTCATCACATACTTACAAGTGACTTATGAGAGCCTTCTTTATAAATAGATTTTGAGAGTGCCAAGGTTTCCAATGAAATAGGAGAACATTAAAAGGGTTTATCATTTTCATTGTGGGAAAAACAGAGACACCACTGATTCCCCTAAGGCAACAACCAGCCCTTCAAGGACCATAAAGGAATTGTAGATGACGGCCCAAATTATTAAATCCATTACCAAATAGGTAGACTTTTAAAAACATGGCTTCTACCAAGACTACACTGTATGGTATCTAATGTGAGAATAAAATTAAAAAAATAATAATAATAAATAAAAATTTAAAAAAACATGACTTCCACGATGATCCCCAGTAGCAGTATGTGTGCTCATGGGCTACAAAAATACGCATGGTAAAAGATTCGATAAGCCTCCTTTTGATGCTGCTGATGAATTATAGTTCACAGATCCACTTAATAACTCTAAAGCTTCATTTTAAAGATGAGAATACATTTGTTTTAAAGAAAAATGTGGGGTGCCTAGATGGGTCAGTTGGTAGAGCACGTGCCTTTTTGTCTTGGGTCATGAGTTCAAGCCCCACACTGGACGTGGAGCCCACTTAAAAAAAAAAAAAGAAAAGATAAATGTAACAGTGGTAAGATTAGAAGTTTACACAGTATGTATGCTCTTCTACGGTACAAGTTTTTTGGAGAATGAAATGAATGTAGGAAGAAAGCTCTCGTGAAGTCATCTGAGAGAGAGTATTTTTAGAGTGTGTTAAAAATATTAATGAATAGGGGTGCCTGACTGACTCCAGAGAGCATGCAACTTTTGACCTCTGGGTCATGAGTTCAAGCCCCATGTTGGGTGTGGAGCCTACTTAAAAAAAATGTTAATGAATAAATGAGATGACTTTTATAATATAACTCAAAAGTTTAGCTAACAAAAAATATATAATAAAATTCTACATATTAAATGTAAATATGTAATATAAATACAAAAAGCATATAATTATATATTATATGCATATAAATATATAGCACATATGTTATAATCATATTTATAATATAAGTATTATTTATACACTCATCTTCACATAAATACACATCACACACAAATATACACATACACATATACAACAAGTTATTAATTGTGTTCAGAGATTCTCAATTTCTTCATTGGCTTTTCGGTATTTTTCAAGTTTTCTACAAGGAACGTGGGTTACTTAAAAAAAAATATACACTTTGGTGGCAATTATTTAAGGCCTGAATTTAGCACAGGTAGTTTTTAAGACACCTATTTTTTTTTGCTCAGTCAACTGCTAGTAAAACAATTATAGCTAGTGAGATTTTTTTGGCGATAATTGTTTAAGAGCAGTTTTAGGTTTACAACACTGAGGGGAAAGCAGAGATTTCCCATATCCCCTCTGCGTCTGCAAGTACATAGGCTTCCCTGTTACCAACATCACTCACCAGAAGGGTACGTTTTTTACAGTTGAGCCTACACTGACACATCATAATCACCCAATGTCCAAAGTTTGCCTTACAGTTCACTCTTGGTGTTGTAATTCTATGGGTTTAGACAAATCCATAATGCATAATCCGTCGTTATAAAGTCATGTAGAGTATTTGCACTGCCCTAAAAATCCTTTGTGCTCTGCCTCATTGTCCTTCCCCCATCTCTGGCTGGTGAGATTTTCAGTCTGAGGACCTCGGGCACTCTGTTCCTAGTGGAAATGATGGACCTTGATGCAATTTTATAATCTGCTTCACAGATGATATTAGGTGACCACAGTGATTGGCTTACAAAGACCACCATGAGCCTCAGGACCACTGAAGCTGTGGGCGCTAAAGCCTGTGGGATCTCTCTTCATAAACTCTGAGACTTCCCTCCCAGCCCAAGGAAATCTCTAATTTGAGCACAGAAAAGAAGGGGGGGAGAAAGGAAGCCCCAAGTCACAGGAAAGGTCTGTCGCTGGCAGTTTACAGAAGGAACAAAGGAGAGCTTTTATCCCAGTCAATGGGTGCCACAATGTTAGCATATTTTAAAGACAATAACGTATATTCGATGGTCACAAATGTATTATTCACTAAAGAATGAACATTAGGGGTATTATCTCAGACTTCTGGATTTATTCCATGTTTCATTAAGAAACCCAAAACTATGCTATATTTCAAAGGAAATTGTAGCTTTAAATTTTTACCCTTCAGACGTTTGGAAATTTCAAATAACTGTTCCAGATCTGATCACAAAATATTTCTTTTGTTGCATAGAAACTGACTTTCAAGTCACCATATTTAAGTACTAAAAAGCAGAGGGAAAAACTCATCCTCTCCTGCCACTTTCTCTGGAATCCCAGGCCCGGCATGCCAAATATCTAATTACACACAGTCCACACATTGTCCACACACAGGGCTCTTCCCCACAGTGCCCTCCAGTCAGGAAGCTCAGGGCTTTTGGCCTGTTTCTCTCCCTGGCATTTTGAAGTACGTGAAGCATACTTCATTTTTTAAATCTTGTTTTATATATTTAAGAAGTTGAGGGGTGCCTGGGTGGCTCAGTCGGTTAAGCATCCAACTTCGATCTCATGGTTCATCATCAACTTAATTTATTGTGCTTCATTTATAGTTGCATAATATATATATATTCTTTTAATTATAGTTGTCAAAATATGTTAGTTTAGTTTTACACAAATCAAGGCCCACAGTCACACCATCTCAGGTAACCCACCCTTATCCAAGGCACGTTTTCAGGCACACATTGCTCTTCCCATCCCAGCCAGCCTGTTGCCCTCTCTCTGTCCTATCTTTCTGGCATTATCACTTTTTAAAATATCTTTCAAAATGTTTATTTATTTATTTTGGAGAGAGAGAAATAGAGAGCGAGCAGGGGAGGAGTAGACAGAGAGGGGGAGACAGAATCCCAAGCAGGCTCCGTGCTGTCAGCACTGAACCACCCAGGGGCCCCTCTGACATTATCCTTTTAACTCACCCACTGCTAGTCCTCTCATAATCCCCGTACATTACTTCATGTCAATTCTTACCACTCTACCTCTAGTTCCAGGTAGGAGTCAAACGCTTCCAAAGCTAATATCTTTGCTTTGGATTTTGTTGGTCCTGTCAACATTTATAAGAAATAAAAATGAGGGAGAAATAAGCAAATAGAATCAACACCAGCTACTATAAGGAACCATCAATACCATGTGTTGAGAAATGGTAAAAAAGGCTATGAAGAAGATTCTGGAGAAGATAAAAACTGAAATGAGAACTTACAGTTTTTCAGAAAATTAGCACAGTAATTTTGATACTCTCATACATATTTACAATCCTTAAAATTTCCCCGAGATAAAAAGATAAATCTTCTGTGCCAGAACAGATAGGCTAAGGGTCGATACCAGACATATGAAAGAGTACTCCAAAAAACTAGCTGCAAGAGGAAAGATTTTGCAATTTTCAGACCTGAGGTCAACGCCCCAAAGATGAGTTGAAAAATTCTGAAAAACAATCTCTTACACCAGACGTCACCACTAAACCAGATATTTTTCTTCCTCAGAAACAAAAGAAAAGAAGCTTGTGATGAAAAGACCTCACTGCTCTTGAATTCAGAATCTTCCAAATACTGTTGGAAAAATAGAGGGAGGTATTGCTGCATTTCTTAGTCTGTGCTGATACCCATCCAATTAATATATACAGTAAAATAAAAATGTTCCTGTTGACTTAATTATGATAATAATAATACCCTTTTTTCATAAAGCATATTATAGTTTTTCAAACATTTTTTAGGTTTATCGCACTAACTTCTTTATATCTTTTCAATGACTTATAGGACTATGGCAGTCCTTTCGACTTACATTGACCTATTGGTGCTATTGACACTTCTTTTAGTAAAAATTATTTTAAAGCTTCACAATAGGTCAGATTTTTCTTGGCTGAATGGCTCAAAGTAGGTATTATAATTAAAAGTGAAGAGGGGCACCCTGGTGGCTCATTCGGTGAAGTGTCTGATTCTTGATCTCAGCTCAGGTCATGATCTCCTGGTTCTTGGGATTGAGCCCTTATGTCCGGCTCAGCACTGACAGCTTAGCCTGCTTGGGATTCTCTCTCTTCCTTTTCCTCTGCCTCTCTCTCTTCCTCTCTCTCTCTCAAAATAAATAAGCAAACATTAAAAAGAAATCAAAACAATAAAAGTGAAGAAACAACTTAGATCAGAATTTAAAAAAATTCCCTGACTCTTCTACTTACAGGAAATCATAGGTTATTCTTTTCCAAAGGGTAAAAAAAAAAAAATCTTGTGTGAGTAATAAGACAAATTTTTACACAAATAACCAATAACATGAGCTAGACAGATGTTGTTTATAAATTCTTTTACTCGTACCATTTCTCCGGGAAGTTTTACAATTTAGAAAAAAGAAAATCATTTAAAGTGCAAAAGAATAGATGTTTTTCCATTGAGACCTTATTATAATACGTAATAGACAAAGTTCAAATCATTTTCAATGTTAATAGTCTAAACTGTAAAATGAGAATAGTGTCATAGCTGTAATCCTTGGGTTGCAGAAAAGAGCTGCCTGTAACCAGTTTCAGTGATAAGGAGAAACTGACAATTTATTATACAATTACAGGTTATGCTATAGAACTCTCTTTTCTATTTCTATTTCTTTCTCTTTCTCTCTCTCCTGACTAGATTTCTGTGCTTCCTGGATTGCTATGCAAGAAAATGTTGAAATGTTGAAAACATATACCAGCCTGTTCTCCACGTAGGAGAGTACCTCAACCAAGTCCCAATTCTTAATTCCTGCAAATGTATCTCAGGTTCCAGTTTTTTTGTTGTTGTTTGTTTTTTTTTCTTTTAATTTTTTTAACATTTTATTTATTTTTGAGAGACAGAATGAGCAGGCAAAGAGAGAGGAGACAAAGAATCCAAAGCAGACTCCAAGCTCTGAGCTGTCAGCAAAGAGCCCGACACGGGGCTTGAACCCATGAACTGTGAGGATGACCTGAGCCAAAGTCAGCAGCTTAACTGACTGAGCCACCCAGGTACCCCTCAGGTTTCACCCTGAATCAAGTTTTCAACCTCTAATCTAATCAACTTTGGCAGGGGCTGAATCATTTCATACAAATGGAGATTAAAGTCACAGTGCTGGTACGTTTAAGAAAAAACAATATACAGCAATTATAAATGGCAAGAAGGAAGAGCATTAGAATTAGCACCTGGAAAAGTAAGCTTGCACGATGGTTTATCAACTACTTAACTGAAATTTTTTTTATTAATCTGACTGATGAACCGTCTGCTTTAGTAGGGTGTTATCTGCAATCTCAATAAGCTTCTTAAAGATGGAGGTTGATGTACTAGTTCCATCATTGGCTTCCCCTGTCATCTCACAAGACTGAGGAGGATTCCCAAAGTACCACGTTCTGCCCATCTGCCTGTCAGTCTATCTGTCTCCCTATCTCCGCTTCTATCCACCTGAACTGTCCTGACACACAGGCTCCAAATTACTCAGCTTCAGTGCGCTCGATTGACAAAGGCCACTCCATGTGGACATCATCCTTTGGAGTTCCACTACATGGCGATCCTCTTCCTATCTAGGACATCTAGAACCTTCCATAGTTCATTATGTTTCCAGAGCTGTAACCTACTTCTTCAGCTGGATGCAAACTTGTGGAGGGAAAGGATCACGTATTACTCTTTTCATGATCTATCGTTGTCTTGTACAAAAGCTTAGCATCTTAGCGCAGCATGTGTTACCTCACACAATTTCTGAGGATCACGAGTTTAGGAGGGGCTTAGCTAGGAGCTTCTAGATCAAGGGACCTCATGAGATTGCCGTCATGCTGTCGGCCAGGACTGCAACCTCATGAGAAGTCATCTGAGAGCTTGACCAGGCCTAGAGGATCTGCTTCCTAGATGGCTGGCTCAGATTGCTAGTGGCAAAAGCCCTCAGTTCATCACAGTGTGACACGGTACGTCCCTAGAGCAAGTGATGAGGAAAAGAGGGCAACAGTGCCTTTTGAAGACTCAGTCTCTGAAGCCCCACACCACAATTTCTGCTTCATTTTATTGGTTAGAAGCAAGACACTAAATCCAGTCCACACTCTAGGGGAAGAAAATTAAGCGCCACCCCTTTTAGCAAAAATCACACCTCAGATAAACCTCATTGGCTATAATACTGGCACTACACAAAGCTTAGGCTCTGCTTCTTGAAGGTAAGAATATCAAAAAATTGGGGGATGTTTTAATTTTAATTTTATTATTTTAAAGGTTTTATTTTTAAGTAATCTCTACACCCAACATGGGGCTCAAATTTACAGCTCCCATATCAAGAATCGCAGGCTTACTGGGGCGCCTGAGTGGCTCAGTTGTTTAAGTGTTCAACTTGGGTTCTTGAGTTCAAGCCCTGTGTCAGACTCTGGTCTGACAATTCAGAGCCTAGAGACTCCTCTGGATTTTGTGTCTCCCTCACTCTCTCTGCCCTTTCTCCACTCATGCTCTCTCTCTCTCAAAAATAAACATTAAAAAAAAAATAGTTGCAGGTTTACTGACTGAGCCAGCTAGCCTCTCCCTCTACTCTCCACCTTCTTCCTCCTCTGAGATGTATTTTTAAAATTTTTAAAAGTTAAAAAAAATTTTTTTCAATGTTTGCTTATTTATGTATCTTTTGAGAGAGAAAGAGCAAGCTGGGGAGGGGCAGAGAGAAAAGAAGCGGGAAATCTCAAGCTGGCCCCTCAGTTTCAGTAGAGAGCCCAGCTGGGGGCTCGAACCCACCAACTGTGAAATCATAACCTGAGCCTATACCCAGGGTCTGAGGCTCGACTGAGCCACCCAGGAGCCCCACCACCATGAATTTTTTAATGCCATCTTCGGAGTTTACGTTTGAGCCAGTGCTCAGTTTTTATTTATTCTTTTGTTGTTGAATGCGTGATTCACCAAAGTGAGGTATAGGAGTGATATTGTGCTTTTTTTTTTGAAATGTTTACTTATTTTGATAGAGGGAGAGAGAGAAAATCCCAAGTAGGCTCCACACAGCAGCATGAACCCCCACAAGGGACTGAAACTCAGGAACCATAAGATCGTAACTGGAGCCAAAATCAAGACTTGGACAAACCGACTGAGCCACCCGGGCACCTCTAAATAAGAAATATATATTTGGTCTTCCTTCCCATTTGTGGCACAGAGCTCCCAAAACGCTCAGAATTCCTTAAGGCATAAAATCGACAAAGGTGTCTCTTGTTATGTTAATGACATGACTTTTTGACCTCACCTACAGGGGGAGGGGGCTTGCTGCTGGGAGAACCAATCCCGTGATTGGATGGTTGGAACTTTCAGTCCCACCCAAGAACCTCCGGGGAAGAGAGCCGGCCTTGGGGTTGAGTCAGTGTCCAATGGCCAGTGACTTAGTCAATCATGCCCGTGTAGCGAAGTCTCCATAAAAATCCCGCAGCTACGCGCGTGGTGCAGAAAGCTTTCTGGTTGGTGAGCACTTGGAGGTTCGCGGTGCACCTGGAGAGGGCATGGACGGTCTCTGCCCTTTACCTCCGGCCTTGCTCTCTGCATCTCTCTCACCTGGCTGTTCTGAGTTGTATACTTCTATGGTAAGTAACATGTTTCTTTGAGTTCTGTGAGCCTCTCTAACTAACCAGTTAACTGAATCCAAGGAAGCAGCGGGTTGTGAGAATCTCAGTTTCACAGTCCGGGGTCAGAAGCACAGGTAGCCTGGGCTTGCTTCTGGAGTCAGAAGTGGGGTGGAAGAGGGGCGTAGTCCTGTGGAGCTGAATGCTTAACCTGTGCAAGCTGACCCTACTTCTGGGTAAAGTGTCAGATTAGAGTTGACACCCAGCTGGTGTCCCCCGATAATTGGTGGTATGGAGAACGCCCCTCGACAGGTCGGATAATTAGGTGCTCAGAACACCAAAAGGAGCAAATCCAGATCGTATCTCCAAATATTTGCTCTTGTTTCCAACTTTCTAGACAAGTTTTAGTTTATGTTTATCATTTATTAATGCATCAACTAATAAAGCGCCTTAAGTATACATATTTAAAAATGTATACTTTAAAAATTTTTAAATACATTTATCCTTTTCTTTGGTAAGTAGATGATTTGAGCCCAGATCTCAACCTAGAACAATTAAATCAGAATTTCTTGGAGAGTAGGGCTTGGTATTGGTGCTTTGCCTAATTCCTCAGGTGTTTCTAAATACAGCTAGCAACAAGAACCACTGAACTAGGTAACTTTGCATGTTCTTTTCATTCCCAGCTTCGTATGATTTATTCTCTTCCGTAAGAGTCTTGTGGCATTCCATTTGTTCCCTTTGCAAGACCTATGCAAGGATGGATCTTTCTAGTACCTACGGAGTTCCAAAAGACAATACAGAAAAAGATAGGTGTTTCTCGACCTCCTGACAGATGGTGTGTTTTTAGGTATTTGGTTATATGAAAATGGTATTCTCAATTACTAATTCTTTTCTTTGACGGAATGCCCTGGATACCACTTAAGTCCATTTCAGTTGCTAGATTTTGACTATGATTATAACTAAATGAGGGCTAGAATGTCTCTCAGCTGGGATAGGAGCAGGAACTCAAGAGACCACAGAGGACGCCTCAGCGATTTGCTGTGAGGGAGGACTTGGTAATGCCTCAGATACGTTGCTTGGAGTTTGCTGGCTGAGCTTATAACTAGGTGATTTCCTGCTTCATATAAACACTATACCCCAGGGTAAAGCTAGAGGCCTCGCTTCCTTCCCAACCTTCCTTCTGTCTTTTTATATGCAGAGCTTCAACAAAGTCTTTTCTCTTTGGCTACATACAGACTTTTCTCTCCTCTGGGTGGAGCCGAGCTCACTGAAAACAGGGTAATTTTGAAAACACCACACCTATAATTGAAAAGGAATTCTGAAGGCCTTTTATGGTCTATCTTTTTCTTTTGCCTCTTAGACCATCCAAAGTCAAACCAGCTGACTCCAGAACCCAAGTGGCGGCTGTTCCGGCTTGGCACCAAATAACCCTTGAGACCCAGGGCATGACTCTTCACTGAGCTCAGTTGCAACCCATGAGGCATCTCTGACTACTTTCTAATTATTTCCACTGCAGAAGGCCCTGAGTTATTTAGTGAATCATGTCATTTTTATTAAAATGTAAACTAAGGGTGATACAAGACCTATGGCCACACACACAAGAATCATCGCTTCAGACTTGGGGTCAAGAGGAAGCAGAGCTGTACATATTCACTGTGCACTTGGCTCATGGGCACCAAGGATGGTGACCAGAGGCAGGGATCAGGTCATCTCTACCATACATTTCAGGAAAGGTAGGGATGATGATTTGTTTCTCAAAAGAAAAAAGAAAAAGGAGTGTCTTTGGCTAAAGATACATGGATGCAAATATGACTTTTCCAAATTATTCCTTACACTACGTAGTCTCTTGTTGATACCAGAATAATGATAATTCTTGGTCACCAGCAATATGCCAGGCATTGCTTCATGTCCTCTATGTACTTTATCTTACAGAATCTTTCCAACTTAGCTAAAAGGTTTTTACTTGATTCTCACTGTGTTACAAAAGAGGAAACTGAAAGCCAGAACTATGAAGGTCTTTATCCAATAGAAATTTCCATCTTAGGCCCTTCCTATCTATTTCCTTGCTTTTCTAGCTTTCTTTCTGTTTTACCTTCATTTCTCTCCCTACCCCCCTCTATGTCTCTCTCTCTCTCTCTCTTTTTTTTTTTTTTTTTTCCTGACTTCCCTTTCATTTACCTCTTTGGGCTTCACAAGCAAGAAGTTCAGAATCTTTGAAGCCTAAATGTTGAACTCAAATAAGAAAAGACACATATAGCCCTGGTCAATGTAAAATTGCTGTGCAAAGAGGGGGGAAAAAAGCCAGGTCAGTAAGGATGCGTATTTACTCCTTGCCAAGCCCTGCCCCCACCATACTGTCTTCAGAAGAAGTTGGCTAGCTCACCGACTGCCAAAACAAGTTTGAGGAGGGAGAAGTAAAGAGCCTTGCAACATTCGCCACACCTCCTACCCACCTACTGTGAGAACAGGATGGTAAACATCACCTCTACTGATCTAGTTTCACTTCAGCTCTCAACGCAGTACTGTTACGGGGTCAAGCACCCTAAGGAACCTGGAAGATTCAGACATGTGAATTTTTAACCATTATAATGCCTTCCATGTGTAACTTCTTTATAAAGAATGTCATCTACTGTCATCTACTATAATCAGGTAGATTATTCGTTAAAGTGTATGTGAAATTTGAGAGAAAAGTGAGGTTGGTGTTCCCCTAAGTTAGTCTGAGACCATGATTAAAAAAAATCCTCTTTATTGTCGGTTTCAGGCAAGAGAAAGGACTTGGCACAGACTAGAGCACTCTGGAGATACCTGTCTACAGAGCCATCGGTAGGCTCCCCCAGTATATGCAAGCTGGCAATATAACAATGAAATGTTGGGCCCTTATTCCTGCCTGTAAGACCTCTCCCTGCAACCTCTGAGAAGTGTCTCCTCGTCTAGACAGCTCATGAAAGGGAAAGATCTTAAAGTTAGAAGGACTTAGACATTTGCATGGAAAAAAAGAGAATTGGATCAGGAAGATTAACCTAAGGGTTTAATTAATCTTCACACTTCTCTTGTGACCAATGAATATACTGATTTTTCTAGGATTTGTAAAGGGAACTTGTCTGAGACTGATACACTCCCCTTAATCCCTATCTTAAAGGGCTTCTGTTGAGCCCGACATTCCCAGCAGAGCAAGCAGCCTTGTGCAGGTGGTTTATCAAATGGAAAGCACTAAATGGTAATTCCTACCAGACACAGGAATTTATAAATCCACACAGAATTAACATTATATGTTAAAACGAAGAAGTTGAGAAGCCCTCACACCTCCTAGAAGCAGTACCTTTTTAGAAAGCTACATTGGTTTTTTTCCTCTGAAGCAGAGAGTTGGAGTCAGAGCTGTAGTTGAGGAGGGCACTTGTTGGGATGAGCACTGGGTTTTGTATGGAAACCAATCTGACAATAAATTATAAAAATAAAAAAAAAATGCAAATCAGGAAAATAAGCATTTTAATCAGTCAACACGTAAAATGTTGTTCATCTAATTTTACACACATAAGGTGAACATAAAATTTATTTAAACCAAGACACTCCGAGGAAGTAAAGGGGGCGCTACTAACATTACACCAGGGCAACAGATAATAAACTTAGACAGTCTAGGGCAAAAACAGGACATGTGGTCAACCCACCCATAAGTGAACATTTGAAACAGTTTTTCTCTGTTCCTCATAATCTTTTTATTACATCCAAGTGGCAAGGGTATTGTTCACTTTCTTTTTTATACTGAGAAGTAAATTTGTTCCACTTTCTTGAAAAATAATCCTGTGTTCTAGGTCTCAGCTAATCTGTTTTGAGTCTCATTGTGTATTTTATTTCTGTAACACTGAGATGTTGGTTTTCCACATACTTAGATTTCTGTGAACCCTCTGGCAGTTAATTTTAAAATAGCTGCAGTCCTTCTCACTATTTGAACATTTATTCAAGACATTTAGTTTTATTTTGAATAACTTCAAAATTCATTTTGGAGGCAAAGTGTTAGCTTCTTCCCCTGCCCCCCACTTTTAGTAGAGCAGTGAATTTGCCTTTTTGAAGAATTTTCAGTTACCTGAATACATCATCAATTTACTGTTCGTTATCAGAAATCATGAACTAACTTAACTTCAGCTTCCACCCAAGGTGTCAGTTGCCTGCCTAATTGACAGATAGATCGATGCAATAGACTGACTATTGCAAATCTTAAGAGGGCTTATTTGGTTTCATTTTAAAACTCAAATTTTGTATAACAGAGTGTTATATATTTACCCTGCTATAAACACTTTTATTTTGTTTTATTTTGCTATAAACATTTTTTTAATGTTTATTTTTGAGAGAGAGAGGGAGAGAATGAGTGTGGGAGGGGCAGGGAGAGAGGGAGACAGAGGATTGGAAGCAGGCTCTGTGCTGACAGCAGAGAGCCCGATGTGGGGCTCAAACTCATGAACTGAGATCATGACCGAAGCCAAAGTCAGATGCTCAACCAATTGAACTACCCAGGTGACCCGCTGTAAACATTTTGTAAGCATTCTCAGATTGTTTGGAACTAGGTGGAATACAACCAACCACCTCTAACATTGCGATGGGAGAAGAAATGAGGGTGTTTAGAATGGCGACATTCAGAAGTTTAAGCAGTGGATTAAGGTCAAAGATGACACAGTAGGGAGGCTCTCTTAAAACACATGGGCCCTCCAGTTGGATTACAAGGCGTTCTTGGTTTATGTGTTTTTCTCCCTTGTATTAGCATCTAAATATTAGCTTTCCTTTTTGTGTTAGTTGACATAGTTGCTTGAGGTAAGGGGATTACTCTAAGGAATGTTTAGAAAACCTGTTTCCCAATAAAATTACCAGCCATTTATGAACATTCTGCTCTAGTATATAACTTTTTTCCTTTGTTTTTTTAAATGTTTACTCATTTTTTAAGAGAGAGAGACACACACACAGAGTGCAAGTGGGGGAGGGGCAGAGAGAGAGGGAGACACAGAATTTGAAGCAGGCTCCAGGCTTTGAGCTGTCAGCACAGAACCCAACATGGGCCTCAAACCCACAAACTGTGAGATCATGACCTGAGCCCAAGTCGTATGCTTCACCAACTGAGTCACCCAGCACCCCAAATTTTTTTTAAGGTTTTATTTTTGCCCAACGTGGCACTTGAACTTAAAACCCCAAGATCAAGGGTCACATGTTCTACTGACTGAGCCAGTCAGGTGCCCCTAGAATCTAACTTAGTGGTTTTGGGAAACTATTCTGGATTTTTTCCGAGTGGGTAATGCCATGATCAAATATGATTTAGTAAGATTAATTGGTCAGTGAATAAAAGAGCAAACTAACATTTATATAGTGTTTGTTCTGTACTGAGTACTCTATTGTATATCAATTATATCACTTAATTTAAAAAAAAGGTAAGAATTTTATGACATCCATTCTCCAGGTGAAAAAAATGGGATCTGTTTCTGTTGAAATAACTTGCTGAGTTCATATAACTAGGAAAGGGTGGAAATAGGAGTCACACCCATGCAGGATAGTGCTGAGGGTTGTTGGATCATCCAGTACACTCTTAAGACTGACTAGAAAAACATACTGAAAGCCAGAAAACGATATAACAGACTATTGCATTGGTCCAGACACAAGAGGATGAGCCAAGGGGAAAAGGAGGGTAAGGAAGAAGTTAGTTATAAAGAAAGAAACAGTAGGTCTGTGATGTTCTTTGGATTTGTTATAAAGAAGACAAAAGATATGATTAGCTTGATTAATAGGAATAATATGGCTGGTAAGCACTGATTTAAAAAAAGAGAGTCTTGGTGGATGGGAGAATAACTTCTCTGTGGACATTTTGAATTAAAAGGATATTTGAGATACCTAAAGAAATTTGGCATGTCGATATTTAGTTTGCAAAGCAAAATAAAGTACCCAAATAAATGTCTGGTGTGTTTCTCCACTGTGTTCCCCCTTATGAAGAGGAAATTCTGTTGGTAGAATGTATAGGATATCTACTATCAAGAACCATACAGAGGAAGTATTAGAATTTTGTTGCAGACATGATCACAGGCTCTTGAGAGCTAAAATAGCTTGTTCAAGGGGCAGACGTCTGGGTGGCTCAGTCGGTCAAGCATCTGACTCTTGATCTTGGCTCAGGTCATGATCTTATGGTTCATGACATCAAGCCCTGCGTCAGGTTCTGTGCTGTGTCAGCACGGAGACTGCTTGGGATTCTCTGTCTCTCCTTCTCTCTCTGCTCCTCTCCTGCTTGTGCACGTGTGCTCTTTCTCAAAATAAATAAATAAACATTAAAATAAAATGTTACCTTTTTTGAAAAATGAAATGATTTTTCAGGATCACACAGCTTATAAATAACCAAAACTTTTGTGTTTTCTTGGTTATCAATAATTATAAGTCAGAGTCCTCCTCACCAGAGATGACTATCTATCCCTTAAGCAAAGAGACCTCAAAGTGTGAAGAGGACAGAAGAAAGAATAAGTAACAGACCAATGAATAATTGCATGTTATGTAAATTTTAAGCAGGAACAAATTCTCTCCACCTGGAATTTTCTTTTTCTGCTTTTCCAATAAATCAGGTAGGTTGTTGTAAAAATATTACCCAAAATTTAACCTTTTTAAAAAAATGTTCTAAATGAGAAGTCATTTACCTCTACCCCTTTGTTGTTATTATTTAGCAACCCTTAATATACATTAGTGTGATCTCAAGATATTTCTACTTGGAGCCTACGCAGATGTTGGGTTTGGGCTCCTCTAGGAGCTACAACTGTCCCAGAGGATTGGGTAGCAACTTGGAGTCTGCACTTTGTTCAGAAATCCCTGCTAAACCATAGTTTATGGTTCACCGGGCAAACCTACCTTGGGCACTACATGTGTCTTTGTATTAGTATGTGTGTTAATTTACCTTTTATATTTATTTATTTATTTTTAATTTTTTAATGTTTATTCACTTTTTAATAAACATTGAGTATAAGCAGGGGAGGAGCAGAGAGAGGGAGATAGAATCTGAAGCAGGCTCCAGGCTCTGAGCTGTCAGCACAGACCCTGCCGTGGAGCTCAAAGCCACGAACTGTGAGATCGCGACCTGAGCCCAGGTTGGACGCTTAACCAACTGAGCCAGCCAGGAGCCCCTAATTTACCTTTTAAAGCACTAGTGGGAACAGAGGTTTGTTCTTGGTAAGTGAATCTTGATAGGTCAACTTCACCTTGTTTAGAGGTATTTTAATTCGTTCCAGGTAGACGTTAATTTGTCTAGTTCATTGAGTGGAAGTTAGAGTTCAATGGCAAAATGAGAGCAGTGTGTTCTTTTCCTTTGACAGATTCATGTTCATTGGAGTACATCACCAACAAAAGACGACCTATTCCCTAGGTAACTAGGATTAACGGGGCTTCGTAATGTCTACACAACGTTTTAAGTCCTTGTCAGAAAAGTCCTATGGTGGCCATAAAAAGTCTTTATGCTCAGAATCTTATTTCATAAACTCACCTTTTTTTTTTTTTTTTTTAAAGATAGTGTGGGTTAGTAATTAGCCGTTTTCTGAAGCCAATCAACATGTCTTTGAGACCAGTTTAATTTATAGCTGTTGTGAATTTAGTTATTCCCTAGAACAGTGGTCCTGAAATTCTAGCGTGACTCAGGACCACCTGGAGGGCTGGGCCCCAGCCCCAGAGCTTCTGATTTAGTAGCTTTGCTAGGGGTAAGGCTCAAGAATATGCATTTCTATCAACTTCCCAAGTGAAGTGGATTCTCCTGGTTACCACCCTTTGAGAACCACTGTCCTAGGAAGACTTCTCTCTCCCTGGTGGGGACTGAGAACAATGACGCCCAAGAGAAGTTGCGAAGGTTTATCTAGAGACGTTAACATGTGGTCAGTGAACATTGTGGTCTGTTTTGAGTTTGTTTGATTTCTTTTTGTTTGTATTTGTCTGGGAAGGAAGTTGCAGAGAAAAAGGTGTCTTCTGATACTCATGCCTTGACCTTATGTTATTTGATGAAATTTCTATCAATACATGCTTCTAAATCTAGTACCTCTGCTTTCCATCCTCTCCCCCTCCCCACCCAAAACAGAACAAAGCAAAATCTAAACTAAATGTTGTGGTCTCTTACCAGCACTTAAAAAGTTAACAGCACCAAATAGAGTTGCTCAGGTCAGTGGAGGGTAAAACCAGCATTTGGAAATGCTGTGAGAACACAAATAGTTGAAATTGTGGAAGAGGCCTGAGGAAATTACAGAGGGAAAACTTTCCATTCAAGGTTCCAGTTGCCAAGGAGTTTGTGTAGGTTTCTGGAGACCTCACCCCTCCGTGGCTCCTCTGTGACTCACTGTGTCCCTGAGAAGCCTCAGATTCAGCAACCAGAGGAAACTCAGAAACTCCTCCTTTGATCTCACTGGGATGCAATGCACCAGAGAGCTTTGGTTTCTCAAACACGGATGTTTCTGATCAAGTGGACAGTAGCAGAGCCTATCCTCCGATTCCTAGAAGCCAGTATGGTTCTGGCCCAGGTGCAAAGGTCGGATTAGAGAAAGCTGTATGATGGGTCTGACTGTAGCAGAGGAGAGTAGGAGGGCAGGGCTGCAATATGCTTGGACCCCACTTGGAGGGCTGGTTGGCCTTGGCACACCAAGGTCACTCACTTTATGGTCTTGGATTCCAGCTCCTTCAAACCACCCCCCCCCACCTTTTTTGGAGTGGGATGGCCTTCTACAGGTAGAAACTCCCACACATGAAATAGCTTTTCTCTCTGGGCACATTTTATTTTTGCCATTTCACATTTCGCCCTTGCAGGTCCAAATTCAATAATAAACCTGAGGCAAATATGTGATTTTCCTTTCCCAAAGAGGAGAGCATAATCTAATGCTGCAGTGCTTAATCAAAAACCGTTCTTGCTTTAGATCCCAGCTTCTCACACTTTAGCAGGCATGTCATTATCTGGGGATCTTGTTAAAAAAGTAGAACCTGATTTAGCAGGTCTGGGTTGGGTCCCGAGATGATGAGTTTCTAACAAACTCCCAAGTGTTTATGCTGCTGGTCTGAAGACCCCGCTTTGCATAGCAAGGGGATTAGGGTTCAGCCCAGGCTCCTCAGTATCAGCCAGAGGAGCAGCTGTTGATTTGCTTGCTGTTTTTGAAGAGTAATACCCAGGTGCCCAGAGATTGTAATTTGACTGGCCTAGTATTTTTTCATGAGCTTCCTAAGTGATTTATTATGTAATCAGGATTGAGAAAACAAATCCAAATTAATTTTTTTCAAACTTTGAGTAGCAACCATTAGGGGTCAGAATTGGAAACCTTATAAATATGGCTTAAATGAAATAGAATCGAACAGAACACAGTAGAGCACATTTGTAACAGTGTGAGTACTGTCGGGTGAAGCCTTACAGCTATGTGTCTGCGTGGATATATAGCTGTCCCATGTAAAATACACCATTGAGGTTACAGTCAAAAACCTCTGAGAAGTCTCTGTTGCCACTACTTAACTCTGCCATCACAATGCAAGAGTAGGTCTAGACACAATGTAAGCGAAGAGGCATGGTTGTGTGAAATTTGCATTTGATTCAATTTTTTTACATATCATGAAATATTTTCCACTGGTTACTTTTCATCCATTTAAATACATAAAATTAGCCCATGGGCCCTGTCTAGATTGCCAAACTTGATTGAGATACCTTAGTTTTGACCCTCCATTGATTTAACCAGTTACAGCCAGTGACTTCAGACCTGATCCCAAAATAGCTTCCTCTTATGATGACTCCTTCATCCTTTGTATTTCCATTAAAAGCACCTGGTTTTAGAGGCGAGGGCTTTTGTGGTTTTTAGTAATAATTTTTATCACTTAAAAAAGAGTATTTTGGACTTTAAAAATCTATGTCAGTGAGGCGCCTGGCTAGGTCAGTCAGAAGAGCCTGTGACTCTTGATCTGCGGGTCATGAGTTCGAGCCCCACATTGGGTGTAGAGATTGTTTATGTAAGTAAAACTTTAGGGAAGAAAATCTACGTTAAATCCTATGTTAAATATGGCAGAGTAATTTTAGTTAAGAATAACTGAATCCCTGGATAGAACACGTGTCTTCACATTTTTTTGGGTAGCAGAATTTCACTTTAAAAATGAAATCCCAATGCTTCGATTAACAAATTTTCAGTTTATCATGAAAAATAGATTTATAGGTATGCTTTACAAACAATGGGAGACAAATAAATACCAAATGTAAGTTCCCTGCCAGAGAACATGATTCTTTCACACTATTTACAGAAAACTTTTTCATTCTTTTTAAAAAAAACTTTTTTTAATACTTATTTTGAGAGAGTGTGAGTGGGGGAGGGGCAGAGAGAGAGAGGGAGACAGAGCCTCCAGGCTCTGAGCTGTCAGCACAGAGCCTGACTTGGGGCTTGAACCCATGAACTGTGAGATCATGACCTGAGCCGAAGTCAGACGCTTAACCACCTGAGCCACCCAGGTGCCCCTGGCTGCTGTTTAGAAAATAGACAGGGGGAGGTGGTGCCAAGAGTAAAAGTGGGAAGACTTGTTGTGAGATGCTCTGCTCCCAGGAAGAGATGGTGGCATTTTGGACAAGCGGCAGTGGTAGAGATGGGGCGAGGAGGACAAGAGTTGTGATGTGTTTTAGAGACCAAATGATTGGATTGGTTATTGACTGCATGCAAGGGGGAGAGGAAGAGGGAAAAATTAAAGATGATGGCCAGATTTTCCTTGAATCATTATGTGAGGAGGAACATAGGAGAAACCTAGGTTTTAAGGGATAGAAGAATCAATTTTGAACATTTTTAATTGGAGATGTGTATGAAATTGTCAAGGTGGGACATCAAGGAAGCAGTTGAGTATACAGGGCTAGAGGTCAAAAGGGAGCATTAGGCTGACAGTTTATGAGGCAGTTGTTGCCATGTGTGTCATATTTACTTCTTGTGATAAATGCTAATTTAGTACCTATTCTATGCCGAGCACTGCTCGAGTCACGAGACTATAAAGAGAAAAAAGGTGGGGCTCCTGGATGGCTCAGTCAGTTAAGCGTCCGACTTCGGCTCAGCTCATAATCTCATGGTTTGTGAGTTCCAGCCCCATGTCTGGCTCTGTACTGAAAGCTCAGAGCCTGTATCCTGCTTTGGATTCTGTGTCTCCCTCTCTCTCTGCCTCTTCCCCACTCATGCTGTCTCTATCTCTCATAAATAAATAAACTTAAAAAAAAGAGAGAGAGAAAAGGTGAAGTTTCATATATGAAGCCCTTCAAAGATACGGTACTTATATGAACCAGAAGATACAGGTAGAACAAGAGAAAGAGGAGTGTCTCAAGAAGGTGATAGATAGTTAATAAGGTGAAAATAAAGACTGAGAACAAGCCATTCAAAGTGTGCTCCCGACCAGGGAGATAGCAACTGAAAGTTTCTGAAGGAGAAGGGGACATGATATACTTGGGGAACAGTGAGAGACCTGGTATGGCAGGTGTGAAGTCAACAAAGAAGGAACTAAAAGAAAGAGGGGTGTGAATCATAAGGAAGCTTAGAGTCTGTGGAATAGTTTCTCTAAGTATGATGGGAGGTCATTAGAGAATTTTGTATAGGGAAGGGTGTTATAGGATTCCCATTTTTCAAAAACCTGTTGAGCATGTAGAATCTAGTGAGGAACAAGGAGATCCACCAAGAAACTACTAGAATCTTCCTATTCCTACTTTAGTGCTATGGGCTAAATTAATGTCCTACCCAAAACGTGTATGTTGAAGCCTTAGCCCCCACTGTGATGCTCTGTGGAGATGAGGTCGTGAGGGTGGAGCTTTTATAAGAATTAGGATTTAGAGCCCTTATAAGAATAAATACCAGAGAGTTTGCTCTTTGTTTCTAGTGCAAAGACATGACTTTGAAGGAAGCCATCAGCAAGGCAGGAAGAGGGTCCTCACTAAAAACCTGATCATACTGGCACCATGATGTCAGACTTCCAGCCTTCTAGAACTGTGAGAAAAAGTCATGCTCTCTAAGCTGACTTGTCTGTGGTATTTGTTACGGCAACCTGAGAAGACTGATGGAGTTGGAAAGCAAAAAATGACCTGTGCAAGTTGGTAGGGCCTATGCCTTGCTGAGTGAGCTAATCGGGGCAGAGTTCTAATTTCCATTGTGAACAAACTAGTGAGTCTGCCTGGCAAGAGCAACGAATTACTGTGGCTTTGACTAAGCTTGAGCCCTGGAACAGTGCAGACAGGGGAACGGCTTCTGGGCTCTGGCAGCTCCTTTCCCGTCTGTCAGCTGCCCTCTCACACTCGTTTTCTGTCTCCAGAAAAAGACCAAGCCATAAATGTAAAGACAGTGTTTCCACAGGTTGTGGAATCAGTCAGTTCTCTGAGGACACTCACAACTCCATCTGCTGGTTTTATTAGATCCCTCCAAGCCAGAAAAATCTATCGATGAGTGGTAGCCAATGATACACCATCGCAGCCATAGCGCAATGTCATAAAATGGCTGCCCGTCATCAGAGTTCTGTTGCAATTGCTTCTGGCTGCATTGAGCACAAGAAAGGGCCGCATTTCTACCCATCAAACAGAATTCTGGTGCTGGAGCTCCTCGGAGATACCTGCTGTGGGTGAAAGGTAATACTGCGACAATTATTACTGTCTGGAGAGTGATCGCACAGACGAGTGCTAGCTGCCTGTCCCTGTTTGGGACTGTGTAACAGAGCGGATCTAAATCAAACTGAAGGGGCGCCTGGGTGGCTCAGTCGGTTAAGCGGCCGACCTCAGCTCAGGTCATGATCTTGCGGTCTGTGAGTTCGAGCCCCGTGTCGGGCTCTGTGCTGATGGCTCGGAGCCTGGAGCCTGCTTCAGATTCTGTATCTCCCTCTCTCTCTGCCCCTCCCCTGCTCATGCTCTGTCTCTATGTATCTCAAAAATAAATAAACGTTAAAAAAAAAAATAAATCAAACTGAAAATCAAATCAGTTAACTTTAAATTATTTAAATTTTCCAGTTAAGCAAAACTGCAAGCAGGCTGTCTTGTCCTGTCTAATTCTCTGACCATACTTTGGGGAATAGGCTGCAGTGAAGCTACGGTGAGGCACAGATACGTTACTATTCTAGACTATTCCTAGGATACCTGTTTCTCAGCAGTGCATTCAGTGTCTGTTTTTCCTTCTGAGAAATGCAGAGGCCTAAAAACAAAAAACAAAACCATTTTTTTGGACTTTTGAACCCATCCAGTTTTATTTCTCAGTCTGGATCACTGAAGAAAGGCCTCCTACCCCTGCCATATTAAGTGAATCCCAGCCAATTTCTAATTACTTTCCCAGGGTTGCATCGAAGTGGCCCCTTTGACCTTGAGAATGAGCGGTTATTAAGCCTGCGGCACACATTCATTGGTCACCTGAACCTATAGGGGTCATGATCGGAGGTAGCCAAGAAGCTGACAAGTAGAGGATGCCACCCCAACTTTTGCTCTCCTAGTGAAATCTCCACAAAACCTGAACAAGCCCTGAAACACAGAGCCCCACAGTCTAACACTGTTGTGGACTCGTGATTGCGCCCCACGTTACTGGGTCTCTGTTACTTCCCAAATCGTCTGTTCAGGGAACCCACTGAGATGGAAAGTAAACTTTCCTAATGCTGTTTGGACTTAGGGAATGACAATGACAAAGGTGCTCAAGTTTTTCTCAATTTTAGTTTAAAAAAAAAAAAAGATTTAGACTAGCTGACCAGAGATGATAGTGCTTAACAAATACCTGTATACTTCCCACATTCCCCAGCCTCCCTGATAGGTCCGGGCCCTGTGACTAGCTCTGTACATAGGATGAGGACAGAAAAACATGGTCACTTCCCGGCCTGGCTCCTTAAGATTCCCAGCCTGTCGAGCTCTCCCCTGTCTTCCTTGTGATGGCATAACAGCAAGATGGTAGAAGTGACCACATATGTACCAGACCAGAAAGGAAGGGAGAAATCTGTATCTCTGTCATATTAAACCACTGAGGATTTTGGAGTCTGCATGCTGTCCCTCCCAGCATTGGTCATCCTGACTACTGTGGACCAGTCTTCTGACCGCCTCACGGCATTGGTATTCAGGCACCGTACCTTGGTGTTGGGCCAAACTGATAAAGTAGTAGTCTTACCGCGTTCACTTAGTAGTGATGCTAAGGGTTGGACTAATGGGCAGGAAAACTCAGTTAAGTGCTTGCCGTTAAATGCATTGTGCATTATTGACTAGACACACAAAGCAGTGGCCTGAAAATTGTGGGAAACACCAAGAAAGTATACGTGACGTTCATAGGAGATTCTGTAAGAGTCAAGGGTAAAACAGTCAACAAGTAAAACTCTTACATAACAGTGGTTCTAAGAAAGAAATTCAAGATCTAGGAAGGCCAATGTGGGTTGGACTGAACCTGAAGAATCATTAGGTATAGTCGAAAGCATAGCCCCGAATTAAAAAAAAAAAAGCAAAAAACCAAAAGAAAACTAAAACAGTAAATGGTTAAGTGATTCTAAAGATCTTTCTTTTGGGATTTGCTTATGTTGGGTTCTAAGTCTTCATTTTTTTTTTTTTTTAATATAATTTATTTTCAAGTTGCCTAACATGCAGTATATACAGTGTACTCTTGATTTTGGGGGTAGATTCCCGTGGTTCATTGCTTACATACAACACCCAGTGCTCATCCCAACAAGTGGGTGGTAACTGTTCAAAGCTGATAAACATAGGGCTCACTGTCTCCGTATATCCTCAGGCCTTAGAATGCCTTATAATTCTTTTAAAATTCAAGACCGTATCTTTTCATCAGAAAGGCTTGCTTTAGGGACACCTGCCTGGCTCATTTGGAAGCGCTTATAACTCTTGATCCTCAGGGTCATGAGTTCAAGCGCCACACTGGGTATAGGGATGACTAAAAAAAATAAATTAATAAAAAAATTCCTTTATACTGTAACTTCTCAAAGATAATATATAAGCAGTACACAGCATGTAACTAGGGCAGCTCAAAAAGAGCAAAATACTAACAGTAAATTGAAAAGGAAAATCCACTATAGGGCACCTTGGTGGCTCAGTCAGTTAAACATTCTACTTCGGCTCAGGAGTTCAACCACCACGTTGGGGTTTGTGCTGACAGCTTAGAGTCTGCAGCCTGCTTCGGATTCTCTGTATCCCTCTCTCTTGGGATGCTCATGCTCTGTCTCTCTCTGTCTCTCAGAAATGAATAAATGTTAAATAAAAATTTAAATTTTTAGATTTAAATTTAAATTTTTGTTTAAGTATAAAAAAAATTGATTTAAAATGCCAAGCCACAAAGATGCCTAATTTCTTTCAATCGTTTTGCCTTTTTAAATTATCTTTATGCTTTAAATCCTTACCATCAGTATTTCACTCTGAAGGGTAGGGGCTATTTGTCCAAATTATCCATTCCTTGTATGTTCTCAGAACTCAATAATCCCCTTGGAGAACCTCAAAGGAAGGTTTTTTGAATCTCACTTAACTTTGCTGGTTGATTTTTGTTATTTACTGAATGAAATATATATCGCCTGTAGAAATGATGTTATTTTGTTCGTTAAGGGTATTGTTGACGTGGGAAACAAAGGCAAAGGAAAAGATTAAATTTCCTTGCTGCTTCCAGCCCATTGACATATCCTTGAGGCAGGTAGAGTGACCTTCCTCTGAGAGCTCAGCTGTCTTGATGATGACACTTTGCTAAGGGGCAAAAGGCAATCTTTGCTTAACATTATCCTGACCTCCAGGATCCTGTAAGTCGTCTTTAACATATAATAGTTCCTTTGGAAGCTTCCTTTGTCTCAGCCTCCCAAGGTGTATGTTGGCAGTCATCGCTGAAGCATGCATCCCACTGACCTACATCTGAAGGGTCTCATGACTAAGGTTTTATTAGATGTTAGAAGAACTAGCTCCCTCAAGGTCCTGGAAACCTTGCTTCCAAGATTATTTAGAGACTTATTCCATTCCTAACCCCCTCCCAACTTAAAAGAATATAATCAGTCACCTGTTAAAACCCTGGTGCAGGGACTCCTGGGAGGCTCATTTGGTTAACCATCCAACTTCAGCTCAGGTCATGATCTTGCAGGTCATGGATTGGAGCCCCTCGTTGGGCTCTGTGCTGACAGTGAAGAGCCTGGAGCCTGCTTCAGATTCTGTGTCTCCCTTTCTCTCTGCCTCTCCCCTACTCATGGTCTTTCTCTTTCTCTATCTCAGAAATAAATAAACCTTAGAAAACAAAACAAAACCCCAACAACAATAAAAAATTCCAGGGCAAATCTTTCTGCCCACAGGTCCTACCCCTGTGCTTTAATAAAACTACCTTTTTGCACCAAAGAAATCTCAAGAATTCTTTCTTGACCATTTGCTCCAAACCTCAACATTTCCACATTATCACATTCCTTTTCTTTTTTGAATTGTGGAAGTCTATATTTGTATAGACTTTTTTCCCAGATATTATCTCACAATAATCAAATAAGGAAGTTTATTTATTATTCCTCCGATGCAAATAGTGAACCTGTTTACATTTAGTGTAAGATAAAGCTGGACTCCTATTGGTATTCTCTGGCTCTAGATCCCTTGTCATCTCTTGTTCCATGAAACATTCACAACTAGAACACCCATCTTACTAAATGTCCTCTTGAGCAAAAGAGATAAGTAGCAGATAACCTGTTTTAAACATAGAGAAGTAGAGACAAAATAGAAAAGTGGGTTTTTTTTATTGACTTGGTTGAAATGGCACAAAGGTAATGGCATTGGAATGTAAAATATTTCATTTAAATTATGAATTATAACAATATTCTTAAGAGAACTGGTTGGAAAGTAGGACTGAAACAGCATGTATCCACAGATAGTCTAAAATTTTGTTAGTTTTCAGACGAGTCCCATGTATCCAGTCAGTCAATGCTTAATACCTATGTTGTGTTTACATCTCTCTTTCTAGGTACTAGTGATCCTATTGGTTCCGAAGATCTGAGAAGTTAGTGCAGAGGGGGCTCTCTTTGTGGAACCTTTAGTTAGAAATGATTTCATTTCAGAGCCGAAGTACTAGTAGCTGCCAAAACGATTCTGAGCAATGGAGGTACACATGTACCTCATCAGTTGTCTAAGAGTTTGCCCCTTGTTCTCAGGGTTTTATTTTCCTTCTAAAGATTGATTGACTTTCTTTTGAGGTATAGTTGATCCATGGTGTTATGTTAGTTTCAGGTGTACAACACCGTCATCTGACAAGTCTCTACACCAGCTGTGATCAGCACAACCATAGCTATCATTCTCCCAGGCTTTTTCATCTTTAGTGTCTTCCCTTTGATTGCAACCATCCCCAATCCTTATGCACATTTTCATATGTTTCTTCTTCCCAGTCCCAGAAAGTCTTTCCTCCGTCCTACATTTCTTTCAATCTCCAGCCATTTTGCAAAATTTCTAAAAAGCATAGTGACATTTGATGGTTTCACATCAATGCTTTCCTCTCATTCACCGTAACCTGGCCTTCATTCTTGACACCATTCCACTAAACTTTCCCCAGGAGGTCTCCAAGAACTTGTGTATCAGCCAGTATAGAAGCCTCTGAGTCTTATTGTTGCACATTTAACATGCTTGATTGCGTGCTATGATTGCACCATTCTCGACTTGGGACATTGCTCTGGAAGTGCTTTCCTCCTCGTCCGTCCATCTCTTTTTTTAGTTGGTTGGATGCTGAAATGTAAGTGTCTCCAAAGCCTCCATACCTGGCCCTTCTTTCTGCTAACACTGAGCAATCTCTGTTGCTTTCATTCAGGCTTCTACTGGGACCCCTATACACTGATGAAACAACATAATTTACCCCGCTTTTCTGATCTTTGCCAACCTGGGCCTGTATTTCTTTCCAAATGAAGACTCACTATTTCCACTTGGATGTATGTTGGTGTCCTCAGTATCAGCATTCCCAAAACCTATCTTTTTTTTCTCCCAATTTTTTTTCTATGCCGTGCCCCTCTTGGGTGACTGGCATTAATTACCATGTCGCTATTCACCCAAGATAACCCGAGTCATCTCTGATGTCTGCTTCCATTTAAGTCCCCTCTTTAATTTCTCAAATTCTTTTTTAAAAAATGTTTTTAATGTTTATTTTTGAGAGAAGAAGTGTGAGTGGGGGAGGAGCATGGGGGGGAACACTGAATTCAAAGCAGCCTCCAGGCTCCTTTCTGTCAGCAAGAGGCCATCGTTTCTCAAATTCTTGCCCTCTTTTTCTTTCTTCTAGCTCCACTCGAACTCAGACTCTCACCATCAGTGTCCTAGACAATCCCGAGAGCCTCCTAATGTGTCTCCCTGCGTCCAGTCTTTCCTAATCTGGCACATCCTTATGAGGATCCATAAGCATTAAAACTTATCTCTCATCAAATGTTAAGGTTGAATTCAGTGGGAAAACTCATCACAATAACATTTTTGATAGGAAACCCCTCCACCAGCACTGTTTGGTTAAAAGACTATACAAAACCTAATCTGTTTTCCACATGACTTCTAACCAGGGGAACATTTGTAAAGAGAAAATATGACCCATTACTTCCCTGCTTAAGACTCCTTAGTGCTGTATTGTCTTCAGACTCAAGGGAAGGAAAACAAAGGTTTTTTATCTTCCACTTCATTCTCCTCTTTCCACCTATCTTAGTTTTCCTCTAACTTGTGTTTAACTTCCACGGATCACTGTGCTCTTTAATACCTCTGGGCCTCATACATTCTGTTTTCCTGCCCAGAACGTCCTCTGCACACCTGTTCTTTGTCTGCTAGATGTCTGTTCCTCCTCCATCAGGTTGCTTCTGTCTACCTCTCTAGGCTCGTGTCTCCAACATTCTCCTTAAAGTAAACCCTTCCTAATCTTCTCATCTTTTGGAATTACTCTTTCCTACTTGGGAACTTTCATACCTGAAATTCTGCCTTGAATACCCTTTCTCTGCTTAGCTTGCTTGACACTTGGTCTTCAAAATTCAGATGTCATCTCCTCTATGCCTGACTCCAAGGCCGTCCTCTGAGCTTGCATCATAGCACATTGTACCACTACCAAATCACTGAACTGTATACTGCTTACTAAATATAGTTTCCTATTTGATTTTTACTGCAGTGTATTAATTAGGGCACTAGTAGCTATTGTAGGAGATAAACGCCTACATCTAAGTAGCTAAATGCAGTACAGGTTTATTTCTTGCCTCAGTGAAGTCCAAAAGAGATGTTTGTCATCATCAGGTGACTCTACTCTGAGCACGAGTTGGGGTCTCAAGTTCTGTATGGTGGCTCGGCCAGTTTCAGTACATGTTTACTTTGAAAAGGGGAAGGGGGCACCTGGGTGACTCAGTCTGAGCATCCAGTTTCAGCTCAGCTCATAATCTCATCGTTTGTTCGTTTGAGCCCCGCGTCGGTTTCTGTGCTGACAGCTCAGAGCCTGGAGCCTGCTTTGGATTCTGTGTCTCCCTCTCTTTCTGCCCTTCCCCTGCTTGTGCTCTATCTCTTTCTCTCTCTCTCTGAAAAATGAACAAACATTTTAAAAAAAAAAGAAAAAAAGAAAGAAAAAGGGGAAGGAAGTATGGCAGGCCAGGCCTGCTACTGTCACATAGGACTTACACCCTGCGCCCCTAAGCCACGGGACTCAGACATGGGGCCCACCTAAACAGAGAAGCTGGGAAAGTGGTCTAGCTGTGTACCTGGGCATAGAGCAAATGACTCACTGAGGTGAACGGTCATCTAGTCTCTGCTAGAGCTGGACCCTGCCTTTATATAACACCAGTGCCAGTTATAGTCTTGACCTGTAGTTGTTGAAGGAATGAGTAAATGAAATATAATAGGTCTTTAAATTCTCAGCACTGAGCGGACTCTTCCAATAACCCAGAAAATAGCTCCTAGAGAATCTAGGGAGATCCAGAGAAGGACCAGAAGAGATTCTTAAGGAATTGAAAATGACGTCTCTGTGGAACAATTAAACGTTCTGGATTGCTCTTCATGCAATAAAATAGCCTAAGAAAAAAATTCATCATACTCTTAAAAGCCATCAAAATCTAACAAAAATATCCAGAATTACACTTATTCCACCAACAAGCTCGGTTGGTTGGTTGTTTTAAAGGGTTTTGTGGGGTATAACTAGGGTTTGCAAAAAGAAACTGTGGTGCCTATCTTGATTTTTTAAAAAGTGTGTATGTTGTGTGAGATTTGCTAAAGGAGGTCATGATATGTAAATCTTAAGTAATACCTTATCTACAGACCTTTGGAAATGCCAGGTGGGGAGATACTTATTTTTTTCTTTTAATTGTAGAAAAGAAAGTTAACTTTTCATATTAAAAAATAAAATCTGAGGGGCGCCTGGGTGGTTCAATTGGTTAAGCGTCCGACTTCAGCTCAGGTCATGAACTCATGGTTGGTGAGTTTGAGCCCTATTTCGGGCTCTGTGCTGACAGCTCAGAGCCTGGAGCCTGCTTCGGATTCTGGGTCTTCCACTCTCCCTGCCTCTTCGCCACTTCATCCCTCTCCCTCTCCCTCTTCCTCCCTCCCTCCCTCTCTCTTTGTCTCAAAAATGTTAAAAAAAAATAAAATCTGAAATAGGAATTTATCCTCTTAATACTATTTAAAGATTACTTTTTCTGCTTACTTTTACTGTGTGCAATAAAAGATGAGAAAAGTTAGGCATTATGAATTAGGGTAGAATTTGTGTATGATTCTCCCTAGCAGTTCTTTCTCAATTATGAGAGAGTTACAAGAAAAAGTGCGTGATACCTTGGTTGGTTTAAAGTTCTGAGGTTCAGGTTTTAGTCCTAGAAAATGTCTTTTTCTAAGATCATAGAGTTTTAGAAAGAAGCACTTTGTTTTTTTTTTAGAGAGAGAGAGAAAGAATCTCAAGCAGGGGTCTCCATATCACGACCCTGGGATCATGACCCAAGCCAAAATCAAGAGTCGGACATTAAACCGACTGAGTCACCCAGGCGCCCCAAATCTTTACTTTATTTAAAGAAATTCTGGGGCATCTGGGTGATTTCAGTCGGTTAAGCGTCTGACTCGATTTCAGCTCAGGTCATGATCTCGCAGTTTGTGAGTTCCAGCCCTGTGTCAGACTCTGTGTTGGCGGCATGGAGCCTGCTTGGGATTCTGTCACTTTCTCTCTCTGCCCCTTCCAGCTTGCTCTCTTTCTCAAAATAAATAAAAGTAAATTTAAAAAGAATCCTTAATGAAAAGGAAAAGAAATTCTCACCTTATAATAAGTAGTGGGCAGAATATAAAGTGTGAGGTAGAGAGAAAATAATATAATTCTAGCCTCAGGTGCACACAGATCATTCACTGAATGTGTTTTCAATCACTTCTGGAAAATTCCATGCTCATTACAGGGGTTATATTATGTTGTATTCTATTGACTATTATATAGGATATATATTGAATATTATATATATAATAGAGAACAAGATAGATACAATCTTTCTTCATGGAGCTTAAATTATAACAGGAGAGACATATGAAACAACCTAGTGTGGTTGGGATTGTGGCAAATGTTAGGAAGAAGTACGGAAAAGTGATGGAGTGTAATCACGGGGGATGGTCTTGGTTTGGGGGGATCAGGGAAAATCTTTAAAGTGCTATAGAGTAGAGCTCTGGAGGATGACTCGGAATTAGCTGAGAGAAAGCTGGGGCAGGGGGAGAGCAGAGTAGGTTTTGTTTCCAGCAGAGGAATTTCTTTGTTCAGAGACCCAGAGAAAACCAGTACAGCTGGATACAGGCTGGGAGAGGTAGGCAGCGTTCATGGTAAGATTTTAGGCCTTATCTTCATAGCAATGGCTGACCACAGAAGGGATTCAAACTGGAAAGTTAATTGATTTTGTTTGTACTTTATAACTTAGCCCATTCTGGCTGCACCTAGGAGAATGGTTTGGAGGGGCAAGTTGCTGGGGAGACAAGATCTTTTACATTGGCTCACAGTTAACGGTGGTGGAGGCTTGACAGAGGCATGCAGGGGGGCATAGCAAACAATGGCTGGGCCCACAAGTTCCTTCTGAATTCCAGAAATTTCTCTCAATTTGCTATGAAATTGACTATGGGTTCTAAAGGATTTGTTATATTTTACTAGTGTTTTTGTTTTTAGAGCACTTAGATCACAAGTGTACTCAAAAGTCTTTGCATTTTGGGGCACCTGAGTGGCTCAGTTGGTTAAGCATCTGACTTTGGCGCTGGTCATGATCTCACAGTTCCTGAGTTCCAGCCCTGTGTTGGGCTCTGTGCTGACAGCTCAGAGCCTGGAACCTGCTTCAGATCTGTCTCCCTCTCTCTCCGCCCCTCCCCCCTTGCGCTTTGTCTCTTTCAAAAAAAAATAAGCATAAAAAAAGTCTTCCATTTTAAGAAAGGATTTCACATTTTATAAATGTGAGAACATGGAGACCTAGGGAAATTGTAAGGACTCAGATTCCTCCAGCTATCTAGTGAGCAGTAGGGCGGAGGCAGCATCCAAGTTGTGTGCTCTGTCAGTTCATATTAAGCTACATCTCTCCTGTTCTCATACAATAGGGAGGGAGGGCGGGGGAACCTGACAACTTCCTCTGAAGCCGAATATGGCATCTGCCTTGGTCAGGTGAACTTTCAGCAACTCTGCTTCAGAAAAATAACCCAAGCCTAAATTGGAGCATTTTTCTCTCAGCCCTCACAGCATAGTGAGGACTTCGAGGATACAAAGTCATAACTCTCATGTACAGCCTATTATATTTTAAATTCATAACAAATCTAGACCTTTATCCTCGTCTGCAATGCTTTTTCAGTTCAATGAAGAACATTTAATTTTTAAAGGCCAAGCTATAGTGCAACTGGAACAAGAGAAGTGTTTCATCAAGTCAAACGTTACATAAGATTAAATTTCAAAGACCGTAATAAGCATTTTTATGTTACATGTAAATATTGTCAAGCCAGCCTCAAGCTGCTTCTTACAATCTAGTGTGCTTAACAAATGTGCTATTTTAAATAAGTATACTCTGCATATTGTATTTAGTGTCAGGAGTCATTTCCCTCTCTGTCCCCAAATGGTCCCTAAGAATGCTCTTTGCTCTGTTCCTCAGCAGGCTGGCCAAGCATCTCTATTTAGGGCAGGAAAGCATCAAGACTTGGATAGGAGCAGAGGTGAGAAAAGGAAAGGGAGTCCTTTTCCTCTTCAGGAGGAAAGAGAAAAGTATGTTAAAAATAGAAAAGGGGTGGCACTTGGGCGGCTCAGTGGATTGAATGTCTGGCTTTGGCTCAGGTCATGATCTCATGGGTTCACAAGTTCAAGGTCCGCATCAGGCTCTGTGCTGTCAGCGCAGAGTCTGCTAAGATCTCTCTGTCCCTTCCCTGGTTGCACTCTCTGAAAAATAAATAAACATATAAAAAAAATAGAAAAGAGTATCTAAAGGATCAAGGAACTGGAGAAAGACGAAGAAGGTGGGGAGAATGGATGGAGTTGGGAGGCAGGAGCCCGCAAAGAGAATAAGATACATCTCATTATGTCTTTTCTTTCCCCAAACTCTCACTTGTCTTCTCACTTAGGAACACATTCAATTTAGCGTAAGTGAAAAAGGCAAGTTTATTGGAAGGACACAAAAAATATCTGATACAAAACACAGACCGCAGGAGGGACTAGCAGAAAAACTAGCAAATTGAAGGGTGCCTGGCGGGGGCTCAGTCCTTTGAGCATCTGACTTTGGCTCAGGTCATGATCTCATGATTTTTGAGTTCAAGCCTCACGTCGGACTCTCTGCTGTTAGCTTGGAGTTCGGAGCCTGGAGCCTGTTTCAGATTCTGTGTCTCCCTCTCTTTCTGCCTCTCCCCTGCTCACACTCTCTGCTCAAAAATAAATGGTTAAAAAAAAATGTTTTTTTTAAGTAGCAAATTGACAGGCTCCAAGGAAAATTCTTTTCCTCTGGTTTTTTTGCTACTTCTCCCTCCCTCTATCACTCTTCCTAGCTCTCCCTGCCTACCCCCAGCACGGAGTTCCACATCTCTTCTTTTTTGGTGGTTTTCATTCTTTTTCCATGCCTGCTGGTCCTCTGCTTGCACATTCTCTCAACTGGAGTGGATCTCTGAAGCTCCTGGAAATGTCTTCATTTCAAATAACCCCGCTGTCCCCAGTTGCAAATTCCCAAGTTAAAATGTCTGGTTGGCCTAGCTTAGGTCAGGTGTCCTTTCATGGTTCCATCGGTTTGGCATAATTGCCAAAGTAGTGACTCTTGTTGTATGTGTGGTAAGGGACCAGGTAGTAGAGTGGAAGGATTGTGGGCTGGCTAGCCGGCTTGATACGTGTGTACATCCACTTGCTCTAATCACCAGAGTTGTCAACTTCTTAAAATAGAATTTCTCATAGTATTATTTAGATCACTTGCCTCAAATGTGTTTACAAGAAAAAAAATGCAAGTAGTCAGGTTCTTAATCCTATCCCTTACCTATTCCAGTTAGCTTGTAAATATACTTTGGAGGTGGGCATGAAAAACTCACTGTTTTCTCTTGGAAAACACGCTATGAATTTCAAATAACACACATTAACTTCTGGAATAAATATATTGCAAAAATTATAAAACACTAGTGATAAAAATATATTCTGGTTTGAACATTAAAAGGATATTCATTAAAAATTTTCAGAAAGGAAGAAAAGATACTATCGTGTAAAAATTAATATGTAGAATGTTCCTCCTTATTTGCCCTCTATTAGTGCATCTGCGTAACAGCAGGTCTTTAAGGAACCCAGGAAATCTGCCTTAGTTCAGTCACATTTCTGCCTCTTCCACATCCATCTTGATCATTCTGTATTTTGAGTTGATTTTCTCTTCAGTGCTGGTGCTGTTGTATGTGTGGTAAGGTACTAGGTAGTAGAGTGGAAGGATTGTGGTACTCTTAACATCCCTATGTCATTACAGCCGTGCACTAGATCTTACCGTCAAATGCCACTGTTTCCCTGTGAAAGTCATTCCCTGGGTCGAGCCCCTCAACAAAACTGAGGCTAATGCTTCTTACCAACTGCCTTCTCATTAATACACATTCTTCTCAGACTGGCTCCTTTCCTTACCTATTTCTTTGAGCTTGTTTTTCAAATCTGAATACATATATCCCTGGGGACACACAATTTTAGATCAGAAGCAATGAAAATAAAGGTAATATTTTTTACTGCAACATTTATTTAAGTGAAGATTTAATAACTTAACTGGAAAGCAACCTAAAATATTATTTTGGTTTTTTTTTTAATTTTTTTTTAATGTTTATTTATTTTTGAGAGACATAGAGACAGAGCATGAGCAGGGGAGGGGCAGAGAGAGAGGGAGACACAGAATCTGAAACAGGCTCCAGGCTCCGAGACATCAGCACAGAGCCTGATGCGGGGCTCAAACTCACAAACCGCAAGATCATGACCTGAACCGAAGCCGGACGCTTAACCAACTGAGCCACCCAGGTGCCCCTTATTTTGGCTTTAAACGCAAACATGTTAAAGAGAAAGATAAAAAAAAAATTCACATTAGGGGCACCTGGGTGGCTCAGTCGGTTAAGCGTCCGGCTTCGGCTCAGGTCATGATCTTGCGGTTCGTGGGTTCAAACCTCACATCCGGCTCTATGAAGGCAGCTCAGAGCCTGGAGCCTTCTTGGGATTCTGTGTCTCCCTCTCTCTCTGCCCCTCACCTGCTTATACTTTGTTTCTCTCTGTCTCTCATAAATAAATAAATGTTAAAAATTTTTTTAATTCACATTTAATTTTAAGACCAAAAGTGAGCCTTCAAAATATTTGTACTGTGTTCTCCAAGTTCTCAGTTCTCATACTTACCTTGATAATATGTTATTTCTTTAGCTGATCTTCTTGAAACACATATTATATTCAATGAAAATACCAGCTTAACCAATGAGAACGCTTACAGAAAAATGCACATCGGTCCCACCTGTCCTCTCCCCTCTGTGTCTGATTGTTACTGAGCCCCAAGAGTCTCTGGTTTTCAAGGGGCTAGGTGGGAGCCAAAAGAAAGCTATTTCATTCTCAAGTAAGTGTATCTTTCAGTAGAACTACAGCAAAGTAAATATCCTCTGGAGTTGGTTTCATAATAGGTTCCTCTTCTGAAGACTGGCTCTAACCAGTTCTTGGGAAATGTGCTTACAGACAGGGATTGCCCAATGATTTCAGTAGACAAGAAAGTACATAGGGCAACAGAGGTCATGCCAATGAATATATACCCTATACACATTTTTATGAACAGACTAATCCACTAAACAGTGCCACATACTTGTTATCAGGGTTTAGATAATATCCTCCAAAGAGCACAAGGCATTCTTCATAAAAACTTAAAGGTAAACAATGTTATTCATTCTTTTCCTGCTGGCAGAATGAAAATTACCTCTGTGGGGGTTGACCATATAGATAGCTAGAGGAGACAGCTGCCCACACTGTTTAATTTGAGGGAAGCCATAAGGTCCTGACTGTTGGAAAATAGTTTCCCCTTTGATTTCTCAGAACATAGCCCTCCCCATGTGCCTGGCCTCCAGTCCCACCATTAGCCCAATGAATTAGACACTAAGTAGAAGAGTTATCTCCCATAAAGTCACTCCAAAAGTGTACACTAAAGTGATCTGTGAGGGACATTGTTTTCTTTTTTCCAGATTTATACAATAATATGTATTTACTCATTGATGGAGGTTAATTTACTTGAATTAATTATCAGCTTGAAGAACTGGGATTCTGATGTCATATGACATAAAGTAGTAATTTTTTAATGAGAGTTGAGGCATGGGTTTCATGGGCTATTGCCCAGAATCAGCAGACGTGGTTGGAGCCCAGCAGAGGGCACCCTAGGAAACCAGCATAAGGACACTAGACCCATAGTAAGTAGCGACAGATTTACTAAACCTAAGCTTTTTGTCCCGTGTAATTTTTGCTAAGCTAGCCCTTCCTGATCACCACAAAGCAAGTCAGACGACTTCAAGGTTAACTGGTCCTACGTAGACTGGTCAGGAGGCAGTAAATTACTTCTGAATTCTGTAAAGTGCTAAAATAACAATAATCATCATTATTATCATTGTCATCATGACCTACCCTCCTATGAGCCATATGTAACTTCTCAATTGCCTCTGGTAGAATCAGTCATTTTCATTCCTCCTGTGGGTAATATAAAGTTGCTGGCAGCCACAGAAATCATAAAGATTATTCGAAAGGCACAGAGGGGAATCAGGACTGATGAGCACAGTCAAAGGGGTGGTTTTAGATGACATCGTCACTGGTTGCTCCATAATGTAGATTATTGGAAAGGCCACCAAATTACTTTTCTCTTTGAGACTTGTTTGCTCACATAGCTGTAAGGGCTTTATAGAAATGGACAGATGGTGCCAGATTAGTTTTTAGAGAGCCAGAGGATACCCTATCTGTATAGCATTTTAAATTGTACCTTAAGTGTGGGCTTCACTTTAGATTCACAACGATGATCCCAGCATAGAATTGAGTGTGTTCTTGAACTATGCCAAGGAGTAGGAAACGAGCTTTGAAAAATGAATGAATAATCCAACGCCAGCTATGTAGAGCAAAATAGGAGGACCCAGCCTAATTTATGTAGCCAATAACCGTTTTCCTTTTCATCTCTTCCCCCAGAATAAAAAAAATTTAACAGTGATCCTATTTTTTGACAAAAATAAATATAAAAGTATTAGGCTCTGATGAGGAAAGAGAATACAGGGATGGTCAAGCCTAGAGTTGTCCCTGTTCTTATTACACCTTTTGTTGTCGGTCTCCTCCCACTGTTCTACAAATAGCCTGTGAGTGCAGAGCCAGAGTGCTTGGGTTTGGTAAATGCTCCACAAATATTGATTTAATGAACAAATCCAGTACACTCCCTAAGGTTGAAGTGGAATTTGAGGTGACAGCCCAGTTAGAGGTACCAAGAGAAAGTCTAGGCAGGCCGATGGAACTCGGTGCCCTTTATTGTGTACTTTGAGGCAACAGCTATCCATGATACGCAAGAAGAAGTTCTGGAATGTGCCAACCGTCAGGTGCAGAGGCCCAGAAACAAGAAATCTAGAAGGGGCAGCACACACAGTATACGTGCACGGGAAAATAAGATCAGGACAATCTATCAGCAGGTAGTAGAACATCAGCATTGGGCTGGTGTCAAGGAAAGATGATAGTCATTGAGAAGGCATCCACATGAATGAGGCAGAGGCCAAGCTCTAGAATCTAAGGTTATCAAGATAGGACTGTAGATATTTCTAAAATTAGAAGCTTCCAAAGCTAGGGTAAATGGGAGAGAAAGTTTGGTTTCATTAACAAGACCAGCAATAGTAGCAACCTGGTCACAGGTTATTGGTCCATTTTACAGATGAGGAAGGTGAACCTCAGAATAAAAGCCCCAAACCATACAGCTAATATAAGTATCTGATCCAGGTTTAAAAATAAACCCTACCTGGGCCACCTGGGTGGTTTAGTCAGTTAAGCATCTGACTTCAGCTCAGGTCATGATCTTTGCGGTTCATGAGTTCGAGCCCTGCATCAGGCTCTGTGCTGACAGTTCAGAGCCTGGAACCTGCTTTGGTTTCCGTGTCTTCCTCTCTCTCTGCCTCTCCCCAGCTTGTACTCTATCTCTCTTTCTCTCTCAAAGATAAACATTAATAAAATAAATTTTTAATAAAAAATAAACCCTCCCTAAGTCCAAAACTATTCCTTTTTTTTTTTTTTTTTTTTTTAAACTCCAGCCCGCAACTGTAAAAGATAAGTTTCTGGAACTAATATGTCATTCTAGCTTTGTAACTTGATTTTGACTCCTTGGAGCAGTGGACTAGAACTCCTGTCAGCCCTTAGATGATTCCAGAGCTGGGGATGGAGCTGAGTCTATAGTAGTGGTTCTCGACCTTGCCTGCACATTGGAATTATCTTTGTAGTGTTTTAAAAACACTGATACCTGGGCTCCACCACCAGAGATGATAATTTAATTGGTCTAAGCTATGGCCTGTGCATCAGGATTTCTAATGTGTTGTCAAGCTGGAAACTACTGGCTACAAGCAAAGGTCAAGAAGGTTCAGCTGTTTGCGGAGGAGAGCTGTAATGGCCAAGCTTCCATATTTCAATGTAATAGGAAAAATACTAGAAGATTCGTGGGCTTATAGGCTTTTTCTTGGAGAAGTGGACCATAACCTACTCTTTGCTTTTCCAGTTTAACGTCTTAGAAAATATGCCAAAAGTTAACAGGTGTACAATTAACTTTGCAAGTCAAATGGTTCTGTGTGCTTAGATTCTAAGTGCTAGTTATGTGTGACCAAAGGCAAGGTTTTTGAGCTGGATCTCCCAAATTACTCATTACTATTCTGTGCTTGGTTAAAACTCTTACATCATCCCGCAATGGAATGTGACCCAGGTCAAGAAGAAAACAAAAACATTTGCATTGCTTTGATGGTAGTAATGGGATTGTAGAGGGTTTGAGGTGTCTCAAAACAACTTGTACTTTTCCCGACCTATTTGAGACCTGGTTCATGTTATAGTTACCAACCCTAATGCTACTGAATGATAAACCAGATGTATAATTTTTGGATGTGTTAATTCCAGATGTGTGATTTGTTTGGCCTAAATCCAAATTGTGAAACTCATTTAAATTATTTCAAGTATATAGTAAAAACAGCAAATACAACAAAGCTTCTTCCTCCAACTTCCAGTATCAGAATTCTTGTCCACAGTTTCCTAACAGAAACAAACTACAAAACAAGTACACCGTTGTCTAGGGTGACAATAAATCCTCGTTTGCTTGGGACAATCCTGGTTTATTCCCGTTGCATAATTATTAATAGAACTCTCTGTCTCAAAAATGTTTCAGTTTGGTTGATAAATTATTTGGCCACTTAAGGTACTTTCACTCAGGGTGCTTTCCTCTACAGCTACAACAGGGAAACCTCGTGATTGAATGGGGTCCCTTTAAAGTATTTAGAACAATCCTGTAGCGGTTGAGGAATATAAAGTCGTCAAAATGTCAATCAGCTGGTCAACCTTTCTTCTTTAAAAGCAAAATAACAATGGTGCTAAGCTGCTGACTCTTGATTTCGGCTCAGGTTATGATGTCATGGTTCATGGGATTGAGCCCCACACTCGGCTCCTGCACTGACAGAGAGGAGCCTACTTGGGTTTCTCTCCCTGTCTTTGCCCCTTCCCTGCTTATGCATAGGCTCTCTGCCTCTGTCTCTCAAAATAAATAAACTTTAAAAAAAAGCAAAATAAAGATTTCTAATGTATTCTTCTAGTTAACTACTTAACACAGAAAATCATATTAAACCAAAGTAGCTTCTAAATTCTGCCTTAAGACCTGTGATCCTATCTCTTTCTGCTAGTAACTAATCAGCAGCTTTGAACAAAAAGTCTATCCTGATCCAAGGTTTTCTCCTTTGCAAAAAAGAGTGGATTGGGCTAAGTACGTAGTCTCTGTCATCTTTTTGAGTGACAGTTCTGTGAGTTTAGATTGCTGCTTTCTCAAAACATTTTACTTGACATTTTGCTGATTCTATACTTTTACACTGTAGTAAGCTAAGCTCACCGATATCTAAGACCAAATTGGTTGAATTTACTTTATTCAGTATCTGGTTTATCATCATAATTTCTACATGTGATAATTAAATATTTTTTAAAATAGTCTTGATTCTACCAATATTTATTTAATATGTACCATCTATAAAACTGTGTGTCCATATAGATGCTCTATTCAGTTTTTACAGTTACATTTCATTTATTTGACTGTTGTTCACTGTGGCATTATCTATGAAATATTAGGGTTATTTTGGAAAATACATAGAGAACTGTTTTAAGCCCTCAAACATCACTTGTTTGAAACCACACGTCATCTAGTTATAGATGTAATTTTTAATGACACATGCAAACTTTTGTGTCTAAGCTTAAAACAAAATGATGGGATTTATTCATCTCCTTATTCAGTAAGCTTGTATTAAACGTCCACCGTGTACCTGGAACTGAGTTAAGTTCTCAGAATACAAAGTCAAGTAAAACACAGTCTCTCAAGTAGTTCACAGCTTAGTATACCTGTACCTGTGAGATACCTGGCAGATCAGTAACAGATAGTGGTTCAAATCTAGGGTGACCAAGTGAGATTTTGAAAGTGAAAAGGGACACTATTAATAATTACCCTAGCCCAAAAGGCATAATTTAGGACTGTCCTAGGCAATGCAATCTGTGATTACTCTATTCAGGACAAAATACAAAGTGGCCTATTGCATCCACTTGCCTCCATATCCAAGGATGGATATGTTAACCAAATTGGGCTGCTTGTAGAAAGATGGGTCATAGTTTAAAAAACACAGTAGTCCATATTATATGGTATAATCTTGTTTTCTTGATTTATTGTACCCCCTCAAAATTCTTCTATAGAATCATATGTTTATGATCCCCTAGTCAAAAACAAAAACAAAAATAAGTGAGAAAATGTCTTGAAGAAGAGTCGAAGACAGTGAAAGTTGTGGAAAATACATCATTTCACACATGGCTGAGGAAACTAGAATCCTGGATGGGAAGGATAATTTGCACCATCTCTGACCTCAAATACTTGAATAAGCAGCATTATTAAGTAAGATGGACCAAATGCTGTACTCCAGAGAGCAGAACCTAGATAGATTCATGGTTTTCAACTCCAAGGAGAAAAAACTTCTTATTCAAGGAAGGATTTTAATGCTTATTGGCAACAGAGTAGATTGCCAAATGAGAAAGAAAATGTACTGACACAAGCAGTGTGCAAGTCAAAGTTCGGTAAGTCAGTCGTGTTGTGGAGGAGCTGGGTACTCCACTTGGTGCTGGGAATTCAAGGTCCTCTGATGAAGCGGCTGTTATTTCTGCCTGGCCAGCTTCCCATTCCTCACTTTGGTAAGAGCCTGACGGTGTACTTTGTCGAAACTCTTCTTTCCCGTTTCTATGAGGTTTGAAGTTTGATAGAGCTAAAAATCATCCTCAGGCTCCAGCAATGAGAATGTAGTTTCTAATACAGTTAGTTTTTTTCATACTCCTGGCCAAGAATGGCACATGGGTTATGCTAGGCAAATTTGAATCAGTCCTAGTAGTTTTCAAAGAGACTTTTGAGAAAAAAAATCTTTTTTTTTTTTTTTTTTTTTTTGACAAGATTGCTGAAAGGATCAATGGAAGCCCAAAACTTCTGGCGGCCATCTTGCTAGCAGTCGGGGAGAGCTTGCCTAAGAATGGAACGTGTACAGGAGAAAGTATAGCCAGGAATGGAGAAAGGTAGATTGGATCCTGGTGCTTTTTGGGCCCATACATCCAGCAATGCCTGAAGCCAGATTAACTGGAGTTTGCAATTCCATTTGCCAACATATTCCTTTTTTAAAATTTAAGCCAGTTGAATTGAGTTTCTATTATTCGAAGCTGAAAGAATCCTGGATATTGTAGATCCTTTCCAACAAAATACAATCATGTACTCTATAAATCTAGCTTGGCAAATTTCTAGTAATTTCTAGTAGTATTCTAGCGTTTCTAGTAATGCTTTGTGGGTATTTAGCTAAGTGCAGAGCCAGATACAGGGCTCAGACCCACGAAGAGTGAGATCAAGACCTGAGCTGAAGTGGGAGGGGCATCTGGGTGGCTCAGTCAGTAAGCGTCCAGCTTTTGATTTTGGCTCAGATCATGATCCCACAGTTTGTGAGTTTGAGCCCCAAGTTAGGCTATAAGCTGACAGTGTGAAGCCTGCTTGGGATTCTCTCTATGTACCCACAATCCACGCTTGGTCCCTCTCTCCCTCTCTCCCTCTCTCCGTCTCTCCCTCCCTCCCTCCCTCCCTCTCCCCCCCTCCCTCCCTCTCCCTCCCTCTCCCTCCCTCTCCCCCTCTCTCCCCCTCTCTCCCCCTCTCTCCCCCTCTCTCCCTCTCTCTCCTTCTCTCTCCTCCTCTCTCCTTTCCTCCCTCCCTCCCTCCAATCTCTCTCTTGTCTTTCAAAATAAATAATAAATAAATAAACTTAAAATAATAAATATAGGTTTTTCTTAAAAAGGATTGTTTGAAAGGATTTCTAAAAAGGGATTCACAACATTGACAAAATATTGGGAACTAGCTCAACAGATGCTCTATTAGGTGGAATTCTTCATTTCTAACAACTCTGGCAAGAATTACACAGAAAGAAATTTATTAAAAGGATATTGAATAGTTTACAGACAAACTAGGAGAGCTGGAGAGTCCAGTTTCAGTCTAAGAATCCAAAGGAAAAGCTCCAAACTTTCAGCCTTGTTTTTCACAAGGAAATAATTTTCCTTGTCATGGTCTCTCTGTCTCTGTCTCTCTCTCGTGATTTCTGTTCTTGATTTCGTGCATCACAAACTCCTTGGTCAAAATCTAGCTCTGAGCCCAAGTCTGATAAAAGTGTTCTGTCTTCAAGGAAGCTGCTTTGGACCTTGTATTCTCAGTCTCTATAACAATAGGCTCTCTGCTCCGCATAAAGACTTCTAAGTGGAGAATTTCCCAAATATAGAAAGGGGCTTGGTTGCTGTGTAGCCAGAATGAATCACAGATGTCCACTATAAGCCAAGTGTTTGCCAAACCAACATCTCCTCACAAGCTTCTCTCCATACTTAAAGTTCCAGAAAAACAATGCTTGCTTTTAACCTAAAGTAACTGTTCTTCCCCATATAAAGGGAGTGAGCTGAAGTCTTTTCCACATTGCAATCCAGGCTTTCTGGAAGGTGTCCAGTTCTCCTGGAGTTGTTCCATGGTCTTGTCTCAATATTCTACAAACTATGCATTAATATTTAAAAGTTAACCACCACTAAAATTCCCTATATAAATCATGGGAGAAATGCAAGAAAATATAGGAAAACTTGATAAAATATTTAGATACACATGTGAAAGAAAATGTGGATAGATGCCACAGTTCACATTTTTCTAACTCATCTCCATCCTCTATTTGTGTTGCTGACTTGTCTCCTCCATCCATTTCACCTTTCTTTTGCCCTTAGCCAAGGGTTATTCATTCCTGAGAAAACTGACTCCTTGCCCATATGTCCCGTATTGGGTTGTTGTGGATTTCCGTTAACATTTACAATGGAAATGGCAGTATTAAGAGTACCTCACAAGATCACTGGATTTATATTAATGTTTTTTCCGCTCTCATTGTATAATGGCAATACTATTTCCCCATTATAGCTAGCATCAGTTATTCCTGTCAGACCAAAATCCTCCTTTTGACTGTTTATCTATGGTTTCAGAATCATAAATGAACAAGCAGTGATCTCAGCTTCCAGTTCAACTAAACCAGTCTTTACTTGATGCCCTGTGGAAGGAGCCCTCCCTTGACTACTAAGAGCCCACTAAACCAAAGGAGCCTACAAGGACTGGAGTAGGATGCAGAATTTTTGTGAGTGAGCCATCAATTGAATTTTCTTGATATCACTCCCAGTCTGCCCCTTGCTTACCAGATTCATATATTCTAGCTATGGAATTACCAGTACTGGTTCAAAGCACACCCCGTTAATATCGACGCAGAAGCCCCACTCCCAGCACGTTCCTGGAAACAGAGTGCAATCTCTCACCCCAGCCCTCTACTCCTGCTTCCCGCACGGCTCTGCTTGAGGACAGTTGACTGCCTAGCCTGGAGGCCATTTGAGAGGGTGATGCTTTGGGAGGGGGCCAGGCCCAAGAGGGAGCAGGAGAGGCCTCATCTGGCAGGCTTCTCGAGGTGTGACTCCGTGAAGTGGCCTTGGCTCCTGCCTGGCCAACTGCCACCTCCTGGCGCCACCTCCCAAGCGGCTGTCGCGGCCCAGCTAGCTGTTGACAAAGTCCACACTGTAGAACCCAGCTTTGGTGAAGGTTTGAATTCCAAGCCACTGCTTATTAGGCCTCCAACCTCCCACTGGTCATAGCTACACAAAGTGTAATCATAAGAAAACATGAGAGAAAACCCAATTGAAAGATATTATACACAATACCTGACCAATACTCCTCAAAACTGATGTGGTTTTCAAGAACAAGGAAAGTTTGAGAAACTGTCAGAGCCAAGAGAAGCCTACAGAGACATTACAACTAACTATAATATACTATCTTGGATGGGATCCTAGAAAAGAAAAAAAGGTATTAGGGCTACTTCTAGGAACAAACCAAAGAACACCGGGCGGAGGGTCCAAAACGTCACTATGAGTAGGGAAATAAAATAACTAAAGTCACAAAAACAGAGAGCAAGTGACACTATCCAAAAAATATCTCCTGAATGGCAAAGCCTGGGACAGTGTATGAGCCCCCTATAATATAGCAGTGCTCACTGGTGCAGAGCACATAACAAGCTTTCAAAACTTAAAAGGGGCAGAAAACTAGCCAAAATGATGAAAAGGAAGGATTCTCCTCAAAGAAATTCAAGGAAGAAGTGACTGCTAAAGAATTGATCAAAACAGATAAAAGCAACATAACTGAACAAGATTTCAGAGTAATAGTCATAGAATTAATCGCTGGGCTTGAAAAAAAGCATAGAAGACAGCAGAGACTCTATTGCTGCAGAGATCAAGGATCTTAGAAATAGTCATGATGAAGTAAAAAATGCTATAAATGAGGTGCAAAATAAAATGGAGGGGCCAAAGCACAGACTGAAGAGCCAGAAGAGAGAATAGGTGAGTTAGAAGATAAAATTATGGAAAAAGAGGAAGTCGAGAAAAAGAGAGATAAATCGATCCAGAGCATGAAAGGAGAATTTGAGAACTCAGCAATGCAATCAAACAGAACAACATACATATCACAGGAATTTCAGAAGAGGAGAGAGAGAAAGGGGGCTGAAGGGGTATTTGAACAAATCATAGCTGAGAACTTCCCCAGCCTGGGGAAGGAAACAGACATTGAAATCCAAGAGGCACAGAGAACTCCCATCAGATATAACTTGAATCGATCTTCTGCACGACATAACATAGTGAAACTGGCAAAATACAAAGAAAAAGAATTCTGAAAGGAGCTAGGGATAAAGGGACCTTAACATAACAAAGGTAGACACACAAGTGTAGTAGCAGACCTATCTACTGAAACTTGACAGGCCAGAAAGGAATGGCAGGAAATCTTCAATGTGATGAATGGGAAAAATAGGCAGCCAAGAATCTTTTATACAACAAGGCTGTCATTCAGAATAGAAAGAGAGATAAAGGTGTTCCCAAACAAACAAAAAGTGAAGGAATTCATCACCAAGAAAGCAGCCTTACAAGAGATCCTAAGGGGGACTCTGTGAGGCAAATGTTGCAAGAAACACAAAGTACCAGAAACATCACTACAAGCATGAAACAGACAGATAACGCAATGACTCTAAACCCATATTTTTCAATATTAACACTGAATGGAAATGGACAAAATGCTCCAATCAAAAGACATAGGTTATCAGAATGGATTAAAAAAACAAGACCCAACTATTTGCTGTCTACAAGAGATTTATTTTATACCCGAGGACACCTTCAGATTGAAAGTGAGGAGATGGAGAACTATCTATCATGCTACTGGAAGTCAAAAGAAAGGGGAAGTAGCCAACTTATATCAGACAAACTAGACTTTAAATTAAAGGCTGTAACAAAAGATAAAGAAGGGCATTATATAATAATTACAGGGTCTTTCCATCAGGAAGAGCTAACAATTGTAAATGTCTATGCACCGAATTCTGAGGCCCCCAAATATATAAAACAATCACAAACATAAGCAATCTTATTGACAAGAATGTACTAATTGCAGGGGACTTTAATACTCCACTTACAGCAATGGATATATCAACTAGACAGAGAATCAGTAAAGAAACAATGGCCCTGAACGACACATTGGACAAGATGGATCTCACAGATATATTTAGAACACTACATCCCAAAGCAATGGAATACACTTTCTTCTCGAGTGCACATGGTACATTCTCCAAGATAGATCACATACTGGGTCATAAAGCAGCCATCAATAAGTATAAAAGAATTGAGATCATACCCTGCACACTTTCAGATCACAATGCTATGAAACTTGAAATCAACTGCAAGAAAAAGTCTGGAAAACCTCCAAAAGCATGGAGATTAAATAACTTCCTACTACAGAATGAGTGGGCCAACAAGGCAATTAGAGAAGAAATTGAAAAATATATGAAAATTAAAATACAGCAATCCATACCCTTTGGGATGCAGCAAAGGCAGTCCTAAGAGGAAAATACATTGCAGTCCAGGCCTATCTCAAGAAACAAGAAAAATCCCCAAAACAAAACCTAATAGCACACCTAAAAGAACTAGAGACAGAACAGCAAAGACACCCCAAACCCAGCAGAAGCAGAGAAATAATAAAAATCAGGGCAAAAATAAACAAAATAGAATCGAAAAAAACAGATCAATGAAACCAAGAGTTGGTTTTTTGAAAAAAATAAACAAAATTGATAAACCTCTAGCCAGGCTTCTCAAAAAGAAAGAGAGAACCCATACAGATAAAATCACGAATGAAAATGAATTGATTACAACTGATTGCTCAGAAATACAAGCAATTATCAGGGAATACTATGAAAAATTATATGCCAACAAACTGGGCAATCTGGAAGAAATGGACAAATTCCTAAACACCCACACACTACCAAAACTCAAACAGGAAGAAATAGAAAATTTGAAGAGACCCATAACTAGTGAAGAAATTGAACCAGTTTTCAAAAATCTCCCAAAAAATAAGAGTCCTGAACCAGATGGCTTCCCTGGGGAATTCTATCAGACATTTAAAGCAGAGTTAATACCTATCCTCCTCAAGCTGTTTCACAAAACTGAGACAGAAGGAAAACTCTCGGACTTATTCTATGAAGCAGCATCACTTTGATTCCCAAACCAGATAGAGACCCAGCAAAGAAAGAGAACTACAGGCCAATATCCCTGATGAATATGGATGTAAAAATTCTCAAGAAGATACTAGCAAATCGAATTCAACACCATATAAAAAGAATTATCCACCATGATCAAGTAGGATTCATCCATGGGCTTCAGGACTGGTTCAATATTCGCAAATTAATCAACATGATACATCACATTAACAAAAGAAAAGTTAACCATATGATCCTGTCAATACATGAAGAAAAAGCATTTGACAAAATACAGCATCCTTTCTTAATAAAAACCCTCAAGAAAGTCGGGATAGAAGGAACATACTTAAACATCCTAAAAACCATTTATAAAAAGCCCACAGCTAATATCAGACTCAATGGGGAAAAACTGAGAGCCTTCCCCCTGAGATCAGCAACACGACAGGGATGTCCACTCTCACCACTGTTGTTGAACATAGTGTTGGAAGTCCTAGCATCAGCAATTAGACGCAGAATGAAATAAAGACATCAGAATTGGCAAAGATGAAGTCAAACTTCACAGACGATGTGATACTCTACATGGAAAACCCGACAGAATCCACCAAAAGTCTGCTAGAACCAATACATGAAGTCAGCAAAGTCGCAGGGTACAAAATCAACGTACAGAAATCAGTTGCATTTCTGTACACCAACGAGGCAAGAGAAAGAAATAAAGAAACTGATACCATTCACAATCGCACCAAAAACCATAAAATACCTAAGAATAAACCTAACCAAAGATGTAAAAGATCTCTACACTGAAAACTATAAAAAACTTATGAAGAAAATTGAAGAAGGTACAAAAAAATGGAAAAACATTCCATACTCATGGATTGGAAGAATAACTATTGTTGAAATGTCAATACTACCCAAAGCAATCTACATACACAATGCAATCCCAATCAAAATTGCACCAGCATTCTTCTCAAAGCTAGAACTAACAATCCTAAAATTTGTATGGAACCACAAAAGACCCCGAATAGCCAAAGTAATATTGAAGAAGAAAACCAAAAGGAGGCATCACAATTCCAGACTTTAGCCTCTACTACAAAGCTGTAATCATCAAGACAGTATGGTATTGGCACAAAAACAGACACATAGACCAAAAGAATAGAATAGAGAACCCAGAAATGGACCCATAAGTCTATGGCCAATTAATCTTTGACAAAGCAGGAAGGAGTATCCAATGGAAAAAAAGACAGCCTCCTTAAAAAATGGTGCTGGGAGAAGTGGACAGCAACATGCAGAAGAATGAAACTAGACCACTTTCTTTCATCACTCACAAAAATAAACTCAAAATGGATAAAGGACCTGAATGTGAGACAGGAAACCATCAAAATTCTAGAGGAGAAAGCAGGAAAAAAAACCTTTTTGACCTGAGCCACAGCAATTTCTTACTCGACACATCTCCAAAGGCAAGGGAATTAAAAACAAAAGTGAACTATTGGGATCTCATCAAGATAAAAAGCTTCTGCACGGCAAAGGAAACAACCAACAAAACTGATAGGCAATGGCAGAATGGGAAAAAATACTGCAAATGTCATATCGGATAAAGGACTAGTATCTAAAATCTATAAAGAACTCACCAAACTCCACACCGAAAAAACAAATAACCCAGTGAAGAAATGGGCGGAAGACATGAATAGTCAGTTTTCCAAAGAAGACATCCAGATGGCCACTAGACACATGAAATGACGCTGAACGTTACTCATCATCAGGGAAATAGAAATCAAAACCACACTGAGATACCACCTCAAGACAGTCAGAGTGGCTAAACTGAACAAATCAGGAGACTATAGATGCTGGCGAGGATGTGGAGAAACGGGAACCCTCTTGCACTGCTGGTGGGAATGCAAACTGGTGCAGCCACTCTGGAAAACAGTGTGGAGGTTCCTCAAAGAATTAAAAATAGAATTACCCTGTGACTAAGCAATAGCACTGCTGGGAATTCACCCAAGGGATTCAAGAGTTCTGATGCACAGGGGCACATGTACCCCAATGTTAATAGTAGCACTGTCAGCAATAGCCAAATCATGGAAAGCACCTAAATGTCCATCAACTGATGAATGGATAAAGATGTAGTGTGTGTGTGTGTGTGTATATATATATACATGTATATATATATATAATGGAATATATATACATATATGTATATATATACATATATATAATGGAATACTACATGGCAATGAGAAAGAATGAAATCTGGCCATCTGTAGCAACGTGGATGGAACTGGAGGGTATTATGCTAAGTGAAATAAGTCAAGGAGAGAAAGATATCATATGTTTTCACGCATAGATGGATTTTGAGAAACTTAACAAAAGACTATGGGGGAAGGGAAAGGGAAAAAAGTCACAGAGAGGCAGGGAGGCAAACCATAAGAAACTCGTAAATACTGAGAAGAAACTGAGGGTTGATAGGGGGTGGAGAAAGTGGGTGATGGACATTGAGGAGGGCACTTGTTGGGATGAGCACTGGGGTTGTATGGAAACAAATTTGACAATAAATTATATTTTAAAAAAAGATTAATATCCAAAGTATGTAAGGAACTCATATAATGTGACAGCAAAAATAAATAAAATCTAAATAAAAAATGAATAGAGGATTTGAATAAATGTGTTTCTATAGAAGACATACAAATGGCCAAGAGATACATGAAAAGGTGCTCAACACCACTAATCATCAGGGAAACGCAAATTAAAATCACAGTGAGATATCACCTCACACTTAAAATGGTTGTTGTTAAATAGGCAGGAAATGACAAGTGTTGGTGAGGTTGGAGAGGAAAGGGTAGCCCTTGTCCACGGTTGGAGGGATATCTCAAAGAGAGATCTCTGCCCCCATGATCATTGCAGCATTATTCACAAAAGCCAAGATATAGGAACAACCTAGGTGTCTGTCTATGGATGGTTGGACAAAAGAAGATGTGGGGGCGCCTGGGTGGCTCAGTCGGTTAAGCGGCCGACTTCGGCTCAGGTCATGATCTCACGGTCTGTGGGTTCGAGCCCCGTGTCGGGCTCTGTGCTGACAGCTCAGAGCCTGGAGCTTGCTTCGTATTCTGTGTCTCCTTCTCTCTCTCCCCTTCCCCTGCTCATGCACTGTCTCTCTGTCTGTCAAAAATAAACGTTAAAAAAAAAAAAAAGATGTCGTATGGGTATGTGCGCGGACACACACATGTACTGTGGAATATTATTCAGCCACAAGAAGGAAGGAAATCCCGCCATTTGCGACAACACGAATGGACCTTGAGGGTATTATACTAATTGAAGTAAGCCAGACCGAGAAAGACAAATACTGTATGATCTCACTTACATGTGGAATCTAAAAAAGCTGAGCACAGAGAAACTGAGAGTAGAATGGTGGTTGCCAGAGGCTGTGGGCGTGAAAAATGGAAAGATGTCAGTCAAAGGGCATAACCTACTAGTCAGAAGATGCATAAATTCTGGGGATCTAATGTATAGCATAGAGACTATAATTACCGATATTGTATTTATATTTGAAAATTACTATGAGGATAGATCTTAAATTTTCTTACCATGCACACACACAAATAGTAATTATGTGAAGTAATTGAGGTGTTAACTACCCCTCTTTTGGTAATCCTTTTGCAGAATCTAATTATATCAAATCATCATGTTGTATGCCTTAAACAATATCTTATGTCAATTATATTCTCAAAGCTGGAAAAGAAAAAAAAACATACCAGAGCTTGCTTGCATTTGCATGTGCTCTCTTGCTGTCTCTCTCTCTCTTTCCCCTTTGCAAGCAATAATTGAGGAAAGGGTCTGTGAGAACATTGTGAGAAGGTGGCTGTCTGCAAGCAACGAGAGAGTCCTCACCAGAATCTGGCCATGCTGCACCCTGACTTGGAACTTCCAGCATCTGGGACTATGAGAAACTTTTTGTTTAAGTCACAGCCTAGATAGTATTATGTTAGGGCAGCCTGAGCTGATGAATACAACTCCCCACTCACACATGTAGAGTAAAATCCAGAATTCTCCCTATACTTAAAAGACCCAACATTATCCTAACTTGCCTGCTGCCAGGCTCTCCCGCATTCACTCAACATTAGGTACTTGGGCTCTGTTGGTGTTCTGTACACACACCATGCCCAGTTCATTCCCATCCTTAGGGCTGTGCAGTTACTTTCCTTCTAGTTGATTCGGCTTCCACAGGCTTTCTCACGTCTCAGCCCCTTGCTTCTGATCTCTAAAACCGTCTTAGTGACTCTCATTCATGCCCCATCACTATACCCTCTCCCAGTTGTCTCCTTCATAATGCTCATCCCCACCTACCATTATATATTTGTCATTTTACTTGGTTTTCTAAAATGTCTTCCCCCCACTGATAGATGAACTCCATGTGGGCAAGAATCTAGTCTGTCTGGTGTAAATTTGTATTCTAGACACGTTCTTTTTTTTTTTTATGTTTATATATTTTTGAGAGCTCAAGTGAGCAGGGGAGGGGCAGAGAAAAAAGGGGACAGAGAATTGGAAGCAATCTCTGTGCCATCTGCACAGAGTCTGATGCAGAGTTCGAACCCACGAACCATGAGATCATGGCCTGAGCTGAAATCAGACACTTAACCGACTGAGCCACCCAGGCATCCCTAGACACATTCTTACTGAAAATTCTAGTCTTCCTGACACTGTTTTTAAAAAGCCGTGAATGGTTTTTTTTAAAAAGCTTGCACATGAAAAACAGGCAAAGTTTTAAAAATGACATACTAAATGGAATCATAAAAACTTTCTAGAAAAAATCAATAACATCTAAAGTCAAACAGTTTGCTAAAAATACAACACTGCTGAGTAATACGCAGCATGGCTTTGCCAGAAATACATAGAAAGGGAAAGCCCTTAGCTTTCTCTTTATGATAGAAACACCTAAAAAAACTCTTCTTAATGGACTATAAAAAAAATAGATGTTGAAATATGGTTACCTTGAACAACTCCTTGTCCTCTGGTGATAGCTTTAACCCTTTGGCCTCATCCCAGGAATTTTTGTTTCTGATAATGATTTGTTTCTGATAAAGAAAAGAAATGGCGTGCACCTATGCTGCCTTTTGGTTGTCAGTGTGATTAAGATTAGCAGCTGGAGACCAGGAAAACCTCAGCTAGAGATTTCTGCACTTTAGTAAATCCTTCCTCCTACACCCCTAACAGAGACAGCCCAGCTGCCCGGAGCAGTGCTGCGAGGCATTTTGCTCACACACACAATTTGGCCCAGAGTGAGTGGCTTCAAGCAACCAGGAAGACAGGTTTCAATTGGTGACGTCATTTTTCTGCTTTGACTCCATGACCGAAGCATCTTGCTTTGGGATTTGGGTCAGTCAATCAGCACGTATTTATCCAGTGCTTACTTTGGGTACCGAACACTGTTAACTCAGCAGGATGACACAGGCAGAGGCAGAAAGTTGGAGCCAATAGGAAAATAAAAAGGCAAAATAACAAAAAGTGAGATTAAGAAGTTCTGTTACACTGAAGAAAGTTTGAGTACCATTAAGAGATACGTATACTTTAATAGATATGTGAGGTAAAGAATCATGTACAGCCATGATCTTTTGATTTAAACCAACTGTGTCTATCAGACGTATGCTAAATGCATTAGATAAATTTATATTTTCATGTCTATTTTGAGAGAGACAGAGGGAGAGAGGGAGGGGCAGAGAGAGAGTGAATCCCAAGCAGGCTCCATGCTTGTCAGCACAGAGCCTGATGCCAGGCTCCATCCCACAAACTGAGACCATGACCTGAGCTGAAATCTAGAGTCAGACTCTTAATCCACCCAGGCATCCCTGGATACATAGATTTTTTTTTTTAAGTTTTAATTATTATTTCCCAGTGAGAATGATAGGGATCGTATGGCTGTTGAATGATAGAAAATTCTGTAGATCACCCCTCCCTTAAAAGTTTTCATCTTTTCACAGTTATTTAAAAATGTTTAAAAGTTCAAATGTGAGGTACAGTTAAGCGTTACCAGATAGTGCATCGAATTACAGTGATTCCTAAAATGCACTCTAATAGCAAAAAGAAGGCAGTGTCAAGGTCTACATCCAAGAAGAATGCATCACGATGACGGCCTATAACCCTAGGAGAGGATCTCGCCGTTGTCGCAGCTACTTTCACATCCTTGACTTTCCCACCTCCTCCTCTGGTCTGGCACCCCTGTGTCTGGTCCAGGAGAGACTAGACCAGGCCACATGCACATACTGGCAGAAGTGTCACAGCCTTGAGTGTTTTATGTGTGGATCAAGTCCTCCTAACCAGGAACCCTTCATATATAAAATCACTATGTTTTTGCATCATCAGATATATCAGTAAAGTGACTGAGATCAAGTTGCTGCTTTTCACATCCTCTGATCTTCTTAGCAGTGACCGTGTGTCCTACCTCACAGAGAACTGCAGTAAACAGGTGTTTAGTTCACAACTCCTTTTCCTTCTCATCTCAGGGTTTGCTCCTTCACTTAAAGTTATTATTTTTGGTTCAAAAGTGGATCCCCTATTCTCTCTTGCAGTATTTTGTTCCATTGACTTTTTTTTTTTTTTTTAAATTACATTTGAGGGACGCTTGGGTGGCTTAAGTTAGTTAAGTGTCCAACTTCAGCTCAGGTCGTGATCTCACAGTTCATGAGTTCAAGCTCTTCATCAGGCTCTACTGTCAGCATGGAGGCTGCTTCGGACCCTCTATCTCCCTCTCTCTCTGCCCCTACCCCACTCATACTCCAAAATAAATAAACATTTAAAAAAATTGTATTTCAGTATCATCCTACTTCCCCCCTATAAAACATGTTTCATCTCACCGCTATAAAAAATATGACTCAAATGCTTTCCCTCAACTCCACATTCCCCTCATAGCTGGCTGCCCTGTTGCTCTACCCCAGCCCTCTGGTTCACAGCCGAGCTTCACAGAATGGGCTTTGATCTCTGGTTACTTTGCTATTATCACATTTTCTCTTCAGTCTCCAGCTTTCTCACCTTACTTAAATTATCTATTGTGCTTCTGCCATGGACCCTTCCTTCTTCCCTCTCACCTCCCTTGCTTCCAGAAAATTTCTCTGACCACTCCTTTTTATCGTCTTTACTGCAGCCTGCTATTTAAATGTTGAAATTTCTTTTTTATCATTCTCCAGTATTTTCCTAGGAAATAGTATGTGTGCATACCGCCTAGATCTGTGTGTCCTCCCCTGCCTTTTGTTTTCTTTTTTTAAAGGTTCATTTATTTTTGAGAGAGAGGGCGTGCCCACCATGCTCACAAGTAGGGGAGGGGAAGAAAGAAAGAGGGAGACACAGAATCTGAAGCAGGCTTTAGGCTCTGAGCTGTCAGCACAGAGCCCGATGTGGGACTTGAACCCATGAACTGTGAGATCATGACCTGAGTTGAAGTCAGATGCTTAGCCTCCTGAGCCACCCAAGCACCCCCTCCCTGCCTTTTCTATAACTATCGTGTATTTTTCACCACGTATCCAGTTACCTGCTCGCTCTCTATCTCCATCTTGCATCTGCGGGTCAGTCAAGCTCAACATGTCCAAAGCAGAGTTCTTTTGTCTCAAAACTTGATCCTCAGTCTCTTTTCCTTGTTTTAACAAATGTCACTGCTATTTCTATGCCAAATGGTTTCTTGCCCCTGTATTTTTATCTCTTCTCGTCCCTGTGTTGAGATTACACTTTTGTCCCACTTACCTAGGAATACTTAACCATCTTCAAGTTTAGAATTGCCTTTGTCATGAAGCATTACCTATCTGACCTGGTAAAACTTACCACTGACCACCGCCTCCTAACCCTGAAAGAGATGTGTTGAATAGTATGTGTGGTACCGAACTGTGAAGAAGCATGTTTCAGGGAGAGGAAAGAGCATGGGAAAGAAGCCCTAAGATAAGAAGGAACATGGAGCTTTTGAAGGACCACAAGAGCTCAGTGTGGCTGGAGCACTAAGTCAGAGGGACAGTGGCATAAAAAACAACTGAAGAAGGTAAAATCTTAATCAGGCAGAGCTTTGAGGGCTATGGTAAAAATTTCTGCATTGTATCATAACTGGGAAACCAAGAACTTCTCTAAGGCTGAAAGTGGCAGGATTCCAATTAAGTTTTAAAGTGATCTCTAAGGCTGCAGGGTAAATAGATTTTAGGGAAGCAGGATTATTAAAGAGGCAGCTAGAAAGTTATTATAGTAATTGAGCTGAAAAACAATAGTCACTTAGCCTGAAATGGTCATAGGAATAATAGAGAACAATCAATATTTTTAACAAATTCTCACTAGCAGACACATGAGACTATGTTGCTCGATTAAACTAATAATCTGTTTCAGGATGTTCCATGGTCATTACTGGCTGCATCCTGTGACCATCTGGAGACCAGAATGACCGGCCAAACCCTGTGTCTTTGCACACACACAAAAACAACTTTTACAAAATTCATTGGCATGTTCCTTAAAGTTTGCTGTGTTCTTTGAACTCTCCTGACCTTGGGAAAATGCTTTGCCCACAGAAAACTTTTTCAGCCAATTGAGTTTGGACTCTTCTTAAAGGTCACATGGACTCGTGTATTAAAAATACTATTTTGTACATTTCTATTTCCTTTGTTGGCTCCAGATACTAAATTTCTCTAGAGCTAACAAAGAATAAAGGGAGATCAATGAAGAAAATGAATTTTAGGGACCAAAGTATTGAGTCTAGCTCTTAATTCAAAGCTACAGGCCTAGTTGCAAAGATATTTCATTATTAAATCAGTTATGCAATGTTTATTCCATAAATATTTATTGAGAACTGATTATGATCTCAGATTCATGCTAGCTGTTATGGATGACAAAGCAGAACTCACTAGCAGACTATCAGAAAGAGACTTTCTGTTAATAATTCAGCAATTTATGCACCCCCACCCAAGATAACCCAATTTTTAAAATATCACATGAGAAAGAGAAGTATAACTTTATTTACTACTGACTTTATATAATCAAAGCCAAATGAAAAAACCCAGACTATTTTCTAATGGATTTAAATACCATATACTGTAAATCTGAATAACCGAATTCATCTGAATTGGTTATCTTCCTATTATCTAACCCATGTCTGCTAAATAGGTACAAGTTTTCTCTTAGTTTATTTCTACAGTGGATCTAAAATAATTTCTTATATTCATTTCATAATGTAGTAACTATAAAAAGTAAATATGAAGAGTTGTTGAAAATGAAACATACCTATATGGGAACATAAATTCCCCATGACCACCTTTTAAAAAGATATTTTAAAAGAAATTCTCACTAATAATGTGGATCTCCAAACTAAGAAAGGAAAGCCAAAAGTATAGAGTGACATATGAAGATAAGTGCATGAAGAAAAAATAATTCAGAAAAGGTGATACTGGTATATTGATTAATAACAAAATGGTAGTTATAAGAATAGGTTCAATTATCATCTGGATATCATAGTGGTTCCACATATTTGAATATATACCAGTAAATATTTCTAATAGGTAGGATGCCTTGTGGGTTCATGTAATAATCAAAAAACTGGTTCTATATTTTGTATATCATGAAATTACATATTGAGGCTGAGCTACAATAACGAGTTTTTCTTTGTAAAGTTCCAGCTGTGGGTCAGATTATAATATCTTAGAGCTTTGTTTCTATTGCTCTGAAGTGGAAACTGGCTTAAGTTGACTCTACAAAGTAGAGACTACAAAAAACGGGTCCCTGCCTGCGTATGTGCATTTACTTTCCAGAGCACACCAATTCATACCCTCCATTTGGAGTTTTTTTGACCCTGCTTATGAGATTTGGCTGAGGTTCTAGGGAAGCCTCTTTTTATTTCAAATTAGGATAACCTGGAGCAGACCAGAACCGAGGTACTTGATTAGAGACTCATTTGATTATATTACATATCTCTGTTATAAATACATTAGATTCCTCAAGACTTCTCATAACTTAAAATTCGTAGTAGGTTGCTTCCACATTTTCCAAAACTAACTGATCTCACAAAAGAGGAAAATATTAAACTACATGACACTCTGAATAACATTTTTCAATTCTAAATCTGACTAGCATCTCTAAACTCCACTTACAATTCCATTGCCTTTCTACAATACAAGTTTCCTTTTCTTTCCCCCTCAACTCCCTCAATAGTGATGTGCTGGTAAACGTTTAATAGCTGGCTCTTCAGGATAAAAAGACCTTACTTAGAGCACTTTCCCATTTTTGTGGTAGAAGTACTCCTGCCATAGCTGATTTTGAACTATCAATATGACATCATTGAAAGTGGAGTTACAAAGACATGTTCACGGTTGATTCTCAGGAGAGATGAGAGAGAGAGAGAGCGCCCACATGCTCACATGCCAGCTGGGGTGGGACACAGACAGAGGGAGAGAGAATCCTAAGCAGGCTCCACGCTGCCTTGTCAGCTTGGAGCCCATTGTAGGGCTGGATCCCATGCATGGTGAGATCATGATCTGAGCCCAATTTGAGAGTCAGACATTTAACCAACTGTGCCACCCATCCATTCTTATTTGATTATCCCCATCCATTCTTAATCGATTAAAAAAAAACCACTATTATTTTTCATTGAGAGGTAAAGGCTTTATGAAATTTTGTTCTTCGCATCCCAGCACAGAAATACTAGCCCGTTGACTATCAACTGGCCAGCACAGGATTAACATAAAAAGTATTATAAACATAGCAATATTTAATTACAATGACTTCGGGTTGTTTTCATTGTTGAAGGAAAAAAGTGTGTTTGTCTTGAAGATAACTCAAAATGAGCTATTTTGAAATTTTATACAAAAATCTCCAATAACAAGTGTTAGCAGAAATAGCAACATTTTAAACTTCCAAAAGATTACATAATACATTAGAAGTTCCATTTCATCCTTGCAAATTACACATGAAATTACACAATTTTTTTGTCATTGCACAGATATGCATGACCTTTTGACTAGTCCCTGTACATGCCTGGGAGAGAATAAATGGTCGACCGTGGGCTTTGAGTACACATCACTGATAGCAGCATGCAAACACAAGTAACACATAAGGAATATTGTCGCTTGCGCTGAGCTGGCAATGAAAAAATTATTCAGAAAATATTTATTAAGCAATTATCACACTAATTAGAAATATACAAGATATTTTCGTTTCAACTATTAATTACTTGAACTATGAATTGGAGGTAGACCAGAACCCAATATTTGTAGTGTTCCATCATATTTTTAGACAGGCATTAATACATTTAATTATTTTCATCTATACATCTCCTATACAATTATCTGCAAAATGGAAAAAAAAATCTTTATTTTTTTATTTTTATTTTTTTTGACATTTATTTATTTTTGAGACATAGAGACAGAGCGTGAGCAGGAGTAGGGCAGAGAGAGGGAGACACATAATCCGAAGCAGGCTTCAGGCTCTGCACTGTCAGCACAGAGCCCGACGCAGGGCTTGAACTCACAGACGGCAAGATCATGACCTGAGCCGAAGTCGGCCGCTTTACCGACTGAGCCACCCAGGCGCCCTGGAAAAAAATCTTTATATTGGTCTGCCACCTGCAAAATTCTTAAATGATTTTCTCACAAAGTAGCCACAAGTTGTCATCAAAGTCACTAGTTTAAAACTCTTATTGGTCTTACCTCAAAGGAAACTGAGCTTTGTAGTAATAATAATACTTCTCATTTTAAAGATGTTTGCTCTAGTGATTCTAGAATTATTAGAATTATCTCCATTTTACACAGGGAAAGAAAGCTTGTGACATGTGACTAGTTAGAACTGAAGTGCAGATTTATTTTTACGTTTACTATAAATGCAAAGTATTTTCCACGCACTTGTTGGAAAACCACATATATTTCAGATCCTATTTTCTAGAGCCTCCCCCTGAATTTTTAAGTTGTAATAAGAAATGTCTTCTGAATACTCTTCTCCTTTTGTCTTCTTAAATGTTGATGTTTTGAAGGTTCCCACTTCTTACATTATATTTGATTTCTAGTAGAACTCTTACCTTTTCTCCATCTGGGTCTTAGTTACAGTTGGCCTTTTGCATTTTCACATAAATGACAGACTTATCAAGTTGTACACACACAGGCACACATACAAATAAATTGGAATGGGAGGTGGAAAAGTGTGCTAGGGAAGGAAGAGAGTTGGTGATTTCATTGGGGTATGTGTCAAGCACAGTGGCCAGAAGATCCACACCTTCAAATTTGTGTTCTAAGTTGTATCAGGCAAAAGGGAGAAAATAAGAAATAGATTCCCCCCTTTTCTTCGAATAAGTTCAACTCCTCTATAAGGTTGTTTCTCTGTAGCAGCTGACTACACTACCATGTCTCCAAAGATGGTGATCCCGTTCTCTACCACTTGGGGTCATTGACAAAGAGATTAACATTAGAGTTAGTATTTCCTCATTCAGTGGAAAAATCCATGCTTACCACTATGTAATTTTAAGGCTGTACGGTAGAGGAATGCAATTGAATAACATTGGCTGGGAAAAGGAACAATATACTTGGCTTTTTAATTCATTCTGATGAGACATTAGACTCTAAATGACCAAATTTCCAGAGATTTCCATTTTAGGGACCGTCAATCAGGAGCAGCATTGAGGAGCTAAATGTGTGCATGTCTGGACTCCACGGCTGCTAAAAACGTTCCAGCTGCCAAACAGGGAGTGAATGTTTCGTCAGCATGCAGCTGAGGGGTAAATGAGGACAGCCAGGCTGGGTACACTCTCACGGTTGCCTGTGTACATTCACCTCATGCCATATGCTTCCTTTCCCACCAGGCAGCTCCATCTTTCTCTCTTTTATACTTAATAAGTATTCCTGCATTTAAATTTCAAAGTAACTTCTTTGTGTGTCTTTAGATGTTTTATGTGTCTTTTTGAGATAAAGCTTATTATGTTTAAAGATACTTTCGGGTTACCTTACAATGCAAGTGATCTGATTCATGATAATGTGAAATATGGAAGAGGGCCATGAATGCAGAACAAAGTATTGGCTAATTTCCTCAACTCGGGGCAAGTGCGTGACAGACTACGATCTCATTCTAGAGGGTATACAGCTTCAGATTTAAAAGCTTAATAGAAGTGAAAAAGGATAAACTTGAGTCCCCATTTGGTATAGAAATTCTTACTTAAGACTGTCCCTCAACAACAACAAAAATGTCTCAATGAGGTAACTAAGAAAAAAGGAAAATAGTAAAGGCACTTGCCTCCCTTGGCATTAACTCTGAATGAGGCTAAAAGTCTTGATAATATTTAACCTCCCAGCTAGCCCTCAACCCGAGTTTAAGATCAGAAATGATACTCGGTATATGGCTCAAAATGCCCAAACTAAAAATTGACATTAATTGGTCCTGGGTTGGCAATGTTCCTGGGAAGAATGGATAGAAAACAATGTAGATGTTTTAAATCCAAGTCTCAAACTTCTCACAAATAAATTTCAAAGAAACAGGAGTACAGAATGAAAAAATCTCAAAACAGGACAAAGAAGCCACTATGAGTAGGAGAAACAAAAACAAGAAAACAAAGTTTCCTCACCACAACAAAATCAAAGGCCATAGATACTGAAATTGTAGGGTATGGAATATATGATAGTAAGCATGTTTAAAGAATTATTTTTAAAGAAATAAATAGAGGGGTGCCTGGGTGGCTCAGTCGGTTAAATGTCCAACTCCAGCTCAGGTCATGATCTCACGGTTCATGGGTTCAAGCCCCGCGTCGGGCTCTGTGCTGACAGCTCAGAGCCTGGAGCCTGCTTCTGATTCAGTGTCTCTCTCTGTCTCTGCCCCTCCCCTGCTCATTCTCTGTCTCTCAAAAATAAATAAACATAAAAAAAAATTAAAAAAGAACTAAATAGAAATCCTAGAAATAAGGTATGTAATAATTAAAATTAGAAGCTTTACATACAATTTAAAAAGTTTATGGCCACAGCTGAAGTGTGAATTAGTAGGCTAGGTGATTAAAGAAATTTTCCAGAATACTGCACAGTGATATATAGGTACATTAAAACTGCTAGTAGAAGATATATGTGTTTCTAATTAATATAAACATATAAATATATTTATTTAAATGTCAATGAAAGTATTCTAGGACTGTAAAAGACAGAAATCTTCACATTCAGGTACATAAGGAACTCTCAGCAAGATCAGTGAAATTCACACCTAAACTTGTCATAGTTAAACTGTAAACACCAAGAACAAAAATAAAGGTTTATTGACGAGAACAAAAAGAATGGAAAGTCGGAACAGGAATCTGAAACTCGATGGGTTTAGGAGAACTCAAGAAGCTTCCCACTCTAAGACGATAGTAGGGAAGGTAGAAAAGCAACCCAAAATATACCTCACAACCCACAACAGCTCAGCAATGGCAGTAGCTGATAATTTTGGAAATGGGAATAAAGTTGGGCCTAAAAAAGGAGGATTGACTCAGTGTTGAGGAATTCGTTAGATACCCAAGAATTAGTTAGATACCCAAAGCCTTGTAACTCCCTATAGCAGGACTGCCATTTTTCTCCCTCAGCAGAACAGTGGTGTTGTATCCCCCAGAGAGGATAGAACACAGTGTTTCTTGACTAGAGGCCTCAGCGCACAGTTGAGGGTAGAGGTGGCCACCACAATGAAAACGGATTAACTGAAATGTTTGCATACTGGCTGTGGAAATACCACCATCTCTCCACCAGCCCCCTGGCCCTGAAACATTAGCAGTCAGGTTTTACTGCTAAGGAAGGAGAAAGGAAGAATCTCTTCTGGGGAATTTTCTAGCTCTCTCATAGGCACCCGTATGCACAGATGTCAAGTATTTCCTAATGAAATGGTTTAACCAAAACACCTTGAAATAAACTTGTGGTCAATAGGCCCAATGCATGGATATGGAACTCCAAACATCTTTTTATTTTTATTTTTTATAAATTTTTTAATGTTTATTTATCACAGAGAGAAATGTTTGTCTTTCAGAGTATGAGCGGGGGGTGGGGGTGGTGGGGGGGTGGGGGGAGAGACAGAGAGAAAAGGAGACATAGAATCTGAAGCAGGCTCCAGGCGAAGAGCTGTGAGCATAGAGCCCGATTCGGGGCTTGAATTCACAAACTGTGAGATCATAACCTGAGCTGAGTGAATGTTTAACCAACTGATCTGCCCAGGTGCCCCTCCAAGCATCTTTTTAATGCTCCATTCTTTTTTTTTTTTTAATTTTTTTTCTTTAACATTTTATTTTATTTTTGAGACATAGAGACAGAGCGTGAGCAGGAGAAGGGCAGAGAGAGGGAGACACAGAGTCCAAAGCAGGCTCCAGGCTCTGAGCTGTCAGCACAGAGCCCGACGCGGGGCTCGAACTCACAGACCATGAGATCATGACCTGAGCCGAAGTCGGACGCTCAACCGACTGAGCTCCCCAGGTGCCCCAATGCTCCATTCTTAAATAAGAGCTCACAGCCAGGGACCACTATGAGATACTGAGGAATATCAGAAAGAGATTGTAAAGAAACAGAAAAAAACCTTTTTTGGTTTTAAAGTTTATTTATTTATTTTGAGAGAGAAAGTACAAGTCAGGGAGGGGCAGAGAGAGAGAGGACAGAGGGAGAATCCCAAGCAGGCTCCAGAGTCTGATGCAGGGCTTGAACCCATGAACCTGAGATGATGACCTGAAGTGAAGTCAGACACTTAACCTACTGAGCCACCCAGGCAGCCATCAGGAAAAAAGCATTTCAAAGAAACAGCCATGCAAAGAGGAGAAAAATATATTCTTAAGTTTTTTAATATGTTCAGAGACATAAATAAGATAGTGTAGCCATACAAGAAGAATAAGAAGCTTTATTAAAAGGACAGGAAAAAGGAGCTGCGTAAGAAAAATCACCCAGGTTTTCCCTTCTGAGCCTTTTTTCTTTATACTCAGAACACTTGTCTCTGTCACTTCTGACACTTCTAGATGTGACTAGATGTGTGCAGATTTCCCCCCCACACTGAGCACTTCACCGTGACACCAGCTGGGTGTCCCACAATTTAACTCAATTCTGACACTCTGTACCTGGAGATAGTATCAGATACAACAGGTTAAGAGCTCGGTCCCATGAGACTGCCCCCCACTTCAGATGCCAACCACAAGTAGTGGGTCCCCAAGTTACCCACAATTTCTGTCAGATTTGGCTACAGATCTGAGGTTCCCATGATCCCCTTCTTAGGTTTGATTAATTTACTAGAGCTGCTCACAGAACTCAGGGAAACACTTAACTTACGTTTAGCAGTTTATTAAAGGATCTGATAAAGGATTTAGATAAAGAACCAGATGAAGAGATACATAGAATGAGGTCTGGGAGGGTTCTCAGAGCAGGGGCTTATGTCCCTGTGAAACTGTGGGGTATATCACCCTCCTGGTGTGGATGTATTCACTAACCTGAAGCTCTCTGAACCCCCATGTTATTGGGATTTTATGGAGGCTTCCTCATGAAGACGTGATCAATTATTTACTCTATTTCCAGACTCCCTCCCCTCTAGAAAAGTGGGAGTGGGACTGAACATTCCAAGCTTCTACACTTGATATTGGTCAAAAGGCCAAGAAGTGATGGAAATTCCAAACTTCTAATCATGGCTTGGTCTTTCTGGTGACCAAACCCCATTCAGGAGCCCACCTAGAGTCACCTCTTACCACTTAAGAAATTGCAAGGGTTTTACAGTTCTGTGCCACGAACCAGGGACAGAGACCAATGTGTATATTTTCTTTTATCTCACAGGAGCCTTTGAAAATTATAAACACATAGAAATTAGAAGGGCTTAAATGTAGAATTAAGAAAATCTCCGAGAAGTAAAGCAAAAAAAGGAAAAGAGATGAAAAAATAAGAGAAAATAAAAGACAAAAGCTCATCATATCCAAAATTCAAGTAAGAGTAGAGAATATGGACAAATATAAAAAAATATAATCCAATAGTATTTCATGGAGCAGAAGTTCAGGAATTTCCAGATTAAAAGGATTCACAGAGTGCTTAATACATGGATAAAAATAAACCCACCACAAGATACATCATTGTACAGTTTCAAAATACCGGGAGCAAAGAGCTTCAACAGACGGTGAAGTCAGCACAGCGCCTTCAAAATTCTGAGGTAAAATTATTTCCAACTTAGAGCTCTGTATTCTGAGGTAAAATTATTTCCAACTTAGAACTCTGTATTCGGTCAAACTATCAAAATTAGAGAGACAGAGAGGGCTGTTAAGGTAGGAGTGATGCTTTATTTTTCAGATTTGCTGGAGGGTTTACGAGTACTCATTTTATTATTCTTTAAGCCACACAGGTATGTTATATATATTTAAACTCTAATCTATCATATCATTAAAAAAAAAGACAACACAAAAGATAAAGCAAAACTGCAAATTTGCTTGCACAACATTAGCAAGCAAAATGTTAGAACTTAATGGAGTCGAATGCTGGGTACATGTATGCTCTGTTATTCTATGTACATTTTGCATGCTTAATATGTATTATAAAATATTTTAAGAAACATTTTTTTAGAAGTCTGAGCGGGAAGGTGGCATGGCAGAAGAGAATGAGTGACAGCACACTAAAAGACCATTCTCTTTTTCTAGGTTGGTAAAAAGTGTTCTCCATGGTCGGCTCTGATCCCTACCAACTTATTTTACCATGTTTATACTTACAGTACTGTGGAGGTGGTTTCAATGAGTAGCCCATTCTGCTTACAAACAGCTACATGACCTTTTCCTTAAAAAAATTGTTTTCAATGTTTATCTTTAAGAGAGAGACAGAGAGAATGTGAGCAGAGGAGGGGCAGGAAGAGAGGGAGACACAGAATCTGAAGCATGCTCCAGGCTCTGAGCTGTCAGAGGGTCTCGAACTCATGAATCGTGAGATCATGACCTCAGCCTAAGTCAGACGCTCAACTGACTCAGCCACCAGGTGCCCCCCACAACATGACCTTTTCTGTCAAATTAGAGACCTCGTGGCTTATTACATATATCATATAAAATACATGTTGATGTCTTTTTTAGGTATGATTAGAAATAGGCAGGCTCTCAAGACCCCATCAATACTGTCTTATGGTTTATTACCTTGTGCAGGCTTTGGGTTCAGACTAGTTGGGCTCTTACCACTTAGTAGTATCGCCTTAAGTAAGTTTCTCTCTTCTTTTTCAGTTTCCTCATTAGTATACTAGGAATAATAATAGTGTCTAACTTGGAGGGGGTTTGTGAAACTTAATGTTAGCTGTTGTCATCACTGTTTGCAAACAGCAGGCTTGTATTGTCGTAAACTAGTAGTGGTCATCATAGTCCTCTAACACTGATAAAGAAATACAGAATGAACATTTTTACTTGTAAACTTAGGTATAAAACTTATCCACACGGCAGAGAGATTAATAAAAGAATTCTAAAAGAAACAAATATGGTAACACTAAAGATACTAAGAGGGTCTCTGACCTATGAAGCTGTTCATTTTATTTGTATATATTTATACATAGAACACTTCATGAATTTGCATGTCAGCCTTGCGCAGGGGCCATGCTAATCTTAACCGAATTGTTCCAGTTTTAGTGTATGTGCTGTTGAAGCGAGCACAAGTTCATTACTTTTGAAATACTGCTTGTATTTTTTTTTCCAATCAACACCCCTGAAACTTATTATAGTGCAAAATATTTGGCCTACAGCTAAGGACTTTTAGATTGGTTTAAAAAAAAATTACCAAAAAAGGAGGAGGAAATGAAGACAGCCTTGCCCCCTTACAAAACCAAAACTGTATGGCTAAAGTCTCACACAGCAGTAAAGTATCCTAAATGCTAAATTTTCATATAGTTAATGGTTGCCTCATCTAATAGGTGGCATAGGTCACAATACTCATCAGAAATAATATTAAACCCAACATTTAAAAGACTGAACTGTATAAAAATATGTTTGTGATATTAAAAGATGCCGTAAGTCCATTTTGTCTTACTTTTGATTATTCATTTCTGCTTTTTGAGTATCAGTGTAAAATCCCTGAATTAACTCTAAAATCATAATGCTATTATCCATTAGACAATTTTAAACTTGAAAACTTGGTTTATATAATGTTTCCTCAATCCAGAGGCATCACTCACCCTTGTCCTTTCTAGCCTGTAAGATTCTAGGACTTTCTGAGTTTGAACTATGCTATAAAACAGATGCAGATATAAAATGCATGACAGTTTTTCTCGGCCTCTTTTCTTTGTTTGCCAAAACTCTTTGCCATTCTCAATCCTGAGGATCGAGTAAAACTTGACTTCATCCCTAGGTAAAGTGGTGACTCAGGAGAGCAAAAACAGTAGTAAGCACATCCTCTTGAGCAAGACATTGGTTCTCTTCCTGGAGCTGTTGAGAAAAAGATTCCCTTTATCTGAGGTTTCTAAACTGCTAGTATGTCAGTTTGGAGCTGCCTAGAGCCTGCTTGCTGGGCGTTCTTGCCTGAGAATGAAGGTAACTCCAAAGCCAGCAGAGCAGATCAGAGAGGGGGATTGTTTTTTAATGACTGTTTGAATCTATCAGAAAGAGGTCAAACCATGAACTTACTACTTTTGCAAGTAAAGAAACAAAGATTAAGGAAAAGAAAACATTATGCCAGAAAGAAAAGAAATTATCAAATGCTACATGGTTCAGCTGTGAATAGCTTTTACATTGTCATAATAATATAAACAGTGAATATTGATTTAACCAGAATTGCTATTTCATTATATGAGGTAGATGTGAGGATGAGAAGAGGGATAGACGTGAGGGGGAATGGCAGAGCAGTACTGAATCCACATCACCTTGTTAGGAAGTCAATAGATAATGCCTCATTCTGCAAAATCAAGAAGCAGCACTGTAAACATATTATCCAGAAAAATGGCCTGAAATTACCCTTCTCCCCCACAACCCCCAAACACTCCTTTAGAAATCTTTGCCCTGGGCACTTGGTAGTCCCTTTTAATGTGCAAACTCCTATCTTTCAATGCAAAGTGTTCTTGATTTACTTATTTGATTATTTTCTTCTATCCATTTCCTCTTAACTCACTTTCTTCAGTTACTCAGGTATTGGGCTTCCTGGCCTGTTCCTCTAGTTCTCTGATTTCTAAATCTTTTCTCTCTTGTGATCCTCACATTGCCTTTTTGCTCTACTTTCAGAGAGATTTCCTTAACTATCTTTCAGCCTTTTATTATTTGTTTAGAAAAGTTTCTACACTCAAAATTTGAACTTTTAGGAGCTCTTTTTTTGTTATTCTCTTTCTGTAGATGATAGATAATCATGTGTTGTAATGCTGTGGATAGTGTTTTTATTTTCTTCCCTCCCCTCCGTTCATCTCTTCAGTGTTGCTTCTTCTGTCTGCTCATTTCCATCTTTGTTTCGCACTTAGGCACTCTTCAGATACCGAATGACCTTTGGTTTTCTAAGAGTGGGGAGGTTGGACAGCTATGGGAAGCCCTGAGTACCTCTGGGTGTAGTACGTTGATGGGGGCTTCGTCCTCGGTTGGTGATTTGGGTTGTCTCTTTCCTTGAAGGAACACTGATGTCAGGCAGGATTTTGACGTTTTCGTGGATCACATTCCTGACACGTGACTTTGCCATTCCTAGGCCTTGGAGATAGAGTCTGGAAGCAGGCATTACAGGAGCCAGGTGCAGGAAGACAAGACAGCCATTTTGAAAACTCCCTATGTTCAAGTTCACTGAGTTCCCCTGTTGTTAGCATGGCTCTCCTAGTTTCGATTTTGCCTAGTGGCCTCAATTTCAAACATCCTCTCTAGAATAAACCTGCCATGTTCTCTTTACCTGCACAGTAGATCCCTTATACAGAGTAGGGGGAGAGTTCTGCGGCGGGGGGTGAGGGGGAGAAGGTGTCTAACTGCACCCTACAAATACTTCACACTCATTCTCCTACTGACAGCCTTACCGGTACCACCGTTCAGAAATACCTATTGCCAACAATTTGGAGGCTTTAGGAAATCAGAAATGTAAATTAGTTTCCTACTTTTTGCTACAGTTCCTTTCTAAAGTTTTAACAGGGAGTTACTACTCCTATATCTGCTTTTCAGTTTCTAAGATTTTCTTGAACTGACTTCTCTTTTGCCCTCTTTGTCCTTATGAGGTTATTCTTTTTAAATTGCTTTTCTGTCATTTGGATGAGATTATAGAAAGGAAGCAAACACAAGTATTTTTCCCTTTACTTTTACCTAGAAGTCTTCATTTTTCATTATCTTAGCTATTACAGCAAGCACTCTAAAGCTATAGGTGTTAGGTTTATATGAAATATTTGAAAATAGGTATCTTTTAAAACGGTTTAGTTTGAACGGATTTAGGCAAACCATGGAAACTCTATTTGGTTCTCACAGTTTTCCTCAGCTGTTAATAGCTTCTCTAGAAGCTTATGCACTTTTAAAACTGACTCAGAAAAAGCTCTCCTCCCATTTTCTAAGTCCTAAAACAGAATTATTCTACACATAATGTCTCCATATTTTGAATTCAATAGAAGATTGTTTCAGTGACGTAGGCTACTTTATTTTTACATCTATTTTCACCAAAATATTTTTCTCTATGTTTAGTAAATTGCTTTTTCATGTCATATAAACAATGAGCAAGCTCTAAAAACTGTATTTTCCTGGGACACCTGTATAGTTGAGCATCCGACTCTTAATTTTGGCTCAGGTCATGATTCCAGGGTCATGCGAGATCAGGCCCCACATCAGGCTCTGCGCTGAGCGGGGAGCCTGCTTAAGATTCTTTCTCTCCCTCTGTCCCTCTCTTCTCCTCACATTTGCTCTCTCTCTAAAATAAAAACTGTATATTCCTTATGACTGCATTCTATCGTTCATGATAAAAATATTAGTTTGTTTACCTTGATGATTACTCATTCAGAAGTACAATTTTCAAGCACATCTCAACAACATAAATTCAACTTTATAGAATTTATGAAATTATCGCTGCTAACTGACAAGCAATTGGGCATCAAATATAGGTTAATATACATTTTTGTATTTCTTTCCATGTCCAGCACAGTGAATTGAACCTCAAACTTACACAACAAATAATTGTTGAATTGAAGTGCAGTCGATATAATGAACTTGAGTCAGGATTACACATAAGAAATCAAATAGATTGGTAATAGTCTTTAGGTAATGGTCATAAAAAATTTGGCACCAGAAAAATGACTTACTTTTTTCTTCTAAAGAACACCAAGAGAGGGGCAGGTGCCTGCATGGCTCTGTCAGTTAAGCATCTGATTCTTGATCCCGCTCAGGTCTTGATCTCACGGACATGAGTTCAAGACCCTCATTGGGCTCCATGCTGGGTGTGAAGCCTACTTTAATTAATTAATTAATTCAAATAAAAAATAAAAAGAAGAACACCAAAATAGAGTTGTTTAGACTGGGTAGAAGAGAGGAGAGATGATTGGGCAGAATGTCCCATAAGGTTGAATAACTACTCCAATTTTATTTTTTGTAATCAAATCTTATTTTCACATTGTTTTCCTAAAGTTTTTATTACTTCACTTAAACGCCGGGCTCTTTGATGCTCTGGAAATCTGTTTAGAAATGGCCTGGAAGTCAGTCTTCCATGTGCACTTGCACATCCATTATCTCATGTGTTCCCTGCCAGCACCAGGAGGCACAACCAGTATTGTTTTTCTCTTCTGAGGGTGAAGAAGTTCTCAGGTCACCTAGTTGGTCAGGGCTTCGTCCACACTGAGTTGTTTTGGAACAGGTACATGGAATCTTCACTCGCCGAATACATTAAAGACTGTTTGCAGCAAGCATTTTCGATAGGTACGTGGTATTGTACAGAACAGTCATGAGAGTCCGATACATTTTGGCTCTTTTAAGAGGGATACTAAGGAACATCTAAAGCTTTTATCTGCCACCATGAAACAAAACTGTCACTAAGAACTAGATTATAAACTCTTTGAAAGCAAAGAACATTCCATTTTGTTTGTCATATCTCTTCATCAGCCTAGACCATTGATGGACATAAAAGAGATGTTCAGTGACCTTACTGGTTAAATAATTGACAGGAGTTACTGGTTAAATAATTGACAGGAGTTTCCAAATGGGCTTCCCTTTTCCAATTCACAATGGGTCTTATTAAAATTTACTACCTAAGTAATGTTAATTTATGTTACTTCAGTGAGGAAGATCTATAATTTACATTTCTCCTGGTTAGTAAGTTTTCTAAAGTTGTTTAGCAAAATAAACATGATGTCCAATGAACCACAAAAATCAGAAAAGTCACTAGAAAACTTTATTTTGCTTATTATTATGTTTATCAGTTTTCCTATTCTGTATCAGTTGCATATTTTGATCTTCCAGAATTATATGAATCGTGATTATGTTTGCTTTTCAAATACTGGATTTTATTTGGAAGAGGCGATCATTCCCACTAACAATTTGTTCTACTCTCAACTCATATTAGTATAAAATGTACATTTGGAGTTTCTCCATCAGGAAACACAGCAAACATCTCACCAGAAGAATAGCTCAGAAACAAAGATGTTTGGGGCTCACTGATCTGTAAGCACAAAATTAATGAATCATGTTCTGCTCCTTATTAAACTCTCATGTGATTTATTTTGTATTTTTTTTTTTTTTACTCTCGTGATTTTTTTTTTCCCCCAAGGTGTTTTTAATTTTTGAGAGAGAAAGAGAAAGTGGCAGAGGAACAGAGAGGGAGAGAGGGAATCCCAGACAGGCTCTGCAATGTCAGCATGGAGCCTGATGCAGGGCTTGAACCCACGAACCATGAGATCATGACCTGAAACGAAATCAAGAGTTGGTTGCTTATCCTGCTGAACCACCAGACGCTCCTACTCTCATGTGATTTTTTAGCTTGTGTACCATACTTGAATATGTATACTTTTATCTGTAAAATGGAAATTTTACCTCGTGGACAATTACAAGGAATAATCAAGAAAATAAATTTTAAAATTTAAATATGTGTATGTATAGATGTAATGAGTCATGATTGCAAAAAAAAAAATGATCAAGCATCAAATTGTATGTGGTATATTACCGGGCACTATAAAGAATTAAATTAAAATTACGCCTTAGGAATAATAGTTCTTCTTTAATTCTCTTCAGAATTGGGTAAAAAGCTTTCTGTATAAAATTTTAAACTATCCAGTCTTAAATATTTAATATTTAATAAAGTAACAAGAACATCATATCAAGTAAACAATAAGAGTCTTGCCAGACATCTTAGCTTGGTAAACAAGGCTCCCAGAATTACTGAACAATCGTTCTTAATCTTTCCAAATACACACAGCTGTTGTGTTTAAGAGTGACAAGTTACCATTATGGCCTAATTACTGGTGCTTGCTCCAGACATATGCAAAATATTTACAGTATAATAAAAGAATCCACACTACCCAAATGCTTTGGTAGAGTAAATTCTGTAGCCCTCTCTTTTCCATTTTTTAATTTTAGGGGAAATGTAATTATCATATAGTCAGCATCAAAGAAGTAAATATTACAGTTCCCAAACCTGCTTTGCTTAAATGTGTTTGCAAATACTCTTTCTTTGTGAATTTCTAAACCATTTCCTTAAACTCCCTGCCTTCAATACACATATATATTTGAACAGATTTTGCTATTGAAAAATATACAAAAAGGAAATCCACATGTTTATAGTAGCATTAGATATTTCAAAATACTTAGGATAGTTGATAAAGATCCAGTTTTCTTAGAAATTGATTCTTCTGGGGCGCCTGGGTGGCTCAGTCGGTTGAGCTTCCGACTTCGGCTCAGGTCATGATCTTGCGGTCTGTGAGTTCGAGCCCCCGCGTCGGGCTCTGTGCTGACAGCTCAGAGCCTGGAGCCTGCTTCGGATTCTGTGTCTCCCTCTCTCTCTGCCCCTCCCCCACTCATGCTCTGTCTCTCTCTGTCTCAAAAATAAATAAACAGTAAAAAAAATTAAAAAAAAAAAAAAGAAATTGATTCTTCTAAGTTATTTATGCTTTGTTGAGCTATCATTTGGTTGACCTTACTAAATCCGCTAATATCTTGTAGAATGTCTTATAGTCATCTCTCTCTGTGTTTCAGGACATATATCATGGATATTAAAGGGACTGGTATTTGATGTCTTTAATTAAAATATGCAGAGGGGCACCTGCGTTGCTCAGTAGGTTGAGTATCTGACTCTATTTTGGCTTGGGTCATGATCCTAGGGTTATGAGATCAAGCCGTGCATCAGGCTTTGTGCTGAGTGTAGAGCCTGCTTGGAATTCTCTCTCTCTCTCTCTCTCTCTCTCTCTCCTTCTGCCCCTCTCCCCAGCTTGCATGCAGCCAAGCGCATGCACACGCTCTCTCTCTCTCAAAAAAGTGAAAGAAAGAAAAAGAAAGAAAGAAAGCTTGTTACAAAAAAAAAAGGCAGAAAAGATTGACAGTCCTAAATAGGAGTCAGCAATTGATGACAGAGGGTATCTGAGCTAGACTTAGAATCAGCAGACTTATCGTAGTCCCCTGTGCATTGGATTTGGCCTAAAGGGGCCATATATTTATCTGGACTTGAAATTTATTACCTATGAAATAGTGGGATGAATAGTTGTTCATCTCCTATTTCATAGGATTGCCATAATTGCTGTTTTACTTTACTATTATTTTCTAAACCTTGAGGGAAGTATTTTTATATTAGATTCTATATATAGAATTTTAAAGTGTTACAAATTGGCACTACAATCTGTATATTACATTTTTCCCATAACATTACATTTATTTCAGGCAGACATGTTGAGCTCTTTAGGTTGAAAATATTTTCGGTGATTAAAGCAGTTTGGCTTTGCCAGTGACCATGAATTTCAACTTGGTTTCTTACCAGTTTTTAAACATACAAACTCCATTTTTTTCTTCCTTCTTTCTTCTTTAAAAAGATTATTTCCCGTACTTAAAGGAAGTATGGATTTGGAATTAGATTGACCTAATTAGATTTGACTCTTCTTTCACCAGGACATTTTCAATCCATTGGGAATATTGTCAGCTTCATTTTTGGAATATGTCCAGAATCGCCCCACTTTCCTCCAGCTGCACTGCTACAACACTGGTCTAGTCTTCTATCTGGGAAATTAGAATAGCCTCCTAACTGGCCTGCCTACTTTCATGCTTGCATCCTATAGTCTATTGCTCACATCAAAGTGATCCTCCTAAAATATAAGAGAAGTCGTGTCCCTTTAGTGCTCAGAATCCTTTAGTGACTCCTCATTTCATTCATTCCAAAGTTCATTAGCCTACAAAGCCCTCCATGAACTAAGCTCCCCTCCTTTCTGACCTGTTTTCCTATTTTCTGTCTCACCCCACTGTAAACCCCTTGGCCTCTAGCCCACCAAGGAATACCTTTTGCACAGGCTGGTTTTTTTGCCTTCTGAACACTGTTCTCCCAGATGTTTTCGTGCCATTCTCCTTTACTTCCTTCAGGTTTTGGCTCAAAACAGTCCCTTTTCTTACCATCATCTGTAAATAGTGCCATAACACCTACGTACCCTTTTATTTATTTATTTTTTTCACTTTTCTCTGTAACACTTCCTCCAAATAAATACATTATAGAGTTGACCCTTGAACAAAATGGGTTCGAACTACGTGAGTCCACGCATATGTGGATTTTTTGGGTAAATATAGTACAGTACTGTAAATGTAGTTTCCTTATTATTTTCTTAATATGTTCTTTTCTCTAGATTGTTATAAGAATACAGTATATAATACATATAAAAATATGTATTAGTTGACTGTTTATGTTATCAGTAAGGCTTCTGGTCAACTGTAGATTATTAGTAGTTAAGTTTTGGTGGTGGGAGTGTCAAAAGTTATACTCAGATTTTCAACTGCATTGGGTGTTGGTGCCTTTAACTCTACATTATTCAAGCGTCAGCCATATTAGTAGGAATTCAAAATGATACAACCGCTCTCGAAAGTAGCTTGTACTTAACATACAACCCAGGTATTTGGTTTTAGATATTTTCCCAGGAGAAATGAATACTGCACAAAAACTTATGAGCAAAGCTGCCATGGGTAGGTGTATATTACAGCCCCTAATTGAAAACAATCCAAGTGTCCATCAATATGCAAATAGATTAACAAATGGCATTATAGCCATAAAATGGAACAGTACTCGGGGGGAAAGAAAGAACTAGTTACAGATACATAAAACAACATTGATGAACCTCAAAAAGTTTATCCTAAGTAAAAAAGCCAGACCCCAAAAGCATACATACTATTTACAGAATATTTTTGAAAATGCAGAACTAATCTGTCATGATAGAAAGCAGATCAACTGCCTGAGGTCGGGAGTGGAGGGAGAACTGACTAAAAGGGCGTTAAGGAGGCTTCGGTTGGGGGGAGGGTGATCTATATCTTGTAGTCATGGAATACTCACTAAATATACACATTTGTTAAGACTGTACAGTTAGAATGGGTACATTTCATTATACGTAAAGGTATAATTTAATATAGGGTTTATTTTTTAAAAAGGTGGCTTCATAAGAGAAAGAATGTGGGGTGCCTGGGTAGTTCAGTCAGTTAAGCATCCAACTCTTGATTTGATTCAAGTCATGATTTCATAGTTTGTGAGTCTGAGCCCCATATCAGGCTCTGTGCTGACAGCGTGGAGCCTGCTTGGGATTCTCTCTCTCTCTCTCTCTCTCTCTCTCTCTCTCTCTCTCTTTCTCTCTCTCTCTCTCTCTCTCTCTGCCCCTCCCTGCTCACATGGTCTCTCTCAAAAATTAAATAAACTATTTTTTTAAAAAAGAAAAATAATGTAGCCCATGGTAGAAAGTGTATTATTATTTTAATGTTCATTTTCTTGAGAGAGAGAGGGAGAGAAAGAGGGAAAGACAGAACTCGAGTGGGGGAGGGGCAGAGAGAGAGGGAGACACAGAATCTGAAGCAGGCTTCATGCTCCAAGCCATCAGCACAGAGCCCGACGTGGGACTCAAATCCACAAACTGTGAGATCATTAGCTGAGCTGAAGTTGGACGCTCAACCAACTGAGCCACCCAGGCCCCCCATAAATTAGAGATCTTAGGGAAATCTGAGGGCCCACCATTGAAAAATCTGATATTTTTCTACAGATATAGCTCCATTGTGTGTTACAATTTGAAATACCTGGTAAAAAGCATCCTGGTTAGCATGATAAGAAAGGTTAAGAAGTCACCATGAGATCCAAACTCTATAATTTCTCTGAAGCTTCTGAGCTGGTGCAGAAGCTCGCCCTTCATGAATGTCAAGTAGTGTCCTAGAGATGCCATCATCACAAAAAAACAAAACCCAAAGGACTGGGAAGGTGGTGAAAGCAGCGGGTGGTGGTGCTAATACCAATCTGGCTCCTTTGCTAGGGACTCTTGTTATCTTGCTCTGTATTTATCCAGTGCTTTATTTAGAAAAGATTAAATCAAAACTGTAAAATTAAAACATGATGAGTGATTAAAAGCAGCAAGAGAAAACAACTTGTTACATATAACAGACCCTCCTCCTCACCCCTCCCCTCCCCATAAAGCTGTCAGCAGATTTCTCAGCAGAAGCTTTTTGGGCCCAAAGGGAGTGGCATGATATATTTAGGTGCTGAAAGGAAAAAATTCCAACCAAGAATACTTTACCCAGCAAGGTTATCATTCAGAATTGAAGGAGAGAGAAAGGGTTTTCCAGACAAGCAAAAGCTAAAGGAATTCTTCACTACTAAACCCGCCTTACAAGAAATGTTGAAGGGAATTCTTTAAGCTAAAAGGAAAGGGCATTAATTTGCAACGAAACATATGAAAGTAAAAATCTCACTGATAAAGGTAAATATATAGAAAAGATAATGAATTAATCGTTTGTAAAGCCAGTATGAGGATTAAAAGAAAATAGTGTAAATGTAACTACATAATTAGTTAAAGGATATACAAAATAAAAAGATGTAAACTGTGACATCAAACACATAAAATTGGGAGGGGTTAAAATGCAGAGTTTTAAAATGTGTTCAAACTTAACTTGCTTTCATCTTAAAATAGATGGCTATACAAATAGGCTGTTGGATGTGAGCCTCATGGTAACCACACAGCAAAAACCTATAGTAGACCCATAAAATATAATAAGAAAGGAATCTGAGCATAATATTACATAAAGTCATCAAGGCATAAGGAAGAAAAGAATAAAGAAGAGTTACAAGGAGTGTCCAAGTGCTCGGTCGGTTAAGCATCCAACTTTGACTCAGGTCATGATCTCCGGGCTCAGTTCATGAGTTTGGGCTCTGTGCTGACAGCTCAAAGCCTGGAGCCTGCTTCGGACTCTGTGTCTCTGTCACTCTCTGCCCTTCCCCCACACGCGCGCTCTTTCTTTCTCTCTCTCTCAAAAGTAAACATTAAAAAAATAATAAGAATTATCAAACAGCCCCAAGATTGAATCAGTAATCCAAAACCTCCCAACAAACAAAAGTTTAGGATGAGACAGCTTCATTAATGCATTCTCCTAAATAAAGCCTTTAATACCAATCCTTCTCAAACTCTTCTGGAAATTTGAAGAGGAAGGAATGCTTCTGAACTCAGTTTACAAGGTCAGCATTACTCTCATACCAAAACCACTCAAAGACACTATAAAAAAGAAAACTACAGACCACTATTCCTAGTGAACATAGATGAAAAAAATTCTCAACAAAATACAAACAGACTGAATTCAACAATACAATAAAAGAGGGATTCGCAATGACCAAGTGGGATTTATTCAGGGATGCTAGGATGGTTCACAATCCGCAAATTGATCACTATGATACACCACATTAAAAATGTGAAGGAATATGGGCGCCTTGGTGGCTCAGTCAGTTAAGCATCTGACTCTTGATTTTGGCTCAGGTCATGATCTCAGTGTTGGTGAGATTGAGCCCCATGTTGGGCTCTGTGCTGACAGCACAGAGCTTGCTTGCTTGGGATTCTTTCTCTCTCCCTCTGTCTCTGTCCCTCCTACCTACATGTATGCTCTCTCTCAAAATAAATAAGCATTAAAAAAAAAGCAAACGAATAAAAATGATCTTCTCAATAGATGCAGAAAAAGTAGTTGTCTAAGTTTAGCATACTTTTAGATTAAAAAAAAATGTGTTAACAAAGTGAGTATAGATAGAACATACCTCAACATAGTATGGGCCATATATGACAAGACCACAGCTAACACCGTGCTCAATAGTGAAAAACTGAAAGCTCTTCTTTGGAGATTAAGGACAAGCCAAGGATGTTTAATATCACCACTTTTTTCCAACATATAACTAGGAGTCATAACCAGAGCAATTAGGCAGGAGAAAAAATAAAAGACAGCCAAATAGGAAAGGAGAAAGAAAAACTGTCGCTATTTGTGAACACGGTATTATGTATTGAAAACTTTACAGAGTTCACCAAATCTCTAGTTAAAACTAATAAATGAATTCAATAAAATTCAAGGTACAAAATCAATATATAAAACCTATTGCATTTTTATATACTAACAACAAACTATCAGAGAGAGAAATTAAAAAACAATTCCATTTATAATTGCATTAAAAAGGAATAAAATACCTAGGAATAATTTTAACTAAGGAAGTGAAAGGTCTGTATACTGAATACTAAGACATTGATGAAAGAAATGAAAGAAGACACAAATAAATGGAAACATACTCCTTGCTCATGGACTGGAAGAATTAATATTGTTAAAATGTCCATATTACTCAAAGCAAACTGCAGATTAAATGAAATCCCTATCAAAATAACAAGATTTTTCACACAAGTAGAACAAAAAATTCTAAATTCTAAAATTTGCATGGAAGGATGCTTGGGTGGCTTAATTGGTTAAGTGTTTCACTGTGGCTCAGGGCTCAGGTTCGAGCCCTACATTGAACCCTCTGCTCTCAGTGCAGATCCCGCTTCTGATCCTCTGTCTCCCTTCCTCTCTACCCCTTCCCTGCTCATGAGCTGGCTTGCTCTTTCTCTCTCTTTCTCTCACTCTCTGTCAAAAATAAATAAACATTAAAAAAAAGAATAAAAAACAGTAACAACACAGATGGGCAAAGTATGACTCACTGCTGGTTTAAAAAAATAAATAAAATAAAATTTGTATGGAAATACAAGACTGCAAATAGCCAAAGCAATCTCAAGACAAAAGAACGAAGATACATCATGCTCCCTGATTTCAAATTACAAAGTTATAGTAATCAAAACAGCATGGTATTGGCATAAAAACAGACACATGGATCAATGGAACAGAATAAAGAGCCCCAAAATAAACCCATGCATATATGGTCAATTAATTTATAACAAAGGAGGCAAGAATGTACCATGTGGAAAGGAAAGTTTTTTTAATAAATAGTATTGTTAAAACTGTATAGGCACATGAAAAAGAATAAAACCAGGGGCGCATGGGTGGCTCAGTTGGTTAAGCGGCCGACTTCGGCTCGGGTCATGATCTCATGGTCTGTGAGTTCAAGCCCCGCGTCAGGCTCTGTGCTGATGGCTCAGAGCCTGGAGCCTGCTTCAGATTCTACATCTGCCTCTCTCTCTCTCTGCCTTCCCCTGCTCACACTCTGTCTCTCAAAAATAAATAAACGTTAAAAAAAATTAAAAAAAAAAAAGAATAAAACCAGACTACTAACTTATTTCAAAAATTAGCTCAACATGGATTAAAGACTTAAAATGTGAAACTTGAAGCCATGAGACTTCTAGAAGAAAACATAAGTGGTAAGATTCCTTGACATTGGTCTTGGCGATGATTTTTGGGACCTGACTCCAAAGGCAAAAGCAACAAAAGCAACAAAAGCAAAAATAAACAAATGGAACTACATCAAATTCAAAAGGGTCTGCACAGTGAGGTGAACTATGAACAAAATGAAAAGCCTGTCTACTATGTGAGAAAAGATATTTGCAAATCATATATCCAATACAGGGTTAATATCAAAAGTATATAGAGAACTCCTACAATTCAATAACAAAAAACAAACCATCTGATTACAAAATGGGTAGAGGATCTGAGTAGACATTTTTCCAAGGAAGACATACAGATGGCTGACAGGCACATGAAAAGATGTTCAACATCACTCATTATCAGGAAAATACAAATCAACACCATAATGAGGTATCATATTACACCTGGCAGAAAGACTATTGTCAAAAAGACAAGAAATAATAAGTGTTGGCAAGGATATAGAGAAAAGGGAGCCCTTGCGCACTGCTGATGGGAATGTGAATCAGTGCAGCCGCTGTGGAATGCAATATGGAGGTTCCTCCGAATATCGAAAATAGAACTTACATGTTCTCTATTAAAAACAGAATTAGTTGTGGGCATTTGGTTACATACCCAAATAAATACACAAGTAAGTCCACTTCTGGGTAATTACCAAAGAAAACAAAAGCACAAGTTTAGTAAAATATATGCACCCCTATGTTCGTTGCAGCATTATTTACAATAGCCAAGATATAGAAACAACCTAAGTGTCCATCAATGGATGAATGGATAAGGAAGATGTGGTACACATATATACTGTGGGTAGTGCTCAGCCATTAAAAAATAATGAAATTTTACCATTTGTGACAGCATGGATGGACCTCAAGTGTATCCATGCTAAGTGAAATAAGTCAGAGAAAGACCAATACCATGTGATTTCACTTATAAAAGAACATAAAAAACCAAAAAAACACACACACACACACACAAAAAACAAAACAAAAAAGCACCACCAAAATTCACAGATACAGATAACAGGTTGGTGGTTGTTAGAGGGAAGAGAGGAAGAATGTAAGTGAAATGGGTAAGGGGATCATGAGGTATCAACTTCCAATTATAAATAAGTCAAGGGGATGTAATATACAGCATGGTGCCTAGAGTCAGTAATGTATTGAGTATTTGAAAGTTGCTGAATAGATCTCGAATGTTCTCATCATAAGAAAATAAAACTTATGTAACTATGGTGATGGATGGTAACTAGACTTATTGCAGTGATCATTTTATAATATATACAAATATTGAATCATGCTGTACACCTGGAATTAATATAATGTTATATGTCAATTATTCTTCACTTAAAAAATATTGAAAATAAAAAACATGATGAGTGACAGTCGTGAGAGACAACAGCTGTGGCATTAGGTTTTCATCCTGTCAGGCCTGAGATCTGTATTTCAGGTCACTTTTTTCCACTGGCACTGATCCTGAAGGACAACAGTTGTCCTCTATTGGCTATTTGCTAGCCCACCTGTTGCCTCCATGGGCTAAAAGATTAACAGAGTTGCAATGGGAAGTGAGCCATTTCAGAGATCTGGGCTGAACAGGGCCTTCATAGAGCATTTTACTTCAGAAGTTTAAGCAAAACATTGTCTGGTGTTATCAGCAATAACAATAGTATGTGTCATCATTCCCATTCTAGGTAAAGAAAACCTTTCGAATTATAACACATGCTTCAAATGTATACCCACAATTAAAATAACTACTTTTTTCAGTTATATAAAAAATACTATTTTTGCAATAGCCATACCTAAAATATAGTCAAATACTAAAGAATTCAAAGCAAAAAGGGAATTTATCTGATGCTTCCCTTCTTGATCAATGCATAATTTCATAGTCATGAAATCGTCCTCTTCCACAAAATAAAGTTATTGGTAAATGGTTAAATATCAATATTTGGATAAATTAATTCTGGTACATTCATACAATAGAATATTATGAGCAACGGCAAGGGAGAAACTCATGATACATGCAAGAAAATGGGTGAATCTTACATGTGTTATGCCAAATGAAAGAGTCAAATTCAAAAGGCTCCATATGCCCTGATAACATTTATATGGCAATCTGGAAGAGGCAAAAATAAATAGAGAGAAAAAAGATTAGTCATTGTCAGAGATTCGAGGGAGGTTAGGTTCTGACTTCAAATGAGTGTGGGGGCGTTTGAGGAGCAATGAAATTACTTTGTATTCATTTGTGGTTATAGGACTGTATATGTAAATTTACAGAACTGTGCACTAAAAACACTAAAAATTACTTTAAATAAATACCTTATATACTCTGTATACTTATATACCTTAAATACTTTATATATATACTTTAATTGAAAAAAGAAAAAAAAATCAATATTTTCATAGAACTGTTTCCACCCAAAATATGTGTTTTAATGTGAAAGAGCTATAAATGGTTGTCACAGGTACTGCAGATCTAAAAATCCTCATTGGAGTCTAAATGTACAAAATGAGTCATCAGGCTGTACTATTAATAGAAATCGAAGTGCGTGAACAGCAATATTTTAGTAAAATATAAGCCTTATGAAGAGTTGTAGATACTGTCGGGAGGGTTTCTGGGTTTTGTTTTGTTTTGTTTTGCACTTACGTTCAGATATATTAAGCAGAAGAGGTACTGTATATTTGAATTTTGCTCTTTGACCTTTGAGAAATTAAGACGCTCGGTTGAAAGGAAACCAGGAATTCTCTACCAGTAGATTACACACATTCAGTTTTGGAATACTCTGAATGTTTTTTAATACCTTCATAAATCATGAAAAGTAGATAGATTATTGCGCTTGTGCATATAAATACTAGTTCTCCAGCCTGAGAACATATTTACACATCTAATTATTCATCATTTCACTGTAATCTAACATCATTCTTACTAGTAATTTTTCTACAGAAGGGAGCACTCTGGTAATATTCATAAGGGTAGCATTTAGTACAGTATCTGGGAGAAGATATACAGAAGGAAGTACTCCTTATCACTTTCTTATTTATGCTAATTTTGCAATCACTTTTGGAGTCATTCAGGCTTGAAACCTGGTGGTTGTTTTTGGTTCTTTCCTCTTCCTTCTCCCCATACCCAGTCATCTGTCATGAGTCTCCCACATCTGCTTTATCTTGTACAGTTATCTCTTCCCCATGTCACTAGAAACTTCTTTGTGTACCCCAAACTGGCTGTGTACATGAGCCAGGGAAGGTATTAGGAAAAAAAATGCAGATATATAGGCCCATCTCAGAGGTGCTGAATCAGGATTCTTTGGTAGGGTCCAGGGATCTGTACTTTTCAGCCACTTCCTAGGAAAATGCACAAAGCTGCCTATTTGCAATACCTGGATAACACCTGTTCTCCGAAACTGAGAGATGTGAGAAAGGGTAACAGTGAGAAGTGGAACTAAGACATCCAGATAAATTAAAGATCCTACAGTGAATATGAGCCACAGTGGACCCTGTTTCCCCTTTCCCTCCTTCCAGCCTCCTAGTTTGATGATCAGGGTTTTTGCCCAATCCAAAACAAAAACACAAATAAGATTTTCATCTAGAGGCACTGAAAATACCATCTGGGGGAAGTATGGCAGCCTAGTAGCACACATAGTGCGTTGCTGATGCCCTAAAATAAAATCATTCTGGAATTTAAGAACCCTGGAACTTATGTATTCTAAACTGATGCCTTTCTGATGCCTCTTTCTAAATATAAAAACACAACCAAGGTCCCTAGACATTTGAAGAAAACCTGCAAAATAAGGGGCGCCTGGGTGACTCAGTCAGTTAAGCGGCCAGCTTTGGTTCAGGTCATGATCTCGTGGTTTGTGAGTTCGAGCCCTGTATCGGGCTCTTTGCTGTCAGCACAGAGCCCTCTTTGGGTAGTGTTTCCCCTTCTCTCTCTGCCCCTCCCCTACTTACATGCTCTCTCTCTCTCAAAAATAAAAAAAAGAAAGAAAAACATTAAAAAAAAAAAAGAGGGGCGCATGGGTGGCTCAGTCAGTTAAGCCTCTGACTTTGCGTCAGGTCATGATCTCATGGTTTGTGGGTTCAAGCCCTGCATTGGGCTCTGTGCTGACAGTGTGGTGCCTGTTTCAAATTCTCACTCCCTTTGTCTGTCCCTCCCCCTCTCTTTTCCTCCATAACTCATGCTCTCTCTCTCTCTCTCTCTCTCACTCTCTCTCAAAAATAAATGAATAAACTTTAAAAAATAAAAACCAACAAAAAGAAAATCTGCAAAATAAAAAGAAATGCATCAGTAGAAATTCTGGCAGAAGGAAATACAAATAATTCAGAGAACAAAGAATTATTTTTTTTAAAAAAGGCCTTCAATAAGTTTATTAGAGAAATTCAAGCAGATAAGATATTATAATAAAAGAATAATCAGACTCTAAGTAAGAATGCTGAGAAATGGTGCCCGGGTGGCTTAGTTGGTTAAGTGTCCAGCTCTCGTTTTCGGTTCAGGTTATGATCTTGCAATTTGTGAGTTTGAGCCCCGCATTAGGCTCTGTGCTGACAGCTTGGAGCCTGCTTTGGATTCTCTCTCTCTCTCTCTCTCTCTCTCTCTCTCTCTCTCTCTGTCTCCCCCTCTATCTCTGTCTCTTCCCTGCTCATGTTCTCTCTATCTCTCAAATAAACTTAAAAAAAAAAAAAAAAAAGAATCCCGAGAAACTAAAAACATAGTTTTCAGTATAAAACATAGAAAGATAAGAAGATAAAATTAAGGACAACCTCAAAATACAGTGTAAAGAATCAAGAAAACCTGAGACAGAAGAACTATAAGAAAAATAAAGAGTTGTCTTAGAGATCCAAGATCTCGGATTTTCCAGAGGGAGAGGTCAGAGAACATGGAGAAAGGAAATACTAAAGAGCTAAAGGAAGCCTTGAGTCTTTAAATGTTTGTGCCAAGTGATAAGTAGAATAAATGAAAAAAAAATGCCTCCAGGTAGAAACAACACCGTGAAAGTACAGAAAGCTTGGAATAGAGAGAAGATATTCAAGGTGAGAGAGGAGAAAAGATGGGATTGGGACTCAGGCTTCTATCTGATTTTTCATCTTCAGTACTGTTAAAATATAACGGGGAATGCTGTCAAACCTTTCAAAAGAAAGTGATTTTTAACCAAGAATTCTATACCCAGCTAAATATTAATTAAGTGTAAAAGCATAAAAACATTTTTGGGAATGTGAAAATTAGTCCATTTATTTCCCAGATACTCTCTCTTTAAAAGATACTAGAGAGTGGGGGGAATAAGTTAGGCACAAAGAGACCCAGAAAACAGAAAACTCTCACCTACTGTTGTAATGCAAGCAGGCTCTGTGATCGCTGTGCGGCAAGCATAGAGTGTGATTGGTTCAGGGGCTGGAGATCTCCTAGAAAAAGAAGTTTCCATTGAGCAGGTAGTAGGCTCGACAATTTTGGAAGAAATTATGGGAGATGATGAAAAAAAGAAAGACAAAAACTTTAGGAAACACAATGAGTATAGAAAAAGACATGCAATCTTTATCTGAATCGTCACTATATTACATTCTCTGCCATGAAGAAAATTCATATAGTCTTAATAATGCAAATGTTATTTTTTATTTCAGTGTTAAACCTTTATACAACCCCCAGAATAATTATACACATGTTATCAATCCCAAGAAGGTAAAGAAAGAAACCTAGAGATGACAGCCTTTAACAGATTCAAAAGAAAGAAAAAGAGGAGAACAGCAAGGAGAATACCTCCTCTTCTAACAAAGCAGATATTCATACTGTCTGTCACTGATTTTAAAAAAATTTTCCGAAGCTTAAATATTTTACTTAAAGTCATGGATGGTGTAAGAGAGCTAAATCTTCACCTATCATAAGCAGGAAATCAATGGACAGGATGGTCCCAGGCACTTAATACGCACTCAGTAAATGTCGCATCTTTATCTCAATCAAAACTCATTACAGAATTATATTTAAGTACAAAGTCCTCACTATGACCTTCATGATTCAATATGATTTCAAAACATCTACTTTTTTGGGTTTACTCTTCCTTATATGCTCCCAACTCCAGCCAAATGAAACCATATTCAACATGCAACCATGGGCACAAGATAAAATTAATACAATTAATGTGAAAGGAGATAGGGGAGAACAGGGAGTATGGATTTTGAGAAACTGACGTAGCTTGATCAAATTAAATTTCATCAGTACAGTTCAAACAACACACATTTTTCATGTTGGCCAGTTTGAAAGCTTTTTTAGGCTAACCTTTGCTTGCAAAGAAAAGATCACATTTAGTCTGGCATAAGAGGGACTCTCTTTTTGCCAGTTATCCCCCTGGTAAAATAGCTCTAATTAGGAACTTTGGAGTACTTTTCTTTAATCTCCTTAATATTGCAAATATCATGAAAACCACAGTGAGGAGTTGGAGGCAACATAAAGATTGCTGGTGTCTCCTAGCAGCAGAACAAGAATGAGTCTCCCTTTTGCACCCTCTGGCAATTTGGGTGGTTCAGAAGGGAAGAATGACTCAGCTTGAAATACAAGGCAATGGTGGCTGGTAACATCAACTGAAAAAACCCTGAGAAGATCTTTGTTATATCTCAGGGGTACATATGTATCATGGATGCAGACTGCAATCACGTCGTATTAGTGGGGTGGCTCTGGGCAACATGTTCTCCCCATCAATAACTGCGTAGCAGTTGGGTTCATCTGTATGTAGATGTAGAAGCCAACTGGGGCAAACTCTTGGCGCCATCAAAAATAATTAACGATAAATTATAATAAAATAATAGTTTAAAATAGTTCAAAAGAAGCATTAAAAATTTTAAACCTTCAAATAAAACAGTGAATTAATAACATTTGGAAAGACACTGAGTAGCTCTTAGGACAAAAGAAGAAGTCAAACAATTGGGCCTTGGGAGGACAGCAGCTAGGGTTATTCTGGTATTCCTGGTGGACAGACAAACACATCTGGTTAGTGTCTTCGAGCACAACTGAAATGACTCCGCCTCAACCACTTTTTGCATTTTTGGGACTCGACCCAGATTCAGATGTGCAGGACAGAAAGTAAAGAGTCATGTGTTTTGCCCTTGGGAGTAAGGGGGAAGGGAAACACTGGTTGACGTTCTGCACAGAAATGTTAGTGAGGATGACAAGAGCTGGGCAAACAGAAACAGATGTCCCCCACCAACTGTCGAGAGCTTTTAAAAAGACATTACTATCTTGGAGAGGCCTCTCTGGTCGTACTCCTATCTCTTCCTGATACTATAAAGATTCTCTTGCCTTGATCATAAGATATTTTCAGTTTGCCTCTCAATGTGGTCATAGTTTTAACTATAATTTTTTTTTCTTTTTTTGAGGGCTTACTTTTATGGTTAATCTAGTTTCGTGGTAGACTTTTGTCTTATCCAGTACCACAGATAGAACATGTTCCTGTTGACATCTTGATTTTAGACTGCTAGACTCCAGAACCATGGAGGGATAAATTTCTCTTGTTTTACGCTGCTCAGTTTGTGGTACTCTGCTATGGCAGCCCTAAGAAATGAATTCACCCCCATCTCCTGTTTTCTCTTTTTTATTCCATCAACCTCAGATTGTTACCATTACTAAGTATTTACCATTACAACAAACCAGTACTTCTGATATTTTATTTTTTATTTTTTTAAATTTATTTTTATTTATTTTATTTTTAAAAATTTTTTAATGTTTATTTTTGAGAGAGAGAGACAGAGTGTGAGCAGGGGAGGGGCAGAGAGAGGGAGACACAGAATCCAAAGCAGGCTCCAGGCTCTGAGCTGTCAGCACAGAGCCTGATGCGGGGCTTGAACTCATGCACTGTGAGATCATGACCTGAGCCGAAGTTGAGGCTCAACCGACTTGCCCCACCCAGGCGCCCCTGATATTTTAATCTGCACATGAATCAGCTGGAGATCTTCCTAAAGTGTTGATTCTGATATAGCAATTCTGGTGGAACCTGAGAGTCTGCATTTCTTACAGGCTTCCAGGTGATGTCCATGCTGCTGGTCCAAAGACCACACTTGGAGAAGCAAGGCATATGTAAGAGTCAGCAAGGAGAGGTCTCTTGTCAGATACGTGTCAGATCTAGGCTTTTTGATACAATGCTGACTTATTGTGGGGAAACTTACCTAGTGAGATGAAAAGAAAATAAGTAAACAGATAAAATATCCCAGGGAAGAAGGAAAGGGAAATTTTCAAAATACACTCCCAGATTATTCTCCATCTCCTGACCTCATCCAACTCCCCTCCCACCCCCCCAAAAGATTAAGGATGCAAAGATTTCAAATTTGTTTTCTAAAGACGTAAATTTATCGATGTAATACTAAGTTGACATCTGATGTGGTCACTTTTAATTGTATTTTTTAGATTGTGATATCCAAAGAGAACAGTGTAGATTGAGAGATGAGTGGGCACCATAATAGAACAATACGAAAAAATGATCTCGAAGTTAATGAAGTTTCTATTGTATGTGGGATGAGTGGCCTTTTGCAAAGTTCCAGAGCTGAAGTTTCAGAGCTTTTCAAATTGGCCTGCTTGCTCTTAGGTTTCACCTTAAGAGATCATATTTCCTTACAGGTGTGAGGTCTCCTCCAGGAATTAGTGTTTAAAGACTCTGTGGGTAATTCTGATATAAAGGCAGGTTAAGGAAATAACAGGTCTGAAATAAGAAAATTTATTATATATAGGGACTACATTTTATGTCGTACCCAGATTTCTAATTAAAAAGAAAAAAATTATATTAATAAACAGTTAAGCAATATTGTACATAAACCAATTTGAGAAATAGGGTCGCCTATTCAAAACTTCAAAATCAATTTGAGAATGAAGTATTTTCCACTTTAAGGATTCTTCCTGGAGCCTTCACAGAATAATGTCTCCCACCCTCACCCTCTGGCCAGTAGTATTCAAACTTAAGTACAGGGGCATCTCCGATGGGCTGCTTAAGAAGATGGACTCCCCCAACCCCTTCCCTGAGATTCTGGTGGCTCAGTCAGTTAAGTGTCCGACTTCAGCTCAGTCATGATCTCACGGTTGGTGGGTTCGAGCCCCGCATCAGGCTCTGTGCTGACAGCCTGGAGCCTGCTTCTTGGATTCTGTGTCTCCCTCCCTCGGTCTCTGCCTCTCCCCTACCCCCGCTCTGTCTCAAAAATAAACGTTAAAAGTTAAAAAATAGGAAAAAAGATTTCCTGGCCCCACCGCCAGACATGCTGTGTCTGTGGTTTGGAGTGGGGTCTAAGAACCTGCATTTTTGCCACATAGCCCAGCCACTCTCCACGCAAGTGATCCATGGGCTGCCGGTGAAGACCTCCAGTGCTGGGCTATTGCTGTCCATGTGGAATCCTGGAGGGGAAGAGATAAATACGACTGCTCAAGAATCTGCATTTTACCAGTCTGTCCCAGGACCTTTCAAAGGGTAGTGACAGGCTGAAAAAGAGCATGGCATCTAATCGGCAACTGAGATGGCAGATAATAACGTCTTTATGAAGTGTACCCTGGGTTTTACAGTAAGTCACTCAAGCCGGCACATAATGCCAAGTTCCAACCTGATTTGCGTCACGGCACTTGTGGGTTTGTGCCAAGACTAGTTATCAAACGTATTGAAAAGATAACCTCAGAAAAAGTGGGATAAAAATAAGATGCAGGCCTAGCACTACCGAAGCAGATTCTGAGCGGAGGTCATCTATAAGTCACCGTGGAAGGACGACGTTCGGGATCTGTTCCAACAAGCCTTTGATGAAAGAATGTGATTAGTGGGCTATTTAGCTCTTAAAGTCAAAGAAAACAAAGGCAGTCTCTTGCCTGCTTGGTCGTGATTCAAAAGCTGTAAAGTCGGCCCTGGTCTGCTGTAAGCGACGGGACTGGTCTGGCGTGCAGGGAAGGGGGAGCGGCGGCTGCAAGGACAGGCGAGCGGGAGCCGCGGACGGGGAAATCCGCTGGCAGCGCGCGCGGTGAGTCAGCGCTGAGTCACGCCGGGCGCTACGTGCCGGCCAAGGCGGCGCGGCCCGGCCCCGACCCGCGGCCGCTGTCGGCTGAGCCCGCGGCTTCCTGGAAGACCCTCCCCGCGCCGGGAGCGGGCGTCACCTCCTACGCCCGGCAGGGCCCCCGCGGTCGCACACTTGCCTGCAAGCACGGCCTCGCTCCGTCCTGGTGACACGCAGGATTCAGCGCAGAGGGGAAGAGTCACATGTGACAGTTGGTTACAGAGTCGCTGCGGATGCTTCAATCCCATGTGTTTCCTCAAAACTGAGATTGCCGTTGCTCTGGCTTTTTTTTTTTTTTTTTTCTGTTTTCTGTTTTCTTTTTCTTTTTCTTTTTTTTTTTGCGTGTTGGTTAGGTTCTTTTCTCCTCTTTTTTCTTTTTTTTCCTGGCATGGGAGTAACACGCTGATTTCTTTTTTTATAGTTTCCAGTATTTTAAATGAAGCACAGGAAGAATGGATTAATAAAACATGTGTTGAAAATTATGCCTCAAATCGTCACACTGCTTTGGGGTCTAAAATGATTATAATGTGGCTACAGCTGTAGTTTTGAATGCTGGGTGACTGGGGGCGAAAAGATGTATGAACTCTGTTCTGACTTGCCCGTTGTTAGTAGCAATACAAAACAAACCTCCAAATTTTTGCTATTTTGTCCAATCGCCTCTTCTAATAACTAAATTATTCTAAAGATTGGAAACATACTTGATAATAATTTGGTGTGGGGGTGCCAAAGAACCAAAAGGGAGTCATGTCTTTGTGTTTTCTATACCTTCACTAATATCCATTTGTCCTGGGGTACAAATACTCTTTTGTTGGTCTTACAAAATATTAATGGTAATGATTCCATCTATGCTGAAAGTTGACTGCAAGTATTATGTCATCAAGTGTAGCTAGTGAGTGAGATAGTCCCGGTATAGGTGGGGTAATTCTGATTTTGAGGCTCATTTTCAAGACAGAGTCAGACTGGGTCTTCAAAAGTTGTGCCAGCTGTTGCCAGTTGTTCTTCTTTGGAAGAATTATATCCCTTTTTATCCTTTGTGCGTGTGAGATGATGCAAAACATTTGAGAGTTCTTGTTTTGACAGCTTGTCTTGCAGAGAAGGAGACTGAAGTACTTAGAGGTTGAACTGACCCACAAAGTTACAGAGAAGCATGGCTGCCCAATTTTTTATAAGAAGGGGAAAGCTACCAATCAAACAAAATGAGGAAAATGAAAATAGATGCCGAAATGCCAGAAAAGCAAAATGAGTTATATGGACCAGAAATGGAATCTAATATACTTACATTGTTTATGACCAGAAACATACATGCAACCCTTTTAAAAAAGGACATTTCAAATTATTCTCACATATAAGATTTAAAACTTAATTAAGCATACACATCATTTGTTTAAAAAAAAAAAAGTGTGCTTGGAGCACCTGGGTGGCTCAGTCGGTTAAGCATCCAACTCTTGATTTTGGCTCAGGTCATGATCTCACTGTTCCTGAGTTCGAGCCCTGCCTCTAGCTATGTGCTGCCAGCATGGAGTCTGCTTGTGATTCTCAGTCTTTCCCTCTCTCTCTGCCACTCCCCTGCTCACATGAGCTTTCTGTCTCAAAATAATTAAATAAATATTGTTTTAAAAAAAGCATGCTCAGGGGTGCCAAGGTAGCTCAGTTGGTTTAGTCTCTGACTTCCGCACAGGTCATGATCTCACAGTTCGTGAGTTTGAGGCCCACACTGGCTGGGCTCTGTGCTGACAGCACAGTGGAGCCTGGAGCCTGCTTCAAGTTCTGTGTCTCCTCCTTTCTGCCCCTCCCCCACTCACATATACTTCCTCTCTCTTTCTCAAAAATAATAATTAAAAAACAAGTGTTTTTTATTCTGATTCACATTATCACCTCATCCATATTGATACTGCTTTGGCATGTATAGGCTCAAAGTGTTTTCTATACCTTGAGTTTAAAACCCAAGTTCACACAGTTGTAAAGTGATTTGTGAGCTACTTTCTTAGCTTCACTAGTCCTCAGTTTCCTCCTCTGTGAACTGGAGATTCTAATTACTATTTCATGGGCTTGAGGGAGGATTAAAAGAGATTATGCCTGTAATAGGTTTAGCATAATGCCAGGCACATTTTAAAAAATCCCTCAGTAAATGAAATCCTGTATCCTTTGTCATTGTTATTGAACTTGGTTGATTAAATCACAAAGATGTAGTATTTTGTCTAGATCACAGCACTAATAAAAGCTTTGGGAATATATGTTACAAATATATTGGTTCAGTGACCTTGGGCAAGATCCTTGGGTGAGACTGTAAAACTTCTGGGAAAGTGTTTAATGGTCTTTGATTATAAGAGAAAAGTTGAAAGAGAAATAAGGGAGGTTGAAATCAAGGGAATGCCTATAATCATCATTTGGCCAGAAAAATGGGAAGTGATATAAAGAGGCCAGGCAAGAGCCCTTTCCTTCCGTCCTCAGAGAGAGCAACTTGACAATAGAAGAGCAGTCAGCAGGCAGAGAGAATATAACACTTGTCCTTTAAATTTTAGATCAATTCTCTTGCCATGTAGTAATTCATTATTTTTTGGAGAGAGAAATTTGTTTCTTTCCAGGTATAAAACTCTGAGTCCTCTACTCAAAAGGTTAACTGTCATTCTCTTAAAATAATGAAATATTTCTTTTAGAATTACCCTCCAAATAAAGCAACTGCTTTGTGGGTTTTTTTTAAATGTTTATTTATTTATTTTTAGAGAAAGAGAGTGTGTATGAGTGGGGGAGGGGCAGAGAGAGAGGGAAGGGCAGAAAATCCCCAGCAGGCTCTGCGCTTTAGCGCAGATCCTGATGTGGGGCTCAAACCTACAAACTGTGAGATCATGACATGAGCCTAAAGCAAGAATCAGACGCTGAATAAACTGAGCCACCCAGGTGCCCTTAAAGCAACCGCGATCTCCTATTCAAAGAATCAAGGGTGAATGTCATCGCTAAAGCAACTGCATTTTAAGAAAATTATTTGCTAGAATGGTTTTTGTTTATTTCCTTTTATAAATCTATTCATTAATCTCTGAAATTTTCAGTACTAGATTCTGGAGACTGAAAAATGGACAAAACAGAGAAGCCCTGATTGTAGAGGTTATGTTCCAGTAGGGAGAACAAACATTTAAAAAGTTAAGCAGCAAACAAGTTGAGTAGGTTTCAGAAATTCTAAAGAAATTGATAAGTGTTGGAAAGGAAAATTCATAAGGTCTGAGAATAACAGAGGGAATTTATTTAGATAGATCAAAGAAAACCTCTCTTGAGTAGGTAACATGTAAGCTGCAACTTGAAAGGTAAGAAGGTTGCACAAAGCGGAAGGAATAGCTTTAAGCAGAGGGCACAGCGAGCGCAAAGACCTTGAGTCGGGAAGCACCCTGGCCCTGTTCAAACAACAGTGTGGAAATGAGCGGATGGGTAACACGATGTGATGTCTGAGCGTAAGGAAGCCAGCTCCTGTAGAGCCTTGAAGGCCATAACTAACAGCTTGGATTATACGCTCAGGAAAATTGGCAGTCATCGAGAGGTTTTCAGCAGGGGCTTCCAGGATGTGATTTACATTGCTCGCAGACTGCTGTGTGGAGAAGGCCTTGCAGGAGACAGGAATGGGATGGGGGTGCCTGTAGCATAGGTACATACAACGGTGCAGAATGAAAGCTGATAATGGGATGGGTAACTAGCAGTAGAAATAAAGAGAAGTGGAGGAATCTGAGAATTATGCTGGAGGAAGAAGAGCCAGAATGAGCTGGTAGATGAGAGTGAGAGTCAAGAGCAAGTGAGCTCAGAGATGACCTCCACTTTCCTGGCTGCTGAGCATTTGGGAAGTCACAAGTCCTTGGTATTTTCCTGGCTAGTATTTACAGTCAAGAGTTCAGACTCATGTGTGAACATATGTACACACACACATACACACACTTGTGAAAACACCCACTGCCACTTGTGAAAATAGAACACGCTAAGAGGACTAAGGTGGATAATAGAAATGATTAAGTGCGTGCCTAGGTGAAAGCCCCACATTTAATGGTGCTCATTTCTACTTCTATACTTTCATACAGGCTGTTGTGAGGAGCATAATGCCCTCCCCTCCCTTCCCCTCCCCTCCCCTCCCTTCCCCTCCCCCAATATACTTTAATCCTAATGCACAGGTAAAGTCCCATTTTCTCTCTGAAGCCACCACTGACATTGAGGTCAAATGGATCTCACTGCAGGATCTTGTACATTCACTGCCCATGGACAATTCTTATGACACTTGAACTTTGGCCTTGTCACATGGCTATCCCAATGATTTACATGTCTCCTAAATGTCTCTCCAACTCAACTGTAAGCCTCTTAAGACCAGAGGCAGAGTCTCATATGCCCATTATAACACCCACGACATCTGACAACATGCCCTGAATGTAGAAGGCCCTCAAGAAACAGCAGTGTAATCACTGGTGTTTTTACATGGACAGTAACTTGGTGGTGTAGTTTGATAATCCATATATTTAGTGTCTAGGAGATTAGGCCACAGAGAGATAGTACTCTGACCAGATCATGGAACTCATGAAAGCTTTGAGAATATACACCACACGCATGTGGGTTCAGTGACCTTGGACAAGATCCTTAATGTCTGGGCCTCCATTTCTCATGTAAAAAATGAAAAGGGTTAGGCCTTGTGATTCCAAAGTTGTTTCAGGATTTCATTTTCAAACCAGAGTTACTGAATATTGTTAAGAATGAGATACTGAACTAAGCACCATTGATATCTTTTTTATTTAATTTTTGTAAAAACAACTTCATGAGGCGAGGTGGTGTATTCCTATTTTCACAGATAACGAAACCGAGATATAAGAAGTTTAAGTAACTTGCCCAAGGGTACTCAACTAACAAGCAGCAGAATAGAATTGGATTGGAATGCAAAGCCTGAGATCTTAATCACATAGCCATTCTGTCTCATTTCTACACTCTTCATTTTTATAGAGAGGCTGTGAATGAGAAAAGGTAGGTATTTTACCCAGAACTTAACATCTAGGAATTGGTAGAGGTAGATCTGGATTTCAACACCAGCTCTCTTTTCCTTATGATATGCTGTAGGTGTCTATTTTATCAAAGAATATTCTTAATAGGGTTGTTCTCGCCTATTTTAATGAGTATATTGGTACTGGAAAGAATTTAGTAATGAATACAGTCAATTTTGTTTGTTGAATAAAGAAACGAATTTATCTCCTAATTTTGAAAAGTACCTCTGTGCTTCAGCAATGCTAAGCAGAAGTCAATGAAAAGACAAGTACCAAGAAATATAGAATCATTATAATGTTCTCCTGAAACTAATAAAATGCTATATGTCCACTGTATCTAAATCAATAATGGCAACGTATATGCCACAAATGGCTTCTTCCTTAATTTCTTTTACCATGCTAACAATTAGCAGGAGATTACCCACGAATGTGGAGATAGAGAAGGGAGCATTTCTTATAATCTATAGTTCTCTGATTTAGAGATCTCTGCTAGTCCATAGAGGAACAGACTTTGAAAATCTTTTCCTGCTTAAAAAAAAATGCATCTTTAGACATTAAATACAGAAAGATTAAAGCTAGCAAGAACATGAGAAATCCTGCCATTGGGTTTAGTAATGTGATGAACAAGGCTTCAGTAAAGCTTATTTATTACTCAGTGATTATGAAAAACTTTCCAGATAAAATGCACTAAAGCCTCCACATATACCGGTCACGTTGGACCTAGGAGAAACAAAAAACACCATGGGGCCAGTTCTGATGCCATAATAGTGACTTGTAGGAGACTTCAGAGAGGGGAGAGTTTACTTCTCAGAGTGGTACACTTCTCTGCTACTAACTCTTTTTCTCCTTGACAGTTAAGACTTAACGCAATGTGACTGTTCTCACTCTCTAGAAATTTCCTCTTTCTTGGCCACTGTTGACAGCTTGTTACTTGGTTTGTACTTTGTTGATATAAGGAGGAAAAATAGCTTTTTCTTTCATATTTCTGAGTTCTCGGCTGGGGTCCCTGTACAAAAGACTGATGAAAAAGAGAAAATCATACTCATTTATTTATTATGTTTCATGTGACATGGGAGTCTTATTAAGGAAATGAAGACCTGAAGATGTTAGACTTGAGCGATTTTACGTTAGGTTTGACACAGTGGAAGCTCATGAGAAAATGTGATAGGGCATGGGGGTATGAGCTTTGTGTGGTAAATTGGGGAAACAGCAAGACCTATTCATTTGGATTCCTCTCAGCATCTTGGAGATAAGGATGCATCTTTCCCTCAGGGATGAGGAGGTCATCCCTCACATAAGGGTTTTATGACCTGCCTTTGGGGAAGGTAAGAGATTCCTTCCTACATTTTCTGTTTTTCAAATTCACTACTCCACAATGTCCTATTTTGGGGTAGTGTGTCCTGAACTCTGTTAGTACTTAAGACCATTAGCCTATAGTTTAGGAGACCGCAATTAAAAAAAAAAAATTCATCAAAAAAAAAAAAAAAAAGAGGCAAGTACCTGATAAAGATTCCAGTAACATAATTGTGGGAATACAACTGGGTACGAGAGGTAGCAGTCATTTTAATATATGAACTGGTCTTTGTAGGCAGTTTACTGAGAAAAGTAGAAGAATATCAAGTATATTCCTTCTTAATCAGGTTGACATGGAGAAATGACACAGTTCACTTCATTTTTATTTCCAAACAGAATAAACATGGCTCCCTGCCCTAATTAAAATTGTGATTTAGATCATCCCAGAACCCACTTATCTTCAGGCAAGGAGAATCTCTAAAGGTATAGCCCACAAAATATGTAAGGGAATAGTCATGGAACCCCCCTTGATGGAGTTTGTAATGTACTTTAGGAAACAAAATCAGAAGAGAAATTCTAGGACTTACTATGACTGTTCTTGACTATGCTCTGAAATGAGCCCCATGATATGATGTTGCTGGGTGCCCTGTGAGGCCACATGTAAACCCCACTCAGCCTTCTTATCTCCCAGCTCTGAAGTTGCTGAGGCCAGCATTAACATGATGAGGGCCTTCCTCGTTGGGAGTTGGGGTTGGGGGTGCCTCTGTGAGAAAGGAACAATACTGAATGGCAGGATCTACACAGAATGATGATGATGGTGATGATCTCAACGCTCGTCCCAAACCAGGATGTTCCTAGATCTTCTCTGGAGTTTTTCACAGCCAGACCAAAGTCAAAAGCTGGCACTTGTCCCAGTAGACCAGGGCTTGCTTTTAAGTCTCCTCAGCAATTCCACGGACCCATAGGAAACTTGAGTGATAGGGAAAAAACAATCTTTCCTGTGGCTTCAAATGTCAGTGAGTTGCCTTTAGGGTTAAAAGTGATAATTTGCAGTTTTGTATGTGTTTATTCCAGAAATGTGCACAACGTATTTTTTTTTTAAGTGTGACTGGAGAATGAGTCATCAATATTTGTAGTTGACTTCTGAAGAATACAAGAATTTCTGGATACTCTGATAATATGTGCATATGCCGAGGGACATGTATTCTTATTAATAATTATAAGAAAACACAGTTCTGCTTATAAAGTATTTGCCAAAGGTTGATATGTGTACTTTTACACAGTATAATTAGATGCATTTGCAACTTGCATTTGCCTGGTTTTGTCTGGCCAAGCCTGTGCCTCTAAACTACATACTTGGGAGGGTAGAAGCTTTTCTCTAATGGAAAACGTTGTTTGTTTCAGCATCTAAAAGAAAGACTCAGAGACCAAAGTGAATGAATGATGAGTCTGACTGAAAATCTAGAGGCCCACAGTGAAAATGCTATTCTCCACTGTTTATATTAATATAGGGTGTGGCTACAGTAAACAGTAAACACACTGATTCACCGTATGAATAAAACCAGTGCTGGTTAATGATAATCACAGCATTAGCACAGGGCTTGATTCTTCAACAGTGCAATCTTTAGCTTTAGATAATACCCCTTTGCAGCAAAATGGCACAATATCATTATCCCCCTCTTAAAGATAACTGAGTCAAGAGATTAGATACTTTGTTTGAGGCCACCCAAAAATTAGGCAAAGACTTTGTAACGCGTCTTCTGCCAGATACAACTTGGGCTCCTAGCCCCTAGGGCTGTGTTGTTTAGTACCTGTGTTGCTTTATTACTGGTGACAGGGCTTTCTGCAGGCTTTGCACTTTGATAGCTTTACTGGGTGGAATTGGGATTGCCCACTCACCCTTGAATAAGAGGTATAGGATGCTTAGGCTAGAGGTGTGGTGAGGTTACCTTGGATGCTTTGCCCAGTAAAATCTCTCAGATCTGAAGGAAGCCCCAGAGATGTTGCTGAAGATATTGCTACCACATCATATTTGTTGAACTGTAGTAAATATTGGTTGCTATATAAGGGCAGCTACAAGGCTGAATTTTTATTTTTTATTTTTATTTTTTAAGTTTATTTATTTAGAGAGAAAGAGAGCAGGAGCAGAGAGGGGAAGAGAGAGAGAGAGAGAAAGAGAAAGAGAATCCCAAGCAACCTCCACACTGTCAGGGTGGAGCCCGATGTGGGGCTTGAATTCACAAACCATGAGATCATGACCAGAGTCGAAATCAAGAGTCAGATGCTTAACTGACTGAGCCACCTCCGTGCCCCCAAGGCTGAATTTTTTAGCGGAGACTTCAAGATGCCATGCACGAAGTAATGCTCTTCAGTGGGTGTTAGGGTGAGGCTCAAGGGTGCTGGCCCTCTGATCCTCTTGGCAAAGAGTAAGCCAAACATGAACCTTTGGGCCACCGTACTTCCACCAGAGTGAAGGGGGAAAGGGGTACACTTGGGGAACAGATGTTCCCTCTAAGTCTAAAGTTTAGATTTCCATCTTGGCCCAAAAGGTATTTTCCCTAAGATTTCCCCAAATCTAGAGGTATATATGCTTCCCTGAGGACAAACTCAAAATTAAATAAACATAAATACACATGTGAAACAGTGCTCACCTTAAATACTGCCATTAAAGACATGCCCATGGATGTCCCCTGAGCATCTAAGCACTTACAGTATTAGTAGCTGGATGTGCTATGCTTTGTATTAACAGTAATTAAATCTTGCCAGTCAGAAGTTCAGACTTACAGTCGAAATGAGCAAATGCATGATAATTATCATTGTTGTCATGATCATGGTAAATAGCATTTATTAAGGGCTTACCACATGCCAAGTCTTAGGGTAACCTTTGTATCTCATTTAATCCACACAACAAGCCTACAGGACACTATTCCTAGTTTACTGAAGTAAAATCTTAGATCAAGAAATTTGCTCAAAGTCATCTAGCTATTAAGTGGTTTCAAGATTCAAGCCCAGGTCTGTTTGCCTCCAGGGCCCATGATATTATGAAAAAATACAGACAGAAATACTCGTTTAGCTGTGCCTGCATGTCTGTGTGTGTAGACTGTGGGCATGAAAATGCCAGACATGGACTCGGGTATGCTCATATGTAGCTTTGTTTCTCTATCTCTGATCTTAGCCCAGCTTGAGAGCCCTATTTCCGCTGCCCATGAAACACTGCATTTTGTGAATCCAAAACTTACTTACTTACTTACTTATTTATTTACTTATTTATTTATTTTTAAGTAATGCTCACTTATCTCTGTCTTCTCCACTCCTCTCTTTTAGGGATGAGATAGTGAAGGGAGAAAGAGAATGGGGCGTATGTATTACCCTGACGTCAGGTGGGAATGGGGCCCTTGGTCTTCTGTCATCCTCTATCCCTCTTGGCCTTGAAATAGGACATGGTCTGTTTGGCTCTGCGGGCCTCTGCTGCTGATGCTCAGAGTTCATAATCTGCAGATGTCATGCTCGGGCATTCTTTATCCTCCTCATCCTACCCCAGGCTCCTTTGGGTCCCCTGGCTATTCTCAGCCATCCCTTAGGTCACCCACGCAGCTCCTCCCTGGTCCGCTGTGCTCTGTTGCTGTACCGGATATGACCTTTGGAAGGTCTTGAAGTCTCCTCAGGCTATCCTCTGAGAATAGAAGCAAAATTCCCTGCGGTCTCCACCTCGAGCTTTCCCGAGTCTTTATGGGGTTTCTATTTCTCCCTCTGGGAAACCCAGGCAGCACGTAGGCCCTGCCCAGATCTCCCTTAGAATCTCTCTCTTCTTCAAGTTGGAGAAACCTTTATCTCCTATCTCAGTGGTGGGAACACTAGCCATTTTGGAATCTGTCTCTTTAAGCTGGAGAAACTTTTATCTCCTATCTCAGTGGTGGGAACACTAATAGCCATTTTACCCACTTTATGGCTTATAATGCAAATTCTCTGGTGCTCTGGCTCATTTAGGCTCTCAGTCTAAAGAAGCTTTTTTTTTTTTAAGCTTATTTATTTATTTTTGAGAGAGAGTGAGAGAGTGCACGAGTGAGGTAGGGAGAGAGAGAATCCCAACTAAGCTCCTCATTGGCACAGAGCCTGATGCAGGTCTGGAACTCAAGAACTGTGAGATCGTGACCTAAACTGAAACCAAGGGTCAGACGCTTACCAACCGAGCCAACCAGGTGCCCCCCAGGCTTCAGATGTTTAAAACATCCTTTCTTCTCTTGTAAGTGTTGTCCTTTAAGACAATTCTATCTCCCTTAGCCTTTAGAAAACCTACTGAGTTCCTTAATTTACTTCTTTAGTCTGTATCCTTCCTCTTCAGAGGCATTCCCTTCCCTAACTTACAGGTTGATGTGGGCAAACAAGAAATGCAAAAGAAGAAGAACATTGCACGTGATCTCAAAATAGTCACTCATTTCTGTACAGAGGTATATGAGTGTGAACAGTAAATCTTTGTAATTGTCTTCTATTAGAGAAGTGTCTTCACCTTAACTTTCCCTATAAATATGTGTCTTTTAGTCCATTTGGAAAGATATTCAACATATATTCCCTGATAATGAAATGGACTTATCATGCAAGAGGATACTATACTTTTATGATTTGCAGCACACTTTCATTAGTAGGAAAGCAATTAAGATATGTGAAAAGCACTTTATTGTGTGTGCGCATGTGAGCAACTAATCAGGCTACCGTTTTGCACATATATCAAAATTGCTTTATTTATTTTTAAAATAAATTTAAATTTAACTTTTTTCAAAGTTTATTTATTTTGAGAGAGAGACAGTGAGAGAGCGCGAGTAGGGGGAGGAGGCCGACTCCTTGCTGTCAGTGCAGAACCCAATGCAGGGCTCGATCCCACAAACCATGAGATCATGATCTGAGCTGAGATCATGATCTGAGCTGAGATCAAGAGTCAGTTGCTTGACTGAGCCACCCAGGTACCCCTATCATAATTACTTTTTGTGCTAAAAGCGGTGCAGAAGCGAACCACAAAATTTTAGCCATTGGTAAGTTTCATGCCAATTTCGTTGAATTCAAATCACTGGCATTTTCACCTAAATCATATATCACGAACTCATTCACAGATTTCCTGCTAGGTAGTCAAATAAATCTGATCCTGAAGTGTGTTAGGCTCTGACACGCAAGTACCTGAGTCTTGGCTGCCTGACTTGTATCTGAAAACCAGATGTTCTTTATGTCAGTAGCCGCGCCTCTGTAGCATGGCCCAGGTCCTGGACGCCACACAGAAAAGCTCTCCTCCATCATGAGGTCACACAGAGTCAGCACACGGAGCCAGGCGGAGAGGGAGAAGAAGAAGGCAAATTTCATCTACACCCCATCCGACTGCCATTGACACACATATTTTTAGTAGAGAACGTTAAGAGACCCTTTTTGTAAAAACAAAACAAAACCCAAAAGGCACAAATGCTTGGAAACACTTATATACATATATGTCTGCATGTGTTTAGAGAAAGGTCCACAAAAGCACGCCAAATTCCTACCAGGAATTGCCTTCAGAGAGTGGGGTTATAGAGGGAGATGAGGTGGACTTCTCCCTTCAATGTATGCAACACCGTCCTGTCCTGACTTGTTTCCCCCTTTAGTAGAGTCTACATTGTAATTAAAAAAATGTATATATATTTGTAGGAAGGTAAACATCAGAGCCAGCATTCTAAGGGGACAGGTTATGTCAGAAGCAGAGGCCTGGAGGTGTTTCTTCCTTTCTGATGCAGTCCACTTTGGAAATGACTGCCGTAGAAGCATTTGGGGAATGCAAAAGGAGCAAAGGAGAACCATGGATGCTTTACTCTTTTTTTTTTTTTTTTTTTTTTTTTTTTTTTTTTTTAAATTTTTTTTTTTTAACGTTTATTTATTTTTGAGAGACATAGAGACAGAGTATGAGCAGGGGAAGGGCAGAGAGAGAGGGAGACACAGAATCTGAAACAGGCTCCAGGCTCTGAGCTGTCAGCACAGAGCCCGACGCGGGGCTCGAACTCACAGACTGTGAGATCATGACCTGAGCCGAAGTCGGCCGCCCAACCGACTGAGCCACCCAGGCGCCCCAATGGATGCTTTACTCTTAAGAAAGATGGAACAAAAGGGCACAGGAGAAACTTTCTGGTCCACTGTGGAGAAGGAGGTCTGAATCTACAGGCCACCGCCTGACTCTTCTCAAATACGTGCCTTCCCCAGCTGAGATAATAGACTCAGCATATAAGTCACATCTTGATCCTGTTTCAACAGCGCCTCTGCCCAGTTGCCCAGAAATCCAGTATATTAATGACGTGAAGGATGTGTGGCAAGCCCTGCTCTGCAGTTGGGATGCAGCCCTGGCACACCTCCTGGTGACATGTGCCACTCCTGGAATGCTGGGCCACTACACCCTCAAACTAACTTCTGGCTGAACTGGGGGTGCCCTGGTTCCAGCCGAGATGAGGCTTCAGTCCTGGGTTTCACACTTGAACTTTTGGTTCGGGAGCAAAAGCCAAAAAATGCAACCTACCGTGAGCAACAGCCAGGATGCTGAAACTGCCAGACAATTCCTGGCCCGGTGGACCACCGCCTCCTACTTTTTGGACCAAGAAGATACACCAGAGACCAACCTCCCCGTGATTCAAGGCCTTGCTGACAAATCCCTGACCCAGCCAGATTTCTTCCTTTGCTAGAGTTAACTACCTGGTAATGAATTGCACACTTTGCAAAGTGTATTAGTACACTTATGCTAGCAAGATATGGAAGAAATACATCCAGGCTTTAAAAATGATGGCGCTGGGAATGAGAAGAATTCTAGGGGAGGTGGGATTTTATTTTTCATACCACTTCTGCTCTAACAGGGTTCGAACGTTATATAATAACTTGCTGCCAACCTGTGACTCATCATCATTGCAATTCTAGTGTGCTAGTGCTGGTGTCCCTTTTCTACACAGAAGTGTTAAATGGATTAAACTTACAAGGCTGCGGTAAGGCCACAGCTGCATGGAAGAATCATTCTTGATCTACACAGAAACGTTGACTATGACTTGAATGAAATCAACAGAATTGTGGTAGCCATGACTCAGAAAAGGCATAGACAAGGTGAGAAGACTCTGAGACTATTGGAAGAACACACAGTGAGAGACTCTGCAATTCTAATAGTGAAGATGGTCTCAAGCTTCTGGATCTGGCAACCAAACAATTTGCATTTATTTCCATAGAATCTATTTATGCCACTTTGTCACCAGCTTTCCCTTAAAAAATAAACTCGCATCTTCATTTGCGTTCAGCCTTTTCTGAAAATTAGGAGTCACAGGAAAGTTAACTGGCTGAAGTTTACCAAATAAATGCTTAATAGAGACAAACTGGAAACATCCCCTGACTCCAAACAAAGTACATATTTTATTGGACCCACCTGCCTCCATGGCTGTTTTTTTCCAGACAATTATGTTTTATTGCCGCTATTCTTAATGCCATTTTGGAACTTGGTTGTTTTTTTTCTTTCCTCCTCGTTTACCTACTAACATTGAGCTATCTATACTGTACCAGAAATGCTGAATGGAAAATGGGAAAATACGCAGAAACTTGGAAAGCATGAGCAGGTTAACAGCTCAGTACCAGCAAAAAGTCCTCATAGGTGCTCAGACTAGTGGAACAGGAAAAAAATAAAGATTGGTTTTTTGTTTACAATTACATTAATTGACTTTTTTTCACACCGAGACCATAGCGTTTAAACTTTAAATCTGGGACTATAAGAAGTTAACAACTATTTTTTTACATCCTTCCAGTTTCATCTGTTTATATTTTACATCTGAAAATTTGCTAAGTCTTTGTGCTAACTATAAGAGGCTTTCATTTTTCATGAGCACACTGAGTACAAGAATAATGACTACTGTCGAGTAAGAAAAACCGAATTCCCTACAGTGGTTCCAACTTTGACCTTGGAGAAGACAGAAAGTTTTCTCATTAGGTATTGTTTGTGGGTCTTGTGTTCAGATGAAGCAAGTTAGTAAATATGTCAGAGAAAAATTCACATTTCTCATAGATCAGATGTTAATGCCGGCTAGCATCCTGTCAAATAGTAAGAATATATACATGTCATTTATATTTGAAACTCTATGGTTTTGTTTCAGTGCTTTAAGCTTCAGTTATGTGCTTGTTGACATATGAGAGTCTTCCTTTTTGGAAATCCAAACAGATTGAAAAACAAATTGTGAAATCACATGACACTCAGGAATATTGCATCACTCGACCCCCTCCCCCTCGCATTCCCCTCCCACTTCTCTCTCAAAAGATTTCCTAACATCTGAGAGCACCATCAGGGTGAGTACGCTGACATTTAAAAAGATGAAGAGATGATTATTAGAGCCCCCCCAAAGGATTTTTTCTTACAAATCATATGCAATGAATCGACCACTGAAAATTAATCTCAGATATGCTTGTGTTTTATTACATGGCAAGCACAATGGAAAGGAACACTTGTTTTCTGTTAAAACAATATTAAGGTAGCATTTATTTTGCAATCTCTTTCAGTATTTGAGTCATAGGAAACAAAGAAGTAAAGTTAGAACTGGCTCTAGCAATTTAAAAATTACAGTGAAGTCATAATGCTCTCAGTTCCGGTTGCCTTTCCAAGGACAGTGAGTGTAAGCCCATTCTCATTGGTGGCTGCTTTGACAAGAGGCAGGCCCACCAACGGCGTCTTCTGATAGAGAGCCTCAGAGCTGGAGAATATCAAAGTAGATGAGCTGTGTTATGGTCAGTGGATGCAGCCCCAAAGAGAATGCTAGTTCACCTAGTTTTGACATGTGATTCAACGGTTATTATTGATTATTATTGGTACCTGCTACAGTAGCTATGATTGTTATTATTATTGTTATCTGCTCTGCTCCTGGTTTCATTTCCAGTACAGAAATGAGGACTTGGCCCAGAAAATCCAGTCAAGAAGTATTTGTTGAATGAATGGATGTCTCAGTCACGAGATAGGAACTACTACTTAAAGAAGAGTGATTTTCACTAGTTTCCTGTGTAAAAACAGTACTCAATAATAATTAGCTATATTTAATTTATTTTCTTTTTTTAATTTTTTTTTGATGTTTATTTATTTTTGAGACATAGAGACAGAGCATGAGCAGGAGGAGGGCAGAGAGAGAGAGAGAGGGAGATACAGAATCCGAAGCAGACTCCAGGCTCTGAGCTGTCAGCACAGAGCCCGATGCGGGGCTTGAACCCACAGACCGCGAGATCATGACCTGAGCCGAAGTCGGCTGCTTAACCGACTGAGCCACCCAGGCGCCCCTAATTTATTTTCTTTCAGACCTTTCTTTGCTAAAATTTTGCTTCTGTCTCTACCGCTGAGAGTCAGTGAAGTTAGACACTCAGCTTCAAGTTAATTTTCCTCCTATTTGCAGATGTCATCCGCGGATATGGCTTTTCAGCCGGTGTAATCTTTCCAAAGGTTCTTGTTGACTGTAAGAGCTTGAAAGCTTTTTATTGTTGAAGGGATGAGAAGACTGACATCCACTGTGTCTCATTTGGTGACAGAAATGTATGACACTGAACAAGGCCTTTATCCTCTGTTTATCCATCTGGAAAATGAGAACAACAATACTCACTCGTCTGGTATGGAAGTGGTTGCCAAGGACTTTGTCATCTACACAGGGAAGGTGATACTTTAGTTGCTACATTTTACAGATGTTTCCCTTTGATTAATTGGGTGTTCAGGTCCTGGAGCATTTTCAGAGATGTGAAGCAAAAAGAAAAGCAAAAGCAAAAGAAGAGATTGGCTTTTAGGTTTTCAATAATACTTGCATGCTTCCTTAATGTTTTAGCTTTGCATTTGATAATTCTTTTACCTGCAGTCAGAGACTAGAGACAGTTTAGTCCAGTGCTGTTTAACTAGGCTGTGCCCACCCTCTCCTGTGGAAACTTTAAGTCTACACCTGCTTTGGGCCCACCTTATTTTTCCTTGATTAAGAACCAGGGTTCCAGACCAACCTCTTTCTTTCTTCTTTTTTTTTTAATGTTTATTTATTTTTGAGAGCGAGAGCGAGAGGGGGGTGGGGGGACACAGAGCGTGACAGGGGGAGGGGCAGAGGGAGAATCTGAAGCAAGCTCCAGGCTCTGAGCTGTCAGCCCAGAGCCCAACAAGGGGCTTGAACCCACAAACTGTGATCATGACCTGAGCCAAAGTCAGATGCTTAACCAACCGAGCCACCCAGGTGCCCCAAATTCTTTCTTTCTTCTTTTTTTTTAATGAAATAGGACATTGAGAGTCAGTTAATAAGTGTAATATCAGGAATAAAATCCTCTTTTTCTGACTTCTGATGGGTTTTTATTCCCATACAATATGAGGTAGCGAATCTCTTAGTTTCCGTTGATATATTTTAAACTTACTTTCTAGATACAACTTTGTATTAACCCCAGGAAGTTAAATTATCTGAGCGGCTTTACAATTTACAGTTTATAGCTATTTCACCCCTCTTTATTTCTTATCTATAATATATTCCGAGATTCACCTTGTTAGAAATAAATTCAACCCATGGGCTGCCTCAGTAGCTCAGTTAGTTAGTTGTCTGACTCTTTGGCTCAGGTCATGATCTCATGGTTTGTGTGTTCGAACCCTGCATCAGGCTCTGTGAAAACAGTGCAGAACCTGCTTGGGATTCTCCCTCCCTCTCTCTCTGTCCCTCCCCTCCCCCCCACTACTCATGCATGCACTTTCTCTCTCTCTCAAAGATAAATAAACTTTAAAAGAAAAGAAATAAATTCAACCCCTTATAAGCTTTCAAAGGACATTAAGATTGTATTTGAGCATTTGTCAGTCATTACGGTCCTATATTAAAGAACTTAATGTGGAACTTTTTCTTTGTTTCCCTAAGCTTGTGAGCTCTTAGAGATAGAAATCAACATGTGAATTGTCTTCAGAACATAACAAATAAAAGTTTATGCATCAGGCAATGTGTTAGACCAGTGGTTCTCAAATTTTAGCAAGCTGCAGAAACACTTGGAGTGTTTACTAAAGTATTTATTATTGCCCCCCCCCCACAGCTTCTGATTAGGTGGATCTGGGGTGAGGTGAATAATTTGCATTTCAAGTAAGTTCCCAAGTGTGATGCCATTCTTCTGCAGGGTTTCTTTTCTTTCTTTCTTTTTGTTTTATTTTTTTAATGTTTTTTAATGTTTTTTTTTTTTTTTTTTTTTTTTTGAAAAAGAGAGAGAGAGAGCATGAGCGGAGGCGGGAGGCAGAGAGAGAGACACAGAATCTGAAGCAGGCTCTGAGCTGTCAGCACAGAGTCTGATGCGGAGCTCGAACCCACGAACTGTGAGATCATGACCTGAGCTAAAGATGGATGCTTAACCGACTGAGCCACCCAGGTGCCACTGCAGGGTTTCTGTTTGAGTATTTGCTACTATTCCAGTAAGTAGGTTTTATTATTCTCATTTTCAGAAAAGTCACAAAGCTAGTTAGCTGAAGAGACAAGACTGGAATCTCATCTCTTGATGCCTACTACTGTGGTCTTTCCTTTACACACCTTCTCCTTGTCTTGGAATTCCTCATCTACATCATAAGCTTTCAGGAATTGGATGCAAGAGGGGTGCCTGACTGGGTCTGTTGGTGGAGCATGTGACTCTTGATTTTAGAGTTATAAATTTGAGCCCTGTGTTGGGTGTAGAGATTACTTAAAAATAAAATCTTAAAAAAAATGCATGCAGGAGATAAGTGACTATTAGAATGGATATAGACTACCCAAGTTCAATCATCATCTTGGGAAAATTAACTTAACCTTCCTCGCCTGTGCCTCAGTTTTCTCATCTGTGAATTGGGAATTAGCAATATTTAACTGTAGTGTGCATTATAGTTGGTTCTCCCAAATTTGATCTATTTCTTTTTCACTGTGTAGTAGGCATTGTGGTACAGAGAATCACCCCAGCACCAGGAGTAAATTACAGTTCATCCAAATCAATCAAGATAACCCTAACACTCTGGATCGGGAGATGAGTTAATCCTACTATAGTATTTCTTTCCCTACACCTCCACTCCCATTACCTATTTATGAGATAAGCATCTGACTCAAAGTGGCTCTTAAGGAGGAGAAAGCAAGTTTTTCACTTTTTTCATTGTCTGTGGGGCACCCTGTCACCTTTGCTAGATGTAAATAAGGAAGCGGGTTTCCGGCTGATGGCCATGCTACAAGGGGAAATTGGTGTTAGGAGGAATCCAACAGTGGATGTAAGGACAGAGATAGAACCTGAGAACCTGGTACTGTAGGAAACCACTAGATTCATCCACTAATCCTGAAGCTGCTCTTTCTCTAGACTACCAGTTATGGGAGCCAACAAGTGCCCATATTGTTTTGGTCAGTTGGAGGTGTTTTTTTTTTTCCGGTAACTTATAGTGACTCAAACACCCTAGCTGATAACCTATCTCAGAGAATTACAGTAAGAATTAAATGACATAATAATAAAAAGAGCTTGGCATTAATAAGGACTTAACAAATGTGAATTAAATATCCTTATCAGGGAAGTTACTAGGTCCAAATTAAAAAAGCTTATTATTGGTGGATAAATCCTGGTCTCCTTTCAAATTATCTTTTACCAAGAGCACAAGTGACCTTAAATGCCATTGTCAGCTCCTCACCGAAAGCTCCCTTGGAGGTGTTTTCACCAGCAGGATTAGAGAAGCGAAAATAACCAGGTGATATATCTCTGACCATGATAGAGAACTAGGCTATAACGGGAATAGATTATTCTGAGGTTTATAAAATCACAGAACAACAGATAACAGTTAATTTTAGTAGAGAGTTTCACAAAAGAAGTAGACAGGTATTGCTATCTCTAGTCATGGCTGGAGAAACTGGGGCTTGGATCAAGTGAATTGCCACTGTCTCAGAGCACAGATGGATCGCATCCAAACCTGGTCCTCATATTACCCATAGTGGATGTTCTTTTGGCTGTCCAGCCTGGACCCTTTCTTTTAGGGCACTGTCCCTCCACTCCATTAAACATGTGATTATTTGGGGGGCTGCCAAATAATGTTTATTTTCCTTTCTACTAGGCTAAAACAAAATGTTTGCTCAGTAATTATATTGAGGGTGGGTCATTGACCCACCCTTTGGCATATAAAATTCAAGTTTTAAAGGGAAGCAAGAAAGGATAAGCAGAGGACAAATAATCTATGGTCAATAGATGATTCTATTATATCTTTCAGGGTATGGAATTCCCTGACCGGTGTATTGGACAAAAAAAAAATTATCATAAGAATTTACTAGGGAGAAGATCCATTTCAGATTAAAAAGTATGAATTTAAGCATAAATTTTAGAGAGGAAGAAGCTTGCAAATCACCAGAACAGGCCTTAGAATGTGTGTGTGTGTGTGTGTGTGTGTGTGTGTGTGTGTGTGTGTGTGTGTCTTGGTAGTGATTTTGTGTTATTGCCTCATTCTTGGCACTCAGTCAGTACTCAAGAAAACCAGATTGAAAATTTGGAATCCGTGCTTCAGTGGATTGAAACTGACCTCTTGTCACTAAGGAAAAATCAAAACAAAACACACAAGAATTTAGAGAGGACATTTTTCTGCCAACAAATAATTTTTCCTTGATGTTATTTCTTAGTTAGGCCAATATTACAATGGAAAAAATAGACAGGTTGGTCAAGAGTTCAATATAATTTTCTGTGACATTTGACCTTAAGTGACATAATAAGAAATAAATGACAGAAAATTATATTCTTTCATATGGATGTACGTGTGACTATTTGTCTCACATAGAATACTTAAAAAGGAAAAAGAAGGGGAAATCTAATGGTATTTTATTTTACTTAAAATGTTAACTCTTAAGTTAATTTATTTATTCAATAAATATTTTTGCCAGGTACTGTTTTAGGCACTTGGGAGGTATCAGTGAACAAAAATGGTAATAAACTGTACATGGAGATGAGGGTTTAAAATCTTGTTGAGCTTCTGAGACTTGTGAACTAATTTGTTTGCGTGCTGTAATTGTTATCATAGTTCTTGGCTAAACAGCTTTCTATAATGCCTTGATTTTGAAAACTTCAGTTAAGGTTTAACTTCCCATCCCTTGTTGAGCCAAATGATATGATAGGTGATGGAACTAGGAAAGCCAAGTGGAGGGTGAAACAGAGGGCAGACTCTGGGATGACCTGAAGGGAAGAGGAAGGAAAGTGTCTTCTGAGTGAGGAAGAATCTGTATGAAGGGACATGTTGAACTTGTACAGAAAGGAGAACTCTGAGGGAAACTGGTCAAGGTTTGAACAAGATACTAGTTGTTTTTGCGGTGTGAGGTACAGTACAAACACTTCAGCGGTACTCAAGGAAACTTCCATAAAAATCTCCATCTCTTCCCAGTATTTCTGGTGGGGATTTTCCCCTTCTTTGTATCTCTTCCTACTTCTCTTCTTTTTTGCCTTCTTCCTATTGTAAGTCAAAAGTGCAGAGAATAGCCTTAGGGCAGGGGCAAAACAACCTAATGTTAAATTAATTAAATCAAGAGGCCCTTAAATGGAGGTGGTTCTTTTTCTTAATGTTTTCTTTTTATTTCTTTTTGAGAGATAGAGTATGTACGTGCATATGCAGGCGTGCGCGCACACACAACACACACACACACACACACACACACACACACACACACACGTGGGGGAGGGGCAGAGAGATCTGGGGGACAGAGGATCCAAAGCGGGCTCCAAATTCACAAACCAGGAGATCATGACCTGAGCCCAAGTCGGAAGCTCAACCTATTGAGCTACCCAGGAGCCCCAGGACTGAACTGGTTCTGATGCAAACTAAAACCTAAGCCTGTGATGCATCAAGGTTAAGAAATTGAATACTATGGACAACCAATCACAGCCAATTAGCCTTACCCAAACAAGGCAAGCACGTAAGCTATGGACAATCAAATAATTTTCTTGCTTCTCTGTCTTTTCTAGAAAAGTCTTTTCCCTAGAGCACCCTTGACCGCTTCTGATTTGGGGTGGCCCATTAGATTCACTTTTTGCTTAAAGAAATTCTTACAATTTGTAATATGCCTCTGTTTATCTTATAACGCTAGTTATATTTGGGTTACATATAATTTTTTAAAACATTCAATATTATATGATTTTATGTTTGGAGAATATGCCTCTCATAAATTAAATATAAGTTAGTAACTGATACAATCTCTTCTTGACAATGAGTTTCAACTGAAGGTCAATTTATAATTTTTATGATTGTCAAAAGGAGAGCATGGTTTAGGGAGGCTGTGACACTGAACCCTAGAATTCTATCATTAAACGTAAAGCCATTGGTCATACTCTGGAAAAACTGCTGGCCTTATTGGATGTAACCTAAGTAACAGTAGGAGGAGTAATCATGATAACGATATTAAGAGAAGCTGTAGTAGTGATAGCTTCTATTTACAAGGAGCCTCCGGTGTGCCAAGGACCATTCTAGATGTTGTTTCACTGAATTCTCGCTGCACTTCTTTGAGGAGGGTAAAGTACTTGCTCAGTGTTTCACAGATTGGCAGCCATCCTTTGACACATCTTTTGGGGATGGACCACCAGAGGAATAATAGATTACCTAGCATTCAGGATTATGGCGTATTCTGAGGAGGAGAACAAAGGGCCTTTTACACTCAGAGATGGTTCTCAGGACTTCTCATGTTGACCTGCTCTCAGAATGGGCCTCCTTCGTTCTAGAACTTCCCTTATTAAGAGCCCATATATATCACGAAGCACCATGGACTCTCCAGATGCACCTAAGGGCACAAGTCTTTAGTCTATTTGGAATTCACCTTACAGAGGAAAAACAAGTAGCTGGATATTTTCATCTTCACTTGCAAATACAATATGCCTTTGGGGTGACTTCTTTTCCTCTCTCCCTTTGCTCTTTCCTTCTTTCTGTCTTTTGTTCTTTCTTTCATGTATCTACTCAAAAGAGCATTGAGGGGCTCGTTTATGCAAGGCCCACTGCTAGATGCTGGGACTGTATGATTGTGGTATAATAAGATATATATATATACATATATATATATATGTATATATGTATATATATATATATATATATATTTTGGTCTTCCTCCCTGGTTCCTGGCACAGGGCCCCTAAAACCCTTGGAATTTCTTGAGTAAAAGGAGTGACAGGAACATCTTTGTTATTCATAATAAGCCCCTTTAAACCATACTTAAGTTTATGCTAATGAGGTGACTCTTGAAAGGTAGAGGCTGTTGCGAAAGGATCCAATCATGTAATTTAAGAGTTGGAACTTTCAGCCCCAAACTTTGACTTCCAGGGAGGAGAGGGGCTGGAGAATAACTTAATCACCAACAGCCAATGATTTAATCCATCATGTCCACACAATGGAATCTCCATAAAAACCCTAAACTGTGGAATTCGAAGATCTTCCAGGGCAGTGAACACATGGAGGGGCAGGGAGGATGCACATCCAGAGGGGGCAGGAGGCTGCCCACTCCCTCCACCCATACCTTAGCCAATGTATCCCATGCGTCTGGCTCTTCCTGAGTTGTATCCTTTCTAATAAACTGTTAAATGTATATGAAGTATTTTTCTGAGTTCTCTGAGCCGTTCTGGCGAACTATCAAACCCAAAGAGAAGATGGTGGAAAAGCTCAATTTATATCCCGTTGTTCAGAAGTGCAGGTGACAACGTGGGTCTTACGACTGGAATCTGAAGTGCAGTCTTGTGGGACCGAGCCCATAACCCAGGGTTCTCTGCTAATTCTGGCCAATGACTGTCAGGATAGAGTTAAATGGCAGGATAGTCAATGGTTGCTGAGGACTGGAGAATTCCTTGGTGTGGAGAAACCCACACATATCTGGGGTCAAAAATGTCCTGTGGGCAGAGGGGGAACAAGTTTTCTTTTAATTGATGTTCCTTTGAATTGTGCACAAAGCATGACCCTTGCCTCTAGAAGGGCGAATGTAATTTCCATACGGTGTAGAGCGTAAGCACCATGGGGTCAGGAGCCACAGGGGCTTACTTGCCACCGTCTTCTACATCTCCCTTGCCCAGAACATGGCAATAAGCACGTGCTCAAAGATAGGTTGCATGAATGAATACAAGTCTAGTATTGCTTCACTAATGAAAGGCTGTGTTTGAAACCTCATCTGGTTAATGCCACCCTACAGACTGCCCAGATTGCCCTCAGGAAAACAGAACCAGTGTGCATTCACGTCTTGAGGGTGGTCATCTGGAATACGTACCTTATGAAAAAGTAAGGATATTCAGGTTGAGTAATGATACACTCACTTTGCAAATAACACATGTTCGTTTTCATGTTGCTAAAGATTCTTTGCTAGGAAACGAAACACTTGTAATTTAATATGTACTGTTCTCAGAGTCCGAGGCCAAACCACCTCAAGTTGTGAACGCTTTGGCTCTGGAGAGAGCCAGTCAGGGTCAGGGCAGGGCAGTACTTGGCCTAATGCCCCTCCAGAATAAACCAAACAGCTACAGGAAGTGGTTTCCGTGATTCAGTAGGTGGCACACTTCCTTTTGAGTCAGAACTGAATCATGGCCGTGAGAGACAAAAAAGACCTATTTCTTTATCCCATACTTTTCCCCTATTCCCAGTAGTAAATTTATCACAGTCCGTCATATGACATATCCTGTTTAGTTTAACGTGTTTAACCGAAAAGGAAGAAAAATGCAAATCAACTACGAGGAGACAAGAAGAGGATGGGAATCGCAGCAGACTGAAAGGGATCCAACACGACGATTTCTTCAGAGGCCGTGTTCTCCGAGGAGATGGGAAGAAAAGCCATAATCTCGTTTCACTGGGGTCATCAAGGCCCCCGGTTCCCTCTACTCAAATCTGACCCATTTTCAGTGGAAGCAATCAGATCACACTTACATAAACCGTGTTGCTTTAAATGGCTCTGTTCTCTTCACTCACTGACCCTGGCTTCCTCCCTGGCCTGTCTGCTGGAAGGCTCTTCTGGTTGCTGTCCCGAGCATGGCCCTCATTCAGCTGTGGGTGAAATGATCCTGTTCTGAATGTACTGAATGCTGCTGGCAATGCTGTAAATTGTTTTGAGGCTTAAGGAAAAACCCCCTGGATATCAACAACTCATAAAAACAGACATAGTCTCTCAGTGTGTCTTTGCTTTTTCAACATTTACAGTTCTGGAAAGGTAAACATTTTTATCCATATTTTCATCCGATGAGGTTGATTTTACCATATACTTGTTGCTTCCTTCTACCCTAGTTCGTTCTGATTGATTTCATGTTTCAAAACAAAGATGCAGAAACCTGTGCTATATGTCCTGTGTTTATCTCGCTCTTAGAAGATTGATGATCAGACTGGAATCAGAAATCTTACTGCCATGTTGGTATTTTACAGCTGCTTCTGTGAACTCTTCCAGTTTCTTTAAAGAACACCTGATTCAAAATCACATAGACCTATGTTCAGATTCAAGCTCGCCAAAAATCTCAACAGCTGTGTGACCTTAGATAAGTCTCTTAACCTCTCTGAGCCATAATTTCCTTAGTCTTTAAAATGGGACTCTCGTAGAAGGACAGTATGACTGTGAGAACTAAATAAAGCTTTTACATAGCGCCGAGAACAGCTCCTAGCTCATATTTGGTGTTTAAAATAAGCGAGTGCCCTTTCTCTTTATTTACAATACCTTTCCATTGGGAGGTAAGAACGACATTTGGACACAACAACTGCATGCTCATGGTAAGTCTCGTCCATCCCAAAGACGTCAGCCACATTCAGCTCCTTTAGCACTTTCATCAACAGCACCTGCAGCACATGTGATATCAAATGGTATCCTTAATGGAGTGGAAGAGAAGCTTGGCCAGGAAGCAGGCTCTAACGCCAAAGCCAGCTCTTCTGGACAGGACAGTTGTGGCTGATAGATGACAGCTGAATGTGAAGGGAGTCCTCATCTGACACTGAGGATGGCACCTAGAGCATGGGCAGGGGAAAGAACCGCTGGCGGCACTCACAGCCAGACAGAGCAGCCGTCAGCCCCAGGTCAAACAGGGCGAAGGCTGGCGGACAGGTGGCAACGCGGATATACCGTCAGATGTGAAATGCCCCTCTATAACATCCATCTTTCCACATCCCTTCAGTTCCTCCGTACGGAGAGGCTGATGGCTCTTAGAGAAGAGTATTGGTACCCTCCCCCCTCCCCCTAAATTAAGGTCTAGCCATCATTTTGTACTTACCTGTCTTAGAGCCATCACTTTGTATATCATGGTTGCCTGGTTTCCCGACCGTCTCTTCCCCTGGATTATGAGGTTCTGGAAGGCAAGGAATGTGTCTTACTTGTTTTTTAGCCAACTTGTAGCTCAATGCCTAACCCATAACAGATGCTCGGCCAGTGTTTGTTGACATAAAAGAAATATAAGAAAGTGAAGTCGGAAAAACCATGAGAAAACTCAAACAGGAATTGATGGCCTCTGGGGCCAAGGGGTCCTACGAAGACTGGCTGGATAGGCTGGTTTTGAGGCAAAGAGCCAGAAGGCAGAACCCCAGTGTGACAATATGGGGAAAAGAGGACAGAAACTGGTTTTGGAAATTGCACTTGTGGACATTCCAAGCTACACGTGACTTCTGGAGGTGTCGGCATTGTCCGAGTGAGGTGTTGATGGTGCGTCTGCCGGAGGCTTCTGTTTAAATAACTACCGGAGTAGGATGACTCAGCAGCTGGAGGATGGGACGCTCTCAGGCTGCCTCCTCCTTGAAGTGACAAATCACATTGCCCCGGGTGTCTGTGGCGGTCTCTGATATGACACATGATAACTCCTTTCTTTGCAGCTCATCAGCCAGGGTGCCAAGTCACTCATTACTAATCTGGAGACTGACAGAAATTGTTTGACAGACATGATCTCATGCCCCAAGTGTGGGGATTCCTCTTTAAAATGGACTCTTATCCTTGGATTCCATTTCTGAAATTTAGAGGCAGCTTTTAAATTTTTATTCTATCTCTCTCAAGGACTTCTGATTATCTTCAGGATAAAGTCAAATTTTGATATTTTGGCAGTCGAAGCCCTGCAGAAACTGGCCTACACCTGCTTTCCCAGCATCATAGACCCTCACTATGCTTTTTGTTTCCTGTTTTCCCTTACATTGGCTTGCTACTTTTTGTTTCTTAGTTTTCATCCCCATCAGATAAACAGCAGAACAAAGCTTTAAGAAAGAGGCCCTGGAGGAAATCCTATCTAGTAGCTATTTCCTGAGAGTTATGGAAGTTGAGCCATTATTGAAATTTATGGCATAAGACTTTCATATTGGTCGAGAACTAGCAGTCTTCTCTGGATTTTCTGTTTGACAAATATTGCTTAACTTTAAAGTAGGGATCCAGGAATAGCTCAGATACAAGGATCAAAAGTTATACCCACAGGAGCCCATGAATGAACTCTGTACATTGGACTTCCTGTGAAGTGCTATGCCTGAAAAGAACTAAGTAAGATTTTAAACTTTCTTTTAAGCACTCTACGTGTTTACATGTCTGCAGGACTGATATCAACCTTCAGGTCCCATTTTTGCAACCTGTGGCTCAGATTAAGGACGTAACCCATGCTGCCCACGCCACTCTTCACCTCTAATGCCATCTTACGCGCTCATTCAAAACAGCTTTTCCAATGAGAATTTTCTTGGATGCATCAGCAAATATAGTCCCTGAGGAGCAATGTCATCACACATCCTGTGTTTCTGCAGAGCTTAGTTCAGTGGATCCAGTACAGGGAGTGGTACTTACTACCATTTATTCAATTTGAATTTGAAAGAGGACCTCACCACTTGTGCCCGCCCTCTGTAGGTTGTATTCAAGAAGAATGGTGAATTGTGGCTTTCGTATTGACCTCGCCACCACGGTTTTCATTGTCAGCCTAATTATTTTTCTCAATAATAATTTCTGTTGACAGATGGTAGTAACTCCACAAGCCCCTTTTCGAGCCCAGAGAAATGTTTGTTCCGCTTGAGATAAATGGGTAAAACAAAGAGAGAAAATAGTCAGAAATTTTTGTGATTCCAATTCATTTGCAAATTTTCTCCTTCCACTTTGAGATACTATAGTTATGAGTCCTTAGAAAGTCCGCTTTGGATCGCTTAGAATTTTTAACACTATTGAAAAGTAAAATAAGAGAAGACAACCCCTAATTTCGTGAGTTTATTATAGACATCTTAAAATGTGTAGATAAACACACAAAAGGAACTCTGCAACATCTCGGATCTCACAACCCCAAAATAACCACAGTTAATATTTTAGAGTTCTCCAAGCTCTTCTATGTCTAAGGAATTATGCTGAATATGTTACTTTGTTACCTATTTTAAAAACTTAATAATAGATGATATACCTCTCTCTACAGCAATTTAATTGCTATAATGATTTATTATTTTATGGCTTTTTTAATATATATTTAACTGAACCTCCTTATTTTTCGCACTATAATACAAATGCTACAAAGATACTTTTGTAAATAAGTATTTGTCTGAATTTCCTCTTAAGCCCTACAAGTAGAGTCAGAGTTGAGGTCATGATTTTTCTTAGGTTTCTTTTTTGATACATGGGAAAATTCTCCTTAGAAAATTTGTATCAATTTATACTCCTACAAGTGGTGAATAGATTTTTTAGAATCACCATGAAGATCCCTGCTGCAAAATGCCTTTACAAGAAGAGTGTGTATGTGTGTTGGCCTGCCTGTCTGTCAATTAACTGACATTTATTGATTATCATCCTAAGTGCTGGGGATAGCTCTGGGCACTGAAAGAGTGAACAAGGCAGGAAAACACCTTTTCAGCTTAAATTTTATTGCTGGAATTTTGAACAATTAGCAAATAATCTAATTTCAGGCATGATATGTGCTGTGAAGAAGAGTCAGGCTGTGTTTATGCATTTGCATGAAAGTAGGGGTGGGGTAGACCTATCACTATTTTAGACAGATGGTCGGGGAAACCTAGTGTGAAGACTCAATATCAAAATAAAAAGTATTTCTAAAACTAATACCTGATTATTTTAGAAAACTCTGACTATGGACAAGTATAAAGAGGAAGTAAAAAGTTACCTATTGTCCTGGCATTGTTTCATGACATGCAAGTGCACCCACGTATTATTTAAGATAATGTTGAATATACTATGCATATTATTTGCTCGACATATGAAGAGAGTAGTAGTCAGAAGTTTGTACGGCCAGTGGGTCCAGTGAAAAGATTCAGTGCTCAGAAACCTAGGGTGTTATTCTATTGGCTAATAGTCAACAAGGGTTTTGCGTCCCAACATCCATTGGTAAATTAGTTTAAAATATCTCCTTTCCCTCTTTTTCTTAAAAAACTATTTTTTGGGGCACCTGGGTGGCTCAGTTGGTTAAGTGTCCGACTTCGGCTCAGGTCATGATCTCACAGTCTGTGAGTTCAGGCCCCGCATCAGGCTCTCTGCTGACAGCTCGGAGCCTGGAGCCTGCTTCAGATTCTGTATCTCCCTCTCTCTCTGCTCCTCCCCTGCTTATGCTCTGTCTCAAAAATTAAATAAATATTAAAAAAAAAACCTATTTTTTCATTAAAGTGAGTTAAAATTTTGGGCGCCCGGGTGGCTCAGTTCACTGAGTGTCCAACTCTTGATTTCTGATCAGGTCATGATCTCATGGTTTGTGAGTTCGAGCCCGGCGTTGGGCTTTACACCGAAAGTGCAGAGCCTGTTTGTGATCCTCTGTCTCTCTCTCTCTCTCTCTCTCTCTCTCTCTCTCTCTCTCTCTGCCCCTGCCCTGCTCTCTTGCTCTGTCTCTCTCAAAATAAATAAATAAACTTAAAAAAATATATTTGAAAAATAAATGAAGTGAGTTAAAATTCATTCCCTTCCGCAGAGAAAGCTGCAGCAGGCCAGAGATCACTGGAGAAGCCACAGAAGGCCGCAGGGCAGGCTCGGGGAATTACAGTTTTGAGAGGAAAATCCAATAGGAAAAAACTTGCTAAAGCAATCTTGAAAATTCTTGGAGGATAGCCTCCCATCTCTGAAACCGCCACAGCCAATTCCCTCTGCTGGGCCTCTAAAGAGCACCATTCAGCTCCATGGATTTGTAAAATGAGTCTTTTCTGACACTTTTTTTCTCTTAGAGCCTGTATGCAGTGCATCAGGAAGTCCGGTTGGCTCTACCTCTACGTTCAGTCTCATCTCCAGCCGTTCCCCACTACCTCCACTGTGGGCACCCGGGTGCCCACACCACCACCGCTCACCCGAACTATCGTAGCTGACTCCTTTCTGGTCTACTTTTTCTTTTTTTAATTTTTTAAAATGTTTATTTATTTTTGAGAGAGAGAGAGAGAGAGAGAGCATGAACGAGGAAGGAGCAGAGAGAGAGGGAGACACAGAATGCAAATCAAGCTCCAGACTCTGAGCTGTCAGCACAGAGCCTGACATGGGGCTCGAACCCATGAGCCGTGAGATCATGACCTGAAGTGAAGTCAGATGCTCAACCGACTGAGCCACCCAGGTGCTCCTTTAAAAACATTTTTTTTTAAATATTTACTTATTTTTGAGAGAGAGAGAGAGAGAGAGACTGAGCACAAGTGGGGGAGGGGCAGAGAGAGGGACACACAGAATCCCCTACCTGAGCTCTTTGATATCCTCCTTAGGGTCCAGTTCTGTTTGCCTCAGAGGAGCACCGAGCGAGAGGAGGCGAGTAAAGAGTGGAACTGGAGGGGCAAATGGAAGGACTCCTTTAAAAATGTAAATCGGGGAATGTCCTTCCCTGCTCCCTATCCTGGAATGTGTGCCTATCTCATTCCACAGAAGAATATACTTTCTCTCTTCCTGGTTTCAGTATGCAGGGTGTAGTTCCTAAACACATTCCTAGCTTCTCTCTGTTTCTAGATACTCTGCTCCTGGGAAGATGGATTGACTTATCTGGTTGATAAATGCAGGACAGAAAACCAGGTAGGCACTTCACCCTCTGGGAGTGACAGCCAACAGAAAGCAGGCGCTCTCTTCTGCTCGGCCATCATGTATATCTGTCTCAGGCTGCCTTGGCCCCGCCAACTGATGCACTGATCACTGCTTCTTTCTGCCTCATATTGGGGTTCAATATTAGCAATCCACTTTGGTTAACGAACCCAATGCAGCTTCTAACAACTACCTCAATCAGTAATAAAGCTGATTTGTTGGTGTCTATTTTTACTTTAAGACTGAATTCCTACCTGAATTCATCCATCAGGTATTTTCTGAGAGATTGCTCTGTGCTTGATACTGTTCCATTGCTCAGGGTACATTAGAGAGGGGAAGGAAGAGAAAAACAGATAAAAATGTCTTCCTTTATTTGGCCAATTATTTAAAACTTGGGCCAGGAAGATGGGCACAACTTATTGGGAGTCTGTTCTGAGGCTTTTAGCTTTATTCAGAATAAAGTTATTTTTTAGATGTTTATTTTTGAGAGAGAGAGAGAAAGATAGCAAGGAAGGGGTAGAGAGAGAGGGGACAGAGGACCTGAAGTGGGCTCTGTGCTGACAGCAGAGAGTCTGATGTGGGGTTCAAACTCACAAACCACTAGATCATGATATCATGACCTGAGCCAAAGTTGGATGCTTGAGCCACCCAGGTGCCTCCAGAGTAAAGTTCTCATTAAGACAGAAAGTTCTCATACAAGGCTCTTCCAGATATTGTGACCCAACTAATGTGAGCTCACTTCTTAGGGAGCTGCAGATAGGTCCGACACTGGTTGAAACTGTTACACAAGGTCAACTTTATTTGCAGCAAATAAGGAGATCGTGGGGAAAGATTTCCAACGCCATGATTCCCTGAGCAGGCATAAAGGGGCTCTTTTTTATTTTATTTTATTTTTTCAATTTTTAAGTTCACTTATTTATTTTGAGAGAGAGAGAGAGAGAGCGCACATGTGCACACAAGTGGGTGGGGGGGGGCAGAGAGAAGGAGAGACAGAATCCCAAGCAGGCTTCACAGAGCAGAGCGGATGCTGGGCATGAGCTCACCAGCAATGAGATGGTGACTGACCTGAAGTCGGTGTAGGCATCAAGTCGGAAGCCTAACCAACTGCGCCACCCAGGCACCCCAAGGGGTTCTTTTTTGGGGGTTTGGGATGAATATTCAGAGGGGGGAAGTTTCATCATTGCATGAAAAAGGTGGACATAGGTTTGCATGTGTGCACGTAGACCAAGTACTTGTACGTTCCCTGTGTGTTATGTTAATGAAGCTTACGCCTCTCCCGCAGCAGGGATCTTAAAATCACAATACAGCTGAGGTCACTGCTGTGCACTTTATGGCTCAGCTTCGCCAGCACTGCCCTGGTGGTCAAGCTGTAATTTCTCCAGGCCTGGTAGAGTTTGTTTCTTTTTCTATTCCAGAAATTCATTAGTTTCTAAGAAATAAAACTGATTTCTTCCTCCTCTGTCCTCGTCTCCCATCACACTCCTCTCCTCAGTCGTGTTGGCTTCCTTGCTGTTCTTTGAACACACCAGACACACTCTCACCTCTGTCCTTTGCGTGTGCAGTTGTCTCCGTCCAGGCCACGCCTCCCATACGTGGTCCCCACAATCTGGTCTCTCACTTCTGTTGGGTATCATATGCTACTGTCGCAGTGAGGCTTTTTCCGTCCACGTATGTGACATGAACCCCCCACATCTGTTTTTAGTCTCTATTTCCCTTACCTAGTTTTTCTTCATTTCATTTGTAACCACTACAGGTGTGTGTTGCGTGTTTGAAAAAGTGAGTGACACAGAGGAAGCACTCCACGTTGCCAGGGATCCTGACAAAGAAACATGCAAGGCGGAATGCCTACTCTCTGCCAGGCACTGTTCTAAGAGCTTTACAACTGCTAACTCATTAGTATCATATCATATCACTTCATATCAACCGCCTAAAGAAGGAACTGTTATCATCTACACTTGACAGATAAAGAGGCTAAAGCACAGAGAAGTTATGTAATCTGCCCAAGGTCACAGAACTTGTAAAGAAAAGAGTGGGCAGAGATTTAAACAAAGACAGAATTGGACCCCTCCGGAGGAGCAGGGACTTTGCTGTGTTCATTTTCTATCCCCAGGACATGGAATAGTGCCTGGTATAAAAGTATTAATAAATGAACAAATGATTGCCTCTTAGGGTTTTCAAGATTAAAAATATTAATACATGCAGAGGGCTTAAATCAGTGCCTGGCACAAAGTTAGAACTCAGTAAAGATTTTTTTTTAATTTTTAATGTTTTTTTTTTTTTTAATTTCTGAGAGAGAGACTGAGTGTCAGTGGGGGCGGGGTTAGAGAGAGAGGGAGACACAGAATCCTAAGCACACAGGGCTCAGACTCACAGACTGCGAGATCATGACCTGAGCCGAAGTCAGGCACTGAACCAACTGAGCCACCCATGAGATTTTTTAAAAAAGGTAGCTGCCTTCCAGTTAACTTTGACATATAATAATATCATCTCTCTATCTTCTGAACAGCAATTAGATATTGTAATGGGTTCTCAACTTAAAATTAGAAGAATAGTTCGCAAGCTTTGCTTCAATCTGTTAGTGCTGGACTCTGAACTGGACCAATGTCTTCACCTAAAATTGAATAATGGAGTTTTCCCAGCTCTCAGAAAAATCTCAAATAAGTGGATAGAATCTTTGAAATTTTGGATTTTTCTCTCTTGGAGGTATCTTAAAACATCAGTGATTGCATCTTATCTGCTAGGACAAAAGTGAGCAATCAAGTAGCAAACAGATACTAACAGGAAAAGATGGAAACAGCCCTAACTGGAAACCAGGAAGCAGCCTTGTTTTATTTATAAATATAATATCCGGGGACTGCGACTTACAATACCCAGCACTAAATATTCTTGAAACATAAGTAAATACATAAATATTTATGTATCTATATAGTTATCTGTATCTAGATACAGATACATAGATAAGTCTTTTGGTATTAAATCAGAGTTTCTTGGGTCGGAACAAATATAGCTGTATTTTATCATATGACATGAAGAGCACCTTGACTTTCAGGATGTTCTGCTTCCCAAACACATTAGAGAACTTTTGAACTTGGAAAGCAAGAACAAAGGAAACGTAGAAACCCAGCAAAGCCAGTGTCAGAGATTTCCCACTGCGGATCACCGAAATGAGGACACCCACAAGGACCTTTGCGTCCTTGTATTTTCAGTGTAACTTTTGGTTTATTGTTTCTTCTTTACCCACGGGAAAGTCATTCAAGTGTATAGAATACCAAGCAATGCAGTTCTACAATGTCACTCAGACACTGTAAGGATAACTCATAGACCATTAAAATATATATATATATCAATATATGTATCGATATCTATCTATATCTATATCTATATCAATATATATATCAAGAAAATATAGTTCCCCCCCTCCCCTTGGTAAAGCTTACAAAAGAAAAACCAAAGTTTTTTAGAAGTTACCTAGTAGCGTAGTATTAGCTTGCCTAATTATTTTTCCAAAGTCATAATCTCAATGCAGACCCTGAACAGCCAGAAAAAGTTTGCAGCTTAAGAGTAAAAATGTGAAAATAACATGTCATTTGAAGGGCCTAATTATGCTTTTGGAAAGGGCACTGAACTGTAGCTATTTTCATTAGTGGGCATTGACTGCAAATTCCCACTTCAATCAGGCCTTGCCATTGCCCCCAAACCATGCCCTTCATGTAAATATTAGTGCTGTTTCCCCCGCCAGCATAAATCATGGGGATATTAACCAGATCTCCTTGAACAGTGCCACTGAGTTCCTCCTGGCTGTAATGAATCTCACCCAGCAGTCAGCTGAAACGTGTTTATTTTAAAATATTTAAACATTTACTTGGTGCAAAATAAGGGAGCAGCCGCCGCGCATTGAATGGTAATTTTCTTAGCAAAAAGAGGAGAAATCGATGTATGCATTTACAGTCACTCCTTCTTACCTCACAGAAAGACTTTTAGATTCCAGATCTAAAAAAGAGGAAGATATAAAATGCCTCCCTAAGAGTTGCAAAATCATTTCTCAAAAGAACCACAAGACCCTCCAAACTCGGTGTGTCCCCTTTCTCTAATTTTCTTTTCTTCCTCATTGTTGGCATTCCATTTCTCCCTGCACTGTTTTTTTATCTTGGTAAATCCCTTTAGATCTTCACTGTATCGAATTAAAAAAAAAAAAAAGTTTCTCCCACAGGCAGTGTTACAGAAAGCAGTCTAGTCTCACCAGTACCAACTAGCGCCCTGTCCTCAGGGCGACAATATGTCCCTTTAATGGAATGATTCCTGCTCTGTCAAAAAATCTGCCAGGCTCTCACAAGCAAAGAGTGGGTCTCTGGATCCGTCTGGGACCTTCTCCATGTTCCTGGAGTGGCTTCCACATCTGATAAGAAAGTTGTACATAACATGCATCAGAAAAGTGTGTATAGTAGATCTCGAACTGGAAGAATCCTTTTTTAAAATATGGAAAAATAGATAAGAGATCACACGCTGACATTTATTGTGAGCCTTGTGTGCGATCACACCGTACAGCTGCTTCACACTCGCGTTCAACCTTAGGGAAGATGTGCCTCAGCCCTTTTTGCATCTCAAACATGTCCAGTCACACTGCACAACAAAGCATATTTCAAGAACTCTACTTCAGTCTAGTCTTGTGTATTTCTGGTTCATATGGCCAACGGCCTGTTTTGTTGCACCTCACTCTTGCCTAGAACATAACAAAAATGCAAACCTCAGTATATCTCAGGAGCCAATGCTTACATTTCATTGGTGCCTACATCTCCATTCATTAAAAGTGATGAACATTAAAAAAATGTTGTGCAAAAATAACCTGTATGTTTCTATACGAAATGTAAAAGGATAGAAGGCTGCACTTAGCATTTCTAAAAATAAGGTTGTTTTAGGATAAGGAATGTTGCGCTTACAATGTAATTACAAAGCCTCCAGTGACTGCAGTGAGTTAGGAAATCCCATTTGTAGCATGTAATTGGCATTGACATTGAATGCAGAGATTTAAACAATCTAACTGCTACTCTAATACTTGGACTACATCAGGCAATCATAAATTAATTTCTAGAAACCTTTCAATACAAACTCTCCCCTGCAGTTGTGTATTCTGAATCATGAGGTGTATTTTAAAATCCAAACTCAAGAATATTCTGTATTTTTTTTAAAGGCAGCATTTGGCTTGGCCAGGACTAGTAATGTATTTCACTTTCAAGCTTACAATTGTTTGCCACTACCTCATGTTTTTTCTTCCTTATTTCATACAATGCCTAAACTTTTGCAATGAAGAGCGTATTGTGTATTTTCTTGCAACTTCAACTTTGTGGATAAAAATTAAGATGGGAAGACAAACAGGGTCCGTCACTATCTGTAAGTAAGGTTTCTCTGTTTTCCACTCTCTCACAACCAGTTTATCACAAAGTTCTGTCTCTTCTACGTTAAGGATCTATCTTTCATCCTCTTCGATACCCTTCTCCAGACCTAGTGAGCATCCTCTCTCATCTGGAGTAGAGCAGAACCCCCCTGACTATCTTCCCACTTCAATGCTTCCCCCACGTCTGAAATCTATTCTGCACACAGTAGCCAAAGAGAGACTTGAAAAATTTAAATCAGATCACTTGTCTCCCCCTCTTAAAACCTCCTAAAAGCATCTCCCTGCATATCGAGTAAAATTCATATTCCGTGGCTTGGCCCGCATTGTGCTTTTTGTCCTGTAGCTCCTCATATCCTGCCACCCTGCTTTTCATTCACCGTGCACTGGTCTTTCTGTTCCTTTTATGTGCCAACGGCTTGCCAGTCACTCTGCATGGAACAATCGTTTCTCTGATTTTTAAACAAGATTTCTAAGTTTATTTGTTTATCTTGAGAGAGAGAGAGAGAGAGAGAGCGAGCACAAGCTGGGGTGGGGGAGAGAAAGAGGGAGAGAGAGAGTCCCAAACAGGTTCTGTGCTGTTAGTGCAGAGCCTGATGCATGGCTTGAACCCACAAACCGTGAGATCATGACCTGAGCTGAAACCAAGCGTCGGATGCTCAACTGACTGAGCCACCCAGGAGCCCCTCTGATTTTTAAAAAAAATTTATTTATTTATTTTGGAAGAGAGACAGCACACTAGTGGGGGAGGGGCAGAGAGAGGTGGGGGGGACAGAGAACCCCAAGCAGGATCCACACTGTCAGCACAGAGCCTGACGCAGGTCTTGATCTCACAAATTAGGAGATCATGAACTTGAGCTGAAATCAAGAGTCTGAACGTTTAACCTACTGATTAAATCAGGTGCCCCTCTCTGATTTTTAAAGCCATGCTAAATGCTAAATATTGGTTATATCTTCAAACAGCAAAGTTATTTTTTAGCTACTCCCTTTTCTTTGGCCACTGGGTAGACATTACTGGTTCACCATGAACTGTCTTCCCCTTTTTTCTTGGACTCTGCTTCCAAGCATGCGTGTAGTCGCTTGAGTCTATGTGTCCAGTACTAGACAATGAAGTGTGAGCATAAGTGAGATCTGTTGCTTCCGGGCTAAGGCAGTGGGCCCTCTGATTTTTGCATGATTCAGGTCTTGGATCAAATGTCACCCATGTAAGGAATACCCTAACCCCAACCCAGTCACTCTGCCCACATGACCTTGTTGGGGTTTTTTCCTCCATTACACTATTTACTATTTGAAGTCATTTATGTGTTTAGTGTCCTCTCCTCCACTAAAGCTATTAAAACTTTAATTGTTATTATTATTATTTATTGTATTTATATTTATTGTTATAAACCTTTTTTATTTTTTGCCCTCTGTTATCTCCTTTGCCTAGTGCAGTGCCTGACACATAGCACTGCTCAAGAAATATGTGTTAAATGTATGAATGAAGTCCAAATAAGAAACAATTGACCTAGTCTCATTCTTCGAGACCTCATATATAATGATAGACAAGCCTCATTCACTTAATCATTAATCCATTCACCCAGCCATTCATTCACAAATTCACAAATTGCCTCCTATGAGGCAAGCACTATACTAAACAATGCAAAAGGGAGTAACATGGGGTCCTAGTCTTTGAGGCGCTCTTGTTGTGGTGGGACAGTAGGACATGTGAGCACGTGATTATGGCACCATGCAGTGCGGGGTAAAATGGAGATAGGTGCACGGTGCTATGGAAATGCCACAGAGAGAGGAGTGAGCGGAACTTTCGCTATTTCACTAACAATATTATATGTCACGTAAATATTTTGATACCGTCGAAGTGCTAAATTGTGAAGATTATGTTCTGCAATGAGTACAGTGATCCTTCAAATATCCTCAGAAAAGTGTTACCATTCTAATTTAATAAGAAATTAGGAATAGTTTGGCAAATTCAAATTTAATTCATATGCCACTTATTTTAGTTGAAGTACTATTCGTTTGTATCCACAGAGTATGATTGTCATTAGGCCTGGTCTGTGGCCCTGGATGTTGAAACTCCTCTTCTTACAAATTGAATTTGTGAGCCTGGCTAGTAATTTAATGTCTTTGTGCTTTGATTTTCTCACTGAGGTAAAGTAATATCAGTACTATTAAACTTCAGACTAATAATGTTTGAATTAAGATTTTAAGTGTGGGGGAAAAAAAGGTCAAACAAACCCTTGTTTGTGTTGGAATACTTATTTTCTTTCTTCTTCCTTCCTTCCTTCCTTCCTTCCTTCCTTCCTTCCTTCCTTCCTTCCTTTCTTTCTTTCTTTCTTCCTTTCTCTTCCTTCCTTCCTTCCTTCCTTCCTTCCTTCCTTCCTTCCTTTTTCTTCCTTCCTTCCTTCCTTTTTCTTTCTTTCTTTCCTTTTCTTTCTTTCTTTCCTTTTCTTTCTTTCTTTTTCTTTCCTTTTCATTCCTTTCCTTTTCTTTTCTTTCTGTAGTTTCATGTCTTAGAATATTTAAGCTGTCTTAAAATAAATCTTTCTTTAAAAAATATTTTATTATTTTTTAAAATCTTTATTTATTTTTAAAGTAATCTCTACACCCAATATGGGGCTCAAACTCACAGCCCCGAAATCAAGAGTTGTATGTTCTACTGACTGAGCTAGCCACGTGCCGCATCTTAAAGTAAATCTTGAGTCTTACTTTGATATTTAGAGTGTGGTGATCTTGAGAAAATTAATGATCTCACTAAATCCCAATTTCTTCAGCTATAAATTTGGGTTGTTTTAAGAATTAAGTAAGTCAACAAATGTCTTAGGCACAACACAAGCCCTCAGTAAGTGGTAGGTATATTATTATTATTATTATTACTATTATTATTATTATTAGTGCTTTATTCTTAAAAATACAGTCAATTCTTATTATTCATGGACTCCATATTTATGAATTTTCCCAGTTCTACAATTTATTTATAAAATTAAAATCAACATTTCCATGGTCATTTGCAGACATGGGCATGCACAGAGCAATGAAAAACCAAGCTTTCCGAAGTGCACGTTTCTACTAATCGCAAACAAAGTGACTTCTTTCTTATTTTTGCTCTTACAGTGTAAAATGCTCTTTTAGTGGTCTATTTAGTGCTATGTTTTTCTCATTTTTGTGCCTTTTTTTTTTTTTTTTTTTTTTGGGGATTTTGCTGTCTAAAACAGCCCCCAAGAAAAGTACTGAGTGCTGGTCTTAAGTGCTAGAAGGCTGTGATGTGTCTTATTTGTTTGATAACTTTCAAGAAGCCATGAATTATAGGCAGATGACTGTGACGTTATTAAATAAGTTGTCTTTAAATGGAAAAATATATAAGTAAAGTTATGCATTGATCAGTTGACAAAAATATTGCAACCAGGGGTGCCTGTGTGGCTCAATCAGTAAAGGTCTGACGGTTTGTGGGTTTGGGCCCTGCATGGGACTCTCCACTCTGCTGAGCCTGCTTGGGATTCTCGCTCTCTTCTCTCTCTCTGCCTCTCCCCCACTCGCACTTTCTCTGTCTTTCAAAATAAATAAATAAACTTAAAAAAATATGTATTGCGACCAAAGGCTTGCAGGAACCTAACTGTATTTTCCCTAGAAGCAGTGTTCACTAACTAATTCAGTGTTCATGGCAACTTTGTAAATTATAACTACCCTGAATAATGAGAACCAACCGTATTTATGTTGTATCCTTGCTTTAAAAATACCTGCCAGGTAGTGGAATGCTACCCAAACAAGACTATTGGAATTCTGAGAATCACTTTATTCTTATAAATACCAGAAGTACCTAGTTATATCAGTATTGAATATACCCAGAAAATATTAAGGATCAAGTTCAAATTTAATTTATGCCACTCTAACTAAGGTTCTCCTGGTTTTGTGTAACTCAAACTTGTAGGTAGTAAAATACAGTATACACAGGATATACAAGAACATGGCTTTTATTTCTAAATATATGACTTAAATGAGAAGACATTGGAAAAAAGAAAATTTTCTCATGGAGAGAAGCATCCTTCCCCTCAGACTCCTACCCAGGGCAGGACCTGAAAGAACAAGAACTGCCTTGAGTGGGAGAAAGGTTGTCACAAATCCTTTTCCCTCTGAGTCTGCAGGATGCAGACAGTTCCTGATGTTGATTACCAAGCTAGGGAGTTTTCAACTTTGCAGACAGGTTTTGAATGCAATTACAGAGAGGAGATCTTGGGAATTAACACATTAAAACATTATCCATAATTATTGCCTAAATATCTCTCAGAAGATTAGCCTTGGCAGAGAATCAGGCACAAAGAAGTGAGAATTGGGAAGGGCAAATTTGAACTTGGGAGAAAGATCAGATACATTCTAGACTAAGATAATGGTTCTTAAACACCAGAGGGATCTAAGGAACGCACCGGAAACAAGCTAAAGTGTAAACTCCCAGCCCTGTCTCCTGGGATTCTAACCCAGAAGGGATAGCTGGAGTCCCAAGAATCGTGATGCAGATTGTCCTGGAGCACACTTCAGGTGCTGATGGTGTGGACAGCCAGTGTGCAGCAAGTGTGCTGCCTTCCGGCAAGGTCCTTCCTCCCATTCACCTGAATGCATTTCTGTGCGTTTCCCCAAGAATACAAGGCTTCAGTGGAATGTTTCTCTGGGAGAAGAACATTTTCGAGGATGTGCTGAGCATCTAGGGAGGATGAAGGGTTCTGAGGACAAAGTCTGCCTGTATATAATTTTTCTATAACTGTTCCTGTTCCTTTCGGGGACCTCGAAGGCAAGTGGAAAGAGGCCATGTGGGTATTATACCGACATTACTGGCGTGGGGAGCTCCACCATTAAAGTGGTAATATTCATTGCTTTATATTTTAATATTGGTGAGTCATGGGAAGGAAAATTTAGCTTCCTAAAATTTTAAACACTTACATCTACATGCCAAAAATCCGATACACCCAGCCATAATACATTTCATATACTTCCATGGACAATTTCCTGATTTTAAAAACTAGCTGTGTTCATCACTTAGGGTCACTACCTATGACCACTTTTTCATTCATTCATCATGAAATTTGTTTCATCAACAAATCTGTATGGCACTTAAGGTACATGTAGTGCTGATAAGCTTAAATTCTAGTAGAGAAGACAAACAATAAATACCATACATAAGTAGTAAATTAGGTATTGTGTTAGAAAGTATGAAGTGTCTTGGGTGCCTGACTGGCTCAGTCGGTGGAGGGTGTGACTCTTGATCTTGGGGTTGTGTGTTCAAGCCCCACGTTGGATGTAGAGATTACTTAAAAATAAAATCCTTAAAAAACAAAATAAAAAGAAAGTATTAAGTCTCAGAGGAAAACATACATGGGAAAATGTACACCGAGAGAAATGGGGTTCAGAAGGGTCAAGGCAGTAGCCATTTAAAATTTTAAATAGGGTTTTCACAGTAGGCCTGTCATTTGAATAAAGACTTTTATTTTTGTTTATTTTTAAATTTTATTTGAGAGAGAGAGAGAGAACCAGTGGGGGAGGAGCAGAGAGAGAACGGGTATCGGAGGATCCAAAGTGGGTCTCTGCTGACAGCGCAACATGGGGCTCAATCTCACGAACTGCGAGATCATGACCTGAGCTGAAATCCAGAGCTGGATGCTTAACCGACTGAGCCACCCAAGTGCCCTGATCTCACTTTTGTTTTTGAAAGATCATTCTGGCTGTCGCGTTGAGAGTAGCTTCCTAGAGGGCGAGGCTGGAAACAGAGAAAGTGTTCAGGAGATGAGTGCAGTAATACGGTGAGGAGGTTGCAGTGATTTAGCTAGACCAGGACAGTAGCAGAGAAGAGGATGAGAAGCAGTTGTGGTCTGGATGTATTCCGAAGGCAGAGCCATGGCAGTTTCCCAACAAATTAGATGTGGGATGTTAGAGAAAGCCGGAATTCAAGGATGTGTCTCTGGAATGAGCAAACGAAGGACAGAGGTAGCTGAGATTTCATCTTCTGTTTCACCTAGGACTGTGCCATGTTCAGAAGCCAATCCATATGAACTTCATCAGATTGAGGCATGAATGCGCATTGCTTAAGGGTGTAGCCTCCAGAGGTTGACTGCCTAGGTTCTAATCTTGGCTCACCACTTAGTAACTGTGTGACTTTGAGTAAGTTACTTAACTTCTCTGTGTCCCAAATTCTTTTTCTGTGAAATGGGGATAACAGTCGTACCTACCTTGTAGAGTTGATAAAATTTAGTGAATTCATGTGTGAAAGCCCTTAAAAACAGAACTCGGGTGTGTATGTTAACTAACAGAACTATTTAAACATTAGCTGTGAAAAAGTTGCAACTCTTTTTCCCATTTCATTCCATAATGAGTCACTTGCTAAGTTTTAATTAGGAAGTTGTAAACCTTTCTGGGAACTTCAGAATAAAGGTTAAGTATGATTTTCATTTGCTTCTTTGTCAGAGGAGTGTTAAAGGAACAAAAGAAATAACACTTGGACATGCCAGAGGAAATGTACACACATTCAAATATTAATATTAAAAGCAATTATTCTCAGCTCTACGCTTCAGCCCTTAATTATGTTAGAATAAAGAGGGGAAATGTTAAAAAAAGAAACCATAGATCTCATCTAGTTTAACCCTGTCTTCATTCTACATAGTTCTGTAACCCTGACGACACAGTGCCAAGGTGTCACTTGCTCAGGAGCAACTAGACCTCTAAAATGGACTGAAAATCACCTCAAGCCCTTTTTCTAAATATGGAGGAAACTCAGCATCTATCTCATTGTCTTCGGAAATCCTCTAGGGCCTTACATTTTTCTTCATTCTAGTCCAATTTTCTGTGCTCTGTTGAGATCTCTGACTCTGCTTCTCTCCAATGTCTTTTTTCCGTCCTGTTCCCAGCATTGGACACAGCCTGGCTTCCTCCCATTTCACAAAGCACCACTGATACAAGATCAAGGGCACAAAGGCTTTTATTGGAATTGGAATTTGTATTAACAGTAAAGGGTTACAGAGCTTCACAGTACAGGAAACAACTTCAACATCATTACGTCACTCCTAAAATCTAGCAGTTAATTCCTGTCAGAGAATTTCTTTGTCTCCTGAACGTATTTTTTCTAGTTATATATGTATATAGTTATTTATATAACTGTTACTTATGTATATATAATATATATGTCATATATAATTTTTGCAGAGATGAAGGTTTATTTTTTTATTTATTTTTAAAATAATTTGTTTTTAATGTTTAGTTATTTTGAGAGAGAGAGACAGAACATGAGTAGGGGAGGGGCAGAAAAATAGGGAGACACAGAATCAGAAGCAGGTACCAGGCTCTGAGCAGTCAGCACAGAGCGTGATGTGGGGCTCGAACTCATAGACCAAGAGCATGACCTGAGCCGAAGATGGAGGGTTAACCGACATCCAGGCACCCTTATATGTAAATTTTATAAGTTTTATTTTTATTTATTTATTTAGAGAGAGAGCGAGTAGGGGAGAGGCAGAGAGAGAGAGAACCCCAAGCAGGCTCTGTACTGTCAGTGAGGAGAATAATGCAAAGCTAGATCTCACAGACCATGAGATCATAACCTGAACCGAAATCAAGAGTCATTAATTAGCTCAACCGACTGAGCTACCCAGGTGCACCTTGTTATATTTATGTTTTATATATCCATATATATTTAGAGAGAGTATATATATATAAATGCATATATATATGTGTGTATATATATATATGTATGTATGTATGTATACTTATTTTTGAGAGAGAGAGAGAGAGAGACAGGGGGAAGGGAAGAGAGAGAGAGAGAGAGAGAGGATCCGAAGCAGGCTCTGTACTGACAGCAGAGAGCTCATCTCAGGTCTTGAAGTCACTAACTGTGAGATCATGACCTGAGTGAAAATCAGGTGCTTAACCGACCAAGCCACCCAGGTGCCCCAAGTTATATATTTTTGAGGCCACTGTTCTCTCCTCTTCCAAGTCACCGCTGTCTCCAAACCTTGTAAATTCTTCTTTTATCTTGCAGAGCTGTTTAATACTTAAGTTCTTCTCATATAAACTCTGCCTTTCAGTGTTTCCCCTTCCATATCAAATAGATGCATTATATTGGCATATTGATAAACACATGAGACATTTATTCCAACCCTGTCAGTTGTGTCAGCCAACTATCCTAGAAGGCAAAACGTCTATTCATTCAGTAACATTAATCGAGCTCCTGTACTGGACTGGGACTTGGCGAGGTAACAACAAGCAAACAAGGTAGTTATTGTAGACTCGCAAACTTGCAGTCACCTGGTATAGATAGGTGTTATTTAAAAAAGTATACATAAAAAAGTATACTGCAAATTATGAAGATTATGAGGAGAAAAGTACAGAGGGGCGATGGGGTGTCTAGCAGATGGAGCTCACCTAGTGCAGATGGATTAAAGAAGACTCCCTGGAACTGAGACTAGATCTGCAACATAAGGAATAAAGAGGGCTGGGGGCAAGAGTGGAAGGGCAAAAGGAGCAGCTCAAAGGCCAGCGTGGCTTAGGCAAGAGAAGGAGGCAGGAGGTGGATGCTGCAGGGCCTCAGATGGTATTGACCTTACCGTGGTCTACAGCAAGGGAAACCACCTGTCATTTAAGCAGCTGTGGCTGCTTCAGGAGGGAATGGAATCAAAGGAGCAGAAGTGGGAGGCTGTTGAAGTCCAAGCAAGAATTCATGGTGGAACCGTCTAGGGTGCCAGCAGAGCACGTGGCAGAAAGGGTGTGTGATCAAGTGTTTTCTCTTTCTGTGCACTGCATTGGGCCCCGAGGGATCTGTGGCACACCACAGTCTTCAAAGAAAGAGAAACAAAGTTACGTCTGTATCAGGGTTGCTCAGCCTCAGCACATGAACATCTTGGATGGGTTGATTCTGTGTCGTGGGGGCTGTGCTGCTAATCCTGCGGTGGTTAGCAGCCTCCCCGACTTCCACCCGCCAGACGCCAGGAGCACGTCCTCCTCGCCCCCAGCCGTAACAACCCAAACTGTATCCAGACATTGAAGGGTAGGGGAGATGCAAAATTGACCTATTTGAAAACTGGTCTCTATGAAACATAGATGAGCATTTGTTTGAAATTATCTCAGAAATGTTCAAAATTCCCAGACTGGCTTCTCTGAAAATAATTGAGATGAAAATCATGACAAAACTGAATGCTTTTGGAAGTGTTCTACAGTAAAATTTCAATTTCTATGGATAGTAAAGAAAAAGGGATCTGATTTGGAAAAGGGGTTTTGTTCTTTATCAAATTTTATGTTGCATTATTTTTAACTAAGCTTTCTAAGCCTTCTATCACTACAGGAAAGAAAAATACAACAACCAAAAAAAAAAAAAAAGATCTTATCTATAAGTAATCTCTGCACGCAACGTGGGACTTGAACCCATAACCCCGAGATCCACAGTCACATGCTCTACCCACTGAGCCAGCTAGGAACCCTTAAAAAAACCTTTTTTGCCTAAAGTTTATAAAAAGATATTTCTCAAGGTTTTCTTCTTTTAACTGTGACATAATCCCCAGAACAACTGAGATATGTCCCCGATTATTTACATAACATTTCCTTAAGAGGAAGTAGGCCAGTTGCAAATACTGACAACTTAAAAGTGTTTTGATTGATGATTATTTTTTCCTCTTCTTGAACATAGGGCCTGAAACTTTATTTTATTTTTAAGTTTGTTTTCTATTTTATTTTTTAAGTTTATTTATTTATTTTGAGAGAAAGAGAGAGGGAGAGAGAGAGCAGAGGAAGAGCAGATAGAGAGGGACAGAGAGAATCCCAAGCTGCCAGCACAAACCCTGACTGGGGCTCCATCCCATAAACTAAGATCACGACATATGCTGAAACCAAGAGTCGGATACTTAACTGACTGAGTCACTTGGACATCCCTTTTTTATTATATTATATTATATTATATTATATTATATCATATTATATTTTATTATTTTAAAGTTTTATTTGTTTTGAGATAGGTACCAATTTACTTTATTTGAGGAAAGGTACCACTGAAAGAACTTTAGCTGATGTTTTGGTACAGGGCCTGAATATTTTAGACTCACACAAAAAATAATTCATGTTTAAGGCTTTTAGAGATTCCACGTAACACTTCATAATTGAGGACTGGCAAGAAATTGTGTTGAATAAACTACCATCTAAAAATTTCTAAATTCAACCAGCTGTTGAGATCGCGGTGGACAAAACATCTACCCCTAAGTTAGTTTGTTAAATAGTTCATGACTTGCTTTAAAGAAGGTAAAATCAAATTAGAAGAAGGCGTTAATGTTATTGCTCTGATTGAGAGCAGATCTATTTGTCTCTTTATGGTACATGAGCCTTTCCCTTGTCTCTGCCCCATTTCCTAAAGATCTCCGCCTTCGATAGTCAGCAACCATAAACTGTCCTTTTGGCAGACTGCTCGCAAAGTTTTCGTGGCAGGAAAAATTCTCTTGGATTTTGTTTGTCCTTTGCCTTTCATAGATCTGTTCAAATGACTGATCTGTGTTTCAGTTTCCAAATCCTTATTGGCAGAAAACTTGAGTTTAGGAAGATTTATTGTTTTTAATTTAAAGCATTGCATTCTCAATGTGGACTACGAAGTATAATCTTTGCTAGACTCATCTCTTAAACTCCAAGTACTTCAGCACCATCCCACAGTCCAGGAGCTCTTGATATTGTTTTCAACTTTTCCCGCAGGATATTTTTTCTTTCAGAGAAATGTTTACTTGCAAGTCCAGCAGGAGCTTGTAAGAATCTGAGCTAACAGACACTGTGGGATCACACTAGAATTCCCTTAAGGCAGTTTCACATTTGAAGACCTTGGGAGATTTTGATCTGTTCTTTGCACAATTGATCGCTGAAGCTAAACTCTGAAACAGAATCAGCAGATCATCAGAACATTTTGCACTGTGTGTTTTGCACGTCAGCCGAGCAAAAGCGCACAACTTTCTCCAGGGGCCGATAGGACTGCATGGCGCATACGTGTCAAGGCAGACAGAGCACGTGTGCACAATAGTGTTTTTTCCTCTAACATATACAATGTGTGTCTCACAGCCCAGAGTCCCCGCCTACAATCTGGACAATCCAGTTCTTCCTTCACAGTCATTTATATTAAGAGGAAACACTACCCCGGCCATGTCATTTTCCATTTCATATGCTCTGTCTTATAGAAACAATATACATAACAGTCTATGGGTGGCAAATACACTCTCCAAATTGAATCTTTGGATTAGAGGGAGCCTTAGGAAACTAGTTCATGCCCAGAAACTCATCAAAGGAGAGGCAAAATATTGAAGTGCAAAGAAAAGACGCATTTTCTAGTCCTGTGGAAAGTGTGTGTGTGTATGTGTGTGTGTGTGTGTGAGCCATTTAGCCCTTCTCATCCGGTTTGCTCTTCTGCGAGTAACATATTCATAGACTTCAGGATGTCTTTGACCTGAAAATACACGATTATTTTCATTTAAGAAAGAAAAAAATGATGGATAGGAGAATGGGTAAACTAGATGATGGGGATTAAGCAGTGTATTTAATGTGATGAGCACTGGGTGATTAAAATAAAAACTTAAAAAAAAAATAAATGTAGACATCTAGGTCAATGGCTAAGATTAAGAGTCCAGAAATAGACCCACATTCAAAACATCAATTGATTGATTTTTTTTGTTTGTTTACAAAGACACTAAGGTAATTCAATGAAGGATAGCTTTATTAAAACATAAATATGTGGGTATCTATTTGGAAATAATAAACATGACCTTAACTCAAAAAATAAAAAAGAAAGAAAGAAAGGAAGGAAGAAATAAAGAAAGGAAGAAAGGATGCCAATTAAACTATGACATAGTTCTTTTTATAATGTAGAATTATTGCTGTCTTTTGATATTTGTGTTTTTTTTAAGTTGGCTTTTTAAAAATTATTAAGTAACCTTTACGCCCAATGTGGGACTTAAACTCACCATCCCAAGATCTACTTGCGATGTTTGAAAGAGTTCTTTTAGATAGACATTTTTGTCATATTTTACTCTTGTATACAGAAAAAAGGAAAAGAGAAACCAAATAATTAGGGTATTCTGAAAATTTCTTTGGAGTTCAGCTTTTCAGTTTCACTCCTGAATTACATTTATCAACGCCTATGGATATTAATGCAACATTTTTCAAAAAGACAACTTTAATATGATTATTCTACATTTTGCTCCTAAGCTTCTAACACTATTTATAAGTGCTGATGCTTTGTGGCTTTTTTCATCTTACCAAAAGATATCAGAAGGTTTCGCAACAAGTGCAACTCAACTGGTCCTAAAGTGACATGGACTTAGAGTTTTCAGTGTTGCCCCCAGAAATAACTAAAAGTTTGTATACGGTCACTGGCAAGTGCATCATGAGTCCTGCCTGGCCAAGAGGTAGCAAGATACTAATTCAAGACATGTTAAAATGTGAATTAAAAATGTGTTTCCCAGAATCAAAATATTGATTCAAAAAAAAAAAAAAAAACAACCAAATGAGGTTATTGTGACTTTGTGAGATGACTTAGTACATTTTAAACACCGTGCCTATGTAATACTTTTTTATTTAGGTATTCCTGCATTCACTGGAATAATAAAAGAGGTTGCCATGGAAAATATTATGCCTGCTAGGTTCAGGAGAAAAATGTCAGACTCAGAGGCCAAGGCAGCTCCTTAGAGGGTGTTATTTTTAGGGGTCAACATGGTCACTTTGCCCCCCTAATATGTCTTACATCCCTGCCAGAGTCTCTGAAATTCCAAAGTATTTAAATTCTCTTAAGGAAGACACATGTTATAAACATGGACAGTCTGCAAACAGGGATGTGTTCATCGATTATTAATCAATAACACCTTGGCTTAAGATTGTTTATCAGAATAATTATGGGATCGACAGCCTAGTTAGAGAGAAACTAATCCATAGACATGTAATAAGAAGAGAATAGTTGGAGAGTAATCAGCATGTATAAAGTAGCAGAGTAAGGCATAAAGTAAATATATCAATGTTGTACATACTGACAGGATCACAACCGACGTACCCCCAACGAATGACCGTATTAACTGACTTTAAAGGTCTTGAGATGGACAATTGATTCTGGAAATGTTTTCCATACTTTCAGGGCATTCAACAAAAAATGATGTTCTTTGGGGCGCCTGGATGACTTAGTCGGTTGAGCCTCCGGCTGTCGATATCAGCTCGGGTCATGGTCTCACATTCGTGGGATCAAGCCCCATGTCGGACTCTGCACTGACAGCGTGGAGCCTGCTTAGGATTGATTCTCTCACTCCCTGTCTCTCTGCCCCTTCTCCGCTCTCTCTCTCAGAATAAATAAATATATATTTTTTAATGATGTTCTGGGATGCCTGGGTGGCTGAGTTAGTTAAGCATCAGACTTTTGATTTTGGTTCAGGTCATGATATCACGGTTTGTGAGTTCAAGCCCCGCATCGGGCTCTGCACTGAGCCTGCTGAGTCTGTCATCATAGCACCCTCTTGGGATTCTGTCTCCCTCTACCCTTTCCCTGCTCTCTCTCTCTCTCAAAATCAATAAAAAATAAACTAAAAAAAAAACTGATGTTCTTTAGGATGGGACTATTATAGCATAGTGGGTAAAGAATGGACAACTTCCTGAGTGTGATTTTTTTTAAATGTTTATTTATTTTTGAGAGAGAGAGAGAGAGAGCGCGTGCGTGCTCGAGTGGGGGAGGAGCAGAAAGAGAGGTAGACACAGGATCAGAAGCAGGCTCCAGGCTCTGAGCTGTCAGCACAGAGCTTGATGCGGGACTTGAAGTCACAGAGCCTGAGATCATGAGCTTAACGGACTGAGCCACTTGGGTAGTCCCTGAATGTCATTTTTGAAAACTTCCTATACTTGTTTTATCCCTCCCCTTCCCCATCTGTAATGGGGATGGTGACCCCTCCTCCCTGTATATGCGAGCTGTCCTTTCCCTTTGTTCTCCACTGGCTTCCCTCATGATTGCTGAATGCACGCTGCCATTTCTGGCATCACATCTAGACATACCAACATGCAGTGGAAGAAGACTGGATGTTTTCTCCTTCTGTTTTACTCTCAGGGAGAAATACTTCCTGGATGCCATGTGGTTCGTTGCCCAGAAGTAATTCGCATGCCCTTTCTTAACCATCACTGGCAAAGGGGGAAGGTTTATTGTGATCATCTTACCAACTAGGATTCACTCCTGAGTCACCTATGAAGGATGGATGCCCTGAATAAATAGGAATTATGTTAACAAAGAAGTAGGTGGAAATGGCTATAAACGGGACCATTTTACAGCTCTGTTATACTGGTCCTTATGATTATTGGAAAGCGAAATAATATAACTTCTGTAAAGTACTACTGATGACGATTGCAAACACTTCTGTGGCACTTGCTGTGTGCAATACATTGTCTTTGACATGTACAGCTTTAAATGTACAGTAATCATCACAAAAGCCTCATGAGGCATCTGTGTTACTGTTGTCTCCTTTTTACAGGTGTGGAAACTGGGCACAGAGTGGTTAAGTAACTTGCCTAAAGTTTCACAATTTGTAGGTGGCCATGCTGGGATTAGAATCCCGCAGTGTGGACCCAGAGCACTTGGGCTTAACCGTACTCCTGGAAAAGTATTCAACCCCTGGTGGCTATTACTAACATCCCTGCCGACCTACAGTCTTCAAGCAACATTTACAGATTTGTTTCCCTTCTTCTGTTCTTTGAAGAGAAGGAAAGATACAATTTAAAAAATGTATAGAAGGAGGAAGCCTGGGTGGCTCAGTTGGTTGGGGGTCCAACTGGCTCTTGATTTTGGCTCAGGTCATGATCTCACGGTACATGAAATCAAGCCTCACATTGGGTTCTGGGCTGACAGCTTGGAGCCTGCTTGGCATTGTCTCTCTCCCTCCCTCTCTGCCCCTCTTCTGGTGTACTCTTTCTCCCCACATAGAAATTAATAAACTCTAAAAATATATTTTTAATGTACGAGAAGGAATTTGAATAAAAACTTAATAGGAGTGTTTTTTAAACTTTATATCATAGTCTATTCATGGGTTATAAAATCTACTAAGTCACAACCAGCATTTAAAAAAAATAAAATAGAATAGAATAGGATAAGGTAAAACTATGGAATCAAATAAAAATATCAAGTACACCCTTATTTTTAAAAGTTTATTTATTTATTTTCAGAGAGAGAGGTGGTGGATCAGAGAGAGGAGGAGAGAGAAAGAATCCCAAGCAGACTTTGTGCTTTCAGTGTGGAGCCCAGTGTGGGACTTGAACTCACGAACCATGAGATCATGACCTGAGCCTAAATCAAGAGTTGGATGCTTAAATGACTGAGCCATCCAGGTGTCCCATCAACGGCACCCCTTAATATAACTTTTTTCTCTATTTCAATTAAATGTTTATTTTGTATATTCTACGTTGCCAAGTAAAATGTATTTTTTATTTTAGGTTATGGTCAGAAAAATGTGGAAAAACCTACTATAAAATTAGTACTCAGAGAGTGAACACACAGCATCACAACATCAGGGAACTCCATAGAAAAGTAAACTCAGACTCCACCCTGGGACCTGCGTGCCAGGGAATCTGCGCTGTAAAGAAATACTCAGGTGTTTCTCATTTGTTTCTCACTGAAGGTAAAGAAGGCCTGTTTCTAGCGCTGGGCATTTTCTGCCTAATTACTCATGCCCTGCACAGAGTATTCTCCAGGTGTAGGAGGAGAAGAGAAGTGAGTGTGGTCTGCAAATCATGCTCCAGTGATCGGCTCCTCACGTTCCTGTATATTGACTCCTCTACAGAGTAGCTCAGAGAAATGGCTCACTGACTTTCTTCTTTCCTTATCCTTGTTTTGAACTGAAACAGTGTTTGTTTTTTTTTCCTGATTGGCCAGGAAAAAAAAATAAATGGGGTATATTCCCCCTATATGCCCACATTGCCAGTTTCTCTCTCTTTTAAGTAGACTTCATGCCCAACGCAGAGCTCAATGTGGAGCTTGAACTCATGACTCTGAGACCAAGACCTGAGCTGAGATCAAAAGTTGGACACTTAACCGACAGTCATCCAGGCACCCCCCACGTTTCCAGTTTCTCTCAAAAAAAAAAATTAGAAAATCTGACAACTCAAGGCTAGTATTTCCACAGGGCAGCAAGCAACTGCAGGGGAGTTCCGTCTGTGCACTTTAAACAGAGCGCTAATCCTCAGTCCTCTCCACTCCCCGCTGCACACAGTCTACCCAGTACCTCCCCAGTCACTGAAAGCATTTGATATTGTGATCTCTGGTCTATATTATCCTGGTTTTAAACTTTTCTTCGTAGATCTTAATCTGTGGTCGTTAGATCTTCTTTGAATTTTTCTACTGAGAAAGACTTTTAAAAAAAAAAAAAAAAATTAGGCCCTGAACCTGAAACAGAATTTAGCTAAAGTGTATAACAAAAATATATTGCTCTGGGCCTCCTGCTGCTTAATTGTCTTCCACAGTTTTTATACTGCTGACTCTGTTTCTCCTTTTTTGTAGGACCAAGGCTTTTTTTGGTCGTCTTATGCTTAGTCCTCAATTCTTCTTAGTAGAGTTTTGGTCCTCCTAAAGATATACCTTTGCGTTGCCTCTTCACATGTTCAGTTTATCTATTCAATCGGAGACTCTCGTTTGTTTTCTGATAGGACAAATTAATGTAGTGTCAATTTAGTGTACTCAGAGCGCCTAAGGCTGTGGAATGGACCAGCACTCACAGAGAGATACGATATTGTAAACTAGTTACAAATGTCCTCAGAAAGCATTTCGGGTATGATTTGGGTCAGACTGAGAGGCACAAAGAATGAAAAGTTCCGATTCCCTCCTGTGAATAATAATTTCCTCCTTGTAATGGGCTTAGCTTAGCTCTCCCTTCTTTAAGAAGGACGTTTCTGGTTTGAGTAATCGAAGACCGGATTCAAACTGGCAATGAAGGAAATTTACTGGCTCACGGAGACAAATAGTGCAGCGGGAGATCGGGCTTCAGGCATAACCAGATCAAGGCTGCAGTCGTACTTCTCACTGAGTCTCTCAGCTCTGCGCCTCTTTCATTGTCTGCTTCCTTTTTAGCCTGGCTTCCTACACACTAAATAAACAGCTGACCTACTTCCACATACGGTAGTAGTTCCTATGGCAAAGAGAATGTCTGTCCTGATTCCTTTTTGGTAAGAGCGAGGAAGTTTCCCAAAATCCTCACAAAAGTCTTCTTGTATACATCTCTGGTCAGCACTGGGTCATTTGCCCATCCTTAAGGGATTCATTGTAGCCGATGTGACAAGACCGAGCTTACTCTTTATTAGCTCATCCATACCTCATGGCTAAAAGGGTGGGGCAGGGAAAATTATTACAGTGAAGGAGGGCTAGAAAGCTGGACAGAGACACCTTCTTTAGAAGTTACACAGCCAGGAAGAAACTTCATTCATTATGATCATCCTCTGAGTTGCTCCCTCACATATGGAAAAAGAAAAAAAAAAAGTACTTCATGTGGTAGCCCTTCTTTTCTTTTATGAGGATGAAACCTTAATACTATAGACTGGGAGCCTTACACAATGCATATTTATGTTCTCACAGTTCTGGGGGCTGGCAAGTCCAAGATCAGGATGCCAGTGTGGCTGGGTTCTGGTGAGAGCTCTCTTTCTGACTTACAGATGGCCAGCTTTCTGCAGTGTCCTCATATGACAGAGGGAGAGAGAGAGAGAGAGAGGGAGAGAGAGAGAGAAGGGGAACTCTTTCATCCTCTTCTTCTAAGGCCATAGTCCTGCCAAATTAAGATACCTCCCTCATTTACCCTAAATTTCTTTCTTTAGATCCTATCTTCAGGTACTCCTATTGGGCCTTAGGGCTCCGCCATATTAATTAGAGAGAGGACAGATTCAGTAGATAGCAGTGCCCAAATGTGAATCATTGCCCAAGTATTTTTTGAGCATCTGTTCTGTGTTCAAGGTGGACCAGGCATTGTGATAGTTGGGGGTCGGGTGGGGTGGGATGAATACTCACTGGGCGGATGATCATCAACTAGAACCAGTGCTGTGAGGTAGAGTAAATGCTGAGGGAGTCCAGAGTGACAGGGATCACTGAAGATTGGAATGGCCCAAAAACTTTATGGAGGATTTGAGGCTTAAGCCAGGAGTTTGGAATTGGTGAAAAGCAGTAAGAAGTGTGTGACAGGATAAACACCTAGACTAGGAGGGGAGCAATGGGGTTGGAGGGAAAGGGCCAGGTACCATAGAGGTCTTACAGAGAAGACTGAGCAAGCTTCATAACTGTTTGGCATAGAGAGGACTTCATAACTGAGACATGGAGTGAAACGGTGAGAAGAGTAGAACTTGGAACAGAGGTCAGAAATTCCAGAAAGAGGAAAGTTATGGGGGTGGGGTTGGGTACAAGCAGAAGGATGAGGAGTTCCTTTTAGAAATAATAGTTTTTAGAAACCGGATAATTTACTGAGTAAAACAACATCTGTAATATCATTGAGAATAAGGGCAAAAAGATGAGAAAAAATAAGACTGGGGGTGATAGATATCTGAATCAAGATCATAGGGTTGGATAATTGAAGCTAAGGAAATGAATGATCCCTTTGAGAAAACATGTAGAGAGATGGATGGAAAGAAAAGGGCTAATGATCATCTTCACCCTGAAGGATCTAGCAATAGCAGGTGGCATGATGGTGTGAGACGAGTGAAAATTTAATGGATTTAGTTCTGATTTTCTCAGGGCATGCACAGAACTTGGTGTTATGTGAAATGAACGTTTGTTGGTTGACGATAGGATGGATGAAGGTTAGAAGTTTAAAATCCAAAATGCCTCCTCTGCATCAGAGATGTTTTAAAGTCAAGCAGCTTTCCCACTTCCATTTAACTGATCGATCATTTTTTTATCACGTATACACTGAAGAAATGAGGAGCTGAAATATTCCTTCCATCACACGAAGGGGTTAATGAGCTCGGTTTTCAGAGGAGTCATCTGACTGTCTTACTGGTCCAGGTACATTCACTGAGGCATTTCCAGTGGGCAGGGATCCTGGGAGAGCATTGCACTGTGACCTAGTTTTCCCTTTGGAAGCAGGTGCTTTCCCCTGGGCCTGCCTCAGCCTTCCCTTGGCAGTTCTGCTCTCCCTGACCTTTCTGCTTGTACTAGCGGCTGAGGGGTGGGTTCCCTTTGTGAAGACAACGTGTGGTGGTCTGCCTTTGAATTTCAAACTCCTCCTTTTGGAGCTCAGGGCTGCTCACAACTGTACCCAATACTTTAGATCCTCCAACCTCTTCTCTTCTACTAACAATATTTGCCATTGTAGTGTCTAGTTCTTGTGGAGTCCTGGTGTGGATGAATGAATTTTATGCTGTCTTGGGGCTTTCTGAAGATAAAGACTTGAGTCACATAAGGAGCCAATTAATAATATATTTATTGTTATAATAAAATGCCAGGATTTTATTTATTTAAGTTTTTAAAAATTTATTTCAGGGGCACCTGGGTGGCTCAGTTGGTTAGGCGGCCAGCTTTGGCTCAGGTCATGATCTCATGGTTCATGAGTTTGAGCCCCGCATCAAGCTCTGTGCTGACAGTTCGGAGCCTGGAGCCTGCTTCGGATTCTGTGTCTCCCTCTCTCTCTCTGCCCCTCCCCCACTCACTCTGTGTGTCTCTCTCTCAAAAATAAAGAAACATTAAAAAAAAATTATTTTGGTAATCTCTACACCCAACGCAGGGCTCAAACTCACGGCAGTGCTTTTTCCACTGAGCCAGCCAGGCATCCGTAAGATACCAGAAATTTAAATCCAGACAATCCTGGATGTGAATCATTAGTCTTTAATTTGACGGGTGTATGATTTCGGACAGTTGCTCAATCCTTTTTGCAAACAGTTTCCCCAACTAAAAAATACATGTAGCACTTGTATGCACTTTGAAAGTGACCGTAAGGATAAACAAGGTACATGTACATACAGAGACCTTGCAGGGTAGGAGCTTCAGAGATTGGTATTTAAATGACAAACCAAAGCAAAATACACATGTGCCATTACTCTACACATCACTCTACACGGGCTTGTGAGGAAGAAGATTAAGGCAGACAGACATACACTCTTCCCCCTAATTTAAGAATATATACTTCAGGTTCTACCTGGTCAGATCTTTTCGATTTCTGTGATGTTATTTTGTTAGCTAGTGCTTCAATGTACTGAAGAATAGTACCTTAGAGAACTAAACAAGTTAATAGATTTTCCTTAAATTGGACCAATTTTCTTCTCCTTTATTGAATCAAGAAAGCTAACTGTCAAAGAGGCATAGAATGGTGTAGATAATACCCTAAGGTAACAAAACTCTATTATGTTGGATTCCATTAGAGCTGAGCCCAGGGTATATTGGAAGAAAATTTCACTATGTATTAAGAGGGGATTGTAGTCGAAACTTTATACTGTTGTTTTTCTCTAGGTTTTTCTACTTTGTACCTTAGCAGCATTGTCCCAAATGGAAATATCCCCGGTTCACGTTTTTGTCTTGAGAGAATGTAGTGTTAACACTAAATTGGAGATTATCTTTGAAGTAAAGAACATTAAGGTGAACAGAGAAATATTTAACTTCCCTTCAGAAGAACGTTTCGGCTTGCCTACCATCTTCCTCCCTCCATTTATGTAAACCGGAGTCACTGCTGTCTTTCCCATAAGTAAGCAAGCAGGTGACTTTGCAGCTGCTCCTGAGTAAGAGCCAGATCTTATTCAGAAGTTTTAGTCCCTTCTGACCTTTATACCAACTAAGAGTTGACTACTCTATGAATTAATGCTTGCTAGATAAGTTTTAGAAAACCAAATATATTCCTTATTTACGAGTCATGTCATGAAATGTTTTTGATCTATATTCATATCTTAGCATTAGGAATATATATTAAAATAGTTCAATGCTATAGGTAAAAATACATATCTTCATGTTAGAAGTGGGAAGATTCTATTTACCTTAAGTAAGAAGGAGACTTGCCGAAATAACCAAATGAATCCCAAATTACATATAGGCATACCTCACTTTATTACACTGTGCTTTATTGTGCTTTGTGGAAACTGTGTGTTTTACAGATTGAAGGGTGTTGAAACCTTGTGTTGAGCAAGGGCCATTTTTCCAACAGCATTTGCTCACTGTCCGTATGTCACATTTTGGTAATTCTCACAGTATTTCACACTTTCTCATTATTATATTTGCTGTGATGATCTGTGATCAGTGTTTTTGATGTTGCTGTTGTAATTCTTTTGGGGCCACATGAACCACACCCCTATAAGACTGTGAACTTCATTGATATATGTGTGTATTCTGACCGTTCCACTGACAGGCTGTTCCCTGTCCCGCTCCCTCTCCTTGAGCCTCCCTGTTCCCTGAGACACAACGATATTGAATTAGGCAAGTAACAACCCTACAATGACCTCTTAGTGTTCAAGGGAAAGAAAGAGTTCTAGGTCTCTCACTTTACACTTGATCTTAGCCAAAAGGCCGAGAAGCGATAGGTCTCTCAGTTTAAATCAAAAGTTAGAAATAAATAAGCTTAGTGAGGAAGGCATGTCAAAAGTCAAGGTAGGTCAAAAGATTGGTCTCTTATGCTAAATAGTTAGCCAAGTTGTGAATGAAAATAAAAAATTCTGGAAGGAAATTAAAAAGTGCCACCCAAGGGCGCCTGGGTGGCTCAATCAGTTAAACGTCTGACTTTTGCTTTCAGCTCAGGTCATGATCTCATGGTTCCTGAGATTGAGCCTCGCATCCGTGTGGGAGCTGCTTGGGATTCTCTGTCTCCTTCTATCTCTCTGCCTTTCCCCTGCTAATGCTCTCTCTCTTTCTCTCTTGCTCACCCACTCTCTCAAAAACAAATAAATAAACATTAAAAAAAATGCTACTACCCCCTAAACTTAAAAAAAAAAAAAAGAGTGCCACTCCAGTGAACACATGAATGAACAGAAAGTGAAATAGCTTATTGCCAAATGGAGAAAATTTTAGTGGTTGGATATATGACCAAACCAGCCACAACATTCTAGTTAAGTCAAAGCTTAATGTAAAGCAAGGCTCTAACTGTCTCCAATTCCGTGAAGGCTGAGAGAGGTGAGGAAGTTGCAGAAGAGAAGATTGACACTGTCAGAGCAACCTCTGTTGCTATGATGTTTAAGGAAAGAAGCTGTCTCTATAACAATAAAAGTGCAAGGTTAAGCAATAAGTGCTGATGGAGAGGCATTTCATGAAAGTGGCTACACTAAGCAACAGATTTTCAGTGTAAATGAAACAGCCTAATACTGAAAGAAGATGTCATCAAGGACTTTCATAGCTAGAGAGGAGAAGTCAATGCCTGGCTTTAAAGCTTCACAGGACAGGCTGACTCTCTCGTTAGGGGCTAACTTAGGCTGACACCAGTGCTCATATACCATTCTGAAAATCCCAGGGCACTGAAGAGTTATGCTAGATCTACTCTTCCTGTGCTATAAAAATGGAGCGACAAAGCCTGGATGAAAGCACGTCTATGTACAGCATGGTTTGCTGGATATTGTAAGACCACTGTTGAGATCTAGTGCTCAGAAAATATGATTCTTTTAAAAACATTACTGCTCATTGACAGTGTGTCTGCTCACCCAAGAGCTTTGATGGATATGTACAAGGAAGTGAATGTCGTTTTCATGCCTACTGACACAACATCCATTCTGCAGACCACGGATTAATGAGTAATATTTTTTAAAGTTTTATTTATTTATTTTGAGAGAGCAAACAAGCAAGCATTAGTGGGGGAGGGGTAGAGAGAGAGAGAGAGGGAGAGAGAGAATCCCAAGCAGGCCGCATGCTCATTGCAGAGCCTGACGTGGGGCACAAACCGTGAGATTATGACTTAAGCCGAAATCAAGAGCCTAGTAGGTCAACCTACTGAGCCACCCAGGTGCCCCATTAAGGAGTAATTTTGACTTTCAAGTATTTATGTGTGCGTGTGTGTGTATGTATGTATGTATGTATGTATGCAAAGATGTACTTTTTTTAAGATTTTATTTTTAAGTAATCTCTATACCCAATGTGGGGCTCAAGCTTACAACTCTAAGATGAACAGTTACGTGCTCTACCAACTAAGCCAGCCAGGAGCCTCAACTCTCAAGTGTTACTTATTTAAGAAATACATTTCATTAGACTATATGTAGCTGCCAAAGATAGTGATTGCTCTGATGGATCGGAGTAGTCAGTTGAAAACCTTCTGGCAAGAAATCACCATTTTAGACACCATTAAGAACATTTGTGATTCATGAGAAGAGGTAAGAATATCAACAGGAATAGGAGTTTGGGAGAAGTTATTCCAGCCCTCATGGATGACTTCAAGAGGTTCAAGACTTCAGTGGAGGAAGTGACTGCAGATGTGGTGGAAATAGCAGGAGAACTAGAATTAGACGTGGAGCCTGGAGATGCGACCGCGTTGCTACAGCATCATGATCAAACTTTGACAGAGGAGGACTTGCTTCTTGCGAAGGAGCAAAGAAAATGGTTTCTTGAGATGGAATTTGCTACTGGAGAAGATGCTGTGAAGACTGTTGAAATGACAGCAAGAGATTTAGTACATGACATAAACTTAGTTGATGAAGAAGTGTCGGGGTTTGAGAGGATTGATTTCAATTTTTGATTGTTCTACCATAGGTAATATGCTATCAAACAGCTTCACATGCTGCGGAAAAATCACTCATGAAATGAAGGGTCGGTTAATGTGGCAAACTTCAATGTCATCTTGTTTTAAGAAATAACCACAACCAAGGGCGGTTGGCTGGCTCCGTTGGTAGAGCATGTGACTCTTGTAAGTTTGAGTCCCATGTTGGACATAGAGTTTACATTAAAAGAAAAAAAAAAAGAAATTACCACAACTACCCCCTTCCTCAGCAGCCACCACCCTGATCAGTCAGCAGCCATCAACCTATCCTCCGGCAAAAAGATGACCACTTTCTTAGAGCTCAGATGATGGTTAGCTTTTTGTTGGCAATAAAGTATTGTTTCATTAAGGTATACACATTGTTTTTTTAGACACAATGCTTTGCATACTTAATAGATTATAGTGTGATCTAAACGTAACTTTTATATGCACTGGGAAACCAAAAAATTTATTTGACTCACTTTATTGCAATATTCATCTTATTGATATGGTCTGGCACTGAACCTGCAATATCTCCAAGGTATGCCTGTAGCTTGAGTATGTGGCATTCTAAAAGCAGAGTCTCAGTTGAATGGCATCCCTTTGAATAAGAGGTAAACTGGTAGACTATTTGGCTAGAAGAAACTGCAGAAGTTATGGGAAAGGTTCATTCTTACTGGTGAAGACTGAAGAAACAGGGTCCAGAGAAGTCACAGGTGTGTACAAGGGGATCAACTTGCTAGAGGAAGGAGGGGGTCTAGGATTCTTGACTCCTGACACAATGCACTTATTTATTTATTTATTTATTTATTTATTTATTTATTTATTTATTTATTATATATCTATTTTTTTGTAAATGTTTATTTATTTTTGAGATGGCATTAGTGGGGGAGGAACAGAGAGAGAGAGGCAGACAGAGGATCTGAAGAGGGCTCTGCCCTGACAGCAGTAAAGCCCAAAGCAGGACTCGAACTCATGAACTGTAAGATCATGACCTGAGGTCAAGTAAGATGCTCAACCGACTGAGCCATCCAGCCAATGCACTTTTTAAAACACCCTGGTTATTGGATGGTATCATGGCTAGCTATAAAAGAACATGATGAGATTTACTGTTTTGAAATAAAACAGTGGTGTACATAGTACTATACGTTCTTTTCTAGAGTGAAACTCAGTTGTGTTAAGTTTTAAGCTACCATGTTGGTTTCAGTATAGAGAAATTATGAATTTTATAACAATATAAAATCTTTAAGTCCAGAGCCTGGGCACAAGTTTATGGTATTTTAACTCAATTATATCAGGTTCTCTGAATAGAAAAGGTATTGCTAGAGGAGGAGTTTTTATTTTTAGAATTGGTTCAATTAGGAAATAGGAAATGGAACCCCAGAAAAGTTGGATGACTTGTTGAAGTTCACTTAGCCACTTAGTGGCTGTGGACCAGAACTTAGGTTTCTTGTCTCCCAGATGAGTGTTCACCCACCAAAAGTATCTCACCAGGGAAAAAGGGGTGCGGGGAGGGAGGGAATATTTCCTTTGATCTATAGTGGTTTTACAGTCCAGGGCTAAATCTGCTCTATAAAGTGAGGAATAATAGCTAACCGTATCTCCTCTAAATAGGTAGCTTTTCCTTATAAGTACTACATTGTTCCCATGTTTTCTTTTTGGGAGAAAAGGAAGTTGTTATGGGTTCAACTGCATCTCCCAAAAAGATAGGTTGAGGCTCTAGTCCCCAGTATCTCAGAATATGACTTTATTTGGAACAGGGTCATTGCAGGTATAGTTAGTTAATATAAGGTCATACCGGAGTAGGGTGGGCCCTTAATCCAGTATGACTATGTCTGTATAAGAAGAGAAGAAGCTCTGCCTCTCCAGACTTGAAAAGGAACGTGGCCCTGCCATGATTTTGGACTTCTAGCCGCCAGAACTGTGAGAGAATAAATTTTAGTTGCCTTAAAAAAAATTTTTTTTAATGTTTATTTTATTTTTGAGAGGGAGAGAAAGAGAGAGCAAGAGAGAATGTGATCAGGGGAGGGCCGGGGGTGGGTGTCAAAGTATCCAAAGCCAGCTCTGTGCTGACAGCAGAAAGCCCAACATGGAGCTTGAACTCACAAACCGTGAGATCATGATCTGAGCCAAAGTCAGACACTTAAATCAGATACCCCAGATTTTAGCTTGGTTTGAAGTACTTTGTTAAGGCAGCCATTAGAGAACTAATACAGGGGACAGTGTAATTCAGGAATTTATTGGGCTTTCCTGGTCACTGTGCTCAAGGCATTCATAAAAGCTCACCACTGTGAGGCATTTGTCCACTACTTCTCTACACAGCATGCACTCTTAGAGCTGTTTCCTCACAAGAGTTTCCTAAAGTTGACTCTCCTCCTAGGAGGGAGAATAGTAAGTGGAGTGAACATTTTTTTCCTTGGCTTTTTTAATTTTAGAATTAATAATTTGGAGAAGAATGCATGTGCGATTTCGTTGTGGGCTTGGGTACGCTTTTATAGGCTGCTAGCATCCTGTTAGTTTATGTGATGCATGTGTCGTATGTTAGCTTCCTGTTATTTTCCTGTTGATCTAAACATCTTGAGTACTACCTTTGGGATTCAGACCTACTAAGATGTGTACATTATAAAAGTGTGCCTTGCACCAGAAGGTGGAAATGTTGATTTCCTAAAAAAAAAAAAAAAAAAAAAAAAGAAAAAAGCAGAAACTGTATGCTTATTCTAACAAGTTTTTGCATTTCTATCATTGGTTATTGTTATTAATTCATTAGAGAAAAACAATCTAATAAGAATAAATTCCTATATTCAGTAAGGGTCAGATAGCTTTTCCTTTGGCAAAAATTCATGTCATCTAAAGTAATAACAATGTAATAATTTGACTTTAATCAGTTGTTAGAAGAAACTGTTAGATTTATCATCTCAGGACAATATATTTTAATCTCTCACATTCTTCTCTTCACTGGTAAGACTGTTTTGTGTAACTAGTAAATAGATCTCTAAATTATACAAAGATGTCTTAATACACTATTTTAACTTTGTTAATATTTCCAGGTAATAATCATTTTGTTTGGATTGGAAATTGATGTTCAGAACTTATGTAAGTTGAATTTAGAAGTAGGAAAATCCATTTCGCTTAGAATTAGCTACATTGTATCAGAAATTCCTAGTATGTCATAAACTTGTTTTCTTGAATCACATTAGACTATATACCTTAACATATAAATGCTAGAATCTATTCTAAAGCAAAAACTTTTTTTTCCCTTTTTGGCCTTATAATATCTTGACACCATTTGCCAAAGTTGGTGTCTGCGAAGGTGGTTTGAAAATAATATATTCTTGTCCTTATATGTTAATTTTGTGCTATTCAATAAAGACAGTGATACTGGTTCTATTTCCAGTTGGGCTGGTGTATGGCTTTCTAAACTACCAATTGTCTTGGATTTGAAGTGATCTTTTCTTATTTATGTATTTACCACAACATTTCCTGGTTATTTTCCTATCATTTATTTTCTTAAAAAGACTGCAGACTATATTCCTCAAAAGTCAAATTAATTTTCTTTTATCAGTAAGTTCTCTCATGTATTGAAAAATGCACCTATTGATTTTGAAATCAAGAAATAAAAAGGCAAAATATTTCATCATTCAGACATGGATGTTTTGAGAAATGCTGGTTGTTGATATAGAAATTCTAAAGGTGTAATAATTGCCACCAATTATTGTACTTAAAAAGTTTTATCTCAAAAATATCAAGCCATAAACAGGCTTTGAGATTTAAAATGCCACAATTAGGGGCGCCTGGGTGGCTTAGTTGGTTAGGCGGCCGACTTCAGCTCAGGTCATGATCTTACGGTCTGTGAGTTCGAGCCCCGTATCGGGTTCTGTGCTGATCTCTCAGAGACTGGAGCTTGCTTCGGATTCTGTGTCTGTCTCTCTCTCTGCCCTTCCCCTGCTCCTGCTCTGTCTCTCTGTCTCTCAAAAATAAATAAACGTAAAAAAAAACCATAATAAAATGCCACAATTATTTTTCACTTACCAAGCAAGTACTCCAAATCCTCAGCTCAGTTACAGCTCTGGACTCATGAAAACAAAGTTGTCTGTCTTGCCATTGTCTCTTTGGTGTGCTACACAGCTTCTTAAATTTTATTGTACTTACAAATTACCTGGGGACCACGTAAACAGGAATTTTTTCAGTATTCTGGGGTAAACCTTGATATTCTGCTTTTCTAATGCACTCCCAGGGGATCCATTGCTGCTGGTTTGGACAAACAGTTGAAATATCAAGAGTATTTGGTAACCTCTTTTCTCCCTTCTTCTGGAAACAGATTTCTTTCTATTGGGAAGCCCACTCTATGTGGCATGAGACATGACCCAGATATTGGCCAATCAGAATCTCCCCTAACGAGTGATTTGGAGAGTGCAGATGGCTTTTCTTCCAGGAGCTATAGAAGCTGGGCTCATCTTTCCTGGCCCATCTGAAATGAAAGAATAAGGATAATATGAAAAAGGGTAAGTTAACAGAGACGAGAGATAAGAGTGTGTTTCCAGAGCATTATTTGGATTTCTGGATCCAAATGTGCTTAATATAGTTCATCCTTGGAATTACTGGTTAATACAGTTTTTTGTTGTTGTTGTTTTCACTTAAGCTAGTCTGAGTTTCTGTTACAATAAAAAAAAGTCCTGCTAAATATACTGAGCTTGCCATTGGTTAAGCATAGAGGACAGTGCAAAAGCAAAGCCAAGTAACTGTCAGTTAATTGTATATAACTCAAGACATGTACTTAACTCAGTCTAAGAGTATGCTAATGCAAGTTTAGAAGCAATATGGTTAATTTCCAATGCTATAATGGACTTAGAACATGATTTCTTTACCTAAAAATATATTATAATCTTGTGCCTTCAGTGATGAAAGGGACTTTGGATAGCTACTTTTCTACTTTGTGGATGAAGACACCAAACATCACACATTCTATTTAAGGCTATATCTAAAGTTACAGAACCCAAAACCCATGTCTCTCCTTTTCATGCTATTATTCCTCTTCCCTTGGTCATTTTTATTCCTTATTGTCTAGACGTTGTGTAGATTGCTTTTTTTTTTTTTTTTAATGTTTGAGAGAGAGAGAGCGAGAGCAAGAGAGTGAGCATGTGTGCACAGGGACAGAGAGAGAGAGAGAGAATCCCAAGTAGGCTCTGCAATGTCAGTGCAGACCCTGACTTGGGGCTCAATCCAACGAATCATGAGATCATGACCTGAGTTGAAATCAAGAGTAGGACCCTTAGCCGACTGAGTCACCTAGGTGCCCCTTGCTCTTATTTCCATAAAATTGATTACAAATGTATAATGTTTAAAGGTTTCTTTGTAATACTTTTTGTGTGTATATACATTTGTGAGTATGGGACAATTTTATAGTAAGGCACATATACAATTTGATAGCTAATCTATGAATATATAAATACTGAAATAAGTTTTCTTCTTCTAAATGTGGTCCCCAAAGTACTTATAAAGTCATGAATCACTGTAAAATCCACACATTCTTTAAGAAAAAGAATACTTACTGTTAAAATTTGGAAAATATATTTTTGCAAGGTTAGTTTATATACCTTTTAAATTTAAGTGTTCTTGAAGTACTAGAAACTTGGATACTTCACAGCAAGGGGGAATTGGTACCTGAAACTATTTTATCTGGTTAAGTTTGGTTCATATAGAGGACTGGAAATTATTTAATGAATTTACATGTTTTATAAAAAAAAGCATCCATAAGTTGGTGAATTATTAAGGCAAACACTGATAAATAGTATTAAAAATTCTTTTAAGTCTTTAGTGATTTTCTTTAGTATCTAGAAACAATTCTTATCCAGCATGGCTTAAAATAGGGTTTAATTGTAGTGTTAATAGTGTTTGCAAGTATGACAAATTACTAACATGATTAAGATTCAAATAAATCTCCAAACAATTTTACAAAAAAGAAAAAAACAAAACACTTTATTTTCCACAAGGAAGAGCAATAGGAAAAATTAAATCATTTCCCACATATTGTTTTCTTAAAACAGAGCCTACAAGGACATATTCAGCACCAAATAAAACGGGGAAAAAAAAGGGAAATTACAAACAGCCATAGAATATAATCTATAAAGCAAACATTTAATATTGCACTTTGTTTTGCTAACATTTTGGATTTTACTTTTCCTAATTGAAAAATCAGGAATCTATCTTGAATACTGGAATACAACTGTGAACCTCACATCTTATGTCAGGAATTGACCAATATTTAGAAAAAAATGAAGTAATGCCTCTAAAAAAGAAAGTAAAGAAATACTTTAATGGGGAAAATAAAACTTTATTTGATAAAGTTTTATAAATTCAAATTTTAATCACATTTTATTTTGTGACCCAGTGCCAATTATCAGAATATTGGTCATTCTTGTTTCATGTGTTACTTGTAAGAGTATGTGGTGATAAGTATTCCAATGCTATGCATATCAACAATTGTTCCCTAGTCAGACATAAGAGAGAAAAGAAAAGGGATTTTCAGACAATCCCCCCCCGCCCCGAACAAAAATAAAACCACCAAATGCCCTTTATGCCAAATATTCCATTAGCTTCTTTTGAGGGGGACATTCACAAAATGATTTAACAACAATAAAAAAATATTTCACCCCCATTTCCTTATTATCTAGTATTAGTTTGCTACGGGAGCCCAAACCCTTTACTGAATCACCTAAAACGCGATTCATTTTTACGCTGGGCTTTCTTCACCCTGTCAGCATTTTTCAAACATGAATTGTCTTCCATGTTTTCTTAAAGGCCACTTATGGAAAAGCCTATTTGTTTTGTATGAAGCTTTAAGACAGTATTTAACCAGGTCAAGCACCAAGCCAGAGTTACTATTATTTTCAGCCACTTTATTAACTGTGGGGTTAAATGGCAGGATAGATGTAACACCCATTTCACACGTATGTTGCGATATCAGAGATGCTGATTTTCATTAAAAACATGAGAGCTGAATTCCTTCTAAAGTAAGACAATCAGTATACTTGGTACCTTGGAAAATGCAGTTTTTAAGTCTCATCATGAATGCTGGTATATTTGTTATGAGCCAACTGTAAATTATCTTTAATATAAACTATAATTTATTGAGGTGATTGCTTTTCTTATCTATATATACTCAAAGTGAGTTGTTTCTCATGTTTAGCAAAATGTTCTTTAGGTAATGGAAAAAATACTTTCATTAAGAAAAAAAAACACAAAAATATAAAACATCATTCCAGCACATATCCTAGTATATTTGTAATTTTGAAGTTATACATTTTTAGAATAAACTTGGGTTTTCAAGCTCTGAGAAGCTTGAGCAGGACAGGAAATGTATAAATTGAGCTTTCTAATCATAACCTGAACATATACATATATATGTGTATATATATGTGTATATATATGTGTATACACACACACACACACACACACACACACACACATACTCCTGCTCATTAAAATACTCTGCACCAGCAAAAATGATTTCCAACATATGTGTTTTGGAGGTAATTAAGTAACTCCGTACAAAAATAAATGCACTTTCTCCTCCCCTCCAGTGACTGGAAAATTTTCATACTCTTAAAATAAGAAAAATAACAATAATTTTTAAGAGCAACAAGCCCTTAACTCTTTGCTGGTACCTGCCATACTGCCTTTCTTTACTCCATCCTTAGCTCTGCTAGTTTCTTCTTATATGTAATGATAAAAAGGGAATGTGGGTGGGTTATCACTTTTGTGTATGTCCCTTTTCCAAATTTCCCTCTCCAAAAAGCCAACCAAACAAACAAACAAAAAAATAACAGTGCAACAAAACACAAATAGCATTCCAACAGTTTGGCAAGTGATGCGTTCACCTGAGATTAAGTGATTTTAGGCAGTCAGTAACAAAATGCTGCTTTGCTGTAATAGTAGAAAGGCAACAAATTCTTAAAAGAAACCAAGAAGGTATACAATCTTGACCAAGTCTCTTATTAGCTTCCTCCTCTTATCTCTTTTCCCACATATCTGTTGCGTATCTACTACAGTAGGCTGCAAAACATACAGCAAGAAGGATTGGCTTGAAGGCATTTGATGTTTGTAAATAAATCCACAATAGGATCCAAGCTGAAGAGGTGATACATGGTCAGCCTAGTAGGACATTTCTGAGCATGTGCATACGCAGGTAAAGTCCAGGCTATATTAAATTAAAAAAAAAAAGTCAGTGCGTTTTTCTCATGTTAAAGTTTTTTCAAAGCTTTCTTTTGTTCCTTGTTGTGCTGACCACAAACAAGTTTAAGATTATCAAGAGTCTGGCATAAATGGAAAAAAAAAAGCTGTAGTGACATCGGAACTGCACAATGTAAGCATTGAGCATGTGCAAATTTTCAAATCAAAAGAAGGAAATCATCCCTCTTTACAACGTGGTGTCTTGACACGTATGACCATAGGCTAAGAAGACTGCTCTTAATATGTGCCTGTTTTAAAGGAGAAAAGCTTAGATCTTCAAGCATGTTGGAGCAGTCCCAGAATGTTGCTGTAGGCTTCTAAAGCATGATCACTGGTTGTTTCATGTATCTGCCATTTTTCTGGGCAAAAGCAATTCCACTTCCTCTGAAAACGTGTCTCCAAGATACTTCTCTGTCCTCAGCTGGGAAGAGATACAGTTCGGAACCCACATCAAGTTGATCTAACGAAGTGTTCCTTCAACGAGAGGGGCAGGACGGTCTATCATCTGCTGACTGATCAGGATTTGGATCAATCTAAAAAGAAAAGTGAAAAAGGATTAGTTATTTGATAAGGTCTAGTAAAAATGCAGGTAATGACTAACATTTTGAGTACCATTGAGGAATTTAATCAGAAAGAACACACACAGCATGTAAGGGAGGAAAGGATACTAGTAGTATCTATAAAGTGACTTATATTTAATTACTAGATTAATAAAATTTATAAAGGTATGCCCAAATACTTCTCTTTCCCAAAAGCTAATGATCAAATTTTATCAGAGAATAGTGCTTTACTCCGCACTTGGTAGGACCAAAGACTCAAATACATGGTGGAGAACATCTTCGTGGCGATGATCTCCTTTTGTAAAGTTCTCTTTTACCCTTTTACAAAAAAGTCAACTCGTCTCTTTTCTAGGCTTTGGGAAGAATGTAGTTGTGTCAACAATGTTTTTGGTGCTTATGTGAGGTAATAACTTGTTTGTGAGTGTAAAACCCTAGAGCCTAGGAAAACAGTGTGTTTCAAGAAATAACAATGCTGAACCCAAAATGCTCTATATTCTTCCCACCTTTGTTTCTGCAGTGACTTTCATATGCACATACATTTATGCAAAGTGAGTATATTTCAGTTGCTTCTCAGGTACAAAGAGAATGGACACAGGAAGGCAAATACCTGGCTTTAATATATTCACCTTCTCAGCGAAGCCTCTCCTGATTCCCACATCCTAATGAAATGTTCTCAAATGAACTGCGTGCATTCATATAGTATTATCATGGAATACTTCACCTCTAAATTTGTTCTTCTCACCAGTCTATGACCTCCTCCCAAGTAAGGACCACGTTTTATTCACCTAAGTGCTTAGTGGTCATCAATATGAGATGAATAAAAATAATAAAACAGTGTAGAATTGTTGTTTGTCTAACATGTTCTTGCAAATATGTTCTTTTTCCCTATGACTGCTAAAATATGCAAGAATTAAATTGGGAAAGGATGATGAGTAAGATAAATTCTAGCTACTAAATTAATTTATGCTTGCAAAATGCCACTTCTATTGATGCTTCCAAGTATGAATTATTCCTGGGGTGTCTGGGTGGTTTAGTCTGTTAAGCATCCAATTCTTGATTTTGGCTAGGTCGTGATGTTATGATTTGTGAGCTCAAGCCCCACATCAGGCTCTGCGCTGACAGTGTGGAACCTGCTTGGGAGTCTTCCGGTCCCCTCTCTCTCTGCCCTTTCCCCGCTTGTGCTTGCTCTCTCTCTAAATAAATATAAATAAACTTTAAAAAAATGAATTATTCCTTTAACTGACATTCTGTGAGCATGAGACTGGATCAGTATCCCTATTTCCTCAATATGAGTCCTACTTACTAAATTTAAGAACGAAACTTACTAAATCTGGACAACCATATTTTAAAGTTTAATCCTGTTTTTAGTTATTTGTTTTTTTTTTACTAATATGATGATAATCAAACTGAACTATATTTTCAAAAATGTCTGCAATGGTATTTCCCAGGAAAGTTACCCTATTTCATACTTGAGGACCTAGTGCTTACCTCTGAATAAAGAGGTGGAGGCAAGAACCGAAACTCCTGGATATATGCAAACAGTGGTCCTTGAAGCGCTCTCTCAAAGTCATCACAAGCACTCACTGGTGCAAGATTGTTCCGCCTTTGTTCCTCTGTTACCACTTCTGCATAGCTGGGTGGTGCTGAAGGAAAAAGATACACGCAATTCGAACAGCATGTTCTTATGCATGTCAAAATACACAGAATAGTAGATATTAAAAAAGAATGTCAAGATAAAAATAATAATTTTTTGTTTTGTCATCAAAACTAGGGGGATATATATTTTAAATCTAACATTAGGGACACATCTACTCTCTGCAGGTACAGACAAAAGTTTATCTAATTATGAAATATTAGAAGCAAAATTATGTTCTCGAAAATAATAATAAGAGATTAAGCTTAAACATGCATTATCAAATTACCTTCAGGTCTTTCAGGTAGGGATAAACCAAGCCAGTTCATATTCATGCTACACTGACTGCTTACACTTGAGGTTCTGCTACCAAATGGATGTAGAGGAATGGTACCAATGACAAGCGGCAAATTAAGAAATAAATCCATAGCTCCAGGAATATCCACATATACCTAAACATTGGAAGAAGATGCCAGGTTTAGAATTCCAAGTATTATTTCTTTTTAAAAAACTAACAACCCAATTTTAATGTTATTTGAGGCCTTCATTTACCTTGTTTCTTATATATACATAGAAAACACAAGAAAAATTTCTCCAGTTATGTATAATACTGTATAGTACATTTACATGTGAAGTAAAATTATTAGTTATAATTCAAATTTAGGGCTCACATATCTTTTATATATCCTATATGGGATATAAAAATCAAATCTTGGATATAAGACAAATTATATCCTCATGACTTTAATACTAAACAACAACAAGACCCCCTTAAATCTATACATACCATTAGTGAATATTCCACACGAATTATGCTACAGTCGAGGATAGAGGGAGACACTGGTGGAATTTTCAGCAACTTTCCATTCCAGGTATCTGTCTTTCCAGACGATAAGGATTCCCCACGCAAGTTAGCCACAAGCTGTTTTACTTCCTTCATTTTCCCTTTGGCATAGAAGGCCTGTGTTTGGTAAATGGCTGCCTTTGGCACTACCATTCGGGAAGAGCAGTTTTCAATCTCAGCAAATATCTGAATTGATTCACCTAGAGGATAAAAATATGGATCTATTGTTAAAAAAACAGAACAAGACAAAACAAACCCCAAAAATGTAGATTCTTAAGCCAAAGTCTGTAAGTTCAATGGACTACATGGATAAAAAAACTGTCCCAAAAGTGGTAACTTAGAATTATAATAAAGAACTACTCATTTACAGTAGCTATTTAAAAATGGGCACTACATTCCAATTTATGAAAGAAAAATATTTTACCAAAGAATATTGTATTCTTGCATTTAGACAAATTACATAAATTTATACACAAAAGCTAAATGAAGAAGGATCGTTTTCTTTGGGAATCCATCTCATACGTACCTGGGGTATAGCCCTTCCTTTCGATTTTGGCACTTAAGGATATTGGGCCTGAGGTACAGAACCAGCAACAGAGAGTCTTTTCTTTTGTGCCTGCTTGGGGTGACTGTAAGAAATAAATTTAGGGAAAAAGATTAATGCATGAAATTGGGATAGTAACAGAATGTTTCAATATAAAAGTCCCAAATTCTTAGAGAATTGAAATTAAAAGCAATGTTACTTTTTTTCTAAGTGTATCCAAATGTACTTCAAAAAAAAAAAACCAACAAAAAAACCCCACTAACCAGTGGCTTCTGAATTATACAATTATTTTTGTTTTTATATAAATTTCCATTCAATTAAAAAAAAGGGCACAAGGCTGAACATCATATTCAATAAACATAGTTTTACATATACAGTAATTAAAAACCAATGAACCAACCAAACAGACAAACAAAAAAACCCTTTCCACATTCCACTTAAACTGCCTTTAAAAAAAAAAGGCAGCCTAGAAAGCAATTTGGTTATAATCCTAAATGTTAACATCTTTAAGCATGTTAACAATCAGTTAAGTTAAAAAAAGAAAACTCTCATTTTTAAATGTTGCTTAAAGATGTTATCATTTGTTTAAACCAAATAAAGTTTTTAAAGTCAAATTTGAATCTTGTGGAAAAATGCAATTAAAAAGGATTGCTTTTAAAATGAAATTGTTTTTTCATGAAAGTGACAATCTCCCCATCATTTGACAACTATCCCTATGTTGGAAGAATGCAATGCAAATTTTAGATTATGATCTTTTCATAGTATGTGATATGGTCTTATAATAATAATTGATACTACTGTTCCTCTTGCACTAAAATTATCCAAGGAACAGATCTGTTTTTTGTTATTGTTATCTTTAGAGTAAGAGTTCTTTCATACCATATGCTGTTCTTTAAAAATTTACTTGAAGTTATTATGGTTTCAGAAAATATGAGCATATTTTTCACTAATTTGTGTGCTCTTGACTTTTTTTTTAAATAAATATTAAAAAAAGAAAATTAATATTTATGAATTTTAAAATAAATTACGATTTAAAAATTATACATATTGCATAGTTTAGGTGATTACTCTGTAGTATATATATGCTGAAAACAAGAATGAAGAATTCAGTCAATTCTTACCAGTAATGAAGGAGTGTTGATATCTATATGCTCAAAGACTGTAAATTCCTTCTTTAATTTTACTGGTAGAAGCCAAGGCCTGTGCAATTCGGCTTTCACCCAATAGCGCACACTGCCATGTCGGCCTTCGAATGAGGTAGCAAGTGGTCTGTGCAGAATATAAAGTTCAATATATTAATTTTATACCTCTTTTTAATAATTATATAGCAGGTCAGCATATAGAAGTGTTACTATAGGGCACTGTTTATATATCAATGAGGTATCAAACACAGAATTTTCTTAATTTCCAAAGGGATAAGTCATTGGGGGAAAAAAACCTATTTTCCAAATAACAATAGCTTGTTAATATTATAGTAATTTTGCTTAAAAAAGCCAGAAGAATACAATCCCTTTAAACTAAGAAGAAGCTACTTTTAATGCTGGTGGCAAAATTATGAAAGTTTGGAAATGAACAATTCTTGGAAGGTCAAAAGTTTAATTTAAAAATGAAGTTAAGAATGGTTTGAGTGTTTCTATTGAGGAATTCTACACACTGGCTAGGAATTGTCTCTTTTTTTAGTAACTAAATAAGAAGGTCTAGAAAAGGCCCAGACCATTTGCTGTAATTTCAAAAATTTTGCATTTTATAGAGTTTACTAAAACTCTAAAAAGCTGCTTTTCAATTTCCTAGCTTACTCATGTTCTAACTCTTTTTGGCCAGGCTTTCTAACTTTATAGGTTTAAAAAGAAAAAGAAACATTTCTATTATTCCGTATCAAGAAAATCAGAAGTGGTTTTCAATTCTCCCAAATGTTATTATTTGTGGAAGGTTTTCTTTTTTTTCCCAGTAGGTTAGGGTTTTTTTTTCCCTTTCATTCCATGAGAAGAATGCCCAGGGTTCAAGTATGTACAAGAAAAGTGCTAACTTAGATTAGCATGAGAAGTAGTGTTGTTTTTACAGATATTTCTGCATTTTAGACTCCTGTATTAATGTGTATAGCACAGAAAAATATAATGCAGTATTTATGTTAGTCTTCCAGACTTTATTTTAAATGACCTTGGTTTGGGGTGTCTGGGTGTCTCAGTCAAACGTCTGACTCTTGATTTCAGCTCAGGTCATGACCTCACGGTTTGTGGGATTGAGCCCCAGGTCCGGCTCTGCGCTGACAGTACAGAGCCTGCTTTGGATTGGCACTCCCTCTCCCTCAAAATTAATAAATAAACATTAAAAAAATTAAATGATCTTGGTTTATAGATTTTTATAAAACATATACATATTAAATTACCTTCACCCTTAAAAATATTCAGGCTCAATATCAGCATTGTATTCACACTTGCGGTGTTTCTCTTAAAAAGTAGATTAGGGCACAGAGGAAATAGAATATTCTGAAAAGTACCATTTATGAACTCTATTTGCATATAATGACTCAAGTACTAGAATTATCAAAGACATTAAAAACTTGGGGGGAGTATAATCTTTTTTAACGATCTATTTTTACGTTAAGAATAAACCACTTTCTTTTTTTCTTCCATACTATATTCCAAGCCTTGTATTTTTAGGTATATGATAGGTGTTTTCTTTAAGTCCAGGTCATACAGTATCTCTTGTGTGACCTTTTCAATTAACTCTTTGCACAGAAGCTACTGAATTCATATCAAAAGAACATCACTTCTAAGTTAGGATATTCCGAATTATTTTTCTTTTTAGCTTACTCCTGTTGGTCAGCATTAGCAGAAAAGACTTGATAGGTTCTATGTTTCTGCTAATGCCAACTGATGATAAAGTACTTATCAAATTCTTACTATTTGATTAGAATCTTCTAATTCACTTACGTTAAGTGAAATAATACTATTCAACCTTTAAAAACCTCTGTAAAGATCTTGAGACAAAGTACTGAGAATTGAGCTTTGCTTTCTATAATTTTGCCAGGCTAGATTAAAAAGTAGCTACTTCTTTAGTGTATTGTTTTCCTCTAGCAACATTCAATAATGAAAAGGGTTTTTTTTTAAAACTAAAAATATTTAAATTTAGAATGATTTTAATTTTAAAAGAATGGAGGTTTATGAAGAATGCCTGTTACTTATAATACTTACGTCTGTGGAAGCTCGAAGCTGAATGCATATTCATGCCTTCCTGAATGAATAGTGTTGAAGCCTTCTTCGGAATTATCATCATCTAAGATGAACAGAAAAAGAAAACAAAAGACTTGATGTTAAACCTTTACAAATTCCTCATAGTGGCATAACTTTAAAGATACTCCTATAATAATTAAGGCCACAAGCTCTGGCTGGAGTCTGAGAGGTCTTAGTTCCAATTCTTACTTCGGTCACTTCCTCTGGATGAAATACAAATCCTGAGTCTTCAGTTGCCTCATCTACTGTAAGATGCGGATCAACACTTCTACCCACCCCCCCAAAGGCAAGTTTTTTTAATGGTAAATGACCCAACTCTACAGCATCTGTACCTAATACAGTATAAGCACAACAAAGAGGAAGGGCTCACATTTCACAGTAAGACGTTATCTTTATCTTCAATGATTTATTTCCACTTATAAGACTTATATAATAAAAACTGTGTGTAAGCCTTTCAAATCTGTCAGTTTTGATACAGATGGCCCGTATGTTACAATTCTAAAACCATTAGAAAACTTTGTCAAATGAAGTTAAAAAGAAAAAAAGGAACAGTGATTTTAATGTCAGTTTCAGAGCTAAAAATAAAAATTCTTTATTGAACCTAAAATGAACACTCAGTTTGTCCTAGCAACAGCTAAAAATCTGCATATATACGTGTATATATATGAAACACACACACCTTAAAATTTAAAAGGTGCCTGCTTAAGGGGAAATACTGTTTCGCATTCTTGAAAAATTAACTTCAATTAGGTTGCTTTCAACTGCTAGAAAAATGACCTTTCATTTTATTACCAATTTCTTTTGGCCAAAGAGCTTATTTTAAAAATTTCTCCAAACGAAATATTCTTAACGAAAATATGGGAGGGGATTCTAGGTGCTTAAAGTGTCTTTTCTTAGCTTTATTATTATAATTACCTAAGTCTTATTAATGTAGTTTTTGGTGTAGACACCATTATTAACAATGAGGGGACGAGACTGGTATTATCATTTAACTTTCCCTCACTAAAGAGTATCGAAGATACACAAAAAACGTTATGATTCCCTTACATCAAAGGAGAAAAGGGGGAAAAAACCCGTTTAATGTGGATACTTTTATTCAAAATCCACGATGATTCCCTGATAATCTCAGTACTATTTTCCTCATCCCCTGTGCAAGTCCTCTGAACGAATTTCAGCACTGAAAACTGGCTGGTGAGTTGGGGGCCGTTACACTTGCTCCCCTCGAAGGCGCCCAAAGTTTGCCTCCCTCTCCTTTTCTTCCCTTCTCGCTCCCTTTTTGTGCCAGCTCAGCAGTCTCATTGAGGCGAGCTGCGGCGGCCGCGCCGTGGTAAACAAGTGCCGGGCTGTCAATCAAGAACTAGACCGGAGCAGGAGAGGACCGGCCTAAACCGGCGCGAGCAGATCCCAGCCGGCCCGCCCGCGCGCCGCCGCCGCCCGCGCGACCCGCTATACATACGGCATACGTCGCGCGGCGCTCGCGCTCGCTTTCGCGCAGCCTACCCTGCTGGACTGGGGGCGGGGCAACCGCACCGCGGCGCTTCCGCTTTACACGCCCCAGCCGGTGACCGGTTCGATCTGGCTCGGGCCACCCTGACACCTTTACAGTTGCGGTGAGGGAAACTGGGGCGGGGGTTGGGGGGGCAGGGCTGCAGAGTCCCCGGGAAACAATGGGGAGGGGGGCAGGGAATACTCGCCGAAGCCCCCACCCCAGATTTCGTTGTCAGCAGCACTTTTCCTTCCCCTCCTGGCCGGCCTTTACGGTGTCTCCCCTCAGGTCAAATCAAGGTAGCCGGTCGGGCAACTGCATAGGTCGATAAAACGCTTTGTTTTAGCTCAGGGAATGAGCGTTTACAGAAGCCAGCTGAAATCTTCCACCCGAGAAACAGGAAAATGGGGTCCTGCTAACCCTGCCTATCCAAGTTCCTTCAAAATAGGATTGTCAGCTAAAGTCACGCCCAGGGCCGTTCGGCACCTGTAAGGCCAACAGGAGCTTCTCCCCCTCTACTCTGCTGAAACCCAAGATAGTTTTTCCCGGGGTCCCCAAGCGAGCCGAAGTGAGGGGCGACGACACTCTGTGACATGAGCCACGGCGCCTCCAGGAGCCTGGGGAGAGACGCGAGTAGGGGCGGAGGCGGCCACTCTGGAGGGACCTTTACCGGCGCACGCCGGTTCCAAGCCTCGCCCCAACCGGCGCGAGCCCACTCTCCCCACCCGCCCGCGTCCAATCCAATCAGAGCCTGGCATCGCCTTAGCAACAGGCTAACAAACGCGGCTCCGCCTATCGCCGGTCGCCCGGGGCGGGGTCTCAGTTACCAGGCTAGTTTGAGAGGTCCCACTTTTAAGTCATTGAAACTATTCCAGCAAAGAGCTCGGCCGCGCTTTGCAGGGGTTGAAGGGGCTTCTCGGTGGGATACGGGGTACACGGTTTTCTTTACCGTTAAATCATGGAGCAACTAATCAAACTGTGTTACTCCCTGTGAGTCGTTATTATACTTTTATCCCAACGCAAACCTCAACACCTTAAAAACCTTTGTTTCTTAACCGTTTTATAAAAAGCTGCAATGTCCAGAAAGGTTCAAACACAAACTCCAGTGTCTGCTGCTCAACAAATACCAAAGCTGTCATTAGGCAACTGCACTTATTATCAGTCTTACTGCTCGGAAAGATTAACTACAAATTATTTCAGAATGCAAATGATCTATGTGTAACTGAAAACCCAGCGAAAGAAATGATTTCATCTTAATCTATTTAAAAAAAAAAGAAATGCTGCAACTCCCAAGCATCCTTCATTTCGACACTTGCCTTAGTTCAATTAGCACTAACTCAAGGATGTATATTTTTTAATATTAAAAAAGGTAAAGCTGTGCTGTACTTTTTGAAAAATCGTCAACATTTGAACTAAATACTGCATGAAAAAGGAGAAGCATAAAATTACATAACCAGTTTTAACATTATATTCTTCTTGGGCTAGGAATTAAGTCATCGCCACCACCTGACGCGTGTAACCAATCTGCTGAGAGCAGAACTAGCGCCCCTCCTCACCACCCCCCAGAACTGGTCCGAAACAGGATTGAACCGCTTCTAACAAAGGGTGGAAACTTAGAAAAACAAGCTTAGAGTCTCTTATATTTCCACAATGTAACCATTTAAACAATAGATTGGAAATCTTAGGACCCTTCTCCCCTTGACAACCCGTCATCTCCCTTTTCTAACCAAAAATCAAATCCAATGTGCCGAATACTTTTCAATTCCATTTGACTGGCACCGGTTTCATTGAATGCACGTTCCAAAGTTAGGCATCATACTCGGAAAAGAAATTTACTGACCAGAAATGGCTTCTAAAACTGATTTGAAACCTATCGTAATGATAGATACTATCCTTTAAAACAGAGAATGCTTGATGTAAATTTATAAAGGGTCTGGAAAGAATAGGAAAAAAACACGTGGGGTGCTGATGCCATATGTCAAAATAAGCCACAGAAATTCTTTATCAAAGAACAACGATCAATTCTTTAAAATATTTTGCGTGTCAATACTAAAAATGAAAACCACCAATTTACCCACTTAAAAATGTTACTCCATTTCTTCACCGAAGCTTAGTTTTTAAGATCTAAGGTTGCAGACTACAGGGGAAAAAAATTGAATATTGGACTGCGGATTTTAGCAATTCATTTGAAAACTTATTAGTAAAATTATTGAATGGGATTTAAGTAGAATTTACAAGTTAAGATAGAAATGTATTCCAAGTGCGTATGGCACAGACCAAGCTGGATATAGGTAGAGGTAGTTGAATAAGTGCAGTTTGCAGTCACTTTGCAGATGCCTGCATGCATTACAGCTTAACACACGATGAATGTCAAGGAGAATCCAGATCTTACAACTTTGCAAATCTTTATCAAACTGCTACGTGTTATGAGTAGAATTACACGAATTCAGGAAAATCGAAAACGTACTTGCCAAAGAAAACCAAGGTCTAGTGATTTCTGTATAATATAAAAACTTACCTCTTTCGTGTCCAATTAAGATGTCTTTATGGTTGAAATATTCTACTTCTTCAGTGTAATTCTGTGTATAGGCAGTATTGGAGCCGGCGTTTCTTGATTCGGTCCAGCGTACTTTCGCATGTCCTCTTGCATGAATTTTAAGAGATTTTACTCTGATTTCCCCAGTAACTTCTAAATTCACCCTTCCTGAGACTGTATCCCCACTAGAATACACAGGGACATTGCTGTCATTAAGACAGTCAAAGCTTATTGTCAAACTCTTCACCTTTCCCAGCACCATGTTTATAACAAAATCTATAAAAATATAATGTAAGACAAAAAAGTCAAGATCACATATAAAATGTGATCTTCACCTAACACTGATCGATGTCTTTGCCGTGCAAAACGCTTGCAGGCAAGATCAGTGATTCTTTACAAATAGTTCATTGAGATTTCTTAAAAAGTCAGGGCAGCAGAGAGGCTGCTGCTCCGCGATCCTGCTAGTCTCAGTGGTCTCCTTACAAAGACGGGCGGCTGGTGGCTGCCAGCTCACTTTAAGAGCAGCTTTGTGAAAAACAACCCCAGTGCGCATGCGCACGCCGCGGCTGCTGTCCGCCCTCCCTGCGCGTCCCCTCCCGCGCCCGGCTCGCTCCCTTGCTCGCTCGCGGGTACAGTAGGTGTACAGCTAAGGGAAGAAGACAGTGGGGCTGTCGGGAGACTGAACCTGACTTCTCTTCATTGTGGGCTCCTATTGGTAGGCAGGCTACCGTAAACCCTCGACGTGCTATCTGGAGCCCCTTACCGAGCACACTCTAATAGATAATGAAAGAGTGGGGCACTGGGGGACAAGCGCTGGGTGGGGGTATGTTTGCAAAACCAAGTAGGGATGAGTGACCAGCCCCAAGCGAGCGTTACCGGCGCTGCAAGGTTTTGCCCGCTGCTTGGATGGAAGGAGGAAAAAGTGATGTGTGAAGAGAGATGGGGGGAAGGGGAGAAACCGGTTGGACAAGCGGCTGGTTGCTGAGGATAATCTAACGAATTTCAAAAGAAAACATAATAAAAACCAGACCAGAAATAATGTTCGCAGACCAGAGCATTCCTGGTTTGGATTTTGTAAAAAAGACCTTTACGTTGTAGACAGAGTGGAGAGGAGCTTAGTCGAGGCCAAAGGAACCTTACAAGAGAGTACCAGAAGGAGCAATAAAGAGGAGCAACGATAATTAATAGTTGTTTTTTTTAATCAGTAGGTTTTGGTTATTCCTCATCTGCTTCTTCCATCTCTTAATTAGATAGCAACGAAAAGCAACCGAGTTGTTTGCATGATGACGCCAGGGGGGAAAAGGCCTGACCACTTCCTAGAAGGAAGAAAAGAGGCTTTTTAAAGACACCACCTACAGCTAGATTTGCAGGGTATGACATGATTACAACTCCTGTGTCCAGAGGATTAAAAATAGAGTTTGGCCTTAAAAAGTACCACTTTATAAGAGGTAACATGACATAGTGTTTTAGCTGACATCTTGTTCACAACAGAATCGAAAATCTTCAGAAATCGGTGAAGCCTGTAAGATGGTTTTTAAAAAGCACGATTTGTATATAAATAGAGCTTCATTTTAAGTTCTGATATTAATTTTTACAAGTCCAAAGGCTTTAGATTATCCAACATCGTAATTCTCTTAAAGACAAGTACATTTATCTTTATTGTGGACATTCTGATAACAAATGGCAATGTTTTCATAAAATCACGCTGGGATTCAAGGCATAACAGCATAAACTTTTCTAGATTTTTGCAATCAACAGAGCTGCTTAGTCTAAGAGAGAATGTAGACAGAAAAATAGGAATCAGGAATCATATATTCATAATTAAATACACTTTGGAAGATTTTTGACTGTACTCATTGGTTTTACTGTTGCTTTTGGGAAGAAACAATTTAGTTGGAGTTTGGTTGACAAGGCAATTATCTTGGCCTCAGCATTATATATAAATATGCAAATTATTTAGAGATAATGAGAGGCCATTTATCTCTAATAAAGTTTAGATGGCTATGTTTAAATCTATGAATTTGTGTATTTGAGTAGGAAAAATAGTCTTTTTTTTTTCCTCTTGGTTGACACCTGGTGGAAATTCTAGTTGCTCAAGTACTTGGAATTTTGTACTAGCTTTGGTAACAGATACTACTTGGGTTTTTTCGCCACCTAGTGGTAAGATGGTGATTTTGCTAAAATGTCAGCTCAGCTATAGGGTCCAATGATACTTGTGAAGCATTCAAATGACATTGGGCAAGAAATGGATTTAAAAGTGCAGTACACAATGAGGCCTTCATTACTAAATTTCTTTTAAATACTTCAGAGCATGTGAACAATGGATACATTGTTCAGAATTTTAGAATTTTCTTGTTGTAATATAACTTCAATCTGAAAAATAAGAATCAGTTTTTTAAATGAACTAGAATTGCGTTTAACCAGGAAGAACCCTAAGAGATTTACTTGTAGTTTGGAAAATTGTTTTACCACATTGAATGTTTCATTCCTGGGGCTATAGTACATTATTTCTTCTCTTTGAAGCTTTTAGGATATTATAAATTACTGTCTTTATTACTTATTTTGGTATTTCTCTTTATTTTCTTTCTGTATCTTTGTAAACACTTCCTAAACACCTCTTAAACTAATTGACAAGTTGTGAGGAAATTCTTATCCCCTATCACTTTTACTTAAGTTTCTACTCATTTATCCTAATTATCACCTTTCTTCTATCTGGATTTGGTCACATAACTATTTAAGTGTCTAAACTTGAGTTTACTTGCTTCATTTTCTTTACCTCCTCCTATTTGTTCAAACTGTGGAAACGTCAGAAACAAACAACAAACAACTCTGGCACCTTTAAATTCCTGTTCGTGCTTTCATTAAAAAAAAATTATTTAAGTAATTTCTACACCCAATATGGGCTTCAGACTCCCAACCTGAGATCAAGAGTCTCATGCTCTTCTAACTGAGCCATCCAGGTGTCTCTTTGTTTTCATGTCTAAAATGAAAAAACATTTGGACTAAATTTTGGACTAAATGTTTTCTCTTGTGGCTTTTGTAACCTCCCCCTTTGAAAACTCCTTGTCTAAAACTCTGCCCTTGAGATCGCTTGAAATGTTGTACTGTAGGTGTTTTCTTGGTCTTCTGGACTTGTCTTACTGGGCCCTTAATATATTTTTCATTAAGTTTAAGCTATTCCACTAAGGCTCTTTCCTACTCCAGCCTACGTTTCATATGCTGTCTCCTCCTACTCATCTGCTAACTCTCTGTACTCCTGTCAAGTGCATCTTCTGGCCCCTTTGTTAGCCTGTCTTGCTGTTGCCAATGTGCAGTGCATGCTGCTTTCTGTGCCCAGAACAACATCCCACTGCTGTTGACTCCTTTCCCTTCTTCTAACCCCTTTAGTAGACTCAGTTGGGCACAATTGAATAAAATTCCAACTAGACAATAACTAGCTCTCCCTTCCCTTTTTATAGCTTCTTCAGAGCTTAAATATAAATCTCCCCTTATGGTATTTGTTCCTTGGATTTTAAATTCAATGGCTGTTCTACCTTACTGTACAAAGGATTAAACTCAAGCTCAAGAACTCTATTTAAAACTGACAAATGATAATCACTATCAAGATATTTGGTATTGATGTGGTATGTAAAAAGTACTGCCAAGTCTTCAGATTTTCACATAATATATCAAAATGCTCAATATAAAAAAAAAGGCAAGCCATCTCAACAGAAAGTTTTCGTGTATGGTTGTAAGAAAAACCATACCAGTAGCCAGAACCTATTCTTAAATAAAAAATGAAATCCATGCTTAATCTTTATTTCAATTAACACTTGATTGGCTTGAACAGTGTAGAACTAGGGGTGTTCAGTTTTTGTTTGCTTTTTGTCTTAATTTCATATTTCAGGGTTTTGTAACTCTGACTTAATTCTTTAACATCCTCAAAATACAACAATGACTTTGGTGCGAAGACTGGAGGCAAGATCTGCTATATTATTAGCAAAATAAGTGAGTTTTTAAATATTTGATAGTGCATTTATGTTCTTCATAAATAGACTTTTAAATGTATTGTGAATTTCATCATAAAATTCAGTCCCAAATTTCTATATCTGTTTCCCTACTCATTAAGATGTAGTATGATATGTGTTACATGAACACCAGTTAATCTTTTATTTTTGATCTTTTTTTAAAGTGTGTTTTTTCTTTTTAAGGTTTAGTTTATTTATTTATATAGAGAAAGGGAAAGAGAGAGAGAGAGAGAGAGAGAGAGAAAGGGCATGAATTGGGTAGGGGCACAGGGAGAGAGAGACCATCCCAAGCAGGTTCCGTGCTATGCAGGCTCTGCACTGTCAGTGCAAAGCCCAGCGCAGGGCTAACCATGAGATCATGACCTGAACCAAAATCAGGAATCCAGTGCTTAACTGACTGAACTACCCAGGCATTCCTTGATTTCTTAATTTAAAGTAAAGTCATCCATAATTCTATCTACCCAGATATACTGTTGTTAACATTTTGTTATATTTCCATTTAGATGTACAACTAATAAAGAAAAGCGTTGCTGGTGAAGCAAAGACATTGATTCATATCAATTAGAATTCTTTGACAACAGATTTGATTAGTGCTCCAAGGGAAAATCTCTTGAATGAATTTGTAACTCTTAGGTACTGGTAAATTTATGATTTGGTAAAGTTTATTTATAGAGGCTTGAGTGGTGATGGGCCTATGGGAGGGATCAGAAATGCTGTTTCTTTTCTGAACTATTTTATGACTTTTGACTTGGCACAACTTTATATAACGAGTGTCAAAAAAATCAAATTATAATAGTTAACATTTTCTGATTATTATTGAGTTTTAGTGGCAAAGTGTAAGTGAATGCAACAAGTTTTCAGATTTTTTTTACCTCAAATTCATATTTTGCTAACTGGAATTTCATATTTGATATCTTACTTAGAGAATATTGCCTTTCCAATCATCCACATTTTTTTTTTCCGTTGATGAAGAGGATCCTTATTATTGATGATTTTTAAAACCCGAAACTTATTATTTACCCTCACTATTTTTTCAATACTGTTTAATGGAAGCATTTTCCAAGGGTCTGTTATGTCAGGTTAGTTTCGTTTATTGTTCATTATTATACTTGTGTTTTCATATTTAAAAACTGTAAAAGAATTATTTCTTCTCTTTCATTTGAATCAGCTTAGTTTTCATGTTACGATTTTTCCTATTGTTGAGGAATTTTCCTTGTTACCCCATTGAAGAAGTAGCTATGATGGAGGAAGTGTTTGCTGAGAAATGCTGTAAGGAGGAAAGGCAATTTAAGTTTAAAAGTTTGCGGGGGATTCACTGCCTCCAGAATTCTAAGCATTTCAAATGATCTTTTGTTTCAGAGTCAGGAAACAAGTTGCATGATAGCTAAACTTTGAAATCATACATTCCATCGGTGACTTAGTAAACTCACATGTGGCTTAATCAAGAATTGGTTTTATATTTTTTGTTTTTGTAATGTGAACATTTTTCTTTTAGTTCATGTATAATCTACTTAAATCAATGCATTTCAGTGGAAACATGAGGCAACTGAAAATTTCTGTGCCAAGTTGATATATAATTGGTATAGTCAATGGATAATTGGTTTTTGTAGAGTGTCTGAATTTCAAATTATTTTGCTGTCAAGAATCAGATAGGACCTTAATGCTTTAATATTTTAGACTTTGAAACATATATGCAGAGTTCTGTGGATATGAGGTATACATGCTGTTGTGAAGATGCATAAAGCATCTGAAGTGTGGAACAGAATTAAATCATGAATAATCTACAAATTGGGGCACCTGGGTGGCTCAGGTCGTGATCCCAGAGTAGTTGGATTGAACCCTGTGTGGACCTCCACGCTTAGCGTGGAAACTGCTTGGGATTCAATCTCTCTCTCTCTCTGCACCTTTCCCCTGTTCACTTGGTTTCTCTCACTCTCTCAAAAAAAAAAAAAAAAAAAAAAAAAAGAATAATTTACAAGTTAATATAGTCTATCTTGGTCTTATAAAGCGGGAGTAATGCTTTCGTAAAGCCAAAATAATTTTGTAAGGTATGGGTTAAAGACAAAATTAGGAAGCTAGAGTAGATTGCATTTTATCTAATAATTTTAATGTCAAAATCATATCTTTTACACTCTTACAAATAAGGAACACTTTATTTCTGCCAGTGGGCACCTTGGATAGGGAGAGGCCTTTTAACTCAAATTTTTCATTTAGTTTCGTCTTTTGTTATCATTTGGATCTGTTTTGGTGAAACTTTGTAGAAGTCTTCCGAAAGACAAATGTAAGAAGAAACTGAACTGAGCCTGACCCTCCCTGCTTAGGTCTGCAAATGAAGAGGAAGGATAGAAGAACCTTTCAGAAAGAGTCACTTGATAAATAAGTGGTCACTGGGAGATTGTTGCAGGGAAAGAATGATTGTCAAGTAGAGTCATGATCCTAAAGACAATAAGGTGAGAAAGAACAAATGGTCATTCTCTTATTGTTTCTAGCACGAGACTTTCTCATTTTTGTGAACTTCAGTGATTTTGTGTTCTAATCCCATGGTTTTTTTCTGTCTCTGCAGGGATCAGTCCAAATGAAGTAAAGTGTTGGTTGCTGGCTTGGAGACAGCAGTGGCTGATAGTTAGGGGACAAAGCTAATTAAGTGAACTGTCAAAAAATCATCAAGACATTGATAAGAAAGACTCATCAGAAAGTAGTCTGAGGGTGAAGAAGAGATCTGTCTCCAAGTGGATATGGATTGAGAGAAGGATGACAGGAGAGTTATGGTAGATAGTCAAGACATTTCTCAGTGGTCAGGCTCACATTCAAAGAGTAGAAATGGCCCAGGCATGTGTGGTAATGAAAAGAAAGTCGCAAAGACTTTTCATGGGATCAGGAAGCCTGGGTGATAACTGAAATTGGGGTGGGGGCGGGGGGGGGGCAGGCTTGGTGGGATGAAGCAAGTTTTTCTTTTAGAGGTATATAGGACATACAGACATTAGCCAAGAAGTCCACAAACCCCCAGCTTGTTTGCTAAGTGAGGAGGAGTGTGTGTGAGAGAGAAAGAGGTCACCACTAAAACAACCAGAATACTAGCATATTTGATGGCAGCCACTGTGCTTTCTACTCATTATCTTATTTGGTTCTCTTAACAGCACCATGAGGTGAATACTATCATATCCATCCTATAAACCAGGAAACCAGCTTAGAATGATGAAGTAACTTGTCCAAACTCCTACAAGTAGTAACAGATGGTACTAGGATTTGAACCAATCCTCCTAATCAGTAGGCCATGCTGAAAGCCAGACAGTAGACTTATTTATCAATAAGCCTCCAAGACGGCTTCTGTAACCATCCTCCCCTCCCCTAGTTTGGATTATGTTTCTCTTTGTTCGCAGCACCTTTTAAAAACTTTATTCCTTAACAATATTTTGTGCATTTTATTTTACCATCTCTTCCATTATACTCCATGCCTCTCAGGGGTGCTCTTTTTTAAATTTTTTCAGTTTCTTTATTTCTGAGAGTATTCTTTATTTTTGAGGGGTAGGACAGAGAGAAAGGGAAACACAGAATCCAAAGCAGGCTCTAGGCTGAGCTGTCAGCACAGAGCCTGATATGAGGCTTGAAGTCATGACCTGTGAGATCATGACCTGAGCTCAAGTCAGATGCTTAACCAACCGAGCTACACAGGCGCCCCTCAGGGGTACTTTTATCTCAGGCTCAAGTGTTAATCATTTTTATATCTGCAGTAGTTAACATAGTGCCTGGCACATGATACACACTTAATAAATATTTATTGATATGTGGTAAATTGATAAATGAATGTTATCTTTAAGCACTTTTCCATTATAAGATTGTCGAATCTTATGAGAAGGTTTTCTAGATACCCACATGAAACCACATGAGACTGATGAATTAAAGATAAGATACAAGTTCAGGGGCACCTGGGTGGTTCTGTCAGTTGCGTGTCTGACTTGAGCTCAGGTCATAATCTCACAGCTCATGAATTTCAGCCCTGCATGGGGTTCTGTGCTGACAGATCAGAGCCTGGAGCCTGCTTCAGATTCTGTATCTCCTCTCTCTGCCCCTTCCCCCCTTGCACTCTTTCTCTCTCAAAATAAACATTAAACATTATTATTAAACAAAATAAACATTAAAAAATTTTTAAAATTTAAAAAAAGATACAAGTTCAAACCATCATTTCATAAGCATGTGCTGATTGCCTCAAGATCATCATCATGATGTATTGTCCAATCCCAGTTGAAGTAAATTAGAGATTACTGCCTTTACTGAAGTAAAATTTTATGGTTTTAAAGTAATAGTTATATTAAAATACATATAATACCTTTCAGCATTTTTCTACTTATAGAGGATACATTATTTACAATTAATTAACAAAGAATCTTCCAGCCTGATTTTGATTGCTTCGGAAAAATGCTATTGTGTGCCATAGCAGAGAGCAAAATACTTGACTGTAAGAATTTGGGAAAGTGAAATGAAACTCGGTTATCTATAGTTTTAATATAGCTTCTCACCTGGCATTTAATAAAAGTATTCTGAACAGATTTTCAAATTGGTCATACAAATCAAAGATCTTGATTTTGTAATATTTTATTTGCAGTATATATATTGAGATTATGTGTAGGTGATACCTGTCTTAGAAATTAAAATCACTAAAAACATTTCTGAAGACCCATACTTTACATTTATAAGTTTGGTAAATTTGACAGGTATTTGAAAAGCTGGTCATTAAAAATATATTTTCTTTAAAAATTATTTTGCATATGTTTTCAAACATTTTTATTAAAATTTTAATATTAATATTAAATTTAATATTATTTTAATATTTATTAAATATTTAAATTAAATATTTAATTTAATAATAATTAAATATTATTTTATTAACAACAGTGAAATACTTAGATTAAAAATACTACAATATTTGCTGTGGAGAAACAGAACTTCGGATTTATGAATGGAAATAAGATATAATGTTCTGGATTCTTACAAGACAGCAGAAAGCATGAGCAATGGTAAGTGCTATGGATTATATATTTTTTAAAGTTTTTTTTCAAATGCCAGTTGGTTAACAGAATGTAATATCAGTTTCATGTGTATGTTACAGTACTTCAACACTTCCACATAACACAAGTTACGTGCTCATCATAAGTGCTCTCCTTAACCCCCATCACCTATTTAACCCATCCCCACACCCACCTCCCAGAGGGGTAACCATCAGGGTATTTGTTCTGTGTAGTGAAGAGTGTGTTTCTTGGTTTGCTTCTCATTTTTCACCTTTGCTCCATTGTTTTGTTTCTTAAATTACTGTGGATTAAATTTATGTGTATAAATTTAACTTCTGAATGGTGAATTAATTTTCCTTTAATAATTAAAAGAAAATCTCTAGGGGTGTGTTTATTATATTGCATATTTTTAAAAATTTAGTTTTATTTATTTTTAAGAGAGAGACAGAGAGAGTGAGTGGAAGAAGGGCAGAGAGAGAGAGAGAGGCAGAATCCCAAGTAGGCTCTGTACTGTCAGTACTGAACCTGATGTGGGGCTCGATGTGGGGCTCCAACCCACAAACAGTGAGATCATAACCTGAGCCAAAACAGGAGTCGGATGCTTAACTGACTGAGCCACCCAGGCACCCGGCTGTCTTGCATATTTTACTAAACAAAGGAGATCAATGATAAAATTGTACAATTAACAAAGGTAAAACATGATAGTTAAATTTAAAGAAAGAGTGTGGTAAGTGTACAATCATGTAATTAATTCTAAATTTTCACCTCTGGCAGCCAGACCTTTTAGTTTAAAATATATAAAAGAAATGCTATATAAGAGAGCTAGAAAATACCCACATACGTTTCTTCACAATTATGGGACTCAAGAGCTTTAAGTGTTTAGTATACGATGTTCAATCTGTATACAGTGTTCAATCTGTCATTGTGGGGCCCATTAAGTAGTTGAATGGTTACTCTCTTTTACAATAGGGCTTTTTCTCCCAAACATGGTTTAGTTATTAAGAAACAATTATTTAAACGATAGAAACACAGTTTTCTACAAATTTATGTATTTGGCCTTTATTGTTTTATAATTTTTTAAAAGCATATTGTCTTATAATACTGTATTTACCATACAGTATATGTGTTCAACTTCCTGTGGGGACTTATATATGGTTGTCCACTAGGACAGAGAGGAAAGAAGTATTCTATGCCTGAGCAGTGCTAATAGTTTCCGGTATTATCTCATTTCTCAGAAGATAAGTTTCTGTTAGAACATACCTTTTGTTTTTTTAAGTTTATTTATTTGTTTTGAGAGAGACAGAGACAGCATGAGTGTGGGAGAGGCACAGAGAGAGAGGGAGAGAGAGAATCCCAAGCTGGCTCTTCACTGCCAGCACAGAACCCGATGCAGGGCTTGAACTCACGAAACTGTGAGATCATGACCTGAACTGAAAAAAGAGTCAGACTCTAAACTGACTGAGCCACCCAGGTACCCCAGAACATAACGTTTTTTTAAAGAAGCAAATAAATAAAATGACAAATAAGTCTATCATGAAGAGACTTGTTAGATTTAGGTTAAGAAGAAACAGTCTTTATCTTTATCTGTGTGATAAGTAGGGTACATAAAAAAAAATCAAAAGATTGGTCGTGAAAAGAAAATACTTTGAAGGAGCTCTAGAGGGAAAAATTCTTTTGACTATTTACATAGTTCTTAAAACACAAAATGATGAATATGGTGGGCCGAGCCTTTACATACTTTATATCATTTGATCATAACAATAATGCAATTACTCTCATTTTAAAGATGGGGAAACTGAGGCTTAGAAAGATCTGGTAACTTGCTCAAGGTCCTACTCCAAGTGGCAGAGTTACCTTTACAGAATTTATAGTTTAAGGAGGAATATAAGCAAATAGTTACAATAAGGATATGTGTGCAATAGATATATGTTACTAATAGGACTTGCATAGTATTAGGAAATATCTAGCAAAGGTACTGAATCCTGATCCAGGGCTCAGGCAGAGCCTTCCCAGAAGAGTTGAGATTTACTAGAGATAAGAGGGAAGTCAGGATCATTCTAGAGAAGTAAACAGAGACCGGGTTGTCAGGACCTTATAGCTCTCCAGAACATATGATTCATTGTCCTAGTTGAGACACTGCTGAGAGTGAAGGAAAGGCCAGTAATAACCATGTTGGCACAACAGAAATAAAAACTTTTCATCCTGGGCAAACCAGAACGTATGGCAGTATAAGGAATTTGGTCTTCATTCTAGAAGCAATCAGGAATATTGAAGGGTTTTTAAGAGGAGTAACATGAACAGATTTATGTTTTAGAATAACTCAGACTGATCTTGGAAAAGAGATTGAAGGAGATTTGTAGATTATTTTAGGAGGCTATTTCAGTAATACAGTAGACGAGGATGGTGGACAGAATTACATAGTATTAGAGAGACTAAGGGGAAATCGATTAAGTTCAAGAGATATTTTGGATGTAGAATCACCAGAACTTGGTGCGTGATTGGATCTGGGTACAGAGGCAGACATATTAATTGGGTGTATACTGTAGTGGAGGGAAGGGAGGTCAAGGATGACACTGGATTTCTGGATTCGGCAACTTGCTGACTGAATGATGAAGCCATTTACTGAGATGAGGAACATATGGAGGAGTGAGGATGTTAATGAACTTGCTTTTGTTCAATTTTATATTTGGTCATTTTTAATTTTTTAATTTTAAAATTTTTGAAACAATAAGAAATGTATATAAAACTTTCAGGCACAGTACACAATCATTTTTTCCCCCAGAACCATTGGAAAGTAATTTGATCACCAGTGTGATACTCTACCACTCCTGAACACTTTACTAGGTATTTTCTACCAATAGGAACATGTGCCTGCATGACCATAATACAACCATGAAAATCAAGTCATGAATTATTACCATCTAATCCTCAAATCCCAGTCACGTTTGCCACTTGTCTCAATACTGTCCTTTAGAACAGAAGGATATAGTTAAAAGTCACCCATTGCATGAATACTTTAGTGTCTTCTTAAGTTGTAGTACTTCTTTAGTGTCTTTTCAGTTGAGAGCAACCATAATCTTTTCTAGTCTTTACTGACCTTGATATTTTAAAGATTATGGACCAGTTATTTTATGGAATGTACCTCCGGGCCTTTTCCAACTGGAAAGGGGTAGATACCAACATCTATTGACATCTATTATATGAAAAAATTTACTTCTTTCAATACATCTAGAATGGTGTTAATTATGTACTCTTCTTGAGAGGGTTGAGAAAATAGTCAATATGTTCTGTGGTTCAGTTGAAAAGGACTGAATTAATAGATTTTGACAGGAATACCTCAAAAGTAATGCTGTTTTCTCCTCATTGAATCCTATCAGATGATGCACAGTTTTGATTTATACCATTACTCATGGTCATTTGGTTAAGAATTCGTCTTTCATATAGTTTTTTTTATTTTTCCTACCTTGGTAATTAAGTACTTTGTAGGGAAGTTCTTTGAGGCTTTGTAAATAGCCCATTTCTTATGAAACTTTGAATTTATTCATTTCTCTATTTATAGTACTGGTGATTAATATGGGTCTTAATTCTTTACTATCATTTATTTTGACTTTCAAGCTCTTCCCAGTTTAGCTAGTGAAAGCTGCTTGCAGGTGGTTTATGTGTTCTCTTGACACGTCTCAAGTCACTTTTTGACTTCTTCCTTTCTGGCATAAGATCTGAACAAGGTCACCTTGTACTTTCCCTACCCTGGCCCTGGAATTAGCCATTTTAGCCCCCAGCCTTTTTAGTGGAAAATAACATTTAGCAAACAACGTCTGGGCACTAGGTGTGTTCTTTGTTTTTGGAGTGTGGTGCTTCAAAGTTTCTCAGAAGAGAAAGCTAAGATATAGACGCATGTATATATGAATGTATGTCCACAGATTTGCGTTTCATCTGTCTATCCATCTATCTATTAAACCATGGATGCACGCTGATATTATTAGTTTTAATCTATCTCTTCAGGATTTATTCTATGTTTCTCCCTTTTCGTGTATGTAACCCCTTTCCTTGCTGCTGAGAAACCTAGCTCCCTGTCATCTAATTGTATTATTTGCCCAATCCTTCTATATGTAATCAGTCTCTCTTTTCTACTGTCATCCCCTTTCCTCTGTAGATGCACTGTTCCGCTGTGCAGTCTCTGCCATTGACACTGCGCCCCTCTACATGAACAAATTCTCATGCTACTCAGGCTGGACCTCTCTAAACTAGACTGATCTTTGTGTAGGGACATCTTTACCCTGTGTCATGTGGGCTCTGACTCATATGCTGCTCCCACTCCCACCAATCCCTTCAACAAACAGGGCAGATATGCAACAATTTCAATTTAGTTGTGAATGAAAAAGATAGGGTGGTAGCTAAAAGGTTACCCATTTAGGAAAGACTTGTTTTTGATAAGATGCCAATCTTAGGGTAAGTTTAAAGATATAGAAGAGACAGGATTAGTTTTAAGTATGCGAAAAGACCAAATTCCCACTTCAAGACAATGGGAGGGGAGAATAGCTTCAGTACACGTTGGTTTGAGAGTTTCCTAGCTGAAAAAGGAGTGACTTTCTATTGTATGTCTCTTACTTCCTGTGTGCAGTCATTGCTAAGGAGTGGTTTAGTGGGAGGTTTGAGGACAGTAGAGAGGGTTCTGAAATCACTGTAGAGAATGAAAAAGTGAAATCTGCAAAAACAAAACAAACACACAAATTTCTGAGTGTTACAGAAGATCTGAGAATCAAAACTGAAAATGAGTTGAGACACCAACCTGAGCGGTTGGTGGTGTTTTCTCCAGCAGCCCCCGGTGCTAGGAATGGAGAAGGCACTTTTCATCGGGCATACATTTAAATAGAAAAACATGGCACAAATAAGTTGAGAATTCTGGCTAGAGAGAGGTTGACTTGAAGGAAATAAATGTTGAATGTTGAACTGAATAGTTATTAGTTATATAGAATAAAACATAATTACATAGAGGAAGATGAATGCTAATTATTGTTTTATTTTTTTAATTACAAAAATAATACGTGTATCTTGTGAAAATAATTAAAACTATCTCCCTCCTCCAAATCTTCAAAGAATTGAAGATAAGACAGCAGAAGGGAAAAGTGGGTAGAAGGTGATAGATTGATTTGAAAATCATGGTTTGAATATTTTCTATGGTTCATTATGTACACTGTGAATATGAAAGTGAATAATGAGACTTTGGTCTTTTCTTTTGGTCTCTTCTCATAAGGTAAAATTCGAAGCAGAGAGGGAGGCAAACCATAAGAGACTTTTAACTATAGAGAACAAAATGAGGGTTGCTGAAGGGGAGATAGGTGGGAGGATGGGCTAAATGGGTGATGGGCATTAAGGAGGGCACTTTTTGGGGTGAGCACTGAGTTTCATATGTAAGTGATGAATCACTGGTCTCCTGAAGTCAAGACTGTACTGTATGTTATAAAAACAAAACAACACAAACAAAACAAAAAAACCCCAAACCCAGTACATCAAAAACTTTCAAAGGTCTTTTACAAATCCAAGGTTTGTTTTACTAAAAATGTTTCCTTTTAACAAAGACATAGGCAAGTAAGTATGAGTCTTCAACTTCTACAATAAAATCAAATCTGAATGATTTTTTTATTCTTTTAAAATATCCTTTCCTAATTCTTTCATGTAAGAATTGACTTGTTTTTTTGTTATTGTTGTTTTGTTTTTATTGTCCACTATTTTTGAGAGGATATGTGATCCCTTTCCTCCCCTAAAAAACCCCTCCCAGCCTGCTTTAGATAGTCAGCATGTTAGTGTAAACAGTTTTATTGACTAGACTCTACTTGGTGGATATTAACACAATAATGTTTTTATTTTTCTCCAATCACAATTCCCAGTAGTGCTTTGTAGAAATCTCCCAAGACAATTTCTTGAGCATATTCCACATCTTTCTCATCATTTGCAGTTATTAAAAAAACAAAGCAAACCAAACTAATTTCACTCCAGTGTAATAATCCAGTCTCAACTCTGATTTAAATATGATCCTCTCAATTCCCTCTGTAGCATCTCAATCCTTTGTTGGGGAGGAGGAATATAAGAGATGGCTGGGATTGCTTATTGAAGATGAGGAAGTACCCCTCCCCCCCAAGAATGAGGATGTGATGATCTCATAACTTTGTGCAATTTTTAGTGCTGTTTAGCTTCACCTTGGTGCACTCCTTCTCTGAGCATGTGGCAGAGGAGGCACCCATGTCTTCCTTTGGTTCTGCCTTTGGTCCACATCTCACCCCCCTTAAAAAGCAAGCTGTCAGGTAACTCTAGGGCTTGGACTTTCTCCTCTCTCCTCTGTATTTTTTTGTATTGAGTCAAACCCGGAAGTCCTCCTCTGCATCCTCTGATAGATAAGGAAACTGGGAACAAGCTGGAGACTTCCTCCACATTTTTTCTAAGTTCCCTTTTACATGCTCTCTTTTTGTCCCACTTCCCTGGGCTCAGTCAGCAAGTCCTCCTTCCAAAAGGAGGCACAGTTGTTGGTGTTCAGATATGCTCCCAAATTCCAAAAGACACAAGTCAAGTTCTCCGCCAGACTCCCTCACAGGGCTCACCGCACTTTGAAGACAGGCTTCAAGTTGGTCTCTAGTTCCCTGACTCGTTAAATATTTAGCTAAGTAGTAGGCTGTCAGGCTTTCTGCCTTGCCAGCACTCACTTTCTGTAGTTCACTGAAACTCTCTCTTCACTCGACTTCTGGTGGGTTGAGGGGAACTATTTTTCTGCCCACTTAGGGAGGCTTTTGGCCTCAGTGGTTGGAGTAGCCTTTAAAAATAGGGAATCCTAGGGGTGCCTGGGTGGCTCAGTTGGTTAAGTGGCCGACTTAGGCTCAGGTCATGATCTCACAGTTAGTGAGTTCAAGCCCCGCGTTGGGCTCTGTGCTGACAGCTCAGAACCTGGAGCCTGCTTTGGACTCTGTGTCTCCCTCTCTCTGTCCCTCCCTCGCTTGCACTCTTTCTCTCTCTCTCTCAAAAATAAATAAACATTAAAAAAGTTAAAAAAAAATAAAAGTATGAAATCCTTATAGTATTTTGTCATAATTTTTCAATCGGAATAATCAATTCCAAGACAATGAGAAAAATCCCATTAACATGCTATTATAATAGCACAAAACTAAAGTAAATAATATCCTTCATTCTTACTTGACATTGCATTATACAATGAAAAACAAAACAAAACAAAACAAAACACAAACTAACCCACAGGATATGGTAAGCCATATTTTTCAGTACCTAAGATTTTAAGTTAAGTATGCTTAGAGCAGCATTGATTTTCCAAGGTCATCAAAAGTATTATTAGTGAAAATATTATAGGTGTTTTGTGTGACTTTCTCTTGGAATATAGCAGGTGTAAGATGGGTGTCAGAGTGAGGGAGAGGAGTTAGGCCTATTATTAAATCGTTGGTCAGTCAAGAATATATGTCACTCAGTAACATTGTTTAACTTTCTATTAGTAGAGCTTTGAATACAATAAGCAAGACTGGTGTTTATTTAAAAACAATAAACATATTTTCCTTTAAGGCCTTTGAAAGATTACTTGTTAATCTTCTGCCTTATAGTCTCCTTAACAGAGCGGTTTGAATAAAGAAGTATTTTAGGTTCTGGCTTAAATATGAAGATGGTTTTAAGCATTCCCAATGGCTAACAAATATAATGATTATCATTCCCAGAGCAGTACTGTCTTCACGCTTTCGCAGCTGAATTCTTTCTAAGTGACATTTCTGCTATCCATATCCTTCTTGTTAAGAACTCAATAATGGACTAGGTTAATTAGAGATAGGTAATCTTACCTTGTATTAATCATCCTTCTGTTAGAATAAATTAACCTTTTTAGCTCCTATTTTCTGGAATTCCCAGCCTCTATAGACTCTGTTCTCGAGGCATTAGATAGCCTCATAAAATTTTAAACTCATTTGAATTTAGAATTATCCATTACTGATAGAGTTATTAAACTTAATAATCACAGAGATTTACTTCAATATCATTGAAGATTAGCCTAATTCAGGTACTTTATAGGCTTGTTTCTTCCTAGATGTGTGATCTGGGGAAATTTGGTTATCATCTCTGAGTTTTCATTTCCTGACTTAAAGAATAGGAATCAATATTATTGATTGAAATTATAGAAATCAAATGGGATAACACCTATACTGGATTCTGAAATGCACTATTGAAATGTTTGGTTATTGGGAGTATTATTTTGAAATATTGTCAAGTCAGAAGATTTCACTTTTTGTACTCTTGGTATTAACTGTTCACTAATACCCTGGATCCTTTTCCCTGGCTCCCTTATACCATTGTCAAGGAACAAAATAATGGCATAAAGTTGTGGGAGTGGGCATTCCGACCACTTGTGGCTCCCATAATTCTGTGGTACACATGTGGCCCAGGCAGCAGATTTATGTCAGTCCACTGAAGAATAGAGCATATCGGGCTGGCCACATTGGGGATTCAGAACACCCCATGACAAACTGAAAAATAAGCATGTGTTAAAATAAGTCTATTAACAATGGAAATATAAGTTTGTCTCTTTTTAAAAGGCAAAATAATGTAGTAAATTTCAGAGGTAATTTAGGAAATATTCAAACATTTGGCTTTAATTAAAAAAGGCAGGAAAATATATCAGAATTAGATTCCATTCGGGCAGGGTTTGTTTATCCTTCTCATCTTGAGTTTCAGCCAAAAATCCTCAGTTTTGACTAGTTTTAAATGTTTCTCCAAATTTGGGCAGAGCCTTTTGCCTATTTAGAGATAGATTCCTCTTAGTTCAACGTTAGATAAGAGGGGTGGAGGCCCACGCATATCAGGACCCACCAAAATCAAAGAGCAGAAGAAGGTCACGGGATAGACAATGGTATGTATGTGTGTGGGTAGAGGGGCACTAGTAGTGAGTAAATGAGTACCTCATGAGGTGGAAGAAATTGCATTCATTAAAATTTGTCTTGGGCAAAGAACGTATGTATTCAGGAAAAAATACTTTGATAAGCTACTTGTGGTTAGTTTGATAAGTACACTGAGTTGGTAAAGCTTTGAGAATATAGGCACTTTCATTTATTTCTGTTTTGAGTGTAAATCTATACAACTCCTTAGGAGGGAAATGTAGTAATGATTGTTAAAATTACAATTGCAGGGGCACCTGGGTGTCTCAGTGGGTTGAGCATCCAACTCTTGATTTCAGCTCAGGTCATGATCCCAGGGTCATGGGATGGAGCCCAACTTTGGGTTCCACACTGAACATGGAGCCTGCTTAAGATTCTCTCTCCTTTTCCTTCTCCCTATTTTGCACTCACTCTCTTTCTAAAATAAAATTAAAGAATATTAAAAAAATTACAAATGCATATCCAAAAAATACATACAGATGGCCAACAGACACATGAAAAGATGTTCATCATCATTTATCATCAGGGAAATGCAAATGAAAGCCACGTTGAGATACTACTTCACACCTGTCAGATTGGCTAAAATCAACAACATGAGAAACAACAGGCGTTGGTGAGAATACAAATTGGTGCAGCTACTGTGGAAAGCAGTATGGAGGTTCCTCATGGATACATGCATCCCTGTGTTTATAGCAGTGTTATTTACAATAGTCAAGATATGGAATCAGCCCAAGTATCTATCAACTGATGAAAGGATAAAGATGTGACACACACACACACACACACACACACACACGCACGCACGCACACACACAGGAATATTATTCAGCCATAAAAAAGAATAGAGTCTTGTCATTTACAAGGACATGGATGGAACCAGAGAGCATAATGCTAAGGGAAATTAAGCCAGTCAGAGAAAGATAAAATGCCGTATGATCTTACTCATATGTAGAATATGAGAAACAAAACAAATAAAGAAAGGGAAAAATATGAGGGAGAGAGAGAGTCCAATCAATGTACTTGTCGTGGTAAACACATAGTGATGTATTGAAATGTCGCATTACTATATTGTACACCTGAAAGTAATATAACACTGTATGTTAACTAAAATAAAAACTTAAAAAACTTAAAAGTTAAAAAAAAAAGAAAAGGAAAAGAAAAAACTATAGCTACATTTATCTTCCCCAAAAATACCACTAACTGAGAATTTATTGTATGAGACCCAATGTCCATAAATAGGTTAAGTTAATTATGGTACATAGATAAAATGGAGTACAATGGAACAATGTAAAAGAATTACAAAACTCCTTATGCACTGATAGGAAAGCTATCCAAAATATGTAGTACAGAGAAAAAAATTAAGGTACAGAACAATAGTTAATTTAACCCATTCGTGGACGTCGGTTTGTTTGTGATTATTTGCACTGATGACAATATTGCAACATATAAACATATATAGACCTTACTCTGCATTAGTGCATGTATACCCATAGAATAAATTCTCAGTGGTGATATTGTTGGGCAAGATATATGTAATTGTTATTTTGATAATCATTACTACATTTTCCTCCTAAGTAGTTGTACCAATTTATAGTCCCAACAGAGATAAGCCCCCCTTTTCTCAAAGCTTTGCCAGCATAATGTATTGTCAAGCTTTTACATTTCCACAAATCCAAGAGGAGACAAATGGAATCTTGGTCTCTAACATTTTTTTTAGTCAGTTTTAGAAAATTTGTAGACTAACTCAAACTTAGGGAAAAAATGCAAGTATAAAGAATGTTTTCCCCCTGCCCTGAACTATTTAAGAATAAGTTATCAACATCATGACCCTATACCCCTGAATACTGTAGGGTATATATCTTACAAGCAAGGACATTCTGCTACATAACCAAAGTAAAACCATCGATATCAGAGCATTAGTTTTGATACATTAGTACTGTCTAATTCTCAGACTCCATTCATGTTTTGCCCATTATCCCTAGGATGTCCTTTATAGCAAAAGTACATAGTCCAGAATCATGTGTTGTGTTTGGCTGCTGGGCCTCTTTAGTGTCTTCCAATTTGAAATGGTTCCTTCTGCTTTCTTTCACATCTATGATCTTGATACTTTTAAGGATTATAGGCCAGATATTTTGTGAAATGCCTCTTAACTTGGGTTTGCTTGACATTTTTTGACTCACTTCAGATTATACATGTTTGGTAGGAATATTGCAGAAATGATGCCGTGTTCCACTTGTTGCAACCTATCAGTTGACTCACAATTTTGATTTAGTGCATTACTGATGATGTTTATTCTGATCATTTCATTAAATTGTCGGCCGCCAAGATTGTCCTAGATTTGGTCAGTGGGAACTCCTTCAAGCTGCCTCTTCTGTCCTTTGACTTTTCTCCATCATCTGTGAGCACTTCCTTGCTTTCTCATCCACAATGTTTGTTCCAGGCTCATCTTTTACTTTCCTTGTCTCAGACCTGGAGTCATCCGTTTCTTCAAGGACATTTTTAATGGAGAATGGTATTTAGAAGCGAAGATATGGGTGCTAAGTGTGTTCCTTGCTTTTGAGGTGTCTCTGTTCCTAGACTCTGTAAATAAACAAGCCCTTCTTCCCACCCTTCTTCCCTCCCTCCCTTCTTCCCTTCTTCCCTTCCTCCCTTCCTCCCTCCTTCCCTCACTTTCTATCTTTCTCTGTGTTAAAAACTATGAGTTGAGGGACTCCCGGGTTGCTTAGTCGGTTGGGCTTCTGACTCTTGATTTTGGCTTAGGTCATGATTTCATGGTTTGTGGAATCAGACCCTATGTCAGTCTCTGCTGGCAGTGTGGAGCCTGCTTGGGATTTTCTCTTTCTACCTCTCTCTTTGCCCTCCCCCACTCATGCTCTCTTTCTCTCTCAAAATAAATAAATAAATAAACTTTAAAAACTGAGTTGATACTATAACTTCAATTCTTATCCAACATCACATGATTCATTTTAGTTATTTCCATTTCCATATTTTTAATTCCCTTCTCTGACAGTGAGAAACGTATTTCACATTATCCTTAAATATTGAATGATACCCCCTTTATGTAACACATCTCCCATGACTGCCCCTCTCCTACATTAATACTTTCCTCAATCTTCCTCAATCTTTTTGGGCCTTATGCCAGATACCTCTCTCCTCTCTCTCTCCATTTCCTGCAGAAGTTCTCTTCACCCTTCATAGGCTCTAACAACTCAGACTTCTTGGTGTAGTTTTGTTTGCTTTTTTTTTGTTGTGACTGAGATTGAGCAATTTTAATGAAGAGTGCCAATATAAATCCTTTCTTCATTTCCCATCCAAAATCTTCAGTGAAATCAACATTGCCCAATAATATTTTTTTGTAAGTGAATTATTTAGTAGATCTTGAATCAGAATTGAGTTTTATGTTCAGCTGCACCCAGTGAGTACAATTTTTAAATAAATAATTTATTCACTTAACACTTATTTATTGAATTCACTGTATATTCTGGCTGGTTTTCTAGGCACTGAGGATCTAGTGGAAAGAAAAAGAGACAAATTGCCTTCCTTCATGGAATTTGTTTTGTTTTGGTTTTGATATTTTAATGTTTATTTTTCAGAGAGAGAGAGAGAGAGAGACAGAGCATGAGCAAGGGAGGGGCAGAGAGAGAGGGAAATATAGAATCCTAAGCAGCAGGCTCTGAGCTGTCAGCACTGAGCCTGAGCCCGACTCGGGGCCTGAACTCACGAACTGCAGGATCATGACCTGACCCAAAGTTGGATGCTTTACCAACTCAGCCACCCAGGCACCTCAGAATTTATATTTCTAATATTAGGGTTAAATAATGAGCAATTTAGCTGTATACACTTAGAGTGTAATTTCAGTAGTGAAAAAGCTACAAAGAGAATAAAGTACAGAGACAGAATTTGCAGTTGCAGGGTCTGGAGTGACAGGGAAGCCTCAGTGGACACCTAGGTGATAGAATGGAAAGAAATATTTTGTATATACATTCCAGGGATTAGCATATGGGAAGGCATGTCTACCTGGTAAGAAGAAGCCAGTTTCTGGGACTGAGAGCCTGACTTGGAGATCCAGACTGGAAAGGAGGGCAGCCATTCCCTAAGGATTTATTGCTAATTAATGCTGGGGCCACTTCTCAGATGCAGCCCCATGTAACGCTTTCTTTGCAGCTTCAGTTCTAACCAAAGACATCAGAAACAACAACTTTGTAAATAACCAATAAAGTTTTGTCTTAAGGTTTTAAAATCTATTTCTAATCTTTATGACTTCATCCTTGCAAGTTAAGTGATATTAGTTCCATCTTACAGATGAGGAAACTAAAGCACTTAAGGATTAATATAACTCATCTTAGCTAGTAAGACTCTGAGCAGTCATTAATTCCAAAGTCCACCTCTTTCCAGTGTTGCCCAGGGTCAGACCCTGATCTGTTATTTTTGGCAAGTGCCTTCTGGAAGCAACGCCATTATGAGGTAAACTAGGGCCTTATACGAACCAGGGTCCTCCTGGCTCTGGTCCTTTTGCTAAAACTTGATAAATATTCTCCCATTATGTCGATATGTTTCCATTTCAGTTACAATGAAATATAAACTAATTTCCATTCATGTTTTTAGGCTCAGACATTATCCTCTCGTGTGTAGAATCTAGGATATATTGGATGGTTAGTTATATAGTTACAATAAACAAAACCTTTTTTATCCTTCTAAGATATAAAAATGCACAATATTATTTCACAGCAAGTGCAGCTACCATTTGATATTCCTGAAAATGTGCATCTTTGAACAGAATTCTACCAGTGAGATCACAGATCAATTAAGTTGGTCAATTCAGCAAAGCCCTGATCACAGACGACTTACATAGATTTATTTGGATGAATTATGAGAACTCAGTAACTAAACTGTAATGCTGGTTAAGATTACACTTAAAAGCATCAGATAATTAAAAAGGCAAATTATCTATGTTTGAGGCCCAAATAAAATAAAGTAATAATACTATACTTATCAAAAATCAAGTTAAAAAAACAAACAAGAGAGGTAATAAGAACAAAATATTTGAACCACTTTACGTTTAATAAGAGACTTAATGTCACTGTGGAAGAATGTAATTTTCCTCATTGGTGGTTTAGCATAAACTGGAGGTAGTGTAACCTCACTTGGTAGTCCCTCGGAGTGCCTGCCAGTTGTGAATCCTGAGTAGGTCTCAGCAGCATGGAGTGCAGGGCTCCGTTAGAGATATCTCCACTGAGAATGAGAATACGAAGTAGTGGTTTTCATTTTGCCTGAGGTCACACTGGCCCTAGAGCTACTGTAAGCCCCCCAACTAGAACCAGCTCTGTTGCTCTTTCCTCAAGGCAGCCGGAGAATACAGTGTTAGCAAGCACATGTCCTAGAGACGCTGGCCACCCAAATAGGCTTTGACTTATAGTCAGATAACTTTGTCTAGTACCTACCACCCTATAAGAAGAGCCGTGTATTTTAATCTTATGTTTAAAGGAAAGGGATGGAAGAGTTTCTGGAGCTAGAGAAAGGGAAATCAAGATTTCACATTAGGACATGGCCTGGGAAATGGGAAATGGAAGTATTATTAGGCTAAGCTTCAACAGTTGAGCCCGCTGCAGGGCAATACCAGTGTCTTGCTGATTGTAGATCAGGCAAGATAGGACATGTGGAAGTGGAAAAGAATCCTGCAAAACTAAATCATGGTGGAAATAGTAGCAGCTGGTAAAATAGAAAAAAAAACATTTTGTGATATCTTTTTCTACACAGAAGCATAATAATGACTGAATTAAATACATTTTCAAGTATGAAACTGAAAATTAGGGGGTGCCTAGGTGGCTCCGTCCATTGAGCTTCCATCTCTTGATTTCAGCTCATGATCTCATGGTTGGTGAGTGTGAGCCCTGTGTGGGCCTATGTGCTGACTGCACAGAGCCTCTTGGGATTTTCTCGCACGCTCTCTCTCTGCCCCTCCCCTGCTCTCACTTTCTCTGTCTCTCTCAAAATAAATACACATTAAAAAAAAAAATCTTTTCTGAATCCTAACTCTCCTATGGAGAGTAAAATGGAGATAATAATCCATATTTTATAGAAGGTGCTTGATACATAATAAGTGCTCTGCAAGTGTTAACTCTTGTTATTTTTAAAAAAGTTATCTTTATGGGGTGATCAGGGACATATGAAACCCATTTAATGATTATGTAGAAGTGGAACGCTGCACGGAAAATAAAAAAATATGCAATGGTTGCCTAGATATATTGTTGTTTGAGAAAAAAGTAAGGTGCAAGAGACTGTGTAATGTATGTTTGCATTTTTTAAAGGATACTTAAGTATATATACGCTTGTATCAATATGTAAATTTTTGGGGGAGTGACACTCAAGAAACTGTTATTAATACTTGGAGGGATATGGGAGCTTCTGGGTGGGACATGAGCCTGATTTTCACTGTGTACCTTTTGTACTATTTGAATTTTTCAATCATGCATCTGGAGTTTTTAATTGAAAGGAACAAGTTCAAAGTTAAGGATATATAGAGGTCAATATCATTATGGTTAGCTATTTTTAAAAATATATTATTTCATCTATTGAAATAGAAAATTTTCATTGCTAAATTATGAAAGTGATCCATTGGTTATAGCCAAATTATGGAAGGGCCCATCAATAGGTGAATAGATGAAGAAGATGTGGTATGTATACAATGAAATATTGTTCAGCCACGAAGCATGAAATCTTGCCATTTACAACGACATGGATGGAACTATAGAGTATTATAGTAAGTGAAATAAGTCAGTCAGAGAAAGACAAATGCCAAATGATCTCACCCTGTGGAATTTAAGAAACAAGACAATCAAGCAAAGGAAAAAAAATAAAAGAAGACAAATAAAGAAACAGATTCTTAATTATAGAGAACTTATGGTTTCCAGAGGAGAGGTGGGTTGAGGGATGGTGAGAAATAGGTGATGGGGATTAAGGAGTGCACTTCTAATGAGCACCTGGTGATGTGTGGAACTGTTGAGTCACTACATTGTACACTTAAAACTAATATTACACTGCATGTTAACTAGCTGGAATTTATATTATTGTTAATAATAATTATATTATGTATTATTATAATTATGTTATCATTAATAATTGTATTATTAATAAATCTCAGACTTTTAAAATGGCCTAAGAGTGACCAACAGTTGGCTTTACAATGACTAATAACATGTAACTTTCTTGCTTATTAAATGATAAATATTTGTTTTACAATCTTTGGAAATTATAGAAATAGTATGCCAACCCATAAAAATGGTATCTTGCACACTTTTGTGATTTGTGTTTTTTTCTAGCCTTTTTCCTTTTAGTTTTATAAAGTGCATAAGAAGATATTGGGAAGAGGGTGCCCAGAACATCTTTGCTTTCCCTTTCACTCCTAATTCCAGTCTATGGGCTTCTCCTGAACCACATTCTTAGAGATGAGTGCAGGTAAGGAGTGAGGCCTAACGAATAAGTGGGCAGCTGAGGATCAGAAAGCAGTGAATTCAGGGGACACTTTGGATTGCTGAGGGACAAGGTCATTACAGGCTCAGCAGGAGTAAATTCAGTCTTCTCAGCTTCCGAAAAGTGAAGGAGTTTTATGGCTGACTGAGTCTTTCCTGACCTTGAGGCTGAAGGTTTTGGCAGGGACAGATAACACAGAAGCTTCCTTGAGGTGCTTCAGTTGGGCAATGTTAGTCTTCCTGCTTCTCTGCCTAGGAGAGAGCTTAGCCTTTCACCTGCAGCGTTCTCTAACAACTAGAATCGAGTTCCTCTGAGTCAAAAGAAAAATGACATTTTTATGTCAAGGGGACAAGAAGCCAGAGAGGGAAAGATCAGGTAGAATAATCGGTGTAATGGAGTTTTTTGGGGAAGTCAAAGGAAATCCTGAACTCAAAAATTAGAAGAACACCCGAGGAAATAAACATGCAGCATAAAAGATGCTTCTGTGGCAACAAATTCAAATAAATAATTTATTAGAGGAATTTGAAAAGAGGATGCACTGAAATCTGAAATAGTCCAATAGAAATCAATGCCAAGACATATCTTAAAGGCAGAGTATAGAGATGAGAATCTGAGTGAAGCAGTTAGATACATGTGAGTAATGAGAGTTCTAGAAGAAAAGCAAGGAAGTCAGACAATAATTAAACAAATAGGAAAGTTACTTTCCATTTGATGAAGAAAGAAATTCTCTTGTGGATTCTAATATCTTGCCAAGTTCTCGGCTTGAGGGATGAGGAAAAACATATTTAGTATGTCACGATAAAGTCCCTGAATTCTAATCGTTAATAGGAAATGGTGCAGGACTTTAGGCAGAAAGAACAAATCCTACAAGGGGAAAAACGGTACTTAACGATACTTCCTCAGTGTCTTAGAAATAGTAATTATATGCATTTTTTTCTTCACAACAACCCTTTTAGGTAGGAGTCATTTTTTCAAATGTTTATTTTTAAAAGAGAAAGCATGAGCGGGGGGAGGGGCAGAGAGAGAAGGGCAGAGGATCCAAAATGGGCTCTTCGTTGACAGCAGAGAGCCTGATGTAGGGATCAAGTTCACAAACCATGAGATCATGACCTGTGCCAAAGTCGGAGGCTCAACTCAGTGAGCCACCCAGGTACCTCTAGGTGGGAGTTGTTTTCATCTACATTTTACTCGTGAGGAAACTGGGACACACAGAGGTTAAATCATAAGCCCGAGGTCCCATAACTAGAAAGTGACAGAGCCAGGGCTCAACAAAAGTGGTCTGGCTACAGAGGCACCACACTTTATCATCACACAAGTTGGGTCTCAAATGGGCTATTTTATTTGAGAAGACATATGGGAAAAAGAGTCTAAGCAAACAACAGATGAACCAGGGAGGAAAGATAGAAGGTGAGCACTGAACTGTGGTGTGTGTGTGTGTGTGTGTGTGTGAGCTGCTTCCTCTGTCCACCACCTCCCTCTCATTTTCTTTCTCTCCCCCTCCTTTCTTCTCTTTCTTTGTCAGCAAGTGTACCATTGTTGACAACGGCTTATGATGTTGACTGCCACCCCAGAGGAAAGGGGAAAATCTTGAATTGAATGTAAGTATGTGAAATATTTCTCTTTTTTTTAAGTTTATGTATCTTTTTTTTAGTGATCTTTACACCCAATGCAGGCCTTGAACTCACAGCCCCAAGATCAAGAGTCACAGGCTCTACCGACTGAGCCAGCCAGGTGCCCCAAGAATGTGGAATATTTCTTAGAGAATCAGTCTTATATTAAAATTTGTGAGGCTAAGTTGGTGAAGATAAAATACAGACTTATTATATAAATTTCATTTCTCAATCTTTTGAACATGTAGTTGTAAAATTTCTTAAAATTTGTATTCACCTATAGAAAAAAATTCAGATAATAAGTGATAAAGATTTGCTCTTTGTAAGTTCCCTGCTGCTTAAAAGTAATAGAAATCTTAGAATTTCTCTTTATGCCTTGATAATAGAGATTATTTTTTCTTTCTTTTTAAAAACATTTTAGTTAATATACAGTACAATATTGGTTTCAGAAGTAGAATTCAGTGATTCATCACTTATATACAACACCCAGTGCTCATCAGAAGTGCCCTCCTTAGTACCCACCCATCTCCCACCCACCTCCCTCCATCACCCCTCACTTTGTTCTCTGTCATTAAGAGTCTCTCATGGTTTGTTTCCCTTTCTTCTCTCCCCCTCCTTCCCATATGTTCATCTGTCTTGTTTCTTAAATTCCACATATACATGAAATCGTATGACATTTGTCTTTCTCTGATTGACCTATTTCATTTAGCATAATACATTCTAGCTCCATCTACGTTGTTGCAAAAGGCAAGATTTCACTTTTTTGATGGCTGAGTAATAAATCTATCTATCTATCTATCTATCTATCTATCTATCTATCTATCTATCTCTCTATTTATCTATCTATCACATCTTCTTTATCCATTTATCAGTGAATGGACATTTGGGCTCTCTCCATAGTTTGGTTGATTGTTATGTTACATAAGACATAAGATATAAAAAACACAAACCATAAAGCCAAAGAGGTGAAGCTGCTTGGTAGGTATTCCTAACATTTATGTACATTAGAAAAAAGCATTAAAAAGTAAAAATATGAGGCATAAATGAAAAGAAGGTATTTGCAGGGCTTATTACTGACTTTTCAAGTGATAATTCTAAATATACAAAGAATCTTACAAAATTAATAAAGAGATCAGCAACCCAGTAGAGAAACAGGAAGAGCTATGAAGAGGCATTTCACACATGAGAAAAACTCAAGTGTCCATTGATATAAAAAAGATGCTTAATCTCATTTGTAACCAGGAAAAAGGAAATTAAAACCTCAGTGCAACACGATTTCATACCCATCAGACTTGCATAAAATCAGAAAATTTCATAAAAAGCTTCAGTGAGGAGGAGAATCTAAAAAAACTACTACTACTGGCGAGGGTGTACATCAAGATGTGGAGGTTAGACGAAGTCCTGCATATGTATCTGAGGGGATTGGGACGAGAAGGTTGATGGCAGCATTGTTCATAATGCAAGTTTGGAAAAATATCTAATTGTCCAACAAATGGAGAATGGATAAGCAAATAGCAAGTGGTGGAATATATATGAATGACCTATAGTTTTATGTGTCAACCTGTAGCTAAATCCCAACAGGAAGTTGAGTAACGAAGTGAGAAAGGATAGTACAATAGAATACCATGTGTACGAAGTTTTAAAATGTACTAAACAATATTGCATATTGTTTATAGATGCTTACATGCTTACTGCAACTGTGCAGTATCATAATGACAGACATCAAATTGAGAGAGTGTTTATTTCTGGGATGGGAAGAAGAGGATGGGATTAGCACGTGCATGGAAGTGCACAGCAAATTAGGTTTCGTTGTATGTTTTAAGCTCATGGATAGACGTACTTAGATATTTCTATCATTGCTCTCTATATGTTTTGATAGGCCTGAAATATTCTACAATTAAAACAAAAAATTCACTACTGTTATACTTTTTTAAGATTTTACTTTTTCAGGGGCAGGTGGGTGGCTCAGATGAGGGCTAGATGAAGGTTTCAGTGGTAGCCCCACCAGTGGAGGATGTTGAAATAGTGTCCTTTCTCATTGTCTAGTTATAGTTTTGTTTATATAACGTTTTTTCAAGATCTATGGAACTTTTTGATGTATTAGATACTTGACTCTGTTACACAAATCATTAAAAAAAAAACTCGCCCAAAACAAACTTTTTTGGGCGTGGGGTTTTAGGGGAACCAGCTTATTTTTAAAAGGTTTTTTTCTTGGTTTTTCGTCTACATTGCCTTTTCTTTTCCCCTGTTTGCCTCCTAGTCCAGGTCCCTATACTTTCTGGGTTGCTGCAGTTCATTTTGGAAGTTCTCTCTTCTAAGCTCCCCCTTCCACTCTCCCAAGCAGAGCACTTGGCGACAAACAGTTATTGGTTGCCAGTCAGATGAAATTACTCAACTTCATTTGAAGGTTTTCTTACTTTGTCATTAGTCTCAATTTGGACGCTCCATTTTTTAGACCGGTACTCACAGAAGCTGGCTTGTGAAAAAGTTTTCAGCAACCACAGTAAAATGATAAAAATATGGATAATATTGTGAGAGTTATATACAGCTAAAAGGATTCAAATATAAATTTTTGAGATTTTTCTTGCTTTTTCTGATAAAATGTATTTCTTCATAAAATAGTTGATGGCAAAATTAAAAAAAAAGACCTTTCTTGGGAAAAGTACAAGTTGGTAACTTTTATGCCTGCCTTCTTCCTACCTCCCTACCTCTCCTACTTACTTATCCCCACACCAGAAACACACACATAGTGTCACTCTCTGTCTCTCTCTCTCAACACTTTTGCAGGTCAGTAAAACGTAAGGATTTCAGTTGTTTTGCATAATGCATACTCAGTAGTCATGTTTTTTCCCACTTCTCTGTCTTTTCTCATAATCATTCCTGTGGTCTCTAATGTTCTCCAGATACTTCATTACAAATTCCACACGTCCTGTAATGCCAAGATCAAATCTCCTCTCCTTCAGTTCATCTTCTTTACGTAACACCTGTACCTCCTCATCCATCTTCCTTTACACTATAAGAATATTTATTAAAACCTCTGGCATTAGTTGCATAAGAATTTTCTTTTTCAAAGATTTTTTTTCTCTCTAGGTGGACTTCATGTCTGTAAAAGAAGGAACTTTTTGCATTTCCTTTCATACAAAGAGGATTTTGTGGTAAGGACATAAAATTCATATAAAGTGTTTTATGTTATAGTAATCCTGAATATGTGTTATATGTATGGGTATAATGATTGAATGTTTATGAATTATAGTGACTCTACACTATATATTTCCAGCTTTCTGCTTTCCAGATCTCCAAGTGTTAGGTATATGCATGTGACTGGTTTTGCCCAATTGGATGTGAATGAAAATGATGTGTTAATTCCAGCTGAAGCTTTTGAGCCAATGTAGATTTACTACCTCTTTTTTCTGTGCCTTAGAGACCAGGAATATTCTAGCTGGTGAATGATGTTCAGTTTGGGTCCTGAAGTGAGTGTAATATGAAAGAGCCCCAAACAACCTGCAATGGACTTGTAGTGTGCATGGGAAATAAACTATCTTTGTTCTTAGTCCACTGAGATTTTGGAGATTGTAGATTATAGCAGCATAACCTATTGATACTTATACAGACCTCAGTTAAAAAAATAATAAAATTTGTAATTTCTTTATTTCCTTATTAAATTTATAATTTAATTTAAAATTTTAAATACGTACCATTTCAATATATTGTATTTGTTACATTTAAAAATAAAGAATTTTTTTCACCTTGTATGAAAAAACTCAGAGGTAATATCATACTCAGTGGGGAAAACAGAGCTTTTTTTCTAAGGTCAGGAACAAGACAAGGATGTCCACTCTTCATAGTTTTATTCAATACAGTACTGGAAGTCCTATCCACAGCAATCCTACAACAAGAAAATAAAAGGCATCCAGATCAGCAAGAAGAAGCAGAACTGTCCGTATTTGCCAATAACATAATACTACATATAGAAACTGTGAAGCATCTACCAAAAAACTACTGAAACTGATAAATGAATTCAGTAGAGTTGCAAGATACAAAATCAATGTACAAAACAAAAAACAAAATCAGTGTACAGAAATCCGTTGCATTTCTATATACTAATAATGAAGCAGCAGAAAGAGAAATTAAGAAAATAATCCCATTTACAATTACTCCAAAAATAATAAAATACCCAGCAATAAACGTAACCAAAGAGGTTAAAGATCTGTACTCTGAAAACTGTAAAACACTTATGAAAGAAATTGAAAGACAAAGAAATAGAAAGACATTCCATGCTCATGGTTCGGAAGAACAAATATTGTTAAAGTGTCTATAGTACCCACAGAAAACCCTATCAAAATGCCAACAGCATTTTTCACAGAACTAAAACAATCCTAAAATTTGTATGGAGCCACAAAAGGTTACCAAAGCAATATTGAAAAAGAAGAACAAAACTGGAGGTATCACAATCCTAGATTTCAAGATATAGTACAAAGCTTTAGTAATCAAAACAGTATGGTACTGGCACAAAAATAGACATAAAGATCAATGGAACAGAATAGCCCAGAAATAAACCAACAATTATATGATCACTTAATCTTTGACAAAGTAGGCAAAAATATGCAATGGGAAAACAAGAGTCTCTTCAACAATGTTGGGAAAACTGGCAGCAACATGCAAAAGAATGAAATTGGACCACTTTCTTACACTGTGTGCAAAAATAAACTCAAAATGGAGAAGAATCTAAATGCGAGACTTAAAATCATTAAAATCCTAGAAAAGAACATAGTCAGTAATTTGTGTGACATCAGCTCTAACAGTATCTTTCTAGATATGTCCCCTGAGGCAAAGGAAACAAAAGGAAAAATAAATATTTTGGGATTCCATCAAAATGAAAAGCTTCTGCACAGGAAGGAAACAACCAACAAAACTAAAAGACAGCCTACTGAATTGGAAAAGATGTTTGCAAGCGACCTCTCCCATAAAGAGTTAGCATCCAAATATATAAAGAACTTATACAACTCAACACCCAAAAGACAAATAATCTAATTAAAAATAGTCAGAAGACATGAACAGACATTGCTCCAAAGAAGGCGTCCAGATGGCCAACAGACACATGATAAGATGCTTAATATCACTCATCATCAGGGAAATGCAATTCAAAACTACAGTGAGATATCACCTCATACCTGTCAGAATGGCTAAAATAAAAAACACAAGAAACAACAAGTGCTGGTGAGGATGTGGTGAAATAGGAACACTTGGGCAATGTTGGTGGGAATGCAAACTGGTGCAGCCACTCTAGAAAACAATGTGGGGTTTCCTCAAAAAATTAAAACTAGAACTACCCTATGGTCCAGTAATCCCGCTACTGGGTATTTACCCAAAGAATACAAAAACACTAAATCAAAGGGATACATGCATCCCTTTATTTATTGCAACTTTATAGTAGCCAAAATACGGAAGCAGCCAAATATCCATTGATAGATGATGAATGGATGATGAAGATATATATGTATGCAATGAAATATTATGCAGTCATAAAAAATAAAATCTTGCCATTTGCAACAACATAGATGGAACTAGAGAGTGTTATGCTAAGTAAGCCAGTCAGAGAAGGATAAATACCATATGATTTCTTTCCTGTGTAGAATTTAAGAAACAAAACAAATGAACAAAGGAAAAACAAGAGACAAATAAAAAAACAGGCTCCTAACTATAGAGAACAAACAGATTGTTACTGCAAGGGAGGTGGATGGAGGGATGGGTGAGATGGGTAAAGGGGATTGATTACAATTACCTTGGTGAGCACCAAGTAATATATGGAATTGTTGAATTACTATATTGTTGAATTACTAAATATAACACTGTATGTTAATTATGCTGGAATTAAAAATCAAACCTGAATGTTTTCAATGAGATCAACAGTAAAGACTCGGAGTCTCAAAGCAACATGCAGGAACATGTAGGACATATTTAAAAAACACACCTGAGTATGTTGAAATTGGCAAGTTGAAAACTAAAACACATAGGAAGTTTAAACTCCTTTGAAAAGAAGCAGCTATGCAATCCTCAAGGATGAAATTTCCAAGTCTCATTAATACATCTAAAATTCTTCTTCCTACTACAAGCCTTAATGATTTTGAGAAAGCTGATTTGAATCAGTTTCTATCATGTTACTTTGTATTTAAAATAACTAAAATTTGACGTCTTGGAGTAATTTTATTTAACATTTTTACTTCATTTATAGCCTAACATTTAACCAACAAATTCTTCACTGAGTTTTTGTGGTAAAGGTCTGGCAGTGAAAAGTATCTTGAAAAGTCCACAGATTAAATATGAATAGTTAAAGCAGGAATATGATAGAATCCCATAAAGGAGTCTTGACCCATTGGAAATATTTTCCCGTGAGTCTTTAGGATGGTTGTGTATATACCACAAAAGCACAAAAGAGGCAGTCGATTAACCTTAGAACTCTAAATAAACTTGAACGCTGTGTTCTTTGTCTAGCACAAAGATATTTGGGAGGCTGGCGCCATCTGCTGGCCAAATACCAGCTCTTCAGATTCCCTTTTGTGACTTTGTTTTTCAAGAAATATCGTAAATTACTTTATATTGTAAAGTAAATGTAAATTTACTTTATTAAGTAAATAAGTAAAAATATTTCAAATGCTAATTTAAAGAACTTGTGCACATAAAACGAAGACATATTTCTGTACAGTATAAACTGTAGTTATATGACAGCTTCAATCCTGAGTTTTTAATATTTATACTTGATTTATTTTTGAGAGACTTACACAGTTAAAATCACCACCTTTTTCTTATCATAAAATGTGACTTCCAAAAAAGTCAGATTCGTCTCTGTTCAATAAAATGTAAATTAATTTTTTCGTATTTCTAGAAAAGTTTGAGTTAGGGGTGTGTGTGTGTGTGTGTTTAATATTGATTTTTTAAGGTTTATTTATTTTTTTAGAGAGAGAGAGATACAGAGTATGAGCAGAGGAGGGTCAGAGAGAGAAGGAGACACAGAATCTGAAGCTGGCTCCAGACTCTGAGCTGTCAGCACAGAGCCCGACGCGGGGCTTGAACTCACAGATCGCGAGATCATGACCTGAGCCGAAGTCGGATGCTTAACCGACTGAGCCACCCAGGTGCCCTTACTATCAAACTTTATAAATGCACTAAGAAAAAGGGGAAGGGATCTGGAAATAACTTTGTTAAGTGTGTGCTTTGTACTCAGAAATGTGCAGGATCTTTCAAGTAGCTGGTCCCCTTTACTACCCACAACTAGCCTTCGTATTAGACAGTGTCAACTCAGTTTTAACTGTCTAGGAATTAAGTCTAAGACATTGAGGACACAAATGTGAATGTTTTGGGGGAAGTTAAGTTTATTTTATCAGAATCATTGCAATTCCTCATTTATGAAGCTATCCCAGAAAAACTGATTTAACAGATTTTTTCACTTTTTTTTTTTTTTTTTTTTGGAGTGACTGACTTTTATCATTGTTAGAGTATGTAGGTATTTGATTTAGTTTTACTTTTGGAATAATGATAGGCAGAGACCTTTGTGTTCTTTCCTACTATACTTTTGTTCATTACTGTGTCTTCAGTAACCAAAGGAAGCATTAGATGTAAAGTAGATGCTCAATGGGTTTTAATAGAAAGAGAGAAAGAAAAGAGATAGAGAAAGGAGAGAGAGAGAGAGAAGGAAAGAGGAAGGAAACAAGAAAAGGGCAGAAGGCAGAAAGAAGAGGAGGTAATTTGCTGCTTGGCACATAACAGGCTTTGGTAAAGATGAGTAAGAAGTTTCACCTATGACATTGGGCTCTTGGGGAAGTGAGGTGGTGGAGAGTTAACATTTATCAGAATTTGTTATATGCCGTGCACTGTTAGGCACTTTACACTTGTAACTTTATTAGTGCTAAAATACACCAAGTGAGTCATTTATTATTGTTTCCATTTTTACAGATGAGAAAATTGTGCTCATCCTGGTTAAATTGTTTATCCAATGTCACACAACTCACAAGTGGCAAAGTTAAGATTTAAATCTTTATCTGCCTGACTTAAAAGACCTATATAAATTTATTTGCTCATTCGTTTGGCAAACATTTACTAAATGATGTATCATTCTTCTCAGGGAACCTCATTTCTTCTTACACCTTAAAATGTCACAAATAGGATAAATAACCCCCAAAGTATTTCTTCAGTCAATACCTCTTCTCTGAACTCTAGACTTGTATACCCTCATGCCTTTTTGACATTCCCACTTGGCAGCCTGTACATACTTCAAACTAATATGTACAAATAAAATTCTAGAGTTTAGCCTCAAATGTATCTTTTCCTGGGTCTTTATTTTCTCTGAAAATTACACAACTCTCCATCTAGCTAATAAAATCAGAAAACTGGGAATCATTCTTAACTTCTTTTCTTTCTTTCTTTTTTTTAACTCTCAAATCTTATCCTCATATTTTACTTGACTTTATAAGATTTGTCCCCTGCCTCCATCTCTACCTTTACTTCTATCTTGCTTCCCATTTGCTAGTCATGCAGGCATTATGGCAGTTTTGAGAACAGATGAAGCTCTTCCTTACAAAAGGATTTTTTGTACTTGGTATCATCTTCCTAGAATGCTTCTTCCATTGTTTCTTTCAGGTCTTAGCTTAAATGAAAACTCCTCAGAGAAATTTGGTCTTGACAAGCCACAATTAAAAAGTATATATATAAGTAGGTCCCTTGTTATTCTCTATATCATAGTCTGCTCATTTTCTTCCTAGTACTTGGAACAGTCTGGACTTATTTTACTAACTTTGTTTCCTTGTTAAATGTGTCTTCACATAGACTAAGTTCTATGACTCATTGAATTTCTCTTTCTGGTTCATTGATGCAAACCTGTGACCTAGCGCTGGGGCTGGTACCTATAACGTACATGATAGATATAGTCTGAATCAACAAATAATGTTGAACAGAACCTCTTAAAGTATTCCTGTGAATTCTGAATGCTTGCTCTGGGTCCCACAATTATATCCATTTTACAAACAGGAACTTTTTTGTGTCTACCAGAATTTTGTCTTCAGCATCTTTTATTTTCTCTTACAGCTCTCCGTGGAATAGAGACTACGAAATCTAACCCTTTAGCCCAGATCTTTCTTTTAATTTTAATTTTCGGCTGCAGTGTTACTGTGAGTATTCTGTGTATAATTCAGGAAACTTAAACATCTTTTTTCAAAGCCAAACTGGGATTTTCTCCACAAATTTCTTTTCCTTCTATATAATATTTCTTTATTGATGTCAACACAATTCACTTGGTCTACTAAATCTGCTAGCAGTTTGAGTCCTCACTGATTACTGTTTTGTGTCACCCTGCATCTAATCATTGATGTCCAGCTCAGACATGTTAGCTCAGATATGTCTCTCAGTCTGATTTCTTACCACACCCTTGCTGCCTATGCTATAGCTCCTTGTCACACTCCATCTCAGAGAACTTTCATCTCTTTGCTTGCAGGATAAATTCTAAATTCTTTCTCACAACATGCCCTGCCATGCTTATCCTTTAAGAATTAGCTCAAATATTTTCTATGTAACCCTTGATAGTCGCTCTCCTTTCTGAGATTCCACACTTCATTGTGCACATGTTTAACTGACAACTTACTCTGAGTTCTAATCTGTCCACTAAATATTGGACTTTCATTTTTTAAATTTATTTTTTAAATTTTTATTTAAATGCCATTTAGTTACAATACAGTGTGATATTGGTTTCAGGTGTGCAATATAGGGATCCAACACTTCCACATAACACCTGGTGCTCATCACAAGTGGCCTCATTAATCCCCATCACCTGTTTCACCCATCCTCCTCCCCTTTCTGGTCACCATCAGTTTGCTCTTTATAGTTAAGAGTCTGTTTCTTTCTTTCTTTCTTTCTTTCTTAAAGAAATTTAATGTTTGTTTTTGAGAGAGAGAGACAGAGAGTGAGTGTGGGAAGGGTAGAGAGAGAGGGAGACACAGAATCTGAAGCGGGCTTCAGGTCCTGAGCTGTCAGCACAGAGCCTGATGTGGGGTTCGAACCCATGAACCATGAGATCATGATCTGAGCTGAAGTTGGATCGACTGAACCACCCAGGTGCCCCAAGAGTCTGTTTCTTGATGTGCCACTCTCTCTGTTTCTTTCCCCTCCCTTTGGTTATTTGTTTTGTTTCTTAAACTCCACATAGGAGTGAGGTCCTGTGGTATTTGTCCTTCTCTGACTGACTTATTTCACTTAGCATAATACACTCTAGCTTCATCCATGTCATTGCAAAAGAGTTTGTTCTTTTTTATGGCTGAGTAATATTCACACACCACATCTTCTTTTAAATATTTGATTCTTAAAAAACAGGATCTGACCACCTCCAGCATCAAGCAACTTGCTTTTTGCATTACAGTGTTTAATGACTATTTTCAAAAATAAGTGATGATCAGAGAGGTCATATGGGTTCCCCAAGTTAATATGCCTTGTGTGGAAGATTTGCACTTAAGTTCTCTGACTCTTTGCCTTCTGTAGTGTTGGCATAAAGAGGCATTTTAGCAGGAGATTTTATACCTTTCTAGGATCTACAGCATTTCTTCCCTCTATCCTGTAAATTAATCCCAAATTTATGACCTAAAGAAAAATAACATGCCTCCTATGCAAGCAGATCCCAAGATTAGCCCTGCCTTCCAAGCATTTAACCTAAGTTCCTTCTATAAAATGGTATTCTGTACTTCCTTATTTAGATTACGTTATGTATACTTCATAATTCATTTAAATATACAGATTAGCACAGTGCACTTAAGACTGAAGAAAAACTCTCTGTGATATAAGAATTCATATATATATATATTTTCAGTCATCAGATACAAGATTGTTATGATTTAAAAGGGCAGGTTAACAAGATGAACTATCCACTTTTATTTATATATTGAATTTTTTTTAATGTTTATTTACTTTTGAGAGAGAGAGAGAGAGAGGAACAGAGTGTGAGTGGGGAAGGGCAGAGAGAGAGAGGGAAACACAGAATCTGAAGCAGGCTCCAGGCTCTGAGCTATCAGCACAGAGCCTGCCATGGAACTCAAAGCCACGAACCATGAGATCATGACCTCAGCCGAAGTTGGACACTTTATCGACTGAGGAACCCAGGTCCCCCAAACTATCTGCTTTTAAACAAATATGAGATAATTTATGTGACTTGGATTATCATGTATATGTTCCCTTTAATAACTCATTAGTAACTTCAGTGTAGGTTAGTAAATTAATATGGGAATAAATTATTTTCAAAACATTAGGGCAGTTTTTGTGTTAGGTTGGTTATTAAATATTATCATATGACATTCTTACAAATTGAATGTTATCTCCCATGGGATTTTATAGATGTTTAGTAAATATCTTTATAGACTAAAACAGGAGTTGGAAACTATGGTCAGTGGACCAAATACAGCTTACCACCTGTTTTGTATAAGCTGCAAACTAGGAATAGTTTTTGAGTTTTTAATTGGTTGAAAAAAATTAAAAGAAGAGTGACGTTTGGTAACATATGAAAATTATTTGAAATTCAGATATCATTGCTTATAACTAAAGTTTTATGGAGATACAGCCACGCTCATGTCTGTGTGTTCTCTATGACTGCTTTTGTGGTACAACTGCGCAGTTGAGCAGCTGTGAATGGCCTGCAAAGCCTGCAATACTTACTTTCTGGACGTTTACAGAAAATATTTGCCCGCCCCTGGTTTTAAAATACTATAGCCACGACTGCCTATATTCCCTCAGGTTCCACCCCTGTAGTGCAAAGGCCTTGTCACTGAGAGCTTTCTCTGGGTCTGAGACCCTTGTGTGTATTCTCAGCAGGTCACAAGTGTCCACAGTCAACACTTTTGGGGGACCAGCCCTCAACCAATGATAATTAGTGGATAAATACCCATAAATTAGGCATGTTCAACACCAACGGAGTTTTTTTTAGGGGCTATCAAGTCTGGTTGCCCACGGTGCTGACTGCCTTGGTAAAACACCCCTCTCTATTTTCCCACCCATGACGATTTTTCCTGGGATCTCCTCTCAGATGAGCTACGTGCATGAAAATCCTTGATGCAGTGTATGCTTCTGGGGGAAATCCTTACTAAGACAAATGTGAGTTATTTGTGTATATATATTATTTAGGGTGTCACTTTGATGTATAAGCTACCCAGGTGTGATGAAAAATTTACAACCAAACATTTGGGCCATTTTTTTCCTACTACTAAAGGAAAGACAGATTTTATTAATTGATAGTTTTATTCTGTGTGACATTTATTGGCCAAAGTGATCCTGAAAGATGCAGTTTGATAATTTTCTCATATTTTTCAACATAAATGCCTATTCCAAGAGAGTTATTCTCAAAGTATTGAATTAATTTTTCATATTGTAAAATCTTCCTTTCATCCTTTGTGAAATTTATATTTTCTTCTTTTATACTAATAAAACTTTTCTGCTATGTCTTTAGAAAACTTCCACTGAAATTTTATTTTGCATCAACAATAGATGGAAACAAACACAGCATAAGAGGTGGTCAAGAGAATTTTTTCCATATGATAATTAGCTATAGGTACAGAATGTTTAAGAATAAATACAGTGTCAGACCTAAACCTCTTCCATTTATCCTTTGTTCAAGATTCTATAGGCATCTGGCTGTTGAATAAAATTTTAATGTTACTATTTAAATTACATCAGATGTTTTTTCATTTGCTTAATGAACAGAATACTTGATGCTCCTAAACTATTATGAAGTATGGAATAGATATTTAAGATATTTAATTGAAAAACACCGAAGAAATAAAATATATGTATTGGCCACATGAACTGTTTTATTGTTTAAACAAACAGACTGCCTCAGGTCATGACTCAGGTCATGATCCTAGGGTGGGGGGATCGAGCCCGCACTGAGATCCATGCTGAGCCTGGAGCCTCCTTAAGATCCTCTCTCTCTCCCCCTCTGCTCCTTTCCCCTGTTACTTTGAGATTCCCAGTTTTTACCTCTCTCTCTCTCTCTCTCTCTGTCTCTGTGTGTGTGTGTATACAGTATATTGTTTAAAGATTTTGGAGACATGGTTATATGAAAAAGAGTTGAATTATTATGTTTAAAGTAGTACCGTTTGTGGGGTGCCTGGGTGGCTCAGTAGGTTGAGTGTCCAACTTTGGCTCAGGTCATGATATTGTGGTTCATGAGTTTGAGACCCACATGAGGCTCTCTGCTTTCAGCACAGAGCCCACTTCGGATCCTCTGTATACTCCCCTCTCCACCCTGCCACCCTCTGCATCTTCCCTGCTTGCACTCTCTCTTTCAAAAATAAACAGAAACATTAAAAAAAATTAAAATACTACCATTTTGTGTAAAAAAAAATTCCCTGGTATATATTTAGGATGATACACAGGAAACTAGCAGAGGTGCTTTTCTTCATGGAGAGGAACAGAGACTGGGATTATGAGATGAGAGGGAGACATACTTTTGACTCTTTTTTCACTGTTAGTTGTTTTGTTTGTGGTTTTGTTTTGCCATGTATGTGAATAACTTAATAGGAATTTAAAAAGGGAAAAGGGACACCTGGGTGGCTCAGTTGGTTGAGAGGCCAACTCTTGGTTTTGGCTCAGGTCATGATCCTAGGGTTGGGGGATTGAGCTCTGCATTGAGCTCCATGCTGAGCCTGGAGCCTGCTTGAGATCCTCTCTCTCTCCCCCTCTGCTCCTCTCCCCTGTTCACACTGTCTCTCTTAAAGAAAAAAAAATAAAAGAAAGAAAGAGAAAGAAAGAAAAAAGAAAGAAAAGACAAAGAGAAAGAAAAGAAAGAAAGAGGAAAGAAAGGAAAGAGACTCCTGGCATTAGGGGGATCCAGGTGTGAATACCCATGAAGCCACTTACTAACCAGGTAATTGTATTCACATTTCTTAATCTCTCTGCTCTCATCCATAAAGTGCAGATAATACAATTATGATACATGGATTAAAGCACATAGCATACTGCCTGGCACATAGTAAGTCTCCAATAAGTGGTTATATGACCTTACACAATTATTAATTTCTAAGGTAATCTTCTTCCTCCACTTCTACTAAGGGTAGGCTTTTTGTTTATCCACTCACTTGACACATGTTTTTTGAGCATTGGTATGGATAGGCACAATAACCACAATAACTGGGCTAAGGAAGTTATGTTGTATCACTTCTGCCGTACTCTGTTGGTCAAAGCAGTCACAAGATTCAAAGGGAGAGGATGTGGACTCCACCTGTCAATGGGAGCAGTAGCAAAAAATATCAGTCATCTTCAGTTTACCACAGGCTGCCTTCTGGTTATGGATTATTTATATCCCTCTCACATGCAAAATATTCCAAGGTCCTACAAAATGTTATTCTGCGACAGCATCAGCTCAAAATTAAAGAGCTCTTCATCTGAATCAGATCTGGATGTGGTTGAGGCTCCTCATACGTGGTTGTTGGGGTATAGCTCCTTGAGTTCAGATTCAGTTTCTCTGAATACTCGTGCATTAAAAAGAGCTGGTATCTATTCCTCTTTGCCACTGTCAGCCCCCCCTTTTCCCATCCTTACATGGACCCTGGTAAAACAGAGAGATAAGATCTACTCAGAAAATAGACATTCCCATTTAAAAGGAGAACAGAAGGCTTATAGCACTTAGTGATCAATAGTGGTCCATGTACATAGAAAAAAGGCCCCCAAAGATGTCCATGTCCTAATTCCCAGGACCCGAGAGTATGTTACGTTACATGACAAAAGGAACTTTGCAGATATGTTAAAGTTAAGGAGGGTTAACTTACTAAGGAGGATTGTCCAGTTAGGCCCAATCTAGTTACCTGAATCCTTAAAAGTGAAAGAGGAAGACAGAAAAGTGAGCCAGCCAGAAACTGTTGCTGGCTTTGAAGATGGAGAATGAGACTGTGAGCCAAGGAATGTGATTACCTCTAGAAACTGGAAGCAGCCTTCCAGTTATAGGCTGCAGGAAAAGAGGGAACTCATTCCTGTAATCTTAGGGTACTGAATTCTGCCAATAACCAGAACGAGAAGGAAACAGAATCTTTCATAGAGCCCCACTGAAAGCTTGGTTTTATTTTGGCAAAGCTCACACTGGGTTTCTGATCTAAAGAACTGTAAGATCATAAATTTGTGTTTATCCACTAAATGTGTGCTAACCTTTGGGATGCCTGAGTGGCTTAGTTGGTTAAGTGTCCAACTTCAGCTTAAGGCATGATCTCGGTGCTTGGAGTTTGAGCCCTGCGTTGGGCTCTGTGCTGACATCTCAGGGCCTGGAGCCTGCTTCAGATTCTGTGTCTCCCTCTCTCTCTCTACTTCTCCCCCACTCACATTCTGCCTCTCAAAAATAAAAAAAAAAAAATGTGTGCTAACTTTTTATGGTAGTGATACGAAACAAATACTCTGACCAGTAGCAATTCCGAAATCTACCTGGGCACCAGATCTGCCCTCTGTGTCATCCCTCCTTGACCATGGCCAATCTGGTAATGGCCAGACGAAGGCCTCCCAACTATCTGTAGAACAGTGGAGACACTATGGGCTCTTCTGCCTCATTCCCTTTAGTCTAAGCTGGTGATGCTTTTGTTAGTACAATTTTCCTAAAAGTTTTGTGGGCTTTCTATAAATCTTGTTGGAGTTTATTCCATTAAATAAAAGCCACATCCACAAATCTCTGCAAGATAGGTCCCACCCTGGCCTGGCTGACTGTCAGGGTGTGTGAGGCAAAGCCCATGTTAGTCATAGAAGCCTGCTTGTCTAGTGGAGAGGGTCAGTTTCTCTGATGGCTTATCAAAAAGTCTTAGAGCCACAATGAAGTTATATTTACCCTTCTTATTCCTGCTTGGAGGACCTCTTGCCATCTGGAGAGGCTGGGTACCAAATCACTTTGATACTCCATATAGCCTTTCCCTCTGAATGAAATCATAGCAAATAATTCTTAAATGTGTTCATGTCTGTTCTTGCCTGCCAGCTGATTATGAACACGTTATAAAGCAATTGTTCTTTTTTTTTTTTTTTTAAAGTTTATTTATTTATTTTGAGAGAGCAGTAGGGGCAGAGAGAGAGGGAGAGAGAATCCCAAGCAGGCTCTGTGCTGTCAGTGCGGCAGAAATCAAGAGTCAGAGGCTTAACTGACTGAACCACCCAGGTGTCCCTATAAAGGAATCGTTCATGATTTTTCATACATACCAGAATCACTTGGGATTTTGCAAATACTGATGCCTGGATCTTATATGCAGAAATTTGTAATTTGTCTGGGGTGTGGTCTGTACAGCAGTGTTTTTAAAAGATCCCCAGGTGATTCTAACACACATCCATGATCGAGAACAGCTGTCTTTAACGTTTTATGATTATTTATGATTAAAGCAAGTTTTAAAACCTATTCAATTTCTCTTGAACTTCTAAACTTTTTTTTTTGTGGGAATTTCCTAAAGGACCAAATGAGTGATAAAGAAGCATTGTTAGATTTCCCTGTTTAATAAATTATTCAATTCAGAGTAAGCCCGTATAGCTTTTTATAAAGTCGTTGTGACACAAATCAAAAATTTCATAGCCACCCTAAGAATAGGGTGAATAGATGCTTTCAATTAAGTCTATGGAAATATTATTTTTATTTTGTGGTCTTTAAATCTAGCTTCTATATTAGACTCTCTGGGATGATTCTCAATTCTTTAGTAAACTGTTTAGTTTATGGTAGAACATTCCATTTATAAGAATGAAATAATGTGACTAGGACTTCCTCTTACTGCTTGCAAATTAATGCATCCATGTTGCCTACATGACTATGTGTAGCTTTAAATGTGGGATATTCTGGTTCATTACATGCATTCTTTGTGAGTAATGTCTTTTTAAAACTGATTTTGGCTTGCATTAGAAAGAATGCTTTTCTTGTGCAGCAGTGGGGTATGAATTTAATTATTGAAAGTAAGTATGATCTTATGTTTCATTGAGTTTTCTAAATAACGGGATAATTTGGTCAGCACTGCTATATGAAAAGGGCTGAAAGGAAGCCAGATCACACAAGAAGCAAGTGCTCTGGTGAGGAGGAGATTATCGGCAAATTCATGTTCTTTACTCCATTTAACGTACAATTAAAAGTGGGTATAGATTTGCCTGATACTCTAAATGCTTCTATATCTCATGACTTGGTTACAGAGAAATTTTATGACGAGAAAAAGTGTGTTTCTATAATGCTACTAAATAATGCTATAATGTTTACTAAAGAATTAAGAATCATAACGTGTTCTGCGTTTACCGTGTTGGTTCGTAAACAAAGTCACTGTCCCCACGTAAAACTCCCTCTGACAGTGGCAGCTGGACTTGAAAGTGCAAGACCAGGGAGCGTGTTGCTGTGTGAGCGTGTTCTTGGCGCTGAAAGTATGTAGGCTGTGGTGAGAAACCATGTTTGAAAGGTGTAGAACCAGAGACTAACCATATAGGAAAGAAGACAATGAGAGTCTTTGTTGGATTAGAAAAAAATCAGGCATTGTGAAATTAAAAGAAACTTTTAGAATCTATCAGTGATAAAAAACAAAACAAAACCCTGAACTCTATCCACCATGCTAGAAGATTCTTACTTTCGTATTCTCTTTATAGAAAATACGACTTAATTGTTGCCATTTGAAGTGGTCAAGGAGTATACAGATTAAAAATGTGGAAAAACAATATTGAAAGTCTGTCATCTTTGTCAGCTTTTGAAAATGAATACATTATTATTTCTTTTCTCATTCTTAATAAATACTTTTGTGCCATTAAAAAAAAATATGTAACTCCACAAGCCACATAAATGTGAGTCTGCCCCTGTCATTCTCGCTGAGGCAGTTTACTGTAGTGTGCTGACATTTCCTTACCTCCTTCCAGATCATAACTTCCTACACTATCTCATTTATCTACTCCTGTCTTTAAATCTATGGTTCTACTGATGACTGGTTCATGTCTGTGCTAAATGTCTGGGTCTATACTACTTACTGTTTGGGTTTTTCTTCCCTAGCACACGACCCCTTACCATGTTAATGGGTATTCATGAGCTACTTCTCCACTGCAGCTGTGTGTATTTTCACAACGTTGATCTGGAGAGACCAGGTCTTAAACTTCTCCTGGGGTAATTACTGTGGGAATTTGGGGACACTGTTAATCATTACATAAAGGAAAAAGCACCATGGAGGCTTTTAGGACCTTGTAAGTTATAGCCATTTTCTCTTCCTGTGTTTGTCTCTACTTGGAAGCTGAGTTGAGTTGGGATGGACTGATTCAGAATATTGAAATAAAAACAGGAACTAAAGGGAGTTGGGATGGGAGAGGAGATGAGAAGGGAGAAAGGGAGAAAGGGGGTGGGGGAGAGGAGATGAGAGGGGAGAGTGGGAGAAAGGGGGTGGGGGAGAGAGATGAGAGGGGAGAGAGGGAGAAAAGAGGGGGGAGGGAGGGGAAAGGAGAGATTTTGATTTGCAGATTTGTAGTTGGGCAAATAAGTATTAGCTCAGTGGCTATTAATGGGGACACCTGCAAACTTTCTTAGGTGTAGGATATGATAATAAGGCTTTCCTGCTGACTTCATTAGTTAACCTACCTGAGGAGGTGATTTACTTCACTGGAATGTTAAAAGGTCATTTCTATTACTTAAAATCACGGTAGCAAGCTGGCAGTGTGCATGATATCAGTTTCATGAACGATCAAATCAGTTTAAGTTGTGGCTTATGAAGCTTTTGAAAACTATTGTAGTAGTTCTTTGGGTAAGGAAAAGCAGAGACCTCAAATAAAAATCTCTCAGGTATTTAAAAAAAAGCCAGTTAATGAAATTTAATTTCTAATATCGAAGGAGGATGGAAAAGTAAATGAAAGCTATATTGATGTTTTAAAATTTAAGCATAAAAAGGTTATGTTAATTCAGAGTTTTAATTGTATTATCTGGATTTAGGCAATTCAAAAATTGTAAATGATAGGGAATTGGGAGAGTATATATTTTATAAACTTTATGCCAACAGAGTGCAAGTGATATAAATAGTTAGTGCAGAATAAGTAGGTTCCACTGTGTTAAATCACAGTTTTGGCAAATAGAACTTTTTTGCGTATTATTTGTATAGTGATATCAGGAAACACTACTATTGAAAACGATTTTAAAATTTTGTTACCAAGTCATGATATTAGTGATTGGTAATGAAGTAGATTCTCGTTGGGTTTTGGTGTGTGAGAGTTCAGTAGGACAAAGTTACCATTGCAAAATTCTGGCACTCACTTACTCACCTGCTTGTGATTAGCTGTGTCATAGTATGCTACAGGTACAGGCTCCAACCTGGTTGTTGAGTGAATTGTATACTTCTGCAGTTCAATGCAGAGTTCCATGTGTTGTTTCTTTTTGCCCCTGATTTTTTTAGTAAGTTCTCTTTGATGTGTTGCAAAAGTCTGTTTGTATGTTAGCATCTGTTCTTTGACCTTTTTCATCTGTGAAATGGCATTGTCACATTGGATAGGTGTGATGAAGAGTTCTATTTTGCAATATATTTTCAAACATTTTTCCTTTAGGAGCCCAAGAATATACAACTATTCCATTTTTTAAGAGACTGTCATGCGAGAGACTCAGTTGTACAAAATAATATGTATATCACTGAGGTGTTTTTGGCCTCAAGGAACAAAGACTGTCTTTAGTAAGCTTAGGCCAAAAAAGGAAATGAATTGATTCAGAAACAAGAGGAAAGTTAAAAATGTAAGGCCTTGGGAAAGTCAACAACCAGGGTGGCTCCAGGGATCTCTATGATGAAAACTCATGAAGAGTCTGTTTAGGGTAGTAGACTTGACAAAGTCCTTCTACCCTGTGTGACTCTACTCAGGTTTTAGATCCTAAGAGAGAATGGCTGATTGAAACCATGGGGCAAAAGTCTTCCCTGGGCCAGTTGTGGTGGGGAGGAATCTTAGCATAGCATAGTCTCGATCATGTACTCACTCTTTGTTGTAGTAGACCTCTCAGGACTCCATGGAATAAAAACCCTTAGAAAGAACAGGGTACTGTTACCAAGACAGATATCCATCATAAGTTCACGGGGGCACTCTACAAGGAATTGAGTAAATCTCAGAAGAATCAGGTAGTAGGATAAAATAACTAACCTCCTGTATTAGTTTACTAAAGCTGCCATAACAAACTACCGTAGACTTGGTGCTTAAAGAACAGGGATTTATTTTCATAATTCTAGAGGCTGGAAGTCCGAGTAAGACCTCTCTCCTTGGCTTAAAGATGGTTGTTGTCCTCCAGTGTCTTAACAAGGTATTGCTTCTAAGGGTGTGTGTCCTAATGTCTTCTTTTTATAAGGACAGTAGTCATATGGATTAGGACCCACCCACATGACTGCATTTTTACCTTAATTACTACTTTAGACCCTAGCTTCAAATAAAGTCACTGTCTGAGATCCTGGGGGTTAGGACTTCAACATATGAATTGGGTGGGGAGCTATAGTTCAGGTCATTATACCTACCCAGCAAGTTATAGGTTAAATGACAGTGTATTTAAGTGGCTAGCATTGTCTTCAATCATTGGTATCTAAAATAATGTTACCTAGTTTAGAAAATTTATGTTGATACCAAGGAGTCAGGTATCGTTTTGTGTGAATTGTATTAGTATACCTATGTACGTATGTGTGCTCTGTGTCTAGGTTTATATGTGTAGCATTAGGTACAAATAATCCCCTGACTAGAGAAGACAAACATCATTTCCTGCTTTGGCAAACTGTGGCCTCTCTTTTGTTTGTGATTGTTTGACACGCTGGTTCTAGGAAAGGCCCACCCAGAGGTGACAGCAAGTAAAGCAAACCAAGGGTAAAACCTAAAGTAGGAATTATTTTGTAATGTATCTTTTATTGTCTTTTTTAGTAACTTTTATTACAAATTCTCATAGTTCTTGCAGGTTTTGGGGGGTGGGTAGGTGAGGAGGTTGTGTTTTATATAAGGCCATACATTTGCTTAAGGAAATCCTTGTGTATGAGATTTGTTGTTTCTTAGATTTCTGACATTCAAGAGCAAGTTATTTTTCTGTGTATTAAAAACTAGTAAGCCTTATCTTTTAAAACATTTACACATAAAATATGGATACATGCTCATTGTCAAAATTTAACAATATATAGAGCTATATAGAGGAAATAATCAACATCTGTCTTCACTTTTTCCCTTCTTTCTCCATTCCATTCTCCTCTCGAATGGCAGTCATGGTTAGAATTTGATTTGCATCCTTTCTGATTTTTTACAAAATTCTTCTCATATAAGGACATACAAATAGTTTGGGGATATTTTAACTTTGACAGAAACAGAATTATAGGTGTTCTAAAGCTTTTCTTTCTTCATCTAAAAAATGTTGCTACCTGGGGTGTTTTTTTTTTTTAATTTTTTTAATGTTTATTTTTGAGAGACCAAGCGTGAGTGGGGGAGGGGCAGAGAGAGAGGGAGACACAGAATCGGAAACAGGCTCCAGGCTCTGAGCTGTCAGCACAGAGCCCAACAGGGGGCTCAAACCCACGAACTGAACCGTAAGATCACGACCCCAGCTGAAGTCGGCCGCTCAACCGACTGAGCCGCCCCGGTGCCCCTAGGGGTGGAGTTTTAATACTAAATCCCACCACTGATCTGATCCATCTTCTCTCCAGGACTTTTTTTCTGAGTTGGAGATTATTATTATTATTATATTATTAACTAAGCCCACTATAATTAACATACAGTGTTATATTAGTTCCAGGTGTGCTCTCAAGGACTCTTGACTAAGAAACAATACCTCAATGGAGGGGTGGAGTGGTAGGGAAAGGGAAGCAAAGTACAGTTAACAATTTCTAAAATAGGTTAGCTGGGCAAGTGCCCATATCTTTGGAAGGAAGTTTTCCTTATGAAGTGACAGTGGTCTGTGAGGGAGAGACCAAGAAGTCTACGCAGGGCTTTTTGCTCCCTGCTTCCTGTCTCAGTCCCATTACCTAGCTGGATACACATGCTGGGCTGCACCTGAGCCAGCCTCTGCTCTGTGAACTGACGGCATAGGAGCCGGAAGCTATAGAAAGTCAGTGGAAGTCTTCTTGCTTTTCAAGCTTAGTAGTCCTGCCACCAGTAAAGTTTGACCCAGGAATGAGGCTAATAACACTAACAATTTGTCCTCTCCTAAGACACAGAAGAGTAGCTGGGAAGCAGATGGAGAGGGGGCTTGGGAGCATGGCAGGGGAGTGTGCCCTGTCCCATGGGCTGCTACAGAAATATGAGCAGAATGATAGCAGTTTCTTCTCCAACAAACAGCTTGGAGATCTTACCATTTCAGCACACATAGACTGAAATCATTTTAAAGGATCCACTTTATTCCATAATAAATTTATGTAGGATTTTAGAGTTTTAAAAACTTTCATCATTTTCCCCTCGTTTCAGTATCACAACAATTTTGTGTAGTATCAAACATTTTTTGTTTGGTAGAGATGAGAGTAAAGTCTAAAGCGGGGGGGTCAAGGCATTTGTGAATTCAAGATCTCTGGTCGCTTGGCTCCTTCTCCACTAGAACATATCGCTTCCTATTAAATGCTAGTTTATGTTTAAATTGGACAGGAATAACTTAGCTACCACTTATTTGTTAATAAGAACTACTTTTCTGAAAGGTCTAATTTCACCTCTCTGTTATAAATCTGACTCAACAAGTGTTCGTTGAAAACTATCATAGACATGTTTCTTTTGTATTAGTTTTTATTTTGGATTTCCAGCATTTGAACCCATCCGTCCGTTCAGGATAATTTTCTACTTCTTCATGTTGTTGGGTGCAGCATTTGCCTATAGTTATAAACTGAAACTGGAACTCAGTGTCCAGCCTCCCTTGCAGCTAAGATATGTCAATGCAATCTAGGCTCGGCTAATTTTTTTGTGCCCACCTGACTTTCAGTCAGCCCAAGAAGTAAAGGCAGAAAATCCTTGTAGCTGGCCTGTGGTTGCCATGGAAGTTTTCGTATCCAGTCTTCAAGGGGAGTTAGGGACACTGGGGCAATGAGACCCAGTGGAGCATAGCACATTCCCTGCTCTACTTAATGGCAGTGGTGTGTTCTCTGGGGTCCAGCATCTTGCAGTGGTGGTGCCTTGTTCCCATGGAACTAATTTGGGCTGTGATTCTCGATGTAGACTTGCTTCTTAGAAATTTCTGCTCAGTCTCTAAGCCTAGTTCTCTAATATTATAGTGATCATATATATGAACTGTCAAGTTACTCTTCATTTTTTAAATTTATATGCAACAAATTCATTCTTCATGGTAGACATTTCTATGGATTTTGATGTATGAAGTATGTATTCACCACCACAGTCATGCTATAGAACAGTTCCATCACGCCTCAGATTCCTCATACTGGTTCTTTGTAGTCAACTCCTCATCTACCCCCAAGCCCTAATCTGTCTTCTATTCCTATAGTTTTCCCTTTTCCAGAATCATAGACTATTACCCAATAGCCTTTTGACAATATTTCATTATTATATTAATAACCCTTAAAATAAATACTAATACATTTTATTTTCTGCTTGTATAGTAATAGCTTAAGTTTATTGGGTACTTAATATTTGCTTTCTTCCCTTCTAACTAAGAGTTTTATATGAATAAACTTCTTTAATCCTCACCACAGTTCCAATAGGTAGATTCTTTTATTATCCCCATTTTACATATGAAAAAGCTGAAGCACACAGAGGTTAAGGAACGTGTCCAAGGCCATAGAGTAATAAACGGCAGAGTCAGGATTCAATCCTAGGAAACTTTGTGTTAGACATAAGTTTTTAACCCCTATCTATACCATCTTATAAATCTTTCAGAATTGGTTTCCTATGTTTGCAACTATGAACTTAAATGACAGCACTGGTGAGCAGAAGGCTCAAACTATACACTCTCACAGATGTTACCATTGGGTTGTAGAGACAGACTTTACTGAAATAATCCCATCGATGAATGCGTAATTACAAATGTAGGTAAGTCAAGGAAAGGATCATATCCTATAGAGTCCATCACAAACAAACCTGATCTAGACTCAGGGATCATGGAAAATTTCCCTGAGAAAGTGATACTTTTAATAGATTTGAGTGAGTTACTAGATCAAGACTGTGTGGGAGCCTACGGAGCATGCAGTTTGAAGCTTCTAGAGGAAGCCTCAGATACCAAGGTCCTGTGGCAGAAGGCAAGATCGCTGTTCTGACTGGAGAGTGGGGGGTGAGGGGGATCTCCAATGCTAGCCAAGGTAGGTGATATTAGAAGTTAGCAGATGGTCAAACCATGCAGGGCCTTATAGGCCACATCAAATACTGGTGAGACTTTGTCTTCCTCTAGTTCTAGATAATACTGGAGAGTCTTTACTCACCCATGCAACAAGAATATAAAACAGGACAGTGCAGAAGCTTTTTATCTTTACGAGGTCCCAATAGTTCATTTTTGCTTTTATTTCCCTTGCCTTTGGAGATGTGTCGAGTAAGAAATTGCTGCGGCTCAGGTCAAAAAGGTTTTTTCCTGCTTTCTCCTCTAGGATTTTGATGTTTTCCTGTCTCACATTTAGGTCCTTCATCCATTTTGAGTTTATTTTTGTGAGTGGTGTAAGAAAGCGATCTAGTTTCATTCTTCTGCATGTTGCTGTCCAGTTCTCCCAGCACCATTTGTTAAAGAGGCTGTCTTTTTTCCATTGAACACTCTTTCCTGCTTTGTCAAAGTTTAGTTGGCCATATGCTTGTGGGTCCATTTCTGGGTTCTCTATTCTATTGCATTTATCTCTGTGTCTGTTTTTGTGCCAATACCAAACTGTCTTGATGATTACTGGTTTGTAGTAGAGGTTAGAGTCTGAGATTGTGATGCCTCCCACCTTGGTTTTCTGCACTGCAAAGGAAACAACCAAACAAAACTAATATGCAACTGACAGAATAGGAAAAGATAGTTGCAAATGACGTATCGGATAAAGGACTAGTATCTAAAATCTATAAAGAACTTACGAAACTCTATACCTGAAAAACAAATAATCCAATGAAGAAATGGGCGGAAGATATGAATAGACACTTCTCTAAAGAAGACATCCAGATGGCCAACAGACACATGAAACAATGCTCAATGTCACTCATCATCAGGGAAATACAAATAAAAACTACACTGAGATACTACCTCACACCACTCAGACTGGATAAAATGAGCACATCAGGAAACTATAGACACTGGAGACGATGTGGAGAAACAGGTATTCTTGTACACTGTTCGTGGGAATGCAAATTGGTGCAGCCACTCTGGAGAACAATGTGGAGGTTCCTCATAAAAGTGGAACTAGAACTACCCTATGACCCAGCAATAGCACTACTGGGAATTTATCCAAGAGTTACAGGAGTAATGATGCATAGGGGCACGTGTACCCCGATGTTTGTAGCAGCACTTTTGACAATAGCCAAATCATGGAAAGAGACTAAGTGTCCATCAACTGACGAATGGATAAAGAAGATGTGGTATATATATACAATGGAATACTACGTGGAAATGAGAAAGAATGAAATCTGGCCATGTGTAGCAACATGGACGGAACTGGAGGGTATTATGCTGAGTGAAATAAATCAGTCAGAGAAAGACAGATACCATATGTTTCCACCATAGGTGGATTTTGAGAGACTTAGCAGAAACCATGGGGGAGGGGAAGGGGGGAAAAAGCCACAGAGGGAGGGAGACAAAACATAAGAGACTCTCAAATACTAAGAACAAACCAAGGGTTGAGGGTGGTATAGGAGGGGGGAGAGTGGGTGACAGGCACTGAGGAGGGCACTTGTTGGGACGAACACTGGGTGTTCTATGGAAACCAATTTGACAATAAATTGATAACAACAACAACAACAACAAAACAGAGGACAATGTGCATAAAGGACTATGCTTTGTTTTCTCATAGAGCAGGACTCATGGTACGCCCAGCATCCCTTGCATGTTGCCTGGAAGGTATTTCTGGACTACTTGCCTTACCTCAGGAGGTTTCTTAGAATAAATTGGAATCCACTGATATGTATTGGTGCACTCTGAGTCTGGCTTCTGGTTATTGTTAGGCCTGACAATGATACAGAATTTCTCCAAACCTAAATCTGCAAACTGCAGGGTGTGTAATACCTTGTACTTGGTGTCCATAGTGGTTGGTAGGCATCTCAATAATCACAACAGAGTTCACAAATTGGCCCAGTCTCTTCTCTCTGCAGACTTCACAGACGCAGACTTTAATGAACCACGACAGCGTCAGAGTGCAGCAGCATTTTACAAATACAGGCACCCGTCACAAAAAGACAAGGTAAAGGTCAGAGTTGAAAAAATCATTTGAAGAGGTACAACTAATTCTCATGTTTCCTGACCTCCAAACCACCTGACATGTATTTTGACACATATATTTCCAAAACAGATTGAAGAAAATCATTGTTTAAATGGCTTAAGTTGATAATGCTGGCTGATGCATTGCTGTTTGATAGAAAGTAGATTTAGCTATCCACGAAACACACAGTTGAATTTCTTCCAGATGCTGCAAGTGCATTTTTAGTAAACTAATTTAAAAATCAGTAACAGAAGGTCTATGGTGAACATTTTTTTGCCTTTTTTTTTCATTTTACATTTGACTAATCTTTTATAACGCCCAAATGTATGGGCATAAGTTGGTTCTGAGAGGAAAACTTTATGAACTTACAAGGACCATAAAGCATTCAGAAAGTAAGTTAATATTCTGAAGTGCATTAATTAATACTTCTGACTACCCTGACCAGTTAAGATCCTCAGAGACATATACCCCAATTTTGAATCCAATTAAAATGATCTCCATTACTAAATTAACCCATGTACATTCAAATCTTGATATAAAATGACATAGTCTCAAGACACCAATTAATTAATCAAACATGCAAAAATATGTCAAGAAAATTACTAATCCATCTATTCTGATGTTAGATCTCAAAGGTCTCCAAGCTTCTTATATGTTAGAAGTATCATATACTATGTCAGTTCTTCTTCACTTTATTCAAAAGATGACATTGAAAAAATATTTTGCCATATGTTTGTTTTAAATGCAGTGAAAAAATGTTCTTTTCGAAACATATGGTGATGTAATTAGGTGTCTCTGTACACAGGAAGGTTGGAAAGAGAAGTGTATGAATGAAATTGAAGCCATTTGCTGCTCTGGTGTCATCCCCTACCTTCCCCACCAACATCAGTATCTTCTCTGAGTTATCACTGTTGTAATAAATGAAACTTATAAGCACTAGAAGATGAGGAATGTCTGCTGTCACCTACCGTAATTATGGCAGACAGAATTCCAGGACTGTCTCCCCTTCCCTCTCAGTGTGCAAAGCTCTGGGACTCATGTTCTCAGTCCCTCTCGCTGAGGAGTTTTGGCATCAATCCAGCATCACTGACATTTGTGTAATGTTTTGCAGCCGGAAGTCTGCTTTTATCTATGGCTTAGCTACCTTTGTGCAGCCTCATGGGATTTATCTTCTACTATTGGTGAGAGGCCGTGTGTTTCTTTTTCTTCAATAAAAATGTTTGTTTAAAAACATTTCTTCCTTTTCTGAGGTACTCAATCTCTGAAGAAAGGAAAAAGTTTGAAAAGGGCTGTATATGATACCATGATAAGATATTGGTTATTTGTTATGAAAAATTCAAGTTAAAAATTCACATATCAAAATCTGGGAAACGAAACATCAGTTTCAGATGGTTTGGGGTGTGATCTTGTGTACTGTTTTTTCTTCATATTTCCATCTTATTAGAATGTACAAACGTTTACCAGTGTATTGAGCAGTAGTATTTGTCACATTTTAAACAAGTTCATGAGTATATTTGAATAATTAACCTTTCATTTTAGGACATCAGTGCCTTATATTTTACTGATAACCAGAGTCTGGATTTTTTTTCAATTTTTCCTTTTTTATTTTTTAATGTGCCTGACTGGAATGAATAATATGTGTTTATCTTAGGCATATGTTGTTTTCAGCCAAATTCATTGCTAACTGATATGGTAAGTTTCACTAATTTTAAGTCCTATTTTTATATCATTTATAGTGAGTTTGGGTTAACAAGTAAAACTGTCAGCAAACAAATGTGGATTGTGCAGCAATATACATAGAGTATAGATGTTATTGAGACTGATGCCTCATGATCATTCAGTGGATTATTTGCCTTGCTACTTTGGTGATACTTTCTGTTGGAGAATATTGAGGAAATGAATCCTTTTCTCTAGGTCTTTCAGCACAGTGACTTTCTAATCAACTTGTTTTTGTTTTTACCTTGCATCAGGAGAACAGTACCTCCTGAGGTGAAATTCCATAATGAGCCAAATCTTCTTCCCTAGTGCAATGGTTTGCAAACTTTAGCATACACCATAATCACCTGGAGGCTTGTTAAAATACAGGTGGCTGGGCCTCATCCCCAGAGTTTGTGGTTCAGTAGGTCAGGAATGGGGCTGCTGCATTTGCACATCAAATGAGCTCTCCCGTGATGTTTTGGCCTGGGAACCACATTTGAGAACCACTCCTACAGAGCAACTGGAGTATGTGTCCTTTGGTAAGTCATCTCTGTGTCCCCCAGGAGACAGTGCAATGTTTTACCATTTAAACAGGCTCCATCCAACTCCAGGTCATTTCAATTCTGTTTTGCCACAAAAGTTGGCCAGTTAACTTGTTAACCTGCTAAGACTTAACTTTTCTTTTAGACCCTTCCACTGCCAACTGGGTCATGAAATGTCATCTTTATTTTCTCCACTTGGCATGGTTGGTAAAACCAAAAACAAAAAATTATTATGCCTGATGATAGGCACCCAGGTCCTATTCTCTTTATGAGTTTTCAAGTAATCATTTTGGAAAAAAGACTTTAATGAGATAAATACACTGGAGAGGTTCCAAAGTTGGCAAATTCTCCTAGCAGTAATCTGTGGTCTGTAGTTCCAAACTTCCTTCAAAGTGGTCGATGGAAGCCTCAGTGAGGTTTTTTCATGGGTTTTGTTCTGAAGGATGGAGCTCAGCAAAGGTAAAATACCCTTCTGATTTAGCCATGTGGTGTCTTTCCTTCATGAGACCTCTTCAAGGAGGAGCAATAGTACCTCCTTGATTTAAGTGAGAAATGGAAATATGTATCTTCGATGACATCTGTGTCTCTGCCTTACTTGAAAATTATTATCCATTTAGTATCATGTCTCCGAAGGTAATCAGCTATTTTGTTCTTTGAAATAATGTAACGAGTGGTAAATATGGCTTTAGAGCTAGTCAGATTTGGATTGAATCTCATTTTGGTATTTTATTAGCTGTGTGACCTTGCATATATCACATAAATGGGCTGAGCCTTCGTTTCCTCACTTGTAACTTGGGAATGTTAACAGTTACTTCACATAGGTATTTACCTGAGACATATAACTATAACTTTGTTCTAAATAGACCCCTGGTAAAATTACAGAATCTCAGTTTTGGATGAGATGAGCCTTCTATCACTGCTTCAACTATTATTTGTTGAGTACTTGCTATATGCTGACCACTGTGCAGTCTTTGATCTACAGCATTGTTGATCTTCTGACTAAACACCTATAAGGGCAGACTAGTCACTACAATAGACCAGTCTCCAGTACATTTTCAGATTACTTTTTTTAAATAATTTTTTTAACTTAGAGAGAGAGAGAGAGGCAGAGAGAAAGGGAGTAAGAAAGAGAATCTCAAGCAGACTCCACATTGTCAGAGCAGAGCCTGATACGGGGTGTGAACTCATGAACTGTGAGATCATGACCTGAGCCAAAATTAAGAGTCAAATGCTTAACCAACTGACCTCCTAGGTACCCCTCAGATTACTTTAATGGTTATAAATTTGTTCCATAATTAGGAAAATCTACATCTCTATTAACTTCCACCACTGAACAATTTATTAGTCTAGAAAGCAACACAAAGCTCATGTCAATATGTGGCAGTTATTAGGAGGTAACTTCCTTTAGGAGTTTGAAATAAAATTTATTCTTTGAGAGTTAAAATTTAAGAATAGTACAAAAGAGGGTATTTCAGATATGTATATAGCCACTTTAAAAATGTGATTGGTACCAGGCCTACAAACTGGACTCTGTCCAAGAGGTTGCAAACTCAACAGCTCCAGAGAGCTAGACAGTTAAAAAAAATGATAAAAAAGCATTTCAAGTCCTATAAAAGGTGTAAATTTTATAGCACCATAATTTGGGGTTATTATTTAGCTGGGTGTTAGGTCTACGTCGTATTAATAGCAGGAGTATACTCTCCTCAGGTAAACTAGATTATATTGTCTAAGTAAGAAAATCAGTCCTTGAGGATGTTATGGGTAATTGTGTCCCCACAAAAATGTTCAAATACTTACCCTCAGTATCCATAAATGTGACTTGATTTGGAAGTAGAGTCTTTGCATATGTGATCAAATTAAGATGAGGTGATCTGGATTACAGTGGGCCCTAATCAAATGACCGATGTCCTTATAAGAAGTGGGAAATTAGGACACAGACACAGAAGAATGCCATGTGATTATAGAGGCAGAAATCGGAGTGATTTCTAGGAATATGCAAGGAAGGATCCTCCCCTAGAACTTTTGGAAAGAGCATGGTCATGCTGTCACCTTAATTTTTTTAGCCTCCAGAATTGTGAGATAATAAATTTTTGTTGTCAAGTTTGTGGTAAATTTGTCTTGGAAACCCTAGGGAGCTAACATGCTTGGTGTTGGAGGTGGTGTGTAGGCTGTCAGATAATTCAGGAGGAAATGTATTACAACTATTATTTGTAGAAAGATTGATATGGAATCATGGCACCTACTTTCTTCCTTGTGCTCATGGGATCAAAGTCCACTGCTCTTCTCAGGAAAGGCAGAAACTGGAGCAGAGAAAAATGAGCATTAAAACCAGGCTGAAACTGGGGGCATCAGAGTTCACAGGGCACAGGAAAGGACAGTAGTGTGGGACTTTTCATATTTGGGGATAGATGGAAATTCTTCAGGAGGGGATTTGAGACCCTGGACCAGAGCAAAGTCCTAAGTTGAGCCCAACGGTTTGATGAGAAAGTATATGACTGAGAGTTAGAAAGCAAGATAGTGTCCAATTGGGACACTATCTCAAAAGGTTTTTCATCATTAGCCTCCCTTAATGTTGTATGTTTTTTTTTAATTTTTTTTTGGATAGAACATATCTACTTAGTAAATTTTGAATGCATTTTAGAAAATGTTCTCATTAGTCAATTGCTCAAACCCTCCGTAGAGTTCTGTGTGAACTACTACAAAAGGTACCTTTTCCTCAAAACAAGGGACTTCCATCTAGTCAGATAAATTTCATAATAAATATACAAATATGTTAAGTCCACATGAAAGTCAATGTTGTCAAGTTAAATGTGGCCACTCTCTACTGTGTAATCCGTACTATCTGTATAACTGCCTTGTGGTCTCACCTGGCATGTTTGGATTACAAGAATATCCAGAAAAGAAAGAGGTTGGTCAGTTTACCTGGCAAATAGAAGAGAGTCACTGAAAAAAAGGTTAACATTGTTCATCCAGTCACTGTTCTGGGGAGTCAGATTTGTGGGTTTATCTGTCCGTACTGTGCCATGGTCACATCACAACAGGTTGCGGCGGCATTGTTTAGCATTTGATTCATACTATTGCTTTTTTATATTGATTACATGCTCACCTACTAATTGTAATTTGACCTCTATGACTTGGACTGACCAAGAAGACTCAGTGGCTGGTTCCCTGTGATTGTTGTATTTTACTAACTGCCATAAGTTTGCCATCGGGTACCAATGTTTTGTTACTCATTTGTTGAAGGGTGGAATCACTCTCTATCTTTTGACCTATAGGATTTTGGGGTTGTTGGCACCATTCATTTCCATGCTGGCTGTAGGACAAGCACTGCCCTCACTTCCTTGTTGTGTGGCCCTCTCTATATGGCAGCTCACACATGGCAGCTTGCATCTTGGAAGTCAGCAAGTGAAAGAATCTTCTATCAGAATGGCCTTAATGGGTTTAAATAATGGGGTTGTGTGCATCTCATTATCTTTACCATATTCCATTGGTTAGAATCAAGTTACAAGTCCCACCCACTCTCAAGAGGAGGAGATTAAACAAGGGTGTGAATACCAAGAAGCAGGAATCAAGGGCATTTTTAGAATCGTTGAGCCATAATTAAATATATATCTGCTCAACTACAGTTTGCATTTCCTAGCCTTCCTTGTAGCTAGGGTGAGTCTAAGTTTTGGCCAATGGCAGGACAGCAGAAATAATGGGTGGAAGTTCTGGAATCTATTTTAATAAGGAAGTTTTTTTGTCATCCATTCTGCTCTGTCTCCCACTTCCTGCAAGTGACAATGTCAATATGGTAGTATTGACTCTGTCAGTGAAGATAACCCTAGGAGGTTTCTGGAAGCAGAACAGCACGAAAAGATTGTATCCCTGGATAACCTTGTAAGCAGAGCCACTTCGTCAGCCTTGAAATGCTCACGTCTGGACTGTTAAATGAGAGTGGGTAATCTTTTTCCCCTAATTATGTTTCCAGAGCTTGGCTTAGGGCTCAGCCCACCTGCTTGGTGGGTATTTGTCATAGCTTTTGGCTCTACCATCTGAGGCTTTGGTTCTGCCCTCAAAGTCGTCCTTGTCTTTTTCCCAAAAAGAAATCCTAGACTTTACAGTGAAATAGCTTTCTCAGCCTGCTTTTTGCCTGTAATATAGTAGTGATTCAAAGTCCTGTTTTAATTTAATATTTGCTATTTGTCGTTTTTAGTACAGGTTGGCTGTGGTTCCACCAGAATAACTCTCTTAAAAACATTATGTATTTGTGTGTATTTAAAATGCATCACTTGGGGCACCTGGATGGCTCAGTTGGATAAGCACCTCACTCTTGGTTTTGGCTCAGGTCATGATCTCATAGTTCATGAGTTCAAGCCCCACGTTGGGCTCTGCACTGACAGCCGCAGAGCCTGCTTGTGATTCTCTTTCCAGAAACGTTTTTTTTTTGAAGTTTATTTTATTTATTTTTGAGAGGGGCGGGTGCAGAAAGAGAGAGAGAGAATCCCAAGCAGGCTCTGCTCTGTCAGCACAGAGCCTACAGGCAGGGCTCGATTTCACAAACCATGAGATCATGAGCTGAAATGAAGAGTCTGGACACTTAAATGACTGAGGCACCCAGGTGTGCCCCTCTGTTTATTTGAAACTATTTTTAATTTTAGAATCATTTGCTGTTTATTTAGGCTGCGAGTATGAAATAGTTTTATTTTCAAGCCTAGCAAGTCTTGGCTCCTCTGTTTAACAGTTCATTCTTTAGCTTATCTTTCTTTTGCATTTTATCATTAGGCAGTGAGGAGAAGCCAGGTGGGTGATTTTGTTATTCTTCCAGAAAATCTCCTTAGCTAGATCTTGGAGTTCTGTAGGTATATTTCTCATTTTCCACATGACCACAGGCAACTGTGTTGCCATACTTGGGGCCTCTACTTAACAAGTGAGCCTTTTCTTATTGCTTCCAATGACATTTTTCCTACTTTGCCGGAGCCCTTGCTGACAGCTTGGTGAAGCCCTCTAGGCTTCCATAATACTTCTGTGGAGGCTCTTTAGGTTTCCACTAACAGTCACCTCAGGGTCATCCCACTTTCTGCTCGCTCACATTCTGATCCTAAGATATTGCTGCATGTCTTAGGATTTTATTATGGCAGTGCCCCACTTCCGGGTATCAGAATCTTTCCTCAATATTTACTGTTCTGAAACAAACCACTCAAAGCCATAATGGTTTAAAACAACAACTCATTCCTTCCTACCTGGCATGAACTGGCCTCAGCTAGGCAGTTCCTACTAGAAATCAGTCTTTTGGTGGCATTCAGATGGTGGCTAGAGCTGAGACCTCAGTTCAGGCTATTTTTGTGGTCTTGATGGAAAATACAATCTGACACAATAGCTGTATCAGAATAGTTTAAATTTTGAATCGTATATAGAAACCTTCACTGGTTAATTGAAACAGACAAACAAACAAACAAAACTTACTGAAAGTGTAGTGTGTAAATTATAGTGCTGATGGAATGTCAGGAAAACCAGACTCGGAAAATGTGAACCAAAAGGCCAGTGGAAGGTAGTGACGATGTTGTACTGGATGAAAGATGGAAGAGAAGTAGGACGTAGTCATCAGAGCAACAGAACCTACTTTGCTTCTCAAGTTGAAATATGGAGAATGTGGGAATATGGAATATGGGACTATTGGGAGAATGTGCCTATAGTGGGGAGGACGTGGTGTGTATTAGTAACTTCATGATTTCCTCCGTTTACACTTTTTTGCTTTTCCTTTCATTGTAGTAACCACTCTACTATCTCCTACTGTTAAAAGCTGCTCATCCTTCAAGAGTTGCCTCAGAAGCCAATATTCCATATGCTTTGCTGGGTTTGCCAATTAGAATTGATTTCTCTCTCTTCTAACTCATACTGTACTTTCCCCATCTCTTATGAAAATTACTGTACAATGTTCAGCATTAAATATGTGTTAACCTGCCTTGTCAACCTAACAAGGTATAACTCCTTGAGGGCAATGGCTGTGGCTTAGATTTCTATAAATCCCCAGAGTATCTCAAAGAAAAAGGTGCTCAGACATGTTTGTTGAATGAATAAGGTCGGTACCAAGTTAAAGATTCTGCAAGTAACTTAGTGATAAGTTCTGGATGAATATTTCCTTTTCATTGCTTTAAAAACTCAAACAAATAATTCTCTTTCCTTAATGTGTCATTAATTAAAAACTTTCAGAAGATAAAACATATGCAGAAGCTTTATTTTATTTTTTAAAAAAATACTTTGGCTTGAGATTAATGATAGGTATTACCTTGGAATATCGAATAAGATAAAACGGAAAAATCTTTCCAAATAATTTCCTGATCTATAATTTTAACCAGTGTTAAGCCGATTTTTGTTTTATTGTTAGGTAAATGCTTTCAATGAATTACAAATAGCTTTGCTGTTAGATGGGATCAATTTTTTTCTTTTTTCTTTAAAATATTTTTTTTAATGTTTTTATTTTTGAGAAAGAGAGAGACAAGGGAGAGTGGGGAAGGGGCAGAGAGAGAGGGAGACACAGAATCGGAAGCAGGCTCCAGGCCCTGAGCTGTCAGCACAGAGCCCGATGCAGGGCTCGAACCCATGAACCATGAGATCATGATCTGGGTTGAGGTCTGATGCTTAACTGACAGAGCCATCCAGGCACCTCAATTTTTCTTTATTTAAATATGGAACTGCTTATAGTTTTTGGATTGTTACTATGGTTGAGAACCTCTATTTTTACTTTTTTGCTGCTATTTTAATGTTTTGCCAAGACAGAAAAGTAGACATGTGCAAAATCAGATTTCAACCAAAGTATATGTACAATGGATACTTATACATTTGAAAAAAAAATATTTATGATTGCGGTAGCCAGCCTTCAAGATGTTCCTCAAGGAATTTTACCTTTGATATTCATGACTTTGCGCAGTGCCCTTCTTTATTGTGCCAGGTTCGGTTTCTCTGACAAATAGACTGTGGTAGAAGTGCCAGCATTGTGACTTTTATGGGTCGGTTGTAAAGGACAGCGTCTCTCCTGCCTTATTCTTTCAGATCGGTCACTCTGGACAAATTCAGCTGTCACGTCATTTAAGGAACTTTCTAGAGAGTTCTACATTGAAAGGACTGATAGCCTCTTGCCAAAAGAGTCAGCGACAACTTGCCAGTCACCTGAGTAAACCATCTTGGAAGTGGATCTATCAGCCACAGTCAAACCTTAGGACAGATGCAGTTCTGGCACCTACATTGTAACCTCATCAGAAACTCTGAGCCGTAACTGCCCAGTCAAGCCACTCTTAACTTCCTGATCCAAAGAAATCTCAAGACAATAAACTATTATTGTTGTTTTAAACCATTAAATTTTGGGGCAATTTGTTGCACAGCAAATAGCTAACTAATAAGAAGAGGTGTTTGTTAAACTTACAATATGCAAACATAAGGCACGTAACTGTGATGAGGATAAGGACACACAGAGATTTCTTTAATTAGATAACCACAGAGCTCACAGTGCAGATATTTTCCCAGTAAGTAGTAGAGTTGTCAAGAACTAAGTAGAAAATGTGTTGGACGTAGATTTGGCAAGGAAATTATTGTTTTTTGCTGTATGATGATTTGAAGATGGGTACCATACTGTACATATGTTCAGCTGTGACAGCTAAAGTTATTTCTCCATTAGAGACTTTTGCAACAGGTTCTACCAGTATCCACTAAGAATATAGCCCTGTTGATAAAATCATATGTCCATTTATAGAGAAAAATATTTCAGTAAAAATATCATCTTTTTATTTTTGAAAATTCAGCATCATAGCAAATGATGCCTGGGTTTTGTGACTTTGTGGATGCCTCTCCATATGGGGAGCTGAGCCTGCGTATATGCGGTAATGCATGCATCACCACATACTCACTAATGAAGCTAGGTAAAGAAATAGAAAAGCTTTTCATTCCCTCAACATGCAGCTGGTGTGTGATACCAGATGTAAAATCATCGATGTTCTTGCCAAGTTCTCAGGATCATGGCATGATTTATTTAAACTTAGGCAATCAAGAATATGTTGATTTTTTTTAAAAAAATAGTCAAATTCAAGGAGAATGATTAGTAGGTGAATAGAAATATATCTTTTAAAATAAACTATTGGCTATGTATTAAATATGAAATTTGTATTTATATCTTTCATTCCTTCTTTGTAGGTTATTGTGGTTTTCCTCTGAAGAAAGCGTTAATGACTACTTTCTAATCCCTCAGTTCCTGCAGAATTACTTTGTCATGAGGCACATAAATTCACTAGAGCTGTAGCTAGAAAAAATCTGTTTCTTTGAAACCAGTGTTACAAATGCCTATCCAAAATGGACAGTAAATGGTATGTCTTCTTTGAATAGTGTCAAGCATTTTCTATGATACTTTATAATTTATGATATTAGACTTGAGCATAACAGAGACCAAGCTGCAAGGTTTCTTCCAGAGGGATCGTTACCACCATCTGCAGTTTCAGGACAAGAAGCCTCACAAGGATTGGACATTTTTTCTCCCCTCAGAGGAGTCTTTTTATATGGCAGTAGCAACTATAGTGAACATTTTGGGTGCCTTGTCACCATCATGGACAGTTGTGATCCAGAACTAATGGAAAAGGGAACTAACTTTTATCAAGCTTCTGCCATGTGCCAGGCACTCTGGTATCTCACTTGATTCTTAAAAGAACCTTATATTTCAATGCCAAATTTCCCTTCTTATTCACCACACAATCACAGTGGACATGAAAAAAAAGTTGTGGTAAAATATGCATAACCCAAAAGTTTCCATTTTGATTGGTTTTTAATTTTGATTCCATTTTGATTGTTTCAGTGGCATTAACTACAGTCCTGCTGTTTGCAGCCATCCCCACTGTCGTTCTCCAGCACTCCACTGCAAGCATCTGTAATCATGGAGCACTTTTCACAAAATTCACTTACACTTTGTAAATAGGTGGAATCTTATTGGATTCTTACACTAACTTGAAAAAGTGAGGACATTTCTCACTTTTTTGCACGAAGAATCTTAAGCACACGTGTTAAATAAGGCCCTACGGTCATACAGTGGTAGGACTGGTCTTTAAGCCCAGGTCATGTTATTCCGGAAGTTGTTTAATCCTACCCCACATTGCCTCTATTATGAGAGTGCAGACATAGGACCTTCATGGAGCTTCTTCTATATTATTCATTCAAAATAAATCACTCTTCAAGGAAGGAGTGAAGGGAGGACCAAATGGAGGTCAGAAAACATTTCCCAGCACAGAGCAACACCACTAGCCCAAGAAGTCCTTTGTGAAAGTCAGAAAAAAGTAAATTTTCCTCCAGGAAGTTTTCAATTAAAAAGCTTTCTGCAAGAAAATTTTCCATAAATAATACAAAAATTTATAACTGTGATGTGGGTGCCACATCCTGGAGTTGTTTGGTGTGTAACTGTCATTACCGTATGTGGCAACTCTGTCACCTAATACCCTGTTATGGGCTGAATTATGTCCCTGCAAAATTCATACTTTGAAATCCCAACTCCCAATACCTCAGAGTATAATGGTATTTAGAGAGAATGTTTCTAAAGAGGTGATTAAGTTAAAATGAAGGTGTTTGGGTGGGGCCCTAATCCACCCTGACAAGTATCCTCACAAAGAGAGGCAGTGACAGGGGTGGCAGGCACAGAAGGAAAACCGTGTGAAGAGGCAGCAAAAAACCAACTCTCTGCAAGCTTAATGAGTGAGGCGTCAGAGGAAACCAATCCTGCCAGCACCTTGGTGTTGGACTTCTAGCATTCTGGAACTACGAGAAAAAAAAAATTCTTTTTTTTAAGATGCTCAGTCTGTGGCATTTTGCTGTGACAACTCTGGCAAACTAATATGCACCTCTAACGTTTTCATCTTACAAAGTTAAAGCATGGGTACAGATAGTCCATGATGGCATTCGGGATGCAACACACACACACACACACACACACACACACACACAGGGCAAGAGTGAGAGGTGGGGAAAGAGGGGAAGACAAGAGAGGTATGAGAGAAACCTCCTTACCTGGTATAAAACTCTCAGGATCTTAACGGCTTGATCCTCCTAATTCCACACCATGGGCTCTTCACCTGGTACTATACTGCCTCTCCTTTGTAGCATCAATTACATTATTAGGACATATTTTCATGAAATGATTTGAATAATCTTTTCCCACTGTGTTCTGTGCTCCATAGAAGAGACCTTGTGTCCTCAGCACCTACACTGTGACTGGCTCATAATAAGTAACCAATAAGTATTTGTCGGGTCAATGAATGGAGGAAGGAAGGAGTGTATGCCTGATCTTGTGAATGTTTTCAGTCAGATTATTACCTGATTAACAGTGATACATACATCCAAGAAAAATGAAAGTATAATAATTATGCAGAATAACAATATATTTTTCCAGTTAAAATGACTGAAGTGTACCCAGAAGTAAAACATAGGTTCACTAGAGTACTTTGTTTAAAGGATTTATTTTTATTTGATGACATACAAACCTGAGGTCTGGACTGTTTTCTGTCGTTAGAAGTCCCATGCCTTTTCTTAACGTGCCAGTTTCAATATGCCAGCCAAATTCTAGCAATTATGCATTTACTTCATAGAATTGCCGAAGAGTGTGGATTTGGAAGATAATTTTTTTCTTTCCCCTGTTGGCTATTAAGGTCATTTATTGAAATCACTAGTGTGTAATGCAGCTAGTGGAAAATATCAACTTGGGCCACAGCCATAGTTATGTTTTTCTTGGATCAACAAACCACCACAAGTTAGTGAAACAATTATTTGATATAGGGAAGTTTGAACTCAAGGGTAGGACTGGCTTGATGGTTAAAATGATTAAGAATAAAAAAGAGGGGAGACTTGAAATTCCTATTCAACCCCTTTATCTGGTCTTTTCAAACTCCTGTTTATTAAATTTTACATGTATTATATCACTTATTTTAATTGTTACCCAACCTGTAAATTTGGTACAATTATTGACCAACTTTTTTAGATGAAGTAACTGAGTGAGCTTAAGCAATTTGCTCAAGGTGACCCAGCTATCACTACACTCCAGACTTTTCCTTCTTTGTGCACTGGTTACAAAAATACTACATTTATTATAATGTATAAAATAGAGTGTTAAGAACAAAATGAAAAAAAACAATAACCTCCAAAGCCAGAAGCAACCATGATTGACATTTTGGTGAATGTCTTCCTAGTGTTTATCTTCCATGATTGGATGTGTCTTATAAAATGTTATAGTATTTTATATAGTTTTTTGCAATTGACTTCTTAAATTTTTATGTATTATTTTATAGAGCAGTTTTATACAGCAGTGCTTTTAGTGATTATATACTATTCCTATTTATTAATAGTCGTATTTAATCAGTGTTTTACTTTTTAACATGTATAGGTACTTTGCTATTAAAAATAACAACCAAATCTTATACACAAAATTTTTCACATGCATGATTATTTATTTTGGCTATATTTCTAGAACTAGAATTAATGCTTTAAAGGTAAAATATTCTTTTAATGTATTAGTTGTAAAAAAATTTCTGCAATAAGATGTAAATTGTTAGAATTTATAATTAGATATAATTTATATTGTTTATCTCTAAGTTCTCTCTCTTTTTTTTAAGTTTATTTATTTTGAGAGACAAAGAGCACAAGCAGAGGAGCGGCAGAGGGAGGGAGCGAAAGAGAATTCCAAGCAGGCTGTATATTGTCAGCACAGAGCCCAGTGTGGGGCTGGACTTGGGGCTCAATTCGGGGCTCAAACTCATGACTATGAGATCATGACCTGAGCCAAAATCAAGAGGCTTAACCAACTGAGCCACCCAGGCACCCCTCTCTAAGTTCTATGGAAAAGATAGTTTTCTCTTAATTCATGGGCTTCTTTTTAACTTTATTTTGAGAGAGAGAGAGAGAGAGTATGACAGGGGAAGGTGCAGAGAGATAGGGAGAGAAAGAATCCTAAACAGTTTCCACACTCTCAGTGCAGAGCCGGATGCAGGGCTTGTTCTCAGGAACCTTGAGATCATAATCTGAGCTGAAACCAAGAGTCAGACGCTTAACTGACTGAGCCACCCAGGTGCCCCTTAATTCCTGGGCTTCTTAAGGAAAAATTCCAATTTTCTCCTTGTGTACTTATTTGCCTTGCATGGATGGTTTCTTCTCTAAGATCTAGGAGTTCCCTAATAACTTGAACTAGGCTAAAGAACACTGACTCCGTGGTGGGGTTCCAAGATGCAAGTAAACTTGTCACACATGGGAAATGTGTGCCGAAAAGCAAGACGAGGCCAGACTGCACATGGACAAAGTAAAGGTTCTGTTCTATTACAAACAGAAGGATAATCACTTTTTTTCCTTTCTATTGTCTATTATTTTATAGTATTAAAGTCACTTTTTTTGAATTTTAGGGAAACGACAGCATTTCTGTGGCAAACAAAAACCCTTTCTGTAAGGAAAGATTATTATTGTTGTACACTTTTTGGTAGTGCATTATAGTAAATTTTTGAAAGCAATCTTTTGCTCGGAGTGAAAATTATTTTCAGTAGAAACTGAAATAAATCAACTGAAATATTATCCTGCTTGATTTATTTGACTGAATAAATGGTCATTAAAATAAAAAAATTAACTCCAAACGATGTGTTTACTACTACTACTGAACATCAATTGTTTTGCCAATTTGAGGTGTGCAGTTTTTACAAAGCCTTTTTTTCCCCCCAAGAATGATAGCTTAGTGTGGGATCTATCTCAATATCTCAGACTATAAATTGCGCAGGTAGCACCTTTTTCCATGGAAACAAATGGAGTTATAGTTTAAAAAGCATTTAAAATATACATTCTTGCTTCTCAGATCATATCTTTTGAATCAGAATACCTGAATAGGCATCACAGGTAGTTCCCTGGCACTCTAAGGCTTGAAAAGGACTATTCAAAAACAATACCTTGAGCGATCATTTTGTTTCTGCATTTGTTCACATAAAATAGCTCCTGAACCGTCAGTCTCTAAGAGGCAGTATGCCATGTGCTGAGGGATATAAGAAGACAAGTAAGACATAGTTGTTCCTTGCAAGGGCAGAGAGCCTAGTAGGGAAAGTGAGATCCTTTGAATAAAAATAATAATGATGATATGAAGCACTATGTTTTGCTGTAAAATGAAGGCTGCAGGAAAAACTTCTGATGGGAGACCTGTGGAAGGTGAAGCAAGACTTAACAGGAATGGAGGACATCTGAGCTGACACCAAAACAAGTGTGTGCGTGTGGTGGGAATGTGCTGGGGCTGAAAGACTGTATTATAGGAGAAGGCAATGGCAGTGGGATGTCAGGGCAGGAGAGTGTGGTAGGGAGCAGGATTATAGACAGCATGGCTGGTGTCCAGGAAGTTAGGAGAAAGTAAGACTGAAAGGCAGTTTGGGGTACATTTGGAAGTAGCTTGGAGTATCTGTACAGCAGAAAAGAGGGGATCCAGAATATTTCTTTTTTTAAAATAAGTTTAATTCTTTATTTTGAGGGAGCAAGAGCAGGGGAGGGAAAGACAGGGGGAGGGAGAGAGAGAGAGAGAGAGAGAGAGAGAGAGAGAGAGAGAATCCCAAGCAGGCTTTGCACTACAGCATGGAGCCCATCTTGATTGAGGCTTGAACCAGTGAACTGTGAAATCATAACCTGAGCTGAAATCGAAAGTCAGATACTTAACCAACTGAACCCCCAGGAGTCTCCAGAATATTTCCGATAAAAATAGTGACCCAAACAAGGCAGAGCTCAAACTCTAAGCTGAAGCTACCTGCTGGATAGACTGTTTGGAAGAGTCAGGGAGCCAGGTGTGAGGTAAAAACAAAATTAGAGTTGAAGCAATGGGAAAAGAAAGCAGCAGAAAGTTGCAAAAAAATGCCGAAGAGAAAAACAGACCCAAGTTGGTGTTTAATTAGATATGGTGGGGGTGGGTGAGGAATGAGGCAGGATGACTCATGTTTGGAGCCTGAGAGAACAAGTATACCCTTAACAAACAAGGAAGTCAGCAGAAACTGGTTCTTGGGGAAATTTAATTTTAGAAATTTTAAGTATGAGGTGCTTCCAGGGTATCCAAATTTAATCCCTTTGTTGGATTCTTTATTGCAGTGGATAACAGGCAAGTCTGTTCCTTTACCAGAGAGTCCTGCTATTAACCAATTGCTTACTTCACTTTTTCCAGGGGGTTCTCTGCCCTCTCCCCCAGGATTTTTCTAACCTCCAGCATGAGTATTGTCAGGTCTTTTCTATACATTGTTAGATTCAAAAGGCTGAAGAATCTGTAAGACAAGTAAACAGTTTTCCTTGTTAATTTTGATTACTTCTCCTATTAAAATGTCAGTGGGTCACTATGGCAACCCACAGCAATTCTTTTCTCTTTTCTCTAGGTCTTACCAAAGATGCCTTCCATAAAGCCATTTAGGAAGGACAGAGTGAATTGGGGAGAACGAATATCCTATCTTGCCACCCAGTACAACTCTAAAGTTACGTAAGTGGTCAGGGTTAGAAAGAGATTGATAGTTTGGAAGTTATTTGCATGTAATAGAGTGGCAAAGCAGTGAAGTAGTTGATTTTCTGAGTGCATGCTTTAGCAAGTTTTGTTTCACAGTGCGTATTTTGTTGGTGGCTGACCGTGTCTTCCGAAATACATCATACTGTACTAGGGCACAGTGAGTCATTCCACATTGTTTTCCTCAGTCCTACTCTGCATTTGTCCCCATCAACTTCCTCTACAGTGTTTCTGTCTAATCCTTTCTCCTGTCTCCACTAAGGTCAGAGAAAAGGAAAATAGACTGAAATCACCATTCCATCAATAAGGGTTTATGGAATACCTTGTATGTGCTCACAAACATTCCAGATGGTTCAGTCATATCATATGAGTGACTGAAAATAGGTTAAAAAAAAAAAGTTGACTTTTATATGACAATTATTGAGAGTTTGGATGAGTTGTCAAGAGAGGCCATATAATTCCAAACATGGCAGAAATAGGTAGGTTGCATGCTGCCTGGTAATAATGGAACACAAGCTCTCTGAGATTCTTGAGATAATATGGCTATACTTTCAATTAAATTGTTGCTGACATATGAGTCGATTGTTTTTCACTTTTTTTCACACTTGTGTAAGAGAACCCTGTATCACTGTGCTTGTGACTCTTTTTATATATGATCACTTTGTATGTGCCACATCCTCCATATTGGCTTGTATGTTAGCCAATGAAAGGAGAAATTCCATTCTTTTATTTCAAGCTTTTTTCAGTCATTGTTGAAATAAGGTATATATTATAATCAGTTCTGAATCATATTCTTTAAATGAAAATGATAATTTTCTTTCTGTATACAGTAGATATTATGGAAATGACAGAACTTTTTAATTTGCATTAAGAGAGAAGGTGAGAATAGTATCCTAATTCAGCAGGAGGTATTTTTGTGTTGCATAACTAAGACATTTACAGTTTAAAGGTAGTAGTAGGTTAAGGTTCAGGGAGGTTGGACAAAGACGGATGTACATATTTTCTCTTTTTCTGCAGATTTCTATGAATAGACCAAAAGCAGACTTCTACAGGATCTTTGGGTGCAGGTGAGGCTAATTTGAGGCAAATCTGCTTTACAGTGTCCCAGTCCCTTTGGCTGGGGCCTGAGCCCTTGAGTGCAGAGTTCTTGCCTGCCTCCCTCTAACACTGTCCCCTCTGAAAAGCTCTTACCCTAACCTTGGTCTCTGCTGTTTTCCTTGGTGGCTCCGAGGGAAGGACCAGAAGCCCCTTGTATGTGCTGGGCATAGAGGATATGTTTTGGGGCAGTATTTTTCCTCTCTATATCTCTCTTCTAGCTACTCTCTGGACACAGCTTTACTCTCATTATAGAAAAGCTCAACAAAGTGAAACTTTAGTCCAGGAACTTTTTCAGTTCCATTATATTTTGAGAGGGAAGAGTTTTTCAAGTAATCTCCCTGCTTATTGGTTTTCATCCTGCTTTGTGGGAAACATCTAGGTAATTGATTGATCATGTAATTACTACTGTCAGGATGGTAGGCAAGTTAAAATCTCTAAGCTTATTTTCCTATCTAAGAGTGGGCATATGGGCTGCCTGGGTGGCCCAGCCAGTTAAGCATCTGATTCTTGATTTTGGCTTAGGTCGTGATCTCAAGGTCGTAAGATTGGGCACTATGCTGGATGTGGAGCCTGCTTAAGATTCTCTCTCTCCCTCTCTCTCTGCTCCTCTCCCCTGCTTATGCTCTCTCATAAAAAAAAGTGGGCATAACCACACACTTCAATTTTAGGTTTATTCTGATGATTAAATAAGATCATCCATGATGCCTAGAACATATATTTGATAAAATAATCGATTAAATTCAATTTATTACCAGTATTGTGATATGCTAAATTTCACTCTTCTGAATTTCAGAGTTTTGAGAATGGCATGAATACTTTTATATTAACTTATATAATAGCAACCACTTACTTCGTGCTTACTACGTGTGAGCCTCTGTGTTAAACCCTTAAAATTAACCCGTTTGGTTCTGAGTACAGCATCAGGAAGTGAATTCCATCATCTCTGTTTTATGAAGCTTGGGCAGAAGTAAATTGCCTAATGGCAGCTTGTTAAAGTCCTGTACTCCTGATCATACTATACTGCCTCCTTGTACCCTTTTCTAAATACTCAGTGTCATATTTTGAAAGCACAATACCCAAACTTGAACAGTTCTTCTACGTTGACTGTGAGGTTGACCTTGAGGTGGGAAATGTTGCAATTGGATGGGAAAAGATTATGGACTTAGAACGCTACGATAGAGTATGCCATGGATTGGCTTTCTTTGACTGAACGGCTTTCTTCCTTTCTAGAAAATTGGCTCTATTTCATATTTCCTGGGTTGTATCTGAGTTCTGCTACTTAGTATCTTTGTAACCTTGGCAGGCTCAGCTTTATGAGCCTCAGTTTCCTCATCTGTCAAATGAGGAAAATAATTACCTTCTTCAGGGAATTGTTATGAGGATTAAACAGGTTAATACATGTAGGTTCCTTAAAGTAGTGGCTGACACTTGGTAAGCACTGTTAGTTGTTAGTATTTCTGTGCCTTTCACTTTGTATCTCTCTTCTGGGTGTCTGTATTTGTGCATCACTCTTGCTAAGAAAGGCATAGATGTACTTACAGATGTTGTGATGACTGTCTGCAGGATCATATTCTGCTTGTGTAGTTTCTGATGTATTTTAGTAGAGGGAAAAGTTGATTGTTACCCTTGAATTTCTTCCATCTTCCAAAACAATTTCTGCTTAGGAATTAATAGGATTAATCATCTTTTAAGTGTTTAACTCTGACTTCCAATTTATGAAATTGAAACCTGTTAAAAAATCTGTCTTAACAAAAGCCGAATATATCGAGTGATTCAATTGGCCTTATCTTTAATCATAATTTCAGATTAGAAGTAAAAGTGAACTTGAAGTATGTGGCCAGATAGTCTTCTCTATTTCTATGCACACATTGGATATGAGGTGCGTGGTTAGGGATCTTACTTAGCCTTTTTGCCCAGCTCGAGGAAGAGTTAATAAAGTAAAGTTATGTAAAGTGCATTGAACTCCTCCAGAGAGAAGTGTTATATTAATACCTGCCTCACAGTGATGTTCTCAGACTTAATGATAGAAAGTTTGTAAATTGCCTTGGTACTCCCAGTAACATCCTGATGAAGCATCATTTCGTTTTATTGCAAAGAGCTCTAAGTTACACAGAATGCAAGTTAAGGGGGAATAATATCCCAGTCCTTATTTTACAATCAGAAGTACATAAAATAAAGAGAAAACATTTTGTTCCAATTGTGAGTGGTAGAGTTGATCATTTTTATATTTTCTTTCTGTATTACTTTTGGGAGAGGGGCAAGATTTATAATGCACAGTTTAATCGAGCACTTGTCATTAAAATATATAATGGAAGAAACAGTGATCATGATACAGAGACCTTTAAGGACACTATTATTCAAACATTTACAAATTAAATTCCGGTTTTAAAAGAATCAAACTCCATTTTATGTGATTCTATTAAGTTTGGCATTTTTGAGACATGTCTTAAATCAATACCTGTAATACTTACAAACATCAGTAGAGAGAATAGTATTGTAAACACATATTCTTGCTGTAGGGTACATTTTAAATGTCTAAACACTAATCAATATAGAGAAATTAAGTATTGACTAAAATAGCTTTATAATAAGTAATTATTGGTTTGCTCTTTTAGAAATTAGACATTTTCACTTTGGGAATAAAGAGTAAATTTACTGTCATGAAATTAAAGTGTTTTTGACCTTTTTGTACAACTTTCCTCTCTCTATGAAATGATTAGGTTTAAATATGATTGCACAGCTGTATTATGTTGCAAGCATCAATTTTTAATTATTATAAGGTCAGTGTTAGAACAAATGTGATTAGTACAGTACTCAGTGCACTTATTTACTTCCCACTGAAAAACCACCCTGTGTTTACTAAAACCAACCTGAACCTCTCTCTGCTGATACGACTAATTAGACTTATGCCAAATCCTTTATTTTATCCCCCAGCATTCATCCTGTGTATGCGATTTTGTTTATTCTTTTGATTTTAAAAAATATAAATTGCCTGACTTATCTCTTCACTTCAAACAGAGGGACATTTATTTTCCGATGTGTGTGTAGGTGTCTCTGTGTGTGTAACCATAGATATTAATAACTGCATAGTTCTCCTGCCTTTGTATAACCTGATGTCTTAGTTAGCTTGGGCTTCTGTAACAAGATATCATAGACTGGGTGGCTGAAACAACAAGTGTTATTTCTTAAAGGTCTGGAGGCTCAGAAGTCCAAGATCAAGGTACCAGCAGATTTGGTGTCTGATGAGGGCCGCCTTTCTGGTTTGCAGATGGCTGTCTTTTGGTTACGTCCTTACCTGGCTTCTCCTTGGTGTGTGCACATGGAAAGAGCTCTTCCTTTCCTATGAGCATTAATTCTCTTCTGAGGGCTCTTGGTGTGTGCACAAGGAGAGAGCTCTTCCTTTCCTATGAGCATTAATTCTCTTCTGAGGGCACTACCCTCATGACCTCATCTAAACTTAATTACCTCCCAGAGGCCCCGGCCCCACCCCCAAATATCAGCCCGTCTAAAACGCATCTAAAGAGAAAAGCAATTTCCTTTTGAGACATGAGTTTCCATGTTTACATGTTCGTAGAGATTTGTCTTATTTTTCTTACTGCTCAAGTGACTTTGTATTTACCTCTTTAAATGAAAAGCTATGGCATATAAAAATAACAGAGTAGTACACAAGCTACATGCTGGTCATAAAAATTCCTTGGATGTGCAGCGTGAATAGTAATTCAGGTTTTAATGAAAAAGTAGTATTCTATTTCTTTCTTTCCTTTTTATTTTTTAAAAAAATATGTTTATTTATTTTGAGAATAAGGGAGGTGGGCAACAGAGGTTCTGGCCCAGGGGTGACCAGGGGTGTTAAGGAAAGAGGCGAACAAACATTTCGAACGCTCGAACAAGAGACTAGACCCCAGGTAGAGGCCTGTTCACAGAGCACAGAGGCAGAGACAGCATGAGTGGAGGAGGGGCAGGGAGACAGGGAAAGAGAGAGAATCCCACACTGCTAGCGCAGACCCCAATGCGGGGCTCAAACCCATGAAGCCGTGAGATCATGACCTGAACCTAAACCAAGAGTAGGACACTGAACCCACTGAGCCACTCGGCGCCCCCAGTTTTCTTATTCTTAATGATTTCTTTATATTTCATTTCTGTTGAAAGATTATATTTTAAAAATAATCATATTTAAAAAATAAAAAAACCACATTTATTGTATTTAGTAAACGAGGCAGTCAGTGTAGGATTTCCTACAAAGTAGAACATGCAGGCCAGACATTCCAACTTCAAGGCTTGGTGAATGAATGGTCAGATGCTTGTTGGGCTCTATTGGGGATCTTAAGATGCCCTCGTGCAGAACAGATCATTACTTGGCTATGACAAGTGGCACTGGGGCCGGTGTGGAAATTACTCAGTAGTATTGATCAGGGTAGGCTATAAAGAAGATAGGTCTTGCCTTTGATTCCTTTCTACTTCTTTGGTCAATTGAGCTGGGGAGGAAGGAGCATTTATAGGACTTATAAGAACTTTACTTCTATGTTGGATGATGCAGCTTTCTCTGCCACTTCCTTCTCACCTGCTATATTATTTTTGAGTCACATATTCTGAAAATAGTTGCCTTAAAAAGAGATGTGTAGGGTGCTCTTGTTGAAAAATTTCAAGGCCTAATAATTAGGTTGAAATGATGGAATTCCAGGTATTAAAACAGGGAGTAAGGAGGTGTTTTGGGATTCGATGCTTCTTTCCCAAGCTTCTTAAATTATGTTACTCAGGAGTAAGCTTATTTTAAGCAGTTTTGTGAGCCATTTAGTTCTCTTACTTCAGCTCTGCTGCTGTCTCCACCCTCACTATCTAGGTACCAAAATATTGTGAATAATGCACTACAAACATTACCAAAGAAATTATTTTTCTCTTAAATAGGACATCATGAAAGCAAGCAAAAAATCTGTTACTTTACACTAACGTTGTGGAGTGTGATTCGACAGGATGTAAAAGCCACAAAAGTATTGTTTATCAAGGTTAAAATGCTGCTTTGTTTCTCTCAGCCGTGGAACTTGGGCAAAAACTTTTTGAACCAGGATTTGTCACTGTTTTTAGAGACCACACATGAGTTGCAGCAATTCCATGGACTTCTCACTTACTTTCTTTGAACCTAACTCTTTTCTCAAGACATAATTAAAACATTTTAAAAGATGAGTGGACCAACTATGGTATTTCATTTTCAGTCTCTGACTGCCTTTACATTTGCTTTTACTTTCAATACTATACTAGTTATCATCCTGATTTTAGACATATACTAATTTGCGTAGATTACACATTTAGAGCAGATTCTGTGTTTAGTTTGGTGGCCAGAGGAGTCTAGTATGGGGAGTATAAATACGGCCCACAAGATGAAGGCGAAACAGTATCATACTGCTGTATGTTTTGAAGTAAAATAAAATCCATGTATTAATTATCCACCTTACTTTGGCTAGATATTTAATATTAGTCATAATTTGTTTGTTACTCTCTTCTTTTTTACTATGGTACAGGATACTCAGGTGGCCTACGCAGTCTGAAAAAAGGAAGAAAGGGCTTTTGGTTATTAATTTACCTTCTCTGCAGTTGTGATAGGTGCTTAGGGTACAACTTCTATCTATGGAGGTGCAGAGCTGCGCTCACTCTAAGTAAAGCTGGGACAGAGAATTTTTCCAAACTTTGGTTTTAATTTTTTTTCTTTACTTTGAGAGAGAAAGAGAGAGAGAGAGAGAGTCAGAGAGAGAATGAGAGAGAATCTTAAGCAGGCTCCATGTTCAGCATGGAGCCGTACATGGGGATTGATTCCATGATCCTGTGGTCATGACCTGAGCTGAAATCTAGAGTTGGACGCTCTTGACTGAGCCACCCAAGTCCCCCTCCAAAGCTTTGGTTTTTAAAAGACTATTGAAAAATGAGATTTTTGAATAGCCTGGAGCCATTTACCTATCTTGGTCATGTCAGGCCCTCTCTGCCATGGTTTACTTTTGTAAACACACATAAATAGCCAGTTATCCTCTGAAAACATGATCAATCACATTAATAAAATGAAAATATTAAAATGAGAATATATTTTATACTCCTGGATAATAAAAATGAAACATTAGGACTATAACACGTGATGACAAAGTGAGGGAGAAATGAAACACATAATCTGTTATTGGGAATATAAGCAGGTGCAACACTGAACAATAGTCATAATATTTAACCAGTGTTAGGCATTAACCTTTAGTTACTGAACTGAAGGATGGTCTTTGGTGGCTAGGAGGCTGCCAGGTAGGGTGACCAACTTGTCCCGGTTTGCTGGGAACGTTTTTGGTTTATAACTGAACATCCTTGGGGCGCCTTAGTGGCTCAGTCGGTTAAGTGTCTGACTTCAGCTCAGATCACCATCTCATGGCTGATGAGTTCAAGTGCCATGTAGGACTCTGTGCTGACAGCTCAGAGCCTGGAGCCTGCTTCATATTCCGTGTCTCCCTCTCTCTCTGCCCCTCCCCCGCTCACACTCTGTGTCTCTCTCTCTCTCTCTCTCTCTTTCTCAAGGATAAATAAACATAAAAACAAACAAAGACACACACAAAACCCCCCTTAACATCCTTTGTCCCAGAAACTCTCTCAGCTCTAGGCAAACCAAGATAGTTTAGTCATCCTTTGGCCATGGAAATTACAGGGGGGCCTTCAGGGGAGCAAGTATTTCTTAAGTGTGGAAATTATTTCACTATTCTAAAAGCTGGCGAATTCGCTTTGGTGTGTACCAGCTGAATGAACAGTAGCTCTGTTTACACCCACTTTGGAAGATAATTTGGTGTTATCTTGTGAAGTTCAATAAACACATACCTATAATGCCCAAATTAATCTCCATGGCATATAGATTAGAGAAGCTCTTGAACATGTGTGCTGGGAGATGTGTACAAGCATCTCATAGCTATGTCATCTGTAATAACAAAAAAGCGAGAACAACCTTAACATCCTGCAACAAAACACTAGATGACTATGTTGTGTTTTTCATACAATGAATACTATGAAGAAATTAAAAGGAAGGGACCATGGCTAAAAGCAGCAGTATGAGTTCATTTCAGATATATTGAGGCAAAGAAACAAGTGAGAATGCATATGGTATGATTCATTTATATAAAGTTAAAAATAGGCAAAAATAAAATGATATTTTTAAAGGGATACAACCATTCAAAACTGTAAAGAAAAGCAAGTGGATAAAAAGTACACAGAAATTCATGGCAGTGATTCCCTGTGGGATAAGGAAGGGGCTCACGGGGACTTTGAAGGTATTGAAATGTTCCAATTCTCCAACGAATTCTTCAGTGATATGTGGTTGCTGTTTTTATTCTTTTTATCTAACATGTATAAGAAACACACACACATAATATTTAATAAAAAAATTAAAAATTCCAAAAAGTTAAATTTGGGGGAGCCTAAAATTACATTTGCATGTTTCATGTCCTTTCAAGGTATATAGGAAACTTATCACATAACAAGTATTTATTGATACCTTACTGTGTATTATGTAATGTTGAAAAAAAAAAAGACCAAAATCCCTGCCTTCAAAGGGCATAAATTTTTGGTGGGGAAGAAGAACAAGTCTCTACATAAGTAAATATATAAATATATAGGTACAACATGTATGTTGTACAATTTCAGGTTGACATTAGAATTGGAAAGTATAAAAGACAAAGAAGAGAGAAGGTCTGGAGAGACTATTTTTGAATGATCAGGAAGGCTTTCAGAAGCTCATGACATGTGAATAGAGTCCTGGATGAAGTGTGGAATCAGCCATGTGAGTATTTGGGGGGAGAACGTTCTAGGCAGAGTGAAGAGCCACTGACTTAGCTCCCAAAGCCCTCTCTAAAACCTTCCCCCTCATCCAAGGCACTATGTGCAAAAACGGAGAGGTCTCTACCACTCATTCATCCCCAATAACTTTTATATTTCCAGGCTAGAGAATTTATTCTCATGGTTTCAGATAGGGCTGTCATCCCAAGGCCTCTCACCAGAATCTGTGGCCTTTGTAAGCAAAAGTGTTTCTTTAAAAAAAATTTTTTTTAAATGTTTATTTAATTTTGAGAGAGAGAGAACCGGGAGGGACAGAGAAAGAGGGAGACACAGACTCCAAAGCAGACTCCAGGCTCCGAGCTGTCAGCATAGACCCGGATGTGGGGCTCAAACTCACGAGCCATGAGATCATGACCTGAGCTGAAGTGGATGCTTAACGGACTGAGCCAGCCAGGTGCCCGTATGCAGAAGCATTTCTGAATGGAGCCCATTAACTTTCCCATTCGACAAGAGAGTCTCCCCACCTCCAGCACTCCAAGGTCTATTTGCTGTCTGGTAGGTGGAAGAAGACAACATCTCTCATTCTTTTGGGTCTTCAAAGAAGCCAGAAGAAATCACAGATGGTTATTGTAATAGATTATTATCTTGCTACATTTTGCATGATAAAATGTTTTAAAATCTCCTTGACTGTAGTGCCTACTAAAACCTCAGAACCAGCCTCCAAAAAGGCTAAGAGTAGAAGGTTTTCTATAGTTAGTGTACAAAAGTATCTACATTAGGAGGTTTTGCATGGTCAACTTATGTGATCATCTTTAGCCATGGGTGATAGAGAGTCCTGGCACGGTGAACAGATGCGTAATATTGTCAAGCCACTCAGCTTCTCTGAGTGTTAGTTTGTCATCTGCTCTTACCTGACATGGTTATTGTGTGGATTAAATCAACTAATGAGTATGAAGTTGCTTTGTAGCTGATATGACCTCTGCAGTAAGGCTAAGAATAATCATTTGGAATTGAAGACAATTTTTTAAAAATGATCTGTGATTTTGTTTTTAATTATTTTAAGCCTTTTCACATAATTTACAAATTCATGCTGATGATATATATACTATTTTAATCCTTCTAATGAGTTGGCAAAAGCACTATTATCAATCATAAATATATGGTAATTCTACCATTGTGTTTTTGAATAGCTATTTAGAAGATAATCCTGAATTATAACTTAGTCTGATTTCAGTAAAGCATTTGGAAGCTAAATTTGCTGCTATATCTTGTCACAGTGGATTTTAAAAGGATCTGACCTTATAGATCATCTATAAAAATGTGCGAAATGTTAAATATTCTTTATTTAATATTGTACATAAACCACACTAAAATGCCTTTCATTAGACAAAAGACAACATTTTAGATGCCGGGAATTTTAATTAAACTGGCATAGTTAATACCAAAAAGATAAGGTGGACATTGGCCACTTTATCATCAGCCCTTAACTTTAACAGACTAATGAACACACTTTGAAACACAATGGAGTCTTGCTGTTCTCTGAGACAGTGAATGGGTTTCCTCAGTATTTAAATATATTAATACAACCAGTTATATAAATCTAAATATAAAACCAATCTCCAACAAGTTTAGTGACGACATTTACCACCTCTGTGAAAAGCTGAACATTACTCATCAATTCCAATCATATCTTCAGAGGGGAAAACAATGACAGCACCTGCTGAACCAGAATTACTATCAAAGTTCAAAAAGCTGATCATATTTTTTAACTAGAAGCCAATCTTACTTAACTCAGTACTGTCCAAAAGAAATATTCTATCAGTCACTCATGACCTGAGTTCTGGTGTATGAGCTCAATTTAAATACCGTACACATAAAAGAAATCATGAGACATTTTTCGTTTTGTAATAAATAAGGCAGAGGCCAGCTATTGCTCCTTAGTAGCTTTTTTTTTTTTTTTTTTTGAGATAAGCTATCAAGTCTACTCTTTCTCCTTCCTTCTTAATGCCAACGAAGATCATTTTTGTTCCAGGGATGTGCTATTTGGGATTCTCCAAATATTCCATCCGTGTCTCCTTTCTCCAGGTGATACCTTTGTTCTTATTGGCATCCGTGTAAGAAAATCTAAGGGCCTGACCTGTCTTTTGCCCAAATAAACCATGGAGGTTTGGCTCAGACTTGTGCTTGTCTCCCTTTTTCAGGGTATGGCACTGGGCACACTTCTGAACAAAAATCTTCTTGCCTTCTCAACACCGCCCATTTTAAAATTGTTCTTTCGATGCGTGCAAAATGAAGGTGACAGATTGTAAGCCGGGCGCCCCACTATCTACTCAAGACAAATTTAATTTTGAGTTCTGGTTCTAACTCTTACTAGGTACGGTTAAGTTTCTTTTCAGAGTCTTGACTTCATCACTTGTAAGCTGAAAATTCATTCAAAAAACATTTTGGTAGCTTACATACATAAGCAGACAGTGTTAAGTGTTAGAAAATAATAATAATAATAATGATAATAATACTCATTGTGAACTCAAGTTTGTCTTGAGGAATAAATTACTTACCTATAGGATCTGTTTGGTACATACTAAGTGGAAGTAACTGTTATTAATATATCAGTAATGTTTGTGTCTTCGGTTCAGATACTGTCCTTGCACTCTAGATTTGTATACTGAACAGCCTACCTGTTCTCTTGGCTTGGATATAATATAGATATTTCAAATTTAACACATCAAAATAATCCCAGTTTTTTCCTTATTTTCCTGCCATCATCCTTATCTTCATAAATAGCAAGATCATCCTTTAATTTGTTTAATCATTCTTGACCTCCTGTTTTCTCTCTCATGCTACATGCATTTTCACCAACACACTCACCACCATTTTGTAAATAATGAAAGTGAGACTTGAGAGTTTAAGAAATGTGTACATGGTTCCACAGCTTGTAAAATAAGTGGGGATATCAGAATTCCAATTCAGGTCTCCTGATTTCCGGTCCATTGCTATTTCATTTTACTATTACACTTTTTTAAAAAAAGTTTATTTATTGTGTGTGTGTGTGTGTGTGTGTGTGTGTGTGTGTGTGTGAGAGAGAGAGAGAGAGAGAGAGAGAGAGAGAGAGATCAGGGAAGAGGCAGAGAGGGAGAGAGAAAATCCCAAGCAGACTCTGAGCCATCAGCATGGAGCCCAATGTGGGGCTCAAACTCATGAATGCCAGATCATGACCTGAGGCGAAACCGAGTCGGATGCTTAACCAAGTTAGCCACCCAGGCCCTCCTATTATACCTTTTATTATACTATTTTATGGTTATTAGGGCATGAGTAAAGATTTTTCTTTATCATCTTGGTTATTTCCATGAACTAGTACATACTGATTTAATGCTCATAATTATCACCTCTCACAAATACCAGAGGATATAAATGTAGCCAGAAAATCATGAAGTACTATTAAAAGAAAAACTATTTGTTTCTGAAAATCCAATCTCAGTGGGAGAATAAAAGGAAGTTTATGTTCTCACATAAATAGAGCTCTAATGGAAAGCAAGTTTTCAATGAGTTTGTAGTAGGAAGCTATCATACAAAACCGATGGCATCTTTCAGAATCTGTTAAAAGCAACAACATAAGTAACAGAGGGAATTGGAAGTCTCTTCAGATAGCCGTTCTGTCTAGTCATGAGGAAATCTCTGGGATGCTAGGAACGATTTGTTTCAAGCAAAATAAACACTCTTCTCTGTTGCCAAACATGAGTAAGAAACATAGCAGGGAAAGAGTGAGGTGGAGAGAGAAGAGCCAGAAAGAAGTTATTTATGCTGATTTAAAGAATGCTGAGTATAATAGTTATTAATTGCAATAAAAAGGCACTAATTAGACTTGCATATGGTGTTGAAAGCAGCAACCTTCTCTGTGATTTCTTAAACTTGTATTTAAATGAAAGTATGGTCACCCAAGAAAATGATTTGATTAAAACTCTTCACTTTCGACATGGGTAATTACCACAATATATTTTTATTGCAGTCTCTTTGAATATTAGTTATCTATTTAATTTTATGATGCCTGTCACTGACATACCTAACTGCTAGAAGTTGATATGGTGATACACTTATCATTAGTGCTTACTGATGTGTGAATTAAGCATTGGTATAAAAGATGTTTCTCACAGTTATGGAAATGTTAATTAAATTGGTAAGTATAAAAATGCTTCTTCTGAGCAACTTTTAATTTAAGCAGTTAGAATAAATATGTTACATATAAGGGTATTCTGATGCACGTATTTTGGGATAGAGGAAAAAATGACTTTGGCACGTTGCCTCTTAGAGTCATCAAATAGGTGTCTGTTTTTCTAATTAGGTATTTTGACACAAACTTTGAATGTAATAAGGTAATATTAAAAATTATTTATGGCAATATAACTTATAAGGCAATAGAATGATAAGGCTGTCAAAAAAGCATAATTTTTAACCACATTATGGTATAGAGAATGGAGAGATGGTAGTGCTATTGTACTTCCTGTTGGTGGGAGCAAAAATGTTTTCACCAGTGAGGGCTGTGCCTTTGGGGAGAGAGAGAGAATAGCCAGCACCGGGAGGGGATTCGAAACCATGATAATGAAGTCAGTTTTGAAAGTCATGAGAATATTTAATCTAGAGAGAGAAAGGCATAGATGGATGTATAGTCGTCTTAACTTTTCTTTTTTTTCTGAGAAAGAAATTTTGATTAGCTGATATCTTTGCTATACTTGTTAGTAAATATTTTGGATTTCACCACTGCTTCTGTCTGCCACATGAGATTTTCCTCAAGTGTGCCAGAGGCCATTATAATGAGTGAATTTTTTTTTTTTTAACAGAGCTACTAAAGGATCTGTCAATGGAAAGGATCCATTCTCCGTTAAAGGCAATGGGGTTTATGAATAATGTTAATCCATTTTTCTGAATAAAAGTATACAGAAAAAATATTTTGAACATATACATATATTCCAGGAAAAATATATTTTTGAAATGAGGAACTAAATGAAAGCAGGATTCACTAATAATTTGACAGTTATGTAAGGAGTCATGTATAAAACTTCTTTGAGTAGTGCCATATTTTCAATTTATTTATAGAAATTTTGGTGTTCATCACAGACTGGCACTCTGGCTGTCCAGCCTACCTGCTCCTTAATACAACTTTGGTTGGATGGCATGTTTATTGGAAAGCTATATAATAAAATCAAGTGGAGCTGAAATATCTGAGATACAGGATTCTTAGGTTCGTCCCAACCCTTAAATACTATAATAAAATATCCAAAGAAAAGTTGGTATTTAGATACCATCAAAATAAAAAACATCTTGATTGAAACAATTCAGCTAGCCAATTAATCTGTTTTTGTATGTGTCATGAAATTAAGACACAGTCATTGTAGCTATAGACTAATTACCAAAAAGGACAGGCAGTAAAGTTCATGAACTACTCTTCCTGTTTGTACTGTCTCTCAAAAGATTAGTGTTAATCCTTGATTATAGAATCTTCCAAAGGAAAATGATTGCATTTTTGACTTTTAGAATGAGATTTTTAAAAATTATGAAATTGATAGCCAACGTAGAGAATCAACATTTTCTTTCATTGCTGAAGTTACTCGTGATTTCTAACTAAGACAGAGGCAGTTTGCTGAAGATTATGTGAAATGTAAATCTGTAAATTTTATATTCAGCATTTAATTTTAAACCATTTAACTATGAAAGTAATATTTTTTTAAAGTAAAATTACTCCTTGTAAGATGTTCCAATCAGATCCATGGGGTAAATACTATTCTCTTTTTGTGTGTGCGTATCTGTTAGAGGCTGTGGTTTTGCTATGGTTCGCTCATACCTTTTGCTGGCCTGATGTAGCAATGGGTCTACAACTGGAATTGCCCAATCATCTTGTCTTTGTTAATGCAGGTAGTTTACAGTAAGCTCAAGTCTTTAATGTAATGCTCATTAAGAACTTGGTCATGACTCTAGCTAATTATCAAAGAGCTAAAAAATTCATTTTATGACTTAGACTCTTCACTACCACATTAAGTAGAAAAACTATGAAATATTAGAAATAAACTTATAAAGAAGGAAACTATACCTACATGAATAAAACTATAAAAAACATTGAAATCCTTTAACCAATCTGAAAGACACCTTGCTCTTGGCTGGGAAGACTCAATAATATAAAATGTCAGTTATACCAGATTTATACATACATTTGATACAACTCCAGCTAGAATCTCAATATTTTTAAAATACTTTGGACAAAATAATACCATTTGAATGTAAAAGAATGAAAAATTAGTTTAGCCAAAAATGTTAGTAAAAGATGAACAGTGGGAATAAATTTGTTTTAATAGTTATTAAAATATTAATCTATTATTAATAAACAATATGGTATTAGTATAGTACCAGAAATATGGACTGGAAGAAAAAAAATAGAGAGCTCAAGTTAGTATATAAGGGATTTAATACATGGAAATTTTATGGGAACAAATTCTTTACATAATAAGTAGTGTTCATACAATTGGCTATTGATTTGGAAGAAAGTAAACATGGACTCTTTATTCCTTTTATCATATACAAGATACAAAACCTACAGGAGTAAGGATTTATGCATTACGAATTCATTGAAATAAGTTAATTCTACTTTCTACCAGTTAAGTTGATAAGAATTCCTTCTTCCTTCCCTCCTTCCCTCCTTCCTTCCTTCCTTCCTTCCTTCCTTCCTTCCTTCCTTCCTTCCTTCCTTCCTTCCTTCCTTCCTTCCTTCCCTCCCTCCCTCTTTCTCTTTCTCCTTTTCTCCCTTCCTTTCTTTTCTTTCTCCCTTCCTTCCTTCTTTTCTTTCTTCCTTATTTCCTTCCTTCCTTCCTTCCTTCCTTCCTTCCTTCCTTCCTTCCTTCCTTCCTTCCTTTCTTTCCTTCTTTTTTTCTTTCTTTCTTTTCCTTTCCTTTCCTTTCTTTCTTCTTTTTTTTAAAATTTAAATTCCAGTTAGTTAACATACAGTCTAATATGTTTCAGATGTACAATATGGTGATTCAACACTTCCATACAACACTCAGTACTCATTACAACAGTGTGCTCCTTAATCCCCACCAATTATTTCACCCTCCTCCCGTTGACCTCCCCTCTGATAACCGTCATTTTGTTCTCTATAGTTAGGAGTCTATTTCATGATTTGCCTTTCTTTTTCTTTTCCTCTGCTTATTTGTTTCTTAAATTCCACACATGAGTGAAATCATATGGTACTTGTCTTTCTCTGACTGACTTATTTCACTTAGCATAATACTCTCTAACTCCATCTATGCCATTGCAAATGCCAAGATTTCTTTTTCATGGCTGAGTAATATTCCGTTGTATATATATACCACATTTTCTGTATCTATTTATAAGTCGATGGGCACTTGGGGTTTTTCCATAATTTGGTTATTGTAGATAATGCTGCTATAAACACTGGAGTGCATGTACCTCTTTGAATTAATGATTTTGTATCCTTCGGGTAAATACCTAGTACTGCAATTGATAGATTATGGGGTAGTTCTATTTTTAACTTTTTTGAGGAACCTAGTTGAGGAGATTTTCCAAAAGTAAAGATAAAGCATGGTAAGTCATGCAAACACACACACACACACACGCACACACACACACACACACACACACACACACACACAGTGAAAGCCACAGCAAACTAGATTTTAGGTTTCTAACATTGATGACCTCAATGAAGCCATGATGATTTAAAGAAAGGTAGAGGGAAGACAAGAAAAAGAAACATACAAGTAAAGAAAGAAGCAGTTAATAAAAGCTGTTCATAATAAAAATTACCCTGGGGGTGCCTGGGTGGCTCAGTCGGTTATGCATCTGACTTCGGCTCAGGCCATGATCTCGCAGTTTATGAGTTCAAGCCCCGTGTCAGGCTCTGTGCTGATAGCTCAGAGCCTGAAGCCTGCTTCAGATTCTGTATCTCCACCTCTCTCTGCCCCTTCCATGCTCATGCTCTGTCTCTCTCAGTCTCTCAGTAATAAATAAACGTTAAAAAAAAATTACCCTGAAAGATGTAAAAGTGTGTGTGTGTGTGTGTACACATTAAGAGAATTGTGGGCACTGGGTACTAAAGTGTTAATAGTAGATGTTGCAGCTTTCAATTTCTAATGATTTTGCTTCATTTTGCTTTTATGTATTGATTAAATTTTATTTACCAAGAACATTTATAATTATATAATCAGAGCAATAACTAATGAAGGATTTCTGACTGGAGGGCATTCAGACCTGAGAGATAAGAAGAGGGAAGGGGAAGGGTCATCCATATGCACAAGAAGATACTAAGTGACTACTTATTGCAGCAACTATTCATAGTTTTTTCTTCCCTAATATTATAGACATGTTGAATAAAATCACAATTTGTTACAGAATATGAAGCTTTTTATTTTTCCTTTTAATTTTTGCAGTGTTTGTAGAAAAAGAGGGATAAGCTTATAACAAAAAGAGGAAAATGACTTATACTGCAACTATTACGGTTTTGCACTCTGTCAACTACTCTTGGTCTCTGTCCCACTGTTCTTTTTCCTGCATGGTTTCGGATTAGGGTTTCCAAAAGAGAAATATATATGAATGAGATTTGGGGGGCAAATATGAAGCAGCAGCCATTACATTCTAATAAGTGTACCTAGTGAACTTATGAATCTGGCCGAATAGATTTAGATATTTCCAAATAGGTTTTTGTGTGTGTATGCATGTTTGTTGGTGATAAAACAAAATGAGAAGAGAGAGAGAGAGATGAACTCAAGAAGAAACTGTTTGGAATAGAATTTAGAGAATTTAAGGAATGGTTTTTTGGCAAAATTAGGGGAAATGTATAGTAGTCAGGGTTTCTTGTATTAAAAAAATAGTTTCTCACCCTTATTGTTTCCCAGAAAGATTCTTGGTCAGTGGTGACATTTGAGCAAAGATCAAATCTAGGCTAGTACAAATGAAGAACTGTAGAGTATGCTTGTGAGACCCTTTGTTGTGACCTGAGAAAAATTTAAAAGTGTGTTATACTTTCTCTGCTAGAAGTGTGGTATGCTTTCTCTGCTAGAAAATAAAGGCCCCGAAGGATCATACAGGTATGACTATTAGATATTTTCAATCAGACAACAAGACTTCATTGTATCTTAAGGTCATCATCCCATGGGACCTTGGCACCTAGACCAAGTATTTTTTGGAAAGACTTTTCAGTGTAACTTTTGCTGAATGAAGTGGATTACGATTTGACACACAGGAAGCACACAAAGCTTTTAAAGGAATTACATAAGCTTGGTATAAAAAGGATGAGATATATTATAAAAATAAAAGGTTTTGTTCCCTTAACCAGGCTGAATAAAACTATTTAGTTACAAGGATGGCTATTCTCAGGGGCAAAGCATGATCTAGATGGCAGAACCAACATCTTTGAAGGAGCAGCCAAAGCCTCAGTGAGTCATTCCCAGGAAGCATGTCTGTTATCAAGAAACTGGCAACACACTCAGATGGATTTCAGAACTGCTGTGAACCTGCTGCGTGCTCCCCATTTGTCCGTTTGTGAAGGGGAGTATCTATTTCCGTTATTCTGTGCTTTCTCATCAGTGTGTGGGGTGTGTATGGTGGCAAAAATTTGTCTCTTTAGTTAACAGTGTTCAGATTGACAGCAACCATAATCGAGGAAGTAAACTCAGGGAAACACAGCACAACTGTACGTGGACCTGACTTAGACCACAAAATCTTAGAGCTTGCGCCTGATGATATAATGGTACAAAAATGTTGGAAGTGTTAAGAGAGTGAGTGGGAGAGGCATTAATTTTGGTGGCCCAAGGGTAGACTGTGATAAATAGTTTTTAAAAAGGCCCTTCTGGGGACACATGCACCCCAATGTTTATAGCAGCACTATCAACAATAGCCAAAATGTGCAAAGAGCCCAAATGTCCATTTACAGATGAATGGATAAAGAAGATGTGGTGTGTGTATATATACGCACATACACACAATGGAGTATTACTTGTCAATCAAAAAGAATGAAATCTTCCCATTTGCAACTACGTGGATGGAACTAAAGGGTATCGTGCTAAGCTAAATTGATCAGTCAGAGAAAGACAAATATCATATGACTTTACTCCTTTGAGGACTTTAAGATACAAAGCAGATAAAAATAAGGGAAGGGAAGCAAAAATAATATAAAAACAGGAAGTAGGACAAAAACATAAGAGAATCTTAAATATGGAGAACAAACAGAGGGTTATGGGAGGGCTTGTGGGAGGGGGAATGAGCTAAATAGGTAAGGGGCATTAAGGAATCTACTCTTGAAATCATTGTTGCCCTATATGGTAACTAACTTGGATGTAAATTTTTAAAAAATTAATTAAAAAAAGACCTTTCTGAATTCTGTTCCTCTTTACACAAATACACATGCTCCTACTCATGTCAAAGAGTAGAGTCTAATTTCCTTCCCTTTGAATCTGGGCTACACTTAGTGCTTTTCTTGAACAAGAGAATGAACTGAAGGGGCGCCTGGGTGGCTCAGTTGGTTAAGCGTCTGACTTTGGTTTAGGTCATGATATTGCAGTTTGTGAGTTTGAGCCCCGCATTGTGCTATGTGTTGACAGCTCAGAACCTATAGCTTCCTTCAGATTCTGTATCTCTCCCTCTCTCTGCCTCTCCCATGCTCATGCTTTGTCTCTCTCTGTCTCTCAATTAAAAAAAAATGAACTGAAAATGTTTTGTCTTTTTTTTTTTAATTTTAGAGAGAGATTGAGCGTGCGAATGGGGTAGAGGGGCAGAAGGAGAGACAGATAAAATCTTAGGCAGACTCCATGCTCAGCATGGACTGCAACATGGGGCTCGATTCCTCAACCCTTGGATCATGGCCTGAACCAGAATCAAGAGTCAGACACTCAACCGACTGAGCCACACTGGGTCCCTGCAAGTGAAAATGACCCTATGGGACTTTTGAGCCTAGGTGATATGCTTTACTCCTTCTGCTTTGTTCTATTGTAATGCTTGCTTATGAGACCTTCTGTTTTAGAAATTAGCTGCTGCTATAAGAAGCCTGGGCAACATGGGAAGGGCACTTGTTGGCTCTCCAGCTGAACACTCCAACTGAGGTTTCTCCAAGAGCCAGCATCAATCGCCATCTTTTTTTTCTTTTAATAATGTTTATTCATTTCTGAGAGAGAGAGAACACAAGCAGGGGAGGAGCAGAGAGAGAGGGAGACACAGAATAGGAATCAGGCTCTAGGCTCTGAGTTCTCAGCCCAGAGCTCGAATCGGGGCTGGAACCCACAAACCATGAGATCATGACCTGAGCTGAAACCAGAAGCTTAACCGACTGAGCCACCCAGGTGCCCCTCAATCGCCATCTTTTTTTTTTTTTTAATAATTTATTGTCAGTTTGTTTTCCATATAACACCCCGTGATAATTCCAACAAGTGCCCTCCTCTGTGCCCATCACTCACTCTCCCCCCTCCCATGTCCCCCTCTCCCCTCAGTTTGTTCTTAGTCTTTGAGAGTCTCCCATGTTATGTCTTCCTTCCTCTCTGTGGCTTTTTTTTCCCCCTTCCTTCCCGTCTTCCCCTCCCCCCTGGTTTTCTGTTAGGTCTCCCAAAGCCTACCTATGCATGGGAACATATGGCATCTGTCTTTCTCTGCCTGACTTATTTCACTTAGCATAATATCCTCCAGTTTCATTCATGTTGCCACACATGGCCAGATTTCATACTTCCTCATTGCTGCATAGTATTCCATTGTATATATATACCACATCTTCTTTATCCATTCGTCAGTTGATGGACACTTAGTCTCTTTCCATGATTTGGCTATTGTCGAAAGTGCTGCTACGAACATCGGGGTACACGTGCCCCTATGCATCAGCACTCCTGTGTCTCTTGGGTAGATTCCTAGCAGTGCTATTGCTGGGTCATAGGGTAGTTCTATTTTCATTTTTTTGAGGAACCTCCACATAGTTCTCCAGAGTGGCTGCACCAGTTTGCATTCCCACCAACAGTGCAAGAGGGTGCCTGTTTCAGCACATCCTCTCCAGCATCCATAGTTTCCTGATTTGTTTATTTTAGCCACTCTGACTGGTGTGAGGTGGTATCTCAGTGTGGTTTTGATTTGTATTTCCCTGATGATGAGTGACATTGCCATTTTAATGAGCAGCTCAGCTGTGCCTTAGCCATTGTCTTACTCCAATTGCATAGGAGAACCCAAGTGAGCACCACTAGCAGAGCTCGGTCAATCCATGGAACTGTGAAAGAAAATAATAAATTGCCCTAAGCTACTAGATTTTATGATGATGGTTTGTTATGTAGCAAAACACTAACATTTTTTCACACTTAGCACACTTGTTTCTCTCTGCATGGGATATCTTTGATACTTTTCAAGCCTTCCAAGAGCAAATCTTATATCTGGCCTCTACTTCAAAACTCTAAAATTCACTCTCTTTTTCTTACCAATTCACTTGTTTCTGACCCTCACTTTTGCACTTGAGGTATAATTTGTGTCGTGTTAATTTGCATTTAGTTGCATTTTGTTTTCAAAAGTCCTTGTTTCATTTTCAAGTGGCATATCCTCTGCTTTTTGCATTCAATTGTAGATTTCTCAAGACAGACTCAATCTCTTTTCTTCCCATCCTTTACAGCCCTGAAGTTTATTCTGATCACTCAGTAATTTTAACTACCTAAACCTTTTACAGAATGCTCTTTGGAATTGGAGGATGAGTACTTGCATCTCTGTTATCCTAGCAGTCCTACTGAACTTGTTTAATCACAACTATTAATCACTGCATGAAATTTTCTATTCTATACTGCATTAATGGTTTGAAAATCTGGGAACTATTTTCTTATTTTTCCTTGGTCCTGTCTTGATTTGGCCCATGTACCAGTCTTCTTAATTTCCTACCCCTGTGACCCCGGTAGTTTTCTTGTCTAATGCCAAGCTTTTTCTTGCCTTAAGACATTTGCCTTTAGGTTTTCTTCAACCCAAAGTTCTCTGTCCTGGCTCCTTCATACCTTCCATCTCTCATCTCAATTGTCACTTCCTTGGAGATCTATTCTTGCCATCGACTTCAAAGTACTCCAAGCTCCACTCCTGTCTCTATCCTTTTATTTGACTTTGTTTTCATAGCATTTATCATTATATGGAGTTATCGTTCTCATTTGTTCGCTTGTTTATTCTCTGGCTCCCCTTAATCTTGTTTGTTCTCCTCTCTCACTAGTATGTGAAGTCTAAGAAAGAAGAGTTCTTTGGGGGGGAGGAAAGTTAGTTTATTTCAATTATTACTGTATTCTCAGAGTACAACAGATGCCTGGCACATCACGGACATTCAATAGTTTTTTGTTGAATGAATGAATGAACTCTCATATTCCTCTCCCTGTCAGCATAGGGTGGGCCTTGGGCAACCAGCTCAACCCTGGAACTCTTGATCCTGCCCACTGGGAACCGCAGTGACAGCACCTGTCCTGGCCTGTGGAAGTGGTAACAGTGTGGAGCTTTAACAAGTTTGAAAAAGCTCAAGTCACTCTGCTGTTAAATAGAAATTTTGGAATCTTAGATTTCAATTAATATTTTTATGCTTAGAATCTGTGTTTATGCTTCAACAAACCAGAAATGGAATGACTGGGCATCAAAATGAAACATTTTATTTTAAATTATTTTAATTACTTTGCCAATTGGAATAAGGTTTAAAAAATTTAAAGACATGCACTTTCGTTAGCTTAACCTATAGGCAGAATATCTGCTTTCTCTTATTTAAATATGTATGGCAGCTTAAGTAATGGAATCAGTTGTTAATCTTATTTATTGTCATACAGGTCACTTTCTCTGTAAACACATAACATTATAAGTTCCAGAGGAAGTAATATGGTATTCAAGACTCTACAAGGAGAATCAAGGAGAGTTGCCTGTAATAAACTTGGACATTTTTCATTCTTTAAAAATATGTAAGTTTTAGACTTCTTAAGCTCATCCATATCATATTTTTTCCTTCCAGGCACACAGAAGGATTATGTTTTCCCTCAACCTTGCAGTTGGGAAGAGCCGTGTAACTAGTTCTGGCCAATGGGCTATGAGCACAAGAGACTTGTAATTTTGTCATGTAATCACTGGCTCGGGACCTGCAGCTTTCTCTTTCCCTTCCATGGAGTCTCAGGAGGCTACATATTCCAGATGGTGCACACATAAGTTGGTAGAGCCTCCATAAACCGGGCTCCCTCAGTGACTCTCTGGTGACCTATGTGGAGTCTGTAGCATGGGTCCCTGAGCCACTGAGTCCCTAAATGGCTGTCTCTGGATCTGTTTGGGAAACATAGCATGAGCCAGAAATTATAGTTGTGGCCACTGAGATTTGGTGGTTAATTGTTACTGCATTGTAACCAATCCTAAATGCATAATATAGTTGAGGAATAGGAGCTGGGGTTGATTTTTATTAGCTGATCTTGAGTTGAAAAAGATTTATAAATATTAATAAAATCACTTTAAACTACCTTGCCTTTTTTTTTTTAAAGAACAAAGAAATTTGTGGAATATATGCTTGCATTTAATACAGGGGAATACTTTGTGTATTCCTGATTTTTCTCGGTAGTGCAGAAGGCATGATCATGCACTGAGGTATGTGGTTTTGGTATTAGAGACGCCCTGATCATATGTGGATACAGAGGGGAGAACTCTAGGTCTTCTGTGATTTTAATTCAAAAAGCCATCTTTTATTTGCCCTTAAAAGTAGCTGCAGCTACTAACACTTAAGATATTTTTTCAGCTTTCATTGTCCCATGGAAATTAGCATTTTTATTACCACAAATTATTCTTGTTTGCTAATTTCAAAGATGTCCAAAAGCAAGAACAGCTTCCCGAGCTGTTAGACTTTGGAAGAGAATAGTAAATCAACGGGTAGATAGGACCATATATCATATTAAACACAGGGAATTCACCACAAAATCATTACACTAAAAAGCGACAATTTTGATTGATTAAAATGGTATGGGCTGGATAGTGTTAAATCACTATGAGTGATATGACATTATAATTTTACATAGCATATTTCTGCCAAGACAATGAAGGTAAAAGGCATTGTCATCAGATGATAACAGACAATAAGAAGAATCCTGATGTTAGATTTATTACCTGTTTTAGATTTAGAAAGAAGTAATTCTTGTCCTGTTCCACTTATCAAATGACTGTAAATTCAGTGATGATGTAAAATTCTAAGGCAGAGCCACTTATAGTTTTGACAAAGTGCCAGCTATAAAGTATTTATTGTTCTCAGTGGTTCTGCCTTACACACTTAAATATTTATCAGAAACATAAGCCCCTCTGATAAATGTTTCTGATCTTCGTGGCTAGATTTTTTTTAACATTTAGATTTTTCGTCAGAAGCCATGTCTATATTTTTATTATCTTAATAACGTTGAGCTTATAATTTGAAAAGGCAGTATGTGAGTTTTAAACTTTTATTTCTTTTAACTTCTGCTTTTAAATGTAACATTTTTGAGGTAGCATTCTAACTTCTCTAACTTACAGACAAAGACTTCCTTATTTTACCATTGCTATAGAGATGGCCCAGCCAAATTTTCTGTATTTTATCCTGATATATATACCAGACGAGATTTACGTTGATGATAGTCTAGGTGTAGTCAGAGAAAATTTATGGCATCCAGGTATATTAGGTAATTGTTTTAATGCCACCTGTCTCCATATTTTGTTTCTGAAGGACACGAGCACAGCTGGTTTCTTACCCTTGGCATAGGGGAGACCTTGTTTGGGAGCACAGCTGAACTGGACCAAGGATTAGCACCTGCAGCAGAGAAAGGCAGCATTATCCTGGCTGGTGATCAGTGTGGAGGTATGCCAGGCATGAGAACTTCAGGAAAGAGGATATTCTGCCTAAGAGATCGGAGACTGGACCTGGTTAGATTTTCTGAAGGCATTCAAAGGTGAGACACATAAATGGTAAAGCAACTCAGAAGCATAGAGACTCTCAAAAGGAAAGTGATTAGTAGACTCCATGAGGTTGCCAAAGCTGCCATGTGCAAAAGCCAACCACTGAAAGGAGAACAAAGTCAACTGAGCAGTAGATACCACAGAAGCAGAAACAGGAAGTAGTGGAGCCATCAGGAGTTTAGAACGTGACATTTCAGAAGACTAACAGTGGGCTGTTGAGATTATTATTATTTTTTGTTATTCTTCAATTCATATGGCAAACTAACTTCAATTATATTAAATTGGGCCCCTCTTCCTCCAACTTTAAAAAATCTAACACAGCTAAGAAAATATAATAAATTTATAAGATCACAGAATTGCAGCTCTGGAGGGGAATTTAGAGATGTCTTATCAAAGTGTTTTTCTGTTTATTTTTACCATGAAGAGTTTCAGCACAAGAGAGGATAAATAACAAAGTCCCTTGTTTTTCTCTACCAGCTGATCATACACTGCGATCATAACTTCTTAAGGCCATATACATATCTTAAATGGTTGTTTCTTCCGACCCTGGTACAAAGCAGGAGCTCAATAAATGATTTTTGAATAGCAAGTCAGGAAAATCTTACGGCATTTGAGAGTTTTGATTTGTTTGCAGAACTGGTTAGTTCTAAATAGTTAAAAGAAGGGATATAGTTTTAAAAAAAAAGGAGGTAAGGCTTTTATTTAACCCCCTCTCTACTCTATTTTGTTAACACTTTCTTTTATACACCCAACACATAACACTCTCAGGCTCATGCTTAAATTAAGGGGTTATTAGCCTTGTAAGCTGACTAAGGAGGTTTTATATCCATCAAAATTGGTCCTGGAAATTTCACTGCACAAGGCTAGCATTTGGGGTTCAAAATGGCATGGACAAGGGGGCACTGACAGCATCCAACTAGTTTACAGTTAGGTCTGCACATTTGCTTAGATTCATGGATTAAAAGTGAAAAAGGTTTTATGTTTGGAACATTTTCTGATTCAAGGATAAGGAAGGTTAGTGTGAAGCTAGGTTCTCCGACCCTCTGATGATTTACATGGACATTCTGTATCAGTGTCATTTTCTTGAATATCAAAGGCTAAAGAGTATTTTGAATAAATCAAATCTTGAAAGAAGTCTCTGAGAAATATTATATATCTGTTGAGCAGGCTGAGAAGGAGACCATTAGTTGAAGTCGGGGACATTTCTTCAATTTTTGCCACCTCTGTGAAGGACCAGCAGTGAGAGGGATCAAAGTTATACCTGCCACTTTGTTTTAACTTCCGGTTTTGTTTTCCCTTGAGATAAAGCCTTCAGAGCCAGAATAAACAATTCTTCCAAATAACATGTAGCAAAGAAAGAATTCGATTTCTAATCTTCATCTGGAGTTCATCTTAGGAGTTACAAAAATAAATCCTTATTTTTGAACAAATTCTGAATTGTGGTCTGTATTGGAGGGTTGTGTTCCTTTTGATAAGAAGCTAGTCTACATTTCTTACAAAAGGACTGCCGAGAATTGAGATGACTTATGAGACATTATTAAGGACTTGGATTTAGCAAAGAGAAAAACCCGGCCATTTCCATACTGTTCTGCCTTGGAGAAGCAGGAAATACTTCAGGTCAAGGGCATATGCAAGGAAAAATTCTAATTGTTCACAAAATTATTTTACTCACAGTACCAGGTGGGGTTGTTTGGATTCTGTATGACACAGGAGTCCTTCTTTAAATTCTAGAACACAATAAATCCTAAAGAAGGCAAAGTTAAGAAAAGTTTGGAGTCTTTATTTGTGTGAAATGAAAGAAAGAATAAAGAGGTTAGCTGAAGATCCTATAACTATGTGAACTTTGTATTTTGCACTGTGTACAAAAAACAATTTTGGATGTTGAGACGCATATGCTAAAGGAGATCTTAAAATTGTCCTTCCAGAGTTCAGGATTGCTAGCATTTATGGGGGAAGTCGTATGTTCTCCCAAGGAAATAAATAAGATCATCTTAATATGCTCATAATTTTTTATGAGTCAGACCTTTGTTTTAAGAATCAGTTGTAAAGGACTTTGGCTATCTTATCCTAACTTTAAAGAAGTCTGGAATTTGAAAATGGCTTCTTCTAGTTTGATAAATTCTCATTCTTCATTAGCTGAGAAAATTTTCATTCTCCTTGACCTAGGATTATTCTTGAGTGTGGGGGGACCGACTAACATGCTGTATGAAGCTCCTTGAGAGGATTTTGGTATTCATACAAGAGATGGGCTATGATTTGAGACCTGTCCCAGTTCCAACAATCAATAGTGCAGGGCAAATAGGATTGGTGAATACTGAAATTCTAATTAAAAACTGCCTCTTTAACTGGTTACTTATCTGGATGTTTGATATCCATTAATCGTTGCTTTTAAAAATTGAGGCTGTATCCATACATCAATCCATCCTATACGTTTTGATGCATTTCAAAATTAAATTTTCTGGTATAAATTCCAATCAGTATCCCTCATCAACAAGCACTTTAACATAACGCTAGAATTTGTTTTTGTTTTTGTTTTTTCAGGTAAGATTGAAGATAGTGGAATTCTCCTGAAGTTTACCATTTGATGATTTTGGCAAATGCATACTCCCATGTAACCCAAGCAGAAATTTCCTTGGCACCCTTTCCAGGCAGTCCCTGCTCATACCTCACTGTTCTGATTTTTAAAAATGTTTATTTACTTTTGAGAGAGAGAGAGAGAGAGAGAAAGCATGGGAGAGGGGCAGAGAGAGGGGGACAGAGGATCTGAAGTGGGCTCTGTGCTGAAGTCAGATGCTTAACTGACTGAGCCACCCAGGGCGCCTATTGTGATTTTTTTCAGTACAGATTAATTGTGCTATTCTAGAACTTCATAAAAATGGCATCATTCATATCTACACTCTTTGAAAGATTTTCACTGAACATGTTTTTGAGACCCCGCCATATTGTTATAAGTCTGTATAGCTCATTTATTTTTATTCTTGAGTGCTACATCAAATGTAGTGACTAATTTGTCCTTTTTTGATGGACACCTGTTTCCCGTTTTTGACCATTATGAATGAAGTCACTACAAGTCTTTGTGTGGCTGTATGTTTTCATTTCTCTTGCATATATACTTTAGAGTGGAATGGCTGGCTGGTCATAGCAACGGTGGATATTTAGTCTTATAAACATCTTGCTGAGTGAAAGAGAACGATACTTTCCTGTCACTGTACACTCCCATCTCTAATGGGTTTAATCTTTTTTTTTATGTTTATTTATTTTTGAAACAGAGAGAGACAGAGCATGAGTGGGGGAGGGGCAGAGAGAGAGGGAGACACAGAATCCGAAGCAGGCTCCAGGCTCTGAGCTGTCAGCACAGAGCCCGACGCGGGGCTTGAACTCACAGACCGCAAGATCATGACCTGAGCCGAAGTGGGACGCTCAACCGACTGAGCCACCCAGGTGCCCCTAATCTTTTAATTCTCCTGTGCCACGTTTTACTTCTCTGAAGTAAGACGAGTATAGGAATATTGTTTTCATCATAGTGTAACAAGCCAGGGCTGAGATGGGGTTAGGAGGAGGAAGCAAGTGTTTTGATTTAATTCAGAGCCCTATGTGCATTACTGTAGTCACTTCTGGATAGGCGGGAAGGTGGCTGTGTTATACTACTGTGACACAGTTGACAGACGAAGTTCTATCCTACACAAATTATGTTAGAAGAGGCTAAATATAATGTATAGTAATGGTGTTGGTGTTTTCGCTAAATCTGTGAGACTTATTGAAGACATTAGTAGCTATATGTGTAGAAAACTATAGATTCAGTTCTATAAGTTATGTTCATATACTTTGGATTTCTACTACTTAGGTTCAGTGTATATTTTGTTCTTCATCTGGTACATGCTAGTCCTCTATAAACGTCTAAAGAGAACACTGATTTATAAGTTTGTCAATTTTTAACCATAGAAACTGGCTAATATATGGTAATATTTGAGCCATGGCATGTCTAATGTATATTATTTTATACACAAGAAAAAAACCTTCTAAATGTGGTGCATGCCTATGAAGTTTCCACAAATTAGAAAATAGTCTATAATTTTCTAATTTCTTTGGATTAATTAAAAATATGATAATTGGAATTTTCTATTTGTAAGTTTTTAGTGATCTTGCTTATAAGTTATTTCCCCCTTTCCCCCTTGACTTTTTATCTCTAGGATTCTTTTTTACCAGGGTTGTTCTGAAAGGATCTTTATGGTAACTCAGGAGACTCTCCCTATTTTAAGGTCAGCTGGTGAACAAATCACTTCCATTGGCAACTTTGCTTGTACTGTTGAGAGCAGAAACTTCAAACCCTGGGTCTGTCATTTTCTTGGGTGTCCTCTAGTATATTCCATTTTGTCCTGGACAGATTGCACGAGGGATCCTCCACTGAGTGGGACAATTAGAAAGTGGCACCAGGACGCACAGGTCGGTTAGGACATAGAGGACAGGTTCCAGCACCACCTCGCCAGCATAGAGCTTTTACTCAGCAGCTTCCTGGCACTTCCTATAGACTGACTCCCATGTTTCTCGCCTCTGCCTTAGGCTTTATTTGTTCCATTCTCTGAGCCACCAGAGGGAGACCTGTGTCTCATGAAGTTCCCAAGGGCCTAGTCTAGCAATGAGAGCAGAGTAAACCCTTTGGACCCTGTTCTGCTGAGATCTGTGGGGTGGCAATACAAAACTACTATCTTTAAACAAAATGTAAGCATTTTTAAATAAAAATTTACAGATTTCAAAGCCATTACAAGCAATCTTACTTTATGGTAATTAAAAAATAAATGGGCCTTCAATCTTCTATGATGATTAATGGCCGAGTACCCTCTTATCATCTGTGTAGGCCTAAAGAACCTTGGCCAGGAACCTTTGGAGGAAGAGCTTCTCTGTAGCCTCATTAACTCTGAGTTCCAGACTCCCTGAAGAAAGTAGGTGTCTGACATTTTATGAAGACAAATTTTCTCGATAGGGTTCACTCAGAGTAGGATTTCTCTGCTTTAACTTTATTAAGCTTCCTGGACACTTTGGAGGTAAGAATTCTAGATGCCTTGGAGTCATTTTGCTATTCCACAGCTGCTCCTAAAACCAGACATACTGAGGATGGTGTCGAGGCACAATGTCTAGGAGGCATTGCTGAAAGTACGTAGAGGAATTTGAAAAGAAGTTTTAGACACTAATGACAAACATCATCTGTTTCCTCACTTTTCTTGGGGCTGTTTTTAAATGGAAAGTTGTGATATTCATAGCAATTCCTCATGTGTCAGCCTATTAAATATTCTTCCACTTGTCATGGGACAATCATTACCTCTCTAGGTAGGAGCATCTGCCTTCCTGGAACTGAAGGCTTTAAGCATTAGATCAGCTGAAAGAATACAGGAAAAAGGTTGTGTGTGTGTGTGTGTGTTTGTGTGTGTGTGATAATAGACCTTAAAGAACCTTTAATGATGAGATCCTAAGATTGTTCAAGATTCTTTTGGACCTGTGAAAAAAGTTAAGTTCAAACTACTCTGAGCAGGAAGGAAATGTGATAGATCTTAGAGCTGGAATAGCTCACGTGCCTGAAGGAATAGCAAAAGGAGCTAGAACCTCACATCCTGGAAGGGGTCTTAGAACCTCTGGACGCTCTTTTTCTACCCAGCTGTTATCTCCGCTGGTCTCTGGTAGACTTTGTTCTGCACAGACTTTTCAAATGATGGAGAAGATGCCTGCAGCAGCCCCGGAGTCCTACCTCCCAGACTTAGCAGTCCTAGCCTAGGAAGAACCTCTTGCTGCCAGTCCAGTTCTAGGAAAGGACTCTGGTCTTCCTTACATCCTGTGCGTAAATGCTGGCACCTAAACCCCTTGTCCTGCCAGAGGTGAGCAAGGCAGGGCCATGCAAGTACAGGGGCAGATAGTCTTTCTTTAAAATTGTACTTTGTTCAATAGTCTGGGGCAAGCAGAAAATAGAAGAGTAAAAGTCACGGATGAGACTTGGCAGGGTTTAAAAGGCTAATTTGATACTCTTCCTCTGCCTGAGTTTAGTTGACGAGCTCGACAATGGTTAGAAAGACACAGATTTAAAAATGTTCCTTTTTTTTCCCCCTGGATGAAGCTTTCGGAGAAAGTGGTTTAATTTTTTGTTTAATGTTTATTTATTTTTGAGAGAGAGAGAGAGACAGAGCACGAGCGGAGAAGGGACAGACAGAGAGGGAGACAGAATCTGAAGCAGACTCCAGGCTCTGAGCCGTCCGCACAGAGCCCGAGACAGAGCTGCAAGTCACAAGCCACGAGATCATGACCTGAGCTGAAGTCCGACGCGTAACTGACGGAGCCACCCAGGTGCCCCTGGGGACAATGGTTTAGAAATGATCCGTTGTCACTTCTCCACGTCGGCCCCTCACCCTTTGGATTGTAACACGTGGACAGCACACTTCAAGGGAGGGAAGTTGTGGTGTTTAGGGGAGCTACATTTGCCCAGCTCTCTGATTGCCTTATTTGGGGCATCAGGAAAGAAAATCTCTGATCTTCAGCCCTTACAGATCTTAATATGTTAACACCACCCACTGAGTGCATCAGTTACTCCTGATTCATGGAAAGAAAATGGGGCAAGGGATGAGGTGTACTATCAGAGGTCTCAACCTGTGACAAGGAGTCAGGGAGACAAGTTTCCACTAATAATGACTTGAAAGCCCCTATTCTTCATTTACTCTTAACTGTTTGTAAATCCTATTTTCATCAAAGAAAACTGGCTCTGTGAGTTGACTCTGTAGTGAAGGCTGGCATTTATACTTATATTTAAGGAAATGCTACACATCTGCACTTACCGACTTCCGAACCATCGTCAAGGTTGAAAAGGCTTGTGACTACTGAGTGCCTATCCTGTGAAATTGTTTAGCGCCTTCCTCTAGTATGGAGTCTTGTCCCAAAGTATCTTAAAGTCCAGTGGGGAGGGGTGTTAGTGAAACCAGGTGAGTCATTTCATGAAGTCAGTTGTTGATTTGAAGCAGAGAAAGGAGAAACTAGAACAGAAGCGGCAGTGTTGAGGGAATCTTCATGAAGGGGATACATTTATGATACACAGAATGTCTGGGAATTGGTAGGGCATTTGCCTGGTTGTGTATCTAGAAGAAGAAGGTTACGAAAGCAAATTACCAAATGTAGTAAACACTTTATACAATGCAAACTTCGTGGTGCTTTTCATACATCATTTAATTTAATCCCTAGGTTGGGACTAGCTCATTTCTTCAGTGAGGAAGCTGAAACTTTATGGAGGTTCAACAGTGTTTTCTGACCGCACAGGTAATACTTAAGACCTAGGAATAACATGCGGATCTACTTGACTTCAGTTTTCGTGCTCTTCACTTCTGCAGTGTGGTGAAGCCAAGGAGAGAAAGGCTGAGTAGAGACAGGCTAAGGAATCTGTCCTTAGGTTTGCTCAGTTCCTCACAAGGAGGGAGAAAGAAAAAGGAGGTTGTTATTATATAGGATTGGTGCACATGTGTGTTAAAAAAAATTACCTACATGTTGAATCACCCACGTTGTATATTCGTAACATATGGAATGGCTAAAGAACGTGAATATAGCAAACACAAGCCTCGATCTTGTATTTGTCTTACGTAGGCAAGAGAGATGAGCCAGCAGTCAGGTGCTAAACACACTATAAAATTAAGTCTCCTAAAGAACACACAGGGTGGTAGAAGCAGAGTCAAGTGAGGGCTTCAGGCGCTTACACAGAAATAGGGAGATATTCATTGAAATACAACCTCTCATTTACAACGCAGCAATTTCTATTTTTATACTTAATTGCAATTGAGTAGCCAGTGTTCACCACTAGATGTCACTGTAAGACTAAAATTAAGTTACTGCTTGGCGCTCCCCTGCAGCACCCTCCACCCATTTATTTTTCAGCGAATAAGTGGATTAAGTAAAAAGCATTAAGTAGGGATTAAAAGGGAGGGGGATGTTAAAAAATGAATGGTATTATCTTAAGTATATCTTTTATTTTACCACATTACTTTTGGAGAACATTATATCACAGAAAAATAAAGTGACTCCCAGTAAGTATCTGTTTAGGGCTAATATTTTAAATTAATTTTGGTTTAAAAATGTATTCATTCACCCCAAAGTAGGATGTTAGTTTTAGAGCTAGACTTTGGGTTGTCCGTTTGTAATGGTATTTTTAATTGTGGTTTCAATAAAAAGAAAGCAGAGGTTAGACATGTCCTGTGACTACTGCTGTCTGCATTTATGAAAACAGTACATCTCAGAGTGATACGGTGTTTGTGAGATGTTCGGTTTCCCCCCTATATTTTAGTTAGTTAACATCCAGTGCAATACTGGTTTTAGAAGTAGAATTCGGTGATTCATCACTTATACTCATGTGAGATGTTCGTTTGAATCAGCTACTCAAAGATAACTTGCTTGGTTAAACGTCACAGAATTTCATTTCCTAAATTACGTGATGAAGATTTTTCAAAAGGAATCCAACTTCATTTTTTCCCCTCCCCTGTGGCAGCTCTTGTGTTAATACATAGATTTTATTTAGGGTAAAATATTTAGGATTTTGGATTTCCTATTTGATTTTTTAGTATTTCAGCATGTTAATATTGTTCTATTCCTGCTCAGATACATGAATCCCTTCTCTCCTTCCTTCCATTTCCTGTGACTTTTTGCTCTTCACCTGTCTGGCCTGCTGTCAGGACACTTCCATTGCAGTGGCCTTCCTGCTTTATTCATGGCTCGCCATGCCCACATGAGTAGGGTGAGTGCTTTCTTTTCCTTATTCACTCTTGTAAATTTAGTTTGTCATGTGGTCTTCTCTCTTTTTTTAAATTTTTTAACGTTTACTTACTCTTGAGGGAGAGAGAGATGGAGTGTGAGGTGGGGGAGGGGCAGAGAGAGAGGGAGAAAAGGAATCTGAAGCAGGCTCCAGGCTCTGAGCTGTCAGCACAGAGCCCGACCTGGGGCTCGAACTCACAAACCCCAAGATCATGACCTGAGCCAAAGTCGAAAGCTTCACCAACTAAGCCACCCAGCCATCCTTGTCTTGTCCTTATCAGTTTTCTTTCATAGCATCTTTCATTAACCTTTGATAACTATAAAGATAAAAATAACAATAGTTTATTCCCCCATTTACCTTTCATATCATGTTTGTGACTACATGACATCAAAATGACTGGCTGACAAACTAATTTAGACCAGCTACTAGTTTTTACAAATTCTGATCAAACACTTACATGGATTTATATTTATTCCCAGTGAAAAGATGGGATATTTGGATTCACATGGAATTAGCCTTTTTTGACAGCTTCCCAATTTTTCATTGTTACTACCTGCTGGTTGTTCCATCCAAGTATTTCCTACGGCCTGGAGGGGAGTTTCTTCCTTATGGTTCTGAATCTTTGGGACTACACGAGACTTGAGAATAGGGCTTCTTGTCAAGGTTATTGTTCAAGTTTGCTATTAAACAGAGTTTTCTGTTGTGTAAGCAGACATAGGAAGAAACCAATATACCTGAGATCTAGATATAGGTTAATCCCTCCCCTCTTTTTGCAAAACTTCACTTTGTGCTGAAAGGCTACATTAAAAATTTTCCCTCCGTACAGTCTACATACAAAAGTTCTATAGAGATGACATTATGCAACTTCTCTTTGTTTAAGACAGAGTAAATGAATGTTGGCATTTAGCTGTTGTCACTATTTTTACTCCAGGGATATTTAGCTGGAACAAGAATCAGCACCCCAAATCTGATTTCTTAGTCCTGGAGACCTCATCTCGCCTAACATTCTGCTTTTCTTTGGTGTGGTCACTGCTGGCTTGTTAGTGAGCCTGCTACTTGATTATCTGATCAGTCAGCTTGAAACTGCCTTCTTTCTTCTACAATAGGAGGGAATCGGTTTTATCAATAATCAAATAACCAATATGCAGAATATACTGGAAACATGAAAGCTATCGCTAATAGTATACAAAAGAGAAATAATTAAGAAATCACACAATAAAACCTGTGAGCCAGTTATTTTATTTTTTTTGAAAGAGTGAGTGGGGGAGGAGCTGAGGGAGAGGGAAAGAGAATCTTAAGCAGGCTCCACGTCCAGCATGGAGCCCCACACGGGGCACAATCTTACGTTGAGATCATGACCTAAGCTGAAATCAACATTCGGACGCTTAACTGACTGAGCCACGCAGGTGCCCTTAAAGCCAGTTATTAAGTCTTCTTTAGACGCTTTAGAATAAAACAGACCAGTTACAATTTCTCTTTGAATGAATCCATCTAGTAAGGACTCCTGTCAACATGCAGGGAAATTTTGGTCATTGTTGCTCAAAGAGTGGCCCACAGGCCGACAGCATCAGGGGCACTGACGACCCTTTGAGTCATGTAGACTCTCAAACTCCATTCCAGACATACTGCATCTTAAGCTGCAGTGCAGCAAGATCTCCAGGTGATTCTCATACCTGGTGATTCTATTATGGTTTAAGAAACACTGGTGTAGGTCATGGTTAGAGTTAAGACTACCTCATGTATTTAATTCATTTGCTTCAAGTTCTGAATGCTGGAATTCCTCTTCTTCTTCCTTCTCCTCCTCCCTCCTCCTCCCCGTCTTCCTCCCCTTCCTCCCCGCACCCTCCTCTTTTATTTTCATAAAACATTTGGGAGAATATTGTTAAAGAAAGAAGTTTCAGAATTGTTTTGAGACAATGGCAGAAAAAAAAGCATTTCTCCCAGATCCGAATTGAGATTCATTGAAAGTGAAAATATAAAATAGCTCCAAGTGGTTTGAGTAGCTAACACATTACACGAATATTGTTCTGTATCTGACTTTGTTCTGCCAAATAAAACAATTATACAAAAAACTCCCATTAAGTTCATATTCTTTAACTTCTTATTGTGTTTCCTGTCCCAGCTGTGAAATGACTTCTTCCGTCTCTTGCTCCCATGCCTCACCTCTCTCCCCCTTGTTCCAGCTGGTAACAGTTTATGGAGCATGTTGCAGTGTTAATACCTTGTTAAGGTGGTTTCAGCTGTTGGGTCTTTGAGACGTCAATGTCAGGACTATTTCACGATAAACTCTTGACGGGAAGGGTAAGTCTGGGACGTGCCGAACTTGTACCTTCTCACACTGCAGGAAGCCGCAGGACTATAGACGTCTCTTCCCATGATGCCATTTTGCTGTCTGGGTAAGTAATTAGAACAATTCTGCCGCTAGTCAAATCAACAGGACAATTTTAAAATTTATTTAAAATTATTAGTGGGCTAGACCTGGCATCGGAGGGATCTGATAGTATTTTAAAATTTGGTGTAGTCAGGCATAGGGGTTAAAGACGGGATGAATATTATAAACTTTATTTTTAGCAAGTAACACATTTTATAATTTATGACAAAGAAAAATAGAAAAACTTTTTCTCTAGTTTTATCAGACCAACATGTTGTTTAGAATTGTCTGACTTGATTAGGATGTTTTAGTTTGGCAGTCGATGTTTTAGAGTTTAAAAATAGCATTTTAAAACATAACATATAGAGTCTTACATGGATTGTGGAATAATTCTGTTATACAACTGAAACTAATATAAAACTGTATGTTGATTATACTTAAATTAAAAAGATAAAAATAACATTTTACATATTAAATTTAAAAAATGTGGCATAATTTATTGAAAGCAATTTTTTTCTTGTTTGTTTAAAAAACCTACATTGTTCCGATCACCAATTCAGGAAAGAAGGATAAAAACATTTTGGTGGTTCGAATCTGATATAATCCAGTTTCATCCCAAATGCAGCATATTTAATCTTTTTTTTCTCCACAAAGGAAAATGTAGTGTGAAACGTGTTTTTTTTTCACACCCTTTTTTGGTTAATTTAAACATGCAATTTGGTCAATTTTTACTCTTTCTTGCAAGGTTAACTATAGGTCAGCACTGTTTGTTTCTTTAATATTGACTTAACTCTGACTGCTGTTGACATTTTTTAAGGTCTATTTCTTTTAATACTACATAATTTAAGGGGAAAAATCAAGACTAATTAGTTGTTAATGAGAAACACGTATAATGAGAAACAAATGTAACATTAATGTCATGTACAATGTATATCTGTGTGGTTTAAAAGGTAGGAACACGGTCATTATTCAAAATTAGGGAATAAAATCATTGTAATAATTACTAGCAGATGTGTTGTAACGTGTTGCAAGTCAAGATTTCTTTAGATGAAGTGTTGCAGTGTTTGATAGTATGCATTTGATGTGGTTTTTTTGGAAGGGATTATACTTTTTTACATCAAAATCTTTTTTTAATCCAGCTGCCTGGCGTCTATAGAAGCTTGGAAAAGATTTAAGCTAATGTTCTGCACAACTTTGTTATTCCCTCACCAGCACAGAGATGGTTGTTGACTGATGTCAGGTTTGGCTGTGGCAGCCCATTATTCTGCCAGGTTGCCGTCGCTCATGGTCTAAGGAGTATCCTGAGTCCCAACTTGCAGGTTTACAGTTGTGCATTCAGTACCAGAGACTGTTGAACTCCACATGGGGCGGGATGACCTCATGGATTCCCAGCACACCTGAGGCTGTGCAACTGGACCCACTGGTTCTTAGCCTCATGTGTGTGCATCCTGTGATGCTGAGCAACGTCTCAGGTTTGAGCGATAGTCTTTCCACATGAGGGAAGTCTAGATTGAGGCAACTCTGAAATGTCATACTGTGAAAACAGAGCATGAAAAGGACTATGTGTTATGACTGGGGTGGTGAAAATGTGAGGATGAGGGTGAGAAGTTCAAGGAAGGGTAGACAAATGGTGAAGCAACCAAAAATAAATAGCACCAGGTGTGAGGATTTAACCCTTAAACTTTTGAATGGTGTCTACCTAAGTAGGTGAGAGTAATAACAATATTTATAGTCCTGTTCATTCATCCATCCATCTATCCATCCATCCATCCATCCATCCAACCAACAGATATTTATCAAGGGTACTCTAAATGTTGGAGCACAAGTTAAAGCAGTGAATAAAACATAAGCAGTCTCTACTCTCATGAGACTTATGTTCTAGTGAATAACAATATCTCGTATTATTCAGGCTTATGATATTCTAAACCCACTTCTAATTATTTTAAATATGGTATCTCATTTAATCCTCATAGATTGTTCTAATCGAACAAATAAGAAAACTCTTTAAAATATGCCATCACTAACAGTAAAAATGAAAGCTCATCCTTATAGAAATATATACTTGTTAGAAAAATGTTTTTTGATTGTTTTAATCATAATCAAATTTTCAAGCAACTGGAAGAAATATGTAGATATCAGTTAAAGTGTAAGAAAACGTGTATGTTATGCATAAAATCTAAATCTAAATCTAAATATAAAAATATATAACATGTAAATAAAAATATAAATGTTACACACAAAAATATATGTATGTAAACATTACATATATAAATGTATATATGTAAAGAGAGAAATATCTCCAATATAATATTAAAATTAATTTTCATAAATTTAAGGGGAAGAGCAAGCTTCAGAGTATGTGTAGAAAGTATGTTTTACACTTATGTTGGAGCCAGTTACTAATGAGCTCCTAGTAAAGGATATTTTTTTCAAAGTTTTGGTAAATGGAGCACTTCCATCAGAGTCACCTGGGATGTTTGCTAAAATTGCCAGTTGGGTGGGATTTCTCTAGACAGAGTGTCTATGGATAGCAAGAATCTGCATTTTTACCCAATCTCTAGGTGATTCCCATTCGTGTAAAAGTTTGAGAACCACTGATAAAGAGTATCATTTTCATGGTCTAGTATCTCAGATGGTCTCTATTTGACATTCTCAAAGTTATGTTGTCAGCTGGTGAACTTCTGTCTAGAATTCTAATGTGAGCATTAATAGTGCGTAATAAATGCAGTATCCATTAATGTTGAACAAGGGTACGTGTTCTCTGGCATTATAAAACCTAGAATATAGGTTTTCTTTCTATGTGTTATTTCTGAACCAGTGGCATAAATTTCATTTTTTGTCTAACTTTGTCTCTGATGGATGTTGTTTCATTTATGTCTTCCCATGCTTTTTGTTGGTTCCTGCTCTTTCAGTATGTCCTCAATCTTTCCAAATTTATTTCTTTAAAGTTACTTTGAAAACAATTGTTTTTATAATAGTAAGGACAACTAATTACTAATCAATTTATAATCTGGATCATTCCATTATTAAATACACATATTCTTTTTATTCAAGAAACAGTGGCTGAGCTAAGGTAATAATGTTACCTCCTCATGGTCACAAAGAATCATAGGCTAAAGGAGGCTCTGCTTCTGGGAGCTGCACTGTCTGAAACATATGGCTTCTTTGACAAAGGTTGAGAGTTGAAGGGTCTCATATGGACTTTGAAATGCTTTGGTCCAGAAGGTGCCCATACCACTTTACCCTTTCCTTCCATAGACCCATAACCGTGGGTCATGTGCATTAGCTAGCAGGACAAGGCCAGAGAAGTGTGAGGGAGCATTTGTGTTTTGGTGGGCAATGACATGCTTGCTGTACCTTTTACCTTTAGATTGCTGGTTCAGTTCCACACTGTTTGGTATGAATGAAGCAGATGTGGGATACTGTATTTCATTTAACTAGGATGGAGGCAGAAAGAAGATACCTTTATTAAAATACATTGTTATTTGTGTCAGTAAAACAGGGTGGGGGACACAGAATCTGAAAAAAGCTCGAGGCTCTGAGCTATAAACACAGAGCCCAATGTGGGGTTTGAAGTCTGAATGGCAGGAAGATCATGACCTGAGCTGAAACCAGATGACTTCGACTTGAGCCATCCAGGCACCCCTGGAAACAATTTTTCTTAAGCCCCTATGGTAATGTACTATGAAAAAGTACAAATGATGTGTAAGAAGCAGAAAGAGAAAAATTTTCATACAAAGAGAAACAGAATACTTGGCCAAATGTGACCCAATTGATAATTTATAATCCAACAAAAACTTTTTTTTTTTTTTTTTTTTTTAATTTGAGACATTGAGGGAGAGGCATAGAGGGAGAGAAAGAGAATGCCAAGTAGGCTCTATGTTCAGCTTGGAGCCTGACTCAGGACTTGATCCCATTACCCTGGGATCATGACCGTAGCTGAAATCAAGAGTTGGGTGCTCAATTGACTGAGCCACCCAGGTGCCCCCAACAAAAACTTTTACTTTATTTTTAGTTTTTTAATGTTTATTTTTTATGAATATAATTTATTGTCAAATTGGCTTGCATACAACACTCAGTGCTCATCCCAACAAGTGCCCTTCTCGACGCCCATCACCCATTTTCCCCTCTCCCCCATCCCCCATCCACCCTTATTTTGTTCTCTGTATTTAACAGTCTCTTGTGGTTTGCCTTCCTCCCTCATCTGTTCAGTTTCTCAAGATCCACGTATGAGTGAAAAGATACGATATCTGTCCTTCTCTGACTGACTTATTTCACTCAGCATAACACCTTCCAGTTCCATCCACATTGTTGTAAATGGCATGATTTCATTCTTTCTCATTACCTAGTAATATTCCTTTGTACATATAAACCACATCTTCTTTATCCATTCATTAGTTGATGGACATTTAGGCCCTTTCTATAATCTGGCTGTTGTTGAAAGTGCTGTTGGAAACATTGGAGTACATGTGCCCCTGTGCCTCAGCCCTCCTGTATCCCTTAGGTAAATTCCTAGTAGTGCTGTTGCTGGGTCATAGGGTAATTCTATTGTTAATTAACAAAAACTTTTTAAAAAGCATGACAATGCTAACAAAAAGGCATATTGGACAGGCACTATGAGAAACTGCATAAAATAGTCAATGAGTACTTTTTATAAAAATACCCTGTTGTGTGAGCAGAAGTTATAGCAGTGAATAAAGCAAAGTGCCTGCTCTCCTGGAACTTAGCTTTAAAGCATAATGGCTGACCTGTACTTAGGCTTACTGTTACTACTCTTGTTACTTTACATATATCATTTCATTTAATCCTTGCAACAATCTCATGAGGTTGTTGTAATTAAGAGAGGATAGTAAGATACACTTTGAGGAGATAAGCATCTCCTTTTAATGGATTTTTTTATTCGCCTGGATCAGTAGTAGGCTTAGAAATGTTCAGTTGGACCATGTGAAATTATCATTTTTATCGGTCATAAAAGATCAAATATTGGCAGTTTCACACAATTTAACCTAATAGTCAAGATTTCTGGAAATTATTATCAGAACAAAAATAGGCACTATCATCATCCATTATTATTATGTTAACAGCATTTACTGAGTTCTTCAGTGTGTCCACCATTGTACTAACATTTCACATGTATTTTTCCATTGAATTCTGGAATAGTTTCCTAAGGCTCATGCAAACAAATTACCACAAACTTAGTGGTTAAAAACAACAACAACAACAAATTTATTGTCTTCTAATTGGAAGTCAGAAGTCTAAACAGGTTTCACTGGGCTAAGCTTCAGTAATGTGGGATTATGTTTGTACTCAAAGCTCCAGGGGAGGATTCTTTCCTTTGCCTCTTCCCGCCTCTTGAGGCTGTCTGCATTTTTTGGGTGCCTGGCCTCTCTCTCCATCTTTAAAGCCAGTGATTGCATCACTCCGAATTGTGATTCTGTGGTCACAGTTCTTTCTTTGATTCTAAAGGACCCCTTGGGATTACTTTGGACCCACCTGGAGAGTATGAGATAATCTCCCTGCTTCAAGGTCCTTAACTTCATCGCATCTAAAAAGTCCATATAAGGTAACATAGTCTTACTTATCAGGGATAAGGATGTTGACATCTTTGGTGACCACACCTTCTAATACAATTCCATGTCATAGGTACTATCATTATCCCTGTTTTTCAGATGAGAGAGGCTGTAAACCTATCCACAGTCTCATTAGGCAATGATAGGGCTAAAATGAAGACAGACATGTCTTACTTAAGTGATTCTACTCTACCCGTGAAACCAAGACAACAAACAAAACCATTCTAGATGTTCACTTACAGATCCAATAAAACTACTCAGTCTAGCAAGTCTGAAGCAGCTTACTCTGATGGAGCAAAAAGAAGGGACTACTATCCACAGTTATTTTTTTTTATGGCTTGAAATTTTTTTCTTCTGTGCTTCAGAGTGTGAAGTTCTAGAGTTTCAAGATATCTGGGCATTTAAAGAAATTTAAAGCTTTTCCTCAATGATTATTTGATTCGTTTTACAGATTCCCTTTGGACCAACTTTCCCAAAAATATGAATGCCCTTCTGCCCGGCTGAGAGCACAAGTCAGGCCCATTAATTTCAGAAACCATATCTACCCTGTCTCTGCCTCCTATCCAAATAGAATATTTTATATTCGATACCTATATATAGTCATATGTGTCTCTATCACACACATTATATCTTACACACACACACACACACACACACACACACACACAATACTCTTCAATATATGGTAATAATTTTTAATTTAAATTGAAAAAAAAACCTCCATTTATGAGGTTTAATCTGAAGGCCCTACCTTAAAATGATCACCATCACACTCCTGCCAAAAACGTGGGTGAAACGCTTGATATTTAAGACAGGACTACTTAAATTGCTATTTTCTTTGGTTCTCTAATCACTATTAGTATTTAAAAATAAGACTGCATCAGAGGCACACAATAAAGCCCTTAGTGTTCTTATTTAAAGCAATGGTATTATAAAGAACAGTCCTGCATCTTTTGCAGAACTGTCTCTTGAATACACTCTTTTTTCTCCTGTCCATGACCCTCGCCCCTGTTCCTCGCTCTGCCCACCGTAGCCGAAGCCGTGCGCTCAGACAGACCGAGTACATTCTTCATGTAATTGAATGTTCTTAACAAATATTTCCAGGAAAATTCCTCAAGGTCATTAAGAGATAAGTGATTCATCATCTTTCCTTTTATTTCTGTGACTGCCAGGAAACTGAGTTTAGATTGGGTCTAGTGCCATGTCTAGATTGGCACTAACTTCTAGAACAACTTCTATTCTCCTTTTGTGTGAATTCAAGTTTATGTTTCACTATTAGCCAGACATATACGTGTGTCAAATTATTTAACAAACGCGGGCATGCTTTGAATTTTAAGGAAATAATATTAAAGTAATTTATAAACTACCAGATAAAGCTTCTGGTGAGTGCTTTCAGGCTAAGTAACAATTTCTTAAAGTGATGGTTTTGGGAAGAGAAGGTTGTCATTCCTCCCAGGCATCCTTGGTCAGAAACTCAAAGTAGTAGGTTGGTTTAATTCTTCAGGCAGTTGATGATACACGCCTATCTGGAGTTTTGCTTGTTATTTCTGTGATTTGGACTTCCTGAAGCTGGGATGGTGAGATGTTTAAATTCAAAATTTCAGGTAGGTAGAACATATAAAAAGGAGTCTGAATTGCCAGGTGGCCTGTCATACTGACAGAACCTAGGATTGTGGGTAAGCACGTGGTCATATGTACTGATTCCAAAACGTGCCATTCTCATGTGTCAAGACATAGACAAGAGAGTGGCTTTAACCCTGAAATACAAGCCACTGGAGGTCTTGTCATCAGTGCTCTGGTGTAATGCCTGCAGGTAGTAAATGCTTTATAACTCCTGTTGAATTACTGAGGACAAATTTTAAATAGTGCACATGTTTGAAAGTAGTTGGGTTTCTTAACTAGTAAAAACAAGATTCAGAATTTGGTTGTTGGTGGAATTGGTGATATAATAATGCTTTGGGAAATTTATTTGCAAAATTCATGGTGTTTCTGGAGGCAGGATTCGTATCTAAAGGGGGGGCAAGGAAGTGTTATTGTTCATGGGTTCTTGGTAAGAAGAAACCAAGCTGCGGGGCGGGGGGAGGGGAGGGAAGAAGAGACCAAGATGATGAGGACCACGTGATGGAATGAAGCCTGTCTCTCCAACTGGTCCATGGAACTGGTTTGGCATCCCAAGCAGAGAAGTAGAGGAGGAACCATGTTATGGGGATGTGGTGAGACTCTGGGAAAAAGTTAGGCTGATTTGGAACCCAGGAAACAAAGTGCCACATACTTTGGAGCTCTAGAATGAAAGTTAGTGTGATGAGAGTCTGGGCTGCCATATGATAGCCCTCTTCCATGGAGCAGCCTTTGCATGGAGGGCATGGGTGGCAGAGATGGTGGCTCAGAAATGAGTTGACTTGCTCCTGAACCTAGGGGATACTTTCATCAATTCTCAGACATTACTGGGAGAGATACTGAGTGGTGTCTTTATGTTCAAGGGCACATTTATTCCCTATTATTGATTTTTTCTTTGTGGAGGGAACTCTTGGTCTGTCTCTTCCCCCTTTACCTGTTAGAGGAGTTTTAAAGGTAAAACTGGGTATTCATGCCAAACATCCCTCTCCTCCCTTTCTCAATGGAAAAAGCCTGTGCAACCAGCACAGATCTTGCTTTTCTCTCTACCAGGCAGTGAGAAGGATCTGTTTTACCTGATCCACAGGCGAGCCTGTGGTTTGTCGCTGCTACTGTGACTCGGTGGGGGCACTGGAAGTGGTCTATGTATAATTTGAGGGCTTAACATTAGAAAGCCCCACAAGCCTGTAGTTAAGAGCCATGTTCTCCTGTAACAATTTTACTAGTAGTAAAGATGATATTTTGGACTCCTGCCTTACTCTTATTTCTGAAATGTTTGAGGACACATACAGATGTATTGTGAGATATATAATTTGCACACAAAAATCAATAGCCTTCATATATGCCCATGTTTCTTAACTGACCTTCTTCCGCCCCAGCCCTATGTGACATATGATCATGTCTGGAAATATTTTGGGTTTTCATGACTGGGGATGGTAGTGATACCAGCATCTAGTGGGTAGATGCCATACATCTTCTGAATATCTTAAAATGCATGAGGTAGCCCTCCCCCCAAATTACTGATCTCAGACGGTCATTAGTGCAGTGCCAAGGTTGAAAGATCCTAATATACACAAATAATATGTTAGAAGATATAATGAGATACCATGGGCAGAATCTCCATTTCTACTAAAAATTTAAAAATTTGAAATTTTAGTTGAGAGAAAAGTCTAGCAACAAAAAAAGGAAAATGCTTAGGAATAAACCCAACAATAAATGTGCCTAATCTACATGAAGAAAACAATATACCATTCCTGACTTAATCAAATTGAAAGACATCTCTCCCTCTTGGATAGGCTATGTCAGCTTTATCAAAATGTCAGTGCTCTGTAAGTTGATTTATAGATTTAATTTGTTCTTTTTTTTTATTTTTTTTTTATTTTTATTTATTTTTATTTATTTTTATTTATTTTTATTTTTTATTTTTTTATTATTTTTTATTTTTTTTCATTATAATAGTTTATTTTCAAATTGGTTTACATATAACACCCAGTGTTCATCCCAACACGTGCCCTCTTTAATATCCGTCACCCCCTCTCCCCCCTCCCTCACCTCCCTCACCTCCCTCACCCTCAGATTGTTCTTAGTCCTTGAGAGTCTCTTATGTTTTATCTCCCTCCCTCTCTGTGTCTTTTTTTCCTTTCCCCTCTTCCCCTCCCCCTGGTTTTTGCTTAGTCTCACAAAGTCCACCTATTCGTGGAAACATATGGTATCTGTCTTTTTCTGACTGACTTACTTCACTTAACATAATACCCTCCAGTTCCATCCATGTTGCTACACATGGCCAGATTTCATTTTTTCTCATTGCCATGTAGTAGTCCATTGTATATATGTGCCACAACTTCTTTATCCATTCGTCAGTTGATGGGCACTTGGTTTGCTTCCACGATTTGGCTATTGTCGAAAGTGCTGCTATGAACATTGGGGTACACGTACCCCTATGCATCAGCATTCCTGTGTCTCTTGGGTAGATTCCTAGCAGTGCTATTGCTGGGTCATACGGTAGCTCTATTTTCATTTTTTTGAGGAACCTCCACACCGTTTTCCAGAGCGGCTGTACCAGTTTGCATTCCCACCAACAGTGTAGGAGGGTGCCTGCTTCTCCACATCCCCGCCAGCATCTATAGTTTCCTGATTTATTCATTTTAGCCACTCGAACCGGTGTAAGGTGGTATCTCAGTGTGGTTTTGATTTGTGTTTCCCTGATGATGAGTGACTTTGAGCATCGTTTCATGTGTCTGTTGGCCATCTGAATGTCCTCTTTGGAGAAGTGTCTATTCATATCTTCCGCCCACTTTTTCACTGGATTATTTGTTTTTCGGGTGTGGAGTTTGGTGAGTTCTTTATAGATTTTAGATACTAGTCCTTTATCTGATATGTCATTTGCGATTATCCTTTCCCATTCCGTCGGTTGTCTATTAGTTTTGTTGGTTGTTTCCTTTGCCGTGCAGAAGCTTTTTATCTTGATGAGGTCCCAATAGTTCATTTTTGCTTTCAATTCCCTCGCCTCTGGAGATGTGTCACATAGAAAATTGCTGCGGCTCAGGTCAAAGAGGTTTTTTCCTGCTTTCTCCTCTAGGATTTTGATGGTTTCCTGTCTCACATTCAGATCCTTCATCCATTTAGAGTTTATTTTTGTGAGTGGTGTAAGGAAGTGGTCTAGTTTCATTCTTCTGCATGTTGCTGTCCAGTTCTCCCAGCACCATTTGTTAAAGAGGCTGTCTTTTTTCCATTGGATACTCTTTCCTGCTTGGTCAAAGATTAGATGGCCATATGCTTGTGGGTCCATCTCTGGGTTCTCTATTCTATTCCATTGGTCTATGTGTCTGTTCTTGTGCCAATACCATGCTGTCTTGCTGACTACCGCTTTGTAGTAGAGGTTAAAATCTGGGATTGTGATGCCTCCCGCTTTGGTTTTATTCTTCAGAATTACTTTGGCTATTCGGGGTCTTTTGTGGTTCCATACAAATTTTAGGATTGTTTTCTCTAGCTTTGAGAAGTATGCTGGTGCAATTTTGATTGGGATTGCATTGAATGTGTAGATTGCTTTAGGTAGTATTGCCATTTTAACGATATTTATTCTTCCGATCCATGAGCATGGGATGTTTTTCCATTTCCTTGTGTCTTCCTCAATTTCCTTCATAAGTTTTTTATAGTTTTCCACGTAGAGGTCTTTTACATCTTTGGTTAGGTTTATTCCTAGGTATTTGATGGTTTTTGGTGCAATTGTGAATGGGATTCGCTTCTTTATTTCTCTTTCTGCTGCTTCATTATTGGTGTAAAGGAAAGCAACCGATTTCTGTACGTTGATTTTGTATCCTGCAACTTTGCTGAAGTCACGGATCAGTTCTAGTAGGCTTTTGGTAGATTCCGTCGGGTTTTCCATGTAAAGTATCATGTCATCTGCAAAAAGTGAAAGTTTGACTTCGTCCTTGCCTATCCTGATGCCTTTTATTTTGCTTTCTTGTCTGATTGCTGATGCTAGGACCTCCAACACTATGTTAAATAGCAGTGGTGAGAGTGGACATCCCTGTCGTGTTCCTGATCTCAGGGGGAAGGCTCTCAGTTTTTCCCCATTGAGGATGATATGAGCTGTGGGCTTTTCATAAATGGCTTTTATGATGTCTAAGTATGTTCCTTCTATCCCGACTTTCTCGAGAGTTTTTATTAAGAAAGGATGCTGTATTTTGTCAAATGCTTTTTCTGCATCAATCGACAGGATCATATGGTTCTTATCTTTTCTTTTGTTAATGTGATGTATCACGTTGATTGATTTATGAATGTTGAACCATCCCTGCAACCCAGGGATGAATCCTACTTGATCGTGGTGGATAATTCTTTTTATATGCTGTTGGATTCTATTTGCTAATATCTTGTTAAGAATTTTTGCATCCATGTTCATCAAGGATATCGGCCTGTAGTTCTCTTTTTTTGCTGGGTCTCTATCTGGTTTGGGAATCAAAGTGATGCTGGCTTCATAGAATGAGTCCGGGAGTTTTCTTTCCGTCTCAATTTTTTGGAACAGCTTGAGGAGGATAGGTATTAACTCTGTTTTAAATGTCTGGTAAAATTCCGCAGGGAAGCCATCTGGCCCTGGACTTTTATTTGCTGGGAGATTTTTGATAACTGATTCAATTTCTTCACTAGTTATGGGTCTGTTCAAGTTTTCTATTTCTTCCCGTTTGAGTTTTGGTAGCATGTGGCTGTTTAGGAATTTGTCCATTTCTTCCAGGTTGCTCAATTTGACGGCATAGAGTTTTTCATAATATTCTCTGATGATTGCTTGTATTTCTGAGGGATTGGTTGTAATCACTCCATTTTCGTTCATGATTTTATTGATTTGGTTTCTCTCTCTTTTCTTTTTGAGGAGCCTGGCTAGAGGTTTATCAATTTTGTTTATTTTTTCAAAGAACCAACTGTTGGTTTCATTGATCTGTTCCACTACTTTTTCTGTTTCCATATGATTAATTTGTGCCCTAATCTTTGTTATTTCTCTCTTTCTGCTAGGTTTGGGCTGTCTTAGCTGTTCTGCTTCTAGTTCCTTTAGGCGTGCTGTTAGAATTTGTGTTAGGAATTTTTCTTGTTTCTTGAGTTGGACCTGGATTGCAATATATTTCCCTCTCAGGACTGCCTTTGCTGCATCCCAAAGTGTTTGGATTGTCGTATTTTCATTTTCATTTGTTTCCATGTATTTTTTAATTTCTTCTCTGATTGCTTGGTTGACCCATTCGTCTTTTAGTAGGTTGTTCTTTAGCCTCCATGTTTGTGGGGGCTTCCCAGACTTTTTCCTGTGGTTGATTTCAAGTTTCAAAGCATTGTGGTCTGAAATTGTGCATGGTATGATCTCAATTTTTTTATACTTATTCAGCGCTTCCTTGTGCCCCAAAATGTGGTCTATCTTGGAAAATGTACCATGTGCATTTGAGAAGAATGTAAATTCCTTTGCTTCTGGATGAAGGGCCCTGAAGATATCTGTCAGGCCCATCTGTTCCAACGTGTCGTTCAGGTCCATTGTTTCCATGCTGATTCTCTGTTTAGTGGATCTATCCAGCGCTGTGAGTGGGGTATTAAGGTCTCCTGCCACTAGCACATTTTTATCAATAAGATGGCTTACGTTTGTAATTAGTTGCTTGACAAATTTGGGTGCCCCAGAATTCGGCGCGTAGATATTTATAATTGTTAGCTCTTCCTGCTGGATAGTCCCTGTGATTATTATATAATGCCCTTCTTCATCTCTTATTACATCTTTTACTTTAAAGTCCAGTTTATCTGATATAAGTGTGGCTACTCCAGCTTTCTTCTGAGTTCCTGTAGCATGGTAGATAGTTCTCCATCCCCTCACTTTCAGTCTGAAGGTGTCCTCAGGTTTAAAATGTGTCTCTTGAAGACAGCAGATAGATGGGTCTTGTTTTCTAATCCATTCCGTTACCCTGTGTCTTTTAATTGGAGCGTTTAGTCCATTTACATTCAGTGTTAATATTGAAAAATGTGGGTTTAGAGTCAAGGTGTTGTCTGTAGGTTTCATGTTTGTAAGGATGTCTCTGGTGCTTTGTGTTCCTTGCAACCTTTCCTTCATAGAGTCCCCCTCAGGATCTCTTGTAAGATTGGTTTATTTGTGATGTATTCCTTCAGTTTTTGTTTGTTTGGGAAGACCTTTATTTCTCCATCCATTTTGAATGACAGGCTGGCTGGATAAAGGATTCTTGGCTGCATGTCCTTCCTGTTCATCACATTGAAGATTTCCTGCCATTCCTTTCTGGCTTGCCAAGTTTCTGTGGATAACGCTACTACCCTAATGTGTCTGCCTTTGTATGTCAAGGCCCATTTATCCCTAGCTGCTTTTAGGATTCTCTCTTTATCTTTGTATTTTCCCAGCTTCACTATGATGTGTCTTGCTGAAGGCCTATTTGGGTTACATCTGAGGGGAGTTCTCTGTGCCTCTTGGACTTCAATGCCCATTTCTTTCTTCATGTTGGGGAAGTTCTCATTGATGATTTGTTCCAATACCCCTTCGATTCCTTTCTCTCTCTCTTCTTCCTCTGGAATTCCTATAATACGGATGTTATTCCGTTTGATTGCATCGCTCAGCTCTCGAATTCTCCTTTCCTGTTCCTGAATCAATTTCTCTCTCTTTTTCTCTGCTTCATCCTTTTCTGTAATTTTGTCTTCTAATTCCCCTATTCTATCTTCTGCCTCTGCAATCCGCGCTATGGCCGCCTCCAATTTGTTTTGCCCCTCATTTAAATCCTTTTTTAATTCCTGTACATCTTTTTTTAGGACCTTGATCTCTGCCTCTAGGGACCCCCTGATTTCTTCTATGTTTTTTTCAAGCCCTGCGAGTATTTTTATATTTATCGTTCTGTATTCTTGTTCTGTTAAGTTGCTTATGTCTGCTTTCATCATTTCTTGTGCTGTCACTATTTCCTGTACAGTCTTCTGAGGGGAGTTCTTCCGTTTGGTCATTTTGACAATGTGTGTATTGGTTTATTTCCTATTTCTCCCTGGAAAGGAAAAGGGTCAGACCGACAAACAGGAAGCACAGACTCACAACCTTACTGACCAATGAGACGGACATACAAATCACAACATAAAAAAGATTAACAAATGACAGTCTGGAGGCATGCAACCTGATGTACCAGCTACACGATAATGATGGGATGTGCACTCTGCTGATGGCAGAGCATACATAGAGTAGTGACAGGTGTGGGCAGAAGAAGAAATTGAACTTTGACCAGGTAGAGAGATTAGAAGACTTGATCCAGCAGGAGAGAAATCAGAATAAGGAAGGATGTGAGGAAAGAGAAATGAAGTTAGATGTTGTCCAGGTGCACTATGTGGTCTGACTGTTCCATAGAGAGAGATAGGAAGTTAAAGAGGGAGGTGTATAACATGCATTGAGAGAGTGGGTAAAATGTCTGTTTAAGCAAGCCAAAACCCCCTGGTGACAGGTTTAGAGGTGGGGAGAGAGAGGAAGAATATATCTAAAACCGAAAAATTGACCTAGAGTTAATCCAGGCAATGCTGCAGTAGTTGTGTCTCTGCAGCTACCACTCCAGGAGAAGGGCGTCTCTCATATGAGGAGGGGCATTGCCTGGTGTAGGCGGGTCCCACCTCCACCGCTGGGGGTGGAGTCCTAGGTTTTGGCTTTATGGGAATGCGTGACCACAATGGCGCCCTCCCGGCCCGACTGTCTCAGATCACTCCTCACGGACCCACAGTCTCAGATCACTCCTCAGTTTCCATCCTCAACTCCATCCAGATTACCAACACAGTTCAAATTGCTGGGCGGTCGCGCCGCCCAAGCTCATCTGAGTTCCTTTAACTCCCTCTGACCGCCACGCCTTATGTAAATTGAGTCTCTGACTCAGCACCGCTGCGACCACAATGGCGTCCCCGTAGCCTCTTTTCACGGAGCTAGAGTCTCCGAACCCTCCTCTGTGTCCGTCCTCCACTTGGTCAGGGTGCAGGGGCAGCACGACCCGCTGGGTGGTCGCGAGACCCTGCACGCTCAGCCTTCCCCACCTGAATTATGCCTCTGACTCAGCACCGATCCAGCAATGGCGCGCGCGCCTCTCCGGGTCAGGGACTGGGACAGCGTCACTGGCTCCGGAGTGAGGAAAGCTCCGCCAGCTCCGCCGTGAGCAACGACCCTCTCTCAAAAAAGCCTTGCGGATAGGGACTGGATGATAAGCTCCCTCTCCGCCCGGGTTCGAGGTACTTTCCCCGCTGCTCTTCCTCTTCCCCTTGTCTTTCGGAGGAAGGGGCCCAGGGCCCCGGGCCCACTCCCCGCAGTCCGCACCTCCGCGGCTCTCTTTCTTTCTCCCAGATTTCACTCACTCAGTGTCCCCAGATGCTCTGGTTTTGGCGTTATCTTTCCTGTAGGTTCCAACTCCTCTTCCTGCAGATCCCTGCGATTGAGAGTTTCTCGGTCTCAGTCCCTCTCAGATTGAGTCGCCAGAGACCAGCAGCGGGTATTACTTCTTTTCTGCCATCTTCTAATTTGTTCTTAATAAATATGCCAGTGAGCTTCCTTATGTGGAGTTAGACAAGTGGATAGCAAATTTTTTACTGAAAATAATATACAAGAATAGCTAGAACAGCGCTGACAAGACAACAACGAGGGAGAGTAGCACTACCATATTTAAAACATGACACAAAACCTCTGTAATTAAAATGGTGTGGTGCTGGTGCATGAATAGGTAGAACGGTGGAATGGATTAAAAGGTCTAGAAATAGTCCTAAGTGCATGTGGAATTTGAGTATATGAATAAATTGTTGAGGGACTCCTGGCTGATTCAGTCGGTGGAGCATGTGGCTCTTGATCTTGGGGTCTTGAGTTTGAGCCCCGTGTTGGGTAAAAAGAAAGATTAAAAAAAAAAAAGGTGTTGCATCACCAGAGAAAGGATTGATTATTTAATAAATGGTGTTGAGACAACTACATAGTTATTTGAAAAAGATGCAATTAAACCTTTTTCTTATACCAGTAATCAAAAATAAACTTAAAAAACTGAAAATGATTGTAAATCTAAAGGTAAAGAATGAATTCACATAGGACTTAGAAGAAAACAAGTGAATCCTGCTAAAGTCTTGGTTCAGGTAAGGCATTTCTAAATATTCCAAATCCAGAAGAATTAAAAAATTGATAAATATGACTCTATAAAAATTAACAATTCTATGTCAAAAATAACACTGAGCAAAGTCAAAAGTTTAACCTTACTAAAACATAAAGAACTTTGAAATTTCATGAAGGACTGCAAATACTATAGAAAAAATTGGCAAAAATACACATTTTATAAAAAAGTTTCAAAGTGTCTTCAATATATGAAAATATTCAACTTCGTTCCTACTGAGAGTAATTCAAGTAAAAACTAGAACAAGATGGCATTTTTCTCACGTGTAAGATTGCAAAAATGCAATCTGGACGGTGTAGTCATTTAAGAGTTAATCTTTGGCTTAGGTTGTAATCTCATGGTTTGTGAGTTTGGGCCCCATATCAAACCCAGCGCTGGCGGCCCAGAGCCTACTTGGGATTCTCTCTCTCTCCCTCTCTCTGTCCCTCCCCCACTTGCATTGTCACCATCTCTCTCGAATAAATAAACTAAAAAGAAATTATTGCAAAAAATGCAAAAACTTGACCGTATCACTCTGTTGACAAGGTTTAGGAGAAGAAGGCATTAGCATCCATTGCTGTAAGGGAGGTGAAACTGTCAAGCCCAAGCATACTACCCGTGCTTTTCCTGTTTGCGCCAGTGGACAATTTTTCTGTCTGTTTTCTTTGACATCTTTGCATTTAACAGTGTTGACATTCTCCCTCTCCCCCATCCCTGCCTTTTAAAAAATAACCTTTGCTTCCAAGGTTTTCCATGTCTTTTCTTTTATAGAACTTGGACATTTCTGATACCACCTTCTTTATCATCAACTTAGTCTTATTTCTTTGGAAATCCTAACACAACACATAAGGGATTTCTAATGGAACAGTCTTTTACTAGTTAACACTGTAATATTTGGTTATCTACCTGGTTAAATTTTGGTCTTCATGTTCTTCTGGATACTTCCACTCATGTCCACAACTTCACCCATCACTTACTTGCTTATGGTGTCATAGTTTATTTCCCAATACCTCAATAAGTTCAAGTTCAATTTTGGCTTCTTCCATATATCCCTTCCAAATTTGCTTCCTATACTTTGCTGTTTTAATTACTAGAATCTCTACATACTCCATGACCTTGAATCTTTGAGATCATTGTTTTCTTTCTTCTTTCTCATTGCCCACATTAAAGGATTACCACATTCTAGGTATTGCCTTGGTTTAGGACTTCATCACTTCTCATCCGAATAAATGATGAATTCACTGTTCTTATTCCAGTTTCCCCTTGTTAATGCTCATTTTCAACATTGCCAACCAAGTTATCCTTCTAAAATACAAATCCGATTTTGTCTACATGATATTTAAAATCTTTTAAGAGTTCTATGTTCATGTGCACACACATTTACTTAGAACATTCATTGATATTTTTAGGTAACTATGTGCCAGAAACTGTTCTATGTCCAGAGTTATAAAGGTAATCAATTTTGCTAATTGACATGGCTCCCTTATTAGCATCACAGGAACAAAAGGCAATAATGTTTTTCTTTCCCAAGACCGCAATTTAAAAACATTAAATTCAATTATCTCCTTTACTTTTATATCAAGTTTCACTATGTTCCTCTCTGCCTGCATAACTTGTTCCCTGACATGGAGTTTTATTCTCTTTTTCCTCCATTTTCTTACTATTTTATGTAATAGGAAATCCTTAAGACAAGAGTACTGAAATAATAATGATAATAATACAGCTAACATTTATTGAGCACCTTCTGAGCAGAGATTTAAACCCAGATCTGTCTGATATCATGCCCTACATTATTTATAGTTAGTATACTGCCTAGTATACAGTAGACACTTAATAAATGCTTGTGGTATAAATAAATGCATATATAATAATAATAATAATAATAATAATAACAAGTCTTCAGTATATAAAAAACATTTTACCAGCAGTTTCCTGTGTGTTGTCTAGAGCAGACATTGGGACTCAAAGCTGGTTTAATTGCAGGGAAAATGTCATAGTTAACTGTTTATATACAGTAATGATAGATTAAAACTGATGTTGTCCAAATTTCTTTTTAAGAAGAACCTCATAACCATGTCTAGAACCTTCTTGAGATGACTATTGGGTAGTTGATTTATCTCTACTTGCTAAACATGCTTCTTAGAACAAGGCTTTCTTAAGACTATGGATAGTCCTGCATCAATAAGTTTTAATAAACCGAAAGTATAGAAATAGTAACAGTTATAACTTAGTGGTAGTGTTTTTATTCTTAAAAGTGTAATGTATGTGTGTGAATTGAGGAATTACAGTATAAATACCATTTTTCCCTCTAAGAACTTAACAAGGAAATAATACCTACATTGTTAAGGAGGAGTACCATAATGGGCCATATTATTTTTATGATAAAATGGAAGCATTATAGAAATATATGCATATTGTAATATAAAAGGTAAGTTAAAACAATGTGAAAAGCTGCAACATACTTAGAGATTCTAAGAGATGGTGCATTTGAAAGTTGAATTGTCCATATTTCACATGTATTTTGTCATGGGTTATTCAGCAGTCTTTGAACTTTGGTATTTCAACCCACAGTGCAGTCTCTGAATCAGAATGTTAGAGCATGTCAAAACAGGTGGTGAGGCAATTGGATGGAAGAGTTGTTATCAGAAGAAAAAAAATCAGGAACCATTTTGTTGATATGTAGTGAGAAGTAATTAGGATTGGAAAAAAATGAAGTAATTTTTTGGGTCTGTTCTGCAGAGAACAAATTTTTTTTTAGCTTAATTTGGAATAATCTCCTGAGAGTGAGAGGGATAAACTTTATTTAAAATGATGCAGTGGTCGATGATACAAAACAACAACTTACTGAGTGAGAGAAGTTATTTACAAATGACTTATTTGATAGAGGATTAGTATCCAAAACAGAACAGATCAGTATCTAAAGAACAGATACAACTTGGCACCCAAATAACAGCTCAGTTAAAAATGGGCAGAAGACATGAACAGATACTTCTCCAAAGAAGACATCCAGATGGCCAGCAGACACATGAAAAGATGCTCAACACCATTCATTATCAGGGAAATGCAAATCAAAGCCACAATGAGCTATCACCTCACACCTGTCAGAATGGCTAAAATAAAAAAAAAAAACACAAACAAAAGATCTTCGGAAGGATGTGGAGAAAAAGGAGCCCTCCTGCACTATTGGTAGAAATGCAAACTGGTGCAGCCACTCTGGAAAACAGTATGGAGGCACCTCAAAAAAATAAAAATAGAGCTGCCCTATAATCCAGTAATCACACTACTGAGTATTTACCCAAAGAATACAAAAATAATAATTCAAAGGAATATTTGTATCTATTTCTTTATTCCAACATTATCTATAATTCCAGCCAAATTACAGAAGCAGCCCAAGTGGCTATTAATAGATGAATGGATAAAGAAGAGGTGATATATATATATTCAATGGAATATTATTCCACCATAAAAAAGAATGAAATATTGCCATTTGCAATGACCTGGATAGGGCTAGAGAGTATAATGCTAAGCGAAATAACTCAATCAGAGAAAGACAAAATCATGATTTCACTCATATAGGGAAATTAAGAAACAAAACAAAGGAGCAAAGGGGAAAAAAGACAAACCAAGAAACAGAGAACAAACAGTTGGTTACGGGGATGGGAGTGGGGAATGAGTAGATAGCTGAGGGGGATTAAGAGTACACTTATGATGAGCACTGAGTAATGGATAGAATTATTGAATTACTGTATTGTGCACCTAAAACTAATACAAGACTGTATGTTAACTAAACTGGAATTAATATAAAAAATAAAATAAAAATGGATCAGTGGGTTAAAATAAATACAGGATGGTGGAAGGGTAGTGTGAGTGCAGCATTAGATACATTGAATGTTTCTCTTCCTATTTTTCTAGACTTACTTGGTGTGATTGGATATGATCTGCTTCTATGTGTTTGCACATAGTCCACGTTCCTTTAACCCAGGAAACCTGCATACTTGAAAGCACAGAGGCAGCGTGGTGCACAGAGCTTACTGTTCTCGAACTGCCAGGTCCACATTAGTGTCTGGCCTGATGCTCTTGGATTTCTCTCTTATTTTAGCTTTTACAAAAGAACTCAAAACAGTCTTATCTCCCAAAGCTTAACACTGATCCAAAAATTCCTTCCAACTCTTGAAACCCTGTACTTTTCTTAGAGAGAGTGTTCAGGAGAAAATAGAAAATCTTCTGGGAGAAAAGGGACTGTGAGGATACGTTCTTTTCTTTACTTTTTAAAAATATTTGTTTATTTTTGAGACAGAGAGAGAGAGTGAGAGCAGGGGAGGGGCAGAGAGAGAGGGAAACACAGAATCCAAAGCAGGCTCCAGGCTCTGAGCTTTCAGCACATAACTCCATGTGGGGCTCGAACCCACGAACCATGAGATCGTGATCTGATCCAGAGTTGGTCGCTTAACTGACTGAGCCACCCAGGTGCCCCGAGGATAGTTTATTTTCATAGTTAGTTCAATTTCCCCTAAAGATAGTAAAAACTTAAAGTAAGAATGAAGAGGATGCAAACATATTCTGGTTTCAAAACAGGTTTATTTTCTGTTTAGTTGGCATTAAATGATTGCACTTTTCCTTTTTGTAGTGGAGGTGATTTAAAATGACAATGAGAAAATAGAGATTCAGCATTAGCATTTATATAATAAAGTGTGTGGCTAGAAATTTTGTCTATGTGGGCATGATTAGTGGCTTTTATTTTCCTGATAGAAATATATTGTAGTCATGTGCACAATATCTATGAATTTAGTCATTTGGGTATTAAGCATTGAAAAATTATTTATATTGACAGAAGTTCAGATCTTTGCTCTACTGAAAATAATTTTATGTAGTACTTTTTTCCTTTTAGTTTTTAAAAAAAGAATTCCTTTTTTTTAAATGTTTGTTTATTTTTGTGAGTGAGAAAGAGAGAAAGAGAATGAGTTGAGGAAGGGCAGAGAGAGGGAGACAGGATACAAATCAGCCCCCAGGCTTTGAGCTGTCAGCACAGAGCCAGATGCGGGGTCGAATGTATGAACTGTGAGATCCTGATCTGAACCAAAGTCAGACGCTTAACTGACTGAGCCATCCAGGTGCCTCATGAATTTCTAAAAACAATATTTTATTGGTACAGATGTAACAATCTAGCAATGTGTAAAGGAACAGTGAATGGTTTACTCATACCTTTTTATTTTCACTCTCCTGAAATCAACTGCTTTAAGTGTATTTATTAATTTTGAGAGGGGGAGAGAGAGAGAGAGAACAAATAGGGGTGGGGCAAAAAAGAAGGAGAGATAGAATCCAAGCAGGCTCTGCGCTATCAACGCAGAGCCTGATTTGGAGCTCGAACTCATGAACCATGAGATCATGACCAGAGTTGAGATCAGGAGTCAGATGCTTAACAGAATGAACGACACACTTGCCCCACTGAAATCAACTGCTCTAAAGGTACAGTGCACAACATTCTCTACCTTTCTCCATGTTCATAAAAAGATATCAAACATATATACATATGAGTTTTTGAATAAAAAATTACTATATATGATGTTTTACAATTTGCTTTAAAAAAGTTTTTTTGGTATTTATTTTAGAGAGAGAGAGACAGAGACAGAGAGCCACCCAGACACCCCTACAATTTGCTTTTTTAAAAATAGACCTCCAGATTAGTAGAAAACATTCATTTCAACTGGCTGGTGTATATTGCATTGAATGGGCATGCTGTATTATATTTAACCATCTTACTATGAGTGATACTCAAAGTGATTGTAGTTTTTTAAACAACAACAACAAAAATCTATGTATGTATATCCTTGTGTTCTGATGCTTTAATTACTGTCAAGTATATTTCCCAAAGTGGGATTTCTGATTTTAAGAATATTTGGCGTCTTATGTATCTTTTAATTTTAATGTCCGTTAATACTGGTGAGATCATACACAATTTCATTTGTTTGTTCACTGGATATGCTTCCTAAGTTCTCCCAGTTTTATGTTGGCTCTTGTGTTTTACCAATCTCTAGAAGCACTTTCTTTTTCTTTTTCTTTTTTTTAACATTTTATTGTTAAATTGGTTTCCATACAACACCCAGTGCTCATCCTAACAAGTGCCCTCCTCAGTCACCCACTCTCCCCCATCCCATACCCTCCTCAACCCTCAGTTTGTTCTTAGTATTTAAGAGTCTCTTATGTTTTGTCTCCCTCCCTCTGTGGCTTTTTTTTCCCCCTCCTCTTCCCCACCCCCATGGTTTTCTGCTAGGTATCTCAAAATCCACTTTCTACTCTTCTAAGCTATTAATGAATTAATTGGCCAATTCTGAGTCCTGTATGATTTGCTAGGAAGATTCTTTGCTCTGAGATTTTTTTTTAATGTTTATTTATTTTCGAGAAAGAGAGGGAGACAGGGAGTGAGTAGAGGAGGGGTAAAGAGAGAGAGGGAGACACGGAATCCAAAATAGGCTGTAGTCTCTGAGCTGTTAGCACAGAGCCTGATGTGGGGCTCGAACTCACAGACCGTGAAATCATGATCTAAGCTGAAGTCAAGCACTTAACCAACTGAACCATTCAGGTGCCCCTCTGCCCTAAGATTTATAAGGTGCAAGAACAGTCTTATTACTGAGACTTTGATCAATTTAGTTTTTCATGTGGCTAGCTATCGTCTAGGACCATTAGGGTAAATGGGATTGTGCTGTTTGCACAATCTTTGTGATTTTTCCCCCTTTGGCTCCCATCTTCCTCTAGGAGAAAGAACCCATGGTCTCTTTGGAGACCTAGTAGAACTTGGGACTTCAGAGACTTCTTGTAGTCTCTGCCAGCGTGCTTACTGTGGTTGTTCAGCTACCCTAGTAGGATCATAGAAGACAGATGTGTCAGGGATATGTGCTAAGATTCCCTGTGCTCAGATTATTAAATTTTTTAAAAAACGTTTTTATTTATTTCTGAGAGTTAGAGTATGAACAGGGGAGAGCAGAGAGAGAGAAGGAGCCACAGAATCTGAAGCAGGCTCCAGGCTCTGAGCTGTCAGCATAGAGCCTGATGCGGGGCTCGAACCCATGAACCGTGAGATCATGGCCTGAGCCAAAGTCAGATGCCCCTGAGCCACCCAGGGGCCCTACTGGGGCCTGTGCTCAGATTTTAAATTACAGATTTGCTTGACTTACTTTTTAAATTATTTTAAATTATTTTATTTTTTAAAAATTTAAATCCAAGTTAATTAATATATAGTATAATAATGATTTCAGGAATAGAATTTAGTGATTCATCACTTTTACATATAACACCCCAGTGCTCATCCCAACAAGTATCCAGATTTGTGTGACTTATAAGCAGAAGTTTTGAACTCGTACTTTTGAAATTGTTTTCTCATTGTAATACTTCTCAGCTCGGAGTTGTCTAACTTCTAGGGTTGTATAGTCAGCCTAGCTTAATGATTAAGAACTAGAAATTTTGGAAAAAAGATACATTTAAGGTCCCAGGTATTTTACTTTGTTAACAGATCTCCATTTCTGCATCTACAGAATAAGCATAATTATTCTTATATTATGGAGTCATTTTATAAAAAAGGAATTTTTATTTTTTATGATACTTTAAAAAATTTAAATTCAAGTCAGTTAATATATAGTGTAGTATTGGTTTCAGGAGTAGAATTTAGTTGGGGCACCTGGGTCGATTAAGCATATGACTTCGGCTCGGGTCATGGTCTCATGCTTCCTGGGTTTGAGCAATGTGTTGGGCTCTGTGCTGACAGCTCAGATTCTGGAGCCTGCTTTGGTATCCGTGTCTCCCCCTCTCTCTGCCCCTCCCTCTCTCATGTTCTGTCTCTCAGAAGTAAATAAACATAAATAAGAATTTAGTGATTTATTACTTACATGTAATGCCCACTGGTCATCCCAACAAGTGCCCTCTTTAATTTAGTCCATCCCTCTACCCACTGAGCAACCCTCAGTTTGTTCTCTATAGTTAAGAGTATCTTTTGGTTTGCCTTCCTTTCTGTTTTTATCTTGTTTTAGTTTTCTTTCCCTTCCCCTATGTTCATCTGTTTTGTTTCTTAAATTCCACATATGAGTGAAATTACATGGTAATTGTCTTTGACTTATTTCACTTGACATAATACACTCTAGTTCCATCCGCATTGTTGCAAATGGCAAGATTTCATTCTTTTTGATCACTGAGTAATATTCCATTGCGTGTGTGTGTGTGTGTGTGTGTGTGTGTGTGTGTGTGTGTGTATTACATCTTCTTTATTCATCAGTTTATGGACACATGGGCTCTGCATAATTTGGATATTGTTGATAGTGCTGCTATAAACATTGGGGTGTATGTGCCCTTCAGATCAGCATTTTTGTATCCTTTGGATAACTACCTAGTAGTGCAATGGCTGGGTTGTAGGGTAGTTCTGTTTTTAACTTTTTGAGGAAACTCCATACCATTCTCCAGAGTGGCTGTACCAGTTTGCATTCTTTCTAGCAGTATAAGAAATTTCCCCTTTCTACCCCTTATCACCATCATCTGTTGTTTCCTGAGTTGTTAATTTTAGTCATTCTCACAGGTGTGAGATGGTACTTATTGTGGTTTTGATTTGTATTTCCCTGATGATGAGTGATGTTGAGCATCTTCTTCACTTGTCTTTTAGCCATCTGGATGTCTTTGGAAAAATGTCTGTTTTTGTCTTCTACCCATTTCTTAACTGGGTTGTTTGTTTTTTGGTGTCGAGTTTGATAAGTTCTTTATAGATTTTGCATACTAACCATTTATCAGGTAAGTCATTTGAAAATATCTTCTCCCTTTCCATAGGCTGCCTTTTAGTTTTGTTGATTGTTTCCTTTGCTGTGAAGAACCTTTTTATCTTGATGAAATCCCAATAGTTTATTTTTGTTTTTGTTTCTCTTGCCTCCAGAGTGTCTAGCAAGAAGTTGCTCTGGCTGAGGTTAAAGAGTTGATACCTGTTTTCTTCTCTAGGATTTTGATGGTTTCCTGTCTTACATTTAGGTCTTTCATCATTTCGAATTTATTTTTGTGTATGGTGTAAGAAGGTGGTTCACTTTAATTCTGTTGCATGCCACTGTCCAGTTTTCTCAACACCATTTGCTGAAGATACTTTTTTCCTTTGGATATTCTTTCCTGCTTTGTCAAAGATTAGTTGGCCTTACATTTGTGAGTTCATTTCTGGGTTCTCTGTTCTGTTCCATTGATAAGAGTGTCCGTTTTTGGGCCAGCACCATACTGTCTTGATGATTACAGTTTTATAATACAGCTTGAAGCCTGGGATTGTGATGCTTCCAGCTTTCGTTTTCTTTTTCAGGATTGCTTTGGCTATTCAAGTTCCATACAAATGGTTTGTTTAGCTCTGAAAAATGCTGGTCTTATTTTGATTGGGATTGCATTGAATGTGTAGATTGCTTTGGGTAGTGTAGATATTTTAACAATATTTGTTCTTCCATAAGCATAGAATGCTTTTCTATTTCTTTTCGTCTTCTTCAGTTTCTTTCATAAGCTTTCTATAGTTTTTAGCATACAAATCTTTGACCTCTTTGGGTAGGTTTATTCCTAGGTACCTTCTGGGTTTTGATTATAATTAAATGACAAATAATTAAATGCTTAACAAAGTGTCTGACACAATATAAATACCTAATAAATAAAAGACTTAAAGGAAAATTTAAGATTAATCCTGGTCTGAGTATTCACATCCTTAAACCTAGTTCTGGCAAGCCTTCTTGCCATGAACTCCCTTTACTAAACAGTTTTCACCATTGCTGTTGCAGCAAACGTCTTTCCATGTCATTCCTTTATATGCAGCAAAAGTCTGCCAAGCCGTGTGGTCCTTACCTAACTTGATATAAGGTTTCTTTCACAGCTTTCGAATTTCCATTTAAAATGCAGTAAAAATAAAAAGCACATCGCTGTGGGCCCTGCAAAAATTGTTTTACTATTTTTCTGTTTGTTTATTTGTTTATTTTTTTTTTAGAGAATCTTAGTCATCATTTTTGAAACAATTTATTTTTAATGGATTAAAATTATTTTAGTATAGATAATGGCAGTGGCGGACAACTCACAGGATAGAATGATAACCGTTTCCTCTTCTTTAGTAAAGTTCTCAGATAAAACTCGAATTTAAAGTAAAGTCTGAAGCAGCTTTAAGGCTCTGCAAATAACTCTTCTTACAACAAATCAAAGAATAATGTTTACGTTCTTCCAGGAAGATCATTGCCAATTGATCTTTTTGGCAAAACCTACACACGTGAATAGCTGTAGAATAATTGAAATAGAATCAGTATATTTTTGAGAAGGGACCGACAATATCAAGTGATGCAATAAGCCAATTAAACACATTCTATCTGGAACACTTGGAAATGTTGAACTTTATTTTTATTTTTATTTATTTATTTTTGGGGGGGATTATGTTGTGCTCTTTATTGCCATACTCAGAAGAACTATGTTGAACTTTATTTTGAGTATATGTAAGTAAAAATTCATCTTGGATTTTTTTGCCTTGGAAATTTTATTTTATTTTATTTTATTTTATTTTATTTTATTTTATTTTATTTATTTTTTTTTAATGTTTATTTTTGAGAGACATAGAGGCACAGTGTGAACAGGGGAAGGGCACAGAGAGAGGGAGACACAGAATCGGAAGCAGGCTCCAGGCTCTGAACTGTCAGCACAGAGCCCGACGGGGGGCTCGAACTCACAGACTGCGAGATCATGACCTGAGCCGAAGTCGGCCGCCCAACCGACTGAGCCACCCAGGCGCCCCTATTTTATTTTTTATTAAAAAATTTTAAAAAGTATTTATTTTTGAGAGAGACAGAGCCTGAGTAGGGGAGGGGCAAGGAAGAGGGAGACAGAATCTGGAGACACAGAACCTCCAGGCTCTGAACCATTAGCACAGAGCCCGACACGGGGCTCAAACTCATGGACCGTGAGATCATGACCTGAGCTGAAGTCTGATACTTAACCGACTGAGCCACCCAAGCGCCCTTTGGAAATTTTATTTTTAATTGTGTTTTCCATGGTGAAATGTGCCTGTAGTAGCAATCTGTGATTCAGGTAAAAGGCAGTTATTAGAGGAAAAGACTCGGGCCTTCATTGGTTCAATCAGCACCCGTTAAACTCTAGTACTTGTGCCAGGTTCTGAGGTTGCAGCGGTGGAAGACAGGATGGTCATGGTCCTCATGGAGTCACAGCCTAGCCATGGGGCAGAGATGGAACATGTAGTTGTAAGAGTAGTTCATTTCCATTGTAATAAATGCCATGAAGCAAAAATAGAGTTAGAAGGTGAACCTGGGTGATTGGAGCACGGTTGCCTTAATATTCAGAATTTATACATTAGAATTTATGCCAATCTTTTCTAAGAGATTGTATCTGGGGATTCTATTAAAAATTTTTTTTAATGTTTATTTATTTTTTTTTTTGAGAGAGGGAGAGATACACACACACAGAGCGTGAGTGGGGCAGAGGCAGAGAGAGAGGGAGACAAAGAATGTGAAGCAGGCTCCAGGCTCTGAGCTGTCAGCACAGAGCCTGATGCCACAAACTATGACATCATGAACTAAGCAGAAGCCAGACACTTAACCAACTGAACCACCCAGGGGCCCTGGTGTCTGGAAATTTTAGATGTGATAGTTGTAACTGGACAAGGGAAGGCGAGTGGATGTGGAGAGAACTGACATTTATTGAGCCCTTCCTGTGTGTCAGGCAAGTTAAAAACATTGTTTAATTTTGAGAACAGCTCTGAAAGAAATTATTACTCCCATTTACACACGAAAAAGCTGAGACAGAAGTGAAGTTATTCCTCCTTGCTCTCCCTGTGAACATGCAGGACTGAGCTCAGACCTTGCCTACCCTAGTATGCTACTTGTAGTTGCTTTAACCCTTCTAGTAGATTTTTCATGTTAATCAATAGCCTTCCTTTGCCTTAGGCTAGTACACCTCATGAATATTTTCTATAAAAATACTACAGAATAGTATCACACAAGTCAGAGTTACCTCTTTTCGTTTGAGACTCTCTTAAAGCAAACAGAAAACAAGACGTAACTGTGTCCTAAGTGACTAGAAAAAATTTAACCTCCTCACAATTATTTGAAATAATTTTACATGAAAAAGTCTATAGATTCAGGAAAAAGAAAGTTGTAAAAACAGGTGTGATTCAGGAAGTATAGTTTTTTTGGTATTAGGGAAAATGGTCAATTCCACAAACTTTTTTTTTTAGTTATGTGATTTTAGGCAATTCGGGGCCTTTAAATTAGATTTTATAAAGTCTGGCTTTTAAGAAAATATTAAATTAAATAGAAAAATATTTCAAAGTCATGCAGGCATATGAAGCTGAGGCTCTTACATATATATATATATATATGCAAGCTTTTGATTCACATAATATAATCTATAAATGTGGAGATGATTCACAAAGTAGGAAAGAGTGACACAAATACAGGAAAGGAGAAGGAAACTGCTTTCAGGTGCAAAGAATTGAATGCATAATTCAACAGTTAAAAAGAATAAATTTATGGCCAGCTGATCAGTTAACATTATTTGTGGTTTCCTGTGGTTAAATGACATAGCTAATTCCATTCTCTTTCATGAGCCACAAACAACATTCATTTGCCAATATGAGAATTAAGCTGACACACCGAGTAAATGGGTCTAAAAACCAACTAATAGAAGTGGAAGTTTGTGAATATTGGCGTATCAGTGTCAATTTTATGCATCACACAGAACACCGAGCTTGCTTCCCAGAAATCTCTATTCCACTGCTATTCATTTGGTATTGGACATTAGTTATTTACTTATAAAATATGTGCTCATTACAAAGGTCTGTGAGTGCAGTTACATTAATTATTCATCCTAAGATTCTGAAACATGGTGGAGGTTCCGAAAGGTAATTTAAACCGCTGATGGGAAATGTGTCACGTGACAGTCCATCAGCAAAGGTTTCAGGAAGTGGGTCATGGATTTGGAAGGAAGCAACCAATCAGGTACTTCTATCATTTTCCTTAAAGTTTTCTACCATTTGAAGAATTAAAAGAGATAAGAAATACCCTTTTTTCCCTAAAAAATGAAGATATTAGAAATAGGTCAAAAGTATGTGAATTTATTTTATTTACCTCCTTCTACCCCCACCCACTTCCTTGAGTCTGTATAGACTAAGAATTACAATATCATAAGATTATAGGAATCAGGTTTGTTTTAACATTTTCATTGTTAAAATGGAATAGGAGTGTACTGCCCTTTAAGTATGGTCTGTATCTATGTAGATATGTAGGCATAAAGACAAAAATTAGAAGATTGTTAATTCGTTTTGAGAAATGTTTCATTTTTAAGTGTTAAATATCTTTCTTTTCCATGGTTTTCATTTAAATACCACGCTCTTAATACCTTCAAATAATTTCTTTTGCGTTTTTTTTGAAAATTTTATTTTTTTACTTTTTTATTTATTTTTTTAAATTTTATTTTGAAAGAGAGAGACTGAGCGAGTGTATAAGCAGAGGCAAGGAGCAGAGGGAGCGGGAGGGAGAATCCCAAGCAGGCTCCATGCTCAATGTGGAGCCCAATGCGGGTCTTGATCCCACGACTCTGGGATCATGACCGGAGCCAAAATTACAAGTTGGATGCTCAACCCATTGAGCCGCTCAGGCACCCCTGGAAATTTTAGTTTTAATTATTCCAAAACTCTTTAAAAATACTAGCTATTGATACCACACAGGCATGCACACACATACACATGTTACACAAAGCCTAAATATATCTCTTTGTTAAAAACTCAAACTACATAGAACTATAGTCAGGAAAATCTAGAAACCTCCTTTTATTATTCCCCCCACCTCCATTATTCTCCTGAAGGGGAACACTGTCAATAGTTTTTGAGCACAGTTTTGAGCTTCTTTACTCTTCATTTGCATATAAACACGCACATACTTATGTATATTTCTTTTTTGCCAAAATGGGATAAAGACTTTTAAAAGATTAAATTAATTAGAAATATTAAGATAAGTAATCCCTCACACGAAGAGATGATAAATTCTACAATCATTATTAACTCCTTCTCTTTTCTTTTGGGTTAATTTGTAGCCAGGTGAATTTGTCCTCCATTAATGGTCAATCTTGTAATTTTGTGTTCCACAGTATCAACTACAAAGTGCTTAGAATATATCGCTGGTTTAAATTTCTCTTTGTAATTAACAATGAAGATCTATTTGTACTTTCTGATTAGATAATCTTTGAAGGCATGGTCTGAAAGTAGAGGCAGGTACATAAATATATAGTATTTGATGCAGTGAGAAGAAGGGAGGATACATAACAAGAAATCTGTAACTTCCTTGGGAGATGGAGTGAACTAAAAGTGAACCCTTGTCTTTCAGGAGAGTTAGAGCCGTTTTGTGGAAGATAAAAGATGCTACCTTGACATGTAAGAGGGAACTGGTGGAGGGGGAAGGAGTAAGTTTTAACAAATTAATATGTATTTTTTTCAGAGGATATTAAAAATATCTTATCTTATGGTAAACTTTAGATTTTAAATTTCATTGGTGACTTATACACATGGATAAAATAATTCAAATAGTCCAGAATGGTACCAACCTCTGACCCTGCCCCTATGTCCATAATTAATCTTACTCTAAGAGATACTTTCTAAAGTGTATTTTTTTTAACTCCCTCAACCCCCATCCAGAAGTTAATTCTTTTTATTGAAGCTGAATTTGATTAAATCAAGAGAGAGTGCTATTCTGTCATATTAGGGCCCTGTGATACCAAGATATTTGAACCCTCAGCCTTATGTTGGGATTTTTCAACAGGATGCTTCTGGGGTTCTGACACTTAAAGCTAGAAATGTGCTTATGGTAATGGATGCAGATAACAAAGAGTTACCCAGATCTTTCTGCTCTGAGGGCACGTCCATGACTAAGAAGAAAGTGGATAAAATGTTCATTCAACAAGTATTTATTGAATACCTGTTACATGAAGCCATATAAAGGCATGTTCTAGGTTTAGGAGATACAAATATGAACTAAACAAAGTACCCGCCTTCATAGAACTTATATTTTATTAGGATATATTGTCATTAAACAAGAACAAATATGTAATAAAATGTAGTGATAAATTCCATAAAGGATAAAATACATGAAAGAATATATTTTAGATAGAGTGTCAGGGAGGGCCTTTATCAGAAAGATAAGTAGAAACCAAAATTAAACTAGTAACTGTAACTGAACTTTCAGGAGGAAACCTCCAGGCAGAGCGAAGGTCATGTCAAATTTCCTTCAGCAGGAATCTAGTATTTTGGGAGAATTTCACAAAGGCCAGTGTCCTGGAGTGGCGTGAGTACAGGGAAGAATAGTAGGACTTCAAGAGACCAGAAATGTGAGCAGGGGACAAATTAAATGGGGCTTAGAGGCCATGGGGAGAACTTCTGATTTGTTAGGTATGATGGGAAGCCATTGGAAGGTTTTGAGCAAGAAATTTCCATCTTCTCTTTTACTATTGAAAGGATTGGTCTGGGAGCACTTGGGTGGCTCAGTGGGTAAGCATTCAACTCTTGATTTCAGCTCAGGTCATGATCTCACAGTTTGTGAGTTTGAGCCTCGCATCGGGTTCCACGCTGACAATGTGGAGCATACTTGGGATTCTCTCTCCCTTTCTCACTTACCAGCCCCCCCGCTTGTGCTTTCTTTCTCTCTCTCTCAAAATAAATAAACTTAAAAAATTATAAAACAAAAAGAGAATTGATCTGGCTTCTGTGTGTCTGCTTATGTGCTATGATTGGAAATCTTGGTACAGGGAGCGCCTCACAGAGGGTAAGTGCAAATGTTGGAAAAGTAGACAATCTCAGGTTGATACTGGAGCTATTCTGTGTGAAAATCTCCTTTTTAAGATTCTCCAGACACAGGATGCTTTTGTCAGCTATCTCTATCATGTGTAGAGTCAGAGGGGAGAGTTTGAACGGATGACCACATGCAGTATTTTTAAATATTTAAAAATTATTGATCGAGCTAAAAATACATTCTGTTCTCACACTTCGATGATTACCCTTCCAAAATTGCCTGCAAGACAAAATTTAAATTAAAGATTCCTTGACTTATTGGAGTATGTGCATATCCTGTGACTCAGCAATTGCACCTGTAGATAGAATCCAGAGAGGAACTCTTACACATCAGCATCAGAATAAAGGTTGAAGAATATTCTAAGTGCTATCGTTTGTAATAGCAAACAGCAGCAACAACAATGACAGCAATACAACTGGACACAACCCAAGTCTCTATCAAGAGTAGAATGGATAAAGTGGAGTATGGTCATACAGTGGAATCCTATAGAGCAGTGAAAAATAAATTACCTGCAGCTTGTGCATATCGGCATGAATGAGTCTCAAAAATACGTTCATCAGTGAATGTTAAGTCATAAGAGAATGTACACTATATGATGTGAAAAAGACAAGACTAGATAAAACATTTTAAGGATACGTATACATGATAAAGCTATAGGGAAAAGTAAAGAAATAATTGACACAAATTCGAAATGGTGAATATTTCTGTGAAAGAAGAAAAATGTGATCAAGGGACATCATGTAGAGATTTTTTTTTCATATAGAGATTTCTTAAATTGGATGGTGAGTGGGCGCATGGAATTCCACTTCATTATGATTCACTAAACTGTACATATACATTGTATATATTTCATTTTCTACATATTTCACAATTAAAAGATGAATATTAGATGTAGGCACTCTGTTTCTGATATGGTAGCTCCATCATAATTAGGAACAGAAATTGATTCTAACTTTATATTTCACTATCCGTAAGGCATGGTTTTTGCTGTCAAGGTCTCTTTAAGATGTTTACTGAAACTCCATCCTGTCCTCAGTTTAGTCTGGGAGAAAGCAGAAGAGAGGGGAGCAAAAAGGCTCCTTAAAGCTAAGCCTGGTGTCTTTCAGGAACTTTCTCAGGATCCTCATCTGATGTCTCTGTTAAAATCTCACCAGGCCTCTAACTATATGTGAGTGTGTCAAAGTTGAGCTACAGCTTTTACAACCTTAATAAAATAGGTATCTGTTAATAAAGAAGAGAATGGATGGTAGGTCAGTATCTCATGGTATTTGCCAGTCTTTTAACTAGTTTTTTCAAAGAGGCTGCGTGTGAAGTTAATGTTTTGACTCCTTGCATGTCTGAAAAAGTCTCCTGTCTGTTTTCATTGTTGTTTGCTAGTTTTGTAGAGGATTTTAGACTCAAAACATTTTTTTACCTCAGATTCTTAGAACTTTTTTTTTTCACTTAGCCTGGCATTCAGAACCAAAAGTAATACAGTACAACTCCAAAAGTGGTTTTGCTTTAGATAACTTTTTTTTTCTTTGAAAGACTATAAACTTCATTTTATCCCCTTAAAGTTCTGAAATTTCCCTGACATATGCCTGAATGAGGTTTTTATATTTTATTTATATATAAATTTTAAATTCAGCCTGTCAGGATCTATCAGCCTAAAGACTCATTTCTTTCTTCAGCTTAAATACGTCTTCTTGAAAATATCTTTATCTTATGATTTTTTGGTTTCTCTCTCTTTCTCTCTCTCTCGGATTCTTATATGATGGATTATTAGATTTTATGCTTTTATTCTCTCAGCTTTTCTCTCATATTTTCTATTTTTGCTTTTTATTTCTACATTCAATGACTTTCTGTGAGCTTTTCTTCCAGATCATTCATTTGCTTTCCAGTGTTTCCTATTATGTAACCCTTTTATTCAATTTCACAATTCATCAATTGTATTTTCTTCTTTTTTATTCATTTTATCTTCATTTTTATTTTTTAATTCATAAGAATTCTGGTTTTTGATTGCTCCTTTTGCCCACAGCAGCTTATTCTTGCCTTGTGGATATAGCAGCTGCCTCAAATCTGATAAAACCAATTATACATTTCGTTATGTATCTTCTTTTCCAGAGTTATGTCTCTTCAGCCATGGGTCATTTTTAAATTTTGTTTGTTCAACTTGATCGTTCTCCTCTTTTTTTGCTGTCTGATTTTTCTGAAATGGTAGATTATTATCCATTCATATTTAGGAATAAAAGGTCAGATGAATTAATGTAAAATCAGGTATATAACACAAGGGTCAACATACTAAGTTATGCTTAGATTTTACTGATTTTTAATAAGGGAATTATAGGTATTTTGTTTTTTTTCTGGTAAGCTTATGTTTGTTTCTAAAACATCATATGTAGTTGTTTCTATCTGTAATAGAAAGAGAATCAAACCGGTGATTGAGCCTTACAATTATGGGAGGAAAATGTGAATGTAGAAGGATCGTAACAGAGTTTGGGAAACATAAGGATAACTGCGTAGATAAGGAGCCCAGTGTGACATAACTAAAAATGTCAAACATATTAATTAGAAAGAGTTCAGGGGCGTCTGTGTGGCTCAGTGGTTAAGCATCTGACTCTTGGTTTTCGTTTAGGCCATGATCACATGGTTTATGAATTTGAGCCCCATATTAGGCTCTGCACTGACAGTACAGAGCCTGCTTGGGATTCTGTCTCCGTCTCTCTCTGCCCTTACCCTGCTCAGTCTCTCTCTCTCAAAATAAATAAATAAATGTGAAAAAAAGAGGGTTGAACATTGTCTTTCAAGAATGATAAAACAGCTAAATTTTCTTGAAATAATAGCAACTGTATCTCACCATATCTAGGATTCTTTTGAGTGTAAGATGGATCATTTTTTATACCACTGGGGGAAAAAATCACTGCCAGTTGTATCCTAACAAAGATCTTTCTTATCATTTAAAATATTTGGACTTGGTTAGACATAATTTTAATTCCGTGCATACATAAAAAGGAAAACGTAAACAAAGTACTGGGGTAAGGTATAACTAAAACTTTTTTACATTTCTGAGTCATCTGAATCACTTATTGGCTTAAAACTATTAGTGGTTGTGTTCTTCTACCTAATTTCCTCTTTTTTAGTATTCAGAGGATTTGTGATGCAGCATTTTCTAGAATTATGCTACACTAATTCTGAGATTTTCTTCCAAACCAGTGACATGCCTTCAGCAAGTTTTAGTACTGATGTTTTCATGGTTTTGACAACAGCTATCAATGGAAAATTTTCAATCAATAACCACATCTCATAATTCTTCCTTAAAGTATCCTTAAATATTTTGTTGTCTGAAATGTCAAAGGCTTGTTGTCTAGTCATGCTTCATAGGATATCAACCAAGTAAATACATGAGCAACCAGTGACAACACTGTTAAACTTGCTCCTGGTTGACCCAGATGCTCTCGGATGATTCCCTTCATTGTAAGATGTACCTGGATTTCAAAGTTGTTAAATGTGGGGAAGAAAAAGAAATGTCTTAGAAATGATGAATAAGCAGAACTTATTCTCTATGGCTGGAAGACAAAGCTTCTAATTTTTATAGCCCCTGCTGATTATAATAAAATAGTGCTAAGAGATACAGGCATTTTAGATAATCCCAATAGCCAAAGTTGTCGATCATAGTTATAAGAATATTGGTTTTCTTATATAGATATAGTTGGTTATTTGATCCTTAAAGTATGACTTTTTAAAAATTATTAAAATTTTTTTAAAGTTTATTTATTTACTTAGAGACAGAGTGCACAAGTTGGGGATGGGCGGAGAAAGAGAATCCCAAGCAGGCTCTGTGCTGTCTGCAGAGCCCCATGTAAGGCTTGATCCTACGAACCATGAGATCATGACATGAACCAAAATCAAGAATCAGGTGCTTAACTGACTAAGCCACCCAAGCACCCCTTCAAGAACAAGTTATTTCTGAGAAAGGCAAATGTCTTAAAAACTTCATTGGAAAATGGGGTTCAACTACATGATCAATGACTTGGGTTTGGTTTTTTTTGAACTGTGTCGTCAGGCACTATGTTCCACCTCAAGTTTCAACTGTTAACAATCTAGGTCTGCAGTTTGTCTTGCCTGAGACTGTATTCTTACACTTTTGGGTTTAAAATTTATTAAAAGCCTAGAAATTAAAATAAGTAATATCTTGTAGAATCACTATAACCTAGAGGAGCAGAAGGATCAGGAGAGGAGAGCAGTTACATCCAATGACAGTAGCATTTTGTAACTGTTTTTATCATAAAGGTGTATGTTTTACAATTACTGTGTTTATTCAAGTTCATCTTTGTTTAAGGGATTTGAAGTGTATAAAAGGTTTAGTTGTATTACATTGGTAATTGCATTTTAAATTTGAAAAGGGAGTTTAATTAATCAAATTTGGATCCAATGTCAGAATGCTTGAGAAAAATTGGCTTGCAAAATGTTTTATATTAGAGAGATGGTTTTTAATAAGCTAAGCACTAAACAAAGCACAAATAATAGTGAACTCTGAAAAAAAGACTCTATGGGCATTGCAAATCTATCAGCAGTAAGGAGTTCTTTACTTTCAAAAGATATGGCTTCTCTTCATATGTGTTCCTTCTGTCCATATGCTTTGGGTGTAGAGTTCAGATTTACCTCCATCTCTGCTGTACATCTTTCTCAGAATCTTAGCTCCCCCCAGATGATCTTTCATTTGGTATAGAAAGCATTTCTATTGTTTTATCTTGGGGCAAATGCTGCTGCCTGATGCTGTCTGAGAAGCAAGATAAAGTCACAAAAAAAAGAGCTCACTTGACTGGTCTGTGCAAAGACCTTTCATTCATCTTCCAGATTACAACTCTGCAAGTTCTGCTGTTCCCTGTTCTTGTTCATTCCAAACTTGGCACCCCCCTGGGACTCTGCCATTACAGTAGCTTCCACCTCTCTCCAGTCTTCTGTGACTTTTCAGCCTGCGCTATCTTACCTGATTTTTGCCTCTAAGTTGTAAAAATTCTTTGGTTTACTGATGGCTCCTATCCCAGTCTCAGTACTATTCAGCATAGTCCCTATTGTTCATGTCTATTATTGTAATGCTAAGAGGGAAGGGCAGTGAAGGTATATAGTCTGCCATCTTGAAATAGAAACCTGAAATTTTTATGAGATGTCTGCAATCAAATTGTACCTTCTATTGAAGTTAAGCCTTTTCTTGGGGTTTTAAATGCACCTTAAATTTTAAGGTCTAAAGGGATGGAGACTGCAGGTAGGAGTAATGTTCGGGTTATTCACATGTCATACAGTTACTGCAGGTGCATGCATCAGTTTTGCAGAAAGGTTTGGAATTACTCTTTAAATTTCTCAGTTTAGTTTGGGATATCCCAGTCGTACATCTCAAATTTAGAAACATTTAGAGTTCTTAGGGAACAGATTATGTTTTAATTAATGCATTTCAGAGTCACAAAATATTCAGTCATTTTTACCACTAGAATATGTTCCATAAGGAAATAAAATCTAAACCGAAGTACCGTTCCTTCTGTTGCTAAGAGGAAAATGTTCTTAAAAGGCTTACCTAATAGAGTTGGATTTACAGACTATTTTCTAAGCAGCTCACCTCACAGCCATCACTGACTTCCATAACTTAATATAAAGAAAATGTGTTTCCTCATAGATTAAGGTTGTAAGATTTATTAGTGACTAAAGCATATAATTCCCATAAATAAGCCAGTTCTGGGTTAGATTCTCCAAGGCCAAAGGGCTCACGTGACATTTTTCATTTGGGTACAGAATGGCCATTTGGGCTTATAGGATCATTGAGCCTACATTTCTAGTAGTTGACACTGATCCATTCAAAGTCTATAAAATATAGGAGATGCTGCAGATGCCTTTAAAGTTTTAAAATAAATAATTCAGACACCTTATAATTTTTTGCCTGCAGGCTCTCTGAAACTAAGTAAAAGCAAACTTGGTCAATACTTAAATGGGAAATGCTTGAATAAAAATGAAACAGGGGATGTCTAAAGTATCAGTAATTTTCCCCCTATACTCTTAGAATTTTCATGGAGCAATTCCTGATACAGTGTTAATGTCATTTTTCTGGGAGTAGTAGCTTTTCAGGTGGGGCTTTTTAATTTTCAGATCAAAGTAATACTATAAAATAATGCTGTTTGGACACAAACTATTTAACCTTTATAGTTTGGCTCAGATAGGAATTTTTAATTCCTATAATAAAGAATTAATTCCTCCTGGAAATTAATGGAAACATTTCTAAAATAGTAGAATGGCTTTTTTTTTTTTCAGAAATCGCATTTCAATATTTTCCATTTTCATTTCTTCTGTTCACAAGTCTCAGATGAATAAAAGAGTAGATTAATGTACATTCTAACCATTTTAAATATAAAAGTATTGTCAATTCTACACTATTTACATATATGTTTATACATGGGTCCACATATAGCTCTTCACCAGTTGGGTAAAATTTTAATATGTTGCAGAATATAGTGTTTGGGATCCCTCACATTGTTTTGCAAAGTGGGGGATATAAAGAAATAAATATAAGAATATCTGAGCTTTACATTTACTTGGTACTCATAGTGGCGAAAATCAGTTGTCCATATGTGCTATGTGATTGTAGGGTGGAAGAAAATAACATGAGCTACTTTCTGTTCATTCGTTGTGTCTCCTGTATCTGATCACAGATGATAAACAGTATTATTAGATTTTCCTTGCTGTTGTGTTTCAATATTATATATTCAGTTATATTTTCAGAGTTTGTTAATCTTCTGTTTAATGTTACAGGAATAATATGAAATAATAATTGGTGCCTTATAAAGGGTTCGGTCTTATAAAGGGTACAGTGGTCTGAAGGGAGTTCTCCATTCATTCTTGTGGTTGAGTATGTATTGGTTCTCAGTCCTAGCCGCACACCTGACATTTCTCCCGAGCTTTGAATTTTTAAGTCCATGTTTAATTACCTTAATATATGAGAGGTGTTTAACACAAGATCTGCTTGCTTTAAGATTCAGTTAACCACAAAGGGCTTTGGGAAATGGAGTCCACTGGCATGCCTAGGTAGAAGAGGAACACGGATTTGATGGACAGTGATTCCTGTTAGACATAATGCTTCATTTTTTTAAAACCTTAAGTTTAGTCAGAAGTCCTGGATGTATTATCAATTATTTCCACTCTTTCAGTACTTCTTTGAAATTGGTCACCAAATTCCACCAATTCTATCTCTTTAATTCAGTTTCTCCTCATTCTCCTGCTGACTCATTACTTCTTGTGTGGCCAGTTACTTACTACCTATCTCGCATTCAGCTTGGTCCTCCTTTCCTACCGGCAAAACAGCCGTATTACTCGGAAACTAAATATGAAGAGATCATCTTCCCTTTTTAAAGAAAATACCTCGTGACTCATTAAGTTTAAACTTCAAACAAAATTACTTTGGGAGCACCCGGGTGGCTCAGTTGGTTAAGCATCCTACTTGATTTTGGCTCAGGTCATGATCTCATGGTTTATGTTTGTGAGTTTGAGCCAACGAAATAAATCAATCACCTTAAATTGACATTGCCACAACTCATCATTAGTAGTTATTGTACAGCTAGCCCAAGAGTTTTCTCACAGAGAATTAAATAGAATTCTCACTTTTTAATACTATAGCTTTGCTCACATCCCCCACTTAATTTAGGATATATGAATCAACAATATTTAGTGCTAAAGTATAAAACTGTGACTCAGTCCAAATCACAGGATCTCCTAGATAGGGTGATTAATGAGAAGCCCACAGTTGAGCCAATTGGAGATCTGCTAGTAACCTGGTCAAGCTACATTCCCTGTGATTGAAGCAGTATCAGTTAATGTGGCCTTCAGCCATATCTTTCTGTATAGTAGACATAGGAATGTGTTAATAGATTTAAAAAAAAAATGGAGTCAGTGGTCTCCTGACTGTTCATGATTAGGATTGTCTTTTTTAGGCCACCTGGCCACATCTATTTGAAGCTTGCAAAGCCCTCGTCTTCTTCCTTTTCTTCAAATAGGATAAAAACACACATGGGGAACCCTATTGATACTTCTGAATGGAAATCTATTTCTAGTTGGTGAGAACTTGTCTTTGAATATTCAGCTTTAAGCAGAAGTTCTAAAAGACTGCAAAAAACATCCTCTTCTTTAGAACCACAACTTTTTTCCTTCTTACCATGGTCCTTATTAAACCTATGAATTCCCAGATTCTGGACCCTGTCTTTCTAGTCCTGCCTTCCTGACTTTATTGACTTCCTGGGACTTCTGTTTTGTACTTACTGGGCTTTATCCCTGACCTCTTATGACCATCACTGCTACTATGTAAATTTTCAGGATACCTTTATGTAGTTACCTGTATGTAACTCCATTTTCCACTCCTTTGTAGTAGACTATCTTAAAAAGAATTTTAAAAATTTTTATTATTTATTATTTTATTATTTATTTTTGAGAGAGAGGAAGAGGGAGAGAACATGGGAGGGGACAGACAGAGGACCCAAAGTGGGCTCTGTAGTGACAGCAGAGAGACCGACATGGGACTCGAACTCATGAACTGTGAGATCATGACCTGAGCTGAAGTCAGACACTTAACCAACTGAGCCCCCAGGCACCCCTAAGAGAATTCTTTAAGCTACTTTAATCTAAATAAAAGGGAAGAAACAAAGTGCCAACACTTGGGACTGACCTCACCATGGTCCCAGGAGTGGGCCAAGTCTTGCCAATCAGTATCACACACTCTTGGACAGAATAAACAATTCAAAAGTGAGAATATTCTTTAAGCTCAATCCAAGTTCATTTGAGACTTCAGCAGAAATTATTGAAAGAGAGACACTCCCTTTCCATTTGGGTTACTAAACTGATAGAAAGTCCTCCTGGAGCAAAGTCCTGGGAGTCATTCTTACCCTTCTCAGGAAAGGCATATTTGACAATAAAGCCAACACATAGAGAAACACAGTTAAGACAGACAGAGACAGTGCTTTGATGAATTTATTAGAGCAACTGGATTCAGCACATGCTTTTGCCATGTTAGGTAATAGATTCCCTTTTTGTTTTAAGCTGGTTTGAGTTGGATTTTTATCTTCTGGAATGGAAAGAAGCTTAGGTAATTAAGTCAGTAATTGGGATATAACTTCTACATGAGAAGTGTAATAGTTTTGTAATTGATACGCTTACTTTTCTTGTTGAAATAACATAGGACTTTAAAGCCATTTTACTTGTTTTCCTGATATAATATGATGTCCCTTTGAGAAGGGTCTATGTTGCTAACAAGGCAATTGATTACATTGCGCTGAACTTTTTTTTTAAGTTTATTTATTTATTTTGAGGGAGACAGAGTGTGTGTGTGTGAGAGAAGAGAGGGGCAGAAAGAGAGGAAAAGAGAGTGAATCCCAGGCAGGCTCCATGCAGAGCCCAATCTCACGAACCTTGAGATCATGACCTGAGCTGAAATCAAGAGTTGGAGCCACCCAGGTGCCCCCATTGTGTTGAATTAAAAAACTGAAAACAAGGTAGTTCTCAGATTAATTTGAAGACAAATTTATTATCTTGTTTTCTATTTGGATCAGAAATCCCAGCTCCTGTTTCCTAAATATTAGGGAGAAAACTTTTCTTTTTCTCTGTGTTTATTTTCTGTGATTGTACATAATGATCCTTAAAGAATGTACCCAAAAAGAGGAAATGTGATTAATTGAATTTAAAGTTTCCCTGGCTTTGGAATAGCGTCTGTACTGCATGAGTTACAGAAATGGTTAGTTGAAGAATTTTCCCCCTTCTTTAGCTTGGGAATATTCATTTCACTCTTTGACCCATCATTGTACTTGAGATGGCACCATAGCCATTTTTTACGTCAGATCTTATCGTTTAAGGCTTTGAAGTCTGCCTTTTTAATTTCTTTGTTGTCTTATAAATATACGGGCTTGTCTCTGAGTAAATTTCCAGAATGAAGGAGAGCTTGGAAAACATCTCATTATCACAAAAACACGGTTTCTTATGAGCTCTATTCCATATGTAAATACCCACTCATTTGAGTTTCTTTTCAATGTTTGGCATTTCAGTTTGTATACATCTACATATTTATATATAAATTATTCCACACACTTTAGGAGAAACTATTATGGGGGTGGCAAACATTATGTTAAATAATTAACATTTTTACAATTTGAAAGACTTCTCTCCTTTTCTGTTTTAAAAACACTATACTTTATAGCTTATGTGGTAGCGACATTGAAAGTTCTGCAGTTCAGATCCCTGGAATTCAAGTAACATATTTTATTTTTGAATAATTAAAGTTCATTGTAATTGGAGATTTCTGTAGACACGATTCAGCATATTTCCATGGTCTCTCTACCTTGTCTCTTCAGTTGATGAGTTACTGTTTCCAAACTTCTCTGAGAGAAATGCACCTAACAGCTTGTGATGCAAATTACGCACATACAGGATTATATATTTATACACACAGAGCAGTATTTGTGGTGGCACTTGTGAATGGAAATGGTGCTTCCGACCTCTGCTCACTGTGGGATCCCATTACACCACTCCTTAAAATTATGAAATGATGCTCCGTGGTCCGAGAGAGAAGTTCCAGTGCCCATGCCTCCTGACATGCCTTACCTCTTGCATTCCCTGATTGCCAGTCACTCACACGTCCCAGGCCCTCATGTGCTTTCAGACTGCTGGGCTTTTGCACAGGCTGTTGTCTCAATCTGCAGTGCTCTCTGCCTGCTTTTGTCCCTGGCAAACTCAAGTCTCCATTTAAGTGTAGCGTCTTAGATAAGGACTTTATTGGCCGCTCTGGGTAATCTTTTCCTCCTTGATCTGGTGAACTTTTCAAACAGTGATTTCACAGTGATTTCACAGTGATAATCACAGTGATTATAGTATTCGTAATTTGTTAAGATGTAATATTAACATAGTGGACCAAGAACTGAGGCAAACTTTGTCTACCCTTTGCTGAATCTCAAGGTAGGTTGGCTTTGATTGAAGAGACACTGTTTCTTTGCTCACAACTGGTGGATATAGAGCAGTTTGTGCAAGAAGCCTACTTCTAAGACTAGAGCTCTTTTACAGAAGTCTCTTTAAACAAGTATACTTTTGCAGTTTTACTGATTTAGATCTATTGACCACTTAAAGATTCATTTACATATACTTCAAGCACTTTGCATCCAAGAACATTCTACTTATCCCTTCACGTGGAACCACAGGACACATGCATCAAATTATCTGTATCTAAGTTCAAGGAATTGGTTTAGCTTGAAGACAGAAAAATTCTAAGTGACATGAGTGGAGGTAGACTCTAGAACTGGTCTTTCTGGGCTCTACCCCAAAGCACCCGTCCCCACCCAAACTCATTGCCAAGACAGTGCAGAGTCAACCCTCAGATGAATCCATTCTCTGTTTGAATTACAGCCATATAAAACCCGTTCCCAGAAATTATGACACTTGTCCTTCTCATTGATACAGGTGATGTTCAGTCATGGGAGGCAGCATTGTGCCTTACTGTTTGTTATTCTCTAAAGATGCTTGTTCCTTTTTGAGTGAATATGGATACATCACCTCTCTTAAAAGATCCAAGACACTAGAAAGTCTAAAGAATGGAGTGTAGGTGTGAGATTCAGGGCCCATCGCCTGCACAGTGCTGGATCATAGCAAAGATGTTGAGGGGGAAAAAGTACCAGTTTTTTTCTGTTTTCCAGGAGAATGAGAATGACCGTAAGATGTCAGTAAAACTGAAAATGACCCGATAGGATCGGCTACCTCTCCGTTTGAAGAGCAGTGGTGGCAAGCCAGCCTCATAAAGTTACCTCTCACTTTTCTTGACTTTACATGAGGAGTATGTTCAGAGTATGGTGAAACTGGTAGGAGAAGTCACTGTAATTTGAGCATTGGTCTGAAATTGCCCTGATACCTAGGTAATGATAATAAAATCTCCTAAGATGGTGAAGGCCAAATGTCTCTGCCTTGCATATATTCATTTCTATTATCCCAGGGCATGGAGGCCTGAATATAGGGGGGAATGAGTCCTCGTTAGCAGTAAAAATATTTGTCTATTACATGTTCTGTAATTTTCCATATGAACATCTTAGAGTACATTCTTAGTCTTTCAGGTCAGTTTTCTCCTCATCCAGCGTAATGCCCGGGTCTCCATTGAATAAGTGAGTGCTGAATGAATGAATGGGGATGCCTGGTTCCCTTTGAGGAATAACATACACTTATGAGACTGCTGAGTCTTATTGATAGCAAATTTATGACCTCAGGAGCATGGCGCTCTGTAACTGTTCGTATATGAATATATCTCTTGCTAACTTTTGTTTTAAAACCCTTTTTGAAGTTGTACACCGACAAGATCAATGCAAAATTCCATGAATGCCATTATTTTCAGCATTCACTCATTTTAGAAGAAAAGGAAACTTCCTTTTCTCACCTCCCACAGCCTGAAGAACGTTTCCTTTTTGAGAAGAAAAATTACCATTTGTTTCAAGCTTTCTCTTCAATTATAGCAATTTCCACATGTTTTAAAACTATTCTCAGCAACAGAAAAATCAACATTTGCACTTTTGATGCATAGGCTAATCCAGCAGCTACAGGTTTAAAGGCATCATAGCTGTGACAAATAATTGGGAAGATTTTTCCTTATTTGCTCCTGGCTATTGTCCATGCTGCCTGTGAACTCAGAGGCAGGACAATCCGAACTGTTTTTTGAGTGCTGTTAAATGGTCCACATAATGATCTTTTCTTAAGGATAAGACAGCATACCCATTTAGCTGCAGTTTTCCTCGCTAGTTTTTCTGTTTCAACAGACTTTGGTTGGGAGGACAGTAAGGGAGCATCCAGTGCAATCAACCAGCTGTGGCCTGCCAATTCCAGTTCCTGACAGGTAGCAAGCTGGATTCTTGGCTGTAAAGAATCTCAAGCAGTTTCGATATGCTCTCTGGAGGGCAACTGTTTAGCCTAAGCAATTCAAAGAAGCATAATTGTGCTTCACAGTACACAGAAAGTCACCACATCTGTTTCATATTTTTGGCTTTTAGAACTGAACTAGAACAGAGAAATAAACATACAGCTTTGAATATAGAGTAAAAACAAGTTCATGGTGCACAGATGAGCATATTGTATGGAACTCAGTGAAAATTTCCTTAATGAGGGTTTCTTTTGGTAAAGTGAGAAATATTTCTGGTGTTAATCAAGGTTTTTTAAAAAAGATTTAATAGAAAATATTATCTATTTAAATGTCAAGGCGGCCTATCATTCTCCCTTAAATCTATTATAGTCAATTGTTGAGATGCCGCGGCGGCGCTCACGTGACCTATTGCAAATATTTGGGGACTCATCTGCACTGCATTAGCCTTTCTAGTGGTGGTTATTTAAAAAAATAATTTGGATGTAGTAGGCTAAAAACATTCAAGGCAATGAATTAGAACTTCATTAACCACTTTCATCTTTTATTTTGGTTCAAATGTAAATGCAGTCATTTGATATCTAAGTGTATATAATATGTGATGACTGTCTTTTAAAAATGTAATCTAGCAGAAAATACATCTTAATTTGAATGTAACACTGTTTTAAATATAATTTTAATATCCTTCAGCATCTGGCGTCTCAAAGAGTGAGGTCATTTGAGGTTAAGAAACTTTTCCTTGCAATAATAATAATAATAATAATAATCTTCAGACAAACAGTAAAAAAGGCAAGTACTTAATCTAAAGGATCAGATATCATGGAGAAAAGGGAAGAAAGAGACTGGCATGCACCAAGACTTTCCTTTTACTAGGGTCTTTACATTATGATGCTTGTGTATTTCTTACAGTAGCTGTCATGAACGTAGTATTTTTGAGATTTTCCAAATGAAGGACCTGACATGAAATAATTAGCTCAAATATTATGAGATCTGCCCTAATCATACTCAGATCCTCTCATTCTATCTTTCTTTCAACTTGCAGTTACGTATTTTTGTATTTTTTTAAATGTCTGTCTTTAAAGGTCTGTAAGCTCCATGAGGTCAAGGACTACATCTGTTCTTCCTTATCTACCCAGGGACCTGCTTACATATAAATAGAGGCTAATTGATATTTATTGACAGTGATTGATGCCTGGCCTGGTTCTAAACTACTTAAATATATTAACCCATTTAATCCTCCCCTCAAAACTTTGAATGGATTACTATTGTCCCTCCTTTATAGACATGTAAGGCGAAGCACAGAGAAGTCAAGTAACTTGCCAAAGTCATGTAGTTAAATAGAAGAGCAGGATTTGGGCCTTGCCAGTCTGACTCTATCTCGGTCCATGGTTTTAATTATGAAATGGACTCTTGGCACAGTCAGAAATAATCTGAAGTTAAGGTCAAAAAAGACCTCATTGACAGAATTACTCACTTAGATGTTATGGTAACTTATCATCACCCCTAGACATAGTATTTATTCATTTCACAAAAAAGCATTGTTTCCCTGCCAGTGTGCTAAGCACCTTTTTAAATTTCCTTGCTCAGACCTCACAGGAACCACGTGTGTGTCAGAGAGAGAGAGAGAGAGAGAGAGAGAGAGAGAATATCTTGTTTCTTCTAATTTACAGATGGGGAAACTGAGGCTGTAAAAGTTTAAGTAATTTGGCCTTGGTAAATGTTCTGTAAGTAGCTCAGGCTCCAACGCAGTTCTCGTTCAACTCCAAACCCAGTGCTCTATGTCATTACGAGGCATTGAAATCTCTTTCCCTTTTCTGACTGTTAATACATTAGGGGTAAGTGTGATTAGCCAAAATGACATGACACCTAGAAAGACATTAAATTTGTTGATTTTTAGCTTCCTTTCTTCTTACTTAATGATTTGGGCATTGTGATAACATGGGTCTGTCTTTTCCTGCCTTGAAGGAGAAGCAAGGCGGGGCAGATGCTCACCTTTGTAACTGATTTAGGCTGACAGGAATTTAGTGTAGCCCTGAAGTTATGGACCGAGAGCCTTCATGATTCTGTGCCGCAAGCCAGAAAGAATAAATTATGCTGTTCCCTTCTTCTGTCATTTTAAATCTGTAAAGGAATTGTGTGCTATAAAAACTTGAAACCTGCTCCTCTATTGTTAACGTCTGATTTTTTTTATAGGCTGTCAGAGATTAGAAAGAGAGGCTGTATAGTTCAAGTGTTATTTTCAATCAGGTACCTATCATGCATTTTTATATCAGGGAGCCAATGAGTATTTGTTAATTACAGCGATCATATAATCTTTCAAATGCAAATAGTCTGACTCAGATTTCAGTTTGTTTGGTACCAAGCAATGAGGAAAGAATGGTATAGCCTGATCCTTGTTTTCCTCCCATCTGTGTGCACCAGGCAATCACCACTTACAGATGGTTGTGATTCAGAGACAGGTTGCCACATGCGAAAAAAGTATGTTTCAGTTATTTTAATAAGATTTATTGCAGTAGTCACAGTTAAATGCTTAAACCTTAATGATAATTGCTGCTAATCTTTCAAGAAAATGATTAGAGTTTAATAAACCTCAAGAAGGATATTTTGCTGTAAACTTCAGCGAAATTACAAAGGTAAATTTTGTTTACTCCCTCATCTCATAAATCAGAATGCCGCGTATGCCTTTTTCCATCTCTTGAAATTAGATTGTATACACACACACACATTTATATTACATATATTGGGGACTAACTAAGACCCCTAATTTCTATGAAAAACACAATGGGTTAAGTGACAACAAATAATTCTGAACAAATATACCAAAATGATTCCTAGTCAGCTTTGAAGTGGCTTTTTTTTGGGGGGGTAAAGTATATTTATTTTAGCTATTTTAAGTGTACAGTTCAGTGACATTAAGTACACTCACAGTGTCATGCATCCATCATCACCACCCATTTCTAGACTCCTTTCATTTTGCTAAGCAGACACCTTGTCCCCATTAAATAATAAACTCCCCATTTCCCCTTAGCCCCGCCCCCGATGACCTCCAACCTGCTTTCTGTCTCTATGAATCTGCCTGTTCTCCAGACTTCGTATACATGGAATGATGCAATGTCTGCCATTTTAAGTCTGGCTTATTTCATTTAGTGTAATTATTTCATTTAGCATAATGTTTTTAGGTTTCATCCATATAACAGAATTTTATTCCCTTTCATGGCTGAATAATATTTTGTTGTATGTATATACCATATTTTATTTATCTATTCATCTATTAATGGATATTGGCATGGACATTGATATGGATAAAGATTTTTTGGCTACTGGGAATAATACTGCTGTGAACATTGGTGCACACACATCTGATACCTTGCCATAAATTCTTTTGAGTATCTACCTAAGATTGGAATTGTTGGATCATATGATAATTCTACGTTTTACTTTTTGAGGAGCTGACAAATTGTTTTTCACAGTGACTGTACCATTTTCTATTTCCACTAGCATTGCATGAGGATTCTAATTTTTCTACATCCTGGCCAAAACATTATTTTCTTCCTGCCTCCCCTTTAAATAATAGCCATCCCAATGGGTGTTAATCTTGAGATTAAAAAAACTTTTTTGAATGTTTATTCAATTTTTAGAGGCAGAATACAAGTGGGGGAGGGGCAGAGAGAGAGGGAGACACAGAATCTGGAGCAGGCTCCAGGCTCTGAGCTGTCAGCGCGGAGTCCAATGTGGGGCTTGAACCCATGAACCGTGAGATCATGACCTGAGCTGAAATCAGATGCTTAGTCAACTGAGTCACCCAGCTGCCCCTAACCTTGAGATTTTTAAGTTAAATAGATACTTTGAGTAATCATGTGAAAATGTTTTGTTTAGTAATTTTATACAAATTGTCACAAAGTTGATAATCTAGAATAATCTTCATTTACATTCATTATTTTTATTTGCTGGGTTAATCTTCTTGACTCTTGACTCTGAAAAGGACTCTGAATAGGAAAATTCCTTTACTTAAAGGTGATGTCACAACACACATAGATGATGTTTAACCATTTGTGAAAGCTTAAATTGATAAGTAGTTTTATTTTAGTATATAAAATAAAGTAGCAATAAAATTTGTATATGCGTGTAAGAGATGAAACAATATAGATTAAAAATCAGGGAATTTCTGTTGTTATCCAGGTAGGATGATGTGTGTTTACTAAGTCGGTTGAGATAGGAAACACATACACACATCTCTGTATTCAGGAGGCTATCGTAAAGGAGATATGAATAGATTAAATGGGATTGTCTTAGATATCAAAACTTGGGAGACCCTCGTTGACCTTAGATTTTAGGATTTCTCTTCAACTGAGTATGCACTGGGTATTATGAGGCTAGGCTAACAGACGGGTAGAATCTGTTTGGCACATTCCAGTTATGGCTTTTTCCTTTTCAAGCCGGGATTTTAATGGAATTTGTGCCTTATTAAAGACTGTGCTGGGAGACTGGGTGTTGGGTGTAGAGTTCTACATTAAAGAGATCACTAAGAGGGGAACTGGGCTTCCTGTTTTGGGGAAAAAATCAATGGGTATCAAGTTTTGATTGAAAGTGGCTACAAACCATCTGTTAGATACATTTTAAGGTTTAGTATTTCATTTCTTGTACTAAACACCAACATTTTATCACCATATAATTCTAGGTTATATGGCTTTTGAGCTTCAACTTTGGGTCATGTCTGAAATAAAAGTACTTATTTATTTGTGGTTTTAAGATGAAATAACTTGTATTTTTTCAGAATCAAGTTCAATACTTTTTAAAGAAGTATTATGTAGAAAAAACATTTAAGAAAGTAGAAACGAATGAAATAATTCTTCTTTGCAATCTGCCATGTTGATAGCATTTTCATTGAAACCATAAAATGTTTGTTTATAAGCAAATGAGTTTGTAGTAACACTTTAAGAAATTAGTGCTAAAACAAATGTTTTGTAGCTCTGGTCAGGGCACTGTAAAATATAAATCAAATAAATTGTGTCCTTTTCTCAGTCAACTTACACTTCAAACTGCATGGGCATGCGTAGGAAGTTGAGATATTGTACACATATTTAAAATACAGCCATAAATGAGAAATCACATTGTCAGGAACAGACAATATTCTCATTGTACTGGGAAATGCACGTTAGCCTGGGTAGTCGTGGAAGGAATGAATCATAGCCTCTCTTACAGTGAATGAGTCATGGCTGGTTGAATGGAGGTGGGAGTTTCAAGCCCTCTTTCTTTGAGTGATGGAAAGAATTTTTCATCATTTTATATATTATTCAATATCTCTGTCACTGTTGCCGTTGATGAATGATATGAGAAATGATCATTTATCATTTAAAATCAATTGAGATATTTACAACTAATACTTTCCTTCCATAGATCTGGAAGTGCTTTCCAAAAATCAATTAATTCGCACAATATGCTACTGTAAGGTTAGTCTTATTATCACCATTTTATGGACAAATTCAAAGCAAGAGAGGTTAATTAACCCATCACAGAGTCCGAAGGGCCGAGTGGCAAGGCAAAATGGACTGAGCACCAACTTGAAGGCCAGGAACTCTGCTTTTAGCATGGATTTTAATTGATTTAGATCAGTTTCTCCAGCCTAAAAAGCACAAGCAATAATTCTGAATTATCATGCAGCAATATAATGTGGATTAAATAATTAATATTCTGAAGCCCTTTATAAATGTGAATTATTATTACTCATTTTAGCGTTAGACCACTAAGTCGGCCAAACTACCTTCCAGCTCTGGTGACTAAAGTGTAAATTAATTGGCTGAGCGAGAAATTCATCTCACACATTTCCTGCTGAGAGATAAGAGATTCCTCTGTTCTGATTGGAAATCTATATATACAATGGTGCATTTTACTCTCCTTCCCTTAATGTATGTGTTTGTCTCCAATTCCCTGGGAGTTCATCTTATACGGAGAGATCCATGTTCAAAATATTAGCGTAAAATGCTCATGTTTCTTTTAGGAAAGTCTATCTCCCTTTTTCTAGAGACGCACTTTTAGGAATATTATCATGTGGTCAGCCAAACTAGTAGTTTGCTTTACTAATCCTTCACACACTTGTCGAGAAAGATTATAGAAAATGATATTTTCTCCAAAGACACATTGTCCTAGCTCATCAAGCTTTGTGCTTATATTTTTCAATAAGTATATTTAGGAAACATATTTAGGTTGCTTTATTAAGTTTTTCCCTTTAACCATCTGATTAGGAAAGTTATCATTAGACAGGCAAAAAATCCCAAACTCTTAAAGGAAGGGAGGGCTCAGGGGTTGAAAGGAAGTCTAAAAGTAATTACCAGTTTTATGCTTTTTTAGTAGGATAAGGAAGTCTGTCTACAGAATTCTTAATATATCAACAGATAGGTAATAAGAATGATTTTGAAGATTGTTTTAAGATGGATTTTAAGTTACTCATTCAATAATTTTTTTTAAATGTTTATTTTTTTAGAGAGGCAGACAGAGCAGGAGCAGCAGAGGGGCAGAGAGAGAGAGAGAGAGAGAGAGAGGGAGGCATAGAATCTGAAGTAGACTCCAGGCTCCGACCTGTCAGTACAGAGCCCGACGTGGGGCTCAAACCCATGAACCGTGAGATCATGACCTGAGTTGAATTCGAGGCTTAACCAACTGAACCATGCAGATGCCACTCAACGAATATTTTTTGAGCATCTGTTATATGCCAGGCACAGTTCTAGACACCGAGACTGAAGACTAGGACTTTGCTGTCTATCACTTACAGTAAACAAGCGAAAAAAGTATGTATGTGAATATGTGTTCTAAGTCAGTTAGATAAGAGCCAGGGAAATACAATGAAACCCAAAGGGGATAGAGTTTAGTGGGAGTTCTGTTTTTAAAAGGGATGGTTATGAAAGGAGGAGACTGACCGCCGAGCAGTTTGAAGGAGGTAGCAAGCCTTATGGGTATCTTTGGGAAGAGCATTCCAGTCAGAGGCAATAGTGAATGCAGGAGCCCTGAGAAAGTAATAAGTATGTGGAGGAGCAGATGTGGTGGCGATTCTAAGGGACATCACGGGGCTTAGATATTTGGAAACGTGCTCAGTTCTCTGAAAACAGCTGAAAGGCCCTTGGAGCGAGAAATCGTGCACATACACATGCAGGAAGAACCCTTGAACATCGGTATGGACTATCAAGAGCTAGCAGACTCCTAGTTTGCAAAGAGTTAGCAGAAGCTTGATTTATTAATTTCAAGGAGAGTTAGTGATTAATTCTTGATTTTTCAAAACATATCAAGTGTCTAATTGTGAAGGCAGAAGAGTAAACTTGTACTGAGGAAAGGTCTATAATTTGGACAACTGCAGATTGGGTCAGAGAGCCCACCGGATAACCTAGACAAATCAGAGTGCACAGTGACTTGTGCATCAATAAAGCATAATTTTTGCTTTTAATTTCTTTTATCAAGATAAAAATCACACACTGTAAAATTTACAATTTTAAGTATACAAGTATACTTTATGGGTTTTAGTACTATTCTCAAAGTTGTACAAACATCACCATTATCTCAATTCCAGAATGTTTTCATCATGAGATCAAGCCCTGCATCAGGCTTGACGCTGAACATGGAGACTGCTTAACATTCTCTTTCTTCCTCTCCCTCTGCCTCTCCCCTGCTTGTGCTTTCTCTCTCTCTCTCAAAAAAAAAATGTCCAAAATAGTCACATTCATAAAAACAGAAGGCAGATTACAGGTTGCCAGGGCAGGGGCCACGACAGGAGGAGAATGACTACTAATGGCATGATGTCCTTCTTTATTCCTAAGAGGTTTTTATACTATGCTAAATGGCATTATTTTAATAATTTAATTTTCAGATTCTTTATTTCTAGTATATAGAAATGTAGTTGATTCTGGTATACTGACTTTGTATCCTGAAACATTGCTGAAATTGTTACCTCTAGCAGATTTTTAGTGGATCTATTAGTTTTCATATGCAGGGTCCTATCATCTGCAGATATAGCTTATCTTCTTGTCCATTCTTTTTTTGTCTTTGTAATTTAAGATTACTATGTTTCTTCACAAAAGGAATGTTAGAATAAATTTTACAGGTGGTCAACCATCCCTTGTTCAAACAGGGCACACCTCAAATCTCACACTGTGGGAGTTTTATTTATTTTAACTACCAATACAAATGCCAAGATACTCCACCAAACATCCACCGGAACTTTTTTCATTTTTTGAATTGTTCACAAACATTTCCTATAAAATCCACCATGCAACAAAGAAATGGCACATCTTTTTCCTTCAATTTGAATACAATGGGAAAAAAAGAATATATATATATATATGTAGTATCTTTTAAACTTTGTGGGGGAAAACATATTCTTCCCCCCACCAAAGTTTAAAAGATAATACCAGGCTGACAGTTTGACTATAGGTGAGAAAGTTATCTAGAAGGGTAATTTATTTAGCATCAGTCACTTCTGTATCCAAGTATTATTCTGATTAATAAAACTTGCTGCCATTAGGCTTCTGGCAAATATTCATACCGTTACTGAATTTGTGGAATTGCTCTTCCCTTTGGTTTTCCTTCACAATTAGTAACATAGAAAGCTGCTGCAGGGCAGTGGCAAGCATTTGCAAAAACAAAAACAATGTCCCCAGTTTACTGTAAGCATGAATGTGTATGACAGAATTACTTCTCGACCAATGGATTTTTTAAAATAAATTTTTAAATGTGTATTTATATTTGAGAGAGAGACAGTGTGAGAGTGGGAGAGGAGCAAAGAGACAGACACAGAATCCGAAGCAGGCTCCAGACTCTGAGCTGTCAGCGCAGAGCCCGACGTGGGGGTCGAACTCACAAGCCGTGAGATCATAACCTGAGCCGAAGTCAGATGCTTAACCGACTGAGCCACCCAGGTGCCCCACAAGCAATAGACTTTCAAATCATCAAGAAATCAGCAGCAAGAAATTTGCCAAGATACTATGCTTATGTCTAAGAAGAGATGCATTTATTTATATCAAACAGAGGAGCTAAAAATCAAACTTAGTGTTTAGTTTGGGGTGGTTTGGGGAATCCAGCCATTTGAAAAATGACAGTCTTAAAAACATGAATAACAAAAATAGGTTCACTAAATTTATTTAAGAAAATCAGAACATTTCTTACAAAAGAGCATTACATTCTGCACACTGCTCTGAATAGATGCCAGGGACATATGGACTATTGTTACTTTTCCTCCCTGTTTCACTCCCCAAAATATTACAATGACCACAAAGCAGTGTTCACAATAATTACTTGGGGGAATTTTTTCCTTTGAAACCACCAACAATGAGCAAAAAATAAAATTCACTCACTCTGCTGCTGTTTCAAAATTTTAGTGTTAATTTTTGTACACCCTCCCCTGCCCCCCTTCCTTTTGGTAAGAAACTAAAATATTTCATCTGGTGAACAGCAAAGATTTTAGTATACCTCGAATGCAGAACACCTATGAAGCAGAGTAATGTTGACTTTTTAAACAGAAGCAAATAAAAAAAAAACAAGATGTAGGATTCTTCTAGTTCTTCACTAGTCTTAGAAAAACTTTCTAGAATCCTGCTTCACACTATGAAAAAGAAAAAATATCTTGCATCAGAATCATTCAACATCTGCTTCACGCTGTTCTGCTGCCAATACTTGTGCGTTCTGTATCAGCTCCTGTGTTCCTGTAATTGTAGGAGTCTGATCCTCAGATCTTTTTAAAGGTTCTTCAATTTTGATCGAAGCTCCTGTCTCACAACAGATTTGTTTAATCCTCTGCCCACTTTTGCCAATTATATACCCAGCCAAATCTTTGGGAATAGTTATTTGTGTAGTAACAGTAGGCTCACCAAGATAACCATATGAGCCACAACCCCTGCATAGGAATAATCATATCCAGAGCTGTCCTGTGGTTCATAAACCACCTTCATTCGATGGGCTGCATGGAGCAGAGTTCTAGCTTTCATCAGCACTGAAATGCCATGATAGTGTTCTCCAGGATTTCCTCTTCTGTCATAGGCCATTAGATCTCATATTCTAGGTGGTGGTAGTGGAGGAAGAGGAAGATTTTGAACTCTGCTTCCACCCTGGCTACCTCAATCAGGAGGAGCTTGAAGAGGTCTTCAATGAGGGCTGACATCATCATAATCTCTTCTAGATGGAGGCATAGGACACCAACCTTGACCAGGAGGCATTTTGTCAAAACCACCTCTCCCCCACACAGGAAATCCCACAGGACGTCTGTGGCAGTCATGAAACATCACTGTAAAACCATCATAATCGTAGGTTTCATCATAAAAATTGGGATCATAAAGCTGTACACGTTCTTTGATGGGTGACTCTCTTATAAGATCATGGATGATCTTGCAGTCTACAGTCTTATGAGGTTTTTCTTCCAATAAGAACAACTCTGTCAGTGGAATGAAGACAGCATCCCTGAAAAGCTTGATTGTTTTCTGTGTGTTCCTTCAAAGCTCTTTGATTTTTAGCACCTTTGACCCCAATAATTCCTCCTGCCAGACTGATGAATTAAGTTGCAACTCGAAGTCAAAGCTGCTTCCTTTATAGGTGTTGGTACTTTAAGCATTCTACAGCATCAGATTCTAGTGGGTGCTGATTGGTTGGGTGATGGCAACTGCAGGCCCTCTTCCAAGGTAGACATTTAAATATCAGTATCTTTGGTCACTATATGCTCAGGGCCACTTCTGTCTGGACTAAAACACTGGGATTGTGGTCTGTATGGGGAAACTTAATATTCTTGACTCCTTTTTCAATCACTATCCCAGCATTCTTGCTCTGTAGTACAATGCGTAAGTCAACCATCTTATCAGTGTTTCTAGATTTTCTAACATCTTGTTCCTCTTCCATATCTTCCATGTGGTGTTTACCAAATTCACCATTGGTTATGGTGTCAGGGAACGTTTCCTCTGGCTGTTCAGTTTCCAGTTTCTTGTATTAAATGGATGCAACAATTGGGTATTATATATCCATGTAGAACATAGCTGAACTGTTCTGGGTGAGACCAGCTGACACCCTAGTGCTGCAATACACGCCCCCCCCCCCCACCCCTGGCTAACATCCCTGTGCCCCTGTGCTGCTGGGCTGCACTCAGCTGGTCACAGCTAGACAGAGTCTTCTTGTCTTTTTCAAATGTCTTTTATTTAGTTTTCTTGCCTTTTGCCTTAGTTAGAACTTTCGTACAATGTTGAATAGAAGTGCTTAAGTGGATTCCTTTTCTTATTTGTGATCTTAAGAGAAAAGTGTTCACTTTTTCATTGTGAAGTATTATGTTATCTGTGGATTTTTTTTCTTTTTGTAGATAATGGTCAAAGAGTTTCTATTCTAGTTCTAGATTTTTGAGTGTTTTTATTGTGACAGGTGTTGGATTTGTCAAATGCTTTTCCTGAAGTGATCATTTTTTGTCCCTTAATCTATTTCTGTGGTGTAGCATATTAATTTTCATATATTGAATGCATCTTTGCATTTCTCAAATAAATACTACTTGACAATATTGTTTAATCCTTTTTATAAGTTGCCAGATTTGATTTGCTAGTATTTTGTTGAGGACTCTTGTACTTATATTTAGGATATTGATCTGTCGTTTTCTTTTTCTTATAATGTTTTTGTCTGTATAGGGTAATTCTGTCTTGATACAATGAATTGAGAAGTGTTCTCTGCTCTTCTATTTTTTGTTTTCATTTTTATGGAAGAATGTGTTAAAGATTGGTTATTGGTTATTTTTTCTTTAAACATTTGGTAGAATTGCCAATGAAGGTATCTTGTCCTGAGACTTTTTTTGGTAAGAAGAGTTTTGATTACTATTCAGTCTCTTGTAATAGGTATATTAAGATTTTCCATTGCTTCTTGATTAAGTTTTGGTAATTATACCTTTTATTCCTGATTTTAGTAATTTAAAACTTCTATTTTTTTTCTTGGTCAGTCTAGCTACAGAATTATCTTCATTATCTTCTGAATTTTTTGCTTTGGGTTTAGTTTGCTCTTTTTGTAGTTTCTAACAGTGGAAGGTTTGGTTATTTATTTGAGTTTTTTTATTAATATATGTGTGTAGAGCCATAAATGTTTTTTATATTCACTGCTTTATCTTATTCATAGCATAAGTTTTGGTATATTTTCATTTTTTAAAATGTTTTTTCATTTTTATTCATCTCAAAGCGTTTTCTAATTTCTCTTGCAATTTCGTCTTTGATACCTTGATTATTATAGAAGTGTGTTAATTTTCACATGTTTATGGATTTCCCAAATTTCCTTCCATTACCGAGCTCTCATTTTATTTCATTCTGTCAGAGTATCCTTTGTTTCATTTAATCATTTTAAATTTATTGAAGCTTATTTTATGGCCAGTATATGATGTATCCTATGGAATGTTTCATGGACACTTGATTCTGAGGTTTTTGTGTAGTGTTGTAGGCTGTCTGTTAGGTATAATTGGTTAAATTCTGTTCAAGTCTTATATTTCCTGCTTGATTTTCCATCTAGTTGTTCTATCCACTGTTTATAGTGGGTTATTAAAGTCTTCATTCTATCAGTTTTTGCTTCATGTACTTGTTTTTCTGTTAGGTTCATGGATATTTATATTAGGTGTACTTCTTGATTCATTGATACTTTTTTCATTATGACATGTCCTTCTTTGTCTCTAGGAACAAATTTTGTGTTAAAGTCTATTTTGTTTGAAATTAGTATAGCCATTCTAGTTATTTTCTGGTTATTGTTTGCGTGGCGTATCTTTTTCTATCCTTTTATTTTCAGCCTATTTGTGTTTATAAATCTGAAATGTACAGAAAGCATTTAGTTGAATTATTTTTTAAAATTCATTCTAAAAAAGGCCAGTTTCTGCCTTTTAATTGTAGAATTTAATCCATTTATCTTTAATGTAATTACCAGATAACATTTTCCATTTTGCTATTTGTTTTACATGTCTTGAGTTTCCTTAGTTCTTCTATTCCTCCACTACTACCTTATTTTGTATTAAGTAGATATTTTCTGCTGTACCATTTAAATATCCTTCTTTCTTCTTTTACCATATTTCTGAGTTTTTTTTTCTTTTTTTCCCAGTAACTAGGGATTACCATTAACATCTTCATTTATTACAATCTAATTCAGATTGACACCAATTTAATTAAAATGGTATAAAAAATTTGCTCCTTGTGTCTCCATTCTCTCTCTTTTCTTTGTGCTGTTATTGTCATACAAATTTCATCTTCATAAATATATGCTCAGGGATATACATAATCATTGCTTTGTGCTTTTAAATCATATAGGAGGAAACTAGAGTTATAAAATACATTTATATTGTCTTTTAAAAATATTTTGTTTATCTGGGAATGTGTTAATTTCTCCTACATTTTTGAATGATAAATCTATTAAATATAGAACTCTTAGTTGTCTAGAAATGCAACTTTGAAAGCATTCCAACCATGTTTTGTTCCTTCCAGTGGCTGCTAGGCTGATGATTTTCATGATACTTGCAGGCTTTGGATTTTTAAGACTATCATGGATCTGCAGAGGAAGGAATGAGAATAAAGCAAGTTAAAATGTCCAAAGCTCACTGCTGTTACCAATTCAGCTGTTTTTCTTTTACTTTTCATTTTTTAATAAGCACTCCTCAGATTGCTACAAGCCTTTCGTTATTTTCAGAGTTCCAAAAAAGCTAAATCTGACATTTTTTGCCAGTATTTTTATTGCTTTTATAGAAGAGAGACTTTTCAGAGGTCCATACTTGTTGTTTTTACTGATGTCACTAGAACACTTAGGGTGAATCATTTCAACATTTCACCCTATTTGTTATAGCGTTCCAAGTTAAAGCTGGTTGTTTTAGACTGAGTTTCACTGGAAACAGAACATGAGATAAAGACCTGTGTACAGATAGTTTATTTGGAAGGTAATTCTAGGAAGTAGAAGTGAAAAAGGCAAAAGAATGAGGATGAGGAGGACAAGCCAATACCAGGCTGTGTTTAATCATGTCGCTGCTACAAGCAAAGGAAAGTTGGCTGTACCAGAACCTCCATGGAACCACACAGAATGCCTTCCAAACGAGAGGTGAATGCATTTATCCATCAGTTCTTATCTTCCATTGGCTGTGGACTACTCACAAGGTTATTAAATTTCCCATACTTCCACGTCTCAACTACCATGACCAGAGAAAGTTCCTTTATTATCCACACATTGAGAGAATTAGAGAGTACCTGCTGTAGACCTTGTAAGCACAAAATGTATCAGAGGTCTCTAGGTATTGTTTTCCTAGCTGAGACTGCGATCTGAGTTGAGGTGAAGAGGATATGGGCTGGAGTATCTTTGTGTATTAGTCAGGGTTCTCCAGAGAAACAGAATGAGAAATAGAGAAACAGAAGCAATGGTTTGTGTGTTTGTGTGTGTGTCTGTGAGTGTGTGGTGTATTGTATGAGCCATATATATATATGCGCACCATTATTTTTTTAGAGTTTATTTTTATTTTGAGAGAGAGAAATTGAGAGCACATGCAGGAGAGGGGCACAGAGAGGGGGAGAGAGAAAGAATCTCAAGCAGGCTCAATGCTGTCAGCAAGGAGCCCAATGTGGGGCTCAAATCCATAAACTCTGAGACCATGACCCGAGCCAAAACCAAGAGTTGGTTGTTCAACCATCTGAGCCATTCAGGCACTCGTATATGTACCATTATAATAATATATACAATATGTTATGATATATGGTAAGGAATTGGCTCACACAGTTTTGGGGGCTGGAAAGTCCAAAGATTTGTCTACAAAATGGAGATGCAAAAGAGCTTATGGTGTAGTTCTATTTTGAGTTCAAAGGCACAATAAACAGGAGAGTTGATGATGTCTGAAGTCCAGCAGGCTTGCAACCCAGAAAGAGCTGATATTTCAGATTAAGTTTGAAGGCTAGAATAAGCCAGAAAGAAGAGAGTAGGCACTCAAGCAAGAAAAAACCTGTCTTACTTAGGGAATAGTCAATCTCTTTGCTTTATTTAGACTTTCAGCTAACTGGATGAGGCCCCATACTTTAGAGAGAACAATCTACTAAATATGCTGAAGTTGATCTCATCCAGTATGCTCATAGAAACACCCAGAATAATGTTTGGGAACCCTGTGGCTCATTAAAATTAATCATTATGTTATGGCATTTATTAAATCAGTCTACAGGTCATACATTAATAACTAGAACTAACTAGTTAATGATTGCTTTACATAGCAATCTAGTAGAGTATAGTGTTAGGAAAATATAAGCTTTGTGTAATCAACCCTTATATATAGGAATAGAACTCAAGTACTCAGCTACAAATATTACATTCCCAAAGTAATGTAATGTATTGGAGAAAAAAATTGGCATTAAAATATTCTATTTCAGTTAAAATGATTTCTTTGTAGCTGTAAAGTTAATCTTTGAAAAAAATTCTAATAAAAGCAGTATATATATTTTTCTTTTTCATGTTTTTAGTAAATTCCAGTTAATTAACATTTAGTATAATATTACTTTCAGGTGTAGAATTTAGTGATTCATCATACTCACCCAGTGCTCATCACAAGTGCCCTCCTTACACCCATCACCCATTTAATCCATCCTTCCTCATCTTTCCTCCAGCAACCCTCAGTTAGTTCTCCGTATTTAAGAGTCTGTTTTATGGTTTGCCTCTTCCCCCCACCCATCATGTTCTTTTGTTTTGTTTATTAAATTCTACATTTGAATAAAATCATATGGTATTTTTCTTTCTCTGATGCCTTAATATGCTTAGCATAATACTCTATAGCTCCATTCATATCTTTGCAGTTGGCAAGAATTCATTCTTTTTTATGGCTGAATACTATTCCATTGTACATGTATACCACCTCTTCATCCATTCATCAGTCGGTGGACATTTGGCCTCTTTCTGTAGTTTGACTGCTGTTGATAATGCTGCTATAAACATTGGGTTGTATGTGCTCCTTCGAATTAGTAGTTTTGTATCCTTTGGGAAAATACCTAGTAGTGCAATTGTTGGGTTGTAGGGTAGTTCTATTTTTAACTTTTTGAGGAACCTCCATACTGTTTTCCAGAGTAGCTGCACCAATTTTCATTCCTTCTAACAGCATAAGGGGTTTTCCCTTTCTCCACAAACTCACCAACAACTGTTGTTTCCTGTGTTGTTAATTTCAGTAATTCTGACAGGTGTGGGGTGATAACTCATTATAGTTTTCATTTGTATTTCCTTGATGATGAGTCTTTTAGCCATCTGGATATCTTCTTTGGAAAAATGTCTATTCATGTCTTCTGCCCATTTATAAGTGGATTATTTGTTTTTTGGGGTGTTGAGTTGGTAAGTTATTTATAGATTTTGGACACTAATCCTTTATTGGAAATGTCATTTGTGAATATCTTATCCCATTCTGTGAGCTGCCTTTTACTTTTGTTTTTGTTTCCTTCACGTGCAGAAGATTTTTATCTTGATGAAGTCCCAATAGTTTATTTTTGCTCTTGTTTCTTTTGCCTCAGGAAACCTATCTAATAAGAAGTTGCTACAGCCGATGTTGGGGAGGTTACTGCCTGTGTTCTCTTCTAGGATTTTGATGGTTGCATATCTTACATTTAGGTCTTCCATCCATTTTGAGTTTATTTTACTGTATGGTGTAAGAAAGTGGTCTAATTTGGTTCTTTCGCATGTTGCTGTCCAGTTTTCTCAACATCATTAGTTGAAGAGACTGTCTTTTTGGCATTGGATATTCTTTACTGGTTTGTCAAAGATTAGTTGGCCACACATTTGTGGGTCCATTTCTGGGTCTTTTATTCTGTTCCATTGACCTATGTGTCTCTTTTTGTGCCAATACCATACAGTTTTGATCACTGCAGTTTTGCAGTGCCTGCAGATGCCTGCAGTTATTTAATAGAGATAGAGACAGAGTGCTAGTGGTGGGAGTGGAGGGGGCAGAGAGAGAGGGAGACAGAGTTTGAAATAGATGCCAGACTGTTCCTACATTTATTTTCTCAAATAAACCTTCTGCCCCCTTTTCTCTTCTTCTCCTGGGACTCCTATGATATGAATGTTACTTTGCTTGATGGAGTCACTGAGTTCCCTACGTCTACTTAGAGAATCTTGCGATTCAAGATTTTTATTTCCCTCTTTTGTTTAGCTTTATTATTTTCCATATTTCTCTCATATCTACTGATGATTTCTTCCTCCCCTTCTTCCATAATTGTTGTCATTACATTCAGTCAGTTTCAAATCTTGGTTATTGCATTTTTCATTTCATACTGGTTTTTAGGTCTTTTGTCTTTTTGGCAAGGGTTTCCCTGATGACTCTATGCTTTTCTCAAGCCCAGCTAGTATCCTCATGATTGTTTCTTTAAATTCTGGATCCGGCACATTACTTAAATCTGTTTTGATTAGATCCTGGCCATGGCCTTTTCTTGTTCTTTCTTTTGGTATGAATTCCTCCATCTGGGCATTTTGTCTAGGTCACACTCTCTGTCTTTTTCTTGGTGTTAGGAAGCCTGTTATGTTTCCCTTTCCTAAAGTAATGGCTTTCTAAAGAAGAGGTCATATAATATCCAGGGTCTGGCACTTCAGGTCGTGTCTCTGGTGTGTGCTGCATGCGCTCTGTTGCTGTGTTATGGCTGCTCTATCCCTTAGGTCAGTCCTCTGCAGCATTTCTACTTGCCTGCAGTGAGGAGTGTTTGTACCTTGGCCAGAGCGTGGAGAGTTTTAACTAGGTTTTCTCTGGTCGGCTTGCTAAAAGAGACGTGATGCTCTTTCCACTAGAATTGAAGCTCTGCAGAACTCTATGGTTAGTAGATGTGGTTTGTGTGGCCATTTGTTCTGATTTCCTGGGGGAACGGGCCCACTAAGCTGATCCTTAGGCACACTTGCCTGAAAAAAGCAGTACCAGCAGAGCACCAAGAGTGTAAGCCAGAGGATGAGACTTGGTGTAAACACATCAAGCAGCTTGTGCTGTTTATTGAGGTTAGTTTATGCTGAGGGGCAGGGGAGGAAAATGGCCCCAGGCAGCTCCTTTTTCCCTGAGAGGAGAAAGTGGAGTCTGTGCTTGTTCTAAGGGAGGCCCTCCCAGAAGAGCAAATAACTCCCCCTTGTGCATCCTAGGCATTTTTCATGTTGTTCTTTTCACACTGTCTCTCTTTGAATTGTTTGCCTGCCTGAATCAGTGCTGTGCACTTTGGGCTCAATCCCAGCCAGGCCTGCTAACGTTTAAAATTCCAAACATTAGGCGCCTGGTGTGGCAAGGACCTGAGCTGGTCTTCTGGGGGACAGTAGGGAGAGGTCTTGCCATGCGGGGACTGATGCAGGTTTGACCAAGAATGGCAGTTTCACCAGAGCGCGGGGGCATGCGATTTGGAGCAAAACATGTCAAACAGGCAGTGTCCAGGATGGCTGCCCTCAGTAGGTGTCTCTCTTCCTGTGCCGAGGGGTAGGGGAGCGAAACAGTGCCTGCTGGCTTTTTTGTTCCCAGAGAAGCCGTGCCACCTCTCCCAGATGTGCTCTAAGAAAAGGGAACAGTTTCTCCCTGTGAGTCTTAGGTGATCATCATATTATGCCGTCGCCCACCTCCCCCCACCAAGTGCACCCCCTCCCCCACATCTGGATTCACTGTCTGCATTTTCTCCATGAGCAGAGTAGCACTTCCAGGGCTCTATCACCCTGATAGATAGAGGTTACGCCCCAGACCTCTAAAACTTCAGTCTTCAAGTCTCGCTGGTTGCAAAAACTCAGGAAAATCAGCCCCTCTCGTTTCCCAGCCAGTGGCTTTGGTGAAGCGTTCTCCTTGTGCAGTCCCCTGTGTGGTCCTCTCCCCTCTCTCTCTGTCTTGCCTCATTCCATGACCACGGCTCCTTCCCCTCCACAGCACCCATGTTCCATTTTTCCACCTAACCATGCCTCCGCACCCCTACCTTCCTGGATGTGGCCTCTTCTCCCCCTCTAGTAGTGCAGTTTGTTGTGTCAGTCCTCAGGTTGATTTCTTTGCAATATAAAACTTTTAAAGAATAAATCACATACTATATTTAATATCTCCATCTTAAGTATGAACACTAATATTGTTAAAGTATGTAGTATATCAATGTTTGTGACTCAAGTTTTTCTAAGCAGAGCTATAAATAAATTGTTTTCCATTTCATTTGATGCTATCATTTTAGGTGCTTTTTTATATTAATGCTTCAGTTCGTTAAATTTGTCCTTAACAGTATAAGGTTTTCTTATTGTAGTGCTAAGTGACAAAATTAGATTTCTAGCCCCAGGGTATTGAAAGGTGACAGCAAGGTTCTGTTACACTTTTGCAATTTATTAAATGTGTTTGGGAAAGAGATACCAGATGCTTAGATGAAGATTTGGGATTTTCCAAGTTCTTTATAGTACTAAAGATAAAAAAGAAGAAATCTATGTTTTAGTGTAGAAAATTCAACTTGCCAAGTGTTTTTATAATTTTCTTCTTGTTTTGAATAACAAACAATTTATAAAGATAAAAATTATATTACATTGTTCTGAATTTGGCCAGGTAAATCCAATATTTATTTTATGCAAATGAAGTGCTGTTCTTCAGATTTTTAAATTATTATCTATTTGAAAATCTTTATCTGTAATTGAAAAATGACTTCCAAATTAATGATCAAAGTTTCCCTGTAGGGCCCAGAGGACATAGCATCAAAACAAAGAATTACTTGTAGGCCTTAAAGCCAAAATAATATGTTTTCTGCTGGATTTTGGAGTTCTTTAGAAGCTGTGACCCCTTTGTGCCTTCCAGTTTCTCCCTTTTGAAATTAAAATACCTATCTTATGCTTGTCTAATCATTGTATTTTGGAAGAAGATAGCTTGGATTTTACATTTCTCAGATTCACTGATTGAGAGAAATTTTGCTTCAGGCTTGCCAATATTCAGAGTCTCACCTATAGCTGATTCAGATGATTTATTGATTTATTTTTTGTTTTAGAGAGAGAGAGAGTGCCAAGTGGTAGAGGAGCAGAGGAAGAGAGAGAGAGAATCCCAAGCAGGCTCCATGCTCAGCACACAGCATGATGCACGGCTCAATCCCATGACCCTAGATCGTGACCTGAGCTGAAATAAAGAGTTGGAGACTCACATGAATGAGCCACCCAAGCGCTCCTGATTCAGATGATTTAGTTGAGCAGATAGGGAATTCTTTGTTTCAGTTTTTAGATGAGATTTTGTGTTTAGAGTTAATGCTAGAATGGTTTAAGACTTTTGAAGATATTGAAATGAGGTGAGTGTTTTTGTTTTATTTTTCCTTACAGGACAGATTTAACTTTGAGGGACCAAAAGTGAACTATAGTGGATTGAATAGTGTCTCTCCAAATTCATGTCTACCTAGAACCTCAGAATATGATCACTTGGAAATACGGTCTTTGCAGATGTAATTTGTTAAAATGGGGTCATACTGAATTAGGATGGACCCTTAGTCCAATGACTGGCATTCTTGTAAAATGACCGTGTGAGGACATAGACACACACATACACACAGAAGAGAAGGTCCTGTGAAGGAGGTGGGCATTGGAGGGAAACATCTATAAGCCAGGCAATGCCAAGGGTTCATAGAAACCACCAACAGCAGCAGGAGGCAAAGGATTCTTCCCTAGTATCTTCAGAGGTAGCCTAGCCCAAATGATATTTTTGTTTTAGGGCTTTAGCCTCCATAACCTTGGAAGAATAAATTTCTCTTATTTTAAGCCACCCAGTTTGTAGTATTTTATCTGGAACTAACACAGTTTTGTACTCAGACATGTCAGGAATGACCAGGTAGACAGAAGTTGGAGCTACTAGTCCTCATAGAACACTTAGATATAAGTTAATCTTGCACTTATATTCAGCATCGATGGCTAAATTCATACTGTAGGTATACATATAAGGTGTACATACTTTCCACTATTTAAGGAATTACGTTATTAAAAATAGTACTTCGGACCCAAGACCTAATGTAAAAGAATTTCCCCCAAGGACCTCTACCAAATATATAATCACCAGGTAACTCTAAAGGCAGCCTCAGGTATCTCCTCTATGTGTGCCTAAGTGTGTCTTCTCAATTTGCTGCTGCTAAATCCACTAGATACTAAAATTTTTCTGTTATATTTTTATATAGTCTGTGCATAGTTGATTATCATGTATGCTTTATCCATAGGCAAAAACATTTAAGACTGAGGCGGCACCTGGCTGACTCAGTTGGTTAAGTGTCCGACTCTTGGTTTTGGATCATGATCTCACAGTTTCGTGGGTTCAAGCCCCACATCAGGCTTTGCTCTGATACCATGGAGACTGCTTGGGATTCTCTCTCTCTCTCTGCCCCTTCCCCACTTGTGCTGTCTCTGTCTCTCTCAAAATAAATAAACTTTAAAAAATTAAAAAGAAAACCTGAAACCTAAAAATAGAAAAGGGAATAAGTATATATGTGCAAAGGACAGAAGTACGTGAACATTTCTCATAAGCAGATGTTAGGGAAAATATATGATTAAAAATTTCTTCTAATAATACTCCGAAGCTAACCAACTAACAAAAGTGAAATTTGAGAGGGCTCATTCTTCCTTTTTTCTGTTTGCTGTTTGAGATAAATTGTTATCTCACTTCAGGTCTTACCAGAGGGATCGTTTCTTCTTCTTCTTCTTTTTTTAAATGTTTATTTACTTTTGACAGAGAGACAGAGTGTGAGCAGAGGAGGAGCAGAGAAAGAGAGAGACACAGAATCTGAAGCAGGCTCCAGGCCTTGAGCTATCAGCACAGAACCCGTGAGACCATGACATGAGCCAAAGTCAGCGCTTAACTGACTGAACCACCCAGGCGCCCCAACATTGTTTCTTCTAAGATGCTGTCTTTGAACTCCAAGTCCAGATATTTGTCCACAATTAGTTGCTAGATCCCGTGCTTTTTCAAATCTGTTATTGTAGTGTAATCATTTGTCATGTAGTTGTTGTCTGTATTTGACTATCAGCCCCTAAAGAAAGTTCGTTGGACTAGAGAGGTTGCATTTTCTCCAGACTGAGTAGGCTTTATCTTTAAAAACAGCTTTGATAGTTTAATGGACATACAGTAAAATGCATATATTTAAAGTGTATAATCTGATAAGTTTTGACATATATGTATGCCTTCTGGGTCATCACCCTAACAAGAGAGCAAACTTGGCCATTACCCCCACAAGTTTCCTCTTGTAGATGGGATGGGTTTGAATGAAACTTTAGAAGTGATACTGATTCTAGAGAACTTAAAATATTCTGGATAAAAATGTCAGTGGGGGAAAAGTTTATGAAATTTGTAGCAATTAGATCAGAAACTCCCAGGCAGGATATGGAGATAGTTTTTTATTAATTTTTTATTTTTTAGATAGAAAGGACAAGTGTGGTAGAGGGACAGAGGGAGAAAAAGAGAGAATCTTAAGGAGGCTCCATGCCCATTGTGGAGACCAACCAGGGCTTGATCCCACGACCTTGGATTATGACCTAAGCTGAAACAGGAGTTGGAAACTCAATTGACTAAGCCATACAGGTGCCCCTGGGTATGTCTTTAAGACTCATTCTGGCCGGTTGAAATCCTCTCCCTGCATCACATTTGCTCAAGAAATGGTGCCTTGGGTTTGATGTCAACTATGTTGAGTTTGGAACTCAGTAAAAACTAATATAAGCCAATAGTGTAGTTCATTAATTCTAGGTTTATATTTTAATTCCTTGAAATGAGGATTCATCTTGCACTCAGTAATGTGTCATAGTTTAATTAGCATTTTCTTTTAATCAGTATATAAAGTAATGTTGAATCTTAATACTCATTGTATCTTATATTGTACAAAATCTGCTCGTCTTGTGGTTAAGGGATCAGAAACAGAATGCCTATTATATTTTCTGTAAGTTTACAGTTTCCTACTAAGCTGTTCATGGTTCTGGTTTTTTGTCTAGTCTCCTGAGGTTTGAATTGTGGGCCTGCTGCCATAGGACTCAGCAAGAGTCAGTTGGAAAGATACAGGAAAATGAAGAGCCTTTGATGCTAAGATAACCTGATGTAGCTATAAGATGTTACTCTTTTCATAAATAAACTAAAACCATTTTTGAAATTTTTACAAGTCATTGTGTAAAGAGAGACTTGTTTTAGGGTCCTACCCAAAAAAGACACATAAACGGGACCAGAGAGAAGGACTGACTAATCAAAGGGAAGGAAGGAGAACATGGAAAAAAAACCTTATTACAAGTTTAATCTGGAGTCACCCTGTCAAAGTAAAGGTATAGATCAGAAGTTTTATACTGTTATTACTATTGAGTTCATGTGTTTGGGGATGCTGCTCACTGGGTATACTCACATGTGTTGCCTGGAAAGTTCCAAACACTGTTGTAATTTAAATGAAAAGCCAGTAGTAAAGAAGTGATATTGATCACATGACAGGCTGTCCTGATGATGTCAAGATGGAATTTATTTTGTTTGTATTAATCACTAGCTGGGTTTTTTTGACTTGCTCTTTAGGATTAGAAATGCACTTTTATTGGACCTGAAGAGTACATCCATTTCTCAGGATCAGAGTCATTTTAACCAGAGACCTAGGACCAAATTGTTAAAGAACAATGAGAAGTAAGACTGTCAAGTGGACTAACTGGGTTATAGTAACCTGACCAGCACATTCACTTATTTTAGGCAGAGCTACATGGAAAACTAAATTATAATCAGAAGACCCCTTGATGAGGACAGAATGAATCATCAAGTTAATTGTGTAATACGTAACAGAAACAGAATACATAAATTAGTGGTTGAGGGCACCCTCTCTCTGTGTCATGCTTGTTCAAAACCAGTCTCTAGTATTTAAGCTTCTTTTATCTGTGATTCAAAATTGACCATGTGTGTACTTTGTATTTCCACAGTCTTATTTAGCTACTGTATAATTGGTTATGTTTCAGGTTGACTCAATTATCATTATATGCCTGTATTAATTGCTGTGTTTATGTACCAAACTCTCCAGTCATATATCACAGTTCTTGTCTGAGTTAACATTTTGATTTACTCTTGCATTTGAATAACCACTTCTACTCTGTGCATTTTTGACTGTGTAGGTTTATAGGTTTGTATGTATTTAAATATTTAATATTTCATCATTTAGATTATCCTCAAGTTCTTAAATAGGGAGATTTTTTGTCATTGCCCTCATGCACTGTCATAGATATCAGATTTCAAAGTGCCTCCAAATATTTCAGGACCTTGGGATGGTTTCTGGATTTTGGGTAGGCTGTGTGAAAAAGGGAGACTGAAAGAGGCCAAAAACATTGGTTTTGGCAGATTCCTTGAAGCAAGATTCAGTGTTAGGGTACAATCAGAGTTAGCTTAAAAGTAAGGTGGATACGTCAAGCCTTTCTTGAATATCCATATTTCCTCCATTATAGTCACTCTGACAGACTTATTAATCTTTTTATCTTCCTTTTTTGTTTCACCTTTTTTTGCTATCAATAATGGAGAATGATTCTCAATTCATGCAAATGAATATTACTATACAGATAAGTGTAGCTGACAGTCACTGAATGCTAATTTTATTATTCACACTTAGCATGTGCATAAATTAAGTCGTGTTGTTCAAGTTTCTTTATGCAATTGTTATGAAATGAATAGTTCTTAAGCTAAAGCCATTCTCTTACTAACTTTGTTTTTACACTTCTTTATAAATATACCTATGAAGATTATTTCCCTTTCCTATTTTTTAGAAAGGAAGAATTATAAGTAGAAAGTTAACAATGGGAAGGATGTGCGTTCATTTGCATGAAATTATTGTTAAGGACAAAATTACTATACAAGTATTATAATGTTGAGATTGCATGCAGTACATAATAATTATGTTATTATACTTTAACTCTTCTATTATTGGTCAGAATTGTCAATTTATAAGGGTAACCTTTGAGGGAAAAATGAATTAAAGGAAATGGGTAGAGAGCAAACCAATGAGAAATCTTAGTGGAGAGGTAGTAGTATGGTAGAGACTGATGAGCTTTTAACTAGACCGTACTTCCTCTTCTTGACCACACAGTTAAACCACATTTCCCAGTTTCCCTTGTACTCAGGTATAGCCTGAGTGTTGGCGATCTATCTCTTGTCATGAGACTAGAAGTGACAAGCGTCATTTCCAGGCTTGGCTTGTGGAACTCTGACATAATCTTCCAACCTCTTCTTCTATCACTTTGGTAGACCTTGGCCCAGTGGCCTTGGGAACCACATTTTGAATATACGGAGTCATAGAAAGGAGGAATTATGACTTCCTGAATTGCTGTTTAGATGAAAGTCCTTGCTGCTCAAAAAAAAAAAAAAAAAAAAGGTGGCTTTATATGAACAAGAAATAAACTGTTGTGTTTGAACCATCCTACAGTTTTGAGTTTGTTAGCTTAATTAATATAACTGGAAATAAATAATTTCTTGATATTCCTTTTGTAATTTGTAGTATGCTATTTTTAATCCATCAAAATGACATAGCTTTAAAAAGATACCATTATGCTTTAAAAAAAACTCATGGAGGGCTTTATTGAAATGACACAAGCAGTTATTATTAGTAGGAACTCAGTTATTAGTAGGTGATCATAAAAATCAGGAAATCCTTGACATGCAAGAGGGCTTTAAAGTTGTAGAAAAACAAAAGTCATGTCTTTATTTTTATTATACACATTGGCTCCTAACAAAGAAAAAAGCCTCAGACACCAACGAGAAGCATGTTGGTATCTTCATTGTTGGTGTGTTTGGATTTTATGTGTTTTGTTCATATTCAGCAGTATATGCAAGATACCCTTCCTTCCATTAAAGTATGCCGGGCAAGCATAGGATGATTGGGATATAGCCATTTTGAGGCAAACACGTTTTCTACCTACAAAGACTGAGTTTATCATTAAGAAAATGACCCCATAATTGACTAATTACATGTTATAAGTGCTGTGCAGAATTACATAGTACTAAGTGAACGTATTATGAGGGATACCACTCAAAAAAAGGGGGCTAGGGTGGGTAACAAGAGAGGTTTCCTATGAGAAAGTAACATAGAAGCTGAGAACTCAAGATTGAGTATCAACTATCAAGGCAAGGAAATGAGGGAAATGGGCATGGGACATTCAAGGAATCAGGAAAGCAGAAGAATGGGAGAACAGAAATCATTCTGTGAGAAGTATGATGAAAGGCTGCAGAAGGAGAGAAGCATTGGATGTGACAGGGGCTTCCTTAGGTATGTTGAGGAGTTGAACTGTATATTAACAGTAACAGGATACTGTGTGTTTTTGAGTGGATTGACAGAAAAAGATTTATAATTTAAAGTGATCACTCTGTTTCCAGTATGGTGAAAGATTTAAAGAAAGGAAATAATGACGTGTGGAGTCTAGTTGGGAATTGAGGTCAGTAGTCTAGCTGAGAGATGATGGGGACTTGTACTAGGGTGATGGCACAGTACATGGAGACCTGAGGACCAGTTTCAAAGATCTTCAGGAGGAAGAATTGTCAACATTTTGTGATTAATTGGATTTGACGCTGAGAGCCAAGTCAAGGATAACTTCCTGGGTTTTGAGTTTTGTCATTGGGTAGATGACATGTTACTTTATCAAAATAGGGAATACTGGAAAAAATACAGGAGGAAAGATAGTGTGTTTATTTTTGGACATGTTGAGTTGAACCTCTGAAATAGTCAAGTGGCTTATTTAAGTATTTATATACTTAATAATGTGTGTCCATAATTAAGTAGTTGCATTAAAGGTCTGAGATTCAGAAGATAGATCTGGGTTGAAGATAATGTTGAATTTAATGATCCTTAGAAATGTTTTCGTCCAACCCCCTTTTTAGCTTTTTTTTTCCTTTTTCTTTTTCTTTTTCTTTTTTACATTTGTGGATGCTGTAAGTCTAAAATCAAGGTGTCAGCAGAGCCACGCTCACTCTAAAACTTGTAGACAAGGAGCCTTTTTTTTTTTCTGACTCACCCAGCTTCTGGTGTCCTCAGGAATTCCTTGTTTATAGCAGCAAACTAGTCTCTGCCACTATCTTTCATGGCTGTCTTCTCCCTTTGTGTTTTTGTATTTTTAGATGATACACCCCTATCTGCATCTCTCTTTTTCTAAGGATACCATTCATATTGGATTAAAGACACACCTATTCTAGTAGGACCTCATCTTACCTAATTACCTCTGCAAGGACCCCTTTTCCAAATGTCACATTCTGAGGCACCGGGCAACCCAGTTATTTTATAGATGAAGGAATCATTCTTGGCAACATGTATTCATAGATTGCTGTATTGTGTACATAGGACTTTATATCATCTCATTTATTCTTTACAACTTATTTGAGGAATTATCTCTGTAATTGAGAAGTCTAAGACTTGAGGTCAACATTTTTAAGACTTCCTACTAATATGAAGGTAATGAACCCTTCTGCAGAGGATTAAAGTGACTTACAGACAAAGTGGCAGGTAAAGATATTGCAAGAGCGAGGACAGAGATTTGGCTGGTTTCGCAAGGTCATTTTGCTTCATGGCCTTTTTGTCATAAAGTCTTCGTGAAATTGCCGAGTAGAACAAGAGCAAAATAATGGAACTTGTTAACCCGCTCTTGAGACAAAGTAATCTCACCTTTATTTAATTCAAGGCACATGTCTAATAGGAGTGCCAGCCTTCATAGCTACTTTCCCATTAGTGAAAAGAGTAAGAAGTGTATTTTAATCTCTTAGCAGTTTTAACATAATAGCTAAACTAGGTGGCTTATGAACAACAGAAAATTATTTTTTTCTGGTTCCAGGGACTGGGGAGTCCAAGATAAAGATGTTGGCATATTTGGTGTCTTGTGAAGATCTACTTCCTGGTTCAGAGATGCCATATTCTTCCTGTGTGGTTAAATGTTGGGGAGGGCAAGGACAATCTCCGAGTCTCTTTTACAAGGGCACTAATCCCACTCATGAGGGTTCCACCTTCAAGACTTAATCACTTTCTAAAGGTCCCACCTTCAAATACTATCACACTGGGTGTTAGGAATTAACATATGAATTTTGCAGCTGGTGCAGCAGCGGAGCTACAGACATTCAGTCTATAGCAAGGTAAAGACAAGTGCAGAAGCTTCCTCTCACTTCCTGAGTAGAAGTCTTCCTGAGTAGACAGAACACTGAGCCAGTGTTCTCTTTTCTGTAATCCAAAAGAAGAGGTGAGGGAGAGAAGGGTTCGTCCCTGTAAAAATGTCTCTAAATTATAGAATCAAGTACTTAACTTTCATACCTAGAAAGTAGAATCAGGATGGCATGTCTTTAAACTTAAATATTAGAGGAAAAGGAATAACCCTTTAAAGTTAATATAACAAGGAGCTATGGGCTTTTTGTCCCTGAAGACCTGAAAAATAGGCAAGTCTTCATACCGCTGAAGGCAAAGGGATGAGCTAGGGAATTCTTTGAGAATTGGTTCTGCCCAGTGATGCTAAGATTGTACAATATTGTGTTGCAATTTACAAGTGTAATATAAACACTGTAATTGCTTATTATCTTTGCTATTTTAAATGGCTACCAGTGGAAAAAAACTTGTACTCTCTGAATCATCTGGAATTTCTAAAATTGTTTCATTTTCTTTGAATGTTAACAGCCCTATTTTAGTATTTAAATTTAAAACTCTTGAACTCATCCAATTAAGTACCATTGACCTTTGAATGTAAAGTAGAATCCATTTTACCCAATAGTAGAACTGATATTTATATTCTTAAAAAATCATATTTAGGTTCAAGTATGTTGAGGAGTCTCCCTAAGAAAAAAATGGAAGATTCTATGGAAAGAAACATTAAGAGCATCTTTGAAAAGCTCGTGAAAGCTTTGAAAAGCAAGTCCTAGTTTACTCGAAGAGGCAACTATAAGCTTCTGAAATTCACTCAGACATATTCGGTGTGACTATGGTGTCGTCAGAGAGATAATTGTACAAGATCTTATTGAGATAGCATCTTTATTGAAGTTATTAGAGACTCCTCTAGCATGATTATGTGTGTTAAGCCTAATGGTGATTTAACAATTCTAATGTTAGTCACAAGTGAGTGACCATGACATATTAGCAAGTTCTTAAATCTTTTGAATCATCAAGGGACATTTGAAATATGTTTCTCTTGCCACACCTCTTCCTTTTAGGAAAAAGAAAATACATTCCATACCAATTAGCCCCAGGTTGGGTTCATCACTCGTTCATTGCATATTTCCCCACTGTTTTTTGATCTTAATTTTACTAGAAAAGATGGTCCTTAAATAGTAAAACTGTCATTATGTTATATGTGGGTTTAGGAAAATCATCAAAATTAACTTGGCTCTGTTAGATTTCAAGCACTTAGTGACTGCATAATGAAAGGCAAGGGAAATTTTGGAAAAATTAAAAACACACTCAAAACTGATATTGTAATTTTGAAGGCTATCGAATGATACTCTTATGAAATACATGATGCTAAAATGCCGAAATTGGAAAGGATTGTTAATAGAATTTTTGAGGTTATTAAAACTATTAAAAATGCAACTAATCAATTTCAGAGTCTGAAATACTGCTAAAATTCGTATGATGCCAGTAAAAACATGCCTCTTCTAAAAAGTTCTTTTTAGTAAAAATTAAAAATTAAGCAAGTGAACAGAGGCATTGCATTTTTTAGTGTAGAGTCTCAGCCTTTGGTAGACAAAATAATTACTGGATGAGTTTATAGAAATGAGAGATTTTGGCTTAATTTCCTCCCTCCTCTCAGAGTTTCAGATTCTCTAGGTCTAGGGTGGTTGCTTGGGACTTGACCTTTTTAAAAACAAAGCATCCTTGCATAATCCTAATGCAGGTGGACATGGGACTGCTTTAGTATTATTAAAAGTCAATTTCCTGGCAATTTGGATAAATCTCAGTAATATAGTAGTAATTAAAAGAATCCAGGTTGAAATTAGCATGTGCTGTATTATACCTTTTTGTAAGTTCAAAGCAAGCAGAGTTGACTTGTACCCTGTTAGAAGACAGAATAGTGATTATAATAGTCCTCTTTCCTGGAGGACTGTGAATAGAAAGGCACATGGAGACCTTCTGCATGTTGGGAATATTTTATTTCTTGATAGATACTGGTAATATAAGTGTTTTCATTTGTGAGTAGTATACCTTGTATATGTAAGTTGCATTTCATTTGAATAGTAGTTAATTGCCTGAGTGCCTCTAGTCTTTCTTTTGAAAGACAAGTCTATATTGCTGAATAGCTGGACCACCAACCACTGTCTGTGATAAATTAGCTTTAATAATAATGGAAACAACAAATTTGGAACTTATGTAAATGGTTGACTGTAAAACCAAGCTTCACTTAAAACAATCTGGTATTACAGTGCGACTGATATTTTTTGTTTTAAGGTGAGTATACTTTAAAAAATATATATTTTAAAATCTCACATAAAGATTCCACAAGTGGGGCGCCTAGATGGCTCAGTCAGTTACGCGACTGACTTTGGTTCAGGTCATGATCTCACAGTTTGTGGGTTTGAGCCACATTGGTCTCTGTGCTGACAGCTCCAAGCCTGGAGCCTACTTCAGATTCTGTATCTCCCTCTCTCTCTGCCCCTCCCAAACTGTGCTCTGTCTCTGTCTCTGTCTCTGTCTCTCTCTCTCTCTCTCTCTCTCAAAAATAAAAGTAAACATTAAAAAAAAGAATAGATTCCACAAGTATTGAAAGTGATGCCCCTATAAGTGTGTCATTACCTTATTGTTTGCCTAGATATTTTTCTTTGTAATGTGTGTGATGGTGTGATCATTTTGCTTTCATGTGCATATTGTTATGAATTTCTTTGAATTATTTTCTAGTTTCTCTTTATCAGAAATTATAAGGTTTTTGTAAAGCCAAATAGATTGTTTTCTAATCCTTTCATTCCCCCCCCCCATTTTCCTTTGTACTTTTAACATGAGAATTGTCTTCCTCATCAAAAATCTGTCGCAGATTTTCATCTTTTAGTCTCTACGATGTCATCTCTTTTATTTATTTACCAATAGACATCAGGCACAGCTTGATTCTTTTACTCGATTGGTGGGATATCCTGAAACCCATTCAAGCAGATTTTTTTGAACTTTTTCCACATGCTTGTTTCCTTTTAGAGACGTGTAGGTAAGGACTGTGGAGAGGTCATGTGGATCCCGTCTTTAGGGCCACATCCTAGAGAAGTTTGGAAATGCAAAGCTGAGGAGCAAGCTGCAATGCTCTGTCTAAAAAGCCATGTAGAGTACTAAGAAGTTGGAGTGGAAAGGGAGTGAGAGCTTTGGCATAAGGAAGTGGACGCCAGAGAAGGTTAATTAAAAAGAAGCATCTCTTAAGTGGGAAAACTGTAGAAGAAAATGTTCACCCTGAAGAAGAGAGAATTAATGGGCACATAATAGCTACTTTCAAATATTTTGTGAATATATTGTAGAACATGCATTAATTTTTTCTGCTGCTAAGAAGTAATTGGAAACATAAGTTTGAGGTAGAATAATTTTGATCAAATATAAGAAAGTTTTTTCTGGAAATTAGAACCATCCCAGCATGGTGGTTAGTGCCCCACTGCTAGAAGTAGTAAGACATAATTTAGATTACTAGGAGTAAGCAAAGTTGTGGAGGGAGTTACTATTTAGTGAGAGACTGGACTGTATAACGTTTGGTGTCCTTTCCAATTCTTGGATTGAGTAATTTCATGAGGAACACTAGAAATACACTTATAACTTAATAGAAAACAAGGACAATCACCCCATTCCCACCCATTCTCACTCTCCCCACAAAAAGTTGATCTGACTAGAATAAGAGGAATCTGGTTAATCTCTGTAATTTAATGTTGTATGAATAATACCATTCATGGTAGACTATACAAGATAAAGAGAGAATAAGGAATGACAGGATAAATATATACATATATTTTAATGTTTATTTATTGTTGAGAGATAGAGACAGAGTGCAAACAGGGGAGGGGCACAGAGAGATGGACACAGACTCCAAAGTACGTTCCAGGTTCTGAGCTGTCAGCACAGAGCCCCACGTGGGGCTCGAACTCGCAAACCACCAGATCATGACCTGAGCTGAAGTCAGACCCTTAATTGACTGAGCCCCCCAGGAACCCCAGAATAAGTATTTTTTCTTGAGATAATACAAATGGAGGACAATATATTCAACTCTATTGTAATCATGAATATTTTTTAAACATTTAATTATAAACATAAAACTTCCCTCAGACATACCATGTACTCATGATGGGCCTCAATAATTATATTATTTCAGTTTACCAAAATTATTAGCACAAGTGACTCCGTGGTATTAAAAGATATTTTAAAGGACCTATATAAACTAATTTAAGATTCAGATTTGTTGAGATAAAATTTTTCCATAAGAATTCATTGGGGATGGTTATTTTTATGTTTTCTGATCACAAAACATATATTCATTTTCTTTTGTGTTCAGAATGCTGTATTTGGTATAGATATTTATTATGCTAGTGGGAATTTTAGTCTTCAGTTTGTGTTAAGCAGAGTCTTTACTAAGAGGAAGGCATAAAATATATCTATAATTGTAAAGACAGTCAGTGGTAAATTGTGGAAAATTTTTCCATTAAGAGGGGCCAGTGAAACCCAATAGAGTAAGGGTGTATACATTTCTAAGTAATTCCTTTGATTTGATTTGACAGGGAATAAGCATTTGTAAATATAGCTTGCAGAAATCAAGAAGGCTTATTATGACGATGATCTTGCCCTTATTCCTTTTCCCACGTGATAGTATTTGAGTTCTTAAAATAAATAGCAGGGGTTGGGGCTAACCCTAGAAATACTGCAAAACAGGTCATAATTTGTTAAAACCCATCCTCCTCCCTCGGTACTTTTCTGGGAGTCAAGAGCCCAGTGTCCTAACTGCCTAATGTATAGATAAACCAGACTTGTGACCCATGTTTTAAACCCAGTCCCCCAATTATCTCTGGGTTTAGTTCCTCAGAAACCTTCTCTCTGAGGCTGAGTTCATAAATTAGCTCATGTGAAGATACTAAGATGTTTCAGTTTACATTTCTGGTCTTGTGATAAAATTCCAAGGTATATTTTCTTGCATTGATTCATATATTTTTAAAATTGAAGAGGGGTCATCTTATTTCAAGTACTATTTCATAGATGAATAACTTGAGGACAGAATACTTAAATAAGTCAATCTAAATAATCTTTCTGATTTTCTTTCAAGACCTTGTCCGCTGATAATCAAATCTGTTAGTAGTCAGATATGCCAAATGATGCTGTATGTTCACATTAGAGGGAATTGTTTAAAGTAAAACAAAATCTATTATTGACTGGAATATGAGGATATAAATATATAGTCATCTGCCATAATGATGAAATTTATATTGTTACAGATGTCTTGAAAGTAATCCGAAATCTATTAAAAGAAAAATATAAGTATATCTTTGACATAGTAGTCTCCACTTACAGTGATCTAGCTTATAGAAATGAAAGTTTCAAGTTTCATTATATAAAGATCTAGTAGTTGTTTATTGTAGCATTATTTATAGTGACAAAAATCTAGAGATAAGTGGAAAATCTTTGGTAGGACAATAATTAAATTCATTAACTCAACAAATATTAAGCACTAACTGTGAACCAGAGCTACTTTAGATACTTGGAATATATTAGTGTACAAAACAGTTGAGAGTGGAGCTTATATTATAGCGTGGGGGAAAAACGTTAGAGATCATATGGTGATATAAGTATGTGTATAGTATGATTAAATGAGATGGTAGCGATGCAGGTTGACAATTTAAATAACATGTTATGACTGCCTGTTTGAAAAGTTGACATTTTAGCAAGGAATCGAAAGGAATTATCAGAAAAATAATCCAGACGGGTGCCTGAGTGGCCCAGTTGGTTGAGCATCCAACTCTTCATTTTGGCTCAGGTCATGATCTCATGATTTGTGAGACTGAGCCGTGCGTTGGGCTCTGCACTGATATTGCAGACCCTGCTTGGGATTCTCTCTCTCCCCTTCTCTCTCTGTCCCTTCTTTGCTCGCATGCACACTCGCTCTCAAAATAAATAAACATTAAAAAAATAAAAATATTCCAGACAGAGGGATCAAGTTGGGCAAATGCCCCAAGGAAGAAACATCTGCTACGTTTTGTGTGAGGAAGTGCTCTGAACAGAGAAGAGAAGACCAGGAGATACATCTGGCAGCAGGTGACACCACCCATGAGACAGGGTGGTGTTGCCAGTGCAATGAGAAAATCTAAAGAACTAGGTTCTAGAGTTGCGTCCTGGAGTACTCAAATATTAAGAATTTGGGGGAAAGTGTAGGAACCACCAAAGGAGACTGAATAAGAGCAAAGTAGAAGGGAAAACGAAACTAGGTGAAGAAAGAAAACCTGGGGGAAGAAAGTGAAAATTTAATAAGAAGGAATTAATAAATGGGAATAAGTATTGTTGATAGAGTTATTAGCATGGGGACTGAGAATTGATTATTGATGTAATGATGTGGAGGCCACTGGTAACCAAGATGAGAGCAATTTTAGCGGAGATATGGGGGCAAAAATCTGATTAGAATGAATCTGTCTTACTTGACTTAGTTGCTATAACAAAATACTATAAAATGGGTGGCTTAAACAGCAAACATTTGTTTCTCACAGTTCTGGAGGTCAGAAGTCTGGGATGAGGCTGCCAGGAGGTTAGGGTTTTTGATGGGAGCCCTGTGCCTCGTTTACAGACACCAATCTTGCTGTGTCTTCCCACGACAGAAAGAGAGCTAGCTAGGTCTCTGGCTTCTTACTATAAGGTTACTCATCTCATTCACAAGGACTCCACACTCATATATAATTACATCCCAAATGTTCCACCTTCAGGTATCATTGCATTGGGATTAGGGTTTCAACATGAATTTTGAGGGAATATCAATATTCAACTCACTGCATTCCTCCTCTGTGCACCACTCCCATTCATGTTAATGCCAGATACATTTACTCCACCCCAGCAGCTCCAAACTTAACTCATGCCAGTGTCAACTCTAAAGTCTAATGCCCCAAGGCATTTAAGTATCTAAATCAGATATGAATGAGTCTTGAGGTAAGATTCATCTTGGAGCAAGTTGCTTTCCCGCAGTGAACCAACCGTGTTACATGCTTGCCAAACACATTGGTGGGCCAAGCATAGGATAACAATTCCATTCCAAAAGGGAAAAATAGGGGGCGCCTGGGTGGCTCAGTCAGTTAAGCATCTGACTTCGACTCAGGCCATGATCCGACGGTTCGCGGGTTCAAGCCTTGCATCGGGCTCTCTGCTGACACCTCGGAGCCCGGAGCCTGCTTCAGATTCTCTGTCTCCCTTGCTTTCTGCCCCGCCCCAACTCACGCTCTGCCTCTCTCTCTCTCGAAAATAAATAAATGTTAAAAAAATTAAAAAAAAAAAACTCCAAAAAACAAAAACAAAAGGGAGAGATAGGAAAGGAGGAAGGAGTGATGGGTCCTAAGCAAGTCTGAAGTCTGGCAAGACAAGCTCCAGGAGATTTTAAGTCTTGAGAATAATTCCCTTTGGCTTGATGCTTTGCCTTCCAGACTCACTGGGGTAGCAGTCCTGCTTTTTGGAGCCACTATAGTGGAGGTTCTGCCCCAGCAGCTCTTCCAGGCAGGTTTTCTAGGTCTCTGCTGACCAGTTCTTCTTCCACTATTTGGGTTGGGACCTGTCCTCATGGCTTTGGGCAGAGGTTATCTGGCCTGTTGAGAGCGAGGTAATGGTCCTGGCTTTTCAAAATTAAGAGGCAGCCTTAATCTCTAAATTGCCTTCAGGGTCATTCTTCCTTTGTTTTGAAGATAGTGCCTATGCGCAGCTGAACAGGTCTGTGGTTCTGTCCCATAAAGTCCATGAAGTCAGATAATTTTCATTTCTTCCCATCTCCATCTCGTTCAGTTCAATTAAATATATTAAGTGATCTATATTTACTGACGTGTAGACATGTTCAGGATATATTATGGATGAAAACATGCATGTTTCAGGCAGTGAATGATAGTATTTCAATATAAATAATGAAACAAACAAAAATCCCCTCCTAGCATCATGTATGCTTGTATATGTAAATATGTATTTCCCTATGTCTTTGAACAGAAAGAAATGGATGAAAGTGGCCACACTGTTAATGCCATTCCCTTGTTGTGGTAAGGGGAGATGATGGAATTAGTACATGGGCATTGTTGGGAAGGGATGTTGTTTAGCTTTGTCTTTGAACATCTTTGTATTTATCATTTTGCTTGCCTCAAAGAGCATGCACTAGAGTTAAAATCTGAATTCCATTTACAGAGATAAATTAAGGTTAAGCCAAAGAGTTTAGCAGTTATCACAGATTTGAGAAATTGTTTTATAATCCAGGTCACGGAGTTACAGCATATAATTGAGAACTTGCAATAAAACTGGACACTAAAAAAATGATTATTGTAGTAGAAGTTGATATAAGAAAACAAGTAGTCTCATATTTGTAAATGCTAAACCAGAACTGACACAGAAGAAAATGAATAAATGTTCTCTCTCCAGTGAGAGAAGGGAGTCTTAGGGTCTGCACTTCCTCTGATCAGTTCGTCTTGAGACCTCACATGGCGAAAGCCACCAATACCAACAAATCCAGGAGAGTTGTTGTTCTCTTGTCTATGGACTTTGGAGACTTAACCATCACAAAATTACCCATAAAAGACTCATTTTTTTGAAATGATTAAAATTGCACATTATTTAAGAATATGTTGCCTATCTGTTATTCTTCCTAAGCTCTAATGAGGAAAAAGACATGCTCAGTATTTCAGCATCTGTGATTGAAACACACGTCTAGAACAAAAAGAAGTTTAGAGAAATGTACCATTTACCTAACTTGGATGGAGACACTCATTTACATGGGTGTACGATGATCAGAATTGAGAAGTTGTCAACTATTTTTAAGTGCTTCTAGGAGACCGACAGGTGACTGAGTCACAAAGATAGGTTGAAGAGAATAGAACTCCAGTGTTTGTCATCTTGGAGCACACATACTCCATTCCAATTTATTTTAACACTTTGAAAGCTAAAAAATGCATTATAGACTGGGTAAAATCATTCTATTTTTCTGTTTGTTTTAATAGGCCCATGTGGTGTTTTTCATAGGGTGCTGTTGACATTTTTGGTGGGCAATTCTTCCTTGTAAAGGAATGTCTTACGTTTTGCAAGATGGTTATCATTACACAGCCCTCCCAACCCTCTGCGATGAACTGCACATAGCGCCCCCCCTCCACCCCTGCTCTCTCACCCCTGGATATTATAGCAAGCCCTGTCCTCTGTATTTTAGTGTGTCTGCTAGGAACGGAGCTCCCCTCTGGGTTATGGGCCAACTTTAGGGTTAGGGAATAGTGTTATTTTTTAGTAATATATATTGTTTCACCTCGACCCAACTCAGAATGTTGAACAAACATTTAATTTGCTTTTGATATTGAGATCTGTGACACTTTGTGGTTCATCTTTCAAAAGAGACTTTACCTCTTTTTTTTTTTTTTTTGGAAAAAGTCCATGGCAAATGTTAGAGTTTATTCCTTTAGCAAAATAGGAATTAAGTTTATATATTTCTTATATATTTGAAAATGTTCCAACAATTCATTAAAGGATGATGGGTTGTCCCCTCAGTTAAGCACTCAAAAAAACCTTACTGATTAATTTTTTAAAAAGTTAATAAATCTCAGAACTGTTTAAGGAACAGGAAGTGAACTAAATCTATGACCTTTCTGGCATGGGCTTCACTCCCATCAACAGACTCATACATTTATGATACTATATAAATAATAAATAACAGTGGGTGACAAACCTAGAGGGAGAAAAAAGCAGGAGGTGAGGCATTCTACAGTCTTTGTGTGCATTATCTTCAACACATTTGTTGCATTGTGGTTTTTTGAGGACTAGGCTTCTTGAGTGTTGCTTGCTAATGGATACTAACTAGAAGGTGAGAAATCTCCCTGTCATTTACTATGGCCAGAGAAGGGAAAGATTCTTGTTGAGTGCTTAGACACACATCCAGTAGTCAACTGACTGCCTAATACACAATTTATCGGAAGGAGCTGAACCTTCCCCGCTGGACAGAAGTTGGTTTCAAGCCTGTGTTGATACTGTTGCTAAACCAAAAAGTAGATGGCAGGAGAGGGTATCCTGATGATAAGGAAATAGCAAGCTTTTGCATTCGGCAAAGACCTGGATTTAAATACCAGTTATGTTATAAATTTACTTTGGGAAAGTTAATATTTCCATGGAGGTTTTTTTCATATATTTCTCCCTCATTTCTTAGGACAGTCAGTGGAGCTCATGTCTGAAGAATGCTCACTTTTTTTCCACGCTTTCTTTTCTTTGTCTCTTTTCCTTCCCTTTCCTTCCTTTTCCTTCAATTTCCTTTCAAATGTTGCATGTTAGATTTCGCTGTAGTACACTGATGTATTCCTGTACAAGTAACAAAGTTAACAGTGGGACTAGAAATGATTTTCCACATCAGCCACACATTTTTTAGCAATATTAAAATAAATACATGGTAGTGTATCTCAGCTTGTAGCAATAAGGAAGTGTACTCCATTCTTAGGAATAGCTCCCTAGATTAGCTTAATTTCTTAGCATCAGTTTCTTCATGTTGTTGTATACACCGATATAAGAGGATTCTCTCTTGAGAAGCTTCTGTAGTGAGCATAAAAGCTTGTGCAGGGCTGTATATAATAACCTTTACAAATAGTTACTCAAATGGATGAATATAAAAAGAAAAAGAGGAAACCTAAAACCTTTTCTTTTTTTGAGCCTGCTATCCAGATGTTCTTCTGCAAGAAAGAATTCTGTTGTTTGTACTTTGGCATGGGGTCCATCAGATATCCTAGAACTCTAGTTCAAAGTGTGTTATTACCTTTCTATTTCTATTACTCATTTTTGAAGTTTTGGAAATACTTAGCTTTGAGTCCTTTAGATCACATTAGATCTTGCCAGGCCTCTATTGTGCTCTCTAGGGTACAAGATGAATGTCGAATTACCAGAGTATCTAAAAGGCAATGAAATTCTGATAAATGTGATTTCCAATCTGCTTCTTTCTATAGAGCAGATGATGACAAATATATGTACATATGTATTTGTACGCATACATATATATATGTAAAGTTGAGTCAGCTTATTTTCAATAATAATAATTGTTTTAGAAAGTTATCAAGAGCAAGTCAGGGTTCTTGAAAGATTTAGGTGGCAAAGAGAAAGTATATAGTAAAGGGAGAATGTCCTAGAATATTACTGACTTAGGAACGCAAGTGTGTGTCAGAAAGCTCCTTTTTATTAAGAAAAACTTACTCCATTTGAAACAGGAATCATATTTTATGTAAAAAATATGAATCTTTCTTATTCTGTAACTGTAGGTTGATATTTCATATATTTGAGTTTGATAGATATGTGATTTTGCCTTAAATGATACCATGCAGTCTGTCCATAGTGTCTCTGTCTCTCTTGATCCGGGATTGGCAGGTATAGCATTATGCAGTACTATATTTTAAACTAGGTGTTGACAAGTAATAGTAATTCCTGCTATTGTATGCCTTTTAAAAATAAAATAAACTATAATTTTACTTTTGTCTGCTTAGCCAATGTATTTTATGTTTTAATTATGAAATATTTGCTGAAATTTAGGGAAATTCTTGACGTTTGGAATCAAGTTGACTTGGAGGGTAGAGAAGAAATTTTAATAATTATACCAAAGGAGATTTTATCCATTTCTAGCAACAAGTTATGCTTGTGGCAGGGTGCTGGCTGCTCCATATCAGGCTAACGGTACCATTCATAAGTCATGCCCTGTTCATGTTTTTTTTTTTTTCCATGCAGTGCATGCAAGTTTTATAGAAAAATCAAGTAATGTGCCTTTTTTTTTAAAAAAAGAACATAGAATATGAAAAGTTCCAGTATTAGGTGGTATCTATATCTGCATACCATATTTTTCAAGCTCTTTGCCATGCTAGGAAAGAGGCAGTTTGTTTTAATATAACAACCTTATTAAGCTTACTTTTAAATAGAGCAGATTTACTTGTTTTTAAATTTTTTATTTTTAACACCAATTAATTTTTAATTTTAATTCTAAATAGACTTTATTATTTAGAGAAGCTTCAGGTTCACAGAAGAATTGAGGCAGGGCACCGAGATTCCCATGTATCTCTTCCACACATGCGCCTCTTCCTCCCGCTTTGTCAACATCCTCCACATGAATGGTACATGTACTACCACTGAGGAACCTGTGTTGACACATTATAGCTCCCCAAAGACTATAGTTTATATTAAGATTCATTCTCAAATCAGCATATATAGCATTATTGTAGATTTCAGCGTGCATATTACAGAGATCCGATGTTCACCCGAATATTTAAACCTGTATATATATATGTATATATATATGTATTTTTTTTAATTTAAAAAAAGTTTATTTTTGAGAGAGAGAGAGAGAGAGAGAGACAGAGTGCGAGCCAGGGAGGGACAGAGAGAGACACACACAGAATCTGAATCAGGCTCCAGGCTCTGAGCCATCAGCACAGAGCCCGGCATGAGGCTCGAACTCACAAGCCATGAGATTATGACCCTCTGAGCCAAAGTCTGATGCTTAACTGAATGAGCCACCCAGGCGACCCAAAACCCATATGTCTTTAAATTTTCCTGGAATTTTCTTCTTTGACCTATGGGTTATTTAGAAGTGTGTTGCTTAACTTCCAAATATTTAGGGATTAGTTCTGGTAAATTTCTGTTACTTATTTTTAGTTTAATTATACTATAATTGTAGTAGTTTTCTATGACAGCTATGTAATAAATTACAGTGACTTTAATGACTGAAAACAACACAAATTTAATATCTTTCAGTGCAGTAGTTGAGAAGTATGAAGTTGTTTCCCTGGGTGAAAATAGTTGGATGAATGGATAAAGATAATGTAACATATCTATCATGGACTATTATTCAGCTGTAAAAAAGAATGAAATCTTGCCATTTTTAATGACCTGGCTGGAGCTAGGGAGTATAATGCTAAGCAAAATAAGTGAGTCAGAGAAAGACAAATACCACATGATTTCACTTAAATGTGAAATTTAGGAAACAAAACAAACGAGCAAAAGAAAAAGAGAGACAAACCAAGAAACAGACTCTTCGCTGTAGAGAACAAACTGATGGTTACCAGAAGGGCAGTGGGTGGGGGGATGGGTGAAAGAGGTGGTTGAGAGTATGGCCATGATGAACACTGACTGGGTGTTGCATGGAAGTGTTGAATCACTGTACTGTACACCAAAAATAATAGTACACTGCCTGTTAACTATACTAGAATTAAAAATTCTAATAATTAAATATAATCTAAAAATTAAAAAAAATCCCCAAATCAATTCTATTATACCGAAAGATGTTACCTGAAGGAGGGTTTATACACAGTATAGTTTGAAGCATTAAGCATATGACTTTTTCTTTCTTTTTTTTTTTTTTTTGAACAGTGCTACTAAAATACCTAAAACACACAGGGTACTTGTGGGTGCATCAGTAAAGATCACATTGTTACGAAAGCCTGCATTTTCACCAGTGCACAACTGCAACAGAACATAAATGCTACAGGTGCAGAGAACTGTGTTCTTGCTCCGTTTACACAGCTGATGTACCTGTTCTAACAAAGGCGTGCAGGGCAGGAAAATGCACAAGTCACTCAGGCCAGGAGGGGCAAGAAGAGAATGAAGAAGTGCCGTGTGTGCATCAGCGTTGTTAATCGTCAGAAGCAGAACAGTACAGAATAAAGCCTGCTCTGTCAAAGGAAGAGCGACAAGACAGTTACATAAAAATTAAGGTGGGCTTTCAGAGTGGCTCACATGACAGCAATCCATGAGTAGGTGGTATTGTCCGATTTTATCTTTGCTTATCCATTTAATTGGGAACCAGGACAGAAATGTAAAATCTACACTTTGCTTATTAAAATTGCTAAAAAAAGAGTGCTCTGACTTAAAAAAAATTATAAAGACATTTGTTCCAACTTAATTTTTGGGAAAGGTATAATTTTCATATTCCTACTCAGATGCCAGCTTTTTGGGATTTTTTTTCGGGAGGGCATTTATTTTAAAAGTTGGCCATCCCCCTCAAATATCCTTTCAAACAAAAAGAACCCAAAGAGGCCCCTAAAAACGCCTGTCAAATTAATGCTTTTCTTTCTCTGAGCCAGGCAGGTGAGCCTCCTGAAAAGAAGTAAGTAAATTATAGTCTTGTGATTGCAAGACCGCACTGCATGTGCAGGGCCTGTGCTGCACTAGCTGCGTGTCCATGAGCGCCAGCCAGTGAATTGTGAGTCTCTCAGACTCTCTGGTAGCATTTGCTCAACCTACGACATTGAAGAAGAAAGCCACGCTGGGGACACAAGGAAACAAGTCAATCCAGTCTTGGATCGAACAACATTCAGGGAAACAGCACCAGCACCTTCTAAGAACATGCAAATCAAAAGTAACTCCATCAGAGCTACCTCGCCAAGAAGCATGTTTAAAGTTCATCAGTGCCTCAGGTCCTGCGGTAGCCCCTTAGCCACTTACCACAAAGAAACAAGTCTCATAATAGTTCTACACGTCAAAAAAAAATGTGGGTAAAATATAGAGATATACAGACACCTGATGAATATAAACTACTAGGGTTGTTATATCTAAATAAAAGAAATAGGGGCTCTCAGCCTCTGCAAGAAGCAGAGTGAGCTTCTTTGGGGCTGTGTGAGTGAAAAGGCAGGAGTGGACCTGTCGTGTGAGAGCAGAGGGAATCTGAGTTGTGCCACATTTGATGATGTGTCCTGTACACCTGTGCCTCAGTGAGGTGGTTCTCTCTCATCTCTGCTTTTCTTCTAATATTCCTCATGAAAAAATTCCTTCAGTTTTATGAAGAAATAATTGACATATGTCACTGTATATGTTAAAGGCATAAAGTATGATAATTTACATACATTCCAAAACAGTTATCCCAATAGATTCAGCTAACATCCATCATCTCGTAGAGGTAAAATGAAAAGAGAGAAGAAAAGGAACAAGAAAACATTTTTTTTCCTTGGGATGAGAACTTTTAGCATTTACTCTTGGCAACTTGCCAGTATATCCTACAGCAGTGTTAGCTACAGTCATCATGTTGTACGTTACATCCTTTGTACTTCTTCATCTTATAACTGGAAGTGTGTACCTTCTGATCACCTCTCTCTGTCCCACCCCCCCACTTCTTATGACCAAAAATCTGATTTCTTTTCCTATGATTTTTAAAAAAGATTCCATTTATAAGTGAGATTATACAGTATTTGTCTTTCTCTGACTTATTTCACTTAGCATAATGTGCATTCTTCACGGTCCATCCATGTTGTTGAAAATGGTAGGATTTCCTCATTTTTTGTAGCTAATACTCCATTGTAGATATGCATCCCATTTTATCTATCCATTGATATTTTGGTGGACACTTAGATTGTTTTCATGTCTCGATCATTGTAATGTTCATTACATAACGCTGTAATGAACATGGCGTGCAGATATCTTCTCAAGTTTGCGTTTATTCCCGGATGGGACTCCTGAACATTGATGAAGGTCTGTGGGGAAGGTGCCGGTTCTTTTTGTTTAGTTTCCCAGGGGTTCTAAAGTCTCATGCCATCCCTGAATTGGTATTTAAAGTCTAGTTAAAATTGTAGCTGTTTTCTTGTTACCTGTGTCCTTCCTTCTACTCCTGTGTCTGTATCAAAGACACAAGCAGCCAAGAAGGTCAGCATTTTCTGGATTACAGTTCATGGGGCTTCTTTGAATTCTCAGCACACTAATGGACATAAAACCATCTGTGATTTTATAGGTAATCTTCTTTGTTATTGTTAGGATGTGAGTGAGGTTCTTCTCTAGTTTCTGCATTTTCTTCGCCTCTGTTCAAGGTTGCTGCTAATAATTAGAGACCAATGCTGGCAGTGAGGAAAAAGAGCAGGGAAGATTGGAATGGTTCTGCCCTAGGGGCTACTTCTCACTGCCAATTGCAACACTGAATCAAGGTCTCCGTGTTTCAACTGTTTACCTGTTGTTGTATCTGGAGGCTTTTGCAGAGCTCTCTGTCCTGTGCCCTATAACCTGCTATTTTAATAATTTTATTTTCTGCTTAGAGTGGTTTTTCCTGCCTGTAATTAAGTACCTCGATGACACGAGTGTTATTAAGATGGGTGTAAAAATAAACGAATGTGACACTGAATATATTTACCTATGCTACTTGAGCTGTGTTTATGTTTTGTCCTTCATTCTCTTGTGTATTACTAAAAATTAATATTCAGGTGATTTGTTTTTCTCCCTCACCTTGTAGCTTATACCTAAGGATGACAATGGCAGTTATTTAAGGTATCTCGGTCTTGTACTATGATAACTTCATATTCAGAATGTTGGAAGGAGACTTTAGGTCACTTATTAAGGGGTAAATTTATTCTGGTCTTAGACCACTGACAAATGTAGAGTTTTCTTGGGGGATTCCCACATGTCACTTGCTTACCTCCTACGCTTCTGCTAAAATGTACTGCTGGAAAAATCATTGAAAACTTAATTGTTTTCTTTTTTGAGAGAGTTTATTTATTTACTTATTTTGAGAGAGAAAGAGAGAGAGAGAGAGCGAGGCAGAGAGAGAGAGAGAGCGAGGCAGAGAGAGAGAGGGAGAGACAGCATCCCAAGCAGGTTCTGTGCTGTCAGCACCAAGGCTGATGCAGAACTTGATCTCATCATGGTTAACTGAGAGAGAGAGAGTTAACTGAGCCACCCTGAAACTTAATTGTTTTCTTATTGTTGAATTTGGTTAATAAAGAAAAAGTAAGCTTGGTTCATGAAGTTTATAAAACCTATACATTTCCCTTTATTTTTCATCTTGACTAATTGAAATTTTATGCAATGAATTAGTCACTCAACCAGTTATTCATGACTCTTGCCTCATCCTCCAAATTCAATTGTCATGAAGTCCGATCTTGGGAATATGTCATCTCCACCCCATCACCTCTCCATGCCACAGTCGTAGACTAAGCCTGCATGGTTTCTCATTTTACTTTTATTGGCTGCAACAGAAGGCTGCTGCATGATTTTGTCGGTTTCAAAAAGACTGTCATTACTGATATTTCCTTTGGTTCAGCTTTGCATTACAAAGAAGGCAGTTTTCAAAAGTTAAGTGAAAAGAGCACACATGAATATCAGCAGCCATTGGTACAAAACCGCTTTTAGCTTTAGCTATCATTTACAAAGAGAGTAGTCTAGAGGAATAGCATGTTTTAATAGGCAACTCAGATTTTCAGAAAGCTGTTGACAACAGGCTATTCCTGGACAAAGGCAGAATTAGAAATGGGATACCTGAAGCATAGACTGTCTGGGAACCTAGAAACCTGGAAGACTGACTTGGAGTTGGGAGGAAGTTCTCCACTGTGACTTTGGACATACTGGTATAACTCCATTAATACACACAAGAGCAAGATATGTGTAGATATTTTTCCTTCAATTTTCCAGAACCACTCCCTACCAGTCTCTTCTCTGCTTTGTGCCCTGTAGGTTGGACTTGGCCAATAAGAAAGATTGCAAAGGATCAAAGGTGACAGCTCAGTGAGGTCACGGTATTAATTCATCAGATTTCACCCGGCCACATTGCCAAAGTATTGGCTGTTTCTCCCCTAAGGCTCCTGTCTTGCCTCTTCAGTCCTGGGAGTGGTGGCAGCCCACAACTAGTAGCCCCGAGGCACCTCAATGGTTTCTTTTATTCCTACCAAGACTTTCTAAATAGTTCTTCCCTTCACTTACCTTATTCGAGTATGTCCTCTGTTTTCTGCTGGGAATGTGGCTATGCAGGTGATACTGAAAATATTCAATAACTTGTAAGGCACAGGCAACAACTGATTAAAATAGATGCAGCAGCAAATAAGCAGGAAGGCAGCACCAATATTTGCTGTTTAAGTGTCAGTGCTGGTTACAGAATGTGAAAGAAGTATTTTGTAAGTAATAGTAGATAAGGTGTCAAAGTTTACCATTTAAAAAAAGATAAAGTAGGCTTAAGATCTATAATAACATCTTTCCTCTTGTCCTCCCCTCCACTGGCTGCCTAAATAGCAGAGGAAGAGAGGATTGCCTAGAAGTCACCCTAGAGAGGAAAACCCTTTTACCAAAGTGTGGTGATTATACACTCCTGGCTTAGTTGGATATTCCTTCCTTTGGGTGGAACTCCAGATGTGTTTTTGATTTACATTTTTCTTGTGAGGCCAAGAAGGTAAACATTTTAGCCTCTCCTTCCAAACCTTCCTCTTAAAAATCTACTAATACATTGTATTTATATTTACAAAGAAGAAACCGTTTTCAAGCTCACAGTATCACATGCTCGTAACTTCTCATACTCTTCAACCTAACCCAATGTATCTTCCTATTCCAATGTAACGGTTTAGCCATTGGTGAAAACTTACCATCAGAGAGCATTCCTTCCTCTGTGCTGGTGAAATGTTCAGGACACCCAGCATCACTCTTGCCATGTATGAGAACCTTTCGTGGAAACCACCCGGCAAAATTCATTGCTGTTCTCTGTGCCTGAAGACGCTTCTCACTCTGTATTGTGATTAATAGTGCATGTTTCTGTCGCCATTTCTAGATTTTGATCTCCTTGGAAACAGGGATCAAATCTCTTTTCATCTTTATAACCTTAGGCCTTACAACACTGTATGCGATGGATTTGATAAACATCTGTTTATCTGTTTCAAGGAATTCAGTTCCTGCACATTTGACGGTGAGCGTGTGGCAGAGCAAGAACTCAAACCCAGTTCTCCTCTTACTCCTGGGTCCAAGCTCTTGGCCGTTCTAGGTGCTGCGGTTGCTAGTTGTTTTTCTAATAGATACAAGTTTATTTTTGTTAATGTTAAGTTTGCCTCATATTTTAGGAAATTGATGATTTCTTACGTGGCTTCTCAGATCTGATTTACAAGTGCATCGATTAATTTTGTGTACTTTGCACCACAAATCCGAAAAATAAGAGTTTGTAAACATATTGAAAATAAGATTAAAAAAAAAGAAAATAAGATTTTTTTTTATGACCTTGAGTCCTATTTCTTTTCTTTCATGGCAGGGAGCAAGAGCAAAATGAGAGGCAGAAGTATATAAACGATTCACGTAATACCACAGAGAGCCCGATGTATAGTAATGGATCCAGGATTGTGAATGTCTCTCTTGGCACCCTCACCACTGTCAGATTATTACTGTGTTCTCAGATTCAGCTGAATGTGTTCAAGGATCTTCTTTGGTCTGAAAGGTCAGCTGCTTTTAGTTGTGCACTGGTAGAATACTAATATGTCCTTATTCAAATTACCTGCTACAGCACTTATTAAATTGATGGCCTTGTGCTCTAATTTAATACTGGTGTCGTTCAGAGGTGGGCTGCAGCGGCACTCTGTGCTGAACTGGGTGATGCTGAGGCAAAGTTCAAGCTGAAACCGTGGTTCGGGGCTGCATTTTCCCACTAAATTAGCAGTCAGATGCGGTGTATAATTAATTAGCGCAAACCAGGGAAAGCTTGTCATTTAATAAGCCTTTTTTATTTCCACATTACACAAACAGTGGGAATTGATCCATTAAGTGCCTGGCTATTAATGCTGTTTAATGTACGTCTGGTGGTTAAATTGAGATGTCTAGGTACATACGTCCAGAGCTTAAGAGCTCCTCATAGTTTGTTCAGTATTTGCTCAAATTTGAAGTCATGTCCCACAGAATCGATAGTAGCTTTGTTACTGAATTTGAGTCTCATTCAAACCTGCATATGGATTTAAGTGGATAGTTAGGGCGTGGTCTCAGAAATAAGTTCCTGTATTGATGTCTTAAAGTCCAGCTAGTCCCCTCCCCCAGAATTAAATATTACATTGTGTCTGTAGCATTCTCTCTTCTCTTTCTTTTTTATATAATCCTTGCCTGCAATTACCCAAGGTAGAGAAGAACTTTTTCTTTGCAGTGGTATTCAGCATAGTATCATGGAATTGTAGTAGGAATGAGTGAGCCTTCTGAAGTAAACAGAATGAGACTTCAATTGCCCTGCCAAGACATGTGAGAGCACATACAGATTTACCTGTGGCCAAAGTACTAGGCAAAGAGTTGGATGTTGAAAAAATGATTAAGGATGTTTCGCACTGTTTTGTCAACTGATTGTTCAGAAGTAGAAGGTTAACAAATGTGTTCTTTAGAGTTTGTATCATCACATTATACAAGCACAAATGGCAACATTAAATGCTTTTTTTTAAAGTTAATGCAGACAGGAAAACTAAAACCTTGAATGTGAACTGGCTTCGTGGATGGGGTAATTTGGGATGAAGGCCATTTGCTGCATGAGGAAATTACTGTATTTGCCAGCATCTGTCTCATTTTAATGAGTGAAATTTGTCCCTATATGAATTATTAAATATTAGAAAAGTTAATTGTGTGTATGTGTGTGTTACACACATATAAATGAAAAAGTACCTTGAAGACTCTTAAAAAAGACCAGCAAACATAATCCTAAAACTGTGTCAACATTTCTGATTTTTTTTGGTAAACTGAGAAAACTTCGTGTAGGTTTACATAGAGAATGTTAAGGCTGTTTTCTTGTTAAAGGATGCCACTTGGGACTATTTTTTCTTGTGTAATTAGAAGAAATATTTGAGCTACAGAAATTATTCAAGCTGTGAAAAGTTTGTTTTGAAGAATGATGGATTAAAATGTCTGTGGCATAAAACACTCATGTTTTGGGACCAGTGTGGACTTGTGTTATTGTACCGACCTTATTCTGCCTTATGTTCTAGTCCTATGTTTCCTTGCTTGTCTCCTGTCCAGACTAAAAAGACCTCTAATGCTGGGGCATGTCAAAATATAATATTATACTTTTGATTGGTTATTACTTTGTCAGACTCAAGAATGTATAACACGTTTGGGTGGTACTTGAGGGGAATACTTGTTTAATTGAATAGACAATTATCTTAAAAGGAAAATAAAGAAAATATTTTATTTCCTCATGTTCAATCTGCATATTGCCAAGAAATTAATTCGGTGTGCTAGTAACTACATAATTGTGGATCTTTCATTAAATTTCCTACCTGGCCAATTTCTCAAACAGTAACAGAATTACCCTCATGGACTCTCAAAGACTAAGAACAAACTGAGGGGAGAGGGGGGTGTGGGAGGAGGGAGAGTGGGTGATGGGCACAGAGGAGGGCATTTGTTGAGATGAGCACTGGGTGTTGTATGGAAACCAAACTGACAACAAATTATTCAAAAAAAAAAAAAAAAGAATTACCCTCATGACGTCATTGACTTTTTCTCAGTGAAAAAGTTCTATGGGTATTACTCACTAACAAACCCATTCATTGATTCAATCATCCATTAATTCTCCACCATTTAAGGAGGGTTATTTTCTGCCAATAACTCAATAATACACAAACACATGGAAAGATTTTTACCATTTCCCTATTTATGGAATTCAGTGACTTTATCCAACAAAATGCATTTTCACCACCTTCTAAACTTGTTAAATGTTTGTGTTAGATTTAGAGCCAGTGATCAACATTTTCACTTTTTCTCTGTGTCCTTAAATCTTTAAAGTTAGGCAGTGTGAGAAGCGTGTAATATGTTACATCGTCTTCACTCTGGCACTCTGACTATGGAAACCTGGGTTGAGAAAATCATCAGTGAGTCCCAGGGTCTCCAATAAATAGAACCTTTCATCCACCCATTGATCAGGTAGTAAGTAGGAAATAAAACTTGAGTACTAATATTTGTGTATTGTTCATGTTAGCTATACAAGCTTGCCTTTCCTAATCTATACAATCATTATAACTATTTTCTTCTCGAATGCGTTACTCGCAACGTAAGCTAAGATAAAGGAACATCTTTTAAATATAGATTCAGAAATACTTTGGCTGTAAATAACAAAGTCTGGTGGAGTATCCCAATTTTCACAATTTTTTAGGTTTATATGTAAAAATAGTAGCCTATGGACTAAAATTTAAATATGCTGTGGCAATTTTTTATTTTTAATGAACCAAAAAAAAAGATACTTATAAAAGCCTATAACTCTTCCTAAAACCCAGAAAGATTGTGATTTACCTAATTGTGTGAGTGCCATGTCTAATTTGTAATATTGGTTAAAAGGACAGAATGGATAGTCTTATTTGATCATTAGTCTATTTGATTGGTCTATTTAATGGCTTTTTGATAGATGTGGATAATTTGGATAATTACTAATCTAAAAACAATTATTGGCCTAAAAATAAAACTCATGAGCAACATAATGTTGAGATATAAGTAAAGTTTACTTGATGGTAAATTCTGTGAACTTTAACGTTTTAATGCTTTTGGTACATAGTATTCATTGCTAATAACAATTCTAAATAAAAATGTTCATGGGTAGTAATATCTAAAAACTACTATTTTCTTGATTTTGGCAGGGATTTTCAATATCAGTTTAACACAATTATTTTTAAATTTGTCATCTGTAAAAATGTAGGGAATGAATAATAAATGTTGGCTAACTACTGATGGGCTTATATGAGAATATTCGAGTTCTTATTTTTTAAAAATATCTTTGTAGTAAAGGAAAAATTTAATCTGCACATATAACAGAATCAAAATTTAGAGTGCATTTTTACTTGATGAACAGCAAAATACAATATATAAATACTTAAATTCTTTTATTAAATTACATAGTGGACAACCATTTGGAAAGCAAATTATGCCAAATAATATTTAATTTGGGTTTGATTTATATTGAGATTTACAAATCATGAGGTTTTATGTTGAAATTTTTAACGAAGCTGACTTTTTTACATCTAAATAAGATTTGTGGTTTGGTACTTACTCATTTTATTTCTGTATATTGTACAACTGAGTAATATATGATCTTAATAAGGTAGTCAAACTGTATCTTTAAAATAGCTACCATGTTAAGAATCTAGAGCATTCTATATGATTGCATATTTGTTACACTATTTCAACCTCTAAAAGCTGATGAAACTCTCATAAATTCCCATTATGTGGTTGAGGATGGTTATATATAGTATTGCCCATTAACGATAACTTTGAGCAAAATAGTAAGTGGAAACTTCTTAGTCACTGACTATTAAAATATTGGAATATATAAGGCCTAATGTGGAGTGTAATACAGTACCTGGGAAGAGTTGTGTGGTTAAAATAGTCCAAAATGATTGCATTCTTTATTTGCTTCACAAAATTAACAAAGAAATGTCCATATTTTGAGCTATTATTCTTCTAACCTATCCAAAGTTTTCAGATTTTTTTGTATGCTTTGTACCTCTAATTTTTTCTAAGATATCTTTTTAAATTTTGTTAAAAATAGGTTTGTCACGGGATGCTTGGATGGCTCGGTTGGTTAGGCATCTGACTCAGTCTCAGCTCAGATCTTGATCTCAGGGTTGTGAGTTCAAGCCCCATGTTGGGCTCCACACTGGCATGAAGCCTACTTAAAAAAAAAAAAGACAGATACCATATGTTTCCACGCATAGGTGGATTTTGAGAGACTTAGCAAAAACCATGGGGGAGGGGAAGAGGGGAAAAGGAAAAAGACATAGAGAGGGAGGGAGACAAAACATAAGAGGCTCTCAAAGACTAAGAACAAACTGAGGGTGAGGGGGTGAGGGAGGGGGGAGAGGGGGTGACGGGCATTAAAGAGGGCACGTGTTGGGATGAACACTGGGTGTTATATGTAAACCGATTTGAAAATAAGCTATTAAAAAATTAAAAAAATTAAAAAAGATAAAAAAAAAGATGTGGTACATCCTCATCTACAATAGCAATAAAAAATGATTTTAATCTTCATAAGAAGGAAGAATGGGTAATTATATTACTGTGGTAGGTGAAATTTGGTATAATCATTAATATGATGCCAAAGAATACATAAGTATATGCAAACATATTCACAGTATATTGCTAGTTAAAAATGAAGTTTAAAAATAGTATGGACCACCCTGATCTTACGATGAACACATTAAATGTTAGGTTTTTTTTTTTTTTACATATATATGTATATGTAGTATATATATGTAGTATGTATATGTCTATATCTGTGTATGCACAGATTGGATGCATGGCTAAATAGGGGCTGAAATTGAGGGTTTTTTAATTTTAGTTTCTGGTTATTTGAATTAAAATATTTTAGAGATTTATTGAGATATAATAGACATGTTGTATACGTTTAAGGTGTACCACATGATGATTTGATATACGCACATTGCTAAAAGATTATCACAGTTGTGTTAGTACCTCTACAGCCTCACGTAATTACCATTACTTCTTTGTGTTGAGAACACATAAGGTCTATCCTCTTAGCAATAATCGAGCATATAATACAGTCTTGTGTAGTATAGTCACTGTGATATACTGAATTTTCTTAATTTTGTAAGACGAGCAGTATGTTGTCTTTATATTGAGAAAAGCGTAATATATTTTATTATCATTTTATGACTTATTAGAGAATATTGTTAAAGAAAATTCATTTCATTATACTATCTGGCAATATTTATTACAGTAATATTTTGAAACTTTAAGGAAAGCTTTCATGAAAACCTTTAACTACTGGTTTTGAAAACATGAAGGAAATGATGTTCTTTCCCTTTTTCCTACTCACGTATTTTGAAATTGCTATTTTGAAGTGGGTTAGCTACAGATATGTTTTACAGTGATCATCAAAATATCAGCCTATTAAGCTTGTTGTCCTGACCTAAGTGATGTTTTTATTGAGAGAGGTATATAGTCCTCGAGATTATTCCCACATAAGGCACTGAAATCAGCATTAGAGGATTTTGAATTACAGCTGATGAGTGTGCATGACAGAAAGGAGACTTTTTTTTTTTTAAGTTTTCAAATAGTATTTAAATTTTTAGGAGAAGAGCTGCATTAACAGAGATTCCTATATAGCTTCCTTTGTTTTTACACATGTGAGCACATATCAGAAGAATACAAAAACAGTGACCACAGATATTAAAAAAATATTTGGGCAGGATTTGAAGAAATGATTTCTATTGAAATAAAAAGTGCACTCTTGAAAATGTTTCTTCTCAGTCACACTAAAACATGAACAATTGTTTGTGTTTCATACTTATTATGACTATAGGCAAAATAGCAACATAGCACATTTTATTCTGGCCATTATATGATACAAATATCTAATATGCATATATATATACATATATATATATATGCAAAAGTCAAAGAATGCAAATATTTTATTAGCCAGTCAAAACAACGACATTATTGGTAATTTATTTGGTAGTATTTGAAGTCCAAAATTAGACATAAACAGACTTTCTTTTTAGGCTACTTGTTTTATTCCCATCTTAATTAATTGAACTGCATTTCCCAATAAATATCTTCAGCATGAAGGACTGCACATGGGAAAGTTACTGTGAAAAAACACATTTGGACTATTCTTAAAACATTCAATCTTGCCAACTCACTATCTTTTTCTATAGGGTTTTTAGGTGACTTGTGGTATTTTTGCTCAGAAAAACCCAATATATTTAGTTCGTTTAGTTCTTTGTATTTTCAAAAGCTTTATTGGTAATTATTCTAACCTTTTTTCCTATTAAGGTCTTGAACTATATGGCCTATAAAATCATTCTCATTGAGGAAAGAATTGGAGACAAGTTACCATCCATTGAGGAAAAGTTCGATTAAAAGGTAAATTCAGGCCTCTGGACATTGTACAGGTTATCACTATACAATGAAATTAGTGTTCACATCAAAGTTACTGATTGTTACCCATTTTGTGTGTTTTTAAGGCAAATGTTTTCTTGAATTATATGAATACCGAAAAATGCATAACTCATCTGTAACACTTCACATATATTTTTAAATTGTTGAAAATAGTTTGCGGTAGAACTTCTGAATTAATCAATGTTTTAAGTCATTTGGATTAAGAATTTTAAATCCCATATTTCCTGTGAAAAAAGAGAGTAGAAGGCAGAAATTTTATTAGAGTGCTTTACATCCTAATCATCTGGAATGGGATATAAAAACTATTTCAAATGTTCTTCCACTTGTAATGATAGGATGTCTTTAGATAATTTTACAGAATTTATTTTATTTTACTAATTGATTGGTATATTCATCATCCACAGATATATTAGTGAAAGCTGGACTCTAAATCACTTTCCTGTGATAAGCTTTCCAATTAATTCTTCTCACACTGTTTTCCTGGTGACATTTGAACTTCTTTCATTATATAAAACACATCTGGAATGAGACATTGCTGAATAATAATCATGAATGCTAACATGTTAAAGATTGGACCCCTGACATAGTCAAATGTGTTCTGGTTTCAAAGAGTGACCTCAAGTAATGCTGCTTTAAGTGAACCACATTTAGAAAAAATATATAAGCAGGTCTTTTTAGCCTGCCTGTCATGTGGTAGAATCGGTCAAAAAGAATGAAATCAAATTGCAAACCATGTCTCCCTTGTTTAATGGAATTAACTATATTAAGTTATGTTTTTCCTCCCATCAGCAAATATTTTTTCTTTCTACTTATCTAATAGGAAAAATACTACAATAAGTAAATATTTAAAAGGATTCCCTAAAACATACGTGAAATCCTGCATCACTTAAAATTGACATTTGTATCCTAGGGTTACTGAATTTCTTCTGTGGTGTATTTCATAAAAGAGACGATGCTGATAAGATCCCGTTTAAATGGCTTGCTAATACCAGAAGCAGATCATTTAAAATGGACCTTACATCTTTATAGGATGTTAGAAATGAAGACATTACCTCAAAATGTAGGTAATTATTGCCTCCTCTTTTATCAGTGCTATTTTCTGAGGTATTATCATAAGAGAGCACTTTAGTATTAAGCAGGGCCTTCGAGTGGCAATAAATCAGTCCGACTGAGTCATCATTGTCCAGGGCATCCGAACTACTGCAGTGTTGTGGATCCTACCGAGAGTGTGAAATCACTTGACCCTTGGCATTAACCTTTTCTGAATGAATAGACACTGCTTTCCACATCGAGGAACAAAGCAGAAGACTATTGATTAAGCACCACATTCACTTGATATTAAATACTGGCTGAACTCACTTCTTGCTTCCAGTTCCAGAGGGAGAAACCCAGAGAGTTGCTGAGTCTCAGGAGAATGGATGTTTGTAATTCAGAGCAATGTTTTTCCTGCAAAGTACTTTTTTTCTCCTTTGATCAATAACTAGCAGCCATGATCAGCCATGAGTATGTATTGTCAATTCTGACCTGTGTATTTTATCACTTAAGGTGAGAGGTCACAGTGCTGTGACTAATATTTCAGGTCTAAGCATGAATTGTTTCCTGACTTCCGTATCTGTTTGAAGGAGCGATTTGTTTTATTTTATTTCTTGCTTCTGAATCATTGTTTAGGCAATTGATTTGTCTGCAGTAGTAAAATACACATTTTTTCTAACATTTTTGGGTTTTATCACTGTTTTTGCAGATGTTGAATTTTTTAGACTTCAACATTAGAAGAAATCACAATAAAAGAACACCCTTAGCATTTATAATTTGTTATTAGGGAAAGAGAACTATTATAGGTAAATAAACTTCTCAAGTTACAAGAAAGCAAAAGGGAGTGGAAGAGAGTATTGGAATGCAGTGGAAAAGAGTGTAGCAACATATGAGCAGAGAGAGAACAACAGATAATTTGTAAGAAGTCCCACGCTAACTATCTTCTAACTCATCGCGCGTGCCTCTACCAATCGACAGGGTTTGACAGCTCCTTTGAAGATCTACTTTATCCAGAAGGAGAACGTGTATTATTGACTGATAACTCAATTCAGTCCGTGAAACTCAAATTACATTAAAAAAATTTTAGCCACAAATGATAAAATCATTATTATCTTAAATTTAAATAGTTTCTGTGTGTTTTTACAAGTGGAATTACTTTACTTCAGGAAGCAAAATAAACTATTACAAGTTCTTTTTTCTCTAAGATTTCCTATTATTTTGGACCAAGGATCTCACACCAGTAAAACTCTTTAGGAATAATTGTTTTCGTTGGGAAGGATGTGACTGGCTTGTGTCGAACACCATCCAGAAATTCTAGATCAGCTAGTTGTGAACCTGTCATGGTTGAGCAAAGATCATTCCTTGCCTGAATAATAGAAAATATTTCCTCTAAGGACATAATGGTGTAATTTAATATACGCACAGTCTCACACAGTTTGCACAATTTTTGAAAAGGAGTATTAGAAGGCTGAGGGAAGTTGATAAAATGAATCATGCTGCTAAACTTAATGGTCAATCCTTTTGATTTGATGCTTTCCACGGGATATGTAGCCCCTGAAATCTTTCTTTAAAAGCCACTGAAGCTTGGAAAAATGTGAAAAATGTTGGATTTAAGCACTGTTTTGGTTATGTATTATATATTCCCTTTTCTTCATTATTAAGGACATTTGTATAGGAATCATCTTTATTTCACCATTGTTTGGGCACAGGCATGCTACATGTACACAAGAATCTGGGAACTTACTTTGACACTGGACTGTACCGATGTACAATTTATTTGACTTCAAGAGTACAGTACCAAGTTGTTTTGTGCATGCCAAAGAGCATGAAGGTAATTGTTTACAAATCCTGATATTTTAATGAAAATATTGAGCTAGAATTTGTTGCTTTGAAGTATCACATAAAGGTTTTTTTTTTATTCTATGCACGATAGTGACTGAGAAAATATATGTGATGTTTTAAACACAATCGACTGTGGCTGTGCCAAGGTCACATGGCAGGCTGTGACATAGCTGTGATTAGAATCCATGCAGCTCATACTGCTGACCCTTTCATAATCTCTTTGGTGTCTCTATGTGCCTTCCAAGTGGAAACTATTTTAAATGAAGTTGGTGAGAGAGAATAAAATGATAGTTATAATTTATTATGATGAATGTTCGAATTCCATATTCGGAATTGAAAGATGAAGGGAGACGAAGAGAGAAAGAGAGGGAGGCGAAGGAGAGGACGAAAAAGAAGGAAAGGAGGAAAAAATTCCTAGCCTAGCCTCACGGATTAAAAAAAATAAAAAATAAAAAAGATCAGCTAGGAATCTCATTGAGACATAAGCAAAATATATGCTTGTGCTAACATGGTGACGAGTTTGTAATTTTTTTTAATGCTTAAAAAAGTAAGGAGGCTCTCACTCAAATTTCTGCTAGGTTAAATCCCTCTGTCCTTGTTTTTAGAGATAATCCAGAGATAGTTTAGAATGCATGTGGGTAAAAAGCATGAACCTTTCTACTGTTTAGAGGAGAGATTGAGGGTTGTTACTCATGAAATGTACTGTTACTATATTAAAAACAAAAGTCCTTTGGGGGACTGATCAGTCACGAGAAACTTTTTTATAAAAAGTTCTCTATAACAGTTTATATCAGAAAAGGGCAGTTCTCAAGGTTTTCATAGCCTGGACATAATAATCTCCAGCCTGGTAGAAATCTTTTTTGTGCCAGTCTTTTGTTTCCTTGAATTAGCAGAAGACTTTGAAATTGACTACACATTGTTAAATCTTTGCTTGGGATCTAGTAAAAGCCCATATAGTTTATCTGACACAGTCGAGTTTATCTTTTTACATTTGTCATTGCTCATAAAAGATATCGACCGGCATTTTTGTGACTTTGACCAGCAGAAAACCTTAGCTGACATACTCAAGGCTGAAATGCAGTCATCGGAAATGGAAGCACTTCAACCCTGCCCCTGTGGCAAGAATGGCTTCCCGTTAGACAATCTGGTCAGATTCTTTATGGACCCAAAGGGAGGTACATGTGCTGGGCATTGCGTTTATGTTTTTTTTCTGACCTACCTGCTCCTTAGAGCTGCATCCTAAGACTGCTGCTTGTGTGAAACCTTTCAGAACTATGCATCATTGATCTAGCCATAATCACACTGCTCTGTTGGCTTTTCACTAAACTTTACTTAAGTGAAAACTAACCCTTTGCTTCCTCTTTGGGGTTATGATTGACTGTATGTCTTTCGAATGGTGTGAAGATGCTGGCTGTGAAACTGGAACACTGCTTTTAAATGTCTTTAAAAGAAGAAAAGAAAAATGTGTCCCCTCAACCACTAGAGAGCAAGATAAAAGAAAATAATGATGGTGTGCACTGTGTTGTCAATGTTGACCTTTATGGAGTTTTTCTAGATCATCTCAACAGCTTGAAAAGGCTTTTCTCTTTTTTCCCCCACATTGATTTATTCTAAATTTATTTTTTTTTAAAACAAGCTCAGAAGGGTAAACTTTAATTCAATGATGGAATTTTTCACTTACACTACACACATACTAATAAAGAGTCCTTTTAAAATTTAGTTTCCTGGATGACAAACAGATGCCACTCCTTGCCTGAGATCTAGAACTATGGTAGGTGAAGAACTATGAGAGGAATAGAAAACAAGGGGCCACAAGGATATGAAAAACTAGTCAGAATAAAGAAGAACACCAGAAGAGTATGGGCTTGAGATCCAGTGTAGAATGTTATCACTCAGTCTCTCCATCCTGACCCCTCCCAAGGCACTTAGAATCTATGGACTTGATATATGACGGTAAGCTTTATACACAATACATAGGTAGCAAGATGCCAAAAGACGTAAACATAAAAACCATTCTATGTGTCTTTTATGTGGGAAGAGTTGATTTCAGATGCTAAGTTTTCACTGTATACATGTATACATCTATAATTTCATGACAGTAGGGCAGGCTGAGTATTTAGCAATATTTATGGTCCTCAGTCATTTCTCCCAGTACATTCCATGCATGTATGTAATTTTTCTACAACTAATAGCTTATTCTTTTATAAAGAATGGTAATGGGAGTGGGTAATTATCATCTAGTTGCTTAGGACTGTACTTTTGTGTATGCAAGGGCAGACCTCTTGCTCCACCTTTCAAAATAGCATTCCTAATCATCACGGTGCACCCAGAGCTGCTGAATAGGGGCATGTGTGCTGACCCGGGTTATTAGCACATCCATCTCGCCAGCAACACTACGAAATACTTTCCATTTCTCACATAGCACATTTTTATGTGAAAACACACACACACACACACACACACACACACACACACACACAAGCAGCTTTAATTTGACAGTGTAGCTCTGTTTAAGAATTAATTTTTTGCAATCATGGGATCCTATCCCATATTATCCTAGTTCTAAAATTAGCCGTAATAAAAAAGTGTGGCTAAATAAGCCAATATTTGTAAAAATCTTGGTTTCTTTCATGTTTTTCTCTAGATTATTTTTTTTCTTCCAATTTTACTATAAAGGTTGTCATAAAAATATTGTCTGGTTGGGTATAAAAATAGTCTATTTGGTTGCAAATAAAGGCTGCTAGGTATCTTCACCATTATCTCCAGGTGAGTTTAGTAAGGTTCATGACCATGAAGGAATGAAAATAGAAGTTCTAGTGGGATTTTTTTAAAAAGAGCAGATTGTGCAGTAATCAACTATAGTTCTTATTGAGGGAAAAAGTTGTATCCCATAATGTAAGAATGCTGGTGACTGACTATAGCAAAGAATTATTATTCCATTCCTCCAGTATTCAAGCTACTCCATTTAATGTTGTTTGATTCCATTTATTTTCTGGTTCAGTAAAAAGATTTCTTTTATGACTTTTTAGAATGGTCATGATTCCTAAATCAGGTTACCAAATATTATTAAATTAGGCAATAACATTATCTATTTAGAATTAATGTGGTGTAATGTCCTTCCTAATTTATAGTGTCTATTCTAGAAAATACTTCTGGGATATATTATTGTCATGAGTATAAGTGATAAGGAATATGAAACAGTTCCTGGCAAAGAAATTACAAGATACTAAATGCAAAGAAATATCTGATGTTTAACAACATGTTAGAAAAACATTTTAAGTAGAAAAAAATTACTGCGATTTTGTGTGAGAGACCACCTTCAAGATGTGTTTGGGCAGTCCATATATTGGAAAGAAACTTTAACCTCATTCTTAAACAGCATTCTAATCCATTTGAGTTGCTGTTGTATCCACTGAGGGGAACCCTACACTCAATTATAACTGATTTCCATCTCTCCCACTAGGCTCTGATTCCGTGAAAGGAAAGGGGAGTAGGTCCATCAGTATATTTTAATTTCATCCTCAGAAACTGAATGTTTGTATATAACCTCAGAATCTTTGAAGGGGCCTCGAAATGTCAAACTAGGCAAAGGGAGCCCCAGAATATTAAACCTTTTTTTTCAATGTGCAAGTATGACACTGAGGCTTTTTTTTCTTTTTAAAATACCTTCATTGTTCTTAGCTAGTTTTATCAAGTCTCAGAGTCATTATTAAAAGTCTCAAATAAGTAAAGTCTCTTTGTAAAGATACACATTGAAGTAATAATAGCTTACTACTAACAAAAATTAAAACATAACATTAAAAACGAAGGTATCTCCAAATGTTCATCACCTCATGAATGGATTAAGAAGATGTGGTATATATACACAATGGAATACTACTAGTCAATGAAAAAGAATGAAATCTTGCCGTTTACAACAACATGGATGGAACTAGAAGGTATTATGCTAAGTGAAATAAGTCAGAGAAAGAGTATCACATGATTTCACTCATATGTGGAATTTGAGAAACTTAACAGATGATCATAGGGGAAGGGAAGGAAAAATAAGACAAAAACAAAGCTGGAGGCAAACCATAAGAGACTCTTAAATACAGAGAACAAACTGAGGATTGCTAGGGGTGGGCAAAATGGGTGACGGGCATCAAGGAGGACACTTGTTGGGATGAACACTGGGTGTCATGTAAGTGATGAATAAATAAAAAAAAGGAAGTTGGCTCTTGTGGAATTTATTGTCATGAATATAGTTTTAAATAAAGTTGTATTCCTTAAGGCATTAACAGTGTTTGCCTGAGGTGAGTTAATTGTTCATCAGTAGTAAAGGATCCTTGGTGAATTATTGTGCTAACTACCGGTTTCAATGGTGATCGTGGCTCAGCCTGGGGTCTGGTCTGCTTACCTGCAGATTAACCAGTGTTCTTTGGTGTATGGGATGAAAAATGTGAGATTGACTTTGGAATTGTGATCAATAGCTTTTGATCTTGGAATCCCTTATCTTAGTTTTTGTAAGTGATAACTGGCACAAGAAACCCTTTCTCTCTTTAAGAAGGACCATAAAGGATTTGGAGCTAGGGAGAAGTAGATCTCTCATCAGCCAATTTTGCTATGTAAGTAAAGGCTGCAAAACAAACAAACAAACAAATGGAAGAAGCATTCCAGTTTTAAAAGTTTACTACTTGGAGAATAGTGTAATAGACACGGCTCTATATTTTAAAGCTTTCAAAACAAAATAAAGCTTTCTTTTAATGAACCCAGTCTTACATGACCAAGAGCTGTCATCATTGTACCTTGGGGTTCCTCCTATGAAATAGATTATTTACTTGGGGATTGAATCTTCTAGGATAAAATCCTAATATCAGACTTACTGTCTAATATTTATTTTAAAAAGATGAATGAAAAAATACAAATTTGAGGTAGAGCCCTACATTACATGTGCAGAGTCAGATAACTGACAGGACATCTCTGTCTGGATCTACCTTCAACAAAATGGTTTGCCTCCCTTTCTTCTTTTTCCCCTTCTCCTATGTTCATCCTGAAACCAATATTACACTGTACGTTAATCAACTAGAATTTAAATAAAAATTTGAAAGAAAAAAAATGAATGGAAAAAAGAGAAAATGAATTTACACTCGTACTTCATCCTTGTATTTGTACTTTGGCTAATTTTAAGTGTTCCTATATCTGCTTTATGGATATTAAATTTTTCTGTTTTCTATGCAATTTGTACTTGATTGCACTCTATGTTTTCATTTATATCTTCTTCAGAACATTTTTCTTCCCTTGAGAAGGGGCTTCCCACTGGCTATTATTAAGGGAACATCCTGATTCATTATAGATACCATAAATAATGATATTATTCAATAATAATAATACTATTCATAAATACTCTCATTTATGTAATAAAGTTTACCAACATGGAAGCCTCTTGACTAAAACTCTAGTACTTCCTAGGTAACCTGTATCTCCAGTACAGCAAAGGATATGCCTTGATGTGGGCATTTGTGGTTCAGCTGCAGATTGGTTAAATAAAGCTACAGTTTATTAGTATGTGTAGACAGTATGTCAAGCACTTGATGGACATGATACTATTCATCTTTACAATGACCTGAAGGAGACAGTATTACACCCACACTCTTTAGTCCATTTGCAAAGGGATAGATTAAGACTCTAGCTCAAAGACATTGAGTAACTTTCCCAAGAACACAAAGCTAATAAGTGAGAAACCCAGGATATAATTTTAGAATAATTCCACTCTTAGTCACATTATACTGGCTTCTCTTCACTTTTTATGGTCACGATGAATGTTTTGTTTCATAATAAGAGTTTATGTTTAAACTTTATGTTTTCTAATTCGGTATCTAGTAGTGAAAATGTTACTGGTAAATGAGGTTGAAGAGTTTTTCCATTTCTCAGTTTGGAATATGTTTGCTTACTTAGGCTTTTGGTCATGATCACAGTTTAGCTTCTTTTCTTATTTTAGTAGAAATGTTTTTTCTATATTTTTCTCAGCTTTCAGTCTGTATCTTGTTACAGAGAGTAGCTAAATGAGTAATCATTAGTAACTTTTTGATGATGTACTTCCAAATACTGAGAGAAACTTCATTACAGAATTATAATATGTTAATTTGACATTTATTTTGTTTTTCTTTAGAAAAACTTAAAAGTGATGGGGAGCCTGCATAGCTTAGTTGGTTAAGTATATGACTGTTGGTTTCTGCTCAGATCGTGATCTCACAGTACATGAGTTTGAGCCTTGCATTGGGCTTTGTGCTGACAGTGTACATCATGCTTGGGATTCTCTCTCTCTCTCTTTCTCTTAAAATAAATAAATAAAGTAAAAAAAACCTGAAAAGTGATTTCTTAATGTAAAAAATGAAAGTGAACTTATTTCATTTGAATAATGACATATACTTTGAAGATAAAGGTAGGAAAAGTGATGGATTTACAGTAAAAACTGGTACTTTAAAAAAATCAGTACTTTTATGCCTGAGTATACTTAACTAAGCCTTGTTTATTTTCTTGTATATAATCATTTGTCTTTTAGGTGCATGTTCAAGGTATAGATTTTTTTAACTAAAAAATATTCTTGCAGTATTTTTTCAAATTTACCACTTAAACCAGCAACATATCATAATGTTGGTCTGTCGTTTCACCCACAAAAGTGTTAATTTTAATTAATTCAGCAACTGAGTAGTTATTCCTAATTTTTAGGTTTGGATCTTGCACTGGGAACATAATTGTGAACCAAACAGATAAAAAGTCCTGCTCTCAAGGAATTTATGTGACATAAATATTACCGAGACATAAAATACATCGTATGATACTATGTATTAGTAGTAAGAGAGCCAAGAAAATAATGAAGAAAAAGGGCTTAGGGAATACTGGGAATGGTCAGTTGTAGATATGGTAACCAAAGAGTGCCTGACCGAGATGGTGTCATTAAAGCAAAGACTAAAAAGAGGTGAGGTAGCAGATCAAATTTTTAAAATTATTTGTCCTGTAAAATGTATTTTGTAAGTTAATGTGGGTGGCTTGTTGTTTATTTGGGATTATATCAGTGTTTAAGTGGCTTGCTGTCAGCCCCATTTTAATTTTTTAAGGCTATACTCTTTTTTTAAAAAATTTTTTAACATTTATTTATTTTTGAGAGACAGAGTGAGACAGAGCACAAGTAAGAGAGAGTCAGAGAGAAAGGGTGGACCCAGAATCTGAAGCAGGATCGATGCTCTGGCTGTCAGCACAGAGCCCGATGTGGGGCTTGAACTCACAAACATTGAGATCATGACCTGAGCTGAAGTCAGACACTTAACAGACTAAGCCACCCAGGTGCCCTATACTCTTATATGTGTGTTTTTCTTTTAGGCTCCCTTGTCCTTTTACTGATGCCTGAAAAATTCAGAGGCAGCTGGTTTATTTTTTTTTTTTAGAAAAGTAGTATCCTGTCATTCAACCTGTTGGTTGCAGATTATTGAGACAGAGGACAGAATCTACACTATAAGTTTATTTTCTTATTAAAGAAATGCATAATGCCAGAAGACTGGAGAACTCTTCTCTTCCCTAAGGGAGACCATTCTTGAATATCTTCTTCTTACCACATCCAACTCAAAGTCTAAAACTTCTAGGTGATGAGCAATTCTCTCCATTGATCATAATAATGTTTTCCATGATTGAGCTACTTAAAACCAAATCTTACCAGCTCCCTGCATGCCCAGTGCATGATGGTAGAGAAAAATCACATCTGAAGTTTGACTGAAAATACTTTAAAGAATCATGCTAAATTTATGCATGTGTGTCACTTTTAATAAATGTTCTATGAAGTGATTGGTTAGCAATGAAAGCACTTGAGTTGGCACTGAATCTACTAGAGCTCACCCTACCTTTGCAGCTATAACCAGCCCTTCAATTATCTTGATCTCACCACCAACAAAGGATTTATTAATTAATTGGCTTGAGAAATGATTACTCATTCATGACATAAGTAGTGTTTAAGATACATGTACCATCTAAAAATGCTACATGCTCCTTTCTACTTTTGCATGAATAGGGTCTAAAAATCTAGTGACTTCTATAGCCGGGGATTTTGTATAGTTCTGTATTGAAACACATATGGTGAGGCTCTTTGAGTTAATCCAACTCTATAAACTGAATCCTGCAGCTAGAATATTCATTTGTCTTCAATGATTCTTCCATGCATTCTGTGGCTAGAGTGACTAAAAGGAGCAGGAACTGAAGCTTCATTGCATTTATAGAAAACATTGTATAGTCACATAATAAAAGTCACTTGTGGCAGATTTTGATTTCGGTCTGACAAAGTTGTAGGAAGTGACCATTTAGGTTATACTTATCTGTAAGTATATGACTTTTGAAAGCCAATACTTAGGAAAAAGAATCACATAATTGTGGATAACTGTGTTGGTTTAGGTCAGCTCTCAATGACTGCAATCAAAAGTCTCATCTGAAAACGGGAGAAGGGACATACAGCAGTCACATGGTTTATAGCAGTAACTGAGTCTCAGTGGAAGGAGTAGTGGGGCTTCCTGTTCTGACAGCTCTTGGTCCTGCTTTCATCTCTGTGAGGAACTTTGATGCCCAATGTCATGATGACCAAGTCTGATCTCGGCTTTGGACAGTGTGACCCGTTAACGGTAGTGCACCTTTCCTCCCTCTTTCTATGGTGCAGATGTAGAGGCCCGGGGGTTCCATTGCAAAGTCACAGTCACAGGTGTTTCTCTGCTAGCTAGTTCAACAGTTCAGTTCCCTACACACTTCAGTAGAAATTCTGTTTGTTTTTACCTGTGGGGAAAAAAAACGCATCTAAAGATCTTGCCTCGATGGAACCTTAAACCTGATCATTTTGACTCCTAGGACTGGCCTCTGTGCTCTTACTTTCTTTTTTCCTATTAAGGGCCACAATCTTGAAGCCAGTTTGAACATAGGATGCTGGGGGAAGGCCCTTACCTCATCTTCTCTGGGATACTCTTGCTGCCATTGTTCAGCAGAACACTCTTAAGGAACTGTGCTGCTTGACAAAGTTTAGGATATAATTTTATCTATTTTAAGCCTACCATTGTTTTGAATAATCCTTTTATTTTAGAACAATTTTAGATTTATCGAGAAATTCTGGCAATAGTACAGAGAATTCTCATATAACAAGTACCTAGATTACCCCTATTATTAATTTCTTACATTAGTATGATCCATTTGTTATAATTAATGAGCTAATATTGATACATTATTATTAATTCCAGTGCATGCTTCATTCAGATTTCTTCTTCTGTTTCAAGGTCTCATCTGGGATACCACCGTCCTCCTTAGTCCTCATGTTTCCTCGTCTCTTCTTGGCTATGATAGTTTCTCATGCTTTCCCAGTTCTTGATGACTTCGGCAGCTTTGGGGAGTGCTAGGTAGGTATTTTGTGGAATATCTCTCATCTGATAGTTTTTCGATGTTTCTTTCATGATTTGAATGGTATTATGCATTTTGAGGAGACAGATAACAGAGGTAAAGGCCTTTTTTCATCACATAATATGAAGAGTATACACTACCAAAAGCAAGTTACTATTGTTGAGGTTAACCCAAGTCATTCAGCTAAGGTGGTGTTTGTTAAAATTCTCTGTTGTAAACTACCTTTCTTCTTACTGTTCTCTTCAGAAAGAAGCTACTATGCATGACCCACACTTCAGCAGTGTAAAGTTCTGTTCCACCTTTCTGATGGTGCAGTGTCTACATAAATTATTTGGAATTTTCTGCATTGAACGTTTGTCTCTTCTCCCCTATTTATTTATGTGTATTTTAAAATTTTTTGTCTTATAATCCAATACTTCTTTATTTATTATGGCACTTAAATTCTTCCAGCTTGGCCATTGGGAACTCTAGACTTATCCTGTGTATTTCTTGCCTCAGTCCTAAACATTGCCTTTTCTCCAAGGAGACTTGCTTCCCTTTACTGAAAGATGGCATTAGAAACTAAGATCTGGATACTAGGAATGCTCCTTCATAATGAGGTCTTCTTGTTTCTAGGCCTTCTTCATGGACAGAGCAAGAAAATATACATATGTGTACTAGCCGTATGTTGCACATACCAATACACATTCCTATGTGTACCCATCTGCATCTATGTTTAGCTACATGGGAGTTTATACTGATGCCTGCAACTCTGTAATCTGTTGTACATGCAGTTTTCTAGCTTCTTCCGCTCATTTATCTGTAAATCTCACCACTACAGTGAGAAGCCTAGCGTCAACCAACCACCTTCCATTTACTTAGTTGTTCAATGCTAGTATACACTTACTGAGCTATCAGAGTTGTAAATGCATGCCATCTTAGGAAAGAACCTTATCAGCCAGAAGATGGTGTTTATGTATGGTTTCTTTTATCTTTTAGTCTTACAGACTCTACTCATTTCCAAGGTGACATTGTTGTCTATATTGATAGTGTGGCTAGATCTTTTTGTATACTCTGTGTTCCATCCCCTGACCTCTTAAGTGATTTTTAAAAATTGCATACATTAGGAGTTGTTCTTTGTGTTACGCATCCTATGAGTTTTGACAAATAGATTAGAGTCACATATCCTCCATTAAGGTATTGTACAGAATAGTTTCACTGCTCTAGAAAACCCTCTGTGGTTCATCTATTCAGTCCTCCCCTCCCCAAACTTTGAAATCACTGATCGATTTTTTTTTTTTTTTTTACCAATTCTGTAATTCCTCCTTTACAGAACTGCATATAATTGAAATCAGACTGGCTTCTTACATTTACCAACATACGTTTAGGACCCACCCGCCTGCTTTTGTGGCTTGATAGGTCACTTCTTTTACTAAATAATGTTCCATTGTAGCTATGCACTCACCCGTTGAAGGTTTTTGACAATTATATTTCTTCCAGTTTTTGACAGTTATGAATACAGCTGCTATCAATGTTTGTCTGCAAGTTTTTATGTGGACATATGTGGCAATTTTTAATTTTAATAAAATAAAACATCGGTTTTTTTCTTTCATGGATTATGGGTTTTTAAAATGTTTTTCGGAGTTTATTTAGAGAGAGTACGAGTGAACATGAGTGGGGGAGGGGCAGAGATAGAGAGGGTAAGAAAGAGAGAATCCCGAGCAGGCTTCATGCTGTCAGCATGGCCTCCAATGTGGGATTTGAACTCATAAACTGTGATATCATGACCTGAGGTGAAGTCAGACTCTTAACTGACTGAGCCACCCACATGCCCCTGCTTTTGTTGTTATATCTAGAAACTCCTTATGAACCCAGAGGTCACGTAGATTTTTTGCTATGTTATAGAAATTTTATAATTTTTATTGTAAATTTAGCTCTATGACTATTTCTAATTAATTTTGCAAAAGGTGTAAGATCTCTGTCTAGACTTTTTATTTGTTTTTTGTAGTTGATCATCCAGTTGTTCCCATACCATTTGTTGGAAAAGATTGTCCTTTCTCTATTAAATCGTATTTGTTTCTTTGTTAAAGATCTGTTAGTTTTATTTGTATAGGTTTGTTTCTGGTTTCTCTATACTATTTTATTGATCCATGTGTCTGTTTTTTGGCCAATTCCATAATATATTGGTTATCACAACTTTAGTAAGTCTTGAAAGTGGGTAGTGCGAGTCTTCATTTTGTTCCTTGTAGTACTGTGTTAACTAATATAGGTCTTTTGCCTTTCTATATAAACTTTAGAACCATTAGTAGATATCCACAAAATAATTTGCTTGGATTTTGCTTGGAATTGTCTTGAGACTATAGATCAAGTTGGAAGGAATTGACATATTAATAATACTGTCTTCCTATACATGAACATGGACTATCTCTTCATTTATTAAGATAATTTTGGGTTCCATTCATAAGATTTTGCAGTTTTTCTTCTTTAGATCTTGTCATTAGATTTATACCTACGTGTTTTGTTTAGTTATTTATTTTGGTGCTCATATAATAGTGTCGTGCTTTAAATTTCAAGTCCCAGTTGTTCATTGTTGGTATATAAGAAAGCATTTGTCTTTTGTATACTAGCTTTGTATCCTTCAACTTTTCTATAATTATTTATTAGTTCCAGGAGTTTGCCCACTGATTCTCTGGGATTTTCTCTGCAGACAGTCATGTCATCTTTGAACAAAGACAGTTTTAGTTCTTCCTTTCCAATCCATGTACTGTCTCTTTCTTTCTTCTTTTTCTGTTTTTTTTCTCTCCTTTGCTTTCCTTCCTTCCTTCCTTCCTTCCTTCCTTCCTTCCTTCCTTCCTTCCTTCCTTCCTTCCTTCCTTCCTTTCTTTCTTTCTTATTGCATTAGCTAGGACTTCTAATATAACATCGAATAGAAGTGGTGGTAGTGGCATCCTTGCCTTGTTTCTGATCTTAGAGGAAACATCTGAAGTATAATGTTAGTTGTAAGTTAGTTATAGATGTTCTTTATCAAGTTGAAGAAGTTCCCTTCTCTTGCTGCTTTGCTGAGAGTTTATATCTATGAGATATAGCTTTTTGTTACTTTCATAGGTGAGACAGGATCACTAGAGGGAGCTGAAATGGGAGAAATACCCTTCCATTCTGCTGAGATGAACTCAAATAAGGTCTATTCTTTTGGAAAGGAGGTCTTTGTTATATAGAATGCTTTGGGCATATTTCATAGTAATTATTCATCCCTTCCTCTGCAACAACTATGAGAGGATTCTTCTTGGATTTTCACTATGAGAACCTAGTGGGGTCCACAAAATTCACAGAACTCTGGGGACTCCCTTCAGACTGAGGCCCCCGAGGAGTTTCTCTTTTATGCTAGTCCACATGCAGGCTCCAGTAGTTCATCAAAATTACCATTCAAGAGTTCTCACCAGTTTATACTCCAGTGGTTCTGTTACAAGTAGGCAGATCTTGTATAACTTTCTGGATTCTCCTCTCCAATTATGGGAGTATCAGTTTTCCCTAAAATTTCAGTTCTCTGATGGGTCCAAAAAAGGTGATTGACTAGAAGTTCACGCATAATATTTTTAATTGCTTCTCTTCAGACTATAGAAACCATTAGTACATATCCAAAATAAAGAGCTTTCAATCTATTTAAATGTTGCCACAGAAACTGCAGCTATCTTTCAAATCTAAGAAAATGGGAAAACCCATGCTCCCTTCATAATAAGAATTATGTAGGTTCTAAGGTCCTAGGATGCAGCAAAAATAGTGTTCAAATATTGTTTCTACCCCGGTAACTATTGGACCTATGATTTTTCAATAATTTTTATGGTTCTGATTTTTTTTGTTGTTAACAGTAAGTTATGTTAAGATAACATGTATTTACTCTTTAAGTACTTTGCTTATTGTTTGTAGGGTACCATGTTAGATGTTAGGGAAAGAGGAGTCTTTAAAACATGATCCAAGGGGTGCCTGGGTGGCTCAGTCCGTTAAGTGTTTGACTCCTGATTTTGGCTCAGGTCATGATCTTGCAGTTTGTGAGTTTGAGCCCCATGTCAGGCTCCACACTGACAAATGCACAGCATGCTTGGTACTCTCTCTCTCCCTCTCTTTCTGCTCCTCCCCTGCTCATGCTCTCCCTCTCAAAATAAATAAACTTAAAATAAAAACATGTGCCAGATATGAATTTGCCATCAGCCTTGGACTATAACACTGAAGGTGAAATAAATGTCCCAAAGTGGAACAGATACAGCGTCATTAGGAAGGTCACTACTGACCAGTAGGAATTGGGAACAGAAGCATGGAAGGGGTGTCATTTGAATTCATTCATTTTTTTAAAATGTTTGTTTATTTATTTTGAGAGAGAGAGGTCTGCAGGGCAGGGGCAGAGAGACAGGGAAAGAGAGAACCAAACAGGACCCATGTTCAGCATGAAGCCTGACATGGGGCTCGATCTCATGATCGCGAGATCACGAACTGAGCAAAAGCCAAATGCTTAACCAACTGAGCCACTCAGGTGCCCCTTAATTAATTATTGAAGAGTAGGATTTGGGCACGTTAGAATAGGAATAATGGGCATGGCAGGCACAGCCTTCTGAATGAGCAAAAGGTATGCATGTTACAGGCAAGCTTAATTTAGTTAAAGAATGAGTGGAATGGAAAAGAAAAAGAATAACCTACTGAGCATCTACTATGTGTGAAGAAATACCCTTTTAAAAATGAATTTCGCTTAATAGTAAAAAGTCTTTGAAAATTGGTAGTATAAGCTCCATTTAAAAGTAAAAGACTTCAGGGCACCTGGGTGGCTCCGTTGCATGGGCGTCTGACTCTTGATATCAGCTCAGGCCATGATCTCACAAACTGTGAGTCCCACACTGGGCTCTGTGCTGACAGTGTGAAGCCTGCTTGGGATTCTCTCTCTCTCCCTCTCTCTGCCCCTTCCCCACTCATGTGCATGTGCTCTCTCAAAATAAAAATAAAACAAGTAAAAGACTTTATTTTTTTTGACTGTGTGGTTAATCTGAAGTTCATATAACTAATAAGTGACACAGCCAATTAGCCAAACAAATTCCCTTTTATAATTGTAATTAACCTTCAATGAATTTATATATTCTTATAGGTAATATTACCATATAGTATATACTCAAAACATAATGGCATAGAATACAAATCAAATGTCTCTTTTCTATTACTAAATATTGTTTTCAGTATTTTGCTATTATGAGCCTAGAATTATATCAAAGAAGAAAGTTGAAAAAGTCTCTGTTTTCCTATTTACGTTATTTCTCCATAATGCTATTTGTACAGCATCACCCTCCCTCAAGAGGCAGAGGATAGAGATTTTAGGAGTAAAGGGGAAGTGAAGGATACAACCAAACTTGGCAAGGGCTGGATGTCATGGGCAGGAAAATGGGATGTCTCTGGTAAGTTAAAGTTTTGAGCCTATTACTAGGAAAGTATTAGTACCAGCGTTTCAGCTAGAAATAAGCTTGGAAAGACAGTGAGCTCTTTCCCAGACATGATAGTTTTGGAATTCTGATAGAGCACCCAGGTTGTTTTGCCCAGGAGGAAGTGGACAATTGAGACTAGAACTCTGGAGAGAGCATGGTGTCGTAACTGCATGGGTGTGAATCAAATGTTATAGGTGATAACAGAGCTCAAAGAATAAAATGATGTGCATGGATGCACATGCATGTGCATGCATGTGTGCGTGTGTGTGTGTGTGTGTGTGTGTGTGTGTGTGAGGGAGGGAATGGGGAGAGTGAGCAGTGGAAAGAGGATGGGTGAATATTGAGTACTGTATTAAGAACTACCTCCAATTATACTGATTAACATTAAGGTTAAATATAAATGATTCTTTAAATTATTTATGAAACTAAAACAGTAATTGTTTGGATGTATTAGAGCTGTGATTTCCATCTCACCATATTGTCTTTTTAATCTCAATATAGACAAATATAGGTTTGTAGGATGAGGAGTTTATTTTGTCACATATATATCTCTGTCTTCTAGGAGAGTTGTTAGTGTGAAAGTCAGGAAATCAAAGAGAATTACAGAGGAATCATTGAGTGCATATAACATAAAAACTGGTTCACTACTTTGTTAAACAACTCTGAAAATTAGCAACGTAGTTTATATACAGTAATTTTAAAATCGAAAGATTTTTCAACAAGTTGTATGTATGTAAGAAAATACACATTTTTAAATTAAATATCTAAGGACAAAAACTGCTGAAAAAAAGTATTTAGTCAATCTAAATGAAACACATGCTTAACCATTTCTCACTGTTATTCTAAAAAAAAATTGCATCTGGACTGAGAATTTTTATTTCACTTCGTACCAGTGTGATATGAATTAATAAAATGGATAAATAATCAACTCTTGAAACTCAAGTGTTACCGGA